>CM066990.1:60269686-61613019 GCA_033977485.1 Hydrangea macrophylla
GCTTAGTTCGAGAGTAAGATACCAGGATAAAGCAGCCCCGGTCAGAGTCTGTTGGAATAGGACTGCCATCATGGTTGTGCTTAACCTACATGGTTGGAAAGCTCCAATACACATCCTTACATGGCTGCGAGGATTCCCAGTCCTGTCAAACTTGTCAAAAATTGGCATCTTGAACCTGGCAGGCAGCGTCTCGTGGACCCCGTCGTACAGACCTTCCAACTCCATCAAATAAGTGCCGACCCTTGAGCCTTGCGCATTACCCTTTCCAACTTCTCTATTTTCTCGGTCAGTAGCTTCTCCTTCTCAACTTTCTCTCTGTCTCTGTTGACCCGTAGTGCATCAGTCCATTATACCTCCTGATCATCGAACCAATCTCCTTCCCCTCCTCCCAAAGGTGGGTCCATAACAGGCGGAATTACATGTAGTGGTCGACGATTCAGTTCTTCTATCATCCCCATCATGCGGTTCATGTTTTCGGCCTGTCGCGTCATTTGCTCTTCTTGTTATTCTACTAGTGTCCTTAACCCAGCCATTTCTTCGTTGTTTCTTTCTTCGGCCATGTCAGCGTATTCTCTTCTTACCAGCCTTGCCGTGGGATCCCTAAACCACGCTTGATTTGACGTTGATGCTATTTTTGCTCCTACAACAAATTTTGAAATTTTCTTTTTAAGACTTTTTGCCCACTTTCTCTTGTCACACAAAGACACATTTTTAAAAGAAGTTTAGTAAAAAAAACCCCTTTTTATATGTCACACGGATGCAATGCATGTGTGTGTGTGTGTGTGCCTATTCTATATGCCAAGGAAAAAGAAAAATCCTAATCCTAACACATAAGCACATAAGCACATAAAATCCTCACCCATTTCAAGTGCGCTGATTTCTCCTCTCATTGTGATCTCACTACCCTCCCAGAGGTTGTGATTCGAGGCGAAAAGTGCATGTTCATAGTGTATTACATAGTCCTTTATGCATACTTTTATCCCCAAAGTCCCTACATTTAGGTGCATTCTAATAACAATGTTCTTTTTATTGGGTTAATGCTAAACCATATATTTTTGCATTGTTTTATAGGCATTAGGATGTAAATCAATGAAGTGGAGCTAAAGAAAAGTGATTCTGGTGAAGAGAACAACATAAGCAGCTGAGAAAACACCAATTTTGACAATGAAGACTTCAGGTTTGGAAGATTTTCCCAGAGATATAAAATGTAGATCTTTGAGTTACGGTCGCGTGGCCGCAAACGGGAGGTCAATCCGAGATCCGAGTAAAACGTTATGGCCATTCTACTATCGGTGCGCAGAGCTGTCAAAATCAGAGAAGTTCAAGCGATTGAGAAGAGTTCAATCGATCGAACCTTCGATCGATCGAACTAAGCTCGATCGATCGAACTTTATATTCACCCAAAAGTTGCGTAAACTCTGTGGGAACCCTATATATAAGTCGTTTTGTTGCCAGACGAAGGGAGGACGCTCCAGAACACAGAAAACAGCAGTTTAGGGTAGTTTTTGGGTTAGATTAGGAGTAGATTAGGTTAGATTAATGTTTTTCTTCCTACTTTTCATTATTATATTGAAGATTGTTCAAGATTCAAGTTTGTTTCAAGTTTAATACAAGTTCTATCCAGATTATTCCAGGTTTTTCCTTTCATTTTCTTTATTTGGTTGTTTGTTAATCTAGTTGCTATGATTACTCTAGGTTACTGTTTCTGTATTAATATATTCATGTTTTCGTAGTTTAGACGTTGGAAATATACGATGAAATATTGATTCTCAACCCCTGCCATGCAATCTTTAGAAACCTTGGGCTCGATCGATCGAAGGTATTTCGATCGATTAAAGGATGATGTTGTCCGATCGATCGAGAGCGCTTCGATCGATCGAACATGTTAAATCTTGAGATGATTCTTTTAAGTATTCTATGACTATCTGTTTTAGAAATCTGTCATCAAATTGTCCCAATAAGCTCAGTTTGTCACAACTGTTTTTTTTAGAACTTAAAGCCTTAAGGCCTTTTCTTCAATGACTTTTGAAAACCACTTTGAATGCTAACACCATTTAGAGTGCAAGTAATTACCATTGTTTTAAACCGTCTTCTAAGTATTTTAAATCACTTGTGATGATGTAGTCGCGGTCATGAAAGGGCTACTGATTCTTTATCTTTAGAAAAATACGGAATGCTAAAGAGGAATGAACTCCATTGAACGTTAATGAATGTGCATGGTAGATGGTTAGGATCAATGTGGATTCTCGTATTTCCAACACCTTTAGTTTATCTGTTTAATTAGTTATATTTCTATAAGTTTTAGTTTATTATTTAGTTTAATTTAATTAATTAGGGTTGTTAGTACACCTCCAATCATTCATTCTTATTTTCTTTTTCTTTAGGTTATAACTTAGTAGACATTCTCCCTATTCATTCCCTGTGGGATCGACCTGGACTTATCCAGTATTACTTGCACGATCACCTACACTTGGGTGTTGCAAAAGAGCGCACAACTATTTAGTCGTGTCAAGTTTTTGGCGCCGTTGCCGGGGAAGGCAACTAGGTTAGGATTTTACTAAGTTATTTCAAATTTTACTTTAAACAAAAAAAAAAATTTAAGAAAGAAAAAAAAATTATAAAAACGTTGGACTTTTTCTCTCACAAATACAAAAAAAAAGGTAAATAAATAAAAATTTTATTGTTTAAAATTTTTTGGATAAACATGTCTTATCCATATTGCCCTCCATACAACACAAGCACTAATAATAGATACACAATTGAAAATCAAAATAGTTTTTCCCCAAGTTGGCAAGCACCCACTTATGACGCGCATTATCAACCTGAGTGCTACCAACCACCACAATGGGAAAACAATAATGGTAGTCCCCCGTATTATCAAACGTATCAAGAACCTCCACATGAAGAGTTCTATCAATTGCAATGGGGATATAACTAAAATGATAATATAGGATATAGTAGTAGCTCCCATGATTACCAAACGTACCAAGACTTTCCCTTTGGCGAGTCTTGTCCACAAACTCAATGGGAAGGGGACTATTATCAACAACAATGGGACGAAACTTCATATAGTAATAATGAGGAGAATAACCAAGTTGAGGATAATGGTATGATTAAATTGCTGCTTAGTGAAATGAAAAGGCTAGATAGTGCACTTGATAAATTAGAAACTAGATATTAACAAGCATATGCTAGCCAACCTTTAGAAGACTATACCAGTCCTTCAACACTACAACCTAAATTTCAAGACATTAACAATGGAATGGAATTGGAGGACAAGGACGGGTTTATACCAAATGAGGTTAACAATTCACTCGAGAAAGCGACAACCCAACAAGAACTCCAAAACCAAACCGTTGAGCATGAAGTTGTAGAACCATCTTCTCCTCAATGTACAACCCCAGGCATCAACTCCTTCACTGTCTGGATGAAGTTACACAATTCCTTTGTCCAGAGAACCTCAATAGATGACATATATAGTGAGGAGAGTTACACGGATAAGAATGAGGTTTTTAAAGATAATGAGAATTTAGGAGACTGCACGCAATTAGGAAAGGATGAGTCCCCTGTTGACTCTACCCCTACCTTTGATAGTGACCCTAGGGAGGACATAATTGAAATTTCTAAATTCAATTTAGATTCATCTGATATTCATGAACCCTCACCTCTTTCGGCCGAAGAGGTGGTGTCAACAAGTTGCCCATCACCTATCCTCTCTATTAATCAAAACTCTCATCCCGAGCTTAAAAGTTATGTGTATCCCACTATTTAACAAAAAGAATGTGTTGTAGAAGAAGATGATAAGGATTCTAGCACATGCAATTCGCCACATTTTACATTTCAAAATTTTGTGAGAGACGATTTGGAAAAGATTAGGCCCACTTTAGATGATCTTAAACTTCAACAAGAAGCAAGTAATCTGCTAGACTGCTTGACCTTCTTGAGTAATAATGATATTGAGGCCCAAATAGATAGCTTCATCCAAGTCCAGTCCAAATCAATGTACATAGAACAGAAATCCAATTCCTATGATCACATTTCCATAGATTCTGTTATAGAACAAGAGGAGGGTAGTAAAGCTTCATTAGAACATCACTTAGACCCTGCCCCTTTTATTGAACCATGGCCTCCGCCTGTTTTTGATAATAAAAAAATAGAGGCTGTTATAGAAAATACCAACACCAAAGATCTTTCCTTGAGTATAATTCCTAAAAAGTGTGGTATTCCTCTTATAACTGTCCCCAATAACTTTGGAAGCCATTGGTTTTGCATCATCTCCTCTGACCTTGAGCCTGACATTAGTTGGGGGGAGTTGCAATTTTATGAGGATCCCTACATTCTTTTCACTGTTAAATTATTTCATTGGGAGGATCCTAAAAAATTTCAGTTATTACTTTATGATAAAAATCTTGATTAACCGAGGTTATTTACTGAGTAGTTGTATTATATTCTGTATTTTTCCTTGTTGCTACTAATGATTTTGCAGGTAACTTAACAAAGAAATAAAAGAAAATAAAAAATATGGATATTAATGCCTCGAGGTAACATCCTTCCTTCTCTCGCTTTACTTTACATGTCCATGTGCTTAGTTTAGAACATTGGGGACAATGTTTAGTTTTAGTTGGGGGGAGTGAGTCATTGCATGCCTCATTTCTTTCTTTTTATGCTTAGTGTCATATACCTGTTTAGTAGCACAAGACTCAGTAAATTCAAAACTGTCAAAAATTTTAAAATTTTTAATTTTATTTAAATATAATAAAATGGTTCTTGTATTTCTCTCTTAGTTAATGTAGTTAGTTATGATGCATTAGTATTATTTTCTGTATGTTATTAGTATGTGATACACTATGATAGTTTGTTTACTATCTTAGTTATAGTATATTTTATGCTTTTTAATCTTCGAACAACTTTGAGCACATTGTGACAACCTTGTACTTAGCTAAAATGGATTAGTAAGCATAGCTTAGGTGTCTTGAGAGACTGTAGTGGAGACTAATAACCCAAGTGAGCTTTTGAGCCATTCTTTTATTTTTGAGGGTTTTATAAAATTACTCTTACTTTTTGAAAAGCGTATTCATTCGTTGAAAGTCTCATTTTCCTTCTTCATTTTGACTGATCACTAGAAGAGAACGTTCAGGATTTACCAAATTTAGAGCTCTTGAATTTACTAAAATGAATTATCCTATTACCTTAGAAGATGATTTAGGCCATCTTTTGACCATACATGCATATTAAAGCCTTGGCCTATCTTTATGATTCCTTTACTTCACCTCTTGAGCCATTATCATAATTGCCTTGTCATTACAATCCAAAAATCTATGCCAAACTCCAAATTAGGAGTTCAAGCCTCAATTCTTTATTTAGGGGGTGATTGGGATGTATTGCGTTGATAAGAAGTGTTAGTGTGAATAAAGGAAAGTTGGCAAAGGAAAAAAAAAGAAAAGAAAAAAAAAAGCAGAAAAAGAAAAAAAAATGCCAATGGTTATTATAAAAGAAAAAAATAATAATAAAAGAAGAGTGAAAAAAAAAAGAAAGAAAAAAATTAAATAAAAGTTAAGAAGAGAAAGATTGGAGATGTGGGGGAGTTTGAAAAGTTGTAGTAGACATTCCAATCACATCCTTTAACCCAATTGAAAATCACGAACTTCTTTCTTCCCAATCAAACACTTTTTCTTTTTCAAAGTCCTGATGATTTAAGTTGATTGGATTTGAAGTTAAGGTAATGAGAGAGTTCTCCACGGTATCTCGCTCTTCTAGTGAAAAGTATCCTTTCATGAGACTTTGCGCATTATAAAATGTTCGTTTTTCTATTTAGATATGAGAAGCGTTAGATTCTATTTACATTTACTCTTTATAGCTTCCATATCATGAGAGATAATTATTACACCTAATTCGGAGTGATTTCATCTTGAGAGTGTAATCCCGGTGAGAGTCGAGTCAAAATGAACGTCTTGATAACGTCTTAGGTTATGCCAGCTTTGAAATTAAAGTTTTGTATTTTGGTTGTCCATTCACACACACACACTTGAAGATTAATAGGTATGAAACATTCTAATGACTTTGATAGTAGATTAACTGTAATGTGTGTGTTGCATGGCTATGGCATACTAGAGAGTTTCATAAGATTGTTGAACTTAACCACATTGTCAATGAGAGGAAAATTTCTTGAAAAGATTTAAATGAGAACCATTACCATAAATATGAATTTGTGGGTAGATTTGCTGCAAACTCTCACGAGACAACACTCGTCCACTAGGGGGAACTTAGGGGTTTAAAGGCTTGTTGCATACGCTAAATGCAATCGCGATTCCTGCGAAAGTGATTTAGGATTTTTACTTTATTTTATTTTTAATTTTTAGAGTTAAATAAACACTGTTGTAGTTCGCTTTATTGCTAGGGACTAGCAACGAGCTAGTTGGGGGGTGTGATTCGAGGTGAAAAGTGCATGTTCATAGCGTATTACATAGTCCTTTACGCATACTTTTATCCCCAAAGTCCCTACATTTAGGTGCATTCTAATAACAATGTTCTTTTTATTGGGTTAATGCTAAACCATATATTTTTGCATTGTTTTATAGGCATTAGGATGTAAATCAATGAAGTGGAGCTAAAGAAAAGTGATTCTGGTGAAGAGAACAACATAAGCAGCTGAGAAAACACCAATTTTGACAATGAAGACTTCAGGTTTGGAAGATTTTCCCAGAGATATAAAATGTAGATCTTTGAGTTACGGTCGCGTGGCCGCAAACGGGAGGTCAATCCGAGGTCTGAGTAAAACGTTATGGCCATTCTACCATCGGTGCGCAGAGTTGTCAAAATCAGAGAAGTTCAAGTGATTGAGAAGAGTTCAATCGATCGAACCTTCGATCGATCGAACTAAGCTCGATCGATCGAACTTTATATTCACCCAAAAGTTGCGTAAACTCTGTGGGAACCCTATATATAAGTCATTTTGACGCCAGACGAAGGGAGGACGCTCCAGAACGCAGAAAACAGCAGTTTAGGGTAGTTTTAGGGTTAGATTAGGAGTAGATTAGGTTAGATTCAAGTTTGTTTCAAGTTTAATACAAGTTCTATCCAGATTATTCCAGGTTTTTCCTTTCCTTTTCTTTATTTGATTGTTTGTTAATCTAGTTGCTATGATTACTCTAGGTTACTGTTTCTGTATTAATATATTCATGTTTTCGTAGTTTAGACGTTGGAAATATGTGATGAAACATTGATTCTCAACCTCTGCCATGCAATCTTTAGAAACCTTGGGCTCGATCGATCGAAGGTATTTCGATCGATCGAACCAGAGCCATAGTCAAGCGATCGAAGACATTTCGATCGATTGAAGGATGATGCTGTCCGATCGATCGAGAGCGCTTCCATCGATCGAACATGTTAAATCTTGAGATGATTCTTTTAAGTATTCTATGACTTTCTGTTTTAGAAATCTGTCATCAAATTGTCCCAATAAGCTCAGTTTGTCACAACAGTTTTTTTAGAACTTAAAGCCTTAAGGCCTTTTCTTCAATGACTTTTGAAAACCACTTTGAATGCTAACACCATTTAGAGTGCAAGTAATTACCATTGTTTTAAACCATCTTCTAAGTATTTTAAATCACTTGTGATGATGTAGTCGCGGTCATGAAAGGGCTACTGATTCTTTATCTTTAGAAAAATACGGAATGCTGAAGAGGAATGAACTCCATTGAACGTTAATGAATGTGCATGGTAAATGGTTAGGATCAATGTGGATTCTTGTATTTCCAACACCTTTAGTTTATCTGTTTAATTAGTTATATTTCTATAAGTTTTAGTTTATTATTTAGTTTAATTTAATTAATTAGGATTTGTTAGTACACCTCCAATCATTCATTCTTATTTTCTTTTTCTTTAGGTTATAACTTAGTAGACATTCTCCCTATTCCTTCCCTGTGGGATCGACCTGGACTTATCCAGTATTACTTGCACGATCACCTACACTTGGGTGTTGCACAAGAGCGCACAACTATTTAGTCGTGTCAGGTTGGATATTCAAAATTTTTGAAATTCCTTTGAAAGGCTTTCCTTGGATGGTAAAAAGATTTTGAAAACAATGCTTGAGAGTGCTTTTTGAGAACATTCTTCTACAAAAATAATTTCAAGGATTTTTGAACTTTTCTTTTGAAGATGATCACGTGAAATATGCCTTAACAAAGGTTAGTTTGGGAATTTTAATTGAAACGAAAAAAGATTTTTGGGCAGGGGGGATCACATGACCTGATTGTCACCGTACTTTTCATGAATTTGGATACATACAAGGTCAATGATGCTTAGCTAAACACGATATAAGAAGTATAATCTTATAATCAGGGTTCGGCATGTTCTCCAAATGTCGTGGAACATGAGGAGAAATTACTAAAAGGTGATTAAAAGATTATACATCTTTCATCAAGCAAGTATCGTCATCATCTCAAGTAATCCCTTCCGGGCATACAAAACTCCCTAGCACATAATCCTAGTCAAGAGTTGATTTCCTAAGATTGAAAGGTTCTATAGAAACTACTATGCACAAGTTGGGTTTTGGTCAAATAAGGGACCCTTGACACACATCCGATAGGATGCTTAATATACCAAATCATGGTACGAGATCAAGGGTGATCACACAGTCCCATGATGACTTGACCGACCGGGTTGCCCGGAGCCTCCAAGGTCATAGTTCCGTGCAATCGACTGGCTGGACATGCAAGTGAAATGCAACAGGCACACAGAGATTAATTAATTCGATTAAAAGGATATTTTCAAGTCTAATCCTCGAGTGAACCCAAAATCAGAATTCTGGTCTGCGAAACCAAAGATTCTGGGTTCGATCCCCAGCAGAGTCGCCAGATTGTGGATATCGCAATTTTTTCTTACCCACAACTTTTCTTTTAAAGTTCTTTTAAATTTTAAATTCAAAACAAATGAGTAGCCACTTAATTTTTAAAAGGAAAATTAAGAAACCATTTTAAAGCAACTGATCTTTTGCGAAACCAAAGATTAACTAGGTCCGGGGATTATGGAATGAGAAGGGAAGGAGCCCATCGGACTAAAACACCCCTTTTCATCCTATCTCGCGATAGGCCTCTACTTAACACCCTTTTAATTGAACTACTAATCTAAACATTCCCTCAACCAATACATAGATATATATATACATTGCACAAACATGTCGAAATGGTGTAAAATTACCAACTTGCAAAATATCATTCAAAAGCCACGTAATTCAAGTAGCAAGCAATATGATATGCAATAAAGAACAAGAGAACTTACCCGGGATCCAGCCGCGATTATTAAACGTGCAATGTATGGGATTAAATAAAACCTAGGAAAAGAGTCTCCAATCCACATATATACATGTAAAGCAAAATCTTAATTCTAATGTGTCGCGCATAAAGGTCAAGAAAATCGATAAAATCAAGAAATTAAAATAAACTAAGAGGAGTTCAAGAAATCATACCTTAACAGTGCTTCAAAACAAAGGGTTAGTCCACATGCTATACAAGATACGGAGTTAGAAATAACAATCCTGAATTTCTAGCTTAAATCTATCAAATGTAATTAAATCAAAAACAACCAAGTCCTAATTACAACCATCAAGCCACATGGATGAATATGTTCATGAGCAAGAATAAATTATAATTAATGATTTAGATCACTTAAACTTTGAATTCAAGCTTAAATAATTATTATTAAAACATGGTTTGAGCCCTAGGTCATAGAAAAGTCATTTGGACCATTATTTACAAAGTTGGTCAAATCTGTCATAAAATTCTGAAAATTGCAGAGAGCAGACCAGAACTTTAACAAAATAAAAAGCATGCTTCCCATTGTTTGATCTTGATGATTTTTGGACACAAGATGCCTCTGTGAGTCTAGTTTCCAAATCAAAAAGCAAATTAAAGTTTCAACGGTTAGATCTCTGGGAAAAGGACAAACACCAGACATCACTCAGAGATGTACAACTCTCTGTCCAGAGATTTTGTTTGATTTTTTAAAAATAGCAAAAAGATCAGAAATGCTTTGTTCTTTTTAGGGTGACTTCCTAACACATTAATCTACTTAGAAAAAATTATTTTGGGTCACAAATACTTTATTAAGGTTCTGATTTACTTATTTCAAAAGAGTGTTATTGTGCTGAAACTCTAGGCAGATTGTAGTGACTTCACGAAACTCATGACCAAACCACTTTAAACATGAAATCTCCTTAAAATAAAAATTACAGTGGTAGAACTTTGAGTTAGTGACATTTTCCCGTTGATTTCACTTGATTCCAACGGTTATATTTCGAACTAAAAATCTTTGATCAAAACCGATTTATGAATCCACTGTTTCATTGTCAAGTTCAACTTTTATTTGTTAACCCCAACTATTAAACCATGAAGTTGGACTTAAACTAAACCATTTCCTCCTACCATTTGATGGTCATTGGAGGCTAAAGACCTTTATATTTGTAGATTTCAAATAAAGTATGAATAGACTTCATGAAATCTCAAGATAATGAATCTAAACCATGGAGATGGGCTTAGACTCAAACTACTTTCTCCTACCATTTGATGGTCATTGGAGATGAAGACATGACTAATACTCATGAGCCTTCAAGAATCTCAAGACAGAAGTACAAACAAACATAGCTAATACTCATAGGTTTTCAAGGAATATGAAAGGGGATTCCATGAAACCTTAAGTTAAAGAATCCTAAACTATGGTAGGGGTTTAGATTCATTTACTTGCTCTTATATAAAGGATGATCAACCTTGACTCTCATGGGGGAGCACAAGCTCACATGGAATCAAGGGATCCAACTCATGAGATTCAAGTGAAGTATGGAAGACTTCCAAGAATCCCAAAGAGAGAAGTATAAACAAAGAGGAAGAAAAGAAAGAACTAAAAGAAAATGCAATTAAAGTTTGCAAGTTCCCTAATAATATTTCTAACAAGGGGTTAATCAAAAGACCAAGTAGTGTTAACAAGTTCAAAAGGATGAAGAAAAAAAACAACTTATGCTTAAAGGATCACCTCCAAACTATCCTCAAAGCTTCTCTCCTTTGAAGATCTTCCAAGCTCTTCTCTCTAGTTTTTTTTTTAAACTCTCTCTTTTCTCTCTCAAATGTGTGTTAGTGTAGTAGTAGCTACTTCTTGTTCTTCTTGTATGTTCTCACAAGGAAGATCCTCCTTCTTTTATAGAGAAAATTACCAAGTATTCTCAGCGAATTCGGAGTAAAAGACAGGTGTAAATGTCTCATTTGGTGGTACAATACGTACTTCCTGAAAATAGACAGACTGCTGTAGAAGGCGGCAGTCAAAAATCCTTTGCGGCAGTCAGTGGATGCCGCTGCGACACTTCGTGAAAGCCGCAACGGCATTCCATGACTGCCGCGCGGCTCTCAGTAAGTGCCGCGCCAAATTATTGATTGTCGCGTTTTTGTCAACCTTACTTTATCAGTTTTTTTGTTTTTATCCGCATGCATATACGTATTGTACCACAAAATACAGACTGTTAAAGCAAACGGCAGTCAGATATTATCGGCGGCTTTCAGTAAATGTCGGTCCGGCATTCTATGACTGCCGTTCGACACTCACTGAGTACCGCAAAAAATTGCCGTGTGCCGGTTCCTGTTGAACTTCCCCTTTTTAGGTCTTTTCTTTTTTCCTTTTTCTTTAAAAAAACTTATTTTCGAAGATCTTTTCCAAAAGTGATGTTTTATACCTGAATTCTCCTAAACACCTGGTATTTCATTCTGTGAAAATTTTACCACGTTTGGAGAACTTTCTGAAGAGCTTGGACATTTCGAATCTTTCGATCCTTGTCATCATCGGATATGGAGGTGACACTCTCCTTAATTCGACGTTTGGTCAAAATCGGGGTGTGTACACTAGGCTACACTTGGTTCTCACAAGAACCAGATAAAATAGTTGACTTGGACTGAACCAAATCCTATTTTGGATATTCCCAAACAAACCCTTAGGTTTGTAACTCACACGGGCTAACCCAAACCCAACCCTGAATCTAATGAAAATAAGAACAGGCTAGAATAGGCCTTTTATGGATTTTAGAATGAATCTTAGAAATTATAAGCCAGCCTCTCTGGGCTTTAAATCGACACATCAAGAGCATCTCCAGTGCTAAGTGCTATTTTAGAGATACCAAATCTATATGTTGGGATTGTTGTGGTGCTAAGAGCATCTTTAATTGTAAGTGCTATTGTACAGAGATGTCAAACCAATCTATATTTTGGCATTGCTATGGTTCAAAATGTGATTCTTTAAGATATGTGCTCTAAGATACATTCCAAAAGAAAATGCCAAATTATAGCATAGTACTCCAAAACACCACTCTTTTGAGCAACTCCAATGCGACATGCCATTTTTAGCATGCCAATGCTATTTTTTTGGCATTACTACAGTGTCAAATGCTATATTTTGACATTTATGCTCCAATGCCACATGCTATTTCAAATGCTACATTTTGGCTCAACTTTCATTTATCTTCCAAAGTAGATTTTAGTTAAGGACAAAATGGTCATTATATTAAATGTATCCGCGGTATATAGTTGCTATTGGTACTCACCAATGTTTTGAAAACCGGACCGCTCATCGAACCGAAAAAATGATCGGGTCACGGATTACCGGTTCAACCGTGAGGTGAACCGGAATCAAACCGTGACATCACAATTACATAATATATACTTATTTATAAATATATTAATATTAGAAAACTTAAAAACATGAAAAAGAAATACACCAAAAAATTTATTATTCAAATAATTAACATTTTTTACAAATAAATTTCACTCAAGTTCAAACTTATTCAAGTCTCAGTACTCACTAGTCACTAGTCAGTGTCAAAAGAAGAACTGACTTGCCTAAATCCATTCAATTTGTCATTTGAATATCACGTACCACTTGAGGGCAAATGAGGAACTTCACTAATAATTTTTTTCATTTTGACCTAAAGCCCAATAATTGCCCAGCAGCCCATCTTCTCTGAGTATAAAAACCAGCCGCAAATAGAGAGATCATATGCTGCATGTTCTCTAGATATAGCAATTAGTGGCAAATATATATATATAGAGCGAGAGAGAGAGATGGACCATGAAGACAGAAAGAGAGAGATGGCTGATGAAGAGTGATAGCAGCGACATCACAAGTATGCAGATCTAGACTAAGAAATGAGGAAGGCAGATGATCTAAAGGCCGTTAAATGCCTAAATCTTTGGGAGTTTTTTTTTCCCCAGTTTTCCTAAGAATTTCACGAACCAGTTGGGGTGCAAAATCAGAGCCGATTTACCGATTCTCCGGTTTAACCGGTTGGACTACTGATTTTGGGCGGTTTTTATGCCAATGACGGTTACCGACTCGAACCGAACTAGAAAACCGACCGGTCGATGGTCCAATAGGTCGAATCGGATGGTCCGATCCGATTTTAAAAACCATGTTGCTCACAATGATAATGCTATGCCTCCCAAATTTTGCAACTCAAATGCTCCCCCAAATACATGTGGCAGTAGAACCACCTTCAATAATGATGGGACTACTTCAATATTTCCGAATAAAAATCAAGTGGTCTACCACCATTTGTATTTGGTATACAAATTTTGAGAAAAAGCAAGAAAAGTGGTGAAATGTTGACTAAAGTGATGATGTGACAGAATGGCATGCAATTTTTCTATGCTAAATATGTCCCGACATACCATGAAGCCAAATTTTGGCAGACCATTTGGCATGGGGGATGGAGTGCCATGTTTGGTCAGTCATGCCAAATAATGGAATTGGGTGGTAGGTTGGAGTTGGTCTAAGACCATCTCCAACGTGCTGCCAAATCTATTTTATTGTATGATGAGGGTACTCCGACGCAAGACCATTGGTCATGCCAAATTTTGGCATGATCTCTTTCCTTGCTATATTTGGCATAACAAATGGCACATGTCATTTGTGCCATATCAGCATATGAGTATTGAAATGATATATTTTAGAGTAGTGTTATACATACATACACACACCTTTTGACACTCATCTTTAAGTGCATGTACCCTGTGCTGTGTAAGTGGTACACATAAAAGTGTAAAAAATTCAAACAGCACAATGTACATGTGTTTAAAGCATAGTGTGTCAAAAATTGTGTGTGCCAAACATTTCCCTATATCTTAACCATTTTCCTTGCTATGTGTTTACAAATTTTGTATCCCAAATGTTTCCCATATACATGTGGTAGTGAGACGACTTGAGTTTAATTGAATGGTGTTAATGTGGTCCCATGGCCACATTTTTTTTTGGGCTTCAAAGTTCCCTTGCCATAGTTAATTGAGAAGCATTTGGAATGCAAAATTTGGAAACATATACGTTTACTCGGGGCGGATGCACGGCCAAGGGTGGGAGGGCTCAAGCCCACCCCAAATTTTTGAAAAACTGCACATTTGTACTAAATTTTTATTTTTTTATTTTTTTATATAGTTAAGTCCCCCTTGAAAATTATAAAAGCACGCACACCCCCCCCCCCCCCCCCCCCCCGACATTATAAATTTGTCATATTAGGTCTAAAATATACACAAAATATGTATAAATAGGTCCAAAAGTCCCCTCTGACATTATAAATTTTGTCATATTAGGCCTAAAATATACATAAAATATGTATAAATAAATCTAAAATCTCCCCCCCCCCTCCCCCTGATATTATGAATTTGTCATATTAAGTCTAAAATATACACAAAATATGTATAATTAAGTCCAAAATTTTTTTTCGGGCCCCCTCCTAGAAAGTTTTTCTAAATCCGCCCCTGTGTTTACTAAATGACTTGTTTGCCCCTTAACAAAAGATTACTTTAAAAATGAATGGTAGTTGGGCCAAAATATAGTATTCAAAATAGCATGTACCATTGGAGCAAAAATGTTAAAATATAGCATTTGACACTGTATTAAATGTCAAAAAAATAGAATTGGCATGATTAAAATGACATATAGCATTGGAGTTGTTCTAATGGGGTGTTATAGGTGATGATATAATTTGACACCTGGAAACACTGCTCCGATGGGGTGCCAAAGGTGGTGCTTGGAACTGCGTTTTTTAGGTGATGTTATAATTTGACAATAGTACCATGTTTAGTACCCACGTTGTCCATGCTTAAAAATGCTAAATTTTAGCATATATACTCCTATAATATGTTCCAAACAAATGTCAAATTATAACATAGTACCCTAAAACCCCACTATAATTGGGTGTCTAGGTGATGCTGTTATAGCATACCCCCAAAATTTGACCTAGAATATAGCATTGGCACATTATATATATCATCACCTTCGGCACTCCAGGTCGAGCTATAATTTTGACCTAGAATATAGCATTTGACCTAGAATATACCATTAGAACTGTAAATTTTTTTAGGTGATGCTATAATTTTGCCAAAAGCACATTTTTTAGTAACCACATTAGAGATGTTCTAAACACTCCAGGTCGAGCCCCTATCTATATAAGTAGTGTTTTTTTTTTTTTTTTATCAAAGAACATTCAATACTATTATACTATCTATGTAAGTAGTTGCATTGCTATTTTAGGGGATATATTTCAAAGCTTGGGTCAAGTGTGGACTAAAATATGGGTAATATTTGGGACACAATTAAATACATAATTTTTAGGATACAATCTAATTTATGTGTCTATCTCTCTTCTGTGTCACTGTGGCATCGAGTGACATCACAGGAGAAAGATAGACAGATTATTTGAGTTGTGTCCCAAAAGTTGTGTTTGGGTGTGCCCCAATCTTTACTCCTAAAATATTCAGCCCAACCCGTAGAAGAAAATAGGTCTATAGGCCTCTTTTATTTATTTATTTTTTGATATGGGGGAAGGGATGAGGTTCGAACCCTAAACTTATGTATTGGAGGGAATTCATATGTACCAGTTTCTTTGCCACTTGAACTATGCCAATCAACGCGGGTATAAACGCCTCTAATTTCATTGAACTTTAAAGCATGACCTTACAATTTATGCCCAAAGAAAGTAGGTCAATCAATCCATGTGATAAGCCAATATCTTACAGCTGAATGAATTGGAAACTCGTTTCTTAAATAAACAAACCAATTGAATGGCTTTATCAAAGAGTAAATTTTTTAATTTTTTTTGGGACTATAGAAGGGGTATTTCAAAATCTATATGCTTGCCACTTGGCTTCTTTTATCTTTCTAATCCAGGTTGATATGTTAAGAAACTGTTTTTAGTTGCACGACTAATGTGGACTTAGTGCTGTTCTTCACACAAATGTACAGTAAAACTGTTTTTACAAAAGTAATTTTTAAAAAACTACCTAGTTTTACTGTTTATTTTGTGTGAAAAACAGCACTAACAGTATGTTATTACAGTACTGAAGTGCTGTCCGATTAATGTAGACCATAGAAGATATATTATGGGGCAACAAAGATCATGACAGAAAATCTGATCATGATTGATTAAGGCTTAGTTTGGCCCCCCTTTTGGTGCTTCTCCTTTTTTAAAGCACAATTTCATGTTAATTCATTTGGTAACTAATTTATGCGCTTTGTAAAAATTGAACTTAGGGCTTTTTTGGGGGAGCTTTTAAAAGCTCTAGAATGGAGCTTTTAAAAGCTCAAGGTGGCTTTTTGGTTTCATGATATATTTTTGAAGAGTAGTGTGTCACTAGTACTAAATTATCAAACAACTTAGTAGTAAATTTCATAAGCTCCTTTTAAAAAGCCACATGGGGGCCAAACTAAGCCTAAATAACGGAACGATCAAATTGTACTGTTTATGCCTCAAAGAATAATGCAATACTCTCACCCTAAATTCACAATCACTTCTACGTGGTATTGTAGGGTTCATTGACAGTGTAGAATCCACCAATAGTGATTGTGAGTTTTGTAAATTTTTGGATATAGACGTAGCATTACTCAACTTCAAAAAGTACATTTTGGTATAGTTGGTAATTTCGTTTTCCAATTAACTATGCACAGAAGACTCCCTTTCGGCCTTTTGGACGTTGTTTTTGACATTATGCTTCTTTAATTATCTAGTTTTCAGATTTGAGCCTAATTGATATATATATATATATATATATAGGTATTGTGCATTTTACTAGGGTTTGGAGTAGCATATACTCCGTAAGCCTCTATGAGAAATTGTATTTTTGGTCAATAATTTTCAGTGCCTTTTATATCTCTTTGTGAGAATGTATTTTTTTTTTATTTATAATTATTATTGTTTTTTTTTTTTTTTTTTTTTCCTAGTGGTCAAAGCACCCGCAGGCGCCACACACACACTTGCAGTTACACTACAAACAGCCAGGGGGGCCACGGGCCCACTTAATTATTATTGTTAATTCCAACATTCATATCTTCTGCTGAATATGCAGAGATATATTCACAGATTAGAAACTTTATACATCTAGTGGAGTACATTTTTATGGGATAGTGGTGTACATATTGAACATCATTTTCTTGCTATATATAGTTACCATTCGGAATTTGTTATCAAGTTTAAGCATTGGAAGATTAGTTGTATTGTTTATGGGGATAAATGGTGGTTTAATTAGTCCCATCAATTTAAGTTGCCAATTTAGGAGACAATAATGAGGAACAAGGAAAATTGATTATGGAATGTGACCCAAAGTCCCCAAGGCTTTGTTAAAAGAAAGAAAATATAGAAAAAAATGATGAGAAAAATAAGAGAGAAAAGAGAATAAGTTGATAGATAAATTTAAAATTTTGAATGCTGTGAGTCATTTCACTTCTTATCCATCTATGACAATTATATTTTAGGAATTTTAAATATATATATATATATATTTTTAATGTCATGTAAGCATGAAGGTAAACTCAACAAAAAAGATAAGGGAAACAAGTTTCCTTCTTGTTTTCCATTCGCAATTCTTTTCCCTCACGAAATTCATAAAACAAAAGAGCCTAAAAAAATCCTGATTATGCAGAAAATATAAGGGTGATGCTATTACTAGAGCAGCAATAGCTAATGTCAAAGCAAAAATTGTCGCTAAAAGTTTTTACGACAAAAAAAAAGTATTATTAAAACTTTTAGCGATAATTTTTACCCTGACATTAGCCATTTATGCTCTAGCTATAGAGCTAGCCAACTATCATTGTAGGACATGTCAAGAAAATATATGAAATTATATGGAGGCATAAAACCAGAATAACATTTAAATTTATTTGTCCCCAGTTGCTAAAGCAATTGGATCCAAAATAATCTATGTTCAAAAGTAACGAAACTCCAGTTTCACACCAAAACATGGATGAAGGTTGAATTCAGGACCACTTTGATATCAGTTATAGTGAAAAGTTTTTCTAAAAGCTTAAACTATTAGTGAATATGCCCAATAATAAATATCAAGCTGTATCACAAACCGCCATGATTTTTAAAAATTCTAAATTTATATATAAATTTAGATTTTGGTATTAGAAAGTATTGGTACATTTGCTATATCGCTCAAGCATTGCCTTGTTACCAAGGGCAATCCATCAATTATTTCATTTATCCATTCAAGTACACTTACAGCTGTTGGTGGGTTGAAACTTGAAACTCATGATGTGCCCACAGCCCAAAATAAACTTATACGGCAGTTTTTTCTTAGCTGGAACCATCTTTTTCAAAATTAAATATCTTTAATTCTTGTATTTAATACAACTTAGAGCATCCACAGTGGGAGTAAGGAATTTAAGGAAAACTTAAGCTAAGTTATTGTATAGGAGAGAAGACGTTAGCAGCGGGGGAATGAATGGGCGGCACATGTTGTGCCGTGAGAAATAGAGGCGGCACATGAAGTGCCGTGAGAAATAGAGGGCGGCACATCTTGTGCCGTTTGACATTTGGGTGGCACATCATGTGCCGTTTCAAGTTGGGCGGCACATCTTATGCCGTTTATCCCTACATTAGCCGCACTTAGTGGTACCACAAAGTTAAGTTTTCTTAAGTTTTACAATTCTATACAATAGCACAAACGCCTGCGTTGTTAACGACTTTAACTTAAGTTCTCCTAAGTTGTCCAATAACCTTGCCCACTGTAGATGCTCTTACAAGTAAAGTAATCTCTACCTTTTTTTTTGAACAGTTTCTTGTTATTTCTTTCTTTCTTTATTTATTTTATTATTTTATCATGTCATAATGTAGAAACGCTTGTATAAAACACGCGTATGTTTTGCCCTAACAAGAAGCTAAGAACAACCGCGCTTTAGCCCCTTCTGCAAAATTGTACAGCTAGTTTACTTGTGAAATGCTTCAACTTCTTCTTTTTCTTTTTTTTCTTTTTTCGTTTTTAACAAAAGGGTACATATAGGCGTGACCAAAAGTAAGGACCTCATAGCATCTTCAATATTAAATGTAATTTTTTTTTTAATATCAGACCTGTATTTTGGTATTGCTTATTTGCTAGAGTACTAAATTCTTATAGTTCAGTATATGTGTTCTAATGATATATATTAAAAGAAATGCTATTCTTTTCTTTGTAATAAGAAAAGTTGAGGTAGTTCCATTTGGAATGCCAAATAATGGCATGACCTTTCAAAAAAACTTATTCAATAGTGTGCAAAAGGTCATGCTAAATTAAAGTAATGTCAAAGGTCATGCCAAATTTGTCACAAAAAATATATATATAATTAATTGCTATAATTTAGTATGACTTTTCGCACACCATTGGAGAGGTGTTTTTGAAATGTCATACTATAATTTGGCATTAGCATGAGGTTTAACATGCCTATTGGAGGAGCAACGGTTATTTTGCTGACGTGGTATCACAAACTAGTAAGAGGTCTTTATTCAAACACATGTCAGGCCTAATTTTATGAAAAAGATGTGTCCACACAAGCACTACACTCATGTGTATTAATGTGACCATACTAATGGCATGGTGTCGACACAGCCTTTTTTCTTTTATCCACAACTTATGCATTTTCGATATTTTAAAAAGAAAGAGCAAGAGTCGCTACTTAATTTTAAGGAAAAAAATAAATTAAGAAACAATTTTAAAAGCTACTATTCTTTAAAACCAAAGATTTCTAGGTCCGGAGATCATGGAATGAGAGGGGAAAGAGCATGGTGGGACTAAAGCATTCCCTCTCATTCTATCATAGATAGGTCTCTAGTCACCATCCTTTTATTCAATTAAGAAGTTCACGTGTGTCCCAAACAATACATAGATATAAATAGCATAAGCAGGTTGATAATGGCACAAGATTGTTAAAAGAGACATACACACCCATATAAGTTCAACTGGCACACGATATGATATGCATAAAGGAACGAGAAAGCTTACTGGGATTCAACTGTGATATAGAAACGTGCAATGCAAACATAAAAGTGGAAATCCTAAGAAAATGCCTCTAAATCACATAAGCACATAAGGTATCAGCCTAATCTATGGTGTCACACTTGGAGTTGTAAAATTTGATAAGACAAAAATTTTAAAAAAATGAGAAGTGGTAGAAAAAGGCATATTTGATTGCGCTACAAAATAAGGATTAGTCCACATAGATAAAAAAAAAAAGGATAACAAGGATTGACCTAAATCTAACGAGGGAGTAACGAAGCATCGAATCCTCTCTTATTACAGAAGCCGCAACATTGCTATGGACATACTAGTCTCAATAGGAAGATCAAAAGAAACCTTAACCTATAGCAACGTAATGTCAACATAGAAGTTGTCAACATAGAAGTGGCATGACCTGAACGTGATCAGAAAGAATTCTTGACTTCATTAATCAATTGCAATTTATCACTAAAATCAATACTCTGTCATTCCTAGAACATCAGATTCATCCTAAAAGATGATAGCAAGGATGCATGATAATAAACAAGGCATGAACCACTTGAATTCAATCACTTTGTCTCTGGATTTAGGTTCTATTATCCATAATCAAAACATGATTTGAACCTTAAGGCTTTAGAAAATCATTTGGATCCAAATTTAAGAAGTTGAACCAAAACTATCTCAGTCACACTGAAATTCTAGAACAAAATTATGAATTTTCAAAATTGGAAAATACATGTTCCCATGGTTTGATTCGAATGTAATTCACACACAACATGTAAACATGGATCTAGTTTCTAAATCAAAAGCAATACCTAAGATCACATGGCTAGATCCTTGGTAATTGGACCTAGATTAGGCATCACTCAGATTTTAACAACTCTCTGTCCACTAATTTTGTATGATTATTACAAATAGCATATCAACCCTAAATCAGTCAAGCTTCTCAGATATTTTCATTCACTCATCAAAGTTCATGGTAAAAATATTTTGGAAGCAAAATACCTTAGTTAATGCTCTGATTTACTTAATTCAATGTGATCTTAACATTTTGGAAATATGGACAGAGACTTATTCTCTTGGAAAAACATCAATCAAGCCATGATAACCTGTAATTAAGACAATCTAAATACAGTGGTAGATCCATATGTTAGAAACACATTTCAATTGGTCTCATCTAAATCCTACAGATCATGGATTTATGAAAAATCTTTAATCATAGATTGTCATTAGAATCACAACACCATTGATGAATTTTGGTGTTCATTGTACAAATCAAGTTAAATCCACAAAGAATTAGTATCTAATATGATAATAGTTGATAGTATGACATCTTTTGAATCTAGAACTCCATGGATGTTGCCTCATATAGATCCTAACATAGACTTTATGAGAAGTCTAGAAATGGATCCTTGAGGGCTTACTTAGTCCCTTTAAATATTATATGAATTTGATCATCAAAAACCAATGAATATAGATCTAAATCCTCATATAAACAAATAATTACAGAAAGTTAGGATCAAATTATCAAAGAATTCAAATGAGACATTAAAAGAGAGAGTGAATTCTTCTAAATTATGATGATCCAAGGTTTGATTCAACTTAGAAAGTAGTTTTATAGGGACTAAATGATCATTGAAACATGAATTTATCAACAAACAAGATGAATTCAATCATAATTTGATCAAAGTGGTGTGTGGCGAAAGGATGAGATGTAGACTTTGTAAAATGTGTAAAATTCTAACTAGATCTTCAAATTGTGATTGAATTCTACATGTAGATGATAAATAGTAAGTGAAGTACCTCTGAGATTGCTTAGATTTACAGAGAGATGATTGAATTTGATCAATCTTCAAAGTTTTCTTCAATGTTCTTCTTCAGGCCCTTCTTCCTTTTGATCTCGTTTTTGATCCAATCCTCCCTATTTTTTTAGTGGTTTTGATCTCTAAGAATTGTTTTTTTTTTTCAAATATATCCGAATTCCTTACTTTCTCTCTCTAAAATCAATGATTCAAGGCTTCCAAGTCTCATCCAAAGCCAAACCCAACCAATCCCCCCTCTTCTCTTTGACGAAGGTTTGTATTTATAGAACAATTGAGTGGGGGTAGATTTGTACTTTTAGGATGATCTCAGCATGAAAAGTATGGCTTAAGGGTGTTGAATATGCACTAAAGAAATGAGGTCATTTCGGATATTCTAGAGATCCAAAGTGGGTTCTAGAAGCGCATTTTTTGTGACAGTGCCCAATGCGGCACTAAAAAACACGGTTGTGACACTTACTGAGTGCCGCACTGGCACTTGGTGAGTGTCGGCTCTTGATTTTTTTATTTTATTTTATAATTTCTTGATTTGTTTTTCTTTTTTTCTATTTAATCCTTTAAAAATCCTTATCCAATTCATTACAGCTCCAAAAATTACAAACAACATATCTTTGGGAAGGTATTCGAGCCTATTATTTTATAAAAATAATTGAAATTATTTGAAAGTGTCTTAAAGACTATTTTTCTTGAAATTCCATTGAACCAATTTTCTTGAACCCTTGCCTTTGAATCTAGGGATTATCCTGAACGTTCTTATTTCTCTATTGCGTATGCTCCACACAAAAGGACATGAAAATTTCATCTTGGGGGCTTTTTGGTCATTTTTGGCTCAAAATATGTGAAAAATAGGTCATAGAGCTTTCAGAAGTTCACGGTGCATCCTTTGAAGATTGTCGAATCATACCGGACATTATCATCACTGCATTCAAAGGTAATTATCCCCTGAGTTTGACAGTTCGGTCAAAATTGAGGTATCTACACATGGTATCTTTGTTGCATTAAATATTTACTCCTATTGTAGATGCTCGTACCAGGAATCAATGATAGGAGGGCCTAGACAGGGGGCACTTAGTTGTGTCGTAGTTGGCACTGCCTAGCAAAAGTGTTAGTGCATGTGTGTGACTTATATCAACTAAAACATGATCTGACCATCCTGTCAAGTTGGAAGTAAATTGTACAAAATCTAACTTAAGAAACAATTAGAAGATTTGTTGAACAAGGTAGGATCTTCTCTCTCTATGGTGCAAAACTCTCCAAGGTTACATACGATACTTTAGCAAGTAAAAAAAAGAAAACGCAACCATGAGTTTGTTAGGCTTCGTGGTCTTTGTTGAGGAGAGTTAGACTGTTAGTGGCAGCGTACAGTATATATGGTGCAAGTTTTCTTATGTAGGGATGGTTTTAATTGGATATTGAGTAACAAGATCTAATATGATTTTGTTCTTGCCATATTTTATCTTGGTCTTATATAAGTATGGTATATTGCAAAAACACAAATAGAATATTTTTGACTTGGCACATCTCACAATGCAAATATTTTGCAGTAGACTTCCTACATTTTATATCATAAATGGTTGGGTCGATTACAATATCTTTTATATTTATAAAACTTTCATTTTGCTCATGTATTATCAAGTGAATCACTTGATGGTCCTTGATTTTAATTGTCCTAAGCAATAGTTTAGGACTGACCCTAACAATTTCGGGGGTTGGGGAAAACTTTTGAAGACTGGCTCTCTTGAATAAGGGTCGCTCAAAACTTCACGAGAGTTCAATGGCGGTGCTACTAAGACAATATTTTTTGGGCCTTTAAATATGTGGCCTCCAAGATAACGCCTCTCCGCCGTGCAATGCTCCTTAACTGGAATAGAGATTTCTCAATTATCTTCAACTGGATCGAGTTATAGTCAAAGAATTTAATTGATGCAATATATAAGAAAGAATTAAAATAGAATTTTTATTAAAGTAAAGGATACCGAATTGCATGTTGTTTACCTAAATTATTTTGATGATAGAGATTCAATCAATGGAAATTCAAAGTTGAATATAAATTTGTCATCAAACTATTTGATAAGACTATCAAACCCGTGCAACTATCCTATGATTTGAGCATTATAGGAGTTCCATTTAGGTTCCACTATGCTTAAAAATAACTAGGAAAAAAAGATAAGAAAACTTCTCCCATATAGTTGAAGATTAAGAGCATCTTCAACCGTGACGGTAGGATAGTAGCCATTCTTCAAAGATTCCATTTTGACTATTTTCAACTCAAAGTATAGCAGTACTCCAAAGATGGTTGCACGTAGAAGGGTAGCTAAAATAGTCTATGATGGTTTGGGTGCCATTTCTATAGTCACAGATAGAGAAATTGAGGATAGTTTAATTAGAAGGGAACATCTTAATCTTTAGGTCATGTTTGGTGCACATGGAATGGACCAAAGAATAGAATCTATTTCCATGGAATTACACTTTTGTGTTTGTCTAGTGTCTTAAATAGTTTGAAAATTAAGGGTGTGTTTGATAACCCAATTCAGTACTGAAAATGAAAAGTTTCAGCATTTGTTTCTTTTCAGTATGTTTGAGAATGTACCACTTTTTGAAAAGCAGCCAAACTATACTGACTACTTTAAACATAATTCTACTGAATAAAATCACTGAATGCGCCCTATTTCAGTATTTGAAATATTACTTTTAGCTTTGTGTAGACACCCCATTTTTTCAACTATCAGATTTAGGAGACCCACAGCTTGTTGGTTCACGGTAATCGAAAGCACTTAAAAGGACTCGGATAAGGTGAGTGACTCGGATAAGGACATCAAGGTTTAGAAGTCTCTGGGTTTAGGAGCAAACTTCTGGAATTTGGGAAGTGTGCTTTGCGTGAGAATGTAGTCAGATGTGGGGTCCCTGAGGATGACAACTAAGGATAACCCATAGGCGAGGGAGTTTAAGATAACCGACAGTTTTATAATAACCAAAGTGAGGAGGCTCATGATAAGTGGGGTAGCTCACGATAGTGGATAGGTGAGATAACCGGAGTGAAGAGGCTCACGATAAGTGAGGAAACTCATAATGACTGACAGGTGAGAAAGCTCATGATAATCAGTGGACACGGGTCCTTAAATTGTGAATAGACAGTGCTTGCCAAGGGAATCGGGGTGATTTGACTGTGGGTGATGTTTTGGCCGATCCTTATGATGACAAGTCCGGAGAATCGGTTCGGACTTCTGCTATCTTCCGCTGGAATGGTAGGGGACTCTCTGAGAATCTCTCTTCAATTCTTGACCTAAAATCAGGATCCATCTCTGAATCTCTCGTAGTTGGTCAGATTTTGTAATGCTCAATCCAAAAGAGCCGGTTAGGGTCCATCGGTTTCTATCCTCGGGGGATGATGTAGGGTTCTCGGAGAATCTCTTTTGGCGCTCAATCCAAGAGGGCCGGTCAGGGCCTCCGGGAGCTGGTATCTATTGGTTTCTGTCCTTGGGGGATGATGTAGGATTCGTGGAGAATCTCTTTTGGCGCTCAATCCAAGGAGGCCGGTCAGGGCCTCCGGGAGCTGGTATCTATCGGTTTCTGTCCTCGGGGGATGATGTAGGGTTCTCGGAGAATCTCTTTTGGCGCTCAATCCAAGGGGGCCGCTCAGGGCCTCCGGGAGCTGGTATCTATCGGTTTCTGTCCTCGGGGGATGATGTAGGGTTCTCGGAGAATCTCTTTTGGCGCTCAATCCAAGAGGGCCGGTCAGGGCCTCCGGGAGCTGGTATCTATCGGTTTTTGTCCTCGGGGGATGATGTAGAGTTCTCGGAGAATCTCTTTTGGCGCTCAATCCAAGGGGGCCGGTCAGGGCCTCCGGGAGCTGGTATCTATCGATTTCTATCCTCGGGGGATGATGTAGGGTTCTCGGAGAATCTCTTTTGGCGCTCAATCCAAGAGGGCCGGTCAGGGCCTCCGGGAGCTGGTGTCTATCGGTTTCTATCCTCGGGGGATGATGTAGGGTTCTCGGAGAATCTCTTTTGGCGCTCAATCCAAGGGGGCCGGTCAGGGCCTCCGGGAGCTGGTATCTATCGGTTTCTGTCCTCGGGGGATGATGTAGGGTTCTCGGAGAATCTCTTTTGGCGCTCAATCCAAGAGGTCCGGTCAGGGCCTCCAGGAGCTGAAGGATAATGTACTCTGTTAGGAAGAAGGAAATACGTCCTTTAAATGAGAGTCAAGGTATCATTCTATTTATGATGAGGGATACGGAGATGGCCTGCGGCAGTTAAGGTTTTGATTTTGAAAGAGGAGAGGGATGAACTTATGTTGCTTTAGGATGAAAGAAGGTCATCAACAGCCACTCATGGACTTATGTTGCATGAAGAAAAATGAAAGATCATCAACATCCACTCATGGACTTATGTTGCATGAACAACGGAAGATCATCAACAGCCACTCATGGACTTATGTTGCATGAACAAAGGAAGATCATCAACAGCCACTCATGGACTTATGTTGCATGAACAAAGGAAGATCATCAACAGCCACTCATGGACTTATGTTGCATGAAGAAAGATCAACAGCCACTCATGGACTTATGTTGCAAGGAGAAAGGAAGATCATCAACAGCCACTCATGGACTTATGTTGCAAGAAGATGAAGGTCAACTTTTGATGGTTTGGAAAGGGATGAAATTCGCATTTGCCCTAAGTTTGGACGCTTCTCCTGCTGACGCCTTGACCGGTGTAGTAATGGTGTTTGGTACTCCTGCTTGTATTGGCATGCTCTTTATAACTTGATTTGAAAATTTTATTAGTCACTATTGACTTACACATTTGAGACTACAACAGACTCAAAAACTTGACAGACATTAACGCACGAGGACGACACATTTGACACCAAAATGAAACAAGGTTGACTTGCCAAAACTTAATGTGCTTTTGTCATAAATGATGTACCATTTCTCTTTTGTGTTTACTTCTCTCCTTAACGTGTCATCACTTTGATGATGAATCTTATTTTTGAAAATTCCTCCCTGCTGATCTAATCAATTTCTTTGCTTCTCTCAAGATGTGCTTTGAATTAGTGCCTTAGCTTATGGAATGAAAGACGCTCCATTTCCATCTGTTCAAGACAATGTTCTTGAAGGCTTACCATTGGTGTATAGGGATCAGGTGGCAAACGAAGTTTGCCCCTAGTTTGAAGGGCATGAAGTGGGATCGGTAGGCAAATGAGGCAAATGACCGAAGTTTGCCCCTAGTTTGGAGGAAGGTTCATTGGAGGTTTTGGGCAAACGAGGTAGGTGACCGAAGTTTGCCCCTAGTGTGGAAGGTGATTTTCTGGCTTGAGGCATGGACCGTGACTTTAATCTCTCAAATGCTCATAACTTTTGCCTAGGCACCAGTGAGGTGACCTAGCAAGCTCTTTTCTCTCTTTTGTTATTGCTCACCTTAGATTTAACTCTAATTTTTGCCTAGGCGTCCTTTCGGATTTTTGACCTAGCGAACCATCCTTCTTTTTTTCTTTTTTGAAAGTCTGCCTACGTACCCCCAAGTAGGGATCAGGTCTAACGTAGTTCGGGCATGGTTGGAAAGAAGCGGGTTGATTTTTGGGTAGGTGGGGTGATCGAACCGATGCAGTTGTCTACGTATCCCCGAGTGGGAATCAGGTCGAGCGTAGTTCAAGGCAAGGCTTGAAGGAAATTGGTTTGATTATGATGGTGTTGACCGAACCGATGTGGTTGCCTACGTATCCCTGAGTGGGAATCAGGTCGAGCGTAGTTCAAGGCAAGGCTTGAAGGAAATTGGTTTGATTATGATGGTGTTGACCGAACCGATGTGGTTGCCTACGTATCCCCGAGTGGGAATCAGGTCGAGCGTAGTTCAAGGCAAGGCTTGAAATAAGGGGTTTGAGGTATGAGGGTTTTTCAAACCAATCGTCAAAAAAGTTCAAACTTGAGCCACTTGTGGTAGCTTTGAATAAAAAAGATTCAGTTTCAATCTCTCTTTCTTTTCTTTTTCTTTTTCTTTTTCTTTTTCTTTTTCTTTTGCTTTGAGGATTGATCCTTTTCACTTTTGCCTAGCCAGTCAATTTTTGCTTTTCATGTAGTTGATTCTTGCAAGATCCTTCAATCGCAATCTCAGAATTCCAGAATGTGCATGTCAGCTCTCGGAATTTATTTGTGGTCATTCCGTGCCTTTTGAAATGTGATCTTGGCACGTTCTTAAGATGTATCTTGAAGCGTATGATTCTCTTATTTGTTTCATCAAAATTTTCTCCAACATTTTGACTGGCTAGGGTCAGATTTTGGAAATCAACACCTTTTTCAGCTCTAACTTTTGCCTGGGTACCCTTTCGGATTTTCAACCTAGCGAGCTTTTCTTTTTTTTTTTTTTTTTTTTTTTGAAAGTGGAGATGAAACTCATTGAAATGTTTGGCTACCATCAAGGACCAAGTCTGCACAGGTTCGCATGGCTATCAATTGGGTTGGGCCCAAGGCTTTGAAATGGTAGAAATGGTGGAAAGGGTGTTGGGCAAGCCCCAAGTCAGTTCCAAGCATGTCTTTTCAAGATTGAGGCAAGAGAATCTTTAAATTCTTAAAGTAAGACTATTCAATTCCAGCTCTTCATCAGTGTCAGCGTGAAATCGGTTTTAACCTTTCAGGATTCTTTTTGTTTTGTCGTAGAAAAATTATTACCAGAGTAATATCCATGGTAATTTGAAAAGTGACACTTCAGTCTAGTGATTCATGCATCTATGACTAGGCACATCAGATTAGGCAAAATGAGACTTCATTCCATCAGTAGAGGAGGATTACAGACTCATTAACAACTCGATGACAGACAGACTCGACCACAAGAATAAACATACAACAGACTTGACTAGACTCAACCTGGTCTGAAATGGAATGTCGCAGTGACTCACTTATTCTTTTTATTTCTTTCTTTCTTTTTTTTTTTTTTTTTAGAGAGCATCTTCATTTGGTTTTCTAGGAAGAGTCCCAAACACCATCACTTCACCGGTACATGTTCAACGTTCATGGGCCTCAGCGAAGAGGATCATTCGAATAGGTAAGCCAGGGGCTTAGGTGACACGGGGTTGAATGGGTGGTGGCTCAATGATGTTTTGGTCGATGAGGTCTTGGATATCATGGCGAAGACGTATGCACTAGTCAGTGTCATGGCCTGGGCCTTGGTGGTAGGCACATTGTTTGGACAGGTCACAGTTAGGTGGTGGGGGATCGGCACGAGGCTGAAGGAGTCGGAGGTGTCCCTTTTTTAGCAGACGGCCTAAGGCTATGGAGGGGGAGATATCTAGTTTGGCAAAGGTACGGGGTTGCTTTTTCTGGTAAGGGCAACTAGTGGTTTGGTTGGAGGATTGGTATGGCCGATGAGGGTATGCCATGGGTTGGCTGCGCAGGGCGTTGACATCCGGGGAGTGTTGGGAGTATTTAGGCCTCTTGGACTGGTGCTGGGGTTCATCATTCTTGAACTTTTCTTCTACGATGGCATCCTCCATTCTGGTCCCCATTTCAAGTAGTTCTTTGCTTATGCTCCGTGCCATCTTCTCAAATCGGCTCACCCTTAAACTCAACTGCTCAACAGTGGTTTGTAGCTTGTTCACTTTCTCTTCCAGAGCTTTGTAGGCCATTGGTGGATCGATGATGGTCTGTGCTAGCCTGTGATCACAATAATGAATTCGGGGGGGGGGGGGGGGGGGTACAACAGTGTCTTTACCCGGAGCTACGGTTTTCTGCAAATAGAAAAAAAAGTCCAAATTAGCAGAGGCGCGAAACACTTCTTATGGACTCCTATCAAGAAGAGATGATCAAAGTTTTGAAGGATTTAACGATGCAAACCGAGGAGGGTTACAGTAAGTATACGACTTCTGTAAAATGATTGAGATGGGTGGGGATGATGATACGTATGCATTTGATGTGTAGAGATTGACACATGTGAGACTGACAAGATGTGCGTGCAAGCGAACTAACGTGAATTGTGTATGTACATGAGACAAGCATGCGGATGCAGGCCCTAATCTATATGATGCCCCTACTTCTAACATACAGCAGTTAAGTAAGTAAGGTCCTAACCATACAGAGTGTGCTAACCTTACTTTCCAGTATGATCACCAAGGGACAACAGGGATTTCCGGGATACTTCGAGAATTTTGGACATAGTTTCTGGGAGAAATAGGGATTTGGAATATTCGGAGATATTTCTAGAAGTCATTTGAGTTTCTAGGAGAAATAGGGGTTTCTGGTTTATTTGGACTGAGCTTCTAGGAGAAATCGGGAAATCAGAATTTCTGGGAGAAATTGGTACATCTAGGCATTTTTGGGAAGTTTGGATGGAGTTGTTGGAATTTTTGGGAAATCTTGGAGATTTGGATAGAGCTTATGGGAAAACATGAAAACTCGGGTAAGTTGGACAGAGTTTCTAGAAAAAACAAGTATACTGGAATTTTTGGGAGAAATTGAGATTTCTGGGTAATCTGAGAGATTTGGACAGAGCTTCTGGAAAACGGGTATAACTGGGTAAGTCGGATAGAGTTTCTGGGAGAAACAAGTATATCGGAATTTCTAAGAAAAATTGAGATTTCTGGGTATTCTGGGAGAAGCAAGAATATCTGGGGGGACATAAGTATATCGGAGTTTCTGGAAGAAATTGAGATTTCTGGGTAATCTGGGGAGAAATAGGGATTTCTAGGAAATCTGGGTGATTTGGACAGAGTTTCTAGGAGAAACAGGGATATACGACGGGAATAGGTGATGATGGTGATCATACTGTCTAGCGAGTTTTCATACTCCTATGTCTTAGTACCAACAAACAAGGTTTGCGGTGTATATCTTTATGAGCATGGAGCAGACATCCTTGTCATGGTGCCTAGACAGGTCAACTCAATGTGATCACATGTGAGTAATTGCCTTGGGAATCATAAGAAAGAGGTTCTGTTTTATGCCACATAAGTGTCTACACCGCGCAAGTAATCCCGCCAGGGCATACAACAGTTATATCACATTGTCCTATCTGAAAAGATAAATGAATAGTCCTATGAAAGGTTCTACAGGAATCTATATGCAAAGGCTGGGTTTAGTCAAAGAGGGTCCGTTGACGAGAGTTCCAATATACCGTCGGAGAGACAGTATGGAGGTTTTTACTCTTTTTGATATACCTTGGAAGGTACAGTATCAACGGTGACTTGTGCCCTGGCACAGCAAGACCTGAACAATGTCAGCGCTGCGTTTTAGACACAGTCGGAGGGGGGGAATGCAAGAGTGCAATGCGGTGAACCAAAAACAGTAAAAAGATGATTTTAAGGATGTTTCTTATGAGTCAAACCTCTGTATTATTTTGTTTTAAAATAAAAAATCCCCAGCAGAGTCGTCAGATTGTGGACACCAGAAGTGGACCACTTCTCTTGTTTGAGATTGTTTTGAAAAGGAAAAGAAAAGGTCTGTTGAAAACAGATACAGAGTCGCCACTTGGTCTTTAAGGAACCAAGAAACGTAATTTTGACTCACCCAAGCGGATAAGGGCACCGGCCCTTCATAACCAAAGAACTTGGTTCAGGGTTTTGGTACGAGAGAGGAAGGAGCCTTTGTCGCGACTAAAACACCCTCAACTCGCCCCGTCTTTCGACGGGCCTCAATTAGCATCCAAATAATCATCTTATACTGTGTATGGTTCGAGAAATAATACTACGATAGTATATTACATCACATAAGAAACTTGAAATGAAAGATCTAAAGATAAGATATCATTCATAAGATCTAAGCCAAATATCACACAATGCGAAGTGAAAGATCACAAATAAACCTAGGAAAAATCGTCTAATCATATATCAATTAATCAAGTTTTTCTAATCTAAAGGGGACATGAATTGTTCTTGAAACAAATAAACAAAGAAATCAAAATATGCTTAACAAGCTACTATGATGCATGTTATTCTTTGAGAAAAGAAGATCTCTCAATCCTCAGGACGGATGAGAAAGGATGATTAGATCAAAGGGGAAGCATGAACGTATGATCGTGATCATTCTTTATAATCTTCTTAGATTAAGAGTTACAAAAACCCCAAATCTTGCATGAATGCAATGTATGTATCTAAAATGTGCAAAGGTTGTAGTGTGTTTTGTGTACATGGATTTCTAGAATGACTTAGAAGTCTAAAATGTGTATGAATGAATGAATGAATGAAATAATCATGGGATATGTACAAATGTAGTATGAACTACTTCCTAAGATATGAACTAATTTGGAATGCATACAAGCATCAAATCAAAGGATGAAAGTTGAAATGTGCTTGCTGTGAATAGTGGACAGAACAGTAGCATGATCTTTTGGAAATTGAAAAGAGGGGTTAAGAGTGTTTTCAATGCATGATTGTTTATGGAGATCTTCCTTATTGTGTCTAGAACACAACCCAAAAGGCCAATCTTGGATAGCTATCACAGATTGAGAGAAATCATATAAACAATGAAGATCACTCAGAAACAGAGTCCGTACCGTCGACTGAAATGTTGAAAAATCTTAGAAAATGAAACCGAATGATCTAGAGGCCCATTTTATACAGAGAGTTCCCTAAGACATTGAAGTTTAAGGAAAAAATGAGTTAGGACCACCCCTTTTGGAAAAGTTTTTTCTGGAAAACAAGTTGAAGGTGGAACTAGCTGCTGTGACATCAAAAATAGAATGTCTACAGAAAATGTTTGGATCCAAATTGACCATTTTCAAGTATTTCCAAGTCAAACCAAAAATCATGGGTGTTCTCTAATGAGTTAGGAAGACTTTCCATGTGGTCTTACATTCATACATTGAGTATTGAACTCAAAATAATTCCTTGAAGTTAAATGACTCACTGTTTTGAGGGTTTTGAGAAAAACAAGGTTTATTTCTTGGAATCAAAAAGAGGGGTTTAAGAGGGGGGTTTTGAAATGGGGGTTTTGAAAGTATACTTCCAGAACTTGGATGAATATTCTAACCACTTGGAATATTAATTCCTAACTTATTTCAAGAACTTCCCAAGTATTTGCAAAACATGGTTTTATTTGGAAACCAAACTCAAGAGTCTATGGGAGTATGATACATGAGAGGATAGATGATACATGACATGACATAGCATGCTAAAAGTGGTAAAGAACATGTGCATGGGATATGGGTTCATCTAGATACAAGAGAGTGTTGCATCAAAGTGTGAAAGCCAAAAAGTGAAATGCTGTGAATAGTGGACAGACTGTATGCATTACTTTGTAACATTATAATGGGAGGCCAACGTGCCTAGAAAAATGTGAGAAAAATCAGAGATCATCCTTATTGTGTCTAGAAAATAACCCAAAAAGCCAAACATCTATAGCTATCACAGATTAAAAGAAATAAATCAGAATGTACACATGACTCAGAAACAAAAGCTGCACTGTTGACTGATTTTGTATGATTTTTCATAAATCAAAGAAAAGGTTTATGATGACCCATTATATACCAAAGGTTTCCTAAGACACCCAAGTTTTATAAACAAAATAGAAAAGATATATGTACAGTGATGAAAATATCCAGAATAAGTGCAAGAAGTTGGGTGAACATTCTGTGAGAATAGAGGCAGATTATGAATATGAACTTCTCACATCCAAAACAAATACTTTCACATTTCTATAATTGATGGGACAAATTGGGGACAAACTATAATGTCTTAGGAAGATTTTCCAAGTGGTTTCATCATCATAACTCAAGTATTTAATTCAAAACAAATCTTTGAATCTGAACAGCTCACTATTTTGGATCATTCTTGAAGAAAATGGATTTGGGTTTGAAATAGAGTTTGAGTTCTTGATTGGGGGTTTTGAAATAGATGTTCAAAGCATGAACTTAAACTCTTGAGATGACCATGTGACCACTTAGAACCTCATCCAACCTTGAATCATCAAAGAACTCCCAATATTATTGGAGAGATTCATTTTTATTTTGGACATAACTTCAATACATTTCAAGAACATCTTGGAAGTATTGAGGTTATGATCATCATCTATCAAACATGTTTTTGAGGTCAAGAGCTACTATCCATAAGGATTCACTCACCCCAAACTTCATGTCATCACTTAGATGATGATGAACTAGTAAGTAAATAAAGAAAATAAAAAGAAATGAGATTAAGAAGAGATGAACATAATATGAACAAGCAAGTAAATAACAATCAATAGATGATAATCAATATGATTTTGGACTTGTAGCTTGGTGTTTCACTCATAGATTTTGACATTTGGACATGGAAGTAGCTTCCTAACTCAAGAATGCTCAAGAATGGTGATTGGGTATATTGATGATGAAGTATATAGAAAAATGGCGGAGGAAAACAAGATTAGAACTCACTTTGATTGGAAAAAAATAGAAGAAGAAGACTACTTCTTCTCTTTCTCTCTCTATATTTCCCTAGAGTTTCTTCCTAAGCTTTCTCTAAGCTTCCATGTCTCCCCCCAAAATGGAAGTAAATGGCTTCTTTTATAGGCAAAGGAGGGGTGGTAAATGGAGTTTTAAAAAGTTTAAAATGGTCTCCCATTGGTCCAAAATAAGCTGGGAACCAAAACTACGTCGTTTTGATTTCTAATATATCAAATTGGACACCCAAAATAAATTACAAAAACTCACTGTTCTGGAGGGGAGTTCCGCGGTGGCACTGGGCCAGTGCCGCGACGGCAGTGGGCCAGTGCCGCGGCGGCACTGCTCCTCCCTTCGTCCAGATAATGCTGTTTAGGCCCCCTGAAGTTCTGGTATTCGCGAAAAGGCCTTATTTCGTCCGAAATTCACAGAAAATGCGTACGAACTCCAAATTGAGGTTGTGATATACCGTTGGAAAGGTAATGGAGTCTAATTTACATAAAAAATAGTTCGGGGATAGGTCACTTTGAAAAGTTTTACGGTATTCCCGATAAAAGCTGATTTGATCGCTTTTTCCGGCTTTGGAAATTCATAATAAATTCGTTTTAAATCCAGGAATTATGTGCGATATACCGTTGGAAAGCTATTGACCTCTAGTATCCATGAAAAATATTTGAAAATCGTTTCGGTGCCCCGATTCCAAAGTCAAATCTTGGTCAAACTGGTCAAATCTGGGATTTCCGGGAAGTTCTCGGAACCTCCGGGAACTCCCAAGAGTCGACGTTTTCGCTCGATTCTCTTTTAGAGCTCATTTTAATACTTTTATAATGATTCTGGTAAACTCGGATGATTTTGGTCAAACTTGGTCAAACTCTGGTCAAACTTGGTCAAACTTTGGTCAAACCGGTCAACGGGGACTTTCGGGGAACTTCCGGGACTTCCGGGGGTCTCTGGGAGCTGACGATTTCTTCCGACATTGCATGTTTTCAGAACTTCGGGACCAAATCTGGGAGTTTTTGGGGTTTTAGCGGCATTTTGGTCATTTTGAGCATTCTGAGAGATAGAGCTGACTTCCAAGAGTCCTTTTAAGTCTTTTACGATCGTTGTGAACCACCAAGCTATGGGTCTCCTAAATCTGATAGCCGACAAAATGGGGTGTCTACACATGCACGCGCATCTTGTCAGTCTCGCATGTGTCATTCCTACACATCAAATGCATACATATCATCATCCTCGCTCATCTCAATCATTGTATAAAAGTCATATACACACTGCAACCGTCATCGGTTCACATCGATAAATTTTTCAAAATTCTGATCATCTCTCCCCACTAGGAGTCCATAAGAAGTAATTTGCGCCTTTACCGATTTGGGCTTTTTTCTTCTATCTTAGTCCCGGATAAGGACACTTTTGTACCTCTTCGGATTCATTATCTTGTTCGTGGATTGTCCCAGACCATCATAAATCCACCAAGGCCCAGGCCATGACACCGATGGCCGCATTGCGTTCACCATAATATCTAAGACCTCATTGGTCGGAAAATCATCAAGCCATCACCCATCCAATCCTATGTCAACCAAACAGCCCCAGGCTTCATCGAACCTAAAGCCCCTGGCGCATCTGTTTCAGTGATCCCCTTCGTTGAGGCCTATGAATGTTGAACCTGAACAAGTGAAGTGCTGGTGTTTGGGACTTTTGTTAGCGAAATAAATGGGGACACAGTTTAAAAAAAAAGAATAAAAGAGTCACCGTGACACTCCATTTGCGACCAAGTCAAGTCTGTTCTACGTCTGGAGTCTATTTCAAGTATAGTCTTGTGGTCGAGTCTGTCTGTCATTGAATTGTTAGGAGTCTGTGTCAAGTAATGTAATCCCTCTCTCTTGCTTATGGAATGAAATCTCATTTTGCCTAATCTAATGTGTATGGTCATCAGTACATGAATCACTGAACTATAATTACCACGGATATTACTCTGCTAATAAATTTTGCATCAAACAAAAAAAACAATCCTGAAAGATCAAAGTTGATTTCGCGCTAACACCGGTGAGGAGCCGAGAATTGAATAGTCTTACTTTAAAAATTAAAAGATGCTCTTGCCTCAATCTTAAGAAGACACACTTGGAACTAACTTGGGGCTTGCCCAACACCCTTTTCCACCATTTTAAAGCCTTGAACTCAATCTAATCAAGAGCCTTGTGAATCTGTCCGTGATGCAAACTTAATCCTTGATGGTAGCCAAACACTTTAGTGAGTTTCATCTCCACTTTTTTTTTAAAAAAAAAAAGAGAAAAAGAAAAGAAAAAGTAAAAGCTCGCTAGGTTGAAAACTTGAAAGGGTACCTAGGCAAAAGTTAGAGCTGAAAATGTATTGATTTCCAAAATCTGACCTTAGCCAGTCAAAATGATGGAGAAAATGAAAAGAAAATTTTGGTGATACAGAGAATTATACACTTCAAGGTACATCATGAGAATATGTCTAGATCATATTTCAAAAAGCTCCAAACGACCACAAACAAATTCTGAGAGCTGACATGCACATTATGTAATTTCAAGATTGCGATCGAAAGATCTCACATGAATCAACTACATGAAAAGTAAAATTGACTGGCTAGGCGAAAGTAAAAAGGATCAATCCTCAAAATAAAGAAAAAGTAAAGAAAAGAAAGGGAGACCAAAACTGAATCTTCTTATTCAAAGCTACCACAAGTGGCTCAAGTTTGAACTTATTTGACGATTGATTTGAAAAACCCTCATACCTAAACCTTTCTAAAGACCTTGCCTTGAACTACGCTCGACCTGATTCCCATTTGGGGATATGGAGGCAACCACATCGGTTTGGTCGACACCATCATCAACCCTTTTTCCTTCAAGCCTCGCCTTGAACAACGCTTGACCTGATTCCTACTCGAGAATACGTAGGCAACTGCATCGGTTCGGTCGACACCAATATTAGCCACTATTCTTTCAAGGTCCTGGCTCGAACTATGTTGGACCTAGATTTTCTAGAAATCCCTGTTTCCTAGAAACACTGCCAAAATTCACCCAGATTTCCCAAAAATCTCTATCTATAAAATTTCCCAGATTCTCATTCCTCAAAGAGCAAACCAGTCTTCCTCACCCTTCCCATGACGGCGATCATCTTGGAAAGAAAAGTTAGCACACTCTGTATTGTTACGACCTTACTTGCTTAACTGCTATATGTTAGAAGTAGGGGTATCATATAGATCAGGGCTTGCATCCGCATGCTTATCTCATATACATACACAATTCATGTCAGTTCACATGCACGCGCATCCCGTCAGTCTTGCATGTGTCAATCGTACACAGCAAATGCATACATATCATCATCCTTGCTCATCTCAATCATTATATAGAAGTCGTATACACACTACAACCATCATCACTTCACATCAATAAACTTTTCAAAATTCCGATCATCTCTCCCCACTAGGAGTCCATTAGAAGTATTTTGCGCCTTTGCCGATTTGGGCTTTTTTTTTCTATCTTAGTCCTGTATAAGGACACTTTTCTACCTCCCCAGATTCATTATCTTGTTCGTGGACTAGCTCAGACCATCATAAACCCACCAAGGCCCAGGCCATGACATCGACGGCCGCATTGCCTTTACCATGATATCCAAGACCTCATCGGTCGGAAAATCATCACGCCATCACCCATCCAACCCTATGTCAACCAAAAAGCCCCTTTTCTTCATCAAAGCTAAAGCCCCTGGTGCATCTGTTCAAGTGATCCCCTTCGTTAAGACCCATGAATGTTGAACCTGAACAAGTGAAGTGCTGTTTGGGACTTTTGCTAGCGAAATAAATGAGGACGCAATTTAAAAAAAAAAAAAGAATAAGCGAGTCACCGTGACACTCCATTTGAGACCAATTCAAGTATGTTCTACGTCTTGAGTCTATTTCATGTTTAGTCTTGTGGTCGAGTCTGTCTATCATTGAGTTGTTATGAGTCTGTGTCGAGTAATGTAATCCCTCTCTCTTGCTAATGGAATGCAATCTCATTTTGCCTAATCTGATGTGTATAGTCATCAGTGCATGAATCAATGAACTATAATTACCATGGATATTACTCTGCTAATAAATTTTGCATCAAACAAAAAAACAATTCTAAAAGATCAAAGTCGATTTCGCGCTAACACCGGTGAGGAGCCGAGAATTGAATAGTCTTACTTTAAGAATTTAAAGATGCTCTTGCCTCAATCTTAAAAAGACATACTTGGAACTGACTTGGGGCTTGCCCAATACCCTTTTCCACCATTTTAAAGCCTTGAACCCAATCTAATCAAGAGCCATGTGAATCTATCAGCGATGCAAACTTAATCCTTGATGGTAGCCAAACACTTCAGTGAGTTTCATCTCCACTTTTTTTAAAAAAAGAGAAAAAGAAAAGAAAAAGAAAAAGCTCGCTAGGTTGAAAACCTGAAAGGGTACCTAGGCAAAAGTTAGAGCAGAAAATGTATTGATTTCCAAGATCTAACCTTAGCCAGTCAAAATGATGGAAAAAATGAAAGAAAGAAAATTTTGGTGATACAGAGAATTGTACACTTCAAGGTACATCATGAGAATGTGTCTAGATCATATTTCAAAAAGCTCCGGACGACCATAAACAAATTCTGATAGCTAACATGCACATTATGTAATTTTGAGATTGCGATCGAAAGATCTCACATGAATCAACTACATAAAAAGTAAAATTGACTGGCTAGGTGAAAGTGAAAAGGATCAATCCTCAAAATAAAAAAAAGAAAAAAAGAAAAGAAAAAAAAGGGAGACTAAAACTGAATCTTCTTATTCATAGCTACCACAAGTGGCTCAAGTTTGAACTTATTTGACGATTGGTTTAAAAAACCCTTATACCTCAACCTTTCTAAAGACCTTACCTTGAACTACGCTCGACCTGATTCCCATTTGGGGATATGTAGGCAACCGCATCGGTTCAGTCGACACCGTCATCGACCCCTTTTCCTTCAAGCCTTGCCTTGAACCACACTTGACCTGATTCCTACTCGGGGATACGTAGGCAACTGCATCAGTTTGGTCAACACCAATATTAACCCCTATTCTTTCATGGTCATGGCCTGAACTACGTTGGACCTGATCCTCGCTTGGGGGAATGTAGGCAGACTTTCAAAAAGAAAAGAAGGATGGCTCGCTAGATCAAAAATCCAAAAGGATGCCTGGGCAAAAATTAGAGCTAAATCCAAGGTAAGCAATAACAAAAGAAAGAAAAGAGCCCGCTAGGTCACCTCACTGGTACCTAGGCAAAAGTTATGAGCATTTGAGAGATTAAAGTCATGGTCAATACCTCAAGCCAAAAAATCACCTTCCACACTAGGGACAAACTTCGGCTACCTGCCTTGTTTGCCTGAATTTTACTATCTACCCTTCATACAAGGGGAAAACTTCGGTCACCTACCTCGTTTGCCCAAAACTGCCAATAAACCATCATCCAAACTAGGGGCAAACTTTGGTCACCCACCTCGTTTGCCTATAAATTCTAGTTCGTACACCTCAAACTAGGGGCAAACTCCATTTGCCTAACATGATCCCTTCACACCAAAGACGAGTTTTCAAGTCACCAAGTTGTTTTGAAATTTTTTGAAATGGAGTATCTTTTATTCTATAAGCTAAGGCACTAATTCAAAGCACATCCTGGGAAAAGCAGAGAATCGATTAGATCAGTAGGGAAGAATTTTCAAAAATTAGATTTATCAGCAAAGTGCTATCATATTAAGATGAGGAATGAACATAAAAGATGAGCGGTACATCATTTATGACAAATGCACATCAAATCTTGGCAAGTCAAGCTTCTTCCAATTTGGTGTCAAATGTGTCGCCCTTGTACGTTCGTCGATGTCTGTCACTTTTTGAGTCTGTCGTAGTCTCAATAGTGTAAGTCAACAGTGACTAATAATAAAATTTTCAAATCAAATTATAAAATTTTTTAAGAGCATTCCACGGACAATACAAGCAGGAGAACCAAACACAATTACTGCACCAATCAAGACGTCAGCATGAGAAGTGTCCAAACTTAGGGTAAGTTTCATCCCTTTCCAAGCTGCCGAATGTTAACCATCATCTCCTAGCAACATAAGTCCATGAGTGGCTATTGATCACCTTCCTTCCTCCTAGCAACATAAGTTCATGAGTGACTGTTGATGATCTTCCTTCATCCTAGCAACATAAGTCCATGAGTGGCTGTTGATCTTCCTTTAATAATGCAACATAAGTCCATGACTGACTATTTATCTTTCCTCATCCATGCAATATAAGTCCATGAGTGGCTGTTGATCATCGTCCTCCATTAATGTCAAAACTATAGTCGCATCCTATTTTTTTGTCTGCAGAATTCGATCAACTGCGAGAGATTCAGAGATGGGTCCTAGTTCTGGGTCAACAGAATTTAATCAACCATGAGAGATTCAGAGATGGATCCTGGTTCTCGGTCAGAAGATTCGATCAACTACGAGAGATTTAGAGATAGAATCCTGGTTCTAGGTCAAGAATTGAAAGAGAGATTCTCAGAGAGTCCATAATCGGCTCCCGAAGACCCTAACCGGCCCTTTTGGATTGGGCCTTGAAAAATTTGATCAACCGCGAGAGATTCAGAGATGGGTCCTGGTTCTAGGTCAGCAGAATTTGATCAACCACGAGAGATTTAGAGATAGATCTTGGTTCTTAGTTAGAATATTCGATCAACCGTGAGAGATTCAGAGATAGAATCCTGGTTCTAGGTCAACAATTGAAAAAGAAATTCTCATAGAGTGTAGAATCGGCTCCCAAAGACCCTAGCTGGCTTTTTTGGATTGGGCCTTAAAAAATTTTATCAACCGTGAGATATTTAGAGATGGGTCCTGGTTCTAGGTCAGCAGAATTTGATCAACCGCAAGAGATTCAGAGATAGATCCTGGTTCTCGGTCAGAAAATTTGATCAACCGCGAGAGATTTAGAGATGGGTCCTGGTTCCCGATTAGCAGAATTTGATCAACTGTGAGAGATTCAGAGATGGGTCCTGGTTCTAGGTCAGCAGAATTTGATCAACTATGAGAGGTTTAAAGAAGAATCCTAGTTCTAGGTCAAGATTTAAAGAGAGATCCTCAGTGATTCCAAGAACTATCTCTAGCAGACAAATACAGATAGAAATCGGCTCCCGAAGGCTCTAACCGCTGGTTTGGATTGTGCATTGTAAGAATTTGATCAACCATGAGGGATTCAAAGATGGGTCCTTTTTCTAGGTCAGAAGTTAAAAAGGTTCCCAAAGAATCCCGTACCAACCCCAGCAGAAGTCTGAACTAAATTTTCGTATTGGTCATCATAAGAATCGGCCAACGATTGAAAAACACCACCATCAGTCAAAAGATCCCGACTCCTAGGGCAAGCATTGTCTATTCACATCCTAAGGTTCTGTGTCTGTTGGTTATCGTGAGCCTCCTCACTTATCGTGAGCTTCCTCACTCCTTTATCCAAAATCGTGAGCTTCTTTACTTATCGTGAGCTTCCTCACTCCTTTGTCCAAAATCGTGAGCTTTTTCACATATCGTGAGCTTCCATACTTATCGTGAGCTTCCTTACTCCTTTGTTCAAATTGTGAGATTCTTCACTTATCGTGAGCTTCCTTACTCCTTTGTCGAAATCGTGAGCTTCTTCACTTATTGTGAGCTTCCTCACTCCTTTGTCCAAAATCGTGAGCTTTCTCACTTATCGTGAGCTTCCTCACTCCTTTGTCCAAATCGTGAGCTTCTTCACTTATCGTGAGCTTCCTCACTCCTTAGTCCAATATCGCGAGCTTTCTTACTTATCGTGACCTTCCTCACTCCTTTGTCCAAATTGTGAGTTTTCTCAGTCATCGTGAGCTTCTTCGCTCCATTGTCCAAAAATTGTGAGCTTTCTTATTTATCATGACCTTCCTCACTTCTTTGCCCAAAATTGTAAGCTTTCTCACTTATCGTAAGCTTCCTCACTCCTTTGTCCAAAATTGTGAGCTTTCTCATTTATCGTGAGCTTCCTCGCTCCTTTGTCCAAATTGTGAACTTTTTCATTTATCGTGAGCTTCTTCACTCCTTTGTCCAAAATTGTAAGCCCCCTTACCTACCCATTGGTTATCATGAGCTTCCTCATTTATCAGCTATCATGAGCTTTCTCGCTTGTCGATTATCGCAAAATCCCTCTCCTATTGGCTATCTTGAACTTCCTCATCCATCGCTTGGTATCTAGGACTTCCATGTCCGTCTGTTATCTTTAATTGTCATCCACAAGGACCCTACATCCAATTCTATTTGCTCATGAAGTACACATCGCGTAATTTGAGAAGTTTGTCCCAAAACCTAGAGTCTTTTCAGACCATGGTCGACCACTAAATCGTAGTCAGAAGCACTAGTACCGCACAAACCCACTCGGAGTGGCATACCCCACAGCACTAGCTCATGCTAAGATCATCAGCACCATAAAAAGCATGCATAAAACCCAACTGTAGTCATAATAGAATCACAACATGACTTAGTACATAGTACATATCACATTCATGCATTACGTATCATCCTCATAGCATAGTATTCGCCTGTCTTGTTGTGCATATATGATTTGTTCTTTTGTGCCCCGAATTACATCCTGGTCTGATTCCCCTTGGGATACGTAGGCAGCTCACGCAGAGCGCCACCAGCATTGACCTCAGCATCATCCTTGCATCTCTTGCAACGATTTTATCATAAATTTATAGCCTCCAAAAGACCTGTCTCTTCAAGGCTTTAACACTCGCTTGCGATATGCGTTGCCTCACAAGTTCATTCCAAAGAGGGGCAAACTGTAGACACACTATTTTGTCGGCTATCAAATTTAGGAGACCCATATCTTGGTGGTTCACAATGATCAAAAGGACTCAAAAGGACTCATGGAAGTTAGTTATATCTCTCAAAATACTCAAAAAGTGGTACAAATGATTTTGGCCCCTAAAAGCCCCAAACACTCCCAGATTTGGACCAAAAGTTTTGTAAACATACTATGTTGTAAGAAAAGTAATAAAATGGGTTTTAAAAGAAAATCGGATGAAAACATCAGCTCCTGGGAGCTCCAAGAGGTTCCCAGAACTTCTTGGAGATCCCAGGTTTAACAGATTTGACCCAAAAGTTGACTTTGAAACCAGAGTATCGTGTCATTTTTGAAACATTTTTCATGGATACTAGAGGACAATAGCTTTTCAATAGTATATTGCACATAATTTCTGGATTCAAAATGAATTTATTATGGATTTTTGAAAGTGAAAAAGACGGTTAAATCGACTTTTATGCCGAATACCACAATACTTTTCAAAGTGACCTGACTTTGAACTATTTTTTGTGAAAAGTAGACTCCATTACCTTTCCAATGGTATATCACAAGCTCAATTTGGAGTTTGTACGTATTTTTTGTGAATTTTGGACGAAATAGGGCCTTTTTTCGCGAATACCAGTACCTTTGGGGGCTTAAACAGCATTATTCGGACGTTGGAGGAATAGTGCCACCGCGGCACTGGTCCACTGCCGCCGTGGCACAGGTCGGCGGCACTCTCCCCTAGAATAGTCCATTTTTGTAATTTTATTTGGGGGTCGAAATTGTTTAATTAAAAATCAAAACGACGTAGTTTTGGTTCCCAGCTTATTTTAGACCAATGGGAGACGTTTTAAAACTTTTTTAAAACCACATTTACCACCCTTTATTTGCCTATGAAAGAAACCATCTACTTCCATTTAGGGGAGAGACCAAGAAGCTTAGAAAGAGCTTAGGAAGAAACTCTAGAAGAATATGGAGAGAGAAAGAGAAGAAGTAGTCTTCGTCTTTCATTTTTCAATCAAAGTGAGTTTTTACTTGAGTTTGCTATCAAAACTTCAATCATCGAAACATTTCATTCACCATCTTCTTGAGCATTAGAGAGGTAGTGAGTGAACTCCATGTCTATAAACACACATATATGAGAGGAATACTTGGCTAGAGTTCCATCCTTGTTCTTGAAAGCTATTGCTATTATCATCATCATTCATCTCCTTAACCCCATTTCTATTTTACATTTTCTTTGATTACATCTTGCTATCTCTTCTTAAACTCATTTTGTTTTTTTTTTTTTTTATTTACTTACTAGTTCATCATCATCTAGATGATGACATGGTGTTTGAGGTGAGTGAATCTTTATGGATAGTAACTCTTGACCTCATAAACATGTTTGATAGATGATTCCAACTTCAATACTTCCAAAGTATTCTTGAAGTTATTTTCAAATAAAAACAAATCTCTCCAACAATCTTGGAAGTTCTTGACTTGAGTATAATGTTGATATTCCAAGAGGTTATAATCTCCATTTGATGTTAAAAATATGCATTTAAAACCCCCAATCAAGAACTCAAACTCTATTCCAAAACCCAAATTAAATCTATTTTCTTCAAGAATGATCCAATCAAGAATTCAAATTCTATTCGAAAACCCAAATCTATTTTCCTCAAGAGTTGTTTTGAATTAAATACTTGAATTATGATGATAAAACCACTTGAAAAATCTTCCTAATACATCATACTTTGTCCCCAATTTTTTCCATTAATTATAGTGATGTGAAAGTACCATTTTCTGATTTTTAAAGTTCATGTAAATAATCTATATTTTCTCTCACAGATTGTCGTCTGGCTTCTTGCACTTATTTTGGACATTTTCGTCATTGTACATGCATCTTTTCTATTTTTTTTTTATAAAACTTGGGTGTCTTAGGGAACATTTGGTATAAAGGGCCATTAGAAATTCTTTCGTTAATTTATTAAAAATCATACAAAATCAGTCTACAGTGCAACTTTTGTTTCTAAGTCATGTGTACATTATGATTTGTTTCTGTTAATCTGTGATAGTTATTGAAGTTTGGCCTTTTTCTGTGTATTCTAGACACACTAGGAAGGTTCTCTAATTTTTCCCACATTTTCCTAGGTAAGCTTAACCTTCCATTATGATTTTATAAAGTGATGCACACAGTCTAAATACTATTCACAACATACCACTTTTTGACTTTCACACGTTGATGCAACACCCTCTTATATCAAGATGAACCCACATATCATTAACATACTCTTTACCATTCTTAGCATATTTTATCATACCATGTATCATCTATCTTCTCATTTATCATACTTCCATGGAATCTTGAGTTTGGTTGCCAAATAAAACCATGTTTTGCAAATACTTGGGAAGTTCTTGAAATGAGTTTGGAATTAATATTCCAAGTGGTTAGAATCTTTATCCAAGAGCTGAAAATATGATTTCAAAGCTTCCATTTCAAAACCCCTCTAAAACCCCCACATTTTGATTTCAAGAAATAAAACACTTGTTTTTTTCCAAATCTTCAAAATAGTGAGTTGTTCAACTTTAAAATGTCATTCTGAGTTCAATACTCAATGGGTGATTACAAGACCACTTAGAAAGTATTCCTAACTCATTAAATAACACTCACGATTTTTGGTTTGACTTGAAAACATTTGGAAGGGTTCAATTTTGACCCAAACATTCCATCCAAACATTCTGTTTTTGCTGTCACAGCAACTTGGTTGATTTTCAACTTATTTTCAGAAAACTTTTTCAAAGAGAGTGGCCTCAACTTATGTTTCCCTTGAACTTCATTGTCTTGGAGAACTTTCTGTATAATATGGACCTCCAAATATTTTGGTTTCATTTTCTAAGATTTTTCAACATTTTAGTCGACAGTACTGACTCTATTTCTCAGCAACCTCTCTTGTTCATATAATTTCTCTTAATCTATAATAGCTATTATAGTTTGGCTTTTTGATATGTGTTCTAGACACAATAAGGATAATATCCATAAAAAAATCATGCATTAAAAACATTCCTAACCCCACTTTTCCATTTTTACAAAATCAACTCACTATTCTGTCCAATATTCACAGCAAGCATGCTTTTACTTTCATTCTTTGATTAGATGTTTACATACATCCCAAATTAGCTCATTTCTTAGGAAGTAGTACATACTACATTTGTACACATCCTATAATAATTTTATACTCTAGATTTCTAAGTCACTTTAGAAAGTCCATGTACACAAACACACTACAACCTTTGCACATTCTAGGATCATACATTGCATCCATGCAAGATTTGGAGATTTTGTTACTCCTAATCTAAGGAGATTATAAGGAATGAACTTGATCATACGTTCATGCTTCCCCTCGATCACATCTTCCTTTCTCATCCATCCCGGAGATTGACAGTTCTTCTTTTCTCAAATATTAACATGCATCATACTAGCTTGCTAAGCATATTTTGATTTCTTTGATTATTTGTTTCAAGAACAACTCATGTCCCCCCTTATAGACTAGGAAAACTTGATTACTTGATATGTGATTAGACGATTTTTCCTAGGTTTGTTTGTGTGATCTTTTACCTTTGCATTGTGTGGTATTTGGCTTAGATCTTATGAATGATATCTTATCTTTTGATCTTCCATTTCAAGATTCTTATGAGATGTAATATGCTATCATAGTATTAATTATTGAACCAAACATAGTATAAGATTATTATTTGGATGCTAATTGAGGCCCGTTGAAAGACAGGGCGAGTTGAGGGTGTTTTAGTCGTCGTAAAGACTCCTTCCTCTCTTGTACCAAAATCCCGAGCCAAGTTCCTTGGTTATGAAGGGACAGTGCCCCTTTATCCATTTGGGTGAGTCAAAATTAGGTTTCTTGGTTCCTTAAAGACCAAGTGGCTATTCTGTATCTGTTTTCAACAGACTTTTTTCAAATCAATTTCAAAACAAAGGAAAATCAATTCCGCGTGTCCACACTTAGTAAATTCAAATGCTTAAAATTTTTAATATTAAAATTTAGGGCTTAATTTTCAGTACTTAATTTTTAGTTTTATCAAACAGACCCTAAGTTGAAATTAATTACAGCAAGGAATGGATTCTTTAAAACATAAGAAACTCATTCCTTATCTAGAGGTTTAGTGAGTTTCTTTTCCGTAAGAATTTAAAAAGAAACAAAAATTTAGAGAATTTGGCTTATCTTTTTTACCTTATCTTTATAAATCAATGTTATCAATTTTCTTTAACTTTTCCTTCACTTTATCTACTGTCACACCCCCACCCACCCCCACACGGATTATGATGTATAACAATGGCGATTAACATCCAAATAACCAATTATCATCATTTTAAAATAAAGTTTAAGATTAAACTTGACAAACTAGTCACCTCAAGACTATACGTACATGTCAAAACTGAAAGAAAATTCATTTTAAAGTACTTCCAAGCTTTGGAAATCAAAAGTAGTATTTTGTGGGTAAATAGGACCCTTAAGGTACCCTTTCATCAAGTTAAAATTTACAAAAATCAAAATTAAAAACCAAGTCAGAGGGGCATTTTACTGGTCGAAAGTCCCTACAGTAGAATTCTTCTACAGTAATCACTTTTGACCTGTTTTGCACGAATTTGGAACTTAAAACACTTTCAAAACTCATACAAACACCTCCAAAACTTCATGAACATGTCTCTAATAAATCTTCAAGCATTCCCAAACATTCAATCATGAGTTTTAACCACTTTTAAGCTAATCAAAGGAAGAGCAAACCCATGTTTACTCAAAACAACATTTGTCTAAAATACTTGTGATATCAACTTAGCAACCAACATAGATGTTACACTTGTATTTTCCTTGAAATTAATCCGAATTTCTATATTTCTCTTTGTAATACTCTCTGTTATACATAATAAGATCTGTTTTCCTTTTCCCTTACTTTTTTTTTATGATTTATTTATGTTTAGTTGTATGATCATGGGGAAGCTTTGCTTAGAAAGCAACCCCGAGCGCTCGAACTAGACTGTGTTTTGCCTATAAATACCCCTCATGTTATTTCATTTTGGACGAAATGTTTATAATAGCTAAGAGTGTGAGAGTGAGGGATCACCCCATAAACACCTTCATACACCCCATACACTCTTGTACACCCCTCATAACCCATTGCATGCTTGAATCCAAGCATATATACACACATACTCTCATATCCACACACACACACACACACACACACACACACACATCCACATTTCTTCTTGCATGCATCTCCATTATTGCTGGAATTTCAAGAAGATCAAGAGATGGAGTTCAGAAGATGATCTCTTCCATGATCAAGCTTTAGAGAAGAAGGATTGAAGCTTTAGTTCGCAATTTCAAGCTTTTTCTCATCATTTCCATATTTAATCATCATCCAAACATTATCTAACAATTGTGAGTATAACTTCTCACTTAGAAACCATTAGGATCAGTTCTTTTAAGTTCTTATGAACATGCATGTAGATTTAGGCTTTATATTCGTACATGCAAGTGAACTAAGTTCAGGATCTACTTTCTACTAAATCCGAGCTCTAGTGCTTGGTGGGAGCCCTCGAGCTCTCGAGCGCTTGAGTCGAGTGTATCAGTCCTGTTATGATGTATGTTTTAACTTGTTTGATCTGGAAATTATTGTTATACTTTTATGATGTTTCATTACATGTCCATTTAAACACACCTGCACCAAGTTCACTTACTAAGCTGTTGATTTATGCTTAAGATTTACATTTTATATGTCATCTATATGATTTAAGCAGCTCTACTTGAACTTAAATTTTTACGATGACTTCTATGATGTGACTATGAGAATAAGGGGAATAAATACGCATAATAAGATCAAAATCTATAAATAACTCTACACCGTGTTCATTGTGCTACGTGCAATTTACTTTGGTATCCATTGGTTGTTGATGTTGGTGTCAAGTGTCGATGTTGAGATCACTGGACAAATGTGGTTATGGTATCCATTGGTGATGAGAATGATGGTTGATGATCGTGATGGAATCCAGAATGAATATCTCTTGGTTGAGTCGGCTGTTAAAGCACTTTCACTACGCTCTTCGGCTGTTAAGGTACTGTAGTTTACTCACCAAACGACCATTAAGGCACTTTCATATTCATATATGTGAATAGGTCATGGACCTTGGATCTCTTGGTTATGTCAGCTGTTACAGCACTTTCACTACGCTCTTTGGCCGTTAAGTCACTATAGTTAACTCACCAAGCGGCTGTTAAAGCACTTTCATCCTAAACCAATGGTTCATCTCGAAATTTTGGAAGGAAATCGAGTAGATGGATTTAGATTTTGGGAAATGGGTATTGATCGGTCTTTTCGATTGCAAGGCATAAAATGGTTCGAGTTTGGGTCTTCATATTGTGTTCTAGTTTGTCTTAATACCTTGATAACTTCTAAATATGATTATAAGTCGTCTAAGGAATAATTTAACCTAAGTGTTTTCTTAACTGTTTCTAATGGTGCTTTGTAAGAATTTGTGTTAGCTTGTATTCAAGCTGACAGCGTCTTATGTCGCTGGACCTTCCACGTCCAGTGATGCTAGGATTAGCAGGTGAGGCTCAGCCCGGGGGCACCAAAGGAAATGTCAGGAATTTGGATGAGGGCCACTATGATGATGGGTACTCGGGAGAGGACTACTACGGAGACTACTATGGATTCGTCAGTGAAGACAAAGATCCTAGTCTCTTGTTTGTCTTTCTTTTACGTTGTAATAATAGTGACTCTTGTTGTCACGAGACTCTTTCATGTTTCGTTTGAGTTGGGCTTGTAAAATATTGCTAGTGTAAGACTCCGTTAATGTTTAATATTATTATGCTGCATTGTGAGTTAGACGTATTCCCAATACTATTATGCTTCTTGTTATTATTTCTGTTAAGGAAAATCAGGTGATCCTTCAACAAGCAACGTATCCACGCACCCAAAAAGGAAATTTTAAAATTTTCCTATTTTTGGTCTACTCTGGGACATGACAATACATGACTTGATTATGATTCAAACCTTTTACAATAGTTTACGACTCATTTTCCGAACTCGTCCGAATGGCCAAACCTTCACGATTACACACATAATACATAGATACAATCTCCAACTATATAGTTTACATATTGCAACATAGTAAAACTATTACAACGAGTACGGCCAATTCTAATACAAATCAAAACTGAACTATAAACATTTAGACATATGGACAACACATGATCTCCGTCCCATTCCCTGAGCTTTACTCATTTCTTTTTCGTGCCTTGGTCCGTACCTGCGATGGTCATTCAATAACCACAACAGAAAATAGTTTTGTTTTTAAGCGATATGCGTAGTGAATATTCTAAATATGTTATTGAATGATATAAAATGTGTAAGAAACAATTTAAGCACATCAACAATAATTGTAGTCTCTGAATTACCGAGTTAATAGTTCACTCAGACACGAAGACTCTCCCTTGGACTCGTTGTCATTTCTATTCCTTGGACATTCGTTCTTCAAATGGATTTCTTTTCCATCCCAACCTTATTCTCCTATACAATGAAACCTTTTTTTGGGTATTCATTGATCACGTATCACATAAACACATAAGGCACATAAACATGACAATTTCTACATAATTGACATGTTAAGCTCAATTCTAGTATTTCCTTGACTAACAAGTCTAGAATTAACATTTCTAAATCAATAATTGAAGCATTTAACCAATAATCACATCCAAATCTAGTTTAGAAAAGTCACCTCTTTGGAATTCCTGCGAAATGTAGCCTAAGAATCCAACCCCAAGCTAGAACTAAGCTCAATTCTTACTCTTGAGTTAATCTTACACATTTTCAGTAAAACCGTGTGTCACCAAATAAAATGGGTCACCAAAATTCGACGATTGATATAGAAAGAAAGGTCTAGAAATGGTCGTCTCACCTCCACAAGTCTGAATATGGCTTTGGTTAACAAAATGGATGTCGAATGGCGACAGAACAGCATGAAAATGGCAAACTACGACTCTCTCTCTCTCTCTCTCTCTCTCTCTTTCTCTCTCTCTCTCTCTCTCGCTCACTCGCCGGCCTCTCTCCCTGCCTCTATTCTTTTTGTTTTTCTTTTGTTTTAATGAAGAAGAAATATGTGACAACCCATCCCGCCACAATCTAGAAATAAAGGCTCATCTAATCCATTTAAAAGTTATAACAGCGGAAAAGAAACTTAAAAGTAACAATGAGTATTCAACTCCTTTGAAAATAGTACACTCGAAGCTGTAAAATTCATATAAATATGAAAAGTTAATAAAATTTCAAAACAAGAATAAATATGTTGAAAGGGACCCTAAAGGTACCCCAAGAACTAATTAAAACATTTAGATATTTTTCAGAAGGGATACAAAAAGTGTTCATGTAGCACAAATTTCGACCGATCGAACTACCTCGTTCGATCGGTCGAATGACCCTTTTGTAGAATTCCTCCTAGCAGTAGAATTTTGCTAAGGATCCATTCAACCTTCACCCATTACAATACTCCAACCTTATGCACATTAATCCAAACCCTTCCAACCACAACAAGACTACAAGAACATCATTGAGCTATACTAATCATTGAAAAGAAACGATAATGGAATAAGCTAAGACTTGTTTGATTTGATTCACAAAAGTATTGTTAACATTCATTCAAAACATGAATTCGACAAGTAAAACTTCCAAAACATGAATCCATGAGTTCGGATTCATTCAAAACTAACTATAAGAAGTTTAGTTACGTATTACAACATTCCTAAATCCATTTCGAAGTTTTCCAAGTTAAGACATAATTCTAACTTCTCAATCCTCATAATTTCAACAATGGAATAGAAAATAAAAGTATGAACAAGGATGATCCCCCGTCGTCCACTCGGCTTCATTCCTCTCGCTTCTTCTTTTCTTTCTTTTTTTTCACCGGCAATGGAGGAAGTCTCCTCTGCTCAGCTATATGCTAAGTGTGTAATTCTAAACATATGCATATATGGTAATTCCTGCTTTAAACATTTAATCCACATCAAATGGTCTCTAGGGAGAGAGACACGCATTCATTCATTATATTGGCAAGCCCAAAGTCTATCAACTGAGATGCCATGGCAAGCCCAAAGTCTATCAGCCATTGCACCCAATTGCTCTGGCAGGGCTGGTTCCCAAACCAAGCAAGTAGCCATCGCTAATATAACTCTCAAGGATCGAGAGGTGTAGCCCGGCATGAACTTGTACCAAACTCCCCTTTGATCCACATAGCCACTTAGCATGCTCATATAACCACATCATCATGCTTTTCATACGTACTCACAGTAAAATTAATGGGCTTAGATTAACACTTGAGTTTTGTTCGGATCACAATATCATACATGATATCTAAAACATCCAAAATTCCTTGTATATAAGTTGAGAACTCATACCTCAAGCTATGCTCCTAAGATTTCAAAAGAAGTACTAAGAGTCCGATTCTACACCGAATCTCCAATTACAAGTGAAACCTATGAGTTTTACATAGTTTTTCTCAAAATTCAAATTTTAGTATTTTCATAAAAACTTAGCCAAATGAGGCCTAAGAGGTTTCAAAATGTAGCTCTTACCTCAAGGATTCTGAATATGAAATTTTGTTGAAACAATCAGACGGAAGGTTGTTGATTGGTGTCGGGAAGTCTGCAGATCCCAAAATCTTCTTTTTCCCCTAAGCCCCTAATTGGTTTGAGATATTTGTAAAATATCTCCACCACTTCATTCTATATATAGACAAATCTCTCGGAAATAGCGTTTAACTCTCCATGAGTTATATAATCTTCCAATTATTCTCCCAAACGTCTTAAACATCTAAGTTATGGCTTCACGAGTGAAAATCTATAATTCATAAACGTTTTTGCCCAAGTTCCGTTTGGGTCCGTAATTACATTTCAAAAACTATTTTCATAGAATTTCTAGATAACCTACCTTTTATGCACCGCATCATTTCCGTTATCACTATATCATATAAAGTGATCTTAAAAAGATCAAAACTATCAGAAATTGCACTATATATGTATAATCACTATTCACATATACCAGATAATATCAAATAATATTTGATCACATAAATGACATTTAATCAAGTCAATTCCTCATTGCTTGTCCAATCCTCATGTCCTTGATTGACACTCACTGTTGACTCACGTCAACCACTTTACAATTATTAATTAACATTAATAATTCCATTTAAAACATTTATGCATTTAAAATAAAAAGATTTTTCGGGACGAGTGTGACAAAACATTTGTTTTTCTTTTGTTTTAATGAGGAAACACTTCTCTCTTCCCCCCCCCCCCCCCCCCCCCCCCCCCCCACCACAATGCACTTATGACTCTTAGTCATAATTGATTTTACCTCCCCTAAATTTCCAAACTTAATTAAGAAACCCTCAAATAACCATATTAACTACCCAATATCTAAATGGGCTTGTCTCTATGTCTTCAATAGGTCCCAAACGTGGCCCCAAATATTTTATGAAGTAGCTACCGAACCTACTGATTATGAATCATTTTCAATAATGTCCTTACATGGGTACCCAAACTGGTCACATTAGGTGATATATGAAATAATATAATATTAAACAAGTAAAACTCATATCCATTTAAACATAAAAATGCATCCAAATGCAAATTACATCAACTTGGCCCACACTGGGTCCTACTTTAAAACCTGTCCCACCTAATACGAGACTTCCATCTGTCTTCCTACCTGAACACTTTTCCATCAGTGGGTCTACAATCCCACTTTAATTCAATATATGCACTAGTATTAGTGATTAATGCATATAACAATATAATTAATCCCTTTTTCTGGGTACAGGTATTACATCTCTCCCACCCTAAAAGGATGTTTGGTCCCCAAACTTACTCGTACCTTAAGAATCGAACAAGTGTAGATACTTTTTTCTTATTTCATCATCCTGCTCCTAAACTCTTTCTTCCACTGAATGATTGTGTGATAAGACCATCACAAGAGGAATCACTTTAGTTCTTAATAATTGATCTTTTTTTATAGTGGATTTGCACCAGATGTTCAACATAAGTCATATCTTCCCAAATTGTCAACGGTTTTGGAATGATGACATGTCTCGAGTTTGATACATAACGTCGAAGCATCAAAATGTGGAACAAGTTATGAACATTTGCCAGCTCTTGTGGCAATTCCAAACGATATGCCACTAGACCAACCTTATTCAGAATCATATAAGGTCTAACATACCTCGGACTAAGCAACCACATTTTCCAAAATGTGTTATGTCTTTTGAAGGTGAAACTTTTAGAAACACGTAATCACCTACCTCGAATCCCAATGGCCTTCTACCAGTGTTCGTGTAACTTTTATAACAACTCTGAGCCATTTGTAATCGCTACTTAATTAACTTAATCAACTTAAACTTATCGGTAGTGATTTACACAATTTTCGGCCCCAGAAGTTGTCTCTCCCCAATTTTTGTCCAACACACTGGTGATCTACACTTTCTACCATATAAGGCGCCATCCCCATACTAGCTAAAAACTGTTGTAGGAAAAACTCTATCAATGGAAGATGAGTCTCCCAATCAGCCTTGAAATCCATGACACATACTTTAAGCATGACTTCCAAAGTTAGAATCACCTTTTTTGATTGACTGTTTGTCACACTGGAGCAGCAAAAATAAAGAAAAATAAATTTCCTATTTTGGTCCATAGGGAATGACGGCTAAAAGTCCCTAATTATCCACACCACACAGTACTAGTCCACAAGATAAACATGAACAATAAACATACTGAATATAAAAGTAGTGTTACTATTACAAACATTAGAGTGGTCCTCAAGATCACAACAGGTTTGGAGACAACATATGCCCAATTACCTGTTAAACTAATAAAGTTTGACACAACAGTAGAGACATAAATACTAGATATAACTATCTTCAGATCTTCAACTGGCGTAAGGGTAGTCATTAGCGTAGTAGGCATCTCCGGCATAACCATCATTAGTGGGGCTGTCCTCTGCATATCAACCTTCAGGGTAGTAGCCGCCATCATATGCTCCATCACCTCTATAGTTATGAATAGGGTAGTCAGGACGGGGAATGTCCTAGCAATGAACGCCATCAGCATACTGAAAGCTGAGTGAGAACTAACTAACACAGTCTCATAAAAATAAAGTAATTACCAGTTATGCACAATATAAAGCAGTGATATTAATAATATATTTTCCTCCTTTATTCAGACACACCATTAACCGATTCTCATCATCTTCTAACTCTAAGACTAACTGTACCAATCTTGACTGACTATGCCGAACTGATTATATCATCATGACATACTAGTGCTCTTCTTCACTTCTTTTAAGAACTCTTACTGTTCACCGCTTTTAAGAACTCTTGCGAACATTAGACATCCTTCTCATATAATGACTAGTCTATGGACGTACCCATACTCTTGTTCACCGCTTTTAAGAACACTTGCTAGTATGGTACATACGTAGCTCTGGAAAATATAAACTAAGGGTGTGCCACAACTACTCTTGTTCATCGCTTTTAAGAACGCTTGTGAGTACTGTGCACCCATAGTTCCCGCGATCCTAGTTAAATCCTTGTTACACACTTATCGGATTCAACCTGAGTGAATCATTAGCTCGACAAAACGCAACCTTGAAAGTAACCAATAACCCACTAACTTAGTCACCATACTATCCTATGTTACTCACCATCATATCTTATCTCGTTATCATGTCGTATTAATATCAATGTTTTGAACCCGACTATGTTACTTACCACAATTATCTCAATCTCATTATCATATCCCATTACTCCTGAAATCCATAATATCACATAATAGAACATTGAACATTAATTAAACAGCTAATCATCATAAATTATAAACTTCAAGGACACATCCAAGTTCTGTTTGGTTTGATTAATTGAAGTCATCTCAATCGCTTGAAGAAAGTAAATTTCGACCGATTGCAGTATGCTCGATCGATCGTAGTAATGGTAATCTTGATCGATTGAAGTCATTTTGATCGCTTGAGATTCAGTGTGTTCAATCGATTGAACTTAGGTGGATCGCTCAAAATTCGTCTTCTCTAGATCCTGGCAATGAATGTCCAGATTCTATTAGGGCGTGTTTGTGTTATTATTAAACATCCAAAACATGTAAAAGTCATCGAATGTCGTAAGGACGCATTTGGCAAGGTTTGAAGCTCCTAGATTCTTTAATGGCTTCCTCATATCTCTCTCTGCTCCTCTCTTCATCTCTGTCCCTCTCTGTCTTTCTTTTTTTCTTCTTTTCCTCACTCTTCTTCTTTCTTCCGTCTCTCTCTAATTGTGTATATATATAATATATCAGTATAGATATATATATGGGTGTGAGTGTATAATATATATAAACACAAGCACACACTCTCTCTACTCTCTCAGGTTTTCCAAACGAACACAAATACATGAGCATAATGTATTTACAGAGGGGAAGGTATACAAGTGGCTGTCTTTGTGTGAAACCTAGAATCCTGATGATAAAAAGTTTGATTGATCGAAGCTACTTTGATCGTTCGAGAGTGATTTGGCCAGGTGTGATCGATTGAAATGGGGACCACATCATAAATTTATGTCAGTAGGGTTTTGATCAATTGAACAAAGTTCGATCGCTTGAATGTAAGAATATTTGATCACTCTAACGTACTTCGATCGATTGTAAGTGAATTTTCATGAATGATCAAAGGAAGTATAAATCTCTCTATATAAATAATTACTGAAAATACAGGGTATTACATCAATCACCACTCATTAAGGATTTCATCCTCGAAATTGAAAACAAATAAGGTCTAAAACAAAAAAGGAAACTTCTCTTCCATCTCTAACTCTAACTCCCATAAAGCTTCCCCTTTATCATGATGCTTCTACTAGATCTTCACTAACGAAATCTCCTTGTTCCTGAGCTTCTTGACTCCATAATCTAGGATCCATGCTGGTCCTTTATTGAATATAACGTTGTCGTTGACTTCAATATCTTCGAAGTTGATCTCGTGCACTGGGTTATGAGCATACTTCCTCAGTATTCTGATGTTGAAAACGATGTGCACTCTTGACATCTTCGACGGCAATGTGAGTCGATAAGTAACCTTTCTAACACGTTCGAGAATCTCGAATAGTCCGATGAATCACAGCAATAGCTTACCTCTCTTCTGACCAAATCTAACAATGCCTCTAATAGGTGAAACCGTAAGTAGCACGTGGTCTCCAGCGGTGAATTCCAAGTCTTTGCGTCGCTTGTTAGCATAACTCTTGTGTTGGGTCTGAGCTATTTTCATCTTCTCACGTATGATCTGAATCTTCTTGCTGGTTTCTCGTACCATTTCTGGCCAAGAAGTTGAGTATTTCTGACTTCGGCCCAACATATTGGCGATCGACATGGTCTTCCATATAGAGCTTCAAACAGTGCCATCCCTATGCTCGTATGGTAACTATTATTGTAGGCAAACACTATCAACAGTAGGTGTGTCTCCCAAGAACTCTCAAAATCAATAATGCAAGCGTGTAGCATACCTTCCATCACTTAATTTACTCGTTTAGTCTGACCGCCGGTCTGCGGATGAAAGGCTGAACTTAAGTTCAATGTTGCTCCCATCGCTGTTTGGAGACTCTTCTAGAATTCTATAGTAAAGCGCGAATCTCTATTCGATACGATAGAAATAGGTGCACCGTGTAATCGTACAATGTGCTGTAGATACATCCGGCTCAAACGTTCCACTGGATACGTCATATTGTAGGCAATAAAATGTGCCATCTTTATAAGTCGATCCACAATTACCTAAATTGCATCATGGTTTTGCTGTGACTTCGACAATCTTACCACGAAATCCATGGTTACATGTTCCCATTCTATTTAAGAATCAGTAATGGCTATAGAAGTCCAGGTGGCTTCTGATGTTCTGCCTTTACTTGTTTACAAGTAAGACATTGAGCTACATGTTTAGCTACCTCTCGCTTCATTCCTTCCCACCATAAATCCCTCTTTAAATCCTTATACATCTTAGTACCTCCAGGATGAATCGTCATTCATGACTTATGTGCTTCATCCAATATCTCCATTCAGAGATTTTCTTCGTCAGGTACACAGAGTCTACCTTTACATCGTAAGGCTCCGTCTGTATCAATACTCCTGACTTCTGGTTCAATGGCTGACATCTTGGCGAATCATAACTTCAAATCTTTCATTGTCTGTTGAGCTTCTATGATATAGCTGATCAACGTTGGCTATAACGTAAGACATCCAAAATGTTGTCCTTCCACTAGTTCTACTAGCTGAAGATTGAATTCGACTAAAACTTCAAATGCTTTCCATTCCCTAATTAGTAATGCAGCGATCACTAGTCGAGGTTCACAACTCAAAGCTTCGGCTATGACATTTGCTTTACCCGGATGGTATTGCAATGAAAAGTCATAGTCCTTGAGTAACTCCATCCATCTTTGTTGTCACATTTTCAATTCCTTATGAGAGAACAAATACTTCAAGCTTTTATGATTGGAAAACAGATCAAACTTTTCTCCATAGAGATAGTGTCTCCATATCTTTAATGCAAACACCATTGCTGCTAATTCCAGATCATGCGTAGGATAGTTCTTCTCATGTACCTTCAATTGTCTTGATCTATATACAATCACGTTCCTGTCCTACATAAGCACACAACCCATTCCCAGGTGCGATGCATCACTATAGATCACATACCTTTTTCCACTCTTATTTATCGCGAGTACTGGTGTTGAGGTTAGTATTTCTTTTAACTCTTGAAATACACCCTCATGCTGGTCTGTGCACTCATACTTCATGTCCTTTCTCGTCAAATTTGTCAAAGGTCCTGCTAACTTAAAAAATCCTTCGACAAATCTCAGATAATATCCTGCTAGGCCAAAACTTCTAACCTCTATCGCATTGGTTGGTCTATTCCAGCTTAATATTGCATTAATTTTAGATGAATCCACAGAGTTACCATCTTGAGATATAACATGTCCCAAGAACATGACCTTTTGTATCCAAATTTTGCACTTGCTAAATTTTGCATACAGTTTGCTATCTCAAAGTGTCTATAAAGTAACCTGTAAGTGTTCCTTTAGATCCTCTTCTATCTTTGAGTAGATTAAGATTTTATCGATGAATACTATAATGGTCTGAATACGCTATTCATTAAGTTCAAGAATAGTGCTGGCGCATTTGTAAATCCAAAAGGCATCACTAGAAACTCATAAGGCCCGTATCTCATCCTGAATACAGTCTTTGATACATCCTCCGGTTGAACTAACAACTAAGTGATATCCGGATCATAGATCGATCTTAGAAAAGATCGTTAATCCTTACAACTGATCGAATAGGTCATCTATCCGAGGAAGTTGGTATCAATTCTTGATCATAACCTTGTTTAACTCCCTATAGTCTATGGAAAGTCGAGGTGTTCCATCCTTCTTTTACATAAACAGAACTGGTGCTCCCCAAGGTGACATACTCAGACGAACGAATCCCAAATCTTCCAGTTCTTGAACTTACTTCTTTAATTCCAACATCTCAGTTGGCGCCATCCTGTATGGAGTCTTAGATATCGACAATGTACCAGGAACTAGTTCCACACAGAAGTTTATTTCTCTTTTCGGTGGAAGTCCTTGAATATCCTAGAATACATCCATGAAATCTTATATAGTAGGAATCTGATCCATCACGAATTTGGTACTCGTGCTTGTAACTTCTGATTGTAGCTAAACCATTCGTGAGAAACATGTCGCTCGTCGGCTGGTACTGAAATCTTATCGTCAAACATCCAGGTATTGAAAATATAATTGTCCTGGTAGGGCACTCCAAATTGGCACTGTACTTAGTAAGCCAATCTATCCCTAGGATCATGTCAAATTTTGACATTGATAGAACTACTAAGTCTGCTGGAAGATTCCTATCTCCCAAGGTCAGTGGACAATCTTTACATACCTTACCCAACTTAAAAGTCACTCCTAATGGTGACACAACATTAAGTGTTGGCTCAAGTGTTTGGGGTTCTAAACCTAACTGACGCACAATCTTAACATCAATAAATGAATGTGCAGCTCTAGTATTGAATAAAGCTTTAACTAGACTTTAAAAGAGTACAAGCGTACCTTCCAAATGTTACTGCTCATCAGCATTAAAGCCTGCTTCCACTAGGATGGTAGCATTCATCCTTGTCTGATCTGGGGGTCCTTGGATTCCTTAAACTAGTGCCCCATAGTATCCACCTCGTGGTGCACGACAATCCCTACTCAATGACCAGGCTTATTGCAATTTCGGAAGATAGCATCCAGTCGGCGATTACTTCTGGGGGCTGTGCAAACTTGGCAATGTGTCATGGCTTTTTGCAATTAAAACAACCTTCTTTATTACTGGGCAGGGCTGTTAGTAGTGCCTGAGGCTATGGTCCTCGCTGTTGATATTGTTGATATTGAGGATAGCTTGACTGAGGCTTCCTGGTTTCCTCCCAGGTTCTCTTGTTCCCTTAAAAATTACCCTGAGGTCTCCAACCCTGGGTATTTCTCGGTGGTTGGTTCTGGAAATTCCATGGCTGAAAACCTCTTGATGACTGGGGTCAATTTATTTGTAGTCGCTGTGCTAGATAAGCATCCTTTTCCAACCTTGCAGTAAATCTGACGATCCTGTCAAACGACTGATTCAGATGACCAACCATCATATGTCTGAGGTGGGTGTTCAATCTTTGGTAAAACCTCTTCACCTTCTTGTCAGGAACATCTTCCTCTACTACCTCCAAAAACATGTCTCCCTTTATCACTGAATTATCTTCTCCAACCAAGATATCTGCCTCAGGGTCCTCTGGCTCAAACTCTGGCTCCTCCGGGTCATCCTCCAGCTCATCATCATCGTCATCTGTAGGCTCTTCCTCTACTGGGTTCTCTTCGTCCATCAACTCTTCCTCTCTATCCGCATCAATATCCTCGTTAGGATGTTCATCCTCTGGCTCTGGGTCCTCCTCTTCCTGAATCAGCTTAGGCTCTAGAACTGGTACAATGGGTACTGGTGATGGTGTTGTTATAGGTGTGGGTGCAACTACAGGCGCTGATGGAATAGGCCCAGTTATAATCGCTCGCAATTCAATCTTATCTACCTCTAGTTTACTCTGGATTAACCTACCCATCTCCTGGGATATGGCTGCTCGGGTTAAAGCATAGTGATACGCATCCACATGTATCTCTGTCGGGTGTGTTATGCCCACAACATAGAGAAAAATCCACATCCTCTCCTCTAATTATCAGCTAGTTGTCTGGAGAATGTGGCTCTGGTATATCTTTATTATGGCTGGATCCACTGTGTCGCCATGAATAACACATCTGCCAAGAGAGTCATCTACAAATAGGTGGAAATCCGGATCCATGCTAACCTGTAAAAGAAAACTATCTATTGTCAGAAGGATGAACTTATCTTTAACTCATATCTCATCTCAGGGATCTTAAAATACTAGAACCGGATGGTGTGGGATCGTTAGTGAATGAAAGTATCACAACCTAGAGCTCTGATACCAAAAATCCCGTCATGCCCCAGAGCAGCAAAAATATAGAAAAATAAATTTCCTTTTTGGGTCCATAGGGAATGATGGGTGAAAGTCACTAATTATCCACACCAGATAGTACTAGTCCACAAGATAAACAGGAACATTAATAATATTGAACAGAAAAGCAGTACTACTATTACAAACATCAGAGTGGTCCTCGGGGTCACAACAGGACTAGAGACAACATATGCCCAAGTACCCGTTAAACTAATAAAGTTTGACAGAACAACATAGACATAAATACTGGATATAACTATCTTCAGATCTTCAACAGGCGTAAGGGTAGTCGTTAGCGTAGTAGGCGCCTCCGGCATAACTGTCATTAGTGGGGCTATCCTCTGCATATCCCCCTTCAGGGTAGAAGCCGTCATCATATGCTCTATCACTGGTACTGTTATGAATAGGGTAGTCAAGGACATTAGCTTACTAAAGCTGAGTGAGAACTAACATCGTCTCATAGAAATAAAGTAATTACCAATTATGCACGATATGAAGCAGTGATATTAATAATATATTTTCCTCGTTTATTCAGACACACCATTATCCGATTCTTATCCTCTTCTAACTCTAAGACTAACTGTACCAATCTCGACTGACTATACCAAACTGATTATATCATCACGACATACTAGTGCTCTTGTTCACTACTTCTAAGAACCCTTACTATTCACTACTTTAAAGAACTCTGGCGAACACTAGACATCATTCTCATATAACGAATACCTATACCATACTCTTGTTCACCACTTTGAAGAACTCTTATTGTTCACTAATTTTAAGAACGCTTGCGAGTATGGTACATATATAGCTCTGGAAAATATAAACTAAGGGCGTGCCATAACTACTCTTGTTCACCACTTTTAAGAACTCTTACTTTTCACCAATTTTAATAACACTAGCGAGTACTATGCACCCATAGTTCCCACGATCCTGGTTAAATCCTTGTTACACACTTACCAGATTCAACCTGAGTGAATCATCAGCTCGACAAAACACAACCTTGAAAGTAACTAATAACCCACTGACTCAGTCACCATACTATCCCATGTTACTCACCGTCATATGTAATCTCATTATCACGTTGTATTAATATCAATGTTCCGAACTCGACAACGTTACTCACCATAATTATTTCAATCTCATTATCGTATCCCATTACTCCTGAAATCCATAATATCCCATAATAGAACATGGAACATTAATTACACAGCTAAGCATCATGAACTATAAACTTAGAGGAAACATCGAAGTTCAGTTTTGTTCGATCGATTGAAGTCACCTCAATCGCTTGAAGAAAGTGAATTTTGACCAATTGAAGTATGCTCAATTGAACGAAGTGAAGGTAATCTCAATAGATTGAAGTCATTTCAAACGCTTGAAACTCAGTGTGTTCGATCGATTGCATAGTTTGATTACTCGAAAATCGTCTTCTCCAGATTCTGGCAGTGAACGTCCACAATTTGTTAGGGCATGTTCGTGTTATTATTAAATGTCCAAAACTTGTAAAACATTATAACTAAGCAACTAAATGAGTTTGGAACTCACCAAACATCGTAATGGCGCATTTGGCAAGGTTTGAAGCTTTGAGCTTCTCCAATGGCTTCCTCCTTTCTCTCTCCGCTCCTCTCTTCGTCTCTGTCTTTCTCTTTCTCTTCTTCTTCTCCTTCCTCTTCTTCTTTCTTCTGTCTCTCTCTCTAATTGTGTATATATATATAATGTGAGTGTGTATATATATAGTTGTGAGTGTATAATATATATAAACATAAGCACACATTCTCTCTACTCTCTCTTTCCAAACACATACAAATACATGAGCATAATGTATTTATAGAGGGGGAGGGGTGCAGGTTGCTGTCTTTACGTGAAACCTGGAATCCTGATGATTACAAGTTTGATCGATCAAAGCTACTTCAATTGCTCGAGAGTGATTCGGCCAGGTTTGATCGATTAAAGTGGGGACCATGTCATAGATTTATGTCGGCATGGTTTTGACCGATTGAACAAAGTTCGATCGATTAAACATAAGAATATTCAATCGCTCGAACGGACTTTGATCGGTTGAAAGAATGTTCAATAATGATCAAAGGAAGTATAAAATCTCTCTATATGAATAACTAATGAACGGACTTTTATTGCTATATTCTATTTTTAGATAAATTGTAAGCTTTGAAAGAAGCATAGGTCCAATATAATAGAATTAGAAGGCCATGAAGATTAAGCGAGAAGCCATTGTCCATGAAGATAGAGCTAGAGGCAATCAAATCAAGAAGAAGGTTCTACGAAGGTAGAGCCATAGGAGATAGAGGCTTCGTTTGGATGTTTTTATTTCATTTTAATTTTTTTTGTTTTATGTGCTTGGTTTATGATTGGCATTTTATACATTTTTACTAATTGCATGCACATAAAACAAGTTTTCGAAAATAAAATTTAGAAATCGTTTCAACGCATTAGTAAACATCGGATGTTTATGGGCAATGTGTAGAAACAATTTTTTTTCAAGAGCAAAATCTTTAACTATTAAATCCAGTGGGAGATGGTCTTATTAATAACACCCACGATCTTCCATTAATGTTTCACTATAACATGAATGGAGTATTCTGTGTTTCCCAACCACAGGTGATCATTCCATAAAGAGGATACAATACTCAATGGTTACTAGATGTGAATTTCCTATGGATAGGATCTATCAGACATGTTAGAGGGTAATTACCAAATAGAGGCACTACTTGAGGCAATTGTGATTGGATCCTAGTTAATGGTTCACACTAGCTAATCTATGAATAAAGGATCCCACACAAGGCATTATTCAGAAAGTTAGAGATCAAAAGATTTCGGGAGACATAATTGTGATTAGACCCTAGTTAATGGTTCACACTAGCTAATCTATGAATAAAGGATCCCCTACAGGGCATTATTTAGAAACTTAGAGATCAAAAGGTTTCGGGAGTCATAACTTGTTTTGTAAGACTTACATAGCAGACAAGTCATGATTAATTGAGAGATCGAATATTGACCACCATACGAAGACTTTGTTCTTTCGTTTTGATATTGCAGCGACTTTGTTTTAAATAGGAGTTTTAAGGATTCTTTTATTTCAAACTACCAAATTATGATATCCATATTTATTTTGGTTTTTGATTTTTTCAACAAATCATCATGTTTGGATCTGCATTTAGTCCTCTTGCAACAATACTTACACAAAACAAGTTAACTGGAAACAACTATACAGAATGGAAACATAACCTAGACATTCTTTTAATTGTGGAGGATCACGTATATGTCCTAACCACCCCATGCCCTGAAGAATCCACTACAAATGCTTCGGTAGCTGCTAGAAGCGAGTTTGACAAAATCTAGTGAATGAGATTCATCACTCCATCCAATGGTAGTTAATCATGCTATAGTATAAACCGATGAGATATAACAAGACATGAGTAACCAATGAATGGGTTAGAGTAAATAGAAAGATATTATTAGTAGAACGATACTTATATATTTTATAGTTAGTAACTACAATGTGCTTATGATACTATTTTAGTTTCTACTCACTCAGCTCTTAGTAAGCTGATGGGGTATTATGCCTGGACATTCCCTATCTAGATTTTCCTGTTGCTTACAATACAGGGGATGAACCTTACCATGAGGATGGTTGTTACCCAGAAGAAGGCTATACTGGGGATGGACATGCTAAGGTTGAATATGCTAGGCAGGATTGTTACACTGGCGATTATGTATACGCCAATTGAAGATTAAAATAGATATTAATTCTTAGTTAGTTACTGACTTTATTATTATATTTTGTAGTAAGGCATGTGTTTCCTCCAGACTCTTTGATATTATGTTATAGACTTTGATGTAATAAGTTCTAGAACTCATTATCATGTTTGTATAAGATCCAGTTTGCTATCGTTTAGCATTTACTGTAGAACTACATGGTATGGAGAATTTAGTGACATAAATTGTTTTTCCATATGGACTTAAAAAGGAAATTTTTAATTTTTTTTTCTATTTTTTCTATTTTGGGGCATGACAGGATTTTTGGTATTCGAGCATAGGTTGATACTATAGCTCACTAATTGTCCCATACTATATGGTCCTAGCACTTTTAAGATCCCTGAGATATGAGTATTAAGATAAGTTCATCATTCTAATGTTAGATAGTTACCTTATAGGTTAGCATGGATCCAAACTTTCATGAGTGTGTGAATGATACCTATGAAGGGCATGTGATTCATGGGGACACTTTGGAGCTGGCTGACCTAGAGTTTACGAGCGTATACGCTGTACGGCCAGCCAGTACCTAGAGGAGAATGTATGGAGAGGCCTGTATGTTATTGGATTGACTCATCCTAACGAGATTTGTATGGACGCTTGTTATTACAAGGACATGGGAGCCTATTTATCACAAGATGGCTCGCTTAGTCCCGAGCAAGCTGGAGATGGACGTTATCGAGTTGTGAGCTAGTTTGGAGAGACCTGATCTCTTGCCCATACTTGTAGCTGCACCAGCCCAGGCAGCACCACCCGTACCAGTACCAGTAGTGCTAGAGCCTGCCGAGCCTAAGCCAATAGAGGATGAGGATTCTATTGAGGACATAGTGCCTGATGATGAGGATGTGGATGGGAACAGAGAGGAGGAGCCCATGGACAATAATGAGGAGCTATAGGATGACCCTGAAGAGGATCCTAAGGTCCCTGAGCTAGTAGATATGGATGTTATAGGTAGAGAGGACGTTGAAGTACCAGAAGGAGATGAGGATGTTGGGGACGTGGATGAGGACCCATAGTACAGATGGCAGTTGTACCTGAGTTACCCGCAAGACCCATAGTACAGATGGCAATCATTACCCACATGGCAGTAGAGTGGGTAGCAGGGATGGCTGCACAGTCGGAGGGATTCATTCTAGGAGAGGTTGAGCTTGTAGAGGATATTGTATTAGCTGAGGAATTCGCCATTGCAGTCGCTGATGCCGTTGAGCCAGTAGTATACGTTATGGACGAGGATGATGATGAGGTAATTTTTCATTTAAGGACAGGATCCCATGTATGGATCAGACATGGATGATAACACAGTCAGCACGTTAGGAGCTCATGTTTTCTAGTATATATATATATCAAGACATGTTGTCTACTTTATTTTTTTGGATTTCAGGATTAGCTATTTGACCATAGCTCTTTTGTATCGTTAGCAGCCACTAGTAGTGCTATTGTAAATAGTTGACTCTGGTGCTATATTGGCTTATGTCCCACGTTGTACACAGTTTGACTAGTGTGTACTCTGCGGTACATTTGTTGATGGATATACATATTCGAGTATCATCTTTTTGAGATGTGTTATGAGCTTAAAGTTTGTTATGTGATTATGATTAGAATTAATAATTCTTTTCATTTATTATTTTATCTTGATTTTTGTTTCTTCGCAAAGACTATCAGCGAATCGGTAGGTCTTTTTATAGGTACACAATGAACAATACCATTATGGTTAGATCAAGGAATCAAGCATGATTAGAAGTTCCTATTCCAGAGTGCATTTTGAGACTTTCATGCGGAGGATGGAACATATTGGAGACACCTATAACCATGCTACCCACAACGGCCTGCCCAATACCCTGTCGCACCACCTCTACCGAGACAAATCGGAGATAAACTGTTAGAATGTTTCTGTGCATATATGTATAGGAGATATGAACTCTAAGTTAAGCCAAGGGTCAAGTGTAGATGTGTAGGGGTCAAGTTGTGTGTTTGGGAATTCTAGCTTTTGGCATAAGATTTACACGCACCAAATAAACATAGCCAAACAAGGTATATGCAATTTATCTGGCAATCACTTTAGGTGTTTGGCAAAAAAAATGGGTTATGGCACAACAAAAGCTCCTACACCAATGACTTACCCATACAAGGATGATCCAATGATTACAAGTATTTAATGAACTAAAAGTATATGTCACATATGATTGGACGTTGATTCCCAATCTATGGGAGATCAACGTGGCGTGGACAGTTTTGAACATAAACTAGTATTTTCAGGGTGCGGTGTTCGCTACAAAAATGCAAAAAATTGATTTTAACGTAAGAAATAATTCTCTTGTCTTATAAAAATAATGTTTGAGTTAAACGAATTTTTTTTCACTATTTTGAAATACAGATTTTGAAATCCAACACAGGTATTACTAATATTACAAAAATTGCAGTTTGACCCCAACAAAAATTTGGACATGAATTAGAACAAGAAGTAAAGTTTAGAACATGAGAATTGCAAATAACACTAGTAATACAGATTAAATATGGAAATGCAAAATTAAAATAATTAAATGAAAATGCCGGTTGTTACATCCTTACTCCCTTAAATAGGATTTCACCCTCGAAATCAAGACTAACTAGTCATGGAACAACTTCGGGTACTCCTTCTTCATATCAGCTTCAACTTCCCATGAAGCTTCATTCTCGGCATGGTGATTCAACTGAACCTTCACCAATGGAATGTCCTTATTCCTCAGCTTCTTGATACTCTGATCTAGAATTCCCATGGGCCTCTCCTTGTAAGAAACGTTACGGATCGTCTCAATATCGTCAAAACTAACCACATGCGAGGGATCTCGTATGTATTTTCTTAGCATACTCATATAAAACACATTGTGAACCCCAGAAATCTTTGGTGGCAATGCGAGTCGATAAGCCAATTTTTTAACACGTTCTAAAATCTTGAATGGTCCGATGAAACACGAGGCTAACTTCCCTCTCTTGAGAGCATAGTGTACCACTCCTCGGTTCGGTGAGACCTTAAGAAGTACATGATCTCAAACACTGAATTCTAAATCTTTTTGGTGTTGATCGACATAACTTTTGTAACTGCTCTGCGCGGTTCTTATCCTTTCCTTGACCAGGGAAATCTTCTCGTTGGTTTCTCTAACCAATTTAGCCCCAACAACTCTGTGTCTCCAACTTCTGCCCAACATAATGGATAACGACATGGTCATCCATACAATGCTTCGAACAGAGCCATCCTAATACTCGTGTGATAACTATTGTTATAGGCAAAATCGACTAAAGGCAAGCGTGTTTCCCAAGATTCTTCGAAATCAATAACACAAGCCGTGAGCATATCTTTCATGATCTGATTAACAATCTTAGTCTGCCCATCTGTCTAAGGGTAAAAAGCGGTACTCATCTTTAACGAAGTTCGTATAGCTTCTTGAAGACTTTCCCAAAAACTGGAGGTAAAACGTGCATTACGGTCTGACACAATTGACACAGGTGCACCATGAAGTCGCATAATTTGTTGTTTGTACATCTGGCTCATCTTTTCAACCGGGTATGTCATACTATAAGCAATGAAATGTGCCAACTTAGTTAATCGATCCATAATTACCCAAATGGCATCATGATTCTGTTGAGATCGGGCAATCCCACTACGAAGTCCATGATGATGTGCTCCCACTTCCAACTGGTAATAGGTAAGGGTTGCAACAATTCCGAGGGACTTTGATGTTCGACTTTGACTTATTGACACGTCAAACACTTGGATACAAATTTGGCCACGTCCTTCTTCATACCTTCCCACCAAAAATTTCTCTTCAAATCTTTATACAGTCTCGTTCCTCCCAGGTGGATTGTATATCTTGCCTTATGTGCTTCTTTCAGAATACCATTTCTCAAATTTTCACAATCTGGAACACACAACCTGTCTCTGTACCTGTATCCTCCATCATTTCCCACCTTCCATTCTATCAGATCTTTTTATAACATCTTTTCAATCCACGTCCAAAAATTTTTATCTTCTTTCTGTGCATCAATAATGTGATCGATAAGAATTGGCTGTAGGATCAAGCATCTAACAAGTTGTCCTTCTCCTTCTTCTGTATTTTGCACATCGAATTCGGCCAATGTCTCTAATACTAGCCATTCTCTAACCATTAAGGAGGCGATCATTCACGAATTTGTCGACTCAAGGCATCAGCGACCACATTAGCCTTACCAGGGTGGTATTCCAATGTGAAGTCATAATCTTTAATCAGCTCCATACATCTGCGTTGTCTCATGTTCAACTCTTTATGTGTGAACAAATATTTTAGACTCTTGTGATCAGAGAATAAATCGAACTTCTCATCGTAGAGATAATGTCTCAAAATTTTGAGTGCAAATACCACTACCACCAATTCCAAATCACGAATGGGGTAGTTTTTTTTGTTCGATTTTAGCTGTCTAGATCCATAAGTGATAACTCTTCCTTCTTGCATAAGTGCACACCCTAATCCTTAATATGACGCATCACTGAAGATAGTGAACTTCTCATCAGGCTTGAGTATAGCTAGTACTGGTGCGGTAGTGAGCCTCTCTTTTAATTCTAGAAAGGCGCACTCATGTTTCTCTGTCTACTCAAATTTTAAATTCTTCTTCATCAATCCAGTTAATGGTGCTGCTATCTTGGAGAATCCCTCAACAAATCTCTGATAATAGCCTACGAGTCCAAGGAAACTTCTAACTTCTGTAGGGTTGCTCAGCCGAACCCAATTTGATATAGCATCGGCTTGGACGAATCTATAGAAATTCCTTGGGATGAAACCTTGAGTCCCAAAAATTTCAGTTCTTGCAACCAGAACTCATACTTACTGAATTTGGCATACAGCTGGTGATCCTTGAGTGTCTACATTGTAATCCGTAGATGTTGTTTGTGTTTTCTAGTTGAATTAGAATAGATCAAGATATCATCTATGAAAACAATAATACATTAATCCAATTAAGGCTTGAACACTCTGTTCATCAAATCCATGAATACTGTTGGGGCATTCGTCATTCTGATCGGCAACACCAAAAATTCATAGTGACCATATCGGGTTCTGAAAGCAGTCTTAGGTATACCTTCCGTACCCTCAACTGATGATATCCTGATTATAGATCTATCTTAGAGAATGTCGTAGCTCCCTATAGTTGATCAAACAAATCGTCGATCTGAGGTAAGGGATGTTTGTTCTTGATAATCACTTGGTTCAATTCTTTGCAGTCGATACACAGCCGAAGTGTTCCATCATTTGTCTTTATGAATAATACTGGTGCTCCCCAATGTGATGTACTAGGACGTACAAACCCAGATTCTCGAGCTCTTGAACTTATTCTTTTAATTTTGACAGTTTGGCGGGTGCCATTCTGTAGGGAACCTTGGTGATCGAAGTAGTACCTGGTATAAGCTCAATATAGAACTCTATATTTCTCTCAGGCGGTAGACCAGAAATTTCTTGAAATACTTCCTCGAAGTCCCTGACTACAGGTATAGATGACGATGTCAACACTATACTGATGACTTTAATGTTTGCTAAGCACCTTGTGAGGAACATATCTCCCAAAGGGTTACATTGGAAATCAAAGGATTGATTCCCATTGCTAGAGAATGTAATTCTCTTCCTCATACAATCCAACATAGCTTAGTTCTAAGAGAGCCAATCCACTCCTAGGATTATGTCAAACTCCTTCATCGATAGGACAATTAGCCTTGCAAGGATTTCATGGTCTCTTCACCGTAAGGGATAATCCTTTTACACGTGCCCTAACTTGACTGTGGCTCCTAATGGTGAGGTAGCTTTTAAAGATTTCTCTAACCGGTGAGATAAGATACCCAATCTCCAAATAGTCTTAATAGATATAAACGATAATGCAACACCCATATTAAATAAAACTTTAACATGGGAGTTAAAAAGAGTTAATGTACCTTCCACGGTTTGCTGATCAGGCTGAGCTTCTTCATAATTCCCTTCTTCATACACAGTCTTGTCATATCCAACGGCATCAGGAATAACAACATTAAACGAGTCTGACCCTATTGACCATAAGTCACCTGTTTAGGAGAGGTCCAGAACTTGTTGATGTGACCAGGTTCACCATAATTGTAGCAGACTATACCTTGCTGAGTAACACGCCTAAGTGCCTTGCAGTCTAGAGCCAGATGACTGGGGTTGCCATAGTTAAAGCATTTCCCAGCACTACTACCTCCTCCCACTCAGGGCTAAGTTGGATAGGTATTTGTTTGGGGTTTCTTGGTTCATCAAAATTCCTCTTCTACCCTTGGGTACGATACATTGGCAACTTATTTCCAAAATTACCCCTCTGAGGTGGCTGGAAATCAAATTGCTTATGGTTCACCCGAGCGTCCTCTTCTAGGTCAGTGGCCAAGCCAACGAGTCCCTCGAAAGACTTGTCTAGATGACTGAGAGTCAGGCTGCGAATTTGCGATGTCAACCCTTGGTTATATATACGTATCTTTTTCTCTCCTGTATTAACCAGGTAGGGAGCAAACCGAGACAGCCTTTCAACCTGTGTGGTGTACTCTTGCACTGACTTAGTCCCCTAGGTCAATTCCATGAACTCTTTCTCCCTTCTCTATCTCTCAGTGGATGAAAAGTATTTTTCCACAAATTTTCCTTAAATTCAGTCCACGTCATTCCCAAAGCAGCTTCATTCTCAATAGTAGCTATCACCGAGCCCCACCAATCTGCGGCGTCATCGGTTAATTGGAAGGTTACTAACCTCCCTTATCCATTTCATTGCACTGAATAGCTTTGAACATACGATCCATCTGCCTTAAGCATTGTTTGGCTTTTCAAGGCTCTATAATACCCGCAAACTATTCGGGACTCAGTACACTGAATCTTTCCAGCAACTTATCCCTAGTTTGACAATCTTGTCAATTTTCATTTGTGTTACTGATCCTCTCCAAGCGCCTGACAAAAACTTCAAACATTCCCGTGGGATCAGCAGGCAAAGGTGCCTCCTCAATCAGATTCCTGTTCTTCTTTGGTTTCCCAGCCATTCTAAATGCATGTCAATGATAAATGAGTGAGAAACATGAATGAAGCAATGATATGAAGTAGTTATACATATTAGTTTAAACAATGACAATATCAAAAGAGCATTTTTATATATATATATAACTTCTCGTCAAGTAGATACAAAAAGCGTGTATGATCAGTTCAATGCCTACCCTATCTATATGCGTTAGGACATAAATCGTCCATACAAGAGTTAATACCAAAAAATGGGGTCATTGCCCTATACTCGAATGCACAAAAAAAGTTTAAAGAGTTTTAGGACTGAAGTGGAGAAGCAATTGGGTACATATATCAAAGTCATTCGATCTGATCTAGGTGGTGAGTACCTTTCTAATGAGTTTATTGATCACCTCGTACAAAATGGGATTCTGTCATAGTTAACTACACTTGGAATGCCTCAGTAGAACAGTGTAGTGGAGAGGAGGAACCAGACTCTTTTAGACATGACTAGGTCGATGATGAGTTATTTAGAGTTGCCATTATTCCTTTGGTGTTATGCTTTAGAAACTGCTGTGTACATAATAAATCTAGTACCAAGCAAATATGTTCCCAAGACACCTCGGGAGATGTGGATTAGGTGCAAGCCTTCTTTGCAACATCTCCGAATATGGGGGTGTCTTGCACATGTGCTGAAAGGAAAGATGAGCAAGTTGGATTCTAGATCAAAAGAATGTTACTTTATAGGGTATTCAAAGGGTACTTATGTATGGTATTTTTATTATCCAAAAGAATAGAAAGTGTTTGTTAGTACAAATGCTATTTTCTTAGAGGATGATTATATCATGAACCATAAACCTAAGGGAAGGATAGATCTTAAAGCGATAGAAGGAGAGCCCTCAGTCCTACCCGCAGTCGAAAATGATGTAAGACAAGAAAATACCACTTCTTCACCCATTTCCGCACCGGTACCTCATCGTTGTGGGAGGATGGTTAGCCAACCTGACAGATACGTGTTCTTAGAAGAGCTTTTTGAAGCGGTCTCTATAGAATCTGAATTGATCCTACCACGTACAAAGAGGCAATGGCAGTTGTTGATTGGGCTCATTGGATTAAGCTATCAAGACTGAATTGGAATCTATAGATTCTAATCAGGTCTAGGATCTTGTAGAACTTCCGGTCAATATTAAATCCATTGGCTATAAGTGGGTTTACAAGAGAAAAAGAGGATTTGATGGGAATGTTGAGACCTTCAAGGTTACGCTTGTAGCGAAAGGTTATACTCAAGTCTTTTTCTTTTCATGCTTTTCTTTCTTTCTTTTTTCCTTCCATCATTTTTTCTCTTTGCCAACTTTCCCTTATTCACACAATCAAACTTCTTATCAATGCAACACATCACAATCACTCCTAAATAAAGAATTGAGGCTTGAACTCCTGATTTGGAGTTAGGTATATACTTTACGATTGTGAAAACAAGGCGATTATGATAAGCTCAAGAGGTGATGTACAGGAATGGCATAGAGGTAGACCAAGGCTTTATTATGCGTGTATGGTCAAAAGATGGCCTAAATCATCTTCTAAGTTCATCAGATTATTCATTTCAGTAAATTCAAGAGCTCTACATTTGGTAAATCTAGAACGTTCTGTTCTAGTGATCAGTCAAAATGAAGAAAAATTGAGACTTTCAATGAGTGAATACGCTTTTCAAAAAGTATGAGAAATTTTGTAAGACCCTCAAAAACAAGGAATGGCTCAAAAGCTCACATGGGTTATTAGTCTCCACTACAGTCTCTCAAGACAGTTAAGCTATGCTTACTAATCTATTTTAGCAAAGTACAAAGTTGTCACAACGTGCTCAAAGTTGTTTGAAGATTAAACAGCATAAAACATACTATAACTAAGATAGTAAACAATCGACATTTTTATTTAATTATTTTAATTTTGCATTTCTATATTTAATCTATATTACTGGTTTTATTTGCAATTCTCATGTTCTATTTTTTTGAAACTACATCATCAAAAATCAATTTCTAGAATATTTTCACAGTAAAATCTGGGTTTGCATTGGATGCATGGCAGTTTCGATTGATCGAACTTGGTTCGATTGATTGAAACTGTCTGTTCGGTCGATTGAAATAGTTTTGATCAGTCGAACAAATGCAGGCTTTTAGCGATCGACCTAGCTTCGATTAGTCGAACATGGTTTTCTGTCCAGATATATTTTCACAGTTTTAAAATTTTCAACTTACTGTTTTATAATGTTCTGAAAAATTTTAAATCAGGTTATGAAATTTTGAGTTCAATCGATGTAACTTGTTTCAATCGATCGAGAGTTCGATCAATTAAAGCTTCTTCAATCGATCGAAGTGTGACAGAGAACTTGAGATTCTATTTTATAGTTCTAATTACTTCCATAAAGTGTTTATGGTATATGCGAATAAATTAGTAGTCCAATGGTTATATATTCTGTTATATATGCATGGTTGTTGTGCAACTAACCTTTTGCAACAAAGATTAGTCCACTATCTCCCATGGTATCGATCATTAACAAATTTTATTTTGTGTTATTGTGATTGGTGATAGTTGTATTTAAATTTTGGTTTATTTTTTAAGGTATTTGTAAAGGGCATTGTGGCTTCATTCCTGCGAATAGGAAAGTTGCACCGGTTTTCCTAGCCTTTTATTTTATTGCTATATTTTCTATTTCTAGATAAATTGTAAGCTTTGAAAGAAGCATAGGTCCAATATAATAGAATTAGAAGGCCATGAAGATTGAGCGAGAAGCCATTGTCCATGAAGATAGAGCCAGAGGCAATCAAATCAAGAAGAAGGTTCTACGAAGGTAGAGCCATGTGAGATAGAGGCATCGTTTGGATGTTTTTATTTCATTTTAATTTTTTTTTTGTTTTATGTGCTTGGTTTATGATTGGCATTTTATACATTTTTACTAATTGCATGCACATAAAACAAGTTTTCGAAAATAAAATTCAAAAATCGTTTCAACGCATTAGTAAACATCGGATGTTTATGGGCAATGTGTAGAAACAATTTTTTTTCAAGAGCAAAATCTTTAACTATTAAATCTAGTGGGAGATGGTCTTATTAATAACACCCACGATCTTCCATTAATGTTTCACTATAACATGAGTGGAGTATTCTGTGTTTCCCAACCATAGGTGATCATTCCATACAGAGGATACAATACTCAATGGTTACTAGATGTGAATTTCCTATGGATAGGAACAATCAGACATGTTAGAGGGTGACTACCAAATAGAGGCACTACTTGAGGCAATTGTGATTGGATCCTAGTTAATGGTTCACACTAGCTAATCTATGAATAAAGGATCCCACACAGGGCATTATTCAGAAAGTTAGAGATCAAAAGGTTTCGGGAGTCATGATTGTGATTAGATCCTAGTTAATGGTTCACACTAGCTAATCTATGAATAAAGGATCCCCCACAGGACATTATTCAGAAACTTAGAGATCAAAAGGTTTCGAGAGTCATAACTTGTTTTGTAAGATTTACATAGCAGACAAGTCATGATTAGTTGAGAGATCGAATATTGACCACCATACGAAGACTTTGTTCTTTCGTTTTGATATTGCAGCGACTTTGTTTTAAATAAGAGTTTTAAGGATTCTTTTATTTCAAACTATCAAATTATGATATCCATATTTATTTTTGTTTTTGATTTTTTCAACAAATCATCATGTCTGGATCTGCATTTAGTCCTCTTGCAACAATACTTACACAAAACAAGTTAACTGGAAACAACTATACAGAATGGAAACATAACCTAGACATCCTTTTAATTGTGGAGGATCACGTATATGTCCTAACCACCCCATGCCCTGAAGAACCCACTACAAATGCTTCAGTAGCTGCTAGAAGCGAGTTTGACAAAATCTAGTGAATGAGATTCATCACTCCATCCAATGGTAGTCAATCATGCTATAGTATAAACCGATGAGATATCCAATCTCATCATCCGTTGTGACAGGTTCTAAGTATCAATGAATAGTAATTTGTATCTCATACATGCACGAATTACCTATAATGATACTTAAGGATAAACAATCATCTCATGAAAGACATACATAACAAAATCTAAAGTTGATATCTATATATTAAAATGCCAATGTCTCATACATAAAGTAACAGTTTGAGGGCATAATCCCAATATGGGGATCACTAGTAGATGTTGCTAACTCATAGCAATAGATTGATATACTATTGTTTGAGCATTATTTCCCTGACCTATAGTGTAGTAGTTGTGTCCTTAAAAGCATGAGGATAGACTGACGTGGTGTCCATAAAACACAGTGTGGTGGTTATGTCCTTAAAATGGTGGATGGAATAATGGCGTATCTACAGAGTTGAACTATCGAGTCTGTTCTTTAATCAAGGGTACTGTTGTCTGTCATCGTATAACAAGACGTGAGTAACCAATGAATGGGTTAGAGTAAATAGAAAGATATTATTAGTAGAACGATACTTATATATTTTATAGTTAGTAAATACATTGTGCATATGATACTATTTCAGTTTCTACTCACTCAGCTCTCAGTAAGCTGATGGGGTATTATACATGGACATTCCCTATCTAGATTTTCCTGTTGCTTACAATACAGGGGATGAACCTTACCATGAGGATGGTTGTTACCCAGAAGAAGGCTATACTGGGGATGGACATGCTAAGGTTGAATATGCTAGGCAGGATTGTTACACTGGCGATTATGTATACGCCAATTGAAGATTAAAATTGATATTAATTCTTAGTCAGTTACTGACTTTATTATTATATTTTGTAGTAAGGCATGTGTTTCCTCCAGACTCTTTGATATTATGTTATAGACTTTGATGTAATAAGTTCTAGAACTCATTATCATGTTTGTATAAGACCCAGTTTACTATCTTTTAGCATTTACTTTGTAGAACTACATGGTATGGAGAATTTAGTGACATAAACTGTTTTTCCATATGGACTCAAAAAGGAAATTTTTAATTTTTTTTTCTATTTTTTCTATTTTGGGGCATGACAGGATTTTTGGTATTCGAGCATAGGTTGATACTATAGCTCACTAATTGTCCCATACTATATGGTCCTAACAATTTTAAGATCCCTGAGATATGAGTATTAAGATAAGTTCATCATTCTAATGTTAGATAGTTACCTTATAGGTTAGCATGGATCCAAACTTTCATGAGTGTGTGAATGATACCTATGAAGGGCATGTGATTCATGGGGACACTTTGGAGCTGGCTGACCTAGAGTTTACGAGCGTATACGCTGTACGGCCAGCCAGTACCTAGAGGAGAATGTATGGAGAGGCCTGTATGTTATTGGATTGACTCATCCTAACGAGATTTGTATGGACGCTTGTTATTACAAGGACATGGGAGCCTATTTATCACAAGATGGCTCGCTTAGTCCCGAGCAAGCTGGAGATGGACGTTATCGAGTTGTGAGCTAGTTTGGAGAGACCTGATCTCTTGCCCATACTTGTAGCTGCACCAGCCCAGGCAGCACCACCCGTACCAGTACCAGTAGTGCTAGAGCCTGCCGAGCCTAAGCCAATAGAGGATGAGGATTCTATTGAGGACATAGTGCCTGATGATGAGGATGTGGATGGGAACAGAGAGGAGGAGCCCATGGACAATAATGAGGAGCTATAGGATGACCCTGAAGAGGATCCTAAGGTCCCAGAGCTAGTAGATATGGATGCTATAGCTAGAGAGGACGTTGAAGTACTAGAAGGAGACGAGGATGTTGGGGACAAGGATGAGGACCCATAGTACAGATGGCAGTTGTACCTGAGTTACCCGCAAGACCTATAATACAGATGGCAATCATTACCCAAATGGCAGTAGAGTGGGTAGCAGGGATGGCTGCACAGCCGGAGGGATTCATTCTAGGAGAGGTTGAGCTTGTAGAGGATATTGTATTAGCTGAGGAATTCGCCATTGCAGTCGCTGATGCCGTTGAGCCAGTAGTATACGTTATGGATGAGGATGATGATGAGGTAATTTTTCATTTAAGGACAGGATCCCATGTATGGATCAGACATGGATGACAACACAGTCAGCACGTTAGGAGCTCATGCTTCGAACAGAGCCATCCTAATACTCGTGTGATAACTATTGTTATAGGCAAAATCGACTAAAGGCAAGTGTGTTTCCCAAGATTCTTCAAAATCAATAACACAAGTCTTGAGCATATCTTTCATGATCTGATTAACAATCTTAGTCTGCCCATCTGTCTAAGGGTAAAAAGCGGTACTCATCTTTAACGAAGTTCGCATAGCTTCTTGAAGACTTTCCCAAAAACTGGAGGTAAAACGTGCGTTACGGTCTGACATAATTGACACACGTGCACCATGAAGTCGCATAATTTGTTGTTTGTACATCTGGCTCATCTTTTCTACTGGGTATGTCATACTATAAGCAATGAAATGTGCCGACTTAGTTAATCGATCCATGATTACCCAAATGGCATCATGATTCTGTTGAGATCGGGCAATCCCACTACGAAGTCCATGGTGATGTGCTCCCACTTCCAACTGGTAATAGGTAAGGATTGCAACAATTCCAAGGGCCTCTGATGTTCGGCTTTGACTTATTGACACGTCAAACACTTGGATACAAATTTGGCCACATCCTTCTTCATACCTTCCCACCAGAAATTTCTCTTGAAATCTTTATACAGTTTTGTTCCTCCCAGGTGGATTGTATATCTTGCCTTATGTGCTTCTTTTAGAATATCATTTCTCAAATTTTCACAATCTGGTACACACAACCTGTCTCTGTACCTGTATCCTCCATCATTTCCCACCTTCCATTCTATCAGATCTTTTTCTAACATCTTTTCAAACCACGTCCAAAAATTTTTATCTTCTTTCTGTGCATCAATAATGTGATCTATAAGAATTGGCTGTAGGATTAAGCATCTAACAAGTTGTCCTTCTCCTTCTTCTGTATTTTGCACATCGAATTTGGCCAATGTCTCTAATACTAGCCATTCTCTAACCATTAAGGAGGCAATCATTCACGAATTTGCCAACTCAAGGCATCAGCGACCATATTAGCCTTACCAGGGTGGTATTCCAATGTGAAGTCATAATCTTTAATCAGCTCCATACATCTGCGTTGTCTCATGTTCAACTCTTTATGTGTGAACAAATATTTTAGACTCTTGTGATCGGAGAATAAATCGAACTTCTCATCGTAGAGATAATGTCTCAAAATTTTGAGTGCAAATACCACTACCGCTAATTCCAAATCACGAATGGGGTAGTTAGTTTTGTTCGGTTTTAGCTGTCTAGATCCATAAGTGATAACTCCTCCTTCTTGCATAAGTGCACACCCTAATCCTTAATTTCACGCGTCACTGAAGATAGTGAACTTCTCATCAGGCTTGAGTATAGCTAGTACTGGTGCGGTAGTGAGCCTCTCTTTTAATTCTAGAAAGGTGCACTCATGTTTCTTTGTCTACTCAAATTTTAAATTCTTCTTCATCAATCCAATTAATGGTGCTGCTATCTTGGAGAATCCCTCAACAAATCTCTGATAATAGCCTACGAGTCTAAGGAAACTTCTAACTTCCGTAGGGTTGCTCAGCCGAACCCAATTTGATACAGCATCGGTCTTGGACGAATCCACAAAAATTCCTTGGGATGAAACCTTGTGTCCCAAATATTTCAGTTCTTGTAACCAGAACTCATACTTACTGAATTTGGCATACAACTGGTGATCCTTGAGTGTCTGCATTATAACCCGTAGATGTTGTTTGTGTTCTTCTGTTGATTTAGAATAGATCAAGATATCATCTATGAAGACGATAACACACTAATCCAATTAAGGCTTGAACACTCTGTTCATCAGATCCATGAATACTGTTGGGGCATTCGTCATTCTGATCGGCAACACCAAAAATTCATAGGGACCATATCGGGTTCTGAAAGCAGTCTTAGGTATACCTTTCGTACCCTCAACTGATGATATCCTGATCGTAGATCTATCTTGGAGAATGTCGTAGCTCCCTATAGTTGATCAAACAAATCGTCGATCTGAGGTAAGGGATGCTTGTTCTTGATAATCACTTGGTTAAATTCTTTGCAGTCGATACACAGCCGAAGTGTTCCATCCTTTGTCTTTATGAATAACACTGGTGCTCCCCAATGTGATGTACTAGGACGTACAAACCCAGATTCTCGAGCTCTTGAACTTATTCTTTTAATTTTGATAGTTCGGCGGGTGCCATTCTGTAGGGAACCTTGGTGATCGGAGTAGTACCTGGTATAAGCTCAATATAGAACTCTATACTTCGCTCAGGCGGTAGACCAGAAATTTCTTGAAATACTTCCTCGAAGTCCCTGACTACAGGTATAGATGACGATGTCAACTCTGTACTGATGACTTTGATGTTTACTAAGCACCTTGTGAGGAACATATCTCCCAAAGGGTTACATTGGAAATCAAAGGATTGATTACCATTGCTAGAGAATGTAATTCTCTTCCTCGTACAATCCAACATAGCTTAGTTCTAAGAGAGCCAATCCACTCCTAGGATTATGTCAAACTCCTTCATCGATAGGACAATTAGCCTTGCAAGGATTTCATGGTCTCTTCACCGTAAGGGATAATCCTTGCACACGTGCCCTAACTTGACTGTGGCTCCTAATGGTGAGGTAGCTTTCAAAGATTTCTTTAACCGGTGAGGTAGGATACCCAATCTCCGAATAGTCTTAATAGATATAAACGATAATGCAACACCCATATTAAATAAAACTTTAACATGGGAGTTAAAAAGAGTTAATGTACCTTCCACGGCTTGCTGATCAGGCTGAGCTTCTTCATAATTCCCTTCTTCATACACAGTCTTGTCATATCCAACGGCATCAGGAATAACAACATTTAAACGAGTCTGACCCTATTGACCATAAGTCACCTGTTTAGGAGCGGTCCAGGACTTGTTGATGTGACCAGGTTCACCACAATTGTAGCAGACTATACCTTGCTGAGTAACACGCCTAAGTGCCTTACAGTCTAGAGCCAGATGACTAGGGTTGCCATAGTTAAAGCATTTCCCAGCACTACTACCTTCTCCCACTCGGGGCTAAGTTGGATAGGTATTTGTTTGGGGTTTCTTGGTTCATCGAAATTCCTCTTCTACCCTTGGGTACGATACATTGGCAACTTATTTTCAAAATTACCCCTCTGAGGTGGCTGGAAATCAAATTGCTTGTGGTTCACCAGAGCGTCCTCTTCTAGGTCAGTGGCCAAGTCAACGAGTCCCTCGAAAGACTTGTCTAGATGACCGAGAGTCAGGCGGTGAATTTGCGGTGTCAACCCTTGGTTATATTTACGTATCTTTTTCTCTCCTGTATTAACCAGGTAGGGAGCAAACCGAGACAGGCTTTCAACCTGTGTGGTGTACTCTTGCACCGACTTAGTCCCTAGGTCAAATCCATGAACTCTTTCTCCCTTCTATCTCTCTCAGTGGATGAAAAGAATTTTTCCATAAATTTTCCTTAAATTCAGTCCACGTCATTCCTAAAGCAGCTTCATTCTCAATAGTAGCTATCACCGAGCCCCACCAATCTGCGGCGGCATCGGTTAATTGGAAGGTAACTAACCTCCTCTTATCCATTTCATTGCACTGAATAGCTTCGAACATACGGTCCATCTGCCTTAACCATTGTTTGGCTTTTCAGGGCTCTATAATACCCGTAAACTATTCGGGACTCAGTACACTGAATCTTTCCAGCAACTTATCCCCAGTTTGACAATCTCGTCAGTTTTCATTTGTGTTACTGATCCTCTCCAAGCGCTTGACAAAAGCTTCAAACATTCCTGTGGGATCAGCAGGCAGAGGTGCCTCCTCAATCAGATTCCTGTTCTTCTTTGGTTTCCCAGCCATTCTAAATGCATGTCAATGATAAATGAGTGAGAAACATGAATGAAGCAATGATATGAAGTAGTTATATAGATTAGTTTAAACAATGACAATATCAAAAGACCATTTCTATATATATATATATGTATATATAACTTCTCATCAAGTAGATACAAAAAGCGTGTATGATCAGTTCAATGCCTACCCTATCTATATGCGTTAGGACATAAATCGTCCATACAAGAGTTAATACCAAAAAATGGGGTCATTACCCTATACTCGAATGCACAAAAAAAGTTTAAAGAGTTTTAGGACTGAAGTGGAGAAGCAATTGGGCACACATATCAAAGTCATTCGATCCGATCTAGGTGGTGAGTACCTTTCTAATGAGTTTATTGATCACCTCATACAAAATGGGATTCTGTCATAGTTAACTACACTTGGAATGCCTCAGTAGAACGGTGTAGTGGAGAGGAGGAACCGGACTCTTTTAGACATGACTAGGTCGATGATGAGTTATTCAGAGTTGCCATTATTCCTTTGGCATTATGCTTTGGAAACTGCTGTGTACATAATAAATCTAGCACCAAGCAAATATGTTCACAAGACACCACAGGAGATGTGGATTAGGTGTAAGCCTTCTTTGTAACATCTCCGAATATGGGAGTGTCTTGCACATGTGCTGAAAGGAAAGATGAGCAAGTTGGATTCTAGATCAAAAGTATGTTACTTTGTAGGGTATTCAAAGGGTACTTATGTATGGTATTTTTATTATTCAAGAGAATAGAAAGTGTTTGTTAGTACAAATGCTATTTTCTTAGACGATGATTATATCATGAACCATAAACCTAAGGGAAGGATAGATCTTAAAGACATAGAAGGAGAGCCCTCAGTCCTACCAGCAGTCGAAAATGATGTAAGACAAGAAAATACCACTTCTTCACCCATTTCCGCACCGGTACCTCATCGTAGTGGGAGGATGGTCAGCCAACCTGACATACGTGTTCTTAGGAGAGGTTTTTGAAGCGGTCTCTATAGAATCTGAATTGATCCTACCACGTACAAAGAGGCAATGGCAGTTATTGATTGGGCTCATTGGATTAAAGCTATCAAGACTGAATTGGAATCTATAGATTCTAATCAGGTCTAGGATCTTGTAGAACTTTCGGTCAATATTAAATCCATTGGCTATAAGTGGGTTTACAAGAGGAAAAGAGAATTTGATAGGAATGTTGAGACCTTCAAGGCTACGCTTGTAGCGAAAGGTTATACTCAAGTCTTTTTCTTTTCATGCTTTTCTTTCTTTCTTTTTTCTTTCCATCATTTTTTCTCTTTGCCAACTTTCCCTTATTCACACAATCAAACTTCTTATCAATGCAACATATCACAATCACTCCTAAATAAAGAATTGAGGCTTGAACTCCTAATTTGGAGTTAGGTATATACTTTAGGATTGTGAAGACAATGCGATTATGATAAGCTCAAGAGGTGATGTACAGGAATGGAATAGAGGTAGACCAAGGCTTTATTATGCGTGTATGGTCAAAAGATGGCCTAAATCATCTTCTAAGTTCATCAGATTATTCATTTTAGTAAATTCAAGAGCTCTACATTTGGTAAATCCTGAACATTCTCTTCTAGTGATCAGTCAAAATGAAGAAAAATTGAGACTTTCAATGAGTGAATACGCTTTTCAAAAAGTACGAGAAATTTTATAAGACCCTCAAAAACAAGGAATGGCTCAAAAGCTCACATGGGTTATTAGTCTGCACTACAGTCTCTCAAGACAGTTAAGCTATGCTTACTAATCTATTTTAGCAAAGTACAAAGTTGTCACAACGTGCTCAAAGTTGTTTGAAGATTAAAAAGCATAAAACATACTGTAACTAAGATAGTAAACAATCGGCATTTTCATTTAATTATTTTAATTTTGCATTTCTATATTTAATCTGTATTACTGGTTTTATTTGCAATTCTCATGTTCTATTTTTTTGAAACTGCATCATCAGAAATCTATTTCTAGAATATTTTCACAGTAAAAAACAAATATGGGTTTGCATTGGATGCATGGCACTTTCGATTTATCGAACTTGGTTCGATTGATTGAAACTGTCTGTTCAATCGATTGAAATAGTTTCGATCAGTCGAACAAATGCAGGCTTCTAGCGATCGACCTAGCTTCGATTAGTCGAACATGGTTTTCTGTCCAGATATATTTTCACAGTGTTAAAATTTTCTACTTACTGTTTTATAATGTTCTGAAAAATTTTAAATCAGGTTATGAAATTTTGAGTTCAATCGATGTAACTTGTTTCAATCGATCGAGAGTTCGATCAATTAAAGCTTCTTCAATCGATCGAAGTGTGACAGAGATCTTGAGATTCTATTTTATAGTTCTAATTACTTCCATAAAGTGTTTATGGTATATGCGAATAAATTAGTAGTCCAATGGTTATATATTCTATTATATGTGCATGGTTGTTGTGCAACTAACCTTTTGCAGCAAAGATTAGTCCACTATCTCCCATGGTATCGATCATTAACAAATTTTATTTTGTATTATTGTGATTGGTGATAGTTGTATTTAAATTTTGGTTTATTTTTTAAGGTATTTGTAAAGGGCATTGTGGCTTCATTCCTGCGAATAGGAAAGTTGCACCGGTTTCCCTAGCCTTTTATTTTATTGCTATATTTTCTATTTCTAGATAAATTGTAAGCTTTGAAAGAAGCATAGGTCCAATATAATAGAATTAGAAGGCCATGAAGATTGAGCGAGAAGTCATTGTCCAAGAAGATAGAGCCAGAGGCAATCAAATCAAGAAGAAGGTTCTACGAAGGTAGAGCCATGGGAGATAGAGGCATCGTTTGGATGTTTTTATTTCATTTTAAATTTTTTTTGTTTTATGTGCTTGGTTTATGATTGGCATTTTATACATTTTTACTAATTGCATGCACATAAAACAAGTTTTCAAAAATAAAATTCAAAAATCGTTTCAATGCATTAGTAAACATCGGATGTTTATGGGCAATGTGTAGAAACAAATTTTTTCAAGAGCAAAATCTTTAACTATTAAATCTTGTGGGAGATGCTCTTATTAATAACACCCACGATCTTCCATTAATGTTTCACTATAACATGAGTGGAGTATTCTGTGTTTCCCAACCATAGGTGATCATTCCATACAGAGGATACAATACTCAATGGTTACTAGATGTGAATTTCCTATAGATAGGATCAATCAGACATGTTAGAGGGTGACTACCAAATAGAGGCACTACTTGAGGCAATCGTGATTGGATCCTAGTTAATGGTTCACAATAGCTAATCTATGAATAAAGGATCCCACACAGGGCATTATTCAGAAAGTTAGAGATCAAAAGGTTTCGGGAGTCATGATTGTGATTAGATCCTAGTTAATGGTTCACACTAGCTAATCTATGAATAAAGGATCCCCCACAGGGCATTATTCAGAAACTTAGAGATCAAAAGGTTTCGAGTGTCATAACTTGTTTTGTAAGACTTACATAGCAGACAAGTCATGATTAATTGAGAGATCGAATATTGACCACCATACGAAGACTTTGTTCTTTCGTTTTGATATTGCAACTACTTTGTTTTAAATAAGAGTTTTAAGGATTCTTTAATTTCAAACTATCAAATTATGATATCCATATTTATTTTTGTTTTTGATTTTTTCAACAAATCATCATGTCTAGATCTGCATTTAGTCCTCTTGCAACAATACTTACACAAAACAAGTTAACTGAAAACAACTATACAGAATGGAAACATAACCTAGACATCCTTTTAATTGTGGAGGATCACGTATATGTCCTAACCATCCCATGCCCTGAAGAACCCACTACAAATGCTTCGGTAGCTGCTAGAAGCGAGTTTGACAAAATCTAGTGAATGAGATTCATCACTCCATCCAATGGTAGTTAATCATGCTATAGTATAAACCGATGAGATATCCAATCTCATCATCCGTTGTGACAGGTTCTAAGTATCAATGAATAGTAATTTGTATCTCACTTGTATGTATCTCATACATGCAGGAATTACCTATAATGATACTTAAGGATAAACAATCATCTCATGAAAGACATACATAACAAAATCTATAGTTGATATCTATATATTAAAATGCCAATGTCTCATACATAAAGTAACAGTTTGAGGGCATAATCCCAATATGGGGATCACTAGTAGATGTCGCTAACTCATAGCAATAGATTGATAAACTATTGTTTGAGCATTATTTCCCTGACCTATAGTGTAGTAGTTATGTCCTTAAAAGCATGAGGATAGACTGACGTGGTGTCCATAAAACACAGTGTGGTGGTTATGTCCTTAAAATGGTGGATGGAATAATGGCGTATCTGCAGAGTTGAACTATCGAGTCTGTTCTTTAATCAAGGGTACTGTTGTCTGTCATCGTATAACAAGACGTGAGTAACCAATGAATGGGTTAGAGTAAATAGAAAGATATTATTAGTAGAACGATACTTATATATTTTATAGTTAGTAACTACATTGTGCATATGATACTATTTTAGTTTCTACTCACTCAGCTCTCAGTAAGCTGATGGGGTATTATGCATGGACATTCCCTATCTAGATATTCCTGTTGCTTACAATACAGGGGATGAACCTTACCATGAGGATGGTTGTTACCCAGAAGAAGGCTATACTGGGGATGGACATGCTAAGGTTGAATATGCTAGGCAGGATTATTACACTGGCGATTATGCATACGCCAATTGAGGATTAAAATAGATATTAATACTTAGTCAGTTACTGACTTTATTATTATATTTTGTAGTAAGGCATGTGTTTCCTCCAGGCTCTTTGATATTATGTTATAGACTTTGATGTAATAAGTTCTAGAACTCATTATCATGTTTGTATAAGATCCAGTTTGCTATCTTTTAGCATTTACTTTGTAGAACTACATGGTATGGAGAATTTAATGACATAAACTGTTTTTCCATATGGACTCAAAAAGGAAATTTTTAATTTTTTTTTTCTATTTTTTCTATTTTGGGGCATGACAGGATTTTTGGTATTCGAGCATAGGTTGATACTATAGCTCACTAATTGTCCCATACTATATGGTCCTAGCACTTTTAAGATCCCTGAGATATGAGTATTAAGATAAGTTCATCATTCTAATGTTAGATAGTTACCTTATAGGTTAGCATGGATCCAAACTTTCATGAGTGTGTGAATGATACCTATGAAGGACATGTGATTCATGGGGACACTTTGGAGCTGGTTGACCTGGAGTTTACGAGCGTATACGCTGTACGGCCAGCCAGTACCTAGAGGAGAATGTATGGAGAGGCCTGTATGTTATTGGATTGACTCATCCTACCGAGATTTGTATGGACGCTTGTTATTACAAGGACATGGGAGCCTATTTATCACGAGATGGCTCGCTTAGTCCCGAGCAAGCTGGAGATGGACGTTATCGAGTTGTGAGCTAGTTTGGAGAGACCTGATCACTTGCCCATACTTGTAGCTGCACCAGCCCAGGCAGCACCACCCGTACCAGTACCAGTAGTGCTAGAGCCTGCCGAGCCTAAGCTAATAGAGGATGAGGATCCTATTGAGGACATAGTGCCTGATGATGAGGATGTGGATGGGAACAGTGAGGAGGAGCCCATGGACAATAATGAGGAGCTATAGGATGACCCTGAAGAGGATCCTAAGGTCCCAGAGCTAGTAGATATGGATGCTATAGCTAGAGAGGACGTCGAAGTACCAGAAGGAGATGAGGATGTTGGGGACGAGGATGAGGACCCATGGTACAGATGGCAGTTGTACCTGAGTTAACCGCAAGACCCATAGTACAGATGGCAATCATTACCCAAACGGCAGTAGAGTGGGTAGCAGGGATGGCTGCACAGTCGGAGGGATTCATTCTAGGAGAGGTTGAGCTTGTAGAGGATATTGTATTAGCTGAGGAATTCGCCATTGCAGTCGCTGATGCCGTTGAGCCAGTAGTACACGTTATGGACGAGGATGATGATGAGGTAATTTTTCATTTAAGGACAGGATCCCATATATGTATCAGACATGGATGACAACACAGTCAGCACTTTAGGAGCTCATGTTTTCGAGTATATATATATATCAAGGCATGTTGTCTACTTTATTTTTTTGGATTTCAGGATTAGATATTTGACCATAGCTCTTTTATATCGTTAGCAGCCACTAGTAGTGCTATTGTAAATAGTTGACTCTGGTGCTATATTGGCTTATGTCCCACGTTGTACACAGTTTGACTAGTGTGTACTCTGCGGTACATTTGTTGATGGATATACATATTCGAGTATCATCTTTTTTGAGATGTGTTATGAGCTTAAATTTTGTTATGTGATTATGATTAGAATTAATAATCCTTTCCATTTATTATTTTATCTTGATTTTTGTTTCTTCGCAAAGACTATCAGCTAATCGATAGATCTTTTTATAGGTACACAATGAACAATACCATTATGGTTAGATCAAGGAATCAAGCATGATTAGAAGTTCCTATTCCAGAGTGCATTTTGAGACTTTCATGCGGAGGATGGAACATATTGGAGACACCTATAACCATGCTACCCACAACGGCCTGCCCAATACCCTGTCGCACCACCTCTACCGAGACAAATCGGAGATAAACTGTTAGAATGTTTCTGTGGATTATGCCAGGAGAAGTTTGGTGGATTAACATAGCCATGGCGGGCAGAGTAATGCTACGTGAGATAGAGCTTATCTTTGAAGCTCTGAAATGAAATGAATAAGATAAGCGCCATCTAGCTACGTTTCAATTGACTTATGCCACCACTGACTGGAAGGAGGCCGAGAGGCAACCATAAAAATAAATGATGTAAGGGTAATGCCTTGGGGACATTCAAAGGAAGATTTTTAGAAAAGACTTTTCCTAAGGACGAGAATGATCAGTAGGAGAAGAACTTTCTTAGCTTAATCCAAGGAGGTTGGACTGTAAGAGAGTATACCACCTAGTTCAATCCATTGTCGAGATTCGTTCCACACATGATTGACACACCCCAGAAGAAGGTGAAGAGATATCACCAAGGACTTATCCCTCACCATCGCCATATAATGATCGGTAACCTCAATAAGGGTTTTGAGGTACTAGTAAGACTTGCTGTGAGTTTTGAAAAGGAAGCTTATCCAGTACAACAACAACATATGAACCGACCACTGTCATCGAGAAATTTTTAAAGGAGTTTCCAAGGCCCGCCATCAAGGAATACCCAAGGTTGGAAACTGCATGGTAAGTTCTAGAACAATAAGCGTACCTGAGATGGAACTAGGAAACCTCAGACTACTTACCCTAGACCTCAAAATATAAACAAGGACCACAACCTCGAGCATCATTTTCTAACCCCGTAATCAAACAACGGAGGAATTTTAACTATAGAGTCTCTAGACACATTGTGAAGTTTTGTACAGCTCCCATAGTTTGGCAGTAGGAAGATCTCACTTGCAATAATTATAATAGGCTAGGCCACTTGAGCAAGGACTATTGTGCAACTTGTGGAGGATATTACGAGGAACCAATTTAAGGGTTTTAAGGACCCCTAGATCAGACTTGGGTGAATTCCATTATTGGTTTAACGCTAAGGAACAACAGAATCTGGAATGTATGCTTGTACCTGTCTATAGTCGCATTAAAGCTTTATTTGATAATGATGCTATACGTTCTTTTATAGCCATTAAGATTGTGTTCCAGTTAGGTTTAGAACCCCAGGTACTCAAGCCAACACTTAATGATGTGTCACCATTGGGAGTGACTGTTAAGTTGGTTAATGTGTTAACCAAGAATCTTTTAGACTTGGTAGTTCTGTTAATGTCAGAGTTTGACATTATTCTCGGAATGGATTGGCTTACCAAGTACGGTGCCAACTTGGACTGCCCTACCAGGACTATCGTGTTCATGATACCAGAACATGCTACGATCAGGTTTTAGTGCCAGTCGATGAGCAACTTATTTCTTACAAGTTATATAGCTATGATCGAAAAGCCTATTGTAGACCAGATCCTATCGTCTAGGATTTTAAAGATATTTTCTAGGAATTTATCAGACTTATACCAAAAATGGAAATAAACTTCTGTGTGGAATTAGTACCTAGAACGCTACTGATATCTAAGACGCTATATCGGATCGTGCCAACTAAGATGTAAGAATTAGAGAACTAAGTTTCAAGAACTTGAAGATTTAGGATTTGTTTGCCCAAGTACATCACTTTGGGGAGCACCAGTACTATTTGTAAAGAAGAAGGATAGAATACTTCAACTTTGAATTGACTACAGAGAGTTGAACAAGGTCACAATCAAGAATACATATCCACTTCCTCAAAACGATGACCTATTTGACCAACTGCAAGGATCAAGGATCTTCTCAAAGATCAATCTATGGTCAGGATATCACCAATTGTTAGTTTGACCAGAGGATGTGTTGAAAACTTCATTCAAAACAAGATATAGGCATTATGAGTTTCTAGTTATGTCTTTGGATTGACTAATGCCCTAACAGTATTCATCGACTTAATGAATAGAGTATTCAGGCCCTATTTGGATCAATTCATTATAGTATTCATCTATGATATCCTGATTTACTCTAAGACAGAGGAAGAGCATAAGAGACATCTATAGATTGCTCTACAGACACTAAGAGGCAATAAGTTATATGTGAAGTTCAGTAAATATGAATTTTTGCTATAAGAAGTTAAATTTCTGGGATAAGTGATATCTCAGGACGGTATCTCGGTAGACTCATCTAAGTTTGATGTAGTCTTGAGTTAGAATAGACCGACCCATGTAATCGAAGTTAGAAGTTTTCTTGGTCTAGCGGGATATCACCGGAGATTTGTGGAAGGATTTCCAAGATTATAGGACCACTGACAAATTTGACAAGGAAAGAGATGAAGTACAAATGGACGAATAAGCATGAAGGTGCATTCTAGGAGTTAAAAGGAAGGTTAACCTCCACACCGGTACTTACAATACCTAAGAGTGGATAAAGGTTTATAATATATAGTGATGAATCGCACCAAGGGCTGGGTTGTGTGCTTATGAAAGATGGGAAAGTGATTGCGTATGGATCAAGATAACTTAAACCACATAAGAAAAATTATCCTACGTATGACTTGGAGTTAGCAGTAATAGTGTTTGCCTTAAAGATATGGAGGCACTATTTCTATGGAGAGAAATTCGATCTATTCTCGGATCAAAAGAGTTTAAGGTATATGTTCTCTCAAAAGGAGTTGAATATATGACAACGGAGATGGATGGCATTACTTAAGGATTATGATTTCTCTTTGCAATACCATCCAGGTAAGGCAAATGTTGTGGCTGACGCTTTGAGTCGACGGCCTCGTTTGGTCATTGCTGCCATATTGGTTCGAGAATGGTAAGCATTAGAAGTTTTAGCCGAGTTATTCCTTCAGCCAGCAAAATCAGAAGGAGAACAACATGTTGGATGTCTTTTCATATAGTCGACTCTAATCAGTCGTATCATAGAAGCTCAATAGACAACTGAGGATTTAAAACTATGGTTTGCTAAGATGTCGACAAAGGAACTTGAGGTATGGAGCATAATTGCGGATGGAGCCCTAAGATGTAAATGTAGACTCTGTGTGCCAGACGAAGATAATCTCTGGAAAGACATATTGGATGAAGCACACAACCCACAAATGACTATACACCTTAGAGGTACAAAGATGTACAAGGATTTAAAGAGAAATGTATGGTAGGAAGGAATGAAGATAGAAGTAGCTGAATATGTATCTCAGTGTCTTACTTGTAAGCAAGTAAAGGTAGAACATAAAAAACCACCTGGACATCTACAGCCACTACCGATACCCTAATGGAAATAGGAATACATCACGATGGATTTGTGGTAGGTTTTTCGAAGTCTCAGCAAAACCACGATGCTATTTGGGTAATAGTGGATCGACTAATGAAGACGACACTTTTTATTGCTTATAGCATGACCTATCCATTAGAATGGTTAAGTAGGATGCATATTCAACAAGTCTTACGATTACACGGTGTACCTCTTTCGATCGTGTCAGATCGAGATTCAAGATTCACTACGGAGTTTTGGAAGAGTCTCCAGATTGCAATAGGGACAACACTGAACTTGAGTTCGATCAGCTTTTGTGGATAGCGGCATTTGGGCCCACAGCTTTTAATTTTAAAGCAATTTTTGAAACTTCAAAGAGTCGCCACTTAATTTTTAAAAGGAAAATTAAGAAACCATTTTAAAGCAAATTGATCTTTTAAGAAACTAGAGATTTTCTAGGTCCGGGGATTATGGAATGAGAGGGGAAGGAGCCCGGCGGACTAAAACACCCCCTCTCATACTATCTCATGATAGGCCTCTCTTAACATCCTTTTAATCGAATTAATAATCTAAGCATGCCCTCAACTAATACATATATATAAATATACATTAAAAAAGCATGTCTAAAGGGTGTAAGATTGCAAGTGACAAAATATCATTCAAAAATCACGTAATTCAAATAACAAGTAATGCGATATGCAAATAGTGAACTAAAGAACTTACCCGGGATCCATGCCGTGAATATTAAACATGCAATGCATACAAATAGAAAATAAAACCTAAGAAAAGGTCTCTAATCACATCTATTCACAAAAGGCAAAATCCTGATTCTAAGCTGTTGCGCATAGAGGTCATAAAATCAGTGAAATCAAGGAATTAAATAAACTAGAGAAAGGGTTGAGAAATTGTACCTCAAATGCGCTACAAAACAAAGGATAGTACACATGCTCCAAATATAATGCCCAAGTCTTAAGCAATAATCTTAAAATTCTAGCTTAAATCTATCAAAGGTGGGGGGATCATAACTATGAATTCCTCCTAAGTAATTGGGGAGACATCACTTCTATAGATATGTAAGTCTCAACTAGGAGCCAATACAATGTCCATATAGGAATTAAGTAATCCCAACATGGTTACGAGGAATCCATGGTTAAGTTCTACTAAGTGTAATTTAAACCCTAACAAGAAAGGATGTATTTTAATTACAAGTATTAGGCTACATGCATGAATTTACCTGGATATGTGATTATGAACAAAAATGAACCATAGGGTATTCATTGACTTGGATCACTTAGACTCTGGATTTAGACTTAACTAATCATTATTAGTACACGGTTCAAGTCCCAAATCATGAGAAGACAATTGGGACCATTGTTTACAAGATATATCAAAAACTATTCCAGAATACTAAAATTTCAGCAAGCAGGCCCGAAATTCAAGAAAATAAAAGGGATGCTTCTAATGGCTTGATGTCAGTGATTCTTGAACACAAGAAACCTCTGTGAGTCTAGTTTCTAACCCAAAAGGAAAATCGAGGTTCGAACAGTTAGATCTCCGGTAATTGGACAAACACTAGACATCACTCACGGACTTACAACTCTCCGTCCAGAGTTTTTGTATGATTTTCTAAAAATAGTAAAAACATCATAAATGCTTTGGTCTTTTTAGGGTAGCTCCTAAGACATTAAATTACTTAGAAAAATTTATTTTGGGTCAAGAGCGCTTGATTAAGGTTCTGATTTGCTTATTTCAAAAGAGTGTTAATGTTCTGAAACTGAGGACAGATTATAGTTGTTCCACAAAACCCTTGACCAAACCACTCTAAACTTGAAACTTCCTTAAAAAAAAAATTACAGTGGCAAAATTTTGACTTATAAACACTTTCGCATTGGTTTCATTCAGTTCCAATGGTTCAATCTTTAACTAAAAATCTATGATCAAAAACAAATTGTGAACTCACTGCATCATTTATCAAATACAACTTTGTTAATTAATTTCATCCATGAGCCATGGAATTTGGCTTTAACCACACTACCTCTCCTACCAATTGATGGTCATGGGAAACTAATGTAATACCCTGTATTTTTAGGTATAGATCCCTAGTACCTTTCTTAGCCTTTGGTGAGGTTGTGTGTTCAATCGATTGGGGTTATCTCAATCGATTGATATGTCAATCGATTGAATGTTTTACCAATCGATTGGTATCCTGCCGACCTAACCCCAATCGATTGACACCTGGTATCAATCGATTGGAAGTAGCTGGAGTTGGCCACCTCGTTGGTTTTGTGTGGTTGTGATTATTTTCCCCTCCCTATATATACCCCTCCCCTTATACATATATATGTTTGCTTGTGTGTGTGTTTGGGAGAGAGATATATATATACTCTCATATATATACACATACATATATATATTATATATATATACACACACACACTCTCGGGTAAGAGAAGAAGAAGAAGAAGAAGAAGAGGAGGACAGAGAGAGAACAGAGACGGACAGAGGAAGAAAGAGAGAGCAAAGAAGAAAGAGAGAGGAAAGAGAACCACCATGGCCGCCGCCGCGGAGCTCGGGACGCCGTCAACGGACCGCCGGGAGAGGTGAGTTTATTAACTCACTCAAGGAGGTTTGTTTTGTGATGTTTATGTGTGTATAATAACGTGCATGAGGAGGAAAGAGAACCCCAACGTTTTATAATAAAAACCCAGCAGTTTTGAAGAAGAAGACAGAGTCCAATCGATTGACATTAAGTTCAATCGATTGATATATCAATCGATTGACATAAAGTCCAATCGATTGACATTATTTCCAATCGATTGACATAAAGTCCAATCGATTGACATTATTTCCAATCGATTGGGAAGAGCAGAATGTTGTTTATCTATTGTTATATGTTATGAGCTGATTGTAATGTACCCAAGCTGCTAATGGTTGTACCTACGTGATGTTGGGTATGTGCTTAGTCAAACATGATACTACGTTAGCCTTATATGATGTTTATGTTAATGTTACAAGATGAACTGTTTATTGTCAACTGTCGATATGAGATGAATTGTTTAACTGTCATATGTTATTGTCAAACTGAATAGTAGAACGGAATACAACTGCATGTTAATAATCAATAATCAGTAGATATGATTAATACAGAGCATGTGGTAATTCCAGTACTTAGTATATGAGCATTTCACAACATGTGTCAGCATGCATGGGATAGTGATGTGAAGAGGCAAGAGAAGCCGATGAGAAATGGGATATGTGACTTATGTGGAATATGAGATATGTGTACTTTGGATCCATGGGATCAACGGCTGACGAGTCGGGTGGACGTGGGACGGTTAGAGTTCCTAGTACGCCTCTTGCTGTTGAAGACGTCCAGTAATGCGTATGCACTGTTGAAGACGTCCAGTGTACCGTTGACGATTACGTCCGGCTAGTGCCCTAATGTATTTTCACCGTGTAGTCGACCAGTAAGAATATACACAGCGTAGAAGACGTCCGTTGTGCCGCTTCCATCGTTTACAGATAGGTGGTACCGTGTAGACGACCGGTAACCCTATCAAGGGATTGTAGGACCTACTACCTAGTCGGGTGATTCCGATTGGTATTATGGTATCTATGTATGGATACGGATTTGGATTATGGTATCAACGTACAGATACAGATATGGATATGGATATGGATATGAGAATGGCTAGTAAGAAGATGGTTCAGTCGTGGATCCAGCGTCCCGACGTAAAGGTATATGCATGGGATGGATGCATGGGTTGCATGCATGGAATTGATGAATACGTGATGAGATATTTACACTATGATCTTTATCCTTGTCATTACTTAATATGATTTCTGTTATTATTGATTAATGCATAATTTAATGAGACCTTTGCTATGTCCGTGAGTGACGCCATTGTTAAGAGATTAACCGCATTTTAAGATGCTGAACAATAACGGTGAGGAGTGTTGTTTAATGTACTCACTCAGCTTTGTATTCAAAGCTGATGGCGTTTATGCCCTGGACATTCCAATGTCTAGGGATTTGTAGGTCTTGAGGACTGAAGACTGATAGTTCTGCCAGACTTGGAGCTGAAGGCTGGAAGACGAAGATGTGTTGCTTTATATAGTTAGTTTGTATATCTGTTGTTGTTGGTATAGGCCTGAGACTATAAGCCAGCTGTTGTAATAGTTTTAGTAGACTTTTATAATTGGTACTTGGGCATCTGTTGCTTTCATACCTTTTATAGTTTCCGCTGTAGCCTCTGATTATGTTAATAAGTTATGTTCTATGAATAGCATCCTCCCTATCGTGGTGTTTGTTGGTTGATTAGATGACAATGCGGTTATTCACCCGTCATTCCCTATGGACCCATAAAGGAAATTTATTTTTCCCTATTTATGCTGCTCCGGGGCGTGACAGGATTTTTGGTATCAGAGCCAGGTTTTCAGTTGTTAACCGCTTGTCTTTTGTGTTAGAACCCGAGTTCTAAGATAATATCGGTAGCACGAGGATTAGTTGAGATGAGATAGAACTGGAATCTTGTCATGTAGACGAGAAGTTAGATGAATCCATCTAAGGATGTTTCGTTAGTAGGTAGTAACTGCTAGAGCCGATAAGAATCGTTAGAAATGTGGATAGCTGAGTTCACGGAGAACAACGTGTTGAGAATTAGTTGTGGTTGTAGAGATCCTATAAATATAGAGTCGTTGGATGTTAGACGCTGACAAATCCCGAAGCAATCTCGGAACAGTCGGTATGGTCTAGAAATAGAAAGAGGTTTAGGATAAGATTATCATGTTACCTTGAGCCACATGTTAGTTGAGTGGTCTCACATGTTAGTTGACCAGTACTTGTAGTTTGGAACCTGAGAATAGAAATAGAATGTTTAAGATTTGACGTTAAGCGTAGAGGTTGTAGTTTCGTCTTGAGCATAGATACATTTAAGCGTACCTAGTAGGTAGACTGACCTTGTGGTTATTATTATTTATGTGAGGTATCCGTATTGCTTAATGTGATCGTATTATATAGTGGTACTATATATTGGTTACCACATGTTTTGTTCTTGTTTGAGCTGTAAGATAGAATGCGTCTGACCGAATAGTTTTTCATTTTAGGTAGCGACATTGAACCCTACCAGCACTCGTTATGGTTAGGACGACTCGAGGAAACCAGGGCCAGCTGAATGGAGTACCTGAATTAGTATCTCCTGAGATAGATCCAACAGGAATGATTGGAGTTTTCATCCGTCGCATGGAACAAGTTATCAATCGTGCGGATCACGTCATCGACAATGAAGCACCAGTACGTCAGACAAGAGTCAAGCTGCTAAAGGAATTTCGTGCTCTTCAACCAGGAACCTTTACCGGATTAACGGGAGCATGGCAAGCTGAGCAATGGATTCGACAGATAGAATTGATATTTGAGGTACTTGGATGTACTGACCTTGAGAAAAGACATTTGGCCGTATTTCAACTGACGTTCTCAGCAGCAGATTGGTGGGACGCAGTGAAAGCTACGATAGGTGAAGAAGCTGTAGGAAGGATGACTTGGGAATCATTCAAGACTCGATTTCTAGAAAAGTACTTTCCAGAATCTGAGAAGAACAAAAGGGAAATGGAGTTCATCCAATTAGTTCAAGGTTGTTTTTCAGTGCCCGAATATACAACTCAATTCGAGAGGCTATCACGATTTGCACCGCATATGATCGATACACCAAGAAGAAAGATCAAAAGATATCATCAAGGACTAGTTCCACATATTCGTCATATGACTATAGGACATTTAGATCAATCTTTCGAAGCTTTGGTAGAAATGGCAACGAAACTAGAAGACGACACTCAGATTAGTGAAGGACAACACTTTGATCAAGCATTTCCAAAGAACGATCAGTTTTTCATAACGGATCAGAGAAGAAAAGACAGTCAGATTGTGTTGGCAACTAACCAAGTTCAACGAGGAAACATGGAGAGAAGTTACATGGGCAACCGCCAGAAGCGTAAGAGGATGGGGAACGACCAGAAAGAATCAAAACTAATGACGACTCCAACCCAGCACAGAGAACGAGATATCTGCTACAATTGTGGAGTACCGGGACACCATTCCCAAGAATGCAGAGCGTTAAGGAAATCTAATGGACGGGGAATACGATGTTTCAACTGTGGTAAATTTGGTCATGTCCGTAAGTTTTGTCCAGAATTAGAGATGCAACACAATGTTCCGTTGCAACAAGTACCAAGAGGGCGAACCTGTCGAACAAATGCTTGGTCTCAACTTAGACAAGGACAATAGACAGAAGGTACAACACTCAACACCTACATCATGTATTATATATGATCCCAATATTGAAGGAAGTTTTACATCCATTTGATTTGATTGTAAGAGGATTAGCCTACACCGTAAATTGTAGTTACCGGAACAATTCATTTGACACTGATCAACAGTAGCTTTCCAAGAATAAATATGACATCATTTGCATCCCTGTATAACATCAATTGCATCCCATATGACTTCTTTTACATCCCTATAAGACTTCAAATGCATCCTTATATGACGTCAATTGCCTCCCTATCGAAAGACTACGCCAACCATTGGTATGTTGGACAAAGACTAGAGATGTGGAATCTAAATTTTCGTAAGATGTAGCCTTAACAAGAGAGGACGAACTAGAAGATTGCGAGTATACGAGAAGAGATACGAGTAACGCAGAGACAACACCAGAATTACAAGAGTACCGTAGAAGGATTCTTTTCGACACCGATTGTCTGTTGCTTTCATCCAGTCAAGAAGTTATACAATAGATCGACTCACGATATCAGTACGTAGTCCTGCCTAACCTATTTGATTAGTACGTGGAAGCAGAACGAGTATTCAATGGATTGAACGACCTCAAAGAGATGATTATATCAATAGTACGTGGGAATTTAGAGAGCCATGAGGAAATTTGAATTATCAAATAATGATGCTAGAGTCACAATGCTTGCAAGTCAATATCCTGAGGGACGACGACAATAACATGGGAGTTAACAAGGAGTTCAGAGATAGAAGACAATCAACTAGTGCAGCAGTACAGACATCGACAGCACAGTATGAAGCATCTTCAGAGACGAGAGTAGACAGCAACGCTTTGCTAAGACTTAGACGAGATTAGAACACTTGATCAGTAGAACCCTTACACCGTAGAGTTTGACCTGAGGGAGGAACCTTCTGTGTTTGGAGACTAGCTGTTTCAGATTTTGTAAGATGATTAGATTGTGCTACCTAGAACCTTTTCCCGAAGTTCGACATATGAATTTTCATATAGCTAACCCAAGGATTGATAGTTGTTACCCTAGCACTTATAGATCGTTGATAACTTTGCATCGCGTGTTTAGAACTTAAACCTTTGGCCGCTGATGTGATCGTTTATGTAAAACGAGAACTTGAGCATTTTAGAGTATGTCTTCTGAGATGATTTGTGTTTTTATTTGAGGGGCTACTGCTTCAGATTTCGAGGACGAAATCTTTTGATAAGTGGTGGATGATGTAATACCCTATATTTTTAGGTATAGATCCCTAGTACCTTTCTTAGCCTTTGGTGAGGTTGTGTGTTCAATCGATTGGGGTTATCTCAATCGATTGATATGTCAATCGATTGAATGTTTTACCAATCGATTGGTATCCTGCCGACCTAACCCCAATCGATTGACACCTGGTATCAATCGATTGGAAGTAGCTGGAGTTGGCCACCTCGTTGGTTTTGTGTGGTTGTGATTATTTTCCCCTCCCTATATATACCCCTCCCCTTATACATATATATGTTTGCTTGTGTGTGTGTTTGGGAGAGAGAGATATATATATACTCTCATATATATACACATACATATATATATTATATATATATACACACACACACTCTCGGGTAAGAGAAGAAGAAGAAGAAGAAGAAGAGGAGGACAGAGAGAGAACAGAGACGGACAGAGGAAGAAAGAGAGAGCAAAGAAGAAAGAGAGAGGAAAGAGAACCACCATGGCCGCCGCCGCGGAGCTCGGGACGCCGTCAACGGACCGCCGGGAGAGGTGAGTTTATTAACTCACTCAAGGAGGTTTGTTTTGTGATGTTTATGTGTGTATAATAACGTGCATGAGGAGGAAAGAGAACCCCAACGTTTTATAATAAAAACCCAGCAGTTTTGAAGAAGAAGACAGAGTCCAATCGATTGACATTAAGTTCAATCGATTGATATATCAATCGATTGACATAAAGTCCAATCGATTGACATTATTTCCAATCGATTGACATAAAGTCCAATCGATTGACATTATTTCCAATCGATTGGGAAGAGCAGAATGTTGTTTATCTATTGTTATATGTTATGAGCTGATTGTAATGTACCCAAGCTGCTAATGGTTGTACCTACGTGATGTTGGGTATGTGCTTAGTCAAACATGATACTACGTTAGCCTTATATGATGTTTATGTTAATGTTACAAGATGAACTGTTTATTGTCAACTGTCGATATGAGATGAATTGTTTAACTGTCATATGTTATTGTCAAACTGAATAGTAGAACGGAATACAACTGCATGTTAATAATCAATAATCAGTAGATATGATTAATACAGAGCATGTGGTAATTCCAGTACTTAGTATATGAGCATTTCACAACATGTGTCAGCATGCATGGGATAGTGATGTGAAGAGGCAAGAGAAGCCGATGAGAAATGGGATATGTGACTTATGTGGAATATGAGATATGTGTACTTTGGATCCATGGGATCAACGGCTGACGAGTCGGGTGGACGTGGGACGGTTAGAGTTCCTAGTACGCCTCTTGCTGTTGAAGACGTCCAGTAATGCGTATGCACTGTTGAAGACGTCCAGTGTACCGTTGACGATTACGTCTGGCTAGTGCCCTAATGTATTTTCACCGTGTAGTCGACCAGTGAGAATATACACAGCGTAGAAGACGTCCGTTGTGCCGCTTCCATCGTTTACAGATAGGTGGTACCGTGTAGACGACCGGTAACCCTATCAAGGGATTGTAGGACCTACTACCTAGTCGGGTGATTCCGATTGGTATTATGGTATCTATGTATGGATACGGATTTGGATTATGGTATCAACGTACAGATACAGATATGGATATGGATATGGATATGAGAATGGCTAGTAAGAAGATGGTTCAGTCGTGGATCCAGCGTCCCGACGTAAAGGTATATGCATGGGATGGATGCATGGGTTGCATGCATGGAATTGATGAATACGTGATGAGATATTTACACTATGATCTTTATCCTTGTCATTACTTAATATGATTTCTGTTATTATTGATTAATGCATAGTTTAATGAGACCTTTGCTATGTCCGTGAGTGACGCCATTGTTAAGAGATTAACCGCATTTTAAGATGCTGAACAATAACGGTGAGGAGTGTTGTTTAATGTACTCACTCAGCTTTGTATTCAAAGCTGATGGCGTTTATGCCCTGGACATTCCAATGTCTAGGGATTTGTAGGTCTTGAGGACTGAAGACTGATAGTTCTGCCAGACTTGGAGCTGAAGGCTGGAAGACGAAGATGTGTTGCTTTATATAGTTAGTTTGTATATCTGTTGTTGTTGGTATAGGCCTGAGACTATAAGCCAGCTGTTGTAATAGTTTTAGTAGACTTTTATAATTGGTACTTGGGCATCTGTTGCTTTCATACCTTTTATAGTTTCCGCTGTAGCCTCTGATTATGTTAATAAGTTATGTTCTATGAATAGCATCCTCCCTATCGTGGTGTTTGTTGGTTGATTAGATGACAATGCGGTTATTCACCCGTCATTCCCTATGGACCCATAAAGGAAATTTATTTTTCCCTATTTATGCTGCTCCGGGGCGTGACAACTAACTACATTCATATCTTGAAAGTCTTAAAGAAATATGGAGAAATTCCATGAGACCTAAACATAACAAACCTAAACCATGAAGATAGGTTTAGATTTATTAATCAAGTGTACTAATATCAATTGCAATCTTCTTGTAAATCATGAGCTTACAAAAGAATTAAAGGATTTCAAGTCTAAGGATTCAAGTAAGACATTGAGGGTCTTATGAATCTCAAAGATTAAAAGGAAGAGAAAAAAAGAAAATTCAAAGACTCTAAGTATATTTGTGATTAGAATATAATTAAGACTAATTAACTTAAAGTTTTACCTCCAAAATATCCTCGACTTTGTGATTTTGAAGAACTTCCAAAGACTAATCAAGCTTTCCGCCCTCTTTAACTATCTAAATCTTACTTCTAATTGTGTTTAGAGAAGAAATTTTGAAAGTTTTAGGACTTGGAGAACTAATGCAATCGCTAGATTCAAAGAAAAATTCTAACCCTTTGCAAAAGGATATTCATCCTCTATTTATAGATAAATTTGAAGGGGTATTTCAGTCATTTCAGAGTAGAAAACCCTAATTCGGACTATTCTTTGGTGATACAAAATATGCTGTATTACAACTGCCTATTACAAAAATGCGGCACTCAATGGAGATGGAAGCGGCACTTGCTGAATGCTGGAACGGCATTCAGTGTCCGCTGTGCGGCACTCAATGAATGCCGTCTTGACACTCCATGAATGCCGCAGACAACTCCAGGGAGTACCTTTTCTTTTTGGAAATCATTTTTTAATGGCAGTTGATATGAACAGATGGCAGTTGGTGACTACCGGTGCGGTTCTCACTGACTGCCGGTCCGGCAGTCAGGGAGTGCCACAGCGGCAACCCGTGACTGTCGCAAATTGGCTAAGTGCCTTTCTGCCTATTTTTTCCTTTTTTTCTTTCTTTTTTTACTTTTGGTTTAGGTTGGAGAGTCTTTTGAAGAGCTTGAAGCATCTTTGGAAGTCCTAGATTAGCCGGACATTGTAATCATCGGATTCGAAGGTAACACTCCCCTTAATTCGACGTTTGGTCAAAATCGGGGTGTCTACAGTTTGCCCCTCTTCGATGGAGCTCGTGGAGCAACGCAAACCACAAGTGAACATCAAAGCCTGCATGAAGATAAGCCTTTGACCAAACTATCGGATATAGGTAAAAACAAAATGCGTTGCAAAAAGAAAGCAAGCGTGCAGCAAAATTCCAATTAGTCATGGTCCATGATGTGCCGCCTAAGTATCCCATTAGGAATCAGACCAAGATGTAGTTCGGGCAAGAGTCAAACAAACACAAGCACAAGTAATCATACGGATGAATGCTCCTATCTTGTCATGATGCACATGCTCATGCAATGGTATTTTTCAAATAAACTCGACCAAGTAAGTTTCATGCTTACTCTATATCATGTCTTCTCTATATGTGACGCACATTTCATGATGTGTTAGCTTGAGAAGATTACCAAATGTTGACAGATGCAAAGATTCGTTGCGCAGGTCGAGAAAATGCATTTCTAACTTCCAAAAATGAGGGCTAATGCAAATTTATTGCGAGAACCGAGAGTGCAAATCCATAACAATCTAAAGGATCAACATAAATTTGTTACGAGGATTGAGAATATAAATCCATTATGTTCCCAAGATGAGGGTTAACGCAAAGCTGTTGCAAGAACCGGGAGCGCAAATCTGTTACACTCTAAAGGAAAAACATAAATCTGTTACAAGGATCGAGAATATAAATTCATTATATTCCCAAGACGAGGGTTAACGAAAATCTGTTGCGAGAACCGGGAGCGAAAATCTATTACACTCTAAAGGATCAATGTAAATCTATTACGAGGATCGAGAATAGAAATCCATTATATTCCCAAGACGAAGGTTAACGTAAATCTGTTGAGAGAGCTGGGAGTGTAAATCTGTTACACTCTAAACGATCAACATAAATCTATTACGAGTATCAAGAATATATATCCGTTATATTCCCAAGTCGAGGGTTAACGCAAATCTGTTGCAGGAACCGAGAATGCAAATCCGTTACACTCTAAAAAAAAGGGGCATCAATATTCAGATGAATCAGAGGTCAAACAGACTCAAATTGAATTCAACTTTCCGTAATTCGTAGCCCACAGACTCAAATTCAATTTAATTCAAAATTTTGGAGTCAACAGACTCATTTTCAATTCAACTCAAAATTTGGAGTTGACAGACTCAAATTTAATTTGATTCAAAATTTGGAGTCCACAGACTCAATTTTAATTCAATTTTTTCAAAATTTGGAGCCCACAAACTCAAATTTAATTTGATTCAAAATTTGGAGTCCACAGACTCAAATTTGTTTCAATTTTTTCAAAATTTGGAGTCCACAGACTCAAATTCAATTCGATTCAAAATTTGGAGTCCACAGACTCCAATTTATTTCAAACTTTCAAAATATGGAGCCCACAGACTCAAGTTTATTTCAATTTTCAAAATTTGGGGTCCACAGACTCAAATTTATCTCAACTTCACAAAATCGAGAACCAATTTGGTCCTGAAAACCATCTCCGGGGGTCAAGAGCACAATGAGGGCAAAATTTTAGGGGTTTAAATTCAATTTTTGGAACTCAATTTGAATTTTAGGGGAAAAATGAAGGATCTGGTAACCGCCTCAAATGCGGCACACGTAAGATTTTGTGGCAGTCTATGACTGCCGCGCGGCACTCACAGAATGCCGCTGCGGCATTCAGAGAGTGCCAGCTGCACGGCACTTCGCTGACTACCGCGCACAAATACCGAGTGCCGCATTTGAACTATAGAAGCTTATACGCAGGGTTTTTTTTTATTTCATTTCATTTTATACTCCCAAAACCTTTCCAAACCGAATCCTCTCTGGAGAAATTTTTTCCCATCCTCTCTTTTCTTTTGTATTGATCTCCGGTACTAACAGGTTAGTTCTGCTCGATCAAAACTTATATCATCATTGTTTTTATTATTTTTCTGATTTTTTCATGAATCTAACCACGAATTCCTTTTTTTTTTTCTTTGACAGATCATGGCGAGTGGTTCAGGGAGTAGGAAGAAGGCGAAGTATCGAGCCACCCCCAACCTCAATGCTACATTCTTGCTCCGAGATCCGGACGAGCAATGTTTGCCCGCACGTTCAAGCGCGAGGTAAACGTGCCCCTCTCTTTTCTCCTCTTGTAATTCTTATGCCATATGAACTTTATTAATCAATGTGTAATCAATACAACTTCAAATGTCTTATTTCTAATGCAAATGCTATGCTTGTAGAGCTCTCGGGTGTTCAAGTGCTTAATCAATCCTTAAAAATTTTTGTATTCTTTGTCTTACTTCCTATGAACTTTATAAATGGGTATGTGACAAATGAATTTTTCATGCTAAACTTTATATGAATGAGTATGCCACGCTTACAGAATTTCCTTGGCATCCTGATAGCCCTTTTATTCATTTATGTTTCTAACCAATGCCCTTTTTAAAAAAAAAAATTTGAAACCTCGTGAATCTTATACATGTCAATAAAACCCTTTACGAATGTGAATTTTGTATTTGTGGACTTTCCCGAGCGTTCCAAACGCTCATCTTTATTCTTTCAACATTTCAACTCACTTCTTCTCTTTCTTCTCTTTTTTATTATTATTTTCATAATCTTGCGAATGACGACTACACCTTTCATGAATATGGAGAATAAAAATGTTTGTGCTTATGAAATTTTTGCGAGTGCTCTAAACTCCTTTTTTCTTTTATCCCCTCTTTTATTATCATCGCTTCTTCTTTTATTTTCATTTTTCATTGTATATATACATATATATTTTACTGGTTTTTCTTTCTTTATTCTTTCACTGATCTTGAATCTTTCAACTTTTGCATCTTCTGAAGGACGTGCTGAAAGGGCATGGTAGCCTGGCTCATGGCTTTGCTTGGTTTGGGGAGCTGAACGAGACGGTGCAGGGATTCGTCAGGGCCGCAGTTTTCGGAGACATCATCAAACTCTTGACGAAGAGCTCCAATGACTTGCGATAGATCCATGCACTGGCGGAGAGGTTGTTGGATACCACCAACACCTTTCACTTTGACTTCAGAGAGATGACGATGACTCCGCTGGACTTTAGTATGAGTACGGGAATCCCATTCAGAGCAGAACTCTTACGGTATCTGGACACAGTCAGTGAGTGGGATCAGGTGTAGGTGTTACTCGGAGCAGTCCTGGAGGAGCCCTTGGTCACAGCCAAGTGGTTCATGGACACATGCAGGGGTTCACTGATGAGCAGATGAATCGGGGCTTCTTGGTGTACGGACTGGGGTGCTCTCTATTGAGCACCAAGGGAGAACGGATCTCCGTGGCACTAGTGGGGTCTTTGGAGTGCATGGACCAGATTTACCAGTACGATTGGGCTAGTGCTGGGTTGGCCATCTTGTATAGGCACATGGGAGAGATATCTTGGGATTGCCCAGTCTCCACCGCCGGCTTCTGGAGGGCATGAGAGGTACATTCTTATTTTTTTTTTATTTTTTTATTTCCCTTTCAATCAATTTTTTAAAAGACTATGAACCTTACCCTTCTATCTTTCTTTTATTACAGATTTGGTCTTACGAGTATCTTCATATGATGTCACCTGATACACGACCAGCGGATGCACTCATCATGCCCCAGGGGCTAAAGTGGGCGAAGGACCGAGTGGGACGGAAGACTGGGGCCCACGATTTTATCTCGTTTAGAAACTTCTTGACGACTCTATGAGTGCAACATGTGGAGTGACTGCCCTAGAAGGGCGTGCTTCCTGAGGCTCCGGATGGGATACGACGGTCGGGTGGGTATACCCGCAGAGGATTCTATTGGATGGCCCCGAGGCTAGGGAGTGGTACTTAGGCGAGAGAGTGACCAGACAATCACTGATGGCTCCTGACTATTTTGTGTCACATCCTCCTCCTGCTTCCATGAGGGCCGTGGATACGCTCCAAGGCACCTAGCTTACGGCTGCTTTTAAGGGAGTTTCGATCAGGCTCTCGTGGAGTCTCCCGATGGATACGTAGCTTTTCGTGCTGCGAAGCTGATGAGAAACTACCCCTTGATGGAAGTGACTCGGGTGAGTGTTTTGCTTTGTTTTTTTATTTTTTGTTTTGAGTTCTAAAATGTTTTCTTTTTGAATTTATTTCTTTTGCTTGCATCCTGTTCCTGTCGCGACTTGGACCCCAGCTTTGCCGCCTTAGGATAGGAGTATCAGGACCATTTCCTATGGTGAACAGGTTGTGATTGAGGTTCGCCGGTATCCTATGGACGCTCCCGCCATTGTGCTCCAGTATGATCATGTCCTGTGGGACTATGCAGAGGTGGGCCAGCTTTACGCTCATAGTGTCAGAGAGTGGATACATGGCCGGGAGTGGAGGGTAAGCTTATAGACACCTATTTTAGATTCTTGCATCCTCATTCTGCTTCCTTTAATCGCTTTTCATTGATTTTTCTGGCTTAGGCTGACGGGGCGTGGGTGACTGCTGAGGCTCAGGCGAGAGCCAGGGTAAGTCGAGTTGACTCCCTTCGTTTGCACTTTTTCAAATTTATTTAAAACAGACTGTGTCACTCACTTTTCTTTTATTCATGATGATGAGGTCGGGAGGCTGACCCGGTGAGTGATGATGCTTTAGCAGCGGCTTCAACAGTTTGGGATAGATCCTGATAGAGATTATGGAGGTGCTGGGTGGGGTGGAGATGGAGGCAGTGGCAGTGGTAGCGGCAGAGGCAGAGGCAGAGGGAGAGGTAGAGGTGATGGCGGTGAGGGCGGCACGGAATCGGAGGAGGAGCCTCTTTCGACGTTTCACATGCCAGGCTCGTGGCCGCGGCCGGGGCTAACAGCGCTCTTCTCTATGTTTCATTTTGTATATTTGAGTGTTCGTGAGAATACACATACACTGGGATGACTGTATACACACACACCTGTTTTGATGATAGCTCTAGGATTGCCAGTAGGATAGGCATCCGCACATCTTTTAGTTATTGCCCTTGTATGCTTTATAATTGTTTTTATCTTTTCTGCTTTTACTACTACTCACTGTATGCGTGACCATAGCTTGGTCCTTCTATTTTAACCTTGAATGCTTCCATCTTCTTTATTTGTTTAAAATGAATGAATGAATGAATAAATAAACGAATGGATGTATGCAACCATGGCTTGGTCTTGCTTGTATGTGCTGCATGATGCGCATGCTTATATATTCAGTTTTTTGCTTATAGGTGGGCTGAAAATATTATAAACAAACCCTGGCCAAAATAAAACTCCAAACGGCACTCGGTCAGGCCTTTGCGGCACTTAGTGAATGTCGCAACGTCAGTCAGTGAATGCCGCAACAACATTTGCAGACCACCGCGCGACACTTCGTTGAGTGCCGTTTTGCTTTATTTACTGCCGCGGGTAGGTAGGCAGCTTTATTCTCCTATTTATTCCACTTTCTTCCCCTAATACTCCGCAAAACATTCTTCTTTTCTCTTCACTTCTTCCCAAAATGGCCCCTATTAGCTCTCAAATCCTCTTCCCATAGATGGATGCTCTCTCGGGCATTGATAGGCTAAATTTTGAGTGTTTCAGACTGAACGACCTCTTCTCTTTTCGACGAATGTTTTTGAACAAAAGCTTACTTCGAGCTGCGATTCAGTGTTGGGATCCCTCCTTCCATGTCTTCCGCTTCGGTTCCCATGAGGTCTGCCCTTTATTCGAAGAGTTCAGCGCCATACTTCAGACCGACCCTTTTGCAGATCTGGTGGTTCCACCGGTACAGGCGGGCTATGTTCAAGATTCGGCTATCCTGCTCTATACATCACGGAGTGCTACGAGCTCTTTTGTTCATGATGGATATATCGACTTTGAGCGACTTTCCTCGGTTAATGCTCCCGTGGGAGGTCCTTATGACGGTGGCTATCAGATTATCCAGAACAGTGCACTTTCGATTGTGATGCTCTCTTACTTTCTATTCCAGTTATCTTTCGATATTCTCATACCCATCATTTATGGTCTACGAGAGATGAAAAGTGCCGTCATGCTAGCTCTCGGCAAGACCTTAATAAGCTTGGATGGTGCTCATGCTGCTGGGGCTATGTTACCTGTGGGAGCTCCTTTTGTCTTCGAGATTTGGCTCATGGAACGCCTGGACCTATTTATGCATCCTTCACACCTCTGGGAGCTACTTCCTTATGAAAACATAGAATTTCATCACTTATTCCATTCTGACAATGCTTGGCTTGATTGGCTCCAAGGCCTCTCTTTAGGCGACATTTGTTGGGCTTGCCAGACTTGGTCTTACCGCTCTGTCGCAGTGCAGTTTCCTGGGAGGCTTGGTATCTAGTTACCTAGCCTGCATGCTACTACCTTCTACTTTCCTGGCCGAGTGGTTCATCAGTATGGGCTTCTCCAAGACATTATTGGGGATATTGCGGCTGAGTTTACAAGGAGTTCGATCATGCGTTCCTCTACTGTGAAGGCTTTTGTCGAGGCTTGGCATGATAGGGTAGCTGCTCCCTTTCAGAGGATTCCTGCTTCGGTCATACCTACTACTGAGTATCTCTTGCAGATTCACACCCTAGTTGAGAGACATACTCTATAGACAAGCATAAAGCAAGAGGGGACAAAGTTTTACTTTACAAAATTTTTGACGAATCCTGTCTACTTTCTTGCGCCTCTGAATGTTTTATGTTTGAAAAGAATGTTTCAGCATGTTCAATTAATGTGTTCACTCTTTCAGTTTATCTTTAAGTTATGAAAATCCCCCCCTTTTCGAAATCTCTTCTCGGCTTTTGTTACTTTGCTTAAAGCTTTATTCATCCTATACCATGAATTCTCATTTGTTCTTTTATAGTACTTATTTTGATGACCAGGAGATCCAGAGACGGGTTCAGATATTATCTGGGTTATTTTTAGTTTAGAAAACAAAGTTTACCCCTAGTTTTGGGGCTTTGGTGTGATTCTGCACAAACGGGAGTTTGCCCCTAGTATGGCATATAGATTTTCTTTTGGGTTTCTCATGGACCGAGGGCTTTTGAGAACCCGCCTACTCATCCCTGAATGGGTATCAGGTCTGCAGTAGTTCGGTTTAAGGGTTGACAGAAGGTGCCATTCGGGCGATTTATTAATGACCGAACCAAGCAGGTTGCCTACGTATCCCCTAATGTGAATTAGGTTGAGCGTAGTTCATCAAGGTAGGAGGTTTTAAAAAAAACAAGGCTTCAAGCAAAATATTTTTTGAGGCGATCGAGATTAATTGGCTATTTAAATTCAACCCCGTCCAGGTTAAGATAGGTCGCTCCTCTAGAAAGGAGAGTCTTAATAATGTATGGCCGACCCAGTGGGGCTTGAATTTTCCTCTGGGGTCGTAAACAGGCACTTTCAGTTCTTTGAGGACCAGGTCACCCTCAGCAAGCTTCCTTGGGCGAACCTTTTTGTTGAAAGCACGAGCTATCCTCTTTTGTCACCCCCGAGTATGGTTTATTGTAGCCAACCTTTTCTCATCAAGCAACATTAGTTCCTTATACCTCCCCCGCATCCATTCCAACTCAGTCACTTCACACTCTGCTAAGACTCTCAAAGAAGGTATTTTTACTTCAATTGGATAAACGGCTTCCATCCCGTAAGCTAGTGAGTATGCTGTAGCTCCCGTGGAAGTTCTTACAGAGGTGCGATATCCCCATAATGCAAACGGTAACTTCTCGTGCCAAACTTTGTATGTATCTATAGTTTTCACTAAGATTGCTTTAACATTCTTATTCGCCGCTTCTACTGCTCCGTTCGTTTGAGGCCTATAGGGAGAAGACTAATGGCGGGTGATCTTGTACTTTTCTAGGAGTGGGAAAACTTCTCCCTAGAAATGGCTACCATGATCCAAAATGAACTCATTTGGGACTCCATATCTGTAAATTATGTTCTTTTCTATGAAGCTCACCACATCCTTAGCCTTCAAAGTGGCGTATGACGCTGCCTCTACCCATTTGGTAAAATAATCAATTGCCACGATTATGTATCTATGTCCATTGGATGCCTTTGGAACTATCTCACTGATGATATCAATGCCCCAAATAGAGAAAAGCCATGGCGTGGTCATGCTATTGAGCTGGGAAGGTAGAGTATGCATCAGATTTGCATGGATCTGACACTTGTGGCATCTTCTGACATACTCACAGCAGTCCTTATCCAAAGTGGTCCAGTAATACCCTTGCTGAATCATCCTCTTTGCCAGCATATGTCCATTTATGTGGGGTCCACAGACTCCTTCATGTATCTCTTCCATCATTCTCTTAGCCTCCCCTCTATATAAACACTCTAAATTGAACCCGGTATACGACTTCTTCCACAACTTATCCGCATAGATCACAAATTGGGCGGAGAACTTTCAGATTGCCTTTTTGTCCTTCTCTGAAGCTTCCTCGGGGTATTCTCCATCCTTAATGAAATTCCAAACATCCACGTACTAAGGCAACTCACATCCTTCTTTTATGATTACAATCATCTAGAATAAAGGTTGGTTTCTGATTTCTATGGATAACGGTATCATGGTGACTCCCGAAGGGATTTGTATCATTGTGGCCAAGGTTGCTAGGGAATCGGCCAGTTGGTTCTCTTCACGGGGAGGTAGTAGAAGGATATCTTTTTGAACTGTACTTTTAGACTCTCCAGATAATCGTGGTAGGGTCTCAACTTTTTGTGTTTCACACTCCAATCACCTGGCACTTGAGATATAATCAAATTGGAATCTTCGAACACATTGATCTTCTTGACTTTTAGGGCCAATGCTGCCTCCATTCCGACTATGCAAGCCTCATATTCGGCCGTGTTGTTGGTTGATTTATACTTAAACTTGACGGCTAACGGGGTAGGTGTTCCATCAGGTGCCATGAGGATGGTACCAACCCTATAGCCTAGTTGGTTGGTGGCTCCATCGAAATACATCTTCCACAGATCATCTTTCAACTCCATTACCCCTTCGTCAGGAAACTTGAACTCCCCTTTCTCCTCAGATTCTATGGCAAGGTCGGCTAGGTATTCAGCAACGGCTCTTCCTTTAACAGATTTAGAAGTGACATATCTGATATCGAATTCGGCCAGTATAATGGTCCAATGGGAAATTCTACTGGTCAAGACAGGCTTTTCGAATAAGTATTTGAGTGGGTCCATTTGGAAGATAAGGACAACGAAAAAGGCCAACATGTAGTGCCTAAGACGACAGGTACACCAGACTAGGGCCCAATAGGCTTTTTCTAAAGGTGAGTATTTAAGCTCGTATCCGGTCATCCTCTTGCTCAAATAATAAATGGCTTTTTCCATATGCCCCTCTTCCCCTTCTTGGGCCAACATATACCCCATCGAATCCTCGGACACAGAAAGGTACAGCAATAAAGGCCTCCCGGGTGAGGGTGGTGACAGGACAGGTGGGTTTTGGAGGTATGTTTGATTTTATCGAAGGCTTGTTGACACAGGGTATCCCATTCGCACTTCTCTCATTTTCTGAGCAATTTAAAAAATGGGTCGCAAGTCAGGGTGAGTTTTGAGATGAAACGGCTTGTGAACTGTATTCTACCTAGGAAACCCGTCAGCTCTTTTTCACTCTTAGGTGGCTGCATTTTGACAATAGCTTTTATTTTGGTTGGGTCTACCTCTATTCCCCTTTGAGTGATAAGGAACCCTAACAGCTTTCCGGTGGTGACCCCGAAGGTGCACTTCTGAGGGTTCAGCCTCATTCTGAATTCCCTCAACCTCCCAAAGAATTTTCTTAACGCCTTCAAGTGACCTCTTCTATCCTTAGATTTTACAATCATATCGTCCACATATACCTCTACCTCCTTATAGATCATATTGTGCAACAGCGTAGTAGCGGCCCGCTGATAAGTTGCTCCTACATTCTTAAGGCCAAGTGGCATTACCCTATAGCAATATGTCCCCCACGGTGTGATGAACGTGGTTTTCTCCCTGTCTTCGGGTGCCATGAGGATTTGGTTATAACCTGAGAATCCATCCATAAAAGACAAGTTCGTGCCTAGCGGTTTTATCAACGAGGACGTCGATATGCAGTAAAGGGAAATCGTCTTTAGGGCTTGCTTTGTTTAAGTCTCAAAAATCAACGCAAACCCTAACACGACCATCCTTTTCCGGAATTAGTACGATGTTGGCGATCCATTTTGGATACTCGGTGACCATCAAGAAGCTGGCCCCTTGCTGCTTTTTAACTTCCTCTTTCACCTTAAGTGCCAATTCTGGCCTCATTCGCCTCAATTTTTGTTTTATTGGTTTAGAGTTAGGAAATAGGGGGATATGATGTTGGACTATCTCTAGATCAATGCCTGGCGTATCACTATAAGATCATGTAAGAACATCTTTGAATTCATTTAATAGTTTGATTAATTATTTGCTTTCTTCATTGCTAAGCGTAGAGCCGATAAAGACATTTTGAGGATTATTTTCATTTCCTAGATTAATTGTTAGAGTGTCCTCAATGATTTTACATGTAGATTCTTTTTCTTTTTCAATTAACTTTTGCAATTCAATGGGTATTTCATGATCATCACATTCATCACATTCATTAAGCGCATTCGAGTAGGCAGAATTAGTCACATTTTCATTGATCTTGTTTTTAGGAGCAATTACAATAGACATGGAAATCGAAAGACGCCTCATTTGGGCCATTACAGACTCTAGGTGTGGGGGATACCTATTATTAGACTCAAAGACCCATTCCCTCTTGCTTTCTCCTCCCAGGTTAGTGATGAAGCATTCTTCCTAATCCCTCGTGTTCGTGATTTCCTCCATCTCTTCTTTTCCTGGTTATTCTTCCCAGTCTTCTCTTGATCCTCCCAATTTTCCTCACTCTCTGCTGCCTCCTCAACCAGACCATCAACATATTTTTCTTTGGCCTTTTCATGACCCGTTTCCATAGTTTTTGTGCTCCCTTCGCCCAGTATGTCTTTCATGACCGAGCCATCTAACGCACCGATCTAATCTTTAGCAGTAACTAACTTAACAGGCACCTGTAAGTACGGATCTTCATACGTAGAGAATTCATGGGCGAAGAAGATCTCATACCCCGGCTTCAGGCTATTGTCTTTCTGGTCCTATGGACACGCGAAAATCCCACCACTTGCTTGTTTTCGTTTGAAATTTAATTTGGATCAAAGAAAGAAAATGTCTATTGAAAACAGATACAGAGTCGCCACTTGGTCTTTAAGGAACCAAGTAACCTAAGTTTGACTCACCCAAATAGATAAAGGGCACCGACCCATCATAACCAAAGAACTTGGCTCGGGATTTTGGTATGAGAGAGGAAGGAGCCTTTGTCGCGACTAAAACACCCTCAACTCACTCCGTCTTTCGACAGGCCTCAATTAGCATCCAAATAATCATCTTATACTTATGTATGGATTGACAATTAATACTATGATAGTATATTACATCACATAAGAAAATTTGAAATGGAAGTTCTAAAGATAAGATACCATTCATAAGATCTAAGCCAAGTATCACACAATTCAAAGTGAAAGATCACATAAAACAAACCTAGGAAAAAAATCGTCTAATCACATATCAATTAATTAAGTTTCCCTAATCTAAAGGGGACATGAATTGTTCTTGAAACAAATAAAATCAAAGAAAACAAGGATGCTTAGAAAGCTAGAATGATACATGTTAATCTTTGAGAAAAGAAGATCTCTCAATCCCCGCGACGGATGAGAAAGGATGATTAGATCGAGGGGAAGCATGGACGTGTGATCAAGTTCATTCCTTATAATCTTCTTAGATTAGGAGTCACAAAAGTCCTAAATCTTTGCATGAATGTAATGTATGTATCTAGAATGTGCCAAGATTGTAGTATGTTTTATGTTCATGGACTCCTAGAATGACTTAGATGTCTAAAATGTGTATGAATGAATGAATGGAATCATCATGGGATATGTAGAAATGTAGCATGGACTACTTCGTAAGACATGAGCTAATTTGGAGTGCATATAAACATCAAATCAAAGTATGGCTAAAAGTGTGCTTGCTGTGAATAGTGGACAGAACAGTAACATGATCTTGTGAACATGGAAAAGAGGGGTTAGGAATGTTTTCAATGGATGATTTTTTATGGAGATCTTTCTTATTGTGTCTAGAACACAACCCAGAAAGCCAATATTTAATAACTATCACAGATTGAGATAAATCATATAAACAATAGAGGTTATTCAGAAACAGAGTCCGTACTGTCGACGGAAATGTTAGAAACTCTTAGAAAATGAAAACAAATGATCTAGAGGCCCATTTTATACAGAATGTTTCCTAAGACATTGAAGTTCAAGGGAAAAATAAGTTAGGACCACTCGTTTTGGAAAGGTTTTCTGTAAAACAAGTTGAAAGTCAACCTAGCTGTTGTGACAGCAGAGGCAGAATGTTTGGAAGGGAATGTTTGGACAAAAATGGACCCGTGGCACTAGGCCTGTGCCGCGGCAGCAATGGGCCAGTGCCGCGGCGGCACTGTTCCTCATTCATCTAGATAATCCTTTTTAGGCCCCCAGAGGTTCCGGTGTTCGCGAAAAGGCCCTATTTCGTCAGAAATGCACAAAAAATGCATACGAACTCCAAATTGAGGTTATGATATACCGTTGGAAAGGTAATGGAGTCTACTTTACATAAAAATAGTTTGGGGATAGATCACTTTGAAAAGTTTTGCGGTATTTGCGATAAAAGCCGATTAGATCGCCTTTTTCGCCTTCAGAAATTCACAATAAACTCATTTTAAATCCAAAAATTATGTGCGATATACCGTTGGAAAGCTATTGACCTCTAGTATCCATGAAAAATGTTTGAAAATTGTTACATTATTTCAGTTTCAAAGTCAAATTTTGGTCAAACTGGTGAATCTTGGGATTCCCGCGAAGTTCTGGAAACTTCTGGGAGCTCCCAGAAGCTGATGTTTTTATTCGATTTTCTTTTAAAACTCACTTTAATACTTTTCACATGATCTAGAATGATCCTGAAGAATTTGGATGATTTTGGTCAAAGTTGGTCAAACCTTGGTCAAACCTAGTCAAACCTTAGTCAAACCAGTCAACGGGGACTTTCCGGGAACTTCCGGGTCTTCCGGGGGTCTCTGGGAGCTGACGATTTCATCTAATTTTACTTCAAAACTCATTTTCTTACTCTTCTTACGACATATCATGTTTCCAAAACTTTTGGTCCAAATTTGGGAGTTTTCGGGCTTTCAGGGGCATTTTGGTCATTTTGAGCATTTTGAGAAATAGAACTAACTTCCAAGAGTCCTTTTGAGTCTTTTTCGATCATTGTGAACCACCAAGCTATGGGTCTCCTAAATCTGATAGCTGACAAAATGGGGTGTCTACAGTTTGCCCCTCTTTGGCATGAACTTGTGAGGCAACGTATGTCATAAGTGAGTGCCAAAGCTTTGAAGAGACAGGTATTTTTGGAGGCTATAGATTTAGGATAAAAGCGTTGCAAAGATGCAATGATTAAAAACATGATGCTGAGGTCAGTGCTGGTCGCGCTCTGTGCGGGCTGCCTACGTATCCCAAGGGGAATTAGACTAGGACGTAGTTCGGGGCACAAAAGAACAAATCACACATGCACAACAAGACATACGGATGCTATGCTATGAGGATAATATGCAGTGCATGGAAGTGATATAAATTGTGTCCTGAGTCCTATCATGTTTAGTGTTCTGATCCTAGCATGAGCTGGTCCTGTGGGGTGTGTGCCACCCCGAGTGGACTTATTCTATGCTAGTGCCTTTGACTATGATGCAGTGGTAGACTCGGATAAAGACACAATGATTTGGAAGACTCTGGGTCTCGGGGCAAACTTCTTAAATTATGGGAAGTGTGATTCGCAAACAAGTGAAATAGATCAGATGCACGGTTTTTTAGAAGACAACAACTAAAGGTGACCGAAGAATCTTGTGATAAATAATAGGTAAGGAAGCTATGAAAATGGACAGATGAGAAAGCTCATGATAATCAAGAGACATGGAGCCGTGAAACGACGGTGCTTCGTCTTTAAAATCTGGATACGGGCGATGTTCCAGGAGTCCTTTTGAGTCTTTTTTTATCATTGTAAACCACCAAGCTATAGGTCTCCTGAATCTGATAGCCGACAAAATGGGGTGTCTACAGGTCCACCCATGGTTCTGGGAAACTACAAAAGGGGAAATCCTCAACCTCTTTCACAAAGTATCCGTTGAGCGTTTTTTGGTACGAAGTCATTGGCGCATCGGCAGCCTTCTTCTTTTACTTCAGCTCCTTCTTGGATGGTTGATAGCCTAGACCATGAGTGTTAGTCTGAGTAGGGATCTTTAGAAACTCTGGCAAACCCTAATGATTCTTCCCCAGTCCCATACCTAGAAAGAAACCCATCTTCTTCATGATCCCTGTGACCAACGGGCTTGCATACTGATTGAAGTAAGGCGGTAGGAACTCTCTTGGCTTCTCACCTTCCATCATGTTAACGAACTCAAACCCTCCTAAGTCTGCTTCCTCTTCTTGCAACTGAAGCTCTAAAACTGGTACGCTTGACGATGCTTAGGACAACCGGACCCAACTGTCCCTGAGGATATCACAGACCTTGTTCTCCCAGACACATTTAACCTTCTGATGGATTGTCGACGGTATAGCACCCAAACTGTCCAACCACGACCTCCCTAGTTGCGAGTTGTAGGAAGCGGGAATGTCAATGACCTGGAATTTGGCTTCCTTTTTTACATGACTGACAGTGAGATTGAGAAAAACAATTCCCATGACCGTCCTCTAGGTATTATCATATGCCCTGACCCTTTGTTCTGACGAGATGAATGTTGAATCATCCAGACACATTCGCTTAGCCGCTCGGAATGGACATACGTTCAGAGCTGATCCATCGTTAACCAGGCAAGCAGGCACGGTGTTTCCTAAGCATTCGACAGTGATGTATAGCGGTTTGTTATGAATAGGCCCTTCTGGGGGGGCATCATCTGAAGAGAATGTGATAGCCAGGGCCAGAATTTTGCCGATCAACCCTACAAGATCTTCCGGGGTCGTGTTAATGGAAACATCCGATTGAATTAAGGCATCCAAGACTGCCTGCCTGTTGCGTTTGGAAGCAATCATCAAACCCCAAACAGTGATGTTAGCCTGAGTTTTTTTCAATTGTTCAGGACCTTATCTTCCTCTGCTTCTTCATCCATTTTTTCTTTCCAGTGTCTAGATCCCTCCCCTAGTGATCTTCTTCTAGCTCATGCGGCTTAAAGTGTCTGCCTGACCAGGTCAAATGACTGACTTCTTCTCTCATCCACAAACTGTCAGCCTCCGAAACTTCTTCTAAACTCTCATTTTCGGTTCCCGCCTCTTCATTACTGTTGTACCAAAAATCATCCTCTATTTGATCTGTATTGCCAGTTTCTTGAACCCACCAATCCATCTGTTCTGGCTTTTCCTCTTCACATTTTACTAATTGTCCCTTTGAAGTACCCTCCAAAGTACTGATTGTCGGATCCTCTAGTAGTTGATAAGGCCTTCTTGGTGTCCTAGCCTTAGTGATTAGCCTAGACGGATCAAAGATGGTTTCTTCTATCCACAAGAAATAGAGGCCTTGTGGTGGTAGTACATCATGGTGGTTTGGTAGTGGATTTGTCGTGACATTTGGAGCTCTGGTAGGTAGTTCTGATATCACCTTGTTATCAATAAGATCTTGGATTTTGTGCCTTAATCTCATTCACCGATCCGTTGAGTAGCCCTTTTGTTGGTGAAATTTGCAAAAGAGATCCCCTTGAAAACTGGGCGAAAGCGGACTCGGTAGAGGTCGAGGTTCAACCTGATGGAGATGCCCTTTTGCTAACAGCCTATCAAGAGCGGTTGACAGTGATACTCCCAGATCTGAGAATTTTCTCAATGGTTTGTCCCCCCTCTCCTTGGTGTTATATCAAATTTTCTCTCCGGCCCGTTCAATGCGTTGACATCGGTAGGGCCAGAGTGACCCCCCGACTGTCCTCCATTGAACCCATAGTTCGGCCTTCTATACCGATTTGGTTGTTCCTCCTTCTTTATCACTCCCTTTTGGATCGCATCTTCGATTCGAGTCCCTACATCAAATACTTCAGCAAAAGTGTTGATTGACTGAAATCTCATTTTCTCTTGGTAAACAGGTTGGAGATTCTTCATCAGCATCCGAATTTGTTCTTTTTCGGTAGGCCTCTGAACCATTTTAGCCCCCTTCCCTCTCCAACGACTCAAGTACTCAGTGAAAGACTCCTTATTTCCCTGCCTAGTAGTCTCCAGACCTCTGATAGTAGCGTCCAGGTTTTGATTGTTCTCGTATTGGGCTATGAGCGACTTGACAACTTCCTCCTAGATTCGGGTCTTGCTCGGCTCTAATGTAAGGTACCATGATAGTGCGGCTCCGGTTAATGTCTGCTGAAATAAGACGGTCATCATGGTTGTGCTCAAACAACTTGGCTGAAAGGCACCTATGCACATTCGGATATGACTCCGAGGGTTTCCGGTTCCATCAAACTTGTCAAAGACTGACATTTTAAATCCGGCAGGCAGTACTTCACAAACCCCATCATATAAACCTTCTAGTTCCAGCAAATAAGTGTCAACTCCCTGGGCCTTGCGCATTACCCTTTCCAGCTTATCTATCTTCTCGGTCAGTAGCCTCTCTTTCTCAACTTTCTCCCTTTCTCTGTTGGCCCGTAGCGCATCAGTCAATTGTGCCTCCTGATTACCAAGCCAATCTCCTTCCCCCCCCCCCCCCCCCCCGAGGTGGGTCCATAACCAGCGAAATTACAGGTGGTGGTTGGCGATTCAGTGCTTCTATCATTCCCATCATACAGTTCATATTTTTGGCCTGCCGCCTCCTTTGATCTGCTTGTTGTTCTACCAGCGTTCTCAATTCCGCTACTTACCTATTATTCCTTTCCTCTGCCATTTCAGTGTCTTCTCTTCTCACTATCCTTGCTGTGGGACCCCTAAACCAGGCTGGATCTGAACTTGATGCTATTTTTGCCCCTACAAAAAGGTTTAACTTTCTCTTTTTAAAAAAACTTTTTTTTATTTGCTTCCTTTTGTCACATATATATATATATATTTTTGTTTTGAAAGACCCTTGGGAAAGCAAAACCCTTTTTATGGATGGTTCAAATGTCACACAGATGCAATGCATGAATGCGTGTGTGCCTACTCTATATGCCAAAGAAAAGGAAAATTCTAATCCAAACACGTAAAAACATAAGCACATAAAATCCTCACTTATGTCAAGTGCAATAATTTCTCTTTTCATTGTGACCCTCACTACCCTCTCAAAGGTTGGATATTAAAAATTTTCAAAATTCATTTGAAAAGCATTTCTTTAAATGATGAGATCTTTCAAAAAAAATTCCCAAAATTTTTGAATTTTTCCTTAGAAGATGATAATATGAAAATATACCTTAACAGAGGTTAATTTGGAGCTTTAATCAAAAAGTGAACTCCAAAGATTTCTTTTTGAAAAAGAGATTGAAAGCTTTGGAATAAAAGATGGCAAAAATCCGTTTGCTTTCAAAGATAAATTTAAAGTTCTTCAGGTAGAAGGATCACATGATCGGATTATCATCGTACTTTTCATGAATTCGGATACATACAAGGTCAATGATGCTTAGCTAAACATGATATAAGAGATGTAATCTTATAATCAAAATCTAACATATTCCCAAATGTCATGGGACATGAAGAGGAATTGCTCGAAAGCGATTAAGAGTTTACATGTCTTGTATGAAGTGAGCATCATTATCATCTCAAGTAATCCCTTCCGGGCATACAAAACTCTCTAGCATATACCCTAATCAAGAATTGACTTCCCTAAGATTGAAAGGTTCTACAGAAACTATCATGCAAAGGCTGGGTTTTGGTCAAATAAGGGACCCTTGACACACATTGGATAGGATGCTTCATATACCAACACATGGAACGAGATCAAGGGTGATCACACAATCCCATGATGGCTTGACCGACCGGGTTATCCCGAGCCTCCAAGGTCATAGTTCTGGGCAATTGACTGGCGAGACATGCAAGTGAAATGCAACAGGCACACAAAGATTAATTAATTTGATTAAAATGATTTTTTTCAAGTATAATCCTCAAGTGAACCCAAAATCAGAATTCTGGTCTGCGAAACCAGAGATTTTGGGTTCGATCCCCAGCAGAGTCGCCAGATTGTGGATAGCGATATTTAGGCCCACAGTTTTTAATTTTAAAGCAAATTTTCAAACTTCAAAGAGTCGCCACTTAATTTTTAAAAGGAAAATTAAGAAATCATTTTAAAGCAAACTGATCTTTTAAGAAACTAGAGATTTTCTGGTCTAAGGATTATGGAATGAGAGGGGAAGGAGCCCGGCGGACTAAAACACCCCCTCACATCCTATCTCGTGATAGGCCTCTACTTAACATCCTTTTAATTGAATTAATAATCTAAGCATGCCCTCAACTAATACATAAGTATAAATATACATTATAAAAGCATGTCTAAAGGGTGAAAGATTGTAAGTGACAAAATATCATTCAAAAATCACGTAATTCAAATAGCAAGCAGTGTGATATGCAAATAGGGAACTAAATAACTTACCGAGATCCATGCCGCAAATATTAAACGTTCAATGCATATAAATAGAAAATAAAACCTAAGAAAAGGTCTCTAATCACATCTGTTCACATAAGGGAAAATCCTTATTCTAAGGTGTTGCGCATGGAGGTCATAAAATCAATAAAATCAAGGAATTAAATAAACTAGAGAAAGGGTTGAGAAATTGTACCTCAAATGAGCTACAAAACAAAGGTTAGTACACATGCTCCCAATATAATGCCCAAGTCTTAAGCAATAATCTTAAAATTCTAGCTTAAATCTATCAAAGATGGGAGGATCATAACTATGAATTCCTCCTAAGTAATTGGGGAGACATCACTTCTATAGATATGTAAGTCTCAATTAGGAGCCAATACAATGTCCATATAGGAATGAAGTAATCCCAACATGGTTATAAGGAATCCATGGTTAAGTTATACTAAGTGTAATCCATGGTTAATGTTTGGTCAAAATCGGGATGGAAAGGATGGATTTTAATTACAAGCCTTAGGCTACATGCATGAATGTACATAGATACGTGATCATGAACAAAAATGAACCATAGGGTATTCATTGACTTGGATTACTTAGACTCTGGATTTAGACTTAACTAATCATTATTAGTACACGGTCAAGTCCCAAATCATGAGAAGACCATTGGGACCATTGTTTACAAGATATATCAAAAACTATTCCAAAATACTAAAATTTCAGCAAGCAGACCCGAACTTCAAGAAAATAAAAGGGATGCTTCTAATGGATTGATGTCAGTGAATCTTGAACACAAGAAACCTCTGTGAGTCTAGTTTCTAACCCAAAAAGAAAATCGAGGTTTGAAACTTTAGTTCTCTGGGAATTGGACAAACACTAGACATCACTTAGGGACTTAAAACTCTCCGTCTAGAGTTTTTGTATGATTTTCTAAAAATAGTAAAAAAAAAAACAGAATTGCTTTGTTATTTTTAGGGTAGCTTCTTAACATGTTAAAATACTTATAAAAATTATTTTGGGTCAAGAGCGCTTGATTAAGGTTCTGATTTTCTTATTTTAAAAGAGTGTTACTATTCTAAAACTCTGGACAGATTATAGTTATTCAACAAAACCCTTGACCAAACCACTCTAAACATGAAACTTTCTTAAAACAAAAATTACAGTGGTAGAACTTTGAGTTATAAACACCTTCCCGTTGGTTTCATTCAGTTCCAACAATTCAATGTTTAACTAAAAATCTATGATCAAAAATAGATTGTGAACTCACTACATCATTTATCAAATACAACTTTGTTAATTAATTTCATCCATGAGCCATGGAATTTAGCTTGAACCACACTACCTCTCTTACCATTTGATGGTCATGGGAGACTAAATACATTCATATCTTGAAAGTGTCAAAGAAATATGGAGAAATTCCATGAGACCTAAACATAACAAACCTAAACCATGAAGATAGGTTTAGATTTATTAATCAAGTGTACTAATATCAACTTCAATCTTCTTATAAATCATGAGATTCCAAAAGAATTAAAGGATTTCAAGTCTAAGGATTCAAGTAAGACATGGAGGGTCTTATGAATCTCAAAAATTAAAAGGAAGAGAAAAAAAGAAAATTCAAAGACTCTAAGTATATTTGTGATTAGAATATAATTAAGGATAATTAACTTAAAGGTTTACCTCCAAAATATCCTCAACTTTGTGATTTTAAAGAACTTCCAAAGACTAATCAAGCTTTCCACCCTCTTTAACTCTTTTAAAACTCACTTCTAATTATGTTTAGAGAAGAAATTTTGAAAGTTTTAGGACTTGGAGAACTAATACAACCTCTAGATTCAAAGAAAAATTCCAACCCTTGCAAGAGGATATTCATCCTCTATTTATAGACAAATTTGAATGGGTATTTCAGTCATTTCATAGCAGAAAACCCTAATTCGGACTATCCTTTGGTGGTACAAAATGTGTTGTATTACAGCTGGCTGTTACAAAAATGCGACACTCAATGGAGATAGAAGTGGCACTCGCTGAATGCCGGAATGACATTCAGTGAACGCCGTGCGGCACTTAATGAATACCATCGCGGTACTCCATGAATGCCGCAGACAACTCCAGGGACTATCGTTTTTTTTTTTTTTTTTTTTTTCTGGAAATCATATTTTAACGGCACTTGATATGAACAGACGACAGTTGGTGACTGCCGGTGCGGTTCTCACTGACTGCCGGTCCGGCGGTCAGGGAGTGCCGCAGCGGCAACCCGTGACCGCAAATTGGCTCAAGTGTCGTTCTACCACTTTTTTCCCTTTTTCATTTTTTTTAACTTTTTGTTTAGATTAGAGAATCTTTCGAAGAGCTTGAATCATCTTTGGAAGTCCTAGATTAGCCGGACATTGTAATCATCGGATTCAAAGGTAAAACTCCCCTTAATTCAATGTTTGGTCAAAATCGGGGTGTCTATAGCTTTCCATCCACGGATCGATGGACAGATTGAATGAGTTAATCAAGTGATGGAAGATATGTTACGAGCTTGCGTTATAGATTTTAAGAGTTCTTGGGATGGAAAGGATGGATTTTTACTGTGTTTGGTCAAAATCGGGGTGTCTATAGCTTTCCATCCACGGATCGATGGACAGATTGAATGAGTTAATCAAGTGATGGAAGATATGTTACGAGCTTGCGTTATAGATTTTAAGAGTTCTTGGGAGACATACCTGCTATTGATAGAGTTCATCTATAACAACATATATCATATGAGCATTGGGATGGCACCATTTGAGGCTTTATATGGACAACCTTGCTAATTGCAGTTGTGTTGGGCTAAAGTTGGAGATACTCAGTTTCTTAGGCCAAAGATGGTACAAGAAATCAATGAGAAGATTCAAGTAGTACCTGAGAAGATGAGAATGGTGCAAACCAGACACAAGAGTTATGCTGACAAATGCCATAAGGATTTAGAATTTGCAATCGAAGATCACGTATTACTCAAGGTTTCACCAGTTCGAGGAATTATTAGATTTGGACTGAAAGAGGCAAGTTGCCTCCTCGATTTATAGGACCCTTTCGAGATCCTATAACGCATTGGAAAAGTTGCCTATAGACTGGCATTGCCACTGAAGATGTTGATCATGCACAATGTCTTCTATATCAGTATATTGCGGAAGTGTGCCCATAACCTACCACACGAGGTTAACTTTGAAGACATAGAAGTTATTGACAATGTCACATTCAATGAAGGACCAGTGAGAATCTTGGATCTTAGAATCAAGAAACTAAAAAACAAGGCGATTCCATTGGTAAAAATCGAATGAAAACACCACGATGAAGAAGAAGCTTCGTGGGAGTTAAAGTCAGAGATGTGCTTGAAGTTTCTATTTTTGTTTTGACCCCACTACTTTGTTTTCGAGGATGAAATCTTTTTATAAGTAGTGGATGATGTAATACCCTATAATTTTGGTATATGTACAATAAATAATATTATGTATAATTATCCTTACTATACTTGTAATCTTGTTCTCAATCAATTGAACTTTTTCAATCAATTGAAGTTGTGAAGTTTTAATATATTGAACCCCTTTCAATCGCTCAAAACCTTACTGACCTGAAACCTTGACGTGGACCTTTCCCCAATCAATTGAACCTGTTTCAAACTATTGAAATTGACCAACCTGTTCTTAATTGATCGAACGTGTGAAGATCATTATCCCCAGTTTACGAGACCCATTTCGTGTATGTGTATGTGTGTGTGTGTGTGGTTGTTGGAACCAGAGGGAGTTAGAGAGACAGAGAAATACAAATTTTAAACACATATATATACATACATACGTTATATATACAATTAGTGTGAGAGAGAGAGAGAAGAGATAGTAGAGAAGAAGAAGAAGAAGAGAGACAAAAGGAGACAGAGAAAAGTAGAGGAGAGAGAGGAGAAGACTCCATTGGAGCTCAAGGCTCACCAAACTCCCACCATACACCTCTTATGCTTTGGTGGGTTCTAAACTCACTCGATAGCATTGGTGTAGCATTTTATAAGTTTTGGATGTGAAATAATGAACCTAAAGGTAACTGAGCAATTCTGAGCACCACTGCCCAGTTTCTGGAGAAGACGACTTTCAATTGATCGAAACTATTTCACTTCGATCGATCAAAGTTGTTTCAATTGATCAAAACTTATTGTCCTCAATTGACTAAGGATGATTCAATCGATTGAAATCAACTTTTGCCAAAGGATTGAAAATGACTTCAAGCGATTGGTACTTGTAGATTTGGGACATCTCTGTTTATATAATGTGAACTGCTTAGTTCTTTACTTATCATTTCGTACCTTCATTATATGTTTTTGTTTAAGTAAGGAATACTATATGACACGACTAAAAAGTTGTGCGCTCTTGTGCAACACCCAAGTGTAGGTGATCGTGCAAGTAATACTGGATAAGTTCAGGTCGATCCCACAAGGAAGGAATAAGAAGAATATATACTAAGTTACAACCTAAAGAAAAAGAAAAGAAAATTATAGGAGCAGAAGTATACTATTAAATCCTAATTAATTAAATTAAACTAAATAATAAACTAAAGCATAAAGAAACATAATTAATTAAACAGGTAAATTAAAGGTGTTGAAAACATGTGAATCCACATTGATCCTAACCATCTACCATGCATACTCATTAATGTTCTATGGAGTTCATCCCTCTTCAATATTCTGTATTTTTTTAAAGATATAGAATCAATAGCCCTTTCATGACTGGGACTACATCATCACAGTTGAGTTCAAATACTTGGAAGACGGTTTAAAACAATGGTTATTACTTGCACTCTAAATGGTGTTAGCATTCAAAGTGGTTTTCAAAAGTCCTAGAAGAAAATAGCCTTAAGGCTTTAAGTTCTAAAAACTGTTGTGACAAACTGAGTTTATAGGGACAATTTGATGACATATTTCTAAAACAGAAAGTTATGGAATACTTAAAAGAATCATCTCAAGAATCAACAGGTTCGATTGATCAAAGCGCTCTCGATCCATCAGACAACATCATCCTTCAATCGATCGAAATGTCTATCGCTTGACTATGGCTCTGGTTCGATCGATCAAAATATCTTCGATCGATTAGGCCCAGGTCTTCTAAAGATTGCATGCCAGAGGCTAGGAATCAATATTTCATCACATATTCTGAACGTCTAAACTAGGGTAACATAAATAAACTAGTGCACAAACAGTAAAACATAACAATCATAGCTACTAGAATCATAAACAGTCAAATAAAGAAAAGAGAAAGTAAAATCTGGAATAATCTAATTATAACTTATAATAAACTTGAAATAAAATTGAATCTTGAATTTACAATGGAAAACGAGGAAGAAAACATCAAACTAAACTAATCTACTCCTAATCTAACCCTAAAACTATTGTTTTTTGCATTCTGGAGCGTCTTCCTTCGTCTTGTATCAAAATGACTTATTTATAGGGTTCTTGTAGAGTTTACGCAACTTTTGGGGGAAAATAGAGCTCAAGCGATCGAGCTTAGTTCGATCGATCGAACTCTCAAGCGCTTGAACTCTTATCAAGCCCTTGAACGTCTCTGATTTCGACAACTCTGCGCACCGATGGGAGAATGGCCATAACGTTTGACTCAGACCTCGGATTGACCTCCCGTTTACGGCCACGTGACCGTAACTCAAAGATCTACATTTCATATTTCTGGGGAAATCTTCAAAATCTGAAGTCTTCATTGTCAAAAATGGTGTTTTCTCAACTGTTTATGTTATTTTCTCCACCAGAATCGCTCTCTATGCAACGATTGCTTTCCATGGCCTATGAAATAGTGTTAAAACACTTGGTTGAGTCCCAATATCATAGAAAACATTTAATCATTGATATGCATCTAAATCTAGGGACTTGGAGATAAAAGTATACATAAAAGACCATATAATAGGCTATGAATGTGCACTTTTCACCTCAAATCACTATGACACGATAATGAGACATGACTTAGAGTAAGGTGAAAATATCAGTGACGTAGGATAACGTAGTCATCAGGAAGCAGTTCGGTATCCGTTTCATTTCACTCAGAGTAGTCATTCCACAATGGGAATTGTCATTTGTTGATGTTAGTTCTGAACTGATGCAGGGTTGATAAGTTTTTAGAATTGTACGTGGACGGACACTTGGTCATAGGTCCTTAAAAGCAGAGGGTAGCTATGTGCTTAAATGTAGTGGGCGAGACTAAGTAGTCCTAAGATAGCCAGGTGAGCCATAAGGTCCTTAATAGTAGTGGGCGGGGATCACTGGTAGACGTTGCTAAGTCATGGCAATAGATTGATATACTATTGTTTGAGCGTTATATCCCTGACCTGTAGTATGGCGGTTATGTCCTTAACAGCATGGGGATGGACTGACATGGTTTCTATAATACGCAGTGTGGTGGTTATGTCCTTAAAAGCGGTGGACAGAATAATGGTATATCTATAGTGTTTAACTATCGAGTTTGTTCTTCAATCAAGGATTGTCATGCCCCGGCGTAGCCAAAATAGGGAAAAGTTTTAAAATTTCCATCTTGGACCCTGAGGCACGTGACTGGTTGCATTACCGAATTGTCCATGACCAAATACTAATAATAAACAACGTAACCATAAGGATAAAACCAACATCTGTTCACATTGATATATTACAAAGAAAGGCCACAGTACTAGTTAACTATTACATCATGGTAGATACATCGGAGTCTTATGGCTCTAGTGCCTTACAGAACTATTACAAAGATAGATGGAGTCCTCTGCTAGAGGTTACAACCCAAAACATTTACAAAGACGTCCACTAGTCTTCTCTCTAACTATCATATCCATAGCCATCTTTGGTGTACTCTTCCTCCATGTTCTCCTCTTGCGTAGCATCATAACCCGTGTACTCATCACCTGGATAAGCTGGACATGAAAATATCCAACGACATGAACGTCGTCAGCTTATGAAAGCTGAGTGAGAAAACTAAATCAAATGGAACTTATATAGTCACACACAATAAGAAATATATATACTACTTTTATTACGTCTATTAAAGTTCTCTCACGTTCTCACCGTCGGACTATAACCACTTACGTGCCCATACAGGCATTCGAAGAGAAAACAAACAATCGATACAACTCGCTTCAACATCTCGGAATATTATCATAGTCCATTACCGAAGTTTATTTCGGAGTCCTAACTCCAATCAACAACACCAAAAAGGCTGCCACTATTGCACAACTAAATCACTTTGTAGTTGCCAATTGTAACCAATCCCTCTTTCGTTAACCAAACCATCTTACACTGATCAAACCATCTTTTATTAACCAAACCATCTCGCACTGACTAAACCATCTTTCATTAACCAAACACTTCTAACCTTCACCTTGTCACGAAGAACCAGAGTGTTCCCACATCCTTCACGGAACCATCTTGTACTAACCAAACCATCTTTCATCAACCAAAACATCTTTCACCAACCGCCTTGTCACGAAGAACAACCACTTCGCCATCACGAAGAACCGAAGCATTTTCGGAGTGCAAGAACATCCATTCCATTACTAAGATCCGAAAGGAGTCTTCACTCTAAGAACCACCACTTCTCCATCACGAAGAACCGAAGCGTTTACGGAGTGCAAGAACATCCAATCCATCACTAAGAACCGAAAGGAGTCTTCACTCTAAGAACCAACACTTCACCATCACGAAGAATCGAAGCGTTTACGGAGTGCAAGAACATCCAATCCATCACTAAGAACCGAAAGGAGTCTTCACTCTAAGAACCACCACTTCTCCATCACGAAGAACCGAAGCGTTTACGGAGTGCAAGAACATCCAATCCATCACTAAGAACCGAAAGGAGTCTTCACTCTAAGAACCACCACTTCTCCATCACAAAGAACCGAAGTGTTTACGGAGTGCAAGAACATCCATTCCATCACGAAGAACCGAAAGGAGTCTTCACTCTAAGAACCACCACTTCTCCATCACAAAGAACCGAAGTGTTTACGGAGTTTAAGAACATCCATTCCATCACGAAGAACCGAAAGGAGTCTTCACTCTAAGAACCACCACTTCACCATCACAAAGAACCGAAGTGTTTACGGAGTGCAAGAACATCCATTCTATCACGAAGAACCGAAAGGAGTCTTCACTCTAAGAACCACCACTTCTCCATCACGAAGAACCGAAGCATTTACGGAGTGCAAGAACATCCAATCCATCACTAAGAACTGAAAGGAGTCTTCACTCTAAGAACCACCACTTCTCCATCACAAAGAACCGAAGCGTTTACGGAGTGCAAGAACATCCAATCCATCACTAAGAACCGAAAGGAGTCTTCACTCTAAGAACCACCACTTCTCCATCACAAAGAACCGAAGTGTTTACGGAGTGCAAGAACATCCATTCCATCACGAAGAACCGAAAGGAGTCTTCACTCTAAGAACCACCACTTCTCCATCACAAAGAACCGAAGTGTTTACGGTATGCAAGAACATCCATTCCATCACGAAGATTCGAAAGGAGTCTTCACTCTAAGAACCACCACTTCTCCATCACAATGAACCGAAGTGTTTATGGAGTGCAAGAATATCCATTCCATCACGAAGAACTGAAAGGAGTCTTCACTCAAAGCAGCACCACTTCGTCATCACGAAGAACCGAATCGTTAACTATAACCCCTTTCGTCCCGAAGACCCGAAAGGATACATAATAGTCATCACTTCACAACCCATCAATCACATCCTTTAGTCACTATCCCGGCCTCCACGGTTGATACACACATCACGAAGACCATATTCACTTCGTCACGAAGGATCGAAATGATACACAACTTTCACATTCGTCAACCATACCTTTTTCTCACTATCCTAACCTCCACTGCTCAGATTACCTATCCGACGATTATTCTTAGCATAATCTACTTCTAACATACCACAGCCAGCCCTTACGTTTTTCCTGACCGCGCATTCATTACTCATTTTGGAATTTAGTTCATTAAAGGACTTCCGAATATACTTTCGAAGTTACGTTTATACATTCGTCATCCTATTTTATGTCGTAATATACTTACAATGGAAACTTATCCAATCACTATCAACGCAATAATCGTGTCGTACAACATACTTATAGCTTGGGTATGAACTCTCTATGGTCATCACATTATATTCATAACAACGGAAACCTAGCATGTAGCTTGTGGATTTAATACCAATAATATATATAGATGAAGCCCCTAACATACTCATCTACTCAATAGCACTACTATAGCACAAGATATCCATAACCACACAGGTACCGGAAAGCAAGCATCATCAATAAACACATCATACAAGTAGTTATACAATCTGCCAGAATTTAATTTTACTATGTTTATTGAATTGATATAATTTATTTGGGCATGATAAATTGATTTGTAGACCAAACTCAAAGCTATAACATTGTAGATAATTGGATTAGCTTCATGTACAAAAAAAATCTAGCTTCAATTACATTTTTGAGCTGCTCAAAATATTTATTTTACTTAGACATTTCTATATTTTCGGACTGCTCTGTCCCAGATTTATAGTACTGCATTTCATGTGCATTTCACCTATCAAGGAGTCATATTTAGACTGAGCTCTACAAGAGTTATTTGTAGATAAATGAGTTAGCTTTATCCACAAAAAAACCTAGCTTAATTCAGATTTCGAAGCTGCTTAAAACACTCATTTTACTAAACTACATTCTGCTGGAGGTTTCTATTTCTCAGATTTTAAGTACTGCGTTGCATGTACTTTTCACCTATGAAGAATTGATTTTCAGACTAAGCTATATAAGTGTTATTTGTAGATAAATAAGTTAGCTGTATCCACAAAAAAACCTAGCCTCATTCCCATTTTTGAACTGCTTGAAATGTTCATTTTACTAAGACAACATTCTGCTGAAAGTTTCTGCTTCCCAGATTTGAAAATTTATCTTGCATGGCATGGATCTCTCAAATTATTAACATCAAGCACATAATAAACATTACTACATACTATTGTTTGCTCTAATTTGCGCGGGCGTGCCAGAACCAATCTGTGGTTCGGTGTGTGTGTGTGTAAGCGTGCAAACTAATTTCCTATCTGCTTGTGTCAGTGATACACAAGGCTTTTGGTGAATCTGACTTCTAAACTGGTGATTGTGTGTAGTGAGTAGGAAAGTACCCTCACTAAAAGTCCTTTAGCAGTACTGAAGTGCACAAGCTAAAAAGTATCAAGTTTAAACAAGTTAAACAAATCACAAACGGTTTAATAAAAATAGATTTTTATTAAATGCTTGGAAAACTAAAACAGATCTCAAGAACAACAGAATGGACTGATCATTCAAAAGAAACAAAGAATAAAAATAACAAAAAGACACAGACCTAATTGCTATTAAAGCTAGGAAACAAAGACTTAGAGAAAGTGCTCTGAATGCCTTGAATGTGCTGAATGCTGAATGCTGAATGCTGTGTATGCTTTTGTCGAAGAGACGCGGAGTCCTTTGCTTGAAGGGCCTGCCTCTATATTTATAGCGGCCTGAACTGATTCCTATTTGGACTATGATTCCTTCTCTTACGCCCCAAGCTACTGATTGATTGGCTAATTTGAAGAAATCCTTCCATATCACCATCTCCTACCTTATCCAGAACTTACTTGAATTAATCCCTTTAATTTAGGGATTAGACGCTCCAACCCAGCTGGCAACTGACAACTCCTTTCCCAGACGGACTCTTGTTTCCAAAATACTCTCAGAGATGACGTCATCATGCCAGCTGTGAATGGCACCGCCCTGTCCTTCGTCAATCGCCCTCTCCCTGTTGGATGAATCGGGCTCATGACTTCCACCATGTCCGATCATATTTCTTCAACTTCTTATAATCAATCGGACACACTCTTCCTTTTCGTGATGTCCGATTAGTTATAACGTTGCTTTACTTTTCCATCGGGCTCTCAACATGATCAGTTATGTTCTCATAGCCCGATGATGCTTACACTTGCCACATGCTCCCATCAGACTCTCCTCATCTTTCAACAGTTGTTCCCCCCATCGGGCTTACCTCTTGAGTCCGATGAGTCATCACTACTAGCCCCAGCATCTCCTTCACCCCACTTCAACTCCACTCGGGCTCAAAAATCATTGACGATTTTTGGGTGCAAACAATTGCCCCCCAAAAGGTCATATCAAACGTCCCGCCCTGATTGATGTGACGTTTTGAATTTCAAATATGCCACGCGTCAAGCACGCAGCTAACGTCAGGTTATGGAGAATCCCACCAGTCACCCTACTTTTAATGCGCCATGATTACGGCGTCGTGATATTTAAATATCACCCAACGTCCGAAAACTCATCACACATTCACATTTTATTCTCCAGAATTCAAGCAAAACACAGAGCTTCTCATTCTATCTTCATCTTCTCCGGCGACTTTCTTCCTTCCATAAACATGGCTCCCAAAACCGCTCCGGTCACCTCCAAAGGAAAAAAATCCTTCGCAGACGCTCCACCGCCACAAAATCGCTACAGGGAGCTTAGGGCTTTGGCCAAAGCTCACGCCGCAGACATATCCACTGAATACCTCACCCCCTACAGCTCCTCTGACGGTTCTCCCGTCGCACCAGGCTTAGGCGCGGCGTTTCTGGGCCACCCTCCGGCGACTTTTCTTCCTTTCTTTCCTCCGGTAGAAAACGAGACGTTCCTACAAGTCCCTGCTCATTGGGCCAAGGTCCAGACTGCGAACCAACCAATCCGAGGATGGCCGACACCCGCTGCTGATTGGGACAAGTGGGTAACTAGGGTTTCGGTCTCTAAGGCCGCCATCTGGAAGCAAACGGGCATCTACGATGCAATCATGCTCAGCCGGTCTCGCATTGAAATAAACCGACCTCTTCTTCTGTCTGCTCTACTCTTCTGGTCCTCGTCTTGCAACGGCTTTCTTTTCCGTTGCGGACCAATGGCTCCCACTGTCAAAGACATTAGCTATCTGCTCGGCCTCCATCCCCACGGACAAGAGATCATTCCCGGGCTTAATGTTGGGACGGCCAGCTTTGCCTATCCACAACAGGATATTGTCAGGGACGGGGCCGTTTCTCACATACCGATCACGGCCTTTGGAGGTTTCCTTGCTGCCTGCATCGGGGCAGATGATACGGCGGTGTCCGATGCAGAACACACTGCCTTCCTCATCTACTGGCTCAATAAATATCTCTTCTGCTCAGCCAGCCAGGCCATCACTAAAGAATACACAACCCTGGCCTTGGCTCTTGCATCGGGGCAGCCGTTGGCCATGGCTACGCTGGTTTGGGCACATTTAGTCCGAGGCACAACAGATTTTGTTCATTCGGGCTTCAGTGCTGGTGGGAGCCCGATGTGGATACTGCAATTGTGGCTTCACTCCTACTTCCCTGAATTCCAACCCACCATCACTCCCTTGGCCGACATTCCAATCTCCGCTATCCAATTCGTGAACGTATCTCCTTCTATACATTCTTTTGAAGAGTGTTTTTCCTTCTTTTACCAGGGTTGCTCCCCTCGGGACGTCAATCTCTTCACCCCATTCTTTTCCCTTCAATTCTCTTCTTTTCTCCGGCTCTCCAATAACCCTTCAAACTGGGGTTCGGGCACCCAGTCTACCTATAATGAAATATTTTCTAGCTACTTAGTAGCTAGAGACATTATCTTTAGCCCAAGCATCCCGTCGGCCAACAATAAATGCGGAGCCGAGTACTACTTCGCTCCTCTATATGCCCGCCAATTCGGGCTTACTCAACTAGTGCCCGTTCCTCCCGGTATCACCGTCAACGTTGACTGGGTTGAACGTGGCCTTATTGTTAACGACGGGCAGGTGAAAAAGATAACAGAGAGGTCAGCCCGGCTCAAAGTCGCGTTCAATTTTACACCCTTCTCTGCCCGGCCAGTAGTATCAGAAGAGTTCACCCAGTGGTGGGGTGAACGGGCTCGAAACATATTTTCACGCACCGCTGCTGAGGTCCTGGTGCCTTTCACTGCAACATCAGCCACGGTGGCCGATGTCCCTATACCAGCAGCAGCTCCAATCCGACGTAAACAAATTGCCAAGAGACCGGCTCGTAAACCAACCCCGGGCAAAGGTCCGTCTCAAAAGAAACAAAAAACAACGGCCTCCGTCCAGGTTTGCTCTTCCCCTTTTGATTTAAGCCCGAATTCCTTTTATTCAATATTAATCCTTTTGTTCTATCTTTGCAGCTGGCTGACGAAGACTCAGGAGAGGATCCACTTCCAAACCTTGCTCAGACTCTTCTCAAAACTCTCCCTACATCACCGGCCTCTGCAACGGCTTATCTAGAACGAGTGGCCGTTCGGGTGATGCCACTTCACGTCGTGCCTCCTCTAACTCCTTCAAGCGGAGACGGAGACGAAGACCTTGCTCATATCGGCCAAGTCCCTGAGCAAGTTGTTCTTTCTTCGAGCACTGAGGGTGAGGCCGGTGCTGAACCTACCACAGAGGCCGCTGGGGAGGAAGTAAATCAAGCCATCCCTTCTGCACACGAAACTCCAACCGGACAAGGGGAACCTACCACAGCCGTCAGCTCTCCTGTTCACATAATACCAGGACCGGTGGTGGCCAAGGTCAACCCTCCTGAGGCGTCTGCCGTCGAGGCCGGTGATGACAATTCGGGCTCTGTCCCTGAAACAGAAGCCCCACAGATGACAATGGCCTCGATGAGTCCGGACGTGGGAACCGGCCTCCCTTCTTCTTCTCAAACATCTTCTCAACCAAGCGAGGCCGATATTCGCGAAATAATCATGGCCTCGCTTCGTCCTCACACCCAGGTATTGCAGTGTTACTTTGCGTTAATTCGTATGATTCTAAAAACAACACCTGACTGTATTCTCTTGACCAGGCCGATCCTTCAGACCCAGTGCCCGTTATTCCCTTCAATGACTTCTTCTTGGGCCTGGACCTGGGAGCTTTTGACCTCGGCCCCCTGGAGCCCGAAGTGGTTTCTCCTTCCCTGCTGCAACAATCCAAGGACTTGCTCCTCGGACTGGCGGACCAGGAATTTTCCAACCTTCCTGCTACTGCTGACATTGACTCTGCCTTGAACACTCTCATGGCCGATCCTTCCCTTTCTGACGGGCAACTATCCTTACTGTTGGAGATAAAAGAGAGACTTCCCAGTGCCCGTCTCATGGACAGATCGGCCTCGAAGATTCAAGCTGATGCAGAACTGCACCTAGGCTCCCGGCAGAAGGCATTAAATTTCTTGGAAGGGGCCAAAGCCAAATTTGAAGCGGGGAAGGCCTCTCGGGCTCAGGTTCTAGCAAGGGATACTTGGCTAAGGGACCGTATTGCTGCATTAAAAGCTCAACTTGCCCAATGTGAGGCCGATGTCACCACCAACAGCGCCGCTCTTGAAAAAATTGACGAAGCCCTTTCTTCGCTAGGCGGTGACGCTCAGAAGTGCAGTGATCAGTTACAAGCCAGCGTCCCCATATCCCGGGCTTGGGCCCAAAAGCTGGAAAAAGCCAAGCGAGATCGGTCTGGAGCCCTCAAGACATGGGAAGACTTGAAGACTAAACTTAGGAATTTTGGGTCGGCCTAGAGACCGACTCCTGTTCATATATACTTTGTAAAAAATTTTTTTTATTTCTTTGTAAGTAAGCTATGTTCAGCCTATCAATACAAAATCCCTATTCACCTAAATCATTCGGGCTCCGGCTCATAATTTATCAGCTGATCATACTCCAACCTAGGATTAGGTTTATAATCTAGATCAATGGTCTCCCATAACGTTGGATAATAAGACTTTAAATACTGACCATTGATTAATCGGACATGTATATTCCCATCTAAATCACGAAGCCTGTAAGCACCTCCTCTTTTAACATGGTGAACGATGAACGGGCCTTCCCAATTAACCGACCATTTACCGTATCGATTATCCTTATCTCCAATAGGTAACACGGCCTTCCACACCAAATCATCGGTGCAAAAAGATTTCTCTCTCACCCTTTTATTGTAAGCTCGGGCGGCCCGTTGTTTTTTTACTTTTAATGCATCCAAGGCCATTAGCCTCATTTCATCAAGCCCTTCCAACTCAGCTATCATAGCCTCCGTATACTCAGCGGGCTCTAGTTGATTCTGTAAAGCCCTTCTGGCCGATCGGACTGTAACTTCCATAGGTAACATCGCGTCACGCCCGTAGGTCAGCATGAACGGTGTAACCCCAGTACTTGATCTCTTTGACGTCCGATAGGCCCATAATGCTTCGGACAAAAGCTTGTCCCATTCCCTAGGATTCTCCACGATCATCTTTTCAATGATCCCCTTAAGGATCTTGTTAGTAGACTCGGCCTGACCATTAGCCTGTGCATAATAGGGTGTAGAATTAAGAATCTTGATTCCCCTACTTTCTGCAAAGGCGGAGGTCTCCGTCCCTGTAAACACAGATCCTTGATCGGCCGTGATTGTTTCTGGAAGGCCGAACCTATGGATAATGTGTTCTTCAATGAATTTTATGACGGTGGCTTGTGTCACCGTTCTACAAGGTATGGCCTCGGCCCACTTGGTAAAGTAGTCCGTAGCCACTATTATGAAACAATACTGGCCGGATGATGGCGGTAAGACTTTGCCAATCAAATCCATCGCCCATCCCCTAAACGGCCATGGTTTGATTATAGGTTGCAATACTTTGGCCGACACATGTTGAATCGGACCATGCTTTTGACAAGGTTGACAACCCTTGGCATAGCTGATGCAGTCCTTCAACATGCCAGGCCAATAATAATTATACCTCCTCAATAGCCACTTCATCTTGGTGCCGGCTTGATGTGCTCCACATATCCCTTCGTGTACTTCGGCCATAACCTGCATGGCCTGCTTCTTCCCCAAGCACCTCAGGACCACGTCGTCACCTATCGGTTTCTTGAATAATTCCCCATCTAGTACCACGAATCGGACTGCAAACAACCTGACTTTTCGGTCTACTCTGACATTTGGGTGACTCAGGTATTCAATAATAGGAACTCTCCAATCGCTATCCTCCATCAGGACCGAATTGGTAGTAGCGTACCAACCCCTCTTTGCAACGGACGGTAATGACCGGACATTGACCGTGATGAGTTGGTCTTCTGCACTCTTCTGGGAGGGTGAGGCTGATCCTGTCTTTGCCAACTTATCGGCCTCTGTATTGGTTGTTCTTGGGATATAGCTCACACTAATGTCATCAAATGCTTCCATGAGCTGAGTAGCAACTGCATGGAACGGGCATAACTCCCAACTTCTTATCTGAAACTCTCCAGCAATCTGTCCGATCACCAAACCTGAGTCCCCTTTTATATGCACAGATGATGCCCCCATTTCAAGGAGTATTTCTAGTCCGATTATAAGTGCTTCGTACTCGGCCTGATTGTTAGTGCATTTGAAGTTGAGCCGAAAAGACATTTTTATCTTTTTGTACTTCGGTGATACAATCACCACTCCTGCCCCAGCACCTTCTGCGTTTTTGGACCCGTCAAAAATTAAAGTCCATGGGACTAAGGATGTGCTCAGAACTTTGGGTGTTGGAAGCAGTGTTCCCAAATCAGCAGGATCTGGGTGATCGACCAAGAAATTGGCTATGGCCTGGCCTTTTACCGATTGCTGTGAACGGTATTGGATGGCAAACTCCATCAAGGCCAAGGTCCATTTCCCAATTCGGCCTCTCATGATTGGTCTTGATAGCATGTATTTTATCACATCCGTTTGACATATTATATAAGTGGAAACAGGAAGCATATATGTTCTTAACTTCTGTGAAGAAAAATACAAAGCCAAGCATAACTTCTCAATCGGCGCATAACGCTGCTCGATTGGAGTCAAAATTCTACTTAAATAGTAAACGGCCTGCTCGTTACCTTGCTCATTATCTTGAGCTAGCATACTACCTATAGAGCAATCAGAAGCCGATATATACAATTTTAAATACCTACCCTTTTTTGGTGGCATTAACACTGGAGGCATTGACAGATACTGTTTGATTCCTTCAAAGGCTTGTTGATGGCTGTCTTCCCACTTGAAGTCTTCATCGGTCTTGATCTTCAATAGTGGGGTCCATATTTGGGTCTTCCCTGCACAGTTTGATATGAATCTTCTTAAGAAATTGATTTGCCCGAGCAATCTCTGGAGTTCCTTCTTATTAGCAGGCGGTTTTGCTGCTTGGATAGCCCGAGCCTTATTTTTATCAATCTCTATCCCCCTTTGATGTACCAGGAAACCTAAGAAATTTCCTGCTGTAACACCGAATGCACATTTGAGAGGGTTCATTTTTAATCCGTGAGCCCGCATTCTTTCAAACGCCTTTTCCAAATCTCTCAAATGATCGGTGTAATTCCCTGACTTTACCACTACATCATCTATGTAAACTTCCATGAACTGCCCGATCATGTCATGGAAGATTGAATTCATTGCCCGCTGATAAGTGGCTCCAGCGTTCTTAAGTCCGAAAGGCATGACAACCCACTCAAAGGTTCCAATTGCCCCCGGGCACCGAAAAGCAGTCTTCGGGACATCCTCTTCGGCGATGTAAATCTGGTTATACCCCGAATGCCCATCCATAAATGACAGAATTTTGTGTTTAGCGGCCGCATCTATTAACTGATCGGCCATAGGCATGGGATACTCATCTTTCGGGGTAGCTAAGTTTAAATTCCTGAAGTCTATGCAAACCCTTAGCTTCCCATTCTTCTTCACTACTAGCACTACATTCGAGACCCATTCGACATATCGGGCTGTCCGAATGAAGCCAGCGTTCAGTAATCGTTCGATCTCTTCTTTCACCTTCAGTGTCACTTCTGGTGACATGCGCCGAGGCAGCTGTTTGAACGGCCTGAACCCCGATTTAATTGGCAATCGGTGTTCCACCAGTTCCCTTGACAGACCAGGCATCTCGTCATATTCCCACGTAAAACAATCCTTATATTTATGCAGGAGTGCAATCATATCGGCCTGACCCTGAGGATCCAGCATCTGACTCACATAGGTAGGCTTGTGCTCTCCTTCTTCGCCTAAGTTGACTTCCAAGAGAGGGTCCTGAACATCGGCCTTAAGATCATCCAGCTTAGCCGTGGCCGTTTCCAACTCATGTATCTGAATCTCTTCTTCCTTCGGGGCTTCTTCTTCGTAAATGCAATCAGCCAGATTGATTGTTCCGTCAATAGGGCCGATTTCCAATCTTCGGTCGGCCAAGAATGCACACCATCTGGCCATGCTGGCTCTTAAGGCCAGCAGCTTCCGTTCTTCAATTGTCGGAATCTCCATGGACGTCTTCTTGTTCAACGATCTCGATCGGCCTTGATTCTTCTGTCCGACTGAGATTATGGAAATATGCCTTGATGTCCGACGAACTTCCTTTAAGGAAGGTCGCCGCATTTGGCCTTCCCAATTTGTTACACCCCAACAACTTCACTGGCCCGATGTCATCTTCATACAAGACTGCATTGGCCGTCTGCACCCGGGCTACAAAGGGCTTGGTGTCTGCCCCCACCACTTCGACCTCATCTCCTCTCCAGAAAATTAACAACTGATGAAGGGTGGAGGGAATACAATAGTTTGGGTGTATCCAATCCCGGCCTAATAAAGCATTATAGGCCGCTGAAGTTTCCACGATGAAAAACGCAGTCATGACCGTTTTGCTGCCAACGGTCAGTTCCAAGGGTAGGATCCCCTTCGTCCTTGAAGGTGCCCCCGTGAAGCTTTGGACATTCATTTCTGTCGGAATCAACTCCGACTCCGATTTCTGCAAGATCCTTAACATGATTTGGGGCATGATGTTGATAGTAGACCCTCCATCAACAAGAATCCTGTTTATCGGGATGCCCTCTATGTGCCCTTTTACATACAATGACTTTAGATGTTGGGACATCTGGTGTGTTGGCTTTTCAAACACTACTTTAACTGGTCCGGTCTTCACTCCTTCCTCAGTCTGTTGTTCCTTCGGCCTTAAGATAGTAATCTTTGGCCGATCGGTCTGCCCATCGGTGGCGTCCACACTTTTGCTAGTGGCTTCCACCACTTTAGGCTTAACGACCTCCCCCACGTTCCAAAAGTTTTCCATCACGGCTGAGTCCTTAGCTGAGCCTTCAACCACATCCCCTTCCATGGCCGATGGTTGATCCGGCTTGGCCATGAAAGACATGGGTAGCGTAAACACCATGTTAGAAGACAGGCCTACTGGAATTGTCCCAAATTGGATTGGCAAAAAGCTAGAATCCGACCCATCTCCATCAGACTCAATCATCTTGTCCACCGTACCTGTCCCCTTTTCCTGTGAACTTTCTTGTCGGACTCTCTCCTTCCGAGGCTCGGTGGGAGAAATCGGACCCCCTACCTGATTCTTTAACAACTGGTGTTCCCGCTCGGCCTGTCGCATTCTCTGATATCTTCTTTTCTGGGACTTGCTATATTGCGGCCGTGCTGGGAACTTGGAGTGTTCAGCTCTATGCCATTTTTGATCTTCTACCCTAGGCGGTAGCACCATCCTCGGGCTCCTTCCAGAAATTGTTGCTTGTCTCTGAGGCCTTGGGATCACTTGGGAACTACTTTTCCCCAGTCGGCCGTACTCTCGCTGGCCGACTTGGTGTCCCAACGAATGTTTTGCACGCCACTCGGGCTTGGCCTGGCCTTGCCACGGTAATGACAATCTTTCATGTACGGGCCTTCTCGGGCTTGAGTCCCGATGTTCATAGCTTCTCGGCCTCTTACTCAGGCTCGAGACTTCCTTCTTGATGTCGGCCTTGCACCTCGGGCAAAGGCCTTGTTCGATGAATTCCAGCTGTCGCCGTAGATCGGCTATCAGATTATCCGTGCTAGATTTGGCCGTCTCTTCGTCAGCTTTCTGTACTTCTGTTTTGCGTTCTTGGTGACTCTTTCGGAGGTCATGTATTGTAACCTTCGGCCCATTGGTGGCCGAAGTAGCAATTTGTTTACCCTCCCTTTGTGTTGGCACAAATTCCTCGTCAGATAAGTCAATCTTCAGTCTCGGCCTTGACAGCCTAGTTAGGTCGGGCATCACCATGTTTGTGCCCGTAATCTGAGGAAAAGGATTTGCATCGATCCCCATTGCTTTGTCCGAGAATTTGAAGACCCCCTTCTCGACGTTTTCCTGTATAAAATTGCGAAAAACAACACAATTGTTAGTAGCGTGCTTCCAAGAATTGTGCCATTTACAATATTCTTTGTTTTTTATGTCATCGACCTTTGGGATCCGATGACCTTCACTTAGCTTGATCACTTTATCGGCCAACAGGGCATCGAATATTTGATCAGCCATTGTTATATCGAAAGTATAGTTTTTCCCCGCCTCGAACGCCATCTTCTTTGCAGCAGCGTTATTATTAACAGGCTTGTTCAAGGCGTTGCATACGATTGGCCATTTGCAAATTAATTCGGCCATATCGCATTCTGTTTCAAGGTCACACTCTGCCAAGTGGACCTCGTAATTGGGGTCTTTGTAATATGTTCCCTTGGAAGAGTTCTTCTTCTCCTGCTCATCCAAGAGAATGCGTTCGTAGCGACCCGCCCGTGTGGCAAGCTCGAACAGATCACGGAAGTCAGTTCCTTCAAACCTCTTGCGAAGCTCAAAGGACATGCCCCCCATGGCCATCTTTGCATACTCCTCCTCGGGCAACACTGTCTTGCAGCGGTATTTTGCCTTTCGGAAACGGGCTATGTATGTCTCCACGGTCTCCCCAACCAGTTGCATCATTCGCGATAAATCTGCCAATGATGTCTCGGGCTCAGTCCTATAGAACTGTCCGTGAAACAACTCCTCCATCCCTTGCCACGTTAACACCGAATTGGCTGGGAGGTTGACGTACCACAAAAACGCCATGCCCGTTAGCGAATTTGGGAATAGTCTTAACTTTAATGGGTCACTGTGACCCACATGGCCGCATTGAATAATAAAACGGCCAATGTGCTCAACTGAGGACTGTTCACTCTCTCCTGAGAATAGAGTGAAATTCGGTACCTTATACCCCTGAGGAAATATGACTCGGTCAATCTTCGGCGGGTACGGCCGTCTGTAAGTCGGCCTTTCCAGTCTCCGCATAAACGGGCCATACTCCTCGTGTATGGCCGCTACCAGCTCTTCCCTATTGATGGGTTGAACTACGGGCTGAACATTCCTTATCGGGGGTACCAACGGCGGTGGTCCGTTCTGTTGGTTATTCTGGACTTGATGAGTCCAAAACCCACCGTTGTTCCTCTGCCCCCCATGGCCATTCCCTTAGGGCTGTATGTGGCCGACTGAACTTTCAGTCTGGCCGGCAGATCCTCCAAACCCTGGTGTCGCCGATCCGTTGGGATCGGTGACCACCACACTGCCAGCGATGCCGGTCTGTGACTCAGATTGCTTTCCTGAGCCATTTCCGTCTCTTAGGTTCGGACAGACATATGGTGGGCTCTTCGGCTTATCGGACTCCAGCGAGGTACCCGAGCCCGAACCGTTGACCTGTTCTCCTCTAGATCCGGCCTTATAGGTTTCAATCAACCTTCCGATTATTTCTGTCAGTCGGTCCAACTTCACGTGAGTGGTCCTGGTTTCATGGATCAGATCAGCCTGACTTTTATGGATATCGGTCGTTTGTTGCATGACCGATTTGAGGTTGCCCATAGAACCTATGAGCGCGTTGTACTCATGCCACATGGGCTCTACGTTAGCCCTCATGGCTTCCGAGATGGCTTCTAGCGTGATACTACCGTCCTGTGGAGATTAGCCGGTGCTCTCCTCCGTGGGCGGATCCATATGCTGATCGTCCTTTGTCGTCTTATCTTTCTTCGGAGGCATGATTTGACACTGTGGGTCCCACCGAGCGTGCCAAAAATGTTTGCTCTAATTTGCACGGGCGTGCCAGAACCAATCTGTGGTTCGGTGTGTGTGTGTGTAAGCGTGCAAACTAATTTCCTATCTGCTTGTGTCAGTGATACACAAGGCTTTTGGTGAATCTGACTTCTAAACTGGTGATTGTGTGTAGTGAGTAGGAAAGTACCCTCACTAAAAGTCCTTTAGCAGTACTGAAGCGCACAAGCTAAAAAGTATCAAGTTTAAACAAGTTAAACAAATCACAAACGGTTTAATAAAAATAGATTTTTATTAAATGCTTGGAAAACTAAAACAGATCTCAAGAACAACAGAATGGACTGATCATTCAAAAGAAACAAAGAATAAAAATAACAAAAAGACACAGACCTAATTGCTATTAAAGCTAGGAAACAAAGACTTAGAGAAAGTGCTCTGAATGCCTTGAATGTGCTGAATGCTGAATGCTGAATGCTGTGTATGCTTTTGTCGAAGAGACGCGGAGTCCTTTGCTTGAAGGGCCTGCCTCTATATTTATAGCGGCCTGAACTGATTCCTATTTGGACTATGATTCCTTCTCTTACGCCCCAAGCTACTGATTGATTGGCTAATTTGAAGAAATCCTTCCATATCACCATCTCCTACCTTATCCAGAACTTACTTGAATTAATCCCTTTAATTTAGGGATTAGACGCTCCAACCCAGCTGGCAACTGACAACTCCTTTCCCAGACGGACTCTTGTTTCCAAAAAACTCTCAGAGATGACGTCATCATGCCAGCTGTGAATGGCACCGCCCTGTCCTTCGTCAATCACCCTCTCCCTGTTGGATGAATCGGGCTCATGATTTCCACCATGTCCGATCATATTTCTTCAACTTCTTATAATCAATCGGACACACTCTTCCTTTTCGTGATGTCCGATTAGTTATAACGTTGCTTTACTTTTCCATCGGGCTCTCAACATGATCAGTTATGTTCTCATAGCCCGATGATGCTTACACTTGCCACATGCTCCCATCGGACTCTCCTCATCTTTCAACAGTTGTTCCCCCCATCGGGCTTACCTCTTGAGTCCGATGAGTCATCACTACTAGCCCCAGCGTCTCCTTCACCCCACTTCAACTCCACTCGGGCTCAAAAATCATTGACGGTTTTTGGGTGAAAACAACTATATAGGTTCTAAAGTGAGTTAGAATACTCACTTAAACTTGAAATTGAGCTTGGGCTTTGGATTTGAGCTTAGGAAGCTTGAACACAACCTCAATGGTGGAGACTTCTTCCTAGTTCTTCTTCTCCATCTCCATGTATCTCTTATCTCTCCATGGAGTTCATCTCCTAGCTCTCTCTAACTCGATATGCAGATTTTTAAGTGACTAAGAGGGTGAAATGATTGGATGTAGGCATCCTTATATAAAGAAAGGAAGGGATTATGTGTCACCATGCATGCTTGTATGCTAGGACACATGTCCAACATATGGACAAGTGTCAATGAGGTAGTGACAAGTGTCTAAGGGGGGGTTGCATGTGCAACAAGTGGCCGATCATGTGGGCCCCACCTAGGATTTTGTGCCACTACCTCAGTTTGCATGCAAATATTCTTGATATACGTATCAGTCTCGATTTATATCCAAAAGGGTGTTGTTTCTAACGCCCGGGTCCGGTTACGGGACTAAGTTAATTCTAATTACGGTCGAGTCGGTGCAGTGATTATAGTCTAATTAGTAATTACATTACACTGATACAGTCACACAAATAAAATAATAATGTAATAATAGACCAGATATAGAAATTCATAAAACTCATATTATTGCACGTAGAGAAATTACAGGTATTTCATCTTCCACCACCTATTACAGGATTTCGTCCTCGAAATCTGAGCTATCTAGGTACTAAAAAGAAAAGGAAATTTCTCTCTCATTTTCGATTCCAGCTCCCAAGAGGCTTCTCCTTCGTCATGGTGTTTTCACTGAATCTTTACCAGCGGAATCTCTTTGTTTCTCAACTTCTTAATTCCATGATCCAGAATCTTTACAGGTCCTTCAATGAATGTAGCATTGTCATTTACTTCGATATCTTTGAAGTCGATCTCGTGTGCCGGGTTATGAAGACATTTCCTTAGCATGCTTACATGGAATACGCTATGAACTCCCGACATCTTGAGTGGTAACGCCAATCTATAGGCGACTTTTCCTACGCGATCCAGAATTTCAAATGGTCCAATGTAGCGTGGCGATAGCTTTCCCTTCTTCTGTCCAAATCTTACAACGCCTCGAACCGGGGAAACGTTCAGGTAAACATGATCTCCAACTTCAAATTCTAGGTCTCAACGTCATTTGCCCGCGTAGCTCTTGTATCTGCTTTGCACTACTTTCATCCTTTCCTTTTATCTGTCAGTCTATGGATGAAATGCGAAGCTCAATGTCAGAGGCATTCCCATTGCCTTCTGAAGACACTCCCAAAATACTGCAATGAATCTCGAATCTCAATCTAATACGATTGATACCGGTACTCCATGCGACTGCACAACTTGTTGCAGGTATAGTCGATTTATTTTCTTGACAGGATAGGTCATGTTGTAGGCAATAAAATGGGTTGATTTGGTCAGTCGATCAACAACTACCCAAAAAGCAACATGGTTCTGTGGAGATCTCGACAATCCTATAACAAAATCCATGTTGATATGCTCCCATTTCCATTCTGGGACTGGTAAAGGTAGTAATCTTGGAGGTCGTTGGTGCTCTGCCTTGACTTGTTGACAAGTAGGGCACTTGGCTACATACTCTGTAACTTCTTTCTTCATTCATTCCCACCAAAAGTTCCTATCTTAAGTCTTTGCACATTTTTGTTATGTCGGGGTGTATGGACATTCTCGACTTATGTGCTTCATCTAGAATGTCTTTCCTCAAACCATCTATGTCGTGTACACATAATATGTCCCTACATTGGAGTCCTTCATCTGTTCCAATATTCCATTCGGTTGGATCCTTTGCTTTGGCCTTCTCGAACCATTTCCTTAATCCTTCGTCATTCTGTTCGGCTTCGAGTATGCGATGAATGAGGGTAGGCTGCATCGTAAGACATCCAAAAGGTCTTCCACAACTTAACTAATCAGACCTTCTCCCAAATTCTTTCGAACGTTCGAACTTCTTTGCTATGTCAGTACCATATGAAATTCAAAATTCTGACGTTGAATATGGAACCTTCAATCTTTCGTCTTGTTTAATGCTGAGATTGATTTGCTGATCTGCGAGCTCTCTTTCAGAATTTTTTTTTTTTTTTTTTGTGGCGATTAAACGTTGTTCTGAATTCCTCGTTCCGGAAAATCTTTGCGCATACATCCAGTCTTTCCACAATTGAAACATCGTGCCTCTCATCTTGTGACGATTCTTGATGTATCTAGAGTTTCCCTTAATGATTGTGGACTACATTCGAGTAGCTATTGGTGTCACTGGTTTGTTTCTTCTGCGTCTTTAATCGGCAAGATTCTCACCTCTCAGCTTCTTGATGCGATGGTTGGGAAGTCTAGTTAGTCTCGCGATTGTCTTCTATAACTTGTAGGAGTCATGGCGTCCTCTTAAGCGTGTTATTGTGATTGAGTTCCTTTGCGTGTCGACATGAAATCGTTGTGGAGTTTCAGCTTCGTAGGCGATGACAGAAGCCATTAAGAAATTTCCTCGTGCACTAATTAATATATAGCATATAAGGTGTTACTGGTAATTGAGGTAGGATTGGATTTACTTGTAAGGAGTTGAATTCATAACGAAATGAATACTCATGGTGTACTGAGTTAGAAACGAAGAGATATGTGATTACTCATTCGTAGGATCACAATGTATAGAATGAGTATCTCAGAATGATCATCAGATGATTACAATAGGACAATCATAGTAATGTAATGACTAAAGGCGTAAGGCCTCTAAGGTAGGACATAAGAATTCTTGTCTCATGAGCCAATAATTTAGGTGAAGTCTTAATGATAAAAGTTAAGAAGAATTCGTGAAATGAAAGGAAATGAAGACTAGTTTACAAAAGGGTGCAATATGCTTGTGTTCCTTAGTTGAACAAATACAAAGAGCTCCTTTGCAATAATGTCAAGGGATACGCACTTGCAAGAGTTGATCAAACGGTTGACAGTCCAAACGATTCATAGAGATTAATTTAACAGATCATAAGTCCAAATGACTTACAGTGAGTGGTTTGTGGTTTATAAATGAATGTTGGAATCGATTTATATGAGGATAAGTCCAAAGAGGTGACTTATAGCATTAGAAAGCAAATGAATTCACAATTGGATTTATCACTGATCAAAATGATCCAAAATCTTGTCAAGTGAAATCAGAGGGGACAACGAATAACTGTCAATTAGTGGATCAATAAAGGACATCCCAAGGTTCATCATAAGGATAATTGATCTAATGCAACCAATGATAGAAAATAGTGGGTTTACTCGAAAGGAGTTAAATCAGAAAGATGGATATAATCACTCAGCCTTATATGGTTTTAATTTATAACATGCACAGGATGTGGTAAACCCGAAACGTGTCTTCTCTTGGTAGGCCCTGTGCGATCTGATCGTTGGCTTGAAGGTGGAATGCAGTACTCATCTTTTTTCCCAGTGCGAGTCGTTCGTTGTGATTGAACGTGGTCGATTTCAGCAGTCTATGAGGTCGTTCGGTCAGTCGAAGGTACGTTCCACTCTCGCATCTTCCATCGACCTGGGTATTTAATAATGCCAATTTCTCATGCGCTCCTTGCTATAGAAAAGCATTGTTGTTGTGTGCCCTCAGCATCAGACTGTCCTTAAGAAGATGACCCTTCTTGCTGCAGTACTAGCAAATGAAATCTGATCGTTGGTAGATCTTGGGAGTTCAACAATCTTTGTGCATGTGTCCTGGCAGATTACAAGTGTAGCAGACGTTGCAAAGATTCGCGCATTCTTATGTATGAGTTGGTGTCCATAAGGTTATCCCAAATTACAAGTGGAACCACTCAACTAACATATAACTTAAGGGGATGAAGTATCTTATCCTTAGTCTTTCTAGACTCTAGGCTAAGGTGACTGTTCTGAGATTTGTCTCAGGAAATTCGTGAAAGCCTAAACTTCCTGTTGACATAACAAGTCGTTCTAACAAAATGTCTAAGGAAGCCATCCACATAAACTAAGCATCTATCGTCTAACGGCTAACCTTATATCTTACGAAGATGTCTGGTACTATGTATGGCTCCATAGCTTACCTGCATAACAAAACTAACTATGACCAGTATTGGTATAAGAAGTCTTACGGTTCATAGATTAAGCGTGTTGGACAGACGGTAAAAGCCTAAACCTAGGCTCGGATACCAAAAATCCCTGTCATGCCCCGGCGTAGCCAAAATAGGGAAAAGTTTTAAAATTTCCATCTTGGACCCTGAGGCACGTGACTGGTTGCATTACCGAATTGTCCATGACCAAATACTAATAATAAACAACGTAACCATAAGGATAAAACCAACATCTGCTCACATTGATATATTACAAAGAAAGGCCACAGTACTAGTTAACTATTACATCATGGTAGATACATCGGAGTCTTATGGCTCTAGTGCCTTACAGAACTATTACAAAGATAGATGGAGTCCTCTGCTAGAGGTTACAACCCAAAACATTTACAAAGACGTCCACTAGTCTTCTCTCTAACTATCATATCCATAGCCATCTTTGGTGTACTCTTCCTCCATGTTCTCCTCTTGCGTAGCATCATAAACCGTGTACTCATCACCTGGATAAGCTGGACATGGGAATATCCAACGACATGAACGTCGTCAGCTTATGAAAGCTGAGTGAGAAAACTAAATCAAATGGAACTTATATAGTCACACACAATAAGAAATATATATACTACTTTTATTACGTCTATTAAAGTTCTCTCACGTTCTCACCGTCGGACTATAACCACTTACGTGCCCATACAGGCATTCGAAGAGAAAACAAACAATCGATACAACTCGCTTCAACATCTCGGAATATTATCACAGTCCATTACCAAAGTTTATTTCGGAGTCCTAACTCCAATCAACAACACCAAAAAGGCTGTCACTATTGCACAACTAAATCACTTTGTAGTTGCCAATTGTAACCAATCCCTCTTTCGTTAACCAAACCATCTTACACTGATCAAACCATCTTTTATTAACCAAACCATCTCGCACTGACTAAACCATCTTTCATTAACCAAACACTTATAACCTTCACCTTGTCACAAAGAACCAGAGTGTTCCCACATCCTTCACGGAACCATCTTGTACTAACCAAACCATCTTTCATCAACCAAAACATCTTTCACCAACCGCCTTGTCACGAAGAACCACCACTTTGCCATCATGAAGAACCGAAGCATTTTCGAAGTGCAAGAACATCCATTCCATCACTAAGATCCGAAAGGAGTCTTCACTCTAAGAATCACCACTTCTCCATCACGAAGAACCGAAGCGTTTACGGAGTGCAAGAACATCCAATCCATCACTAAGAACCGAAAGGAGTCTTCACTCTAAGAACCACCACTTCTGCATCACGAAGAACCGAAGCGTTTACAGAGTGCAAGAACATCCAATCCATCACTAAGAACCGAAAGGAGTCTTCACTCTAAGAACCACCACTTCTCCATCACGAAGAACCGAAGCGTTTACGGAGTGCAAGAACATCCAATCCATCACTAAGAACCGAAAGGAGTCTTCACTCTAAGAACCACCACTTCTCCATCACAAAGAACCGAAGTGTTTACGGAGTGCAAGAACATCCATTCCATCACGAAGAACCGAAAGGAGTCTTCACTCTAAGAACCACCACTTCTCCATCACAAAGAACCGAAGTGTTTACGGAGTGCAAGAACATCCATTCCATCACGAAGAACCGAAAGGAGTCTTCACTCTAAGAACCACCACTTCTCCATCACAAAGAACCGAAGTGTTTACGGAGTGCAAGAACATCCATTCCATCACGAAGAACCGAAAGGAGTCTTCACTCTAAGAACCACCACTTCTCCATCACGAAGAACCGAAGCGTTTATGGAGTGCATGAACATCCAATCCATCACTAAGAACTGAAAGGAGTCTTCACTCTAAGAACCACCACTTCTCCATCACGAAGAACCGAAGCGTTTACGGAGTGCAAGAACATCCAATCCATCACTAAGAACCGAAAGGAGTCTTCACTCTAAGAACCACCACTTCTCCATCACAAAGAACCGAAGTGTTTACGGAGTGCAAGAACATCCATTCCATCACAAAGAACCGAAAGGAGTCTTCACTCTAAGAACCACCACTTCTCCATCACAAAGACCTGAAGTGTTTACGGAGTGCAAGAACATCCATTCCATCACGAAGAACCGAAAGGAGTCTTCACTCTAAGAACCACCACTTCTCCATCACAAAGAACCGAAGTGTTTACGGAGTGCAAGAACATCCATTCCATCACGAAGAACCGAAAGGAGTCTTCACTCTAAGAACCACCACTTCTCCATCATAAAGAACCGAAGTGTTTACGGAGTGCAAGAACATCCATTCCATCACGAAGAACCGAAAGGAGTCTTCACTCTAAGAACCACCACTTCTCCATCACAAAGAACCGAAGTGTTTATGGAGTGCAAGAACATCCATTCCATCACTTAGAACTGAAAGGAGTCTTCACTCAAAGAAGCACCGCTTCGTCATCACGAAGAACCGAAGCGTTAACTATACCCACTTTCGTCCCGAAGACCCGAAAGGATACACAATAGTCATCACTTCACAACCCATCAATCACATCCTTTACTCACTATCCCGGCCTCCGCGGTTGATACACACATCACGAAGACCATATCCACTTCGTCACGAAGGATCGAAATGATACACAACTTTCACATTCGTCAACCATACCTTTTTCTCACTATCCTGACCTCCACTGCTCAGATTACCTATTCGACGATTATTCCTAGCATAATCTGCTTCTAACATACCACAGCTGGCCCTTACAATTTTCCTGACCGCGCATTCATCACTCATTTCGGAATTTAGTTCATTAAAGAACTTCCGAATATACTTTCGAAGTTACGTTTATACATCCGTCATCCTGTTTTATGTCGTAATATACTTACAATGGAAACTTATTCAATAACTATCAACACAATAATCGTGCCGTACAACATACTTATAGCTTGGGTATGAACTCTCTATGGTCATCACATTATATTCATAACAACGGAAATCTAGCGTGTAGCTTGTGGATTTAATACCAATAATATATATAGATGAAGCCCCTAACATACTCATCTACTCGATAGCACTACTATAGCACAAGATATCCATAACCACACAGGTACCGGAAAGCAAGCATCATCAATAAACACATCATACAAGTAGTTATACAATCTACCAGAATTTAATTTTACTATGTTGACTAAATTGATATAATTTATTTGGGCAAGATAAATTGATTTGTAGACCAAATTCAAAACTATAACATTGTAGATAATTGGATTAGCTTCATGTACAAAAAAAATCTAGCTTCAATTACATTTTTGAGCTGCTCAAAATATTTATTTTACTTAGACATTTCTATATTTTCGGACTGCTCTGTCCCAGATTTATAGTGCTGCGTTTCATGTGCATTTCACCTATCAAGGAGTCATATTTAGACTGAGCTATACAAGAGTTATTTGTAGATAAATGAGTTAGCTTTATCCACAAAAAAACCTAGCTTAATTCAGATTTCGGAGCTGCTTAAAACACTCATTTTACTAAACTACATTCTGCTGGAGGTTTCTATTTCTCAGATTTTAAGTACTGCGTTGCATGTACTTTTCACCTATGAAGAATTGATTTTCAGACTGAGCTATCGAAGTGTTATTTGTAGATAAATGAGTTACCTTTATCCACAAAAAAACCTAGCCTCATTCCCATTTTTGAACTGCTTGAAATGTTCATTTTACTAAGACAACATTCTGCTGGAAGTTTCTGCTTTCCAGATTTGAAAATTTATCTTGCATGGCATGGATCTCTCAAACTATCAACATCAAGCACATAATAAACATTACTACATACTATATAGGTTCTAAAGTGAGCTAGAATACTCACTTAATCTTGAAATTGAGCTTAGGCTTTGGATTTGAGCTTAGGAAGCTTGAACACAACCTCAATGGTGGAGACTTCTTCCTAGTTCTTCTTCTCCATCTCTATGTATCTCTTATCTCTCCATGGAGTTCATCTCCTAGCTCTCTCTAACTCTATATGCAGATTTTTAAGTGACTAAGAGGGTGAAATGCATGGATGTAAGCATCCTTATATAAAGAAAGGAAGGGATTATGTGTCACCATGCATGCTAGGACACATGTCCAACATATGGAAAAGTGTCAATGAGGTAGTGACAAGTGTCTAAGGGGGGGTTGCATGTGCAACAAGTGGCCAATCATGTGGGCCCCACCTAGGATTTTGTGCCACTACCTCGGTTTGCGTGCAAATATTCTTGATATGCGTGTCAGTCTCGATTTATGTCCAAACGGGTGTTGTTTCCAACGTCCGGGTCCGGTTATGGGACTAAGTTAATTCTAATTACGGTCGAGTCGGTGCAGTGATTATAGTCTAATTAGTAATTACATTACACTGATACAGTCACACAAATAAAATAATAATGTAATAATAGACCAGATATAGAAATTCATAAAACTCGTATTATTGCACGTAGAGAAATTACAGGTATTACAAGGATACTATTGTCAGTCTTCATATAACAAGACGTGAGTAACCAATCAATGGGTTGGAGTAAAGAAAAAGATATTATTACTAGAGCTATACTTATATATTTCATAAATGGTAACTACATTGTGCTTATGATACTATTTTAGTTTACACTCACAAAAAGATGGTGTGTTATGCCTGGACATTCCTTGTCCAGATTATCTTATTGCTTACAATGCAAGGATTGAACCTTACCATGAGGACGTCTATTACCTGAAAGAAGGCTATGCCGGGGATGGACCTGCTGAGGTTGAAGATGCTAGGTAGGATTGTTACATTGGCGATTATGTGTACACCAGTTGAAGAGTAGAATTGATGTTAGTTTCCAGTCAGTTGTTGACTTTATTATTATATTTTGTAGTAAGGCATGTGTTGCCTCCAGACCCTTTGATATTATGTTATATACTCTGATGTAATAAGTTCTAGAACTCCTTATCATGTTATATAAGATTCAGTCTGTTATCTTTAGCATTTGCTATTTAGAACTGCATGGTGTGGGCAATTCAATTACTTCACCAGTCATTCCCTATGGATTTAAAAAGAAAATTTCTTTTTCTCTATTTTTTACTATTCTGGGGTGTGACATGTAGCAACCTGTAAAATTTAATTCCCTTATATTAAATAAAATACCAGTTCTATTTTATTGTTGTGTACTATTCCTAGTGATTGTATTATTTTAATAAATAACTAGGTATTGCCCATGGCTAAAGCCACTACCGAACAATTCAAACAATACATGAGTTCGGCCATTAGTTAACTACATGTGCATGCAACACTTCAAATTGCCATGAAGTGTGCGTATAACGCAAATAGAACATCTCACAACAGTGTAGTAATTAATACTGAAAAAGTGAATGCGGCGCCAATAAATAACTTCACGTGCTTATTCGCAAGTATCTAACTTTACGTGCTTTCGGCGCCAATAAATTTTGATTTTCACTTATTGCATGATCTTTATGTTCTGTAGGAGTCCAACCATTCAAATGCACGGGATTTTGAAAAAACATAAAAACAATGAAAGTTCTAATGATAATTGAATGGAGATATTACAAACAGTTTGAAAAAAAAAATGTTGCAAATTGACATAAACATGAGAAAAGTTAATTGCATCAAGTTATTGTCCGCCATTTTCTCTCAATTCTTCTATTTGCCTGCACTTAGAACAAAAGTAAAAGTTAGCAACACACACAACAAAGTAGACAAAAAAAATTTTAGTTACGTGCAATTTAGATAAGATTGGATTTTCATTCTTTTCATTCACCTTGAATTCACGTAATTCAATCATTACAGCTCCTTGATCCCAATAATTAGAAGATTCCTATAAAATATTGCGTGATAATGTTATTTATTAAACACTTAAAAATTGTATGAAAAAAATCAACTTCACCAGAATTTTTGAATTCAATATTTTAACGATTTTGAGATTGTAGTGCCTGTATAACTATTAACAACAATTGTTTTATTTGTTAGTAAGATTGTAAGAAATAAAATAAAATACGCACTCACACACACACATATGCGTGTTTTTTTACCAATGAAATCATGCTATATGTATCTTTTTTTTGTTTATACGCCTGAAAGTCATAAATTCTATTAGACATCATGAAATAGTTTAAAAGAGAGAGAGAGAGAGAGAGAGAGAGAGAGAGAGAGAGGGAAAATAAATAATAAAAAAAAAACTGTAGACATCGTTAATACTTGCTTACCGCATATACTGTACACTATTGCACATTCTTTTCATTCTGAAAATGCTCAAGTTTTTAAGTCCGTTCGCAAATACTTCTGTATCCGCCTACTACAACTGAACAACACATCATAAATTAAGAATTAATATTTTGTTATTAATGTCATAAAAAAAATTTAAGAATGTTACTTGTGATGAATGCTATATATTAACAACATATATGAATGCTACATACGCACACACACAAAAAGAATGCTACGCACACACACATACACACACACACAAAAAGAATGCTACGTACATAAAACGATGCAGTAAAATGAGCAGCAAAAATTGGTTTTAACTCTACTACTATATAATGTATTCAAATCTAAAAAGAAAGAATCAAATGCTAAAGAATCATATGACAAAACAACATATCATTTTCTACAGTGAAAGTTCTGAAATTTTAAAAACCAAAACAACATGATGCATGAAATGAAGTTAGCCCCTTAAAGTGAAGGACTGCATGAATCAAGTAACACAAACTGATCTATGAAATAACCAATTCATAAAATTGAGACAGAGAAAACCAAAATGAAAGGGATTAATTAGTAGCTCATACTTGTTACTTTCGTGTGAAATTCTACAGTATAAAAATTATGAGAGAGGGGGGAGAGATTGCAGTGTATATATAAAAATAGGCGAGAAGCAAATGATATGTTGTATGCTAAAATTGCACGCCAAATTTTGGAAAGATAGAAATAGGAAATTAGTCAAAAAATACGTGTCATGATTAAAGAAAATATGGAAAGTAAAGATTGGGGAAAGAAGCAATTTTTCAATTGCCAAAAAATGGAAAGTAACAATCATCAACAAAAAATGGAAAGTAAAGATTGGGGAAAGAAGCAATTTTTCAATTGCTGAATTGAATACGAAACTTGAATAAAAAGGGAAAGAATGAGTTTAGGAATGCAATTGGGAAAGAATGTTTATGGAAAAATTGAGTTTAGGAATTCAATTGCCAATTGATTGTAGGGAAAGAAAATTTGAAAATAGATATCAGGCTCATAAATGGCAGAAAGATCTAAGGATAAGAGTGAAAGATAATTATAGTAATATTTAAATTAGGATAAGAGTAAACAGAGTAATATTTAGGATAGGAATTTCCTAAAATTGGAGGAACGAAAAATAAACACTACAGAAAAATTAACACTATTCCACAAACAATTTTTTCTCTCAAATCAATAAAGGTAGCAGTACAAAAATTAAAACAAAAAAAGCCAGTTGAAATCAATTACGTTAGATCAACAACAAAAAAAACCCACATAATTATGAGAACAAAAGTTCCATATCAAAAAAAAATTCGGATAGATTAAACCAACATGGGGCCATCAAACAATAAATTGCTCAAAACAGAAGTATGATCAAAAGAAAATGTCCTATCGAAGATGTATGATGGGTGTTAAATGAATAAATTGAAAACTACTCATTAAAAAGATCCCGATAGATTATTTGTATGATTAACACCCATCATACATTATTTTTTTGAAATTTCTGTAAATAAACATAATTTTTGTTTTAAAAAAATTTTAAAAAAATGGTTTTTTTCCCTAGAAAATTGCTTTCGAAACGATCTGAAAGTTTTTTTTTTCCTTGAAAGGGGAAAGAGAGAAAATAAAAAATTCGATTACTATGGAAAGGAAAAAAATTGGAGATCGATTACTATGGAAAGAAAAAATGAGAGTTAAAAATTGGGGATCTGCAACATTGGGGATCGATTACTATGGAAAGTAAGAAGAAAATTTTTATCCAGTTAAAAGGGGAAAGAGAAAAAAATTAGACCTGAGGAAAATTTTTTTTTTTTTTTTTTCCGATCTTCTTCTTTTTTCCGATCGTCTTTTTCTTTTTTTCCGATCACCATCTTCTTCAAATCGCAAGGTTGTGGTGGCATGGGGCAGAGGTGGAGGAGAAGGAGGGTGAGGGTGAGGGTGGATGAGGAGAGAGACGATCTGGAGAGAGAGAGAGGGGCGGTGGTGTGGGTTTGGCAGTGGTATGGTGGTGTGATTGTAGGTGAGGTAGAGAGAGAGAGAGAGAGACGGGTCTGGGTGTGATTCTGTGAGGCAGAATGTGAGGGGGGTTGTGAGATAGAGAGAGAGAGAGATGGGTATTTAGGCAGAATAGTGAGATAGGGTTTGAGGGTTCCAAAATATTACTCCAACTCACCAATCCAAGTCAGCCATATACCATTTAAGTCACATTATCTTATCTTAGTCACTTGTCCTAGTAGGACAAAGTTCTAATTTATAATATAGATTAGTACATATGTTACTAGTTATAAATTCAATGCATTTAATTTTGTAACCCCTAGTACATTTATTTGTCTCACGTAAAGACTATGCCCCAAAAATACCCTACGATTTGGGATAAATCCATTAATAAAATATAATGTCACATCATTAGCATTAATTTCCCCTAATGATTATGTTTTTGGGATATTTTCCTAAAGCTAAATGGACTGACTAAACTACCTAAACTAACTTAACTGATTAACTAATAATCCTAACTGATCAACGTAACTAAGCCTAACTAAATGATGTATAATGAGTGTTAGTATGTGGTGCTTGTGTGTGTTGTGTGTGTACGGCTTAGAGGCCACAAATCGTTCTTGGCCTAAGCGTAGGAATTACTATATATATGCATAACACTCATAGACTCTCATCACACAAGCAACACACACTCTCAAGCTCTTTGCAACTCTCGTACACACACACACATGCATACACACACATACACACACACACTCTCTCTCAAGAACTCCTTTTACTCTCATTCCATACACTCACAAACTAAAACTAGAAAAGGAAAGAAAAGAAATACAGAAGAAGATAAGAATTACAGAGAGGTTCATAGAGAGAGAGAGAGAGAAAGAATAGCCATTGTGAATTGGGTTATATTACAGTTTTCTCAAAAAATTCTCGATAGCCCAATCCTCTATAATTACAAACCGGTGAGTCTTTTAAACTCACTCTCAATGTACTTTAAGTGTATAAGAGTAATATGTGGGTTTGAAATATAGGTGTATATGTATATATATGTATATACATCAATGGTGGCCCAAAATTAGCGGTACCCAAAATATTATCAAAAATTCAATTCTGTTAATCTAAAATGTTAGTTAGAGTCTGTAGAGGCTAGGTTTCAAGTCTTGAATGCTAATTCATAACAGTTGCGATGAACGGTCAATTTTAATTTTGGGTACCTCTCAATTTTTCATATATAAGTAGATCTATGGTATAAATTAAGCCTCCAAACTTATATATTCATAATCAACACGCAAATACAGAGAGACTGATATATTACAAGCCCTATTTAGATTAAGTTTGAAAAATTCAAAGTGTAACAGAGAACCTAGTAGTTGGAGCTTGAAGAAGACCTTACTCGAGCGCTCATGACTCGAGAGCTCATACAGCTCAAGCGCTCACGCTTTACTTGACAACTTTGTGCACTAACGGGAGAATTGCCATATCTCTCTCCTCAGACCTCCGATTGACTCACAATTTGCGACCACGCGTCACCAAATTATCGACTACACTTTACCTGTTTTCAGCACCTGTATAAAATAAAATTTGGATAATCAAAATTTTACTTATACAAACTACTGTACCCTGCTGCAATATCGTTACATTAAGATTAGTTTTTATAAATCAGAATGTTAGAACTTGGTTTTAATTGGATGTACTCACACGTTTAAAGTATTATAATGATGAAAAGGAAAACCCGTAAAATGAAATATTACATCCATTTGCATAGTCGAGTTGGCATGTATGTAAGGGGTTTAGATCATTTCAGCATGTGTGTTTGTGAGAAAAGGCTAAGAGATGTTAGTTTGGCTTTTATTGGCATAGTTATCTGAATTAATTGACTTTTATGGGCGACGATGTTATCTTGGTCAGTAGAGTTTGGCCAAGCGGTTTTTATGGGCGATGATATTCTAAATTAACGGCCTTGTACTGGATGGTTCTGGCAAACTGACTGAATTAAGAGATTGTGGTTGAAGTAATAGAGTTAGTAACATAAGATGGTTGCATTGTTCATGCACGGTCATATATTCCTAATTAATGGTTCAGTGAATAAGGGACGACTTGAATAATCGATTAACTATACTTTAAGGTACTAAACCACAATGACGTTTAAATATGCTTTTATATACATTAAGTGTGCTTTTTTATTATACTTACTCGGCTTTCATAAGCTGACGACGTTTGTGCCCTGGACACCCAAAATGTCTAGGCTTCTTAGGTCCTGAATATACAGGGCAGTACGATTATGCCAGCTAGAAAGAAGAAGTTTAGCGGGTAAGATCATTTTCTTTCTTTTATATTATAAGTCTATAATGGGATAATATAATCGAAGATAATGTTTTTAAATTTGAATAAGGTGGCTTGTGCTTTTGATATATTGATAACGTTGTAATAACTTTAAAGTCGGATTATATTAATTGCAATGACTATTATTATTATTATTAATATTATTATTATTATTATCTTCCATGTTGCTATATATACTCTGCTTATTATTGTTTTAAGCTAAGTATAGGACAATGGATCCCTCACCTGTCATAACCTATGGGTCCAAAAAGGAACTGGAAATTTTTCCCTTTTCTTGCTATGTCGGGGCGTGACTAGATTTTTGGTATCCGAGCCCTGGTTTATACTTAGTCTTAATCCTAGTCTCAGATTTTGATAGCAAAGCATAGGCATAGTCCTAGTGTCCTCAGTACTTAGGTAATGACATTCATATATTCTAAGATTAATCATGATGTTAGTTTTCTTTGGTCAGGTCATCATGCCCATACATTGTTCCTGATGCTTATGGTGGACATGTGATCACTCTTGATTCCGTTGAGCCTGTTGACTTTGAGTTATATAATGCGATGGTACAACACCAGGCCATCGTTAGTGTAGAGAACAACCTTTGGCAATCGATCCATGTTGACGGTGTGGTAGACATGATGTAGATCTGACTAGAGGCCCTTTATCAGATTGAGACGCAAAGGCTAGTACTACTAGAGAAAGCTAGGAGGATTTAGAGTAACAACATGTATACACCCCTAGAGATAGAGACGATTCAAGCAAATCTGGCACCTTTGGTTACTCCAGTGGTACCATCACCACCACTAGTACCACCACCACCACCACATGCTATGGCTCCATTTACAGCCGTACCTATTGCACCCATCGCTGATCTTGATGAGAAGGAGGATGAGGATGATGTTGATAAGGTAGTTAGAGTTGTACCTGTGATGGTCGCAGAGATTGAGGCTGGTATTGCCCTAGAGGACTTAGAGGATGAGCTTGAGCCGGCACTTGAGGTTTATATTGTCGAGATGCTAGAGCCACCACCAGAGCTACCAGTTGAGCTCAATATTATGGGTGATGCTCCCCTCCCAGTATCTGATGACGATGGCAGCTTTTGGACTACCGTTCGCCCAACTCGCAGGGCCGAAGTATGGCGCCGATGGCCAGGTGACCCTATTAGATATATTTAGATATGTACACATAGACTTGATGTAAATATTGGACAGAGTAGTCACACCTTTTGTATTAACGCATGGCATAATATAGCATACTTATATAATAGGACGAATATAGATAGGGCAATGACTCCCATACTTTTGTATTATTGGACTAGTAGTCCCAAAATCCCCCACATTTTGACCATATAGAAGCATTGACATGACATATTGATGTAACTGCTTAAAATATATATATATATAACTATTTTCGGATACTTGTTGTGCCTTTTGATTAATATTTATGTAAGCTATGCTTTTGTTTATAAATTGTAGTGATAACGATTTACTATCAGGTCTTAAGATATATCATGGCTAGAAGGAGTCCCAGGAATCATCTCACCAGTTTATTGAGGGTGCACCTCCAACTACAGACCAAACTGGATTGTTTGAGGCTTTTGTTAGAAGAATTGAGGGGATAGGAAATTTAGCTGGCAACAACCATGCAAATGTCAATAATCAAGCTCTTTAAATAGGAGAGAAAAAGGTTGGAAAGGTTTCTTGCTTTGTGCTCGGAACAATTTACTAGAACCACAAAACCATGGAAGGACGAGCAGTGGCTAAGACATATGGATCATATATATCTTTGAGACCATGGAGTGAAATGAAGCTGAGAAAAAGAAACTGGCTATATTTGAATTAATGTATGCTGTTGCGGATTAGTGGTAAGCAGTAAAAGCTGTTATGGGAGAAAAGGCTATCAGAGTGATGATATGAACCACTTTCAGGAAGAAGTTGATGGAAAAGCGTTTCCCAGCGATCCAGAGGCACAAGAGAGAAAGAGAATTCATGGATCTGGTTTACGGGAATAGGTCAGTGCAGGAGTACACTGTCACACCCTTCTCGAAAAAAGTACATTCATTTTTAATGCATAATGGATTTCTGGAAATTATTAATATGGATTAATAATTGGGATGAGGTTGACCGTGGGTCAACGATAAGTGTCAATTGAGGACACGATAATTAGAAAATCAAGGAGACATTGATATGATTTGATTGAAATTTATGTGATTAAATGCTATTTGGCTTTATCTGATAATACGTACAAAAATATTCAGTCAAGGTCAGCCTTCGCCACCTCAGCAAGGAATGTCGAGGTATCCGGTAATGACGCTCACCACGTAACCATCCCGAGCTGTCCATCTAGGACTACTCAGGGCCAACCAACAGGTCGGGTGCATGATACGGGGTCACCCCATGATGCGCTCTAGGAGGTTCTAGGTAGCTTCCCACCTCAGCTAGTAGACTAATGGAAAACCTAGATAGTTTCCTAACTCAATTAGGGAACTCCCATAATTTGTGTTAATCACTCCTTATTTGATCATACTGCCCTTATCGGGTCACTTACCTTGTTTGATTTGTCTCTTGTATCTATAAAAGAGACCACTCACCCCCTTCAAGGGGGATCACATTCTCACTTGACAGAATAGCAATACACAACACTCATACGCATATACTTAGCCGATCTCTGGTAGTACTGCCCGTCTTGTTGGTTCACCAAAGGCCGCCGGTGATTTGTTAGTGCAAGTGCTCCGACACACCACGTGGATGTAGGTCTCCTAGTTAATTGGGCCGAACCACACTCTAATCCCTCTTATTTCACTCTTCCTACCTTTAACCAAATTTTTGCATCATCAGTTTGGTGCCGTCTATGGGCAACGACAGTTTTTCTCCAAAAAAAAATAAATCTGTTACTGATCAATATGCTGTCAAAGAAGAGTAAGAAGACTGCTACTCCAACGGGTCCAGCGGATTCACAGGCCGGGCAATCGGCTGCCTCCATGACCTTACAACAGATTACCACGATTCTCGCCCAACTCATGGAGGACCAGCACCAAACTCAGCAGCAAATCGAAGCACTGCTGGCCCGACTAGATAAACTACCTTAAGCTGAGGATTAGCTCAAAAATGATGCACGCGAATGCATGTTGGTGCGGACTCGATGGGGCGCCCATACCGCACCGGTATCCCCCCTGGCTTTGGAGCAGTTCAGGAATGATGAGTGTAGCTGTGGCCCTGAGCAGAAGCGACAACGAGCCTGGGCTAACCCTAATCAAGCAGTAGACGGTAGAGGGATTATCAACAGCAGGCGCGCTGCCAGGAGAGATGGGCAAAAGCAAACGGCCCGGGAAATAGCCTAAGAACACCCGCCCAGGAGTCGTGGAGGTCTTAGGCACGTGATTGCCAAGAGTCAAAGTCATGCCCCATCTCTAAGGACAACGCGCTTCAAAGAAGAGGCTTCATCGTTTGACTCGTCCAACTGCACAGATACAAGGCGGGAGACCAGAAAGACAAGGCCCAAATCAACGACTTACAATAACAAATCGAGAAGTTGTGCCGCAGGCCAAGACGCGACTACACCAACCCCAAAATTGAGTCACCCATCACAGTTTGGGTCACAAGATTCCCCATTCCTCGTAAGTTCAAGCAATCGCATCTCTATTCTTATGACAATTCGGGGAGCCCGGTCGATCATGTTCGGACTTACAAGGCTCAGATGGCGGTAGTTACCAATGCCAACGAACTGTTCTGCTTAGCCTTTCCCAGCACCCTCAAAGGTCCAGTCGCACAGTGATTCCTCGCATTAAATCCTGAATGGTCAATGATTTTAAGGCACTCACAAGCTCTTCGTCAGCCAGTTCATGGGGATGCTCGATCGATCATAGTAGATACCCAATTGCTTGTCGTCAAGCAGCACAAGGGAGAATCCCTGAAAGATTATGTCAATCGTTTCAATCAGCAAAAGCTCTAGATTTGCAACCTGAATGAAACGGTCGCAATCACAGGCTTCTGCTCAGGGGTTCAACACACCAAGGTTGCCATGTCGTTCAACCATGATCGACCGACCGGCCACCCTAGTTGAACTCTTGAAGAGGGCTGGGAAATACATTGAGATGGAGTAGTTCTTGAAGTCTAAGCATGGTAGATTTATGAGAGATAAGTCCTCAAAATCCAAACGCAAACACGAGGGTTCTGAGAAGGGCTCGAGAAAGAAGCCGAAGCTAGATTAGCAAAGAGGCCATCGAGATCAGGCCCCAATCACCTTCACACCTCTTTCCTAGTCTATCCAAGATGTCATGTTTGCCGCCAAGGCTCAGTAATTGCTCAAACAACTGACAAAGCTGAAGAGCCCGCCCAATAAGAGAAATAGGGACAAGTACTGATGGTACCATAAAAATCATGGTCATGACACAAAGAATTGCTTTAAGTTAAAGATTGCCATTAAGAAGCTAATCGAGCTGGGTCACCTTGCTAAGTTTGTCACAATGGATAGACGACCTTGGCCTGACGCTTGAGCACCTGAGCAGCAACAACCCCTCGATCATATCAACATGATCTCTAGAGGAACATCGGGTAGAGGGGATTCACAATCGACCAGAAAGAGGCATGCTTGGGCATCCCGAGCGAATATCCTACATGTCCAATCAGCTAACTCCCCACCAACTGATGAATTGACATTCTCATTCGATGACATAAAGGACCTGCACTTCTCCCATGATGATCCACTAGTAGTGACGCTCTCCAAAGCTAATTATATGAAATAGATGGTATTAGTGGACAAAGGCAGCTCCTCAGACATTCTATTCTCCTTAGCCTTTGATAAGTTTGGGATATCAAGGGATAGGCTCCGACCGGTTGCCACTCCCTTGGTCGGGTTCAACGGTTCAAGCACACAACTGCTCAAGATGATCAAGCGGCCAGTCCTGATGGGAATATACCCGCAGCAAGTCTCAGTGATGGCAAACTTCTTGGTTGTGGAGGGTCCATTCGTATATAACGTCATCCTTGGGAGGCCAACGCTCAATAAAGCCAAGGCGATTGTTTTGACATATAGCCTGTTATCAAGGTCCCAACCCCTCAGGGTTCGGGAAGCCTAAGAGGAGACCAAGCAATCAACCTGAGTTGTTACATTAGCTCTCTATGTGGAAAGGCCATTGTAGAAACACTAAACGTCCAGGAGGCGGCCCGGTAGAGGAACTAAATCCAGTGGTGCTAGACCCCAAGTTCCCCACCGGTCCGTCAGCACTGGCACTCTCCTGGAACCAAGTCTCAGAGAAAAGTTAATCCAACTCCTGAGAAAGAGCCAAGACGTCTTCTCCTGGTGCCATGAAGACATGCCAGGAATAGATCCCCGGGTCATATCCCACCGTCTCAAAGTTAACTCGAGTTCCCAACCAGTCAAGCAGAAGAGAAGGGTCATGGTTCTCAAAAGACAAACAATAGTGCACGAGGAAATCAAAAAGCCCCTCAAGGCGAGGTTGGTCCGAGAAGTTCACTATCCCAACTGGTTGATTAACGTGGTAATGGTCAAGAAAAGTAAAGAAAAGTGGAGAATGTGTATGAACTTTACTGACTTGAACAAGGCTTGCCCCAAGGATTGCTATCCACTACTGAGGATACACCTCCTCGTGGACTCCACGACTGGTCACTCACTTCTCTCTTTTATGGATGCGTACTTGGGGTACAACTAGATCAGCATGTATCCCAAGGACGAAGAGAAAACTTCTTTCATCACCGACAAGGGGATGTATTGCTAAAAGGTGATGCCCTTTAGCCACAAAAATGCCGGGGCAACTTATCAATGCCTGGTCAACCATATGTTCATGGATCTTATCGAGAAAATGATTAAGGTATTTGTTGACGACCTCTTGGTCAAAAGCGAAGACGAGTTCGACCATCTCGAGCACCTGTCCGGGTCCTTAAGCATCTTAAGAAAATTTAGGATGAGGTTAAACCCGGCCAAGTGCACGTTTGGAGTCTCGTCCAGAAAGTACCTTGGGCATCTGATCAGCCAACGGGGAATCTAGGAGAACCTCGAGAAATTTCAAGCCATCATAAACATGCAGTCATCTCAGTCAATAAAGGAAGTGCAAAGTTTGGCTGGGCGGGTAGCTGCCTTGAACAGATTCGTCTCCCGGGTAACCAACCGGTGCCTACCTCTTTTTAAAATCCTCCGCAAAGCTTTTCAGTGGTCAGAAGAGTATGAAGATGTGTTTTAGGAGCTCAACAAATACCTAACATCACCTCCTCTACTCTCAGCGCCCATACCAGAGGAGGAATTGTTGCTCTATCTGGCAGTGTCGCTCTTGACGGTGAGCTTAACGTTGGTTAGGGAAGAGCATGTGATACAATAGTCGATCTACTACACGAGCCGGGCACTATAAGGCCCAGAAAGAAGATACTCCCGCATCGAGAAGCTCGCCTTAGCACTAATCATCTTCGCCTGAAAACTCCACCCTTACTTTCAAGCCTATGTCATTGCGGTTCTCACAGATCAGCCACTTCGTCAGATCCTTAATCAACCAGAAACATCTGGGAGGCTTATGAAGTGGGCATTGAAATTGGAGGAATTCGAAGTAATCTACCAACCCTGTACAACAATCAAGGGACAGGCAGTGGCAGACTTTCTTATGGAATTCATGTATTCAGAAGATCCAGTAGAAGAGCTTAATCTACCTGAGTTATCGCCCGACCTACAACCCGACACCCCGACCTAGGTACTTTATGTGGACAGATCCTCCAACAAACAAGGCAGCGAGGTAGGGATCATCCTGGCCATTCCCGACGGGATTCAGTTGGAGTACGCATTAAGGTTTGGAATTCAGGCCTCTAACAACAAAGTCGAGTACGAAGCCTTATTGGTCGGGCTGTAATTGACTACCTCAATGGGCAAACAGCAGATTCAAGGATACAGTGACTCCCATCTTGTTGTCAACCAAGTCAATCGGGAGTACGAGGTGCGGGAGGAAAATATGGTGGCCTACTTAGCCCTAGTCAGGTCTGCTACCAAACAGCTCAGGGGTTTCTTAATTAAACAGATCCAGAGAGGGGAAAACACGAGGGTTAACCGGTTAGCGCGCTTAGCATCGTCTTTTAAGTCTAACCTGTTTGGGATAAGGGTAGAGTATCTACCCGAGCCCAGTGTGTCCAACTTAGAAGGCATGGACATTGACTCGATTGATGTAGGGCCCAGCTGGATGGATCCAATCATGAACTTCCTCACAACTGGATATCTGCCGAACGGAAAGGACGAAGCCCACCAGGTCAAATACCGGACGGCATGATACCACCTCGTTCACGGTGTCCTCTATAAAAGGGGGTTCTCTATCCCATATCTGTGGTGCATCCACCCTACTCAGGTCCAAGGAATACTGCACGAAATCCATGAAGGAGTGTGGAGGAGCCATGTTGGAGGCATGACACTCTCCAGTAAAGCCCTGCTGCAAGGTTACTACTAGCCAATTATGGCCCAAGATTCTCAAGAATATGTCAAGTGGTGTGACAAGTGTCAGAGACATGCACATATGATCAACCATCCGAGAGAGCTTCAAACCCCAATCCTCAGGCCCTGGCCTTTTGCCCAGTGGGGCATCGACATAGTCGGACCCCTTCCCATGGCTAAAGGCCAGGTCAATTTACTATTATCGCTATGAACTATTTCACTAAGTGGGCAAAAGCTGAGCCCTTGGCACCAATCACTGAGAAAAAGATAGAATGTTTCATTGAGAGAAACATTCTCAGCAGGTTCGGCATTCCCAGGGTACTGGTCAGCTACAATGGTAGGCAGTTCGATACCCCGATATTCAGGCACTTCTGCTTGGGCTATGGTATATCAAATCACTACTCTTCTCCCAAGAACCCTCAAGCTAACTGATAGGCCAAAGTAATAAATTGAACGATCCTATAGTCCATAAAAACCAGGCTTGAAAATGCCAAGGGACTCTAGGCGGAGGAACTACCAACCCTTCTATGGGCCTATCGTACTACTCCCCAAGCGCCAACATGAGAGACCCCATTCTCCCTCACCTATGGTTTAGAGGCAGTGGACCCATAAAGCTCAAATTACTAACTTACTGGGTGGCAAATTTCAGCGAACAAGGTAATGAGGAAGCCCTTAGAGGGGAGCTCGACCTAATAGAAGAGAAAAGGGACCGAGCATATCTAAAAGTAGCAGCCTATAACAGCGGGTCTCTCGATATTTCAACAGCAAAATCAAGCACTGTAGTTTCCAAGTGGTAGACCTAGTCCTCAAGGCGGTAAACCAGTCTACCAAAGTCCCGAGCCACGAGAAATTGGGGTCAAACTGGGAAGAACCCTACAGGCTTATCCAAGTCAACAGGCCGGGCACTTCCTGGTTATAGACTTTGGATGGACTAAATCTGTCTCACCCTTGGAACGTGCAATATCTCTGCAAGTACTTTCAATAACGCATGGATCAATATTGGTTAGGAACTTATTCTGAAACACACTATAGCTCTTCCCGAGCAATTATTATAATTTTCAAAAGAAATAAAGATTTTGTTTTAGTGCAAATAATGTTCCCTACCAGTATTCAATACAAAAGACCTCAGGATTACACTCGAGGCACAAAAGACTTCGGGATCATACTCGAGCCACACAAGATCCCGGGATAACACCCGAGGCACAATAAGGACCCCGGGATCATGCCCGAGGCATCGATTTTGCTTAGGTCCATAACCTACGATGGGTGCAAACCCCTCTAGGTGGCTGATGATAGTAAACCCCAAAAGACCCTGGAACTAGCAACGTTCTAGGTCAGTTACCTATAGTCCTTTCCTTTACATAAGCCTGCCTTAGTAAAAGCTTGGGGGGCAGGAAGAACACGGAACTAAGATAGAAAACCACACCGAGCACTCACTGGACTTGGAATTAAACCTTGAACTTTCCTAAGTACCTACAGGGCTCAGAGTTTATAGGGCAGTAATAGGAATGGAACTCCTACACTATCCCGGACGGGACCCGTAAACCTATAATTTACAAGTCAAGTGCTAGAGAATTCAAGGCGTTACTAGCCCTTACAAGACGTAGTGTCCCCGACTGGTCATAGACTTAAACCCTTTGATAAGGCAGGGTTTTGGTATGACTCATGACCGAGCGGGCATAGGCAATTATAAGCAAACATGTAAATAAGTACAAGCACATCAACAGTTGGTACAAAAGGTGACCTCGGAGGGCCTTTTCATTAACAGTTTAAAAAGATAATATACTATGCCTGGGGGGAAATATAGCAGACTCCCCCCCCCCCCAAAAAAAAAAAATTTAAAAAAACAAAAAGTAAAAAAATACATATGCAAGATATCTACAGGTCGAGAACCATGGGTCATCCACGACCACTATCTTCTCTGTCTCCTCGACCACCCCGTCCAGCGTAGCTTCCTCGATTAGTGTGCCCTTAGCAGCTGTACCCTCATCGGTGGTGGGCTTCGCGTTCCAGTAGTCAGAGTCCATCCCCTCGTACGTTGAGATGTCCCACTCAGGATGGTCTCGGGCCAAATTCCTCTTTAGGTCCTCATAGTCTTGAAAGAAGCCATCATCAAAAGCCTCCTCAATAGACCCTACAACCGGCGCCTCAAATATAGCCTTCTCCCAAGCTTTCGCCACCGTCAGCCTTGCCCGAGCTGTCTCTAACTTTGCCAAGGCAGTTGCTAACTCCGCTTGCATCGTTCTTAGGCCCATAATCAAGCCCTTGACCTTGTCCTTCTCCATGGCTAGGGCTATTTCCTTGGCCTCCAGAGCGGTCCTCTCCTTTGATAGGGCGGCTTCAACAGCAGCAACCCTCCGGCGAAGGTGGGCAAGAAAGACTCGGCTTCGACAGCCATGCAGCTGACCTGTAAAAAGCAAGCACAAGCAAGTTAGTTATTACAGCAAACAAAAAGGCAAAAGAAGAAAGCTATAAGGCAGAGTTACTCACAAAATGGGAAAGCAGTAACAACCACCAGGCAAATAAATTATCCAAGCGGTAGGAACTCACCAAGGATAATTAGAGGAAAAATAGGTGCTTCAACGGGCTAATCCGATTTATAAGTAATTTTTTGATCTCCCGACTGGGTTAACACATTCCAAATATTTGTGGGTATGTCTATCAAGCCCTTAATCTTGTCTTGGCACTTGTCGAGGATGCTCGGTGGATCAGTCGACCCCACTGCAAAATAGAGCACGAAAAAGTAAATTTCATAATTTAAGTAAAAGCAAAGAAAGAAGAAAAAGAGATGCAGGACGGGCTTACTTCTCAACTTCCCCGCCCAGGAAGTCCTCAGTTGAATTCTTGGGGCCTCTTCATAGAGCCCAAGGGTGGATACTTGAAAGAATTTATTCTTCCACCCCTTGTTGTTTCTCGGGCAATTAACAATGATTTTTATCCCCTATCGGGCTCCTAGTGAAAACAATCTGGCCTTCCTATGCAAAGGGAACGGTTGGTGGCTCCACAAGAGCTGTTGAAGGGTGAGTTTGTACCCAAAGACCTAGGGCCAGATGCAGATAGACCCTATCAGGAACCTCCAATCGTTTAGGGCCAATTGACTAAGGGTGATCCCGAGATAGATCAGAACGTCTCTGGTAATCAGGTGGAGGCTGATGTAGAAACCAGCCATGAGGTGTCCTCATATAAGGTCACAAACCCCGACCAGAATATATGAGCCCCTCCTTTAAGTGTGTTAAGGGAACACTAGTTGGGAATGTCGTATTTACCCTTGATCTGTTCCAAGTCAGCAGCACGCAAACTAGTAGGAATAAACTCACAGGCGAATGCTGCTTTAGGACTGCTCAAGACCGGAACCTCATTGCTTGAGCCTCGATAGACAGAGGCTATAGGGGTTCCTGACCACCTCATCATCCGATACCTAAATAGGGATCCTGACCCACTTGATCAGATAAGGTCGTGAAAGGAGGATCTAAACTTGTGTCCGGGGTCCCTGACTACAATTGTTCATCCTCCGACCAGGAAGACGAGTCAAACCTTGACTGGCACATCTCTAAGGCTCCTACAACTTGGTGAGGGAGTAACTGGCAGCCTAAGTAAGGGCCAGGGACTCCAAGTCTAAGATACAAGGGGGGTAAGGTTAGAAGTCTACAAGGCAAAGTATACAAGATCTTTAGAATAAGGTAGTACTCGGTTAAAACTGTACCCGGACCCGATTGGTTCATCTTCCCTATTGTACTACCTAATCTGAAGAGGAAGCTAAACCTAAGGAAGAGAAAGTCCCACTCCCTTATAAACCCTAACGGATTCCTATTTCCAGTCTCACTCGGGAATCAGAAGAAGAGGAGAGAAAAATGCAGTAAATTACAAGGCTGGGGAGATAAAGACTTATGGGAAAAAGAGCGTGAAGTGGAGCTCAGAAAGCTTTACTGTGTGCTTTATTTTTTAAAATTGCTCAGTAGTCTCTATCTCTGAACAGCATGAATGACAGAAATGCACAAGTACTCCTTATATAGGTAATACAAATAGTCCAGAACAAATCAGATCCAATAGTTTTGCACGACTCCCGCCTAAACACTTGCCAGCTGGCACCTTGGGCAGTCCAAACAGTGCCTCAAAAGGCTCGTGCATTTAATGCATAACATGACAGCTCGGTTATGACGCGACCATTCAGTTAGGACCTTGTTGGGTCTCAACCACACCAATCGCTCCTTGGCACGTGGCAACTACCGACCCTAGGTTCCCGAGGCCACTATTCGGTCCAACATCTAGATTACCGTGATGACCAATCATGTCCCGAGTAATGTCCCGAGCAGTGTACCGTATGGTTCAAGTGAGTTGTATTGATTTTCAACATTCATCTAATGAAGCATCACATTAGCCCTGAAAATGGGGGGCAATTGATACAGAAAAAAATATTCAGTCAAGGTCAGCCCTGCCACCTTAGCAAAGAATGCTGAGGTATCCGGCAATGATGCTTACCACGTAACCATCCCAAGCTGTCCATCTAGGAGCAATCGGGGTTGACCAACAGGTCGAATGCACAATGCGGGGTCACCCTAATAAGCGCAACCTGGGCATTACCCATGACGCGCTCCAGGAGGTTCCAAGCAGTTTCCTACCTTAGCTAAAAGACTAATGGAAAGCCTAGATAGTTTTCTAACTCAATTAGGGAGCTCCCATGACTTGTGTTAATCACACCTTATTTGATTAAACTGCCCTTATCGGGCTACTTACCTTGTAAGAGTGGTCTCTTGTATCTATAAAAGAGACCACTTACCCCCTTCAAGGGGGATCGCATTCTTACTTGATAGAATAGCAATACACAACACTCATACGCATATACCCAGCCAGTCTTTGGTAGTACCGCCCTTCTTGTTGGTTCACCAAAGGCTACTAGTGATTTGTTAGTATAAGTTCTCCGACACACCACATGGACGTAGTTCTCCTAGTTAATGGGGCCAAACCACACTCAAATCCCTCTTGTTTAACTCTTCTTATCTCTAACCAAAAATTGGCATCATCATCTGGTAATCATGAATACTGAATTTATCTATGTAGTGTACTTGCAAATAATTTTGATCTTGATTTAGATCACTTTGAATGTTATAGTGAGAACGTAAGTGATACATTACATAAAAGATAGGTTATCTGAAAAATTCCATGAAAATAGTTTCGGAATGTAATTACGGACTCAAACAAAACTTAGACAAAAACTTTTATGAAGTATAGATTTTCACTCGTGAATCGATAACTTAGACATTTAAGATATTTTGGGAGATAATTGGAAGATTAGAAAACTCGTGGGGGTTAAGTGTAATTTCCAAGTCTCGAGGCTATATATAGATGAGAGGTGAGATATTTTCACATTTTCACAAACATCTCAAACCAAAACCTTGGAGGAGCTTAGGAGATTTGGGGATTTTGAAGCTTCGGACTTCACGATGCCAATCGATAACCTTTTCGTCCATTGGTTTTCAACCAAATTTCATATACGGACTCTTTGAGATAAGAGCTTTGTTTTGATACCTCTTAAGCCTTGTTTGGCTAAGTTTTATGAAAAATCCTAATTTTTGAAATTTGGAGAAAACTATGTAAAACTTGTAAGAATCACTTGTAATCAGAGATTCGGACTCTTAGAACTTCTCCTGAAATCTCAAGAGCATAGCTTAAGTTGCAATTTCTAGACCTATGTTTTATAGGAAATTTATAGGTTTTAAATATCAGGATTGATATTTTGGATTTGGGAAAAATTCATGTATTAATTAGGCCCATTAATTAGCACGTGAAATCATATGAAAAGCACATGTATGTGATTACATGAGCATGTTACATGTCTATGTGGGTCAAAGGGGAGTTTGGTACAATTCCATCCAGGATAAGCTCCTCGATGTTTGAGGGTTTTGTACCGATGGCTACCGTGCATGAATTGGGAAAAGGCCTAGCCAGGGCACTGTGCATGGTGTGGGAGAAGGCCAAACTAGGGCACTGGATGCGTGGCAAGGAGGAGGCCTTCGATGTTGGGATGGCAACGGGGCAGGTATGGGACGAGGTACCCTTTCCCCGACCCCGCCCTGCCTGAAAAGGTACTCACCCCCACCCTGTCCTACCCCGCCTCCCCCCCCCCCCCACCCCACCCCACCCCACCCCAAGGTATGAGGAATCCCAACCCCGACCCCGATCCCAATTATCACCTCCCACCCCACCCCCGCCCCGCCCTGCTCCGCTAAACCCCAACCAAGTCTCAAATTTAGAAAATCTTCAATCCAAAATTTTCTTCCAATAAATTCTCAATCAATTTAGTAGAAAACAACAATCAAAATCAAATTCAATCTACAAGTGATACATTTCTACCATAAAATTTAGAAAAAGCCCTAATGAAGATGCTTACATATCTAAATATGGCATAGTGTACATACCAGATCGCTTATCGAAATCAATAGCAAGACAAAGTCGTTTCTCTCATCAAACCTATTAGACTAACAACAGTAGAGGCTCAAAGTGGCAATGTCGTCGGTAGCAGCCAAAGCTCTTTCCCCATGGGAACTTCCATGCTGGATTGTCTTCCTAATCTGGTAAGGAGAAGAAGACCGAGAGTCAGAGAGTTGAGGAAGAGAAAGAGAGACATCAGACAATGTTTGTAGAGAGATGAAGTCTAGGATGATTGTGTGTTGAAGTATGGTGATTTCGTGACTAGTGATTCTCATGAAGATTGAAGAGAAAGAGATGAGATGAGATGAAAGTTGAGAACTTGAGACAGATGAGAGAGATTCTCTGGTGGTCTTGATGAGGCGCCGAACTTAGGACAATAAAAAGGATGCCCAAAATTTTGTTTGGTATTACTTATACTAGCACAGTAAAGGGTAATATACATAATTATTGAGGGTAAATGCGATAAATACAAGTATATTCGGGGCGGGTTCAGGGGATTTGACCCTATACCTGACCTGACCCGACCCAAACCTGACTTGAGCACTTCCCCCCATACCCGACCCTATCCCATGAAAGCCTCCCTTATACCCTACCTATTAGGGGCAGGGCGGGGAACCCGAAAAACCCGCCCTATTGCCATCCCTACTTTCATGGCATCAATTCCATTTACCGGATGAATGTGTACCACTGTCCCTAGAGAATAGTCTATGTAAGTGTTGATGTTAAAGCATGAATTATCATATATGCATATGTTTAGAATTGTACACTCATCATATAGATGAGTAGTAGAGCTTTACTCTATTATAGGTGATAAAAAGAAAGAAAAGAAGAACTATAAGGAGTGAGGTCGTGGAAATGTCGGGGATTGTTCTATGTATATGTTTTATTTTCCATTCCAAGGATGTGATAAAGAATTTGGTGAAGATTGGTTTATGTATTCAATTTAGAACTTCGAAATGACTTGTAGTGGTGTAATATGGGATAAAACTTCTTTTGGTTAAGTTTGTAATGTATCCGAACTCATGAGTTCGTATTTTAGAAACTTTACTTGTCAAATTTGAATTTCAAATGAATGTTTATGGAGCTTTTATGAATCAAACCAAACAAATCCTAACTTGTTTTGTCTCCGCTTACTTTTCAAAGTTAGCAAGATCTATGTATGTTCTTGTATCCTTATTTTAGTTTGAATGGATTGGAATCTTGCGGGTGTGTTGATGTGTTTCTAAGAGGTAAAGGTTGGATGACTTCTAGGCAAGAGTCTGCCAGAGGGTCATTCGATCAGTCGAAGGGGTCAGATCGACCAGTTGAAGTACTCTCGGCCTGAAAGGAGTTATGCCCAAGGGTCATTCGACCAGTTGAAGGGGACCATTCGACCGGTCAAACTACCCCTTGTCCCTTTACTCTTCGCACCTCTTTTTGAAAAATAATTAAAAATTTTAATTGGATCTTAGGGTACCTTTAGGGTCCTTATTAACATAATACACTAGTTTTAAAATGCAATTAACTTTTTAAATTTATACGAATTTTGTGAACTAGTAGTTCAATGTTTCCCAAATGAATTTTGTGTTAAAGGGGTTTTTTTATGATTTTATTTATGTTTCTCGCTACTATGATTGTAATAATGAATTGGATGTGACTCGGTGGCGTGCCACATGTCCAATTTCTACCCATAGTGGGATGGGTCGTGACATACATAACCCAATTTGAGAGGCTATCTCAGTTTGCTCAACATATGGTGGATATAAATGAAAAGAATATCGGAAAATAAAATTAGGGTTTGGCTGCGCCTATTCATTGCATGACCATTGGGCATTTGGATAAGGCATTCGAATCTCTCGTGGACATGGCCACTGAATTGGAAGAGGATGTTTGCTCTAGCCGCAAACAATTTGACTTTCGACCACCATAGAGAGGCAATATTGGGAACAAATCGTCGTACAGCAATCAAGGTCAAAAGAGAATATTCCATGTGAATCGAAAATCTCAACCAGCCTCAGCTACAATCAGGTGCAGGAGGGAAATATTAATAATTATTTTAACTGCGATACCCCTGGTCACATAGATTGTGATTGCAAGGCAACAAGGTACAATAGTTGACAGGATATGGTGTGCTATAACTGTAGAAGGACTGGTCACGTCAGCAAGTACTATCGCACTCCCAAAGGAGGAATCTAGGTCAGCCAGGACAGGTCTAACTAAATGCAATCATCCCAGAGGCCACAGGTTATGAGGAAACATGGTACGAAGGAACCCAAATGAAGAACAGCTAGAGCAGCAAGTCATGGAAGTTATATTATTACTTTATAATCATCGTGCGAAATCCATATTTGATATGGGTTCTATAAAAGAGACCTTTGACCCCCCATTGAAGGGGACGGACCCCTATTGAAGGGCTGACTTTTCAATCTACACAGCACCTCTATAGCATTCATCTACATGCCCGACCGGCCTACGGTAGTTCTAGACTTGTTGGTTCACCATAGGCCCCCAGCTCTTTTACAGTATAGTGAGCATGCTCAGACACACATGTGGACATAAGTACCTTCATTAATAGGGCTGTACCACATACAAAAAAACTAGTCTCTCACTCTCTCTCTCCTAATTTTTCTTAAATTTACTCTTACCAAATTTTGGCATCATCAGCTTGGCACCGTCTATGGGAATGACAAGTTCCTCACCAACAAATCTCTTGCCTGATAGCCATGCCTCTGAAGGTCGGGCGAGAAGACTGCATAGCAGGCCAACCGGGATGTTCCTCTGGCCCCGGTACCAGCTGCGGCAATCATGACATCTAAGCCGATCACCACGACCTCACAAAACTCTTGGAGGGCCAGCGTCAACTCCAGCAACAGATCGAAGCCCTGCTGGCCCAGCAAAGCAGTCCTCCAGTGGCTGGGAAATGACTCGGGAACGTTGCGCACGGTCGGGAACCGATCTTGACCGGACAACGTGCACGAGCCAACCCATCCCCCGTTGAGGATGCCAGAGACATCAAAGTAGGCGTACTGCCCGAGAGGAAAGGCATAAGCATATGGCCCGGGAATCAGTCAAGGGTCACTTGGTCAAGAGCCGACTTGTCCCTAGGCACACGATGGACCGGAGTCATAGCCAAGCCCGATCCCAGAGGACAGTACACCACCATGAAGAAGAAGCCTCTTCTACTGACCCAACCAACCCTTCAGATATCGGTCGGGAAGGAGGAGAAGCCTAAATCAAGGACTTGCAGAAGTAGATTGACGGAGTGGCCAAAAAGCTTGATCAAAATCGTGCTCAGAATCAAGCCAATACCGAGACAGAGTCACCGTTCTCCAGCCAGATCATGAGGTTTGCCATCCCGCGCAAATTTAAGCAACCTCACCTAGATACTTATAACGGCTCGGAAAGCCTGGTCAACCACGTCCGGACCTACAAGGCTCAGATGGCCCTAGCCACCAACTCCAAGCAACTACACTGCCTAGCATTCCCAAACACTTTGAATGGTCCGACCGTGCAATGGTTCTACTCCTTGGAGCCCCGATCAGTCTATAGTTTCAAGCAACTCAGCAATCCGTTCAGGCCAAAGCCTGACTGTAGACACCCCATTTTGTCGGCTATCAGATTTAGGAGACCCATAGCTTGGTGGTTCACAATGATCGTAAAAGACTCAAAAGGACTCTCGGAAGTCAGCTCTATCTCTCAGAATGCTCAGAATGACCAAAATGCCCCTGAAAGCCCGAAAACTTCCAGATTTGGTCCCAAAGTTCTGAAAACATGCTACGTCATGAGAAAAGTGATAAAATGAGTTTTTAAGAAAAATCGGATGAAATCGTCAGCTCCCAGAGACCCCCGGAAGTCCCGGAAGTTCCCCGAAAGTCCCCGTTGACCGGTTTGACCAAAGTTTGACCAGGTTTGACCGGAGTTTGGCCAAGTTTGACCAAGTTTGACCGAAATTGTCCGAATTCACCGGAATCATTAGAAAAGTATTAAAATAAGTTTTAAAAGAGAATCGAGCGAAAACGTCGGCTCCTGGGAGTTCCCGGAGGTTCCCAGAACTTCCCGGGAATCCCAGGTTTGACCAGTTTGACCAAGATTTGACTTTGGAATCGGGACACTAAAACAATTTTCAAATATTTTTCATGGATACTAGAGGTCAATAGCTTTCCAACGGTATATCGCACATAATTTCTGGATTTAAAACGAATTTATTATGAATTTCCAAAGGCGAAAAAGGCGATCAAATCGGCTTTTATCGCGAATACCGTAAAAACTTTTCAAGGTGACCTATCCCCGAACTATTTTTTATGTAAAGTAGACTCCATTACCTTTCCAACGGTATATCATAACCTCAATTTGGAGTTCGTACGCATTTTCTGTGAATTTTGGACGAAATAGGGCATTTTCGCGAATACCGGAACTTCAGGGGGCCTAAACAGCATTATCTGGACGAAGGGAGGAGCAGTGCCGCCGCGGCACTCCCCTCCAGAACAGTGAGTTTTTGTAATTTCTTTTGGGGTCCCATTTTGATTAATTAAAAACCAAAACGACGTAGTTTTGATTCCCAGCTTATTTTGGACCAATGGGAGACCATTTTAAACTTTTTAAAACTCCATTTACCACCCCTCCTTTGCCTATAAAAGAAGCCATTTACTTCCATTTAGAGGAGAGACATGGAAGCTTAGAGAAAGCTTAAGAAGAAACTCTAGGGAAATATAGAGAGAGAAAGAGAAGAAGTAGTCTTCTTCTTCCATTTTTTCCAATCAAAGTGAGTTCTAATCTTGTTTTCCTCCACCATTTTTCTATATACTTCATCATCAATATACCCAATCACCATTCTTGAGCATTCTTGAGTTAGGAAGCTACTTCCATGTCCAAATGTCAAAATCTATGAGTGAAACACCAAGCTATAAGTCCAAAATCATATTGATTATCATCTATTGATTGTTATTTACTTGCTTGTTCATATTATGTTCATCTCTTCTTAATCTCATTTCTTTTTATTTTCTTTATTTACTTACTAGTTCATCATCATCTAAGTGATGACATGAAGTTTGGGGTGAGTGAATCCTTATGGATAGTAGTTCTTGACCTCAAAAACATGTTTGATAGATGATGATCATAACCTCAATACTTCCAAGATGTTCTTGAAATGTATTGAAGTTATGTCCAAAATAAAAATGAATCTCTTCAATAATATTGGGAGTTCTTTGATGATTCAAGGTTGGATGAGGTTCTAAGTGGTCACATGGTCATCTCAAGAGTTTAAGTTCATGCTTTGAACATCTATTTCAGAACCCCCAATCAAGAACTCAAACTTTATTTCAAACCCAAATCCATTTTCTTCAAGAATGATCCAAAACAGTGAGCTGTTCAGATTCAAAGATTTGTTTTGAATTAAATACTTGAGTTATGATGATGAAACTCCTGGAAAATCTTCCTAAGACATCATAGTTTGTCCCCAATTTTTCCCATCAATTATAGAAATGTGAAAGTATTTGTTTTGGATGTGAGAAGTTCATATTCATAATCTGCCTCTGTTCTCACAGAATGTTCACCCAACTTCTTGCACTTATTATGGATATTTTCGTCACTGTACATATATCTTTTCTATTTGTTTTATAAAACTTGGGTGTCTTAGGAAAATTTTGGTATATAATGGGTCATCATAAACCTTTTCTTTGATTTATGAAAAATCATACAAAATCAGTCAACAGTGCAGCTTTTGTTTCTGAGTCATGTGTACATTCTGATTTATTTCTTTTAATCTGTGATAGCTATTGATGTTTGGCTTTTTGGTTTATTTTCTAGACACAATAAGGATGATCTCTGATTTTTCTCACATTTTTCTAGGCACGTTTGACCTCCCATTATAATGTTACAAAGTAATGCATACAGTCTGTCCAATATTCACAGCATTTCACTTTTTGGATTTCACACTTTGATGCAACACTCTCTTGTATCTAGATGAACCCATATCCCATGCACATGTTCTTTACCACTTTTAGCATGCTATATCATATCATGTATCATCTATCCTCTCATGTATCTTACTCCCATAGATTCTTGAGTTTGATTTCCAAATAAAACCATGGTTTGCAAATACTTGGGAAGTTCTTGAAATAAGTTAGGAATTGATATTCCAAGTGGTTAGAATATTCATCCAAGATCTGGAAGTATACTTTCAAAACCCTCATTTCAAAACCCCCCTCTTAAACCCCTCATTTTGATTTCAAGAAATAAACCTTGTTTTTTTCAAAACCCTCAAAACAGTGAGTCATTTAACTTCAAGAAATTATTTTGAGTTCAATACTCAATGTATGAATGCAAGACCACTTGGAAAGTCTTCCTAACTCATTAGAGAACACCTATGATTTTTGGTTTGACTTGGAAATACTTGAAAATTGTCCATTTGGATCCAAACATTTTCTGTAGACATTCTGTTTTTGATGTCATAGCAGCTAGGTCAACTTACGACCTCTTTTCCAGAAAACTTTTCCAAAAGGGGTGGTCCTAACTTATTTTTCCCTTAAAATTAAATGTCTTAGGGAACTTTCTGTTTAAAATGGGCCTCTAGATCATTCCTTTTCATTTTCTAAGATTTTCTAACATTTCAGTCGACAGTGCGAACTCTGTTTCTGAGTGACCTCTATTGTTTATATGATTTCTCTCAATATGTGATAGCTATTCAAGATTGGCCTTTTGGGTTGTGTTCTAGACACAATAAGGAACATCTCCATAAAAAATCATGCATTGAAAACATTCCTAACCCCTCTTTTCAAATTCCAAAAGATCATGCTACTGTTCTGTCCACTATTCACAGCAAGTACATTTCAACTTTCATTCTTTGATTTGATACTCATATGCATTCCAAATTAGCTCATGTCCTAGGAAGTAGTTCATACTACATTTGTACGCATCCTATGTTGATTTCATTCATTCATTCATACACATTTTAGACTTCTAAGTCATTCTAGAAATCCATGTACCCAAAACACACTACAACCTTTGCACATTTTAGATACATACATTACATTCATGCAAGATTTGGGGTTTTTGTAACTCTTAATCTAAGAAGATTATAAGGAATGATCACGATCACACGTTCATGCTTCCCCTTGATCTAATCATCCTTTCTCATCCGTCCCGGGGATTGAGGGATCTTCTTTTCTCAAAGATTAACATGCATCATACTAGCTTGCTAAGCATATTTAGATTTCTTTGGTTATTTGTTTCAAGAACAATTCATGTCCCCCTTTAGATTAGGAAGTCTTGATTATTTGATATATGATTAGACGATTTTTCCTAGGTTTATTTGTGTGATCTTTCACTTTACATTGTATGATATTTGGCTTAGATCTTATGAATGATATCTTATCTTTAGATCTTCCAATTTTAAATTTTCTTATGTGATGTAATATACTATCATAGTATTATTTGTCGAACCAAACATAGTATAAGATGATTATTTGGATGCTAATTGAGGCCCGTCGAAAGATGGGGCGAGTTGAGGGTGTTTTAGTCGCGACAAAGGCTCCTTCCTCTCTCGTACCAAAACCCCGAACCAAGTTCTTTGGTTATGAAGGACCGGTGCCCTTATCCGCTTGGGTGAGTCAAAATTAGGTTTCTTGGTTCCTTAAAGACCAAGTGGCGACTCTGTATCTGTTTTCAACAGATCATTTTCTTTTCTTTGATCCAAGTCAAATTCCTTTTCAAAACAATCTCAAACAAGAGAAGTGGTCCGAATCCGCGTGTCCACAATCTGGCGACTCTGCTGGGGATTTTTTATTTTTAAAACAAAATAATACAGAGGTTTGACTCATAAGAAGCATCCTTAAAATCATCTTTTTACTGTGTTTGGTTCACCGCATTGCACTTTTGCATTTCCCCCTCGACTGTGTCTGAAACGCGGCGCTGACATTGTTCAGGTCTTGTTGTGCCAGGGCACGAGTCACCGTTGATACTGTACCTTCCAAGGTATATCAAAAAGAGTAAAAACCTCCGTACTGTCTCCCCGATGGTATATTGGAACTCTCGTCAACGGACCCTCTTTGACTAAACCCACCCTTTTCATATAGATTCCTGTAGAACCTTTCATAGGACTGTTCATTTATCTTTTCAGATAGGACAATGTGATATAACTGCTGTATGCCCTGGTGGGATTACCTGCGCGGTGTAGACGCTTATGTGACATAGAACAGAATCTCTTTCTTATGATTCCCAAGGCAATCGCTCACATGTGATCACATTGAGTTGACTTGCCTAGGTACCATGATAAGGATGTCTGCTCTATGCTCACAAAGATATACACTGCAAACCTTGTTTGTTGGTCCTGAGACATAGGAGTATGAAAACTTGCTAGAAAGTATGATCACCATCATCACCTATTCCCGTCGTATATCCCTATTTCTTCCAACAGAAACTCTACCCAACTCATCAGGATATCCCTGTTTCTCCTAGAAACTCTGTCCAAATCACCAAGATTTCCTAGAAATCCCTATTTCTCCCCCAGAATACCCAGAAACCTCAATTTTTCTTAGAAACTCCGATCTACTTGTTTTTCCCAGAAATACCCATAGTACTTGTTTCTCCCAAAAAACTCTGCCCAAATCACCCTGAAATGCCCAGATATACTTGTGTCTCCTAGAAACTCTATCCATATTTCTCAGAAATACCCAAAATACCAGTTTCTCCTAGAAGCTCAGTCTAAATCAACCAGAAATTCTTATTTCTCCCAAAAACTCAAATGACTTCTAGAAATTTCTCCGAACCTTCCAAATCCCTATTTCTCCCAGAAACTCTGTCCAAAATTCCCGAAGTATCCCGAAAATTCCTGTTGTCCCTTGGTGATCACACTGGAAAGTAAGGTTAGCACACTCTGTATGCCTAGGACCTTATTTGTTTAGCTGCTATCTGTTAGAAATAGGAGCATCATATAGATTAGGGCTTGCATTTGCATGCTTGTCTCATATGCATACACAATCTGTGTCAGTCTACATTCACGTACACCTCGTCAGTCTCACATGTGCCAATCTCTACACATCAAATGCATACATGTCATCATCTTCACTCATGTCAATCGTTATATAGGGGTCATATACATACTGCGACCGTCATTGGTTCACATCGATGAATTCTTCAAAATCTCTGATCATCTCTCCCTGATAGGAGTCCATAAGAAGTGTTTCGCGCCTCCGCTAATTTGGAATTTTACTTCTATTTGCAGAAAAATTGTAGCCCCGGGTAAAAAACACTGTTGTACCTCCCCAAATTCATTATCGTGATCACGGGCTAGCACAGACCATCATCGATCCACCAATGGCCTACAAAGCTCTGGAAGAGAAAGTGAACAAGCTACAAACCACTGTTGAGCAGTTGAGTTTAAGGGTGAGTCAATTTGAGAAGATGGCATGGAGTATTAGCAAAGAACTGCTTGAAATGGGGACCAGAATTGAGGATGTCATCATAGAAGAAAAGTTCAAGAATGATGAACCCCAACACCAGTCCAAGAGGTCTAAATACTCCCGACACTCCCCGGATGTCAACGCCCTGCGCAGCCAACCCATGGCATACCCTCATCGGGCATACCAATCCTCCAACCAAACCACTAGTTGCCCTTACCAGAAAAAGCAACCCCGTACCTTTGCCAAACTAGATATCTCCCCCTCCACAGCCTTAGGCCGTCTACTAAAAAAGGGGTACCTCCAACTCCTTCAGCCTCGTACCGATCCCCCACCACCTAACTGTGACCTGTCCAAACGATGTGCCTACCACCAAGGCCTAGGCCATGACACCGACCAGTGCATACGTCTCCGCCATGATATCCAGGACCTCATCGACCAAAACATCATTGAGCCACCACCCATTCAACCCCGTGTCGCCTAAGCCCCTGACTTACCTATTCGAATGATCCTCTTCGCTGAGGGCGATGAATGTTGAACCTGTGCTGGTGAAGTGATGGTGTTTGGGACTCTTGCTAGAAAAGCAAATGAAGATGCTCTTTAGAAAAAGAAAAAAAAAAGAATAAGTGAGTCACTGTGACATTCCATTTGAGACCAGGTCGAGTCTAGTCGAGTCTGTTGTATGTTTATTCTTGTGGTCGAGTTTGTCTATCATTAAGTTGTTAATGAGTCTGTAATCCTTCTCTACTGATGGAATGAAGTCTCATTTTACCTAATCTGATGTGCTTAGTCATAGATGCATGAATCGCTGAACTGAAGTGTCACTTTTCAAATTACCATGGATATTACTGTGCTAAAAAAAGGGTAATTTTTTTTACTCAAACAAAAAAATCCTGAAAGGTCAAAATCAATTTTGCGCTGACACCAATGAAGAGCCGAGAATTGAATAGTCTTACTTTAAGAATTTAAAGATGCTTTTGCTCAAATCTTGAAAAGACATACTTGAGACTGATTTGGGGCTTGCCCAACACCCCTTTCTACCATTTCTACCATTTCAGAGCTTTGGGCCCAACCCAATTGATAGCCATGCGAACCTGTGCGGACTTGGTCCTTGATGGTAGCTAAACATTTCAATGAGTTTCATCTCCACTTTCAAAAAAAAAAAAAAAAAAAAAAGCTCGATAGGTTGAAAACCCGAAAGGGCACCTAGGCAAAAGTTAGAGCTGAAAAGGTATTGATTTCCAAGATCTGACCTTAGCCAGTCAAAATAATGGAGAAAATGAAAGAAATAAAACAACTGAGAGAATCGTATGTGCCTAGATCACATTTCCAAAGGCACGGAACAACCACAATTCTGAAAAATGACATGCACATTTCAGAATTCTAAGATTGCGATTGAAAGATCTTGTAAGAATCAGCTGCATGAAAAACAAAATTGACTGGCTAAGCGAAAGTGAAAAGGATCAATCCTCAAAACAAAAGAAAAAGAAAAAGAAAAAGAAAAGACAACAAAAGAAAAGAAAAGAAAGGGAGATTGAAACTGAATCTTTTTTATTCAAAGATACCACAAGTGGCTCAAGTTTGAACTTCTTTGACGATTGGTTTGAAAAACCCTCATACCTCAAACCCCTTATTTCAAGCCTTGCCTTGAACTACGCTCGACCTGATTCCCACTCGGGGATACGTAGGCAACCACATCGGTTCGGTCAACACAATCATAATCAAACCAATTTCCTTCAAGCCTTGCCTTGAACTACGCTCGGCCTGATTCCCACTCGGGGATACGTAGACAACCGCATCGGTTCGGTCACCCCACCTACCCAAAAATCAACCCGCTTCTTCCCAACCATGCCCGAACTACGTTGGACCTGATCCCCACTTGGGGGTACGTAGGCAGACTTTCAAAAAAGAAAAAAAGAAGGATGGCTCACTAGGTCGAAAATCCGAAAGGACGCCTAGGCAAAAATTAGAGTTAAATCCAAGGTGAGCAATAACAAAAGAGAGAAAAGAGCTTACTAGGTCACCTCACTGGTGCCTAGGAAAAAGTTATGAGCATTTGAGAGATTAAAGTTATGGTCCATGCCTCAAGCCAGAAAATCACCTTCCACACTAGGGGCAAACTTCGGCTACCCGCCTCGTTTGCCTGACTTTTACTATCTACCCTTCACACAAGGGGCAAACTTCGGTCACCTACCTCGTTTGCCCAAAACCTCCAATGAACCTTCCTCCAAACTAGGGGCAAACTTCGGTCATTTGCCTCGTTTGCCTACCGATCCCACTTCATGCCCTTCAAACTAGGGGCAAACTTCGTTTGCCACCTGATCCCTATACACCAATGGTAAGCCTTCAAGAACATTGTCTTGAACAGATGGAAATGGAGCGTCTTTCATTCCATAAGCTAAGGCACTAATTCAAAGCACATCTTGAGAGAAGCAAAGAAATTGATTAGATCAGTAGGGAGGAATTTTCAAAAATAAGATTCACCATCAAAGTGATGCCACGTTAAGGAGAGAAGTAAACACAAAAGAGAAATGGTACATCATTTATGACAAAAGCACATTAAGTTTTGGAAAGTCGACCTTGTTTCATTTTGGTGTCAAATGTGTCGTCCTCGTGCGTCAATGTCTGTCAAGTTTTTGAGTCTGTTGTAGTCTCAAATGTGTAAGTCAATAGTGACTAATAAAATTTTTAAATCAAGTTATAAAGAGCATGCTAATACAAGCAGGAGTACCAAACACCATTACTACACCGGTCAAGGCGTCAGCAGGAGAAGCGTCCAAACTTAGGGCAAATGCGAATTTCATCCCTTTCCAAACCATCAAAAGTTGACCTTCATCTTCTTGCAACATAAGTCCATGAGTGGCTGTTGATCTTTCTTCATGCAACATAAGTCCATGAGTGGCTGTTGATGATCTTCCTTTGTTCATGCAACATAAGTCCATGAGTGGCTGTTGATGATCTTCCTTTGTTCATGCAACATAAGTCCATGAGTGGCTGTTGATGATCTTCCTTTCTCCTTGCAACATAAGTCCATGAGTGGCTGTTGATCTTTCTTCATGCAACATAAGTCCATGAGTGGCTGTTGATGATCTTCCTTTATTCATGCAACATAAGTCCATGAGTGGCTGTTGATGATCTTCCTTTCTCCTTGCAACATAAGTCCATGAGTGGCTGTTGATCTTTCATTTTTCTTCATGCAACATAAGTCCATGAGTGGCTGTTGATGACCTTTTTTTATCCTAAAGCAACATAAGTCCATCACTCTCCTCTTTCAAAATCAAAACCTTAACTGCCGCAGGCCACCTCCGTATCCCTCATCACAAATAGAATGATACCTTGACTCTCATTTAAAGGACGTATTTCCTTCTTCCTAACAGAGTACATTATCTTTCAGCTCCCGGAGGCCCTAACCGGCCCCCTTGGATTGAGCGCCAAAAGAGATTCTCCGAGAACCCTACATCATCCCCCGAGGACAGAAATTGATAGATACCAGCTCCCGGAGGCCCTGACCGGCCCTCTTGGATTGAGCGCCAAAAGAGATTCTCCGAGAACCCTACATCATCCCCCGAGGACAGAAACCAATAGATACCAGCTCCCGGAGGCCCTGACCGGCCCACTTAGATTGAGCGCCAAAAGATATTCTCCGAGAACCCTACATCATCCCCCGAGGACAGAAACCGATAGATACCAGCTCTCGGAGGCCCTGACCGGCCCTCTTGGATTGAGCGCCAAAAGATATTCTCCGCGAACCTTACATCATCCCCCGAGGACAGAAACCAATAGATACCAGCTCCCGGAGGCCCTGACCGGCCCCCTTGGATTGAGCGCCAAAAGAGATTCTCCGAGAACCTTACATCATCCCCCGAGGACAGAAACCAATAGATACCAGCTCCCAGAGGCCCTGACCGGCCCTCTTGGATTGAGCGCCAAAAGAGATTCTCCGAGAACCCTACATCATCCCCCGAGGACAGAAACCAATAGATACCAGCTCCCGGAGGCCCTGACCGGCCCTCTTGGATTGAGCGCCAAAAGAGATTCTCCGAGAACCCTACATCATCCCCCGAGGACAGAAACCAATAGATACAAGCTCCCGGAGGCCCTGACCGGCCCTCTTGGATTGAGCGCCAAAAGAGATTCTCCGAGAACCTTACATCATCCCCCGAGGACAGAAACCAATAGATACCAGCTCCCGGAGGCCCTGACCGGCCCCCTTGGATTGAGCGCCAAAAGAGATTCTCCGAGAACCCTACATCATCCCCCGAGGATAGAAACCGATAGATACCAGCTCCCGGAGGCCCTGACCGGCCCCCTTGGATTGAGCGACAAAAGAGATTCTCTGAGAACCCTACATCATCCCCCGAGGACAGAAACCGATAGGCCCTAACCGGCTCTTTTGGATTTAGCATTGCGAGATCTGACCAACCACGAGAGATTCAGAGATGGATCCTGGTTCTAGGTCAAGAATTGAAGAGAGATTCTTAGAGAGTCCATCAGCTCCCGAAGGCCCTAACCGGCTCTTTTGGATTGAGCATTACAAAATCTGACCAACTACGAGAGATTCAGAGATGGATCCTGGTTTTAGGTCAAGAATTGAAGAGAGATTCTCAGAGAGTCCCCTACCATCCCAGCAGAAGATAGTAGAAGTCCGGACCGATTCTCCGGACTTGTCATCATCGGCCAAAACATCTCCCGCAGTCAAATCACCCCAATTCCCAAGGCAAGCACTGTCTATACACAATTCACAATCCGTGTCCACTGATCATCATGAGCCTTCTTACTTCTTATGAGCTTCCTCACACCTTCGTCTAAAATCGTGAGCTTTCTCACTTATCATGAGCTTTCTCACTTTTCGTGAGCTTCCTTACTCCTTCATCCAAAATCATGAGCTTTCTCACTTATTGTGAGCCTAACTCCTTTGTCCAAACTCGTGAGCTTTCTCACTAATCGTGAGCTTTCTCACTTATCATGAGCTTTTTCACTTATCGTGAGCTTCCTTATTCCTGTGTCTAAAATTCTGAGCCCCCTCACCTACCCATCGGTTATCATGAGCTTCCTCAAATAAAGATTATGAGCTTCTTCAGCAAACAAAAATTATGAGCTTTTCCCTTATCATGAGCTTCCTCACTCCCTTGTCGAAAATTATGAGCCCCCTCACCCACCCATCAGCTATTGTGAGCTTTCTCGCTTAACGGTTATCGCGAAACCCTTCTCCGATTGGCTATCTTGAACTTCTTCATCTATCGTTTGGTATCCAGGACTTCTGCGTCCGTCGATTGTTGTCCTCTGGGACCCCACGTTCGATTACATTTGTTTGCAAAGCACACTTCCCAAGTTCCAGAAGTTTGCCCCTAAACCGAGAGTCTTCTAAACCTTGATGTCTTTATCCGAGTCATCAACCACATCACAGTCGCAAACACTAGCACAACACCAGCCCACTCGGAGTGGCATACCCCACAGCACCTGCTCATACTAGGATCAGAACACTAGGCATGATAGAACTCAGGTACACAATCATATCACTTCCATGCATTTCATATCACTCTTTTAGCATAGCATCCGCCTGATTGTTGTGTATGTGCATGTGTGATTGGTCTCTTTATGCCCTGAACTACGTCCTGGTCTGATTCCCCTTGGGATACGTAGGCAGCTCACGCAGAGCACGACCAGCACTGACCTCAGCATCTTTTTTTCATCATTGCATCTTTTGCAACGTTCTTTTTATCCTAAATCTATAGCCTCCAAAAGACCTGTCTCTTCAAGGCTTTGGTACTCGCTTGCGACATGCGTTGCCTCGCAAGTTCATACCAAAGAGGGGCAAACTGTAGACAGCCCATTTTGTCGGCTATCAGATTTAGGAGACCCATAGCTTGGTGGTTCACAATGATCGTAAAAGACTCAAAAGGACTCTCGGAAGTCAGCTCTATCTCTCAGAATGCTCAGAATGACCAAAATGCCCCTGAAAGCTCGAAAACTTCCAGATTTGGTCCCAAAGTTCTGAAAACATGCTACGTCGTGAGAAAAAGTGATAAAATGAGTTTTTAAGAAAAATCGGATGAAATCGTCAGCTCCCAGAGACCCCCGGAAGTCCCGGAAGTTCCCCGAAAGTCCCCGTTGACCGGTTTGACCAAGGTTTGACCAGGTTTGACCGGAGTTTGGCCAAGTTTGACCAAGTTTGACCGAAATTGTCCGAATTCACCGGAATCATTAGAAAAGTATTAAAATAAGTTTTAAAAGAGAATCGAGCGAAAACGTCGGCTCTTGGGAGCTCCCGGAGGTTCCCAGAACTTCCCGGGAATCCCAGGTTTGACCAGTTTGACCAAGATTTGACTTTGGAATCGGGGCACTAAAACAATTTTCAAATATTTTTCATGGATACTAGAGGTCAATAGCTTTCCAACGGTATATCGCACATAATTTCTGGATTTAAAACGAATTTATTATGAATTTCCAAAGGCGAAAAAGGCGATCAAATCGGCTTTTATCGCGAATACCGTAAAAACTTTTCAAGGTGACCTATCCCCGAACTATTTTTTATGTAAAGTAGACTCCATTACCTTTCCAACGGTATATCATAACCTCAATTTGGAGTTCGTACGCATTTTCTGTGAATTTCGGACGAAATAGGGCCTTTTCGCGAATACCGGAACTTCAGGGGGCCTAAACAGCATTATCTGGACGAAGGGAGGAGCAGTGCCGCCGCGGCACTGGCCCACTGCCGCCGCGGCACTCCCCTCCAGAACAGTGAGTTTTTGTAATTTCTTTTGGGGTCCCATTTTGATTAATTAAAAACCAAAACGACGTAGTTTTGATTCCCAGCTTATTTTGGACCAATGGGAGAACATTTTAAACTTTTTAAAACTCCATTTACCACCCCTCCTTTGCCTATAAAAGAAGCCATTTACTTCCATTTAGAGGACAGACATGGAAGCTTAGAGAAAACTTAGGAAGAAACTCTAGGGAAATATAGAGAGAGAAAGAGAAGAAGTAGTCTTCTTCTTCCATTTTTTCCAATCAAAGTGAGTTCTAATCTTGTTTTCCTCCACCATTTTTCTATATACTTCATCATCAATATACCCAATCACCATTCTTGAGCATTCTTGAGTTAGGAAGCTACTTCCATGTCCAAATGTCAAAATCTATGAGTGAAACACCAAGCTATAAGTCCAAAATCATATTGATTATCATCTATTGATTGTTATTTACTTGCTTGTTCATATTATGTTCATCTCTTCTTAATCTCATTTCTTTTTATTTTCTTTATTTACTTACTAGTTCATCATCATCTAAGTGATGACATGAAGTTTGGGGTGAGTAAATCCTTATGGATAGTAGCTCTTGACGTCAAAAACATGTTTGATAGATGATGATCATAACCTCAATACTTCCAAGATGTTCTTGAAATGTATTGAAGTTATGTCCAAAATAAAAATGAATCTCTTCAATAATATTGGGAGTTCTTTGATGATTCAAGGTTGGATGAGGTTCTAAGTGGTCACATGGTCATCTCAAGAGTTTAAGTTCATGCTTTGAACATCTATTTCAAAACCCCCAATCAAGAACTCAAACTCTATTTCAAACCCAAATCCATTTTCTTCAAGAATGATCCAAAACAGTGAGCTGTTCAGATTCAAAGATTTGTTTTGAATTAAATACTTGAGTTATGATGATGAAACCACTTGGAAAATCTTCCTAAGACATCATAGTTTGTCCCCAATTTTTCCCATCAATTATAGAAATGTGAAAGTATTTGTTTTGGATGTGAGAAGTTCATATTCATAATCTGCCTCTGTTCTCACAGAATGTTCACCCAACTTCTTGCACTTATTATGGATATTTTCGTCACTGTACATATATCTTTTCTATTTGTTTTATAAAACTTGGGTGTCTTAGGAAACGTTTGGTATATAATGGGTCATCATAAACCTTTTCTTTGATTTATGAAAAATCATACAAAATCAGTCAACAGTGCAGCTTTTGTTTCTGAGTCATGTGTACATTCTGAGTTATTTCTTTTAATCTGTGATAGCTATTGATGTTTGGCTTTTTGGTTTATTTTCTAGACACAATAAGGATGATCTCTGATTTTCTCACATTTTTCTAGGCACGTTTGACCTCCCATTATAATGTTACAAAGTAATGCATACAGTCTGTCCACTATTCACAGCATTTCACTTTTTGGCTTTCACACTTTGATGCAACACTCTTTTGTATCTAGATGAACCCATATCCCATGCACATGTTCTTTACCACTTTTAGCATGCTATATCATATCATGTATCATCTATCCTCTCATGTATCATACTCCCATAGATTCTTGAGTTTGATTTCTAAATAAAACCATGGTTTGCAAATACGTGGGAAGTTCTTGAAATAAGTTAGGAATTGATATTCCAAGTGGTTAGAATATTCATCCAAGATCTGGAAGTATACTTTCAAAACCCTCATTTCAAAACCCCCCTCTTAAACCCCTCATTTTGATTTCAAGAAATAAACCTTGTTTTTCTCAAAACCCTCAAAACAGTGAGTCATTTAACTTCAAGAAATTATTTTGAGTTCAATACTCAATGTATGAATGCAAGACCACTTGGAAAGTCTTCCTAACTCATTAGAGAACACCTATGATTTTTGGTTTGACTTGGAAATACTTGAAAATGGTCCATTTGGATCCAAACATTTTCCTTAGACATTCTGTTTTTGATGTCATAGCAGCTAGGTCAACTTACGACCTCTTTTCCAGAAAACGTTTCCAAAAGGGGTGGTCCTAACTTATTTTTCCCTTAAAATTCAATGTCTTAGGGAACTGTCTGTATAAAATGGGCCTCTAGATCATTCTTTTTCATTTTCTAAGATTTTCTAACATTTCAGTCGACAGTACGAACTCTGTTTCTGAGTGACCTCTATTGTTTATATGATTTCTCTCAATCTGTGATAGCTATTCAAGATTGGCCTTTCGGGTTGTGTTCTAGACACAATAAGGAACATCTCCATAAAAAATCATGCATTGAAAACATTCCTAGCCCCTCTTTTCAAATTCCAAAAGATCATGCTACTGTTCTGTCCACTATTCACAGCAAGTACATTTCAACTTTCATTCTTTGATTTGATACTCATATGCATTCCAAATTAGCTCATGTCCTAGGAAGTAGTTCATACTACATTTGTACGCATCCTATGTTGATTTCATTCATTCATTCATACACATTTTAGACTTCTAAGTCATTCTAGAAATCCATGTACCCAAAACACACTACAACCTTTGCACATTTTAGATACATACATTGCATTCATGCAAGATTTGGGGTTTTTGTAACTCTTAATCTAAGAAGATTATAAGGAATGATCACGATCACACGTTCATGCTTCCCCTTGATCTAATCATCCTTTCTCATCCGTCCCGGGGATTGAGGGATCTTCTTTTCTCAAAGATTAACATGCATCATACTAACTTGCTAAGCATATTTAGATTTCTTTGGTTATTTGTTTCAAGAACAATTCATGTCCCCCTTTAGATTAGGAAGTCTTGATTATTTGATATATGATTAGACGATTTTTCCTAGGTTTATTTGTGTGATCTTTCACTTTACATTGTATGATATTTGGCTTAGATCTTATGAATGATATCTTATCTTTAGATCTTCCAATTTCAAATTTTCTTATGTGATGTAATATACTATCATAGTATTATTTGTCGAACCAAACATAGTATAAGATGATTATTTGGATGCTAATTGAGGCCCGTCGAAAGACGGGGCGAGTTGAGGGTGTTTTAGTCGCGACAAAGGCTCCTTCCTCTCTCGTACCAAAACCCCGAACCAAGTTCTTTGGTTATGAAGGGCCGGTGCCCTTATCCGCTTGGGTGAGTCAAAATTAGGTTTCTTGGTTCCTTAAAGACCAAGTGGCGACTCTGTATCTGTTTTCAACAGACCATTTTCTTTTCTTTGATCCAAGTCAAATTCCTTTTCAAAACAATCTCAAACAAGAGAAGTGGTCCGAATCCACGTGTCCACACTGACATACATCTACTGACAATCATACAAAGGGATAATGAGACCCTCAAGGAATTCACCGACCAGTTTAATCAAGAGAAGCTCAGCATCTATGATCTTGATGAAACTGCCGCTATTATAGCCTTCTGCTCAGGAGTTCAACATACCATGTGCGCCATGTCGTGTCACAGAAACTGACCGGTAACCTTGGTTAAACTCACAGAGAGGGTTAGAAAATACATTGACACTGAAGAATTTCTAAAGATCAAAGATCCTGGGCAAGAAAGCAACGAGTCTTCCAGAAGTAAGCAAAAGCGAGATCAGCCCGGGAGTTCTGACAGTTCTTCCAGTTCGCAGCAGTCCAGGTCAGGTAGCCCCAACCCGACCTCCAGTTCACAGCGGTCTGAGTCCGGCAGCCCTGACCCGACCTCCATTTCACATCGGTCAGGATCAAGCAGTTCCAACTTTGTCTCCAGCACAGAGATATTAGAAGCCCGACGATCTTGATCCGACCCCCTGTCTCCATCGGTCTAGATGAACCCGACTACAGTGGTACTTGCCTGATCACCACATGAGGCTCCACCGATTGTTAGAGAGCCCTTGCAAAGACCTCAGGCCTAACCCCGAGGCATACAAAGTCCTCGGGCCTAACCCCGAGGCATACAAAGACCTCGAGCCTAACCCCATGGCATACAAAGACCTCGGGCCTAACCCGGAGGCACAAGATTTGCTTAGGTCCAATCGACGATGGGGGCAAACACCCTAGGTGGCTGATGATGGCAAGCTTCAAAAGACCCTACAACCACCATGTTCCAGGTCGGTTACCTATGGTCATAGCCTCTGTAAGACCCTCGTCTTAGCGAAAGCTTGGGGGGTAAGACAGTGCAATGAACTAAACAGAAAATCACACCGAGTATCTACAGGCCTCGCGGATAACCAAGTCAAAATCTTAGACAATCCGAGCACCTACAGTACTCAGAGGCATTAACTCCACTTAGGTCCAAACCGACGATAGAGGTGACTAAAATCTCTTAGGTTGGCCCATGATAGAAGAGTAAAAAGGACCCTACCTTCATATACCAACACATGGTACGAGATTAAGAGTGACCACACAATCCCATAATAACTTGACCGATCGGGTTAACCTGAGCCTCCAAGGTCATAATTTCGTGCAATCGATTGGCAAGACATGCAAGTTTAATCCAACAGGCGCCCCAAAATTAATTAATTTGATACAAAGAAGCTTTCAAGTTTAATCCTCGAGTGACCTAAGATCAAAAATTCTGGTCTGCAAAACCAGAGATTCTGGGTTTGATCCCCAGTGGAGTCGCCAGATTGTGGATATCGCATTTTTTGTACCCACAACTTTTTAAAACATTTTCTGCTTCAAAATCAAAATATGAGTCACCATTTTTGAAAGGAATATTCAGAAACCATTTAAAAAGCAAACTGATCTTTTTGGAAACTAGATATTTCTAGGTCCGAGGATCATGGAATGAGAGGGGAAGGAGCCCGATGGACTTAAACACCCCCTCTCATCCTATCTCTCAATAGGCCTCTAGTCAATATCCTTTTAGTCGAATTATTGATCTAAGTGTGCCCTCAACTAATACATATATATATATATATATATTACAAAAGCATGTCTAAAAGGGTGTAAGATTGCTAACGACAAAATATCATTCATAAACCATATAATTCAAGTAGCAAGCAAGATGATGTGCAAATAGGGAACTAGAAACTTATCTCAGGATTCAGCCGTGAATATTAAACATGCAATGCATATAAATGAAGATAAAATGTAAGAAATGGTCTCTAATCACATATATACACATAAGGTAAATCATAATTCTAAGGTCTCGCACATGGAACTGGAATTATCAATAAAATCAAGAAATTAAATAAACTAAAGTGGAGTTTGAGAAAATCATACCTTAATCGCTACAAAACAAAGGGTTAGTTCACATGCTTTGAACATGATATAATATGAAATCCTAGTTAGCATTACTAAACTTCTAGCTAAAATCTATCAAGTATGGGAAGAATTGACCAACCATGAATTCCTTCTAATTAGTGGGAAACATGACATCATCTATAGATATAGAAGTCTCAAATAGAAGTCAGTGTAATGTCCATATAGAGATGGTATAGTCCCAACCTAATCACAAGGAATTCACAATTAGGTTCAGTTAAGTGCAATATAATCCTAATGCAAAACAAGTCCTAATTACAAGTATCAACCAATATGGATGAATGCACATGAATACATAAACATAAGCAAGAGTAAGCTATGAATTATTCATCGATTTGGAACATATAGCCTCTAGATTTAAGTTTGAATAACCATTATTAGAGCATGGCTTAAACCTTAGGTCATGGGAAAGTCATTTAGGTCATTATTTGCAAAGTTTATCAAAATCTACAACAGAATTTCAAAAACTACAGAGAAGAAACCCGAAATTAAAAATAGAAAAAGCATGAATTCCATAGTTTGATTTCAATAATTTATAGACACAAGATGCCTCTGTGAGTCTAGTTCCTAATCCAAAAGGAAAATCAAAGATCAACGGTTCAATCTCTGGGAATTGGGTCATAACCGGACATTACTCATAATTCAACAACTCCCTGTCCAGAGATTTTGTATGATTTTCTAAAAATAGTAAATAAATCCGAATGACTCTAATCTTTTTAGGAACTCTTAATAACACATTAAACTTGATGGAAAAAATTATTTGAAGTCAAGAATGCTTCATTTAGGTCCTGATTTACTCATTTCAAGAAGGAATTACTATTCTGAAATTCTGGACAGATTATGATTGTTTCACAAAACTCATAAATAAACCATCTTACACATGATATCTCATTGAAACAAATATTACAGTGGTAGATCTTTGTGTTATTAACATTCTCCAATTAGTTTCATTTAATTCCAATTGATCATTATTTAACTAAAAATCCTTGATCAAAATTGGTTTATGAATTCACTGCACCATTTGTTGAGTTCATTTTGGTAAAGCCTATAATGTCAAACCCTAGAGGTTGATTCATTCAAGACTACTTCTCCTTCCCATATGATGGTTATTGGAGATAAAAAAGAATAATCCATGTGAGTCTCAATGGATGCATGGAAAGGATTCCATGAGACTTCCAACTATAAGACCCAAGTCATGAACTTGGATCTACTAATCATGTATGGGTATGATTATTCTCCTTTGAATCAAAAGCTCATAGAGAAATCAAGGACTAACTCAAGGGAATAAAAAAAAAGGTATTGAGAACCTCATGAATCCCAAGAGATGAACACAACAAGAGAAAAGAAAATCAAGGTTCAAACAATATCCAAGTTAATTTTGTTTTATGGTTTATTTGGCCTTAAACCTTAGGTTACTTTGATCCAAATCAACAAAAAGAAAGTTCAAACACAATATTAGTGGTGTGTGATGAAACGAGGTGGGAAGAGGGTTTTTTAAAATGTGTAAAAGATCCTAAAGAATTCTATATTTTGTGATTGAACTCAAACCAAGAACTAGTTAAGATTAGAGGTTACCTCCAATTATCCACAACTTTTGTGTTTTTGAAGGTCTTCCAAAGACAATTTAAGCTCTTCTTTCCAACTCTTGTAGTAACTTACTCCTTAATTCTCCTAATTCTCTCTAAGATTCTCCTAATTATCTCAAGGAATATTAAGAGATTCAAAACTAAAAATCAAGATTGAGCTTAAAAGTTGAGATTCTTTAAGACCAAGATTGAGATTCAAGATCCCTTATAATGGGATATTCATCTCCTATATATAGGCAAATTTTTTAAGGGTTATTTTGGTAATTTCAGGGGTAAAATCCTAATCCCAGATGTCCTTTTGATGGTACAAAACATAATATTTCAAAGCAGACTACCCCAAAAATACGACATTCAGTGGAGTTGGATGCGGCACTCAGTAAGTGCTGGAACGACACTCACTGTTCACCAGCTCCGCATTCACTGAATGCCGATCCAGCACTCAGTGATTGTCGTGGACAACTCCACAGACTGTTGTCTTTTATTTTTTACAACGTTTGAAGATTTTTGCGGCATTCAATTATTGCCATAGCGGTTCTCACTGACTGCTGTTGCGGCTGTCTGGGAGTGCCACTGCTACAGTGCGTGACTGCCGCAGGCACACTGTGTGCCATTTTCTCATCCTTTTTATCTTCTTTTCTTTTTTGTCTATTTTTTATTTTCTTTGAAATCTAAGGGCCTTTTAAAGAGCTTGAATCACCTTTGGAAGCCCTAGATTAGTCGGACATTGTCATCATTGGACTTAGAGGTAACACTCTCCTAAATTTGACGACCAGTCAAAATCGAGATGTCTACACTTATTTTAAGGTACTAGAAGTTTTGGGTTCTGACATTAATGGTGAGACTCAAGTTGACATAATCTTGCATTCATTGCCTTCATCATTAACTCAATTTAAAAGGGTTTTTAAAATGAGTAAAATAGTTTTTTCAACAAGTGAGTTGATGAGCTCTCTTGAGGCAACGATGAATGTAGTCAAAAAGGAGACAAATGTTCAGAACATTGGAATGGCTTCATCTTCTGAAACTAAACCTTAGGGCATAAGTTTAGAAAAGGAGAAGTAAGGCTCAAGGATAGATGAGCCTAACCCAACTATTGCGAAGAAGGCAAGACTTGAAAAGGGAAAGGCTGGTGCTGTGCCAAAAGGAAAAGTGTTTCCATTGTGACAGGAAAGGGCATTGGAAAAGGAATTGTATGGAATACTTGACTGCCAAAAGGCAAGGTATGATAGTTTTCACTAGTTTTTGAAGTAAGTTAAAAAACTGATACTTCAACTACTTAGGGCACTAATTCTAATTTTTCTGATCATATCTATAATTATTACAGGGGATTAGAAAATAAGAATGTGCAGTGATTAGAAGATCTTGATTGCCTTTTGGGATCTGATGCAAGAGTTGCTATTAGATTAGTAGTTTTATATTGTAATAAAACTTTGGAGTTATTTGATGGATTTTTTCAGTTTTGAATTAATGAATAAATATTTATTCTTTTGATTTTGGTACTGAAATTGTTGATTAAAAGAAAGTGTTTTTTGGATGTGATCTAATAACTTGTCAAGCAAGTAACTCACCTATTTACTTTTGTTTCTCATATATTATCTAACGTAATATTTAAATAACTCATAGGTATTTTACCATCTAAAGGATATGACCCTCAACTAATTCTATAAACCTTTGGTTATAGAGGCTAGATCATATTAATCTAAATGGGATAAATAGGGAGCAAAGGATTGGATCCTAGAGTCTTTTTGTTGCTGTAGACACCCCAATTTTGACCGACCGTCGAATTTAGGAGAGTGTAACCTCCATATCCGATGATGACAAGGACCGGAAGATTTGAAGTATTCCAAGCTCTTCAGAAAGTTCTCTAAAACGCGGTAAAATTTCACAGAAAAAGCGAAAATACCAAGTATTTAGGAGAATTCAGGTATAAAATACGATTTTCGGAAAATATCCTCAAGGATCATCTTGCTTTGAAAAAAGAAAAATCCAAAAGGGGGAATTTTAGCCAAAACCGGCACACGGCGGGCTGCCGCGGCACTCAGTGACTGCCGCACGGCAGTCACAGCGGCACTCACCAAGTGCCGTGCCGGCACTCACCAAGTGCCGCCACAGTTTTCTGACTGCCGTTCACTTTTAAAGTCTGTATTTTGCAGAGCAAAACGTATGCGTATGCGAATAAGAACAAAAAACTGATAAAGTAAGACTCACAAAAATGCGGCAATCCATTAATGGCCGCGGCATTTGATGAATGCCGCGCGGCAGTCATTGAGTGTCGCGACGGCAGTCGTGAAATGCCGCGGCGGTAGTCACGGACTGCCGCGGCAGTATCTGGACTGCCGCGCTAGACAGCAGTCTACATAATTTCAGAAAGTACACATTGTACCACCAAATGAGAGAATTACACCTGTTTTTTGCTCCGAAATTCACCAAAAATGCCTGGTAATTTTGCTTATAAAAGAGAAGGGATCTTCCTAAAGGGGAGAGACCAAGAAGAACACCAAGAAACACATTGGGAGAGAGGTCACATACAAAAAATACTTCCATTACACCAACATTTTTAGAGAGAAAAAGAGAGTGTTTAGAGAATTAGAGAGAAGAGCTTGGAAGATCTTCAAAGAAAAGAAAACTTTGAGGATAATTTGGAGGTGATCCTCTAACCATAGATTATTGGCTTATTCTTTCTTCTTTTAAAATCTCTAATCCTAAAAATCTTTCACTATCTTCTTTGTTTATCAAGTAAACTTAGGAGCTTCTTTTGTTTCCATATTACTTTCTTCCATTTTCTTTGTTTATATTTTTCTCTTGAAGGTCTTGGAGATCTTCAATATCTCTTTTGATCTCTTGAGCATGATCTCTTGAATCCCATGTAGGCTTGTGCTTCACATAGGAGTCAAAGTTTGATTACCACTTCATAAGAAGATCCAAGTCCATATTCATGAGTTGGATCTTCTAAACTTGATGTCTTGAGGAATCCCTTTTATATTCCTTTAGGACTCATGAGTCATAATCATGTCTCCCTCTCCAATGACCATCAAATGGTAGGAGAATGTAGTTTTGAGTCTAAACCCATCTCCATGGTTTAGATTCCTTATCTTATAGATTTCATGAAGTCTATCCATATTTCATTTGAAATCTATGAAGAATAAAGGTTTATAGTCTCTAATGACCATCAAATGGTAAGAGAAGTGGTTTGGTTCAACTCAACTTCATGGTTTAATAGTTGGAGTTGCCAAATAAAATTGAACTAGCAAAGTAAAAACAGTGAATCCACAAACTGTTTTTGATCAAAGACTTTTAGTTCGAAATCTAACCGTTGAAATCAAGTGAAACCAACGGGAAAGTGTCAATAACACAATATTCTACCACTGTAATTTTTTTTTTAAGGTGGTTTCATGTTTAGCATGGTTTGATCATGAGTTTTGTGACATAAATACAATCTGCCCAGAATTTCAGAATAGTTTCAGAACAGTGACACTCTTTTGAAACAATTAAATCAGAGTTCTAATAAAGTGTTTGTGACCCCAAATAATTTTTTCTATGAAGATTAATGTGTTAGGAAGTCACCCTAAAAATAACAAAGCAATTCGGATTTTTTTGCTATTTTTAATAAATCGTGCAAGAATTCTGGACAGAAGGTTGTAAAGTGCTGAGTGATGTCTAGTATTTTTCATATTCCCGAAGATCCGACCGTTGAAATTTTGATTTGAAAACTAGACTCACAGAGGCATATTGAGTCCAAAAATCATTAAGATCAAACCATGGGAGATATGCTTTTTATTTCTTTGAAGTTCTGGTCTGCTCTCTGCAATTTTTCAGAGTTTTATGACACATTTGACTTACTTTGTAAACAAGGGTCTAAATGACTTTTCTATGATCTAGGGCTTAAACCGTGCTTTAATAATGATTAGGTGAGTTTGAATTCGGGTAAGTTCACTTGTTCTCTATTGCATATCATATCGCTTGTTACCTGAATTACGTGGCTTTTGAGTGATATTTTGTCAATTGCAATTTTACACCCTTTGGACATGCTTTTGTGATGTATATGTATATATGTATTAGTTGAGGGCATGTTTAAATTAATAAATTTGATTAAAAGGATGTTGAGTAGAGGCCTATCGCAAGATAGGATGAGAGAGGGTGTTTTAGTCCGACGGGCTCCTTCCTCTGTCATTCCATAATCCCCGGACCTAGTTAATCTTTGGTTTCGCAAGCGATCAGTTTCCTTTCAAAATGGTTTCTTAATTTTCCTTTTAAAAAATTAAGTGGCGACTCTTTTGAATTTGAAAATTGGAAAAGATTTTAAATAAGAAAAGCTGTGGGTAAGTCAACCTGCGATATCCACAATCTGGCGACTCTGCTGGGGATCGAACCCAAAATCTCTGGTTTCGCAGACCAGAATTCTGATTTTGGGTTCACTTGAGGATTGGACTTGAAAAATATCCTTTTGATCAAATTAATTAATCTTTATGTGCCTGTTGCATTTCACTTGCATGTCCGGCCAGTCGATTGCACGGAACTATGACCTTGGAGGCTCGGGGCAACCCGGTCGGTCAAGTCATCATGGGACTGTGTGATCACCCTTGATCTCGTACCATGATTTGGTATATGAAGCATCCTATCGGGTGTGTGTCAAGGGTCCCTTTATTTGACCAAAACCCAGCCTTTGCATAGTAGTGTCTGTAGAACCTTTCAATTTTAGGAATGCAATTCTTAATTAGGATTTATATGCTAGGAAGTTTTGTATGCCCGGAAGGGATTACTTGAGATGATGACGATACTTGCTTGATGAAAGACGTAAAATCTTTTAATCACCTTTTTGCAATCTCTCCTCATGTTACATGACATTTGGAGGACATGCCGAACCTTGATTATAAGATTATACTTCTTATATCATGTTTAGTTAAGCATCATTGACCTTATATGCATCCAAGTTTATGAAAAGTACAGTAATAATCCGATCGTGTGATCCTTCTACCCCGAAAGAATTTTAAGACCATCTTTGAAAGCAAGTGGATTTTTTTTTTGTAATCTTCATCCCAAAGTTTTCAATTTCTCTTTCAAAAATCTTTGGAGTTCACTTTTGATTAAAGCTCCAAACTAATCTTTGGGAATTATTTTTGAAAAAAATGCTCTTCAAATGAATTTTAACGCAAAATTTCAACTCAATTATCTTCATTGAGAAATGTTTTCACATCCTCATTTTTTAAATAAAAGATTCAAAATCCTTGAGAATCATTGAAAGATCTCGTCGTCTAACGAAATGCTTTTCAAATGAATTTTGAAATTTTTTTGAATATCCGACCTTTGAGAGGGTAGTAGGATCACAATGAAAGGTGAAATTGGCGCATTTGACATGAATGAGGATTTTATGTGCTTATGTGTTTATGTGTTAGGGTTAGATTTTTTTCGCTTTCTTTGGCATATAGAGTAGGCACACACGCACACATGCATTGCCTCCGCATGACATACAAAATAAAGGTTTTGCTAAAATAAAGGTAAAAAGGTATTCTAAAAATAGTAAAACTTAAAATCTGCTGTAGGAGCAAAGATAGCCAATCAAGCGTGGTTCAGGGATCCTACGGCAAGACTTGTAAGGAGAGGATACGCTAACATGGCCGAAGAAAGGAACAACGAAGAGATGACCGGATTAAGGGTACTAGTCGAACAGCAAGCGGAACAAATGAGGAGACAGGCCGAGAACATGAACCGCATGATGGGAATGATAGAGGAGCTGAATCGCCGACCGCCGCCGCATGTAATTCCACCCATTATAGACCCGCCTTTGGGAGGAGGAGACGGAGATTGGTTCGACGATTAGGAGGCACATTGGAATGATGCACTAAGAGCCAACAGGGACAGAGAGAAAGATGAGAAGGAGAAGCTGTTGACCGAGAAGATAGAAAAGTTGGAAAGGGTAATGCGCAAGGCTCAGGGAGTGGATACCTATCTGATGGAACTGGAAGGATTGTATGACGGAGTCCACGAAACGCTGCCAGCTGGTTTCAAAATGCCAGTTTTCGATAAGTTTGATGGCACGGGCAATCCCCGCAGTCATGTCCGAATGTGCATAGGAGCTTTTCAGCCTAGTGGACTGAGCACTACCATGATGGCTATTCTATTTCAGCAAACCTTAACAGGAGCTGCTCTATCATGGTACCTTACACTTGAGCCAAGCAAAACCAGAGTATGGGAAGAAGTGATTAAGGCATTTGTGCCACAATACGAGTACAATCAGGATTTGGATGTTACCGTCCGAGATTTGGAAACGACTAGGTAGGGGAACAAAGAATCATTCGCCGAGTATTTGAGTCGGTGGAGAGGGAAGGCAGCAAAAATGGTACAAAGGCCGCCTGAGAAAGACCAGATCCGAATGCTGATGAAAAATATGCAGCCAGTTTATCAGGAGAAGATGAGATTTCAGTCAATCAACACCTTTGCCGAGGTATTCGATGTAGGGACGAGAATCGAAGATGCAATTCAAGAAGGAACAATCAAGAAGGAGGAGCCACAGAACCGATATCGAAGGCCCAGTTATGGATCAAATGGAGGGCACTCGGGGGGTCACTCTGGTCCCACCGATGTCAATGCACTTAGCGAGCCGGAGAAAAGATTCGATATCACCAGAAACCATCCAAGAGGAGGGGAGGATAAGCCACTGAGGAAGTTTTCAGATTTGGGAGTGTCACTATCAACCGCCCTCGATAGGCTGTTAGCGAAAGGGCATCTCCGTCAGCTAGAACCCCGACCCCCGCCGAGTCCACTCCCACCACACTTCAAGGGAGATCTCTACTGTAAGTATCATCAACAAAAGGGCCACTCGACGGATCGGTGCATGAGATTAAGGCACGAAATCCAGGACCTCATTGACAACAAAGTGATATCCGAGCCACCTATCAAAGCCCCCAACGTCACCAAGAATCCTCTGCCGAACCATCGTGCTGTGCCACCACCGCGGGGTCTTTATTTCTTAGGGGTAGAAGAAGTGGCATTCGATCCATCCAAGCTAATCACAAAGGTCGGAGAGCCAAAGAAGTTCTATCAGTTGCCAGAAAATTCAGGGATCTGCATGCTTGGAAGCCAGCCAGGGATATGGGAAAATGAAGTGACGAGGCAGTCGGATTGGTGGGTCCAAGAAAGCAATGATCGGAACATAGGCCGAGTAGGGGAGGATGATCTATGGTATCAAAGCGACGAAGAGGCAAGAGAGGTCTTAAAGACCGTTTCAGAAGCCGACAATATTTGGGTAAAAGAAGAAATCGACCATTTGACTCGATCTGGTAGGCACTTCAAGCCGCATGAATTAGAGGAAGATCACCCGGGGAGGGAGTTGGAAAAAGGGAAAGGAAAAATGAACGAGGAAGAAGAAGAGGATCGGGTCCTAAAGCAAATGAAGAAGACTCAGGCTAACATCACTGTCTGGGGGTTTCTGATTGCCTCCAAACGCCATAGGCAGGCGGTCCTAGACGCTCTGAATCAAGCTGACGTGTCTATCGACACCACCCCGGAAGACCTCATAGGATTGATCGGCAAGATTCCGACTTCGGCTATCACCTTTTCATCAAGTGACTTACCTCCGGGAGGGCCTACGCTCAACAAGCCGCTGTATATCACCGTTGAATGTTTGGGGAACACCGTGCCCGCTTGTCTTGTTGACAACGGGTCTGCTCTTAATGTATGTCCCTTCCGCACAGCCAAGCGGATGGGCTTAGATGAATCTTCCTTCGTGCCGTCTCAACAGAAATTCCGGGCATATGACAACACCCAAAGGGCAATCATGGGCATTATCTTTCTTAATCTCGCTATCGGGCCGATGGACAAAGAAGCTGAGTTCCAAATCATCGATATCCCCGCTTCTTTCAATCTGCTGCTGGGAAGGCCTTGGTTGGACAGTTTGGGCGCTATACCATCGACGATCCATCAAAAGGTTAAGTATGTCTGGGAAAACAAAGTCTGTGATATCCTCGGAGACAGTTGGGTTCGTTCATCCGAAGCGTCGTCAAGTGCACCGGTCCTAGAATTACAGCTGCAAGAAGAAGAAGCGAAGATGGGAGGATTCGAGTTCATCAGCATGATAGAAGAGGAAAAGCCGAAAGAGTTTCCACTGCCCCATTTCGATCAGTATGCTAGTCCGGTGGTCGCGGGAATCATGAAGAAAATGGGTTTCTTTCCAGGATTGGGACTGGGGAAGAATCTTCAGGGCTTGTCAGAGGCTCCAAGAATCCCTACTCAGACTCACACTCACGGTCTAGGGTATCAGCCAACGAAGAAGGAGCTGAGAGCAAAGAAGAAGGACGTCAATGCGCCACTAGACCCTTACTTAAAGACTCTCAATGGGTATTTCGTGAAGGAAGGAGAGGATTTTCCCTTCTGTGGTTTCCTAGAACCATGGATGGACCGAAAAGACAAGTGCATGAAGCCGGGGTTCGAGATCTTCTTCTCCCATGAATTTTCTGGGTACAAAGACCCATTTTTGCAAGTGCCTGAAAAGTCTGTTGCTGCCAAGGACTGGATTGGTACGCTAAACGGTTCTGCCATAAAAAATCTGTTAAGCGAAGGGAGCGCAGAGGTCGTGAAGGAGGATCCCGGAAAGACCAAAGGTGAATACATCGAGGGCATAGTGGAGGAAGCTGCCGAAAGTGAAGAAAGTGAGGAAGGGAAGGCTGAGGAAGAAGAGATGGACAAAATCACCAAGACAGGAGGTCCGGAAGACTGCTTTATTACTGGCCTGGGAGGAGAGCACAAGAAGGAGTGGGTTTTTGAGTCTAGTGATAGGTTCCCCCCACACCCAGAGTCTGTAATGGCCCAAATGAGGCGTCTTTCAATTTCTATGTCTGTTGTAATCACTCTAAAGAAAATCAATGAAAGCATGACTGATTCTGCCTACTCGAACGCGCTTAATGAATGTGATGAATGTGATGATCATGAAATACCTATTGAACTGCAAAAACTAATTGAAAAAGAAAAAGAATCTGCATGTAAAATCATTAAGGACACCCTAACAATTAATCTTGGAAATGAGAACAATCCTCAAAATGTCTTCATCGGCTCTACACTTAGCAATAAAGAAAAAAAGAACTGATCAGTCTATTAAATGAATTCAAAGATGTTTTTGCATGGTCTTACAATGATATGCCAGGTATCGATCCAAAAATAGTCCAACACCACATCCCCCTCTTTCCCAATTCAAAGCCCATAAAACAAAAATTGAGGCGAATGAGGCCAGAATGGGCACTCAAAGTAAAAGAGGAGGTTGAAAAGCAATTAAGAGCCGGATTCTTGATGGTCACCGAGTATCCCGAGTGGATTGCCAACATTGTGCCTGTCCCAAAGAAGGATGGTCGTGTTAGGGTTTGCGTGGATTTTCGGGATTTGAACAAAGCAAGCCCTAAAGACGATTTCCCATTACCCCACATCGACGTGTTGGTTGATAACACTGCGGGACATGAACTTCTATCTTTCATGGATGGGTTCTCCGGGTACAATCAAATCCTCATGGCTCCCGAGGATAGAGAGAAAATCAAGTTCATCACTCCGTAGGGGACATATTGCTATAGGGTCATGCCATTCGGGCTCAAGAATGCAGACGCAACCTACCAAAGGGCTGCCATCACTTTACTGCACGACATGATCCACAAAGAGGTAGAGGTGTATGTGGACGATATGATTGTGAAATCCAAGGAGAGGAGAGGGCATCTAGAGGCTTTGAGAAAGTTCTTTGGGAGATTGAGGGAGTTCAAGATGAGGCTGAACCCGCAGAAATGCACATTCGGAGTCACTACTGGCAAACTGTTAGGATTTCTCATTACCCAAAGGGGAATAGAAGTGGACCCTACCAAAATAAAGGCCTTAACCGAGATGAACCCACCGAAAAATGAGAAAGAACTGAGAGGGTTCCTGGGTAGAATACAATTTATAAGTCGTTTCATCTCAAAGCTCACCATGACCTGCGATCCGCTGTTCAAGCTACTCAGGAAGGGAGAAAGATTCAATTGGGACACCCCGTGCCAACAAGCCTTTGACAAAATCAAAACCTACCTCTAGAACCCACCTGTCTTGTCACCACCTTCGCCTGGGAGACCTTTGTTACTTTATCTCTCTGTATCCGAAGATTCAATGGGATGTATGCTGGCCCAAGAAGGAAAAGAAGGGTACGTGGAGAAGGCCATTTACTACTTAAGCAAGAGAATGGTAGGATATGAGTTAAAGTATTCACCCTTGGAAAAGGCCTGTTGGGCCTTGGTTTGGTGCACCCGTCGTCTCCGCCACTACATGCTAGCCTTCCCTGTAATCCTGATATCCCGTATGGACCCATTAAAATACCTGTTCGAAAAACCCGTTTTGACCAGTAGGATTTCCCGTTGGACCATGATGCTGGCTGAGTTCGACATCAGATACGTCACCGCCAAGTCTGTAAAAGGAAGGGCTGTCGCCAAGTTTTTAGCCGACCTCGCTGTAGAATCTGAGGACAAGGGAGACTTCAAGTTCCCAGATGAAGGAGTAATGGAGGTTAAGGAGGATTTGTGGAAGATGTACTTCGATGGAGCAGCCAACCAAATGGGTTACGGAGTTGGAATCATTCTCGTAGCACCAGACGGGGTCCCCACCCCATTAGCCGTCAAACTCAAGTATAATTCAACCAACAATACCGCGGAATACGAAGCATGCATAATTGGGATGGAAGCGGCCTTGGCTTTGAATGTCGGACGGATTGATGTCTTCGGAGATTCCAACTTGATCATATCCCAGGTCCGAGGAGATTGGAGGGTAAAACATGAGAAATTGAGACCTTACCATGACTATCTGGAAAGCCTGAAAGCGCAATTCCGAAAGATTTCCTTCTACTACCTCCCTCGTAAAGAAAACCAACTAACCGACTCTTTGGCTACCTTAGCCTCGATGATCCAAATCCCTTCCGAAATTGCCATGATCCCGCTGTCCATAGAAGTAAAGAATCAACCGTCATTCGAAATGATCGCAGCCATAGGGAGAGAAGATGAGGTGCCTTGGTATGTGGACGTGTGGAGGTTCATTAAAGAAGGAGAATACCCCGAAGGAGCCTCAGGAAAGGACAAGAAGGCGATACGACGATTTGCTGCTAAATTTGTGATCTACGCAGATAAACTGTGGAAGAAATCCTACACCGGGTATAATTTGGAGTGTTTATATGGAAGGGAAGCTAAGAGAATGATGGAGGAAATACATGAGGGAGTATGTGGGCCCCACATGAACGGGCACATGCTGGCAAAGAAGATCATTCGACAAGGGTACTATTGGACGACCTTGGACAAAGACTGTTGTGAATATGTTAGAAGGTGTCACAAGTGTCAGATTCATGCAAATTTGATGCACACCCCACCGTCGCAGCTCTATAGCATGACCACCCCTTGGCCATTTTCGGTATGGGGGATTGATATCATCGGTGAGATAGTTCCAAAGGCTTCCAATGGGCACCGGTATATAATCGTGGCGATCGATTATTTTACAACATCGGTAGAAGCGGCCTCATATGCGACTTTGAAAGCCAAAGATGTGGTGAGTTTAATTGAGAAGAACATAATCTGCAGATATGGAGTCCCGAACGAGTTTATCTCCGATCATGGCAGTCATTTCCAGGGGGAAGTCATCCCGCTCTTAGAAAAGTATAAGATCACTCGCCATCAGTCATCCCCGTATAGGCCCCAGACGAATGGAGCAGTAGAGGCAGCGAATAAGAATGTTAAAGCAATCTTGGGGAAGATGACAGATACGTATAAGGATTGGCATGAGAAGCTGCCATTTGCTTTATGGGGGTATCGGACGTCAGTAAGGACTTCAACGGGTGCTACGCCATACTCGCTGGTCTACAGAATGGAAGCAATCCTTCCAGTCGAGGTAGAAATACCCTCTCTCAGAGTCTCAACAGAATGTGATGTGACAGAATCAGAATGGATACAGGGAAGGTATGAGGAATTGATGCTGCTCGATGAAAAGAGGCTGACCGCGATAAACCATACTCGGGGATACCAGAAGAGAATAGCTCGTGCTTTCAACAAAAAGGTCCGCCCAAGGAAGCTTGCTGAGGGTGACCTGGTCCTCAAAGAACTGAAGGTGCCTGTTTATGACCCCAGAGGAAAATTCAAGCCCAACTGGGTCGGGCCGTACATCATTAAGACCCTCCTTTCCGGAGGGGCGGCCTATCTCATGGACCTGGACGGGGTTGAATTTAAACAGCCAATTAACCTCGATCGCCTCAAGAAATACTTTGCTTGAAACCATTTCTTTCGAAGCCTCCTAGATGAACTACGCTTGACCTGATTCCCGCTAGGGGATACGTAAGCAACCAACTTGGTTCGGTCATTTCAAAAAAAGACGGTGCTAAACTAGGGGCAAACTAGCGTTTGCCCAAAGCCACTTCAAAGCCATAAACCAGGGGCAAACTTCGTTTGCTAAGCCGAAGAACCCAGATACAAAACCCTCCCTTGGATCATCTGGCTATCGAGATAAGTACTATAAAAAGGCAAATGAGAATTCATAGAAGGATTAAAATTTAAAGCAAAGAAGCAAAGTAAAGAGCCAAGTTAAGACATTAAAAGGATAATTCTTCATAAAAGATTAATTGAAAGGGTGGACACTTTAGATTTAGCATGACAACACTTCTTGAAAAGGAAAAATAAGAAAAATCACATTCAAAAGCGCAAACAAAGGGTGGGCAGGGTCTGTCAGAAGAGTTTCATAAAATGTCAGGCATTTTCCCTGTTTTCGTCTACTCTATTATGCATGTGTCTGTCAAGCTCGCCTCGCAGCCAAGGTTTGGATCTCTAGAAGATACTCAGTAGTAGGCACAGTCAGAGCAGGAATCCTTGGGAACGGAGCAGCCATTCTATTGGGCCAAGCCTCCATGAAAGCCTTCGCGATAGAAGGACGCAAAGGGAACCCCCTGGTGAAATCAGCAGTCACAGATTCAGTGACATCTTGCAAAAGTCCAAACTGACGGACGACTTGGTCAGGAATGTAGAAAGTCGTAACGTGCAACCCCGACAGCCAGATGCCAGGTCGCCCCGGGAGGCGTACAGCAACAGAGCGATGGATCCACGACGGACAAACCCAGCAGATGTCACTAGAAGAAAGGCTCTGCAGCCAACCAAGCCACGCATCGGCAGACTGAAACAAGCTATGAATCTCCACGCGATCATAAGGAAGTGACCCACGGAGATGAGAAGCATGTATGAAGAGATCTAGATGCTCCATGAGCCAAACTTGCAGAACGAAAGTTGCCCCGGCAGATAACATAACCCCAGTAGCGTGGGCATGGCTCAGCCCGATCAAAGTTTCACCAAGGACCAACATAACAGCACTTTTCATCTCCCACAAACCACAGGCAATGGGTATAAGAACGTCAGAAGATGACTGGAATAGGAAGTAAGAGAGCATGGCAATCGACAAGGCACTACGTCGGATGATCTGGTACTCGCCGTCGTAGGGGTCCCCTATGGGAGCATAAACAGAGGCAAGGCGCTCAAAATCAATATGCCTGTCACAAATAAAGGAGCCTGCCGCATTTCGAGATATGTGGAGAAGAGTGGCTAAATCCCGAACATACCCGGCCTGAATCTGAGGAACCGTCAATTCAGCAGAAGGATCCGTGTGGAGAATGGCGCTAAACTCCTCAAACAAGGGGCAGATCTCCTGAGAGCCGAAACGAAAGACATTGAGAGCAGGGTCCCAACATTGAATGGAAGCCCGAAGTAGGCCCTCATTCAAACTCATCCGTCGAAACGAAAAGAGATCGTTCAGTCTGAAACACTCAAAGTTAAGTCTGTCAATACCCGAGAGAGTATCCATCCATGGGAAGAGGGTTTGAGAACCAATGAGGGCCATTGAGGGGAAATGAGGAGAAATGAGAAGAGTTCTTGCGGAACTTTGAGAATGAAGGGATATAAGTAGAAGAATAAGGTTGTCTACCTACCCGCGGCACTCGATAAAGTGCAGCGGCACTCGATGAAGTGCCGCGCGGCAGTCAGCGAATGCCGTTGCGGCATTTACAGACTGCCGTAGCGGCTCTCACTGAGTGCCGCGGAGGCTTAACCGAGTGCCATTCTGAGTTTTTCATTGGCCAGAATCTATTTGTAACACGATCAGCCCACCTGCAAACAGAAAACTAATTGAGAAGCAATAAAAAACATGCGCATCATGCAGCACGTACAAATACATTCTTTCATTCATTCATTCATTCATTTCATTTATTTTCAAAAGATAAAAGAAGCAAGAGCATTCAAAATAAAGTCGGGACCAAGCCATGGTCCCACATACGGCAAGAATTGGACCAAGCTATGGTCACACATACGGTGAGTAAGCAAAGAAAACATAAATGTGCAAAGCATCTATCCTACCAACTATAAGGAAGCAACCATCAAAAATAAAGCATATGTGTATATATATACAGTCATCCACCAAAATAAAAAAAAATCCTCTCAAAAGAAAACAAAAAGCAGGATCAGCTCCGACCCCGACCCCGGCCGCGAGTCTGACGGGTCGTGCGCCTAAGAGGCTCCTCCTCTCACTCAGTCCCGCTGCCTCCACCACTCTCTCCACGCCCGCTGCCTCGGCCTCTTCCACCGCTAGTGCCCTCGCCGATGCCTCCGCCACGCCCAGCACCACTACCTCCGGGGGCATCGCTGAGAGAGATGCCGAACTGCTGAAGCCGCTGTTGGAGCTGCCCCACCTGCTGGGACAGGACTCTAATCTCGTCCACCTGAAAGAAAAAGAAGAAAGAGGAAAAGAGGAGAATAAGTCCAGGCAGCGTCGAAATAACGGATAAAATACTAAAAGGAATAAAAGATCATACCTGAGCCCTCAGCTGGGTCGCAGTAGTCGCCCGAGCCCCCTCAGCCTGAAAACAAGAACCAGGAATAAAAAATCAGTGAAAAAGAGATACGATCCCAATCAAAAGCAGGAGTGGGGATAAATTTCTTACCATCCACTCTCGCCCGAGAACCCACTGTCGCACGCTGTGGGCATACGCCAGGCCCTCCTCCGCGTAAGCGCGCGGGACGACATCATAGTGTAAGGGTATGGTGGGAGCACCATGTGAAAGTCAAGGAATCGTCGTCGAGTGGGGCTCCCCGAATGAGACGGTCGACATAGTCCAGTCCCACTCAGGCAAGGCAGGAGCTCGAACCGCGGCAGGAACAGGCTGCAAGCAAAAGAAATAAAGCATGGGTAAAGAATAAAAAGAAAAATTCACAAAAATAATAAAGGAACTGTTTACTCACCCGAGTCACTTCCATCAGAGGGAAGTTTGGCATCAGCTTGGCGGCACGGAAAGCCGCATATCCTGACGGGTCGTCCAAAAAGCCGTGGATACCGAAGCCGGCTCGAGCAGCCGTAAGATCGTCGCCCTGAAGTGTGTCTGTGGCCCTCATAGAGTCGGGAGGAGGGAATGGCACAAAGAACCCGGGGGCCGCTATCGACTGCCGGGTCACTCTCTCTCCCAGATATCACGCCATCCCCTCTGATCCACCATCAAGGAGTCGTCTCGTCGGGTCATACCCGGCCGACTCTCGAATCCCCGGCCTAGCCTCAGGCAACACCCTAAGCCACGGCTGCCAGTGCACGTGCCCCTCCCTCAGGTTCGTCAGAAAGTTCCTGAACGAAACAAAATCATGAGCCCCGGTCTTCCTCCCAACCCTGTCCTTCACCCATTTCAGCCCATGGGGCATGATAAGGGCGTCAGCATCACGTGTCTGAGGAGACATCATGCGAAGGTACTCGTGGGACCAAATCTGTGATACAAAGAGAGAAGAGAGAAGATTAGTCTCATATTTAAAAAGGGGGAAGAAAGAAATACGATAATGAGCAATATAGGAAAAAGAATACCTCCCACGCTCTCCAATACCCGCCAGTAGCAGCCGACCTATCCCGGGAAATGACGCTCATATGCCTATACAGGATGGCCAACCCTGTACCAACCCATTCGTACTCAGCAATCTGGTCCAGGCGCTCCAATGACGCGACCAAGGAAGTGGAAATCCGGTCGCCCTTGGTGCTCAACAAGGAGCACCCCAGCACATACATCAAGAAACCTCGGGCCATCTGCTCGTCCGTAAAGCCGGGTTTCCCCCGGAAAGTATCCATGAACCATCGAGCAGTGACCAAGGCCTCCTCCGGGACCACCCCTAGCAAGGGCTCCATCTGATCCCACTCCTGGTCTGTAAAGTGCCGCAGGGGCTCTCCTTCGAATGGGATCCCCGTAATCATGCTGAAGTCTAGGGGGGTCATCATCATCTCCCCAAAATCGAAGTGGAAGGTACTCGTAGTATCCCACCATCGCTCCGCCAGCGCATGTATATGCTGAAGGTCGTTGGAGCTCTTCGTCAAAAGCTTGACGAAGTCTCCAAACCCTGCGGCATCCACCAAAGCCCTCACAGTCGGGCTCAGCTCTGTGTACCACTCGTAGCCGTGGGCGAGGCTGCCATGCCCCTTCAGCACCTTCGGCTGCAACTGCAAGAAAAGAATAGAAAATCTTGCTGTTAGGGAATGGATAAAGAAGAGAGCAATAACAATAAATAAATAATAAATAAAGGAATATCAAGGCACTTGTTTGCATTCAAAAAAAAAAAAAAAAAAGGAGGAAAGGGAAAAATTTGGAAATACTCGTAGGAAAATTCACAAGCATGCTACTCGTTTGCATTCAAACTAAGTTCAGCAGCCGTTCACACAATAAAAGGAAAAAAGAAGTGAGAGGTGAAAGCATTTACAATACTGAAGAGATTTTTTAGACAAGGAAAAGAAGAGATGGTTCACTTCCGTGGAGTTTCAAAAGAAATTCAGTTTCAAAAGAAATTCGGATTCAAAAGATGTCTAAGCTGAAAATTAAAATTAAAAAAAAGCAGCAATGGTGCCCGAAAAACAAATTGTCGCTATGCATTAGGGGCATGTGCAAGATTTTGATTAACATAAGTCGCGCCCAAAAATCCTTTGAGGAAGAAAAGATAGTGAAAATTAAATATGCACAGATACAGGTGAAACACCCGGGAGTTCGTAACCACAGTGATTGTATTTATGAGGAAATGTGAAATTTTGAATAAAGCAGGTTTGTGTTCATGAACTTTAATAATAATAATAACAAGATGAGGTCAAGGGACGACCAAACTAAATAAGCGAGCAATTCATGAATTTCAAAAAAGAAAAGAATCGAAAAAGAAAGAGAAAAAGTGTTTACCTCGCGCTTGAACGCGCGGACCGACAGATGCTCATCAGGATCCCTCAGTAGAAGCGTGGTGTCTGGGTGATGCGTAGCAGTATACCTGGCCCTCTTCTTGCGTCCTGAACCACTCGCCATAATCTGTCAAAGAAAAGAGAGAATTCGAGCGTTAGATTCATGAAAATTTTTGAAAAACAAGGAAATAAACGAGATTAATCAAGATCTGATCTAGCAGAACTAACCTGTGGACGTCGTAGATCAATATAGAAGCAAAGAAAGGATGAGAGAAAAATTTCTCAAGAGAGATTCCGAGATGAAGAGAGTTGAGAGAATGAATGAAATGTTTGAATCCCGGCGGTTTTAACCACTGCCGCTCAAACGCGGCACTCATTTTTCCGTGCGCGGCAGTCACCGACTGCCGCGGAAAACCGCGTGTGCCGCGATTAAGGCGGTTCAAAGATATTTATTTCCCCCCCGAAAATTCAAATCAAGTCCCGAAAATTGAATTTGAGGCCCCAAAAATTGCCCTCATTGCGCTTTTGGCCCTCAGGGTCGTTTCTTAGGTACACTTTAACTACAAATTTTGGAATTCAAAAATATTTGAGCCCGTGGGCCCCCATTTTTGAAAATTGGAGATGTTTGAGCCCGTGGGCTCCCGATTTATGAAAATTAAAATAAAATCCTAGCCCGCGGGCCCCGGTTTTTGAAAATGTACAGTAGATTTTGAGCCCGTGGGCTCCCAAAGCTTGAAAATTTGAAATCTGGAGGATATAACAGATTTATATCCCCTATCCGCCTGACAAATTTGCGTCGACTCTCGTTTTTGAGAATATAACGGATTTATATTCCCGGTTTTCGCAACGGACTTGCGTCAACCCTCGTTTTTGAGAATATAACGGATTTATATTCCCGGTTTTCGCAACGGACTTGCGTCAACCCTCGTTTTTGAGAATATAACGAATTTATATTCCCGGTTTTCGCAACGGACTTGCGTCAACCCTCGTTTTTGAGAATATAACGGATTTATATTTCCAGTTTTCACAACGGACTTGCGTCAACCCTCGTTTTTGAGAATATAACGGATTTATATTCCCGGTTTTCACAACGGACTTGCGTCAACCCTCGTTTTTGAGAATATAATGGATTTATATTCCCGGTTTTCGCAACGGACTTGCGTCAACCCTCGTTTTTGAGAATATAACGGACTTATATTCCCGGTTTTCACAACGGACTTGCGTCAACCCTCGTTTTTGAGAATATAACGGACTTATATTCCCGGTTTTCGCAACGGACTTGCGTCAACCCTCGTTTTTGAGAATATAACGGACTTATATTCCCAGTTTTCGCAACGGACTTGCGTCAACCCTCGTTTTTGAGAATATAACGGACTTATATTCCCGGTTTTCGCAACGTATTTGCGTTGACCTTCGTGATCGAATCAAAAGCACCTTCATGACCCCGTAACAGATTTGCATTGGTCAAGAATTAGGTGATCTTCCAACACGTCACGTAAAACGCGTCACACGTAGGGAAGACGTGATAAGCATGACATTTATACAACCAGGTCAATTCAGAAAACGCCATTGCATGGCACTTGCATCACGATAGGATAGGTGCATCCATCCGTGTGTCTACCTGCGTCTGTGTGTGTTCGACCCCGCGCCCGAACTACGCTTTGGTCTGATTCCTGATGGGATACGTAGGCAGCTCGTCATGGAGCACGACCAATTAGAATTTCGCTGCGCACCCGCTTTTGCAACGCATTTTGTTTTTACCTACATTCGACAGTCTGGTCAAAGGCTTGTCTTCACACAGGCTTTGACATTCACTTATGGGACGCGTTGCACCACAAGCTCTGTCAAAGAGGGGCAAACTGTAGACACCCCAATTTTGACCGACCGTCGAATTTAGGAGAGTGTAACCTCCATATCCGATGATGACAAGGACCGGAAGATTCGAAGTATTCCAAGCTCTTCAGAAAGTTCTCTAAAACGCGGTAAAATTTCACAGAAAAAGCGAAAATACCAGGTATTTAGGAGAATTCAGGTATAAAATACGATTTTTGAAAAATATCCTCAAGGATCATTTTGCTTTGAAAAAAGAAAAATCCAAAAGGGGGAATTTTAGCCAAAACCGGCACACGGCGGGCTGCCGCGGCACTCAGTGACTGCAGCACGGCAGTCACAGAGTGCCGTGCCGGCACTCACCACGTGTCGGCACTCACCAAGTGCCGCCACAGTTTTCTGACTGCCGTTCACTTTTAAAGTCTGTATTTTGCAGAGCAATACGTATGCGTATGCAAATAAGAACAAAAAACTGATAAAGTAAGACTGACAAAAATGCGGCAATCCATTAATGGCCGCGGCATTTGATGAATGCCGCGCGGCAGTCATTGAGTGTCGCGACGGCAGTCGTGAAATGCCGCGGCGGTAGTCACGGACTGCCGCGGCAGTATCTGGACTGCCGCGCTAGACAGCAGTCTGCATAATTTTAGAAAGTACACATTGTACCACCAAATGAGAGAATTACACCTGTTTTTTGCTCCAAAATTCACCAAAAATGCCTGGTAATTTTGCTTATAAAAGAGAAGGGATCTTCCTAAAGGGGAGAGACCAAGAAGAACACCAAGAAACACATTGGGAGAGAGTTCACATACAAAAAATACTTCCATTACACCAACATTTTTAGAGAGAAAAAGAGAGTGTTTAGAGAATTAGAGAGAAGAGCTTGGAAGATCTTCAAAGAAAAGAAAACTTTGAGGATAATTTGGAGGTGATCCTCTAACCATAGATTATTGGCTTATTCTTTCTTCTTTTAAAATCTCTAATCCTAAAAATCTTTCACTATCTTCTTTGTTTATCAAGTAAACTTAGGAGCTTCTTTTGTTTCCATATTACTTTCTTCCATTTTCTTTTTTTATATTTTTCTCTTGAAGGTCTTGGAGATCTTCAATATCTCTTTTGATCTCTTGAGCATGATCTCTTGAATCCCATGTAGGCTTGTGCTTCACATAGGAGTCAAAGTTTGATTACCACTTCATAAGAAGATCCAAGTCCATATTCATGAGTTGGATCTTCTAAACTTGATGTCTTGAGGAATCCCTTTTATATTCCTTTAGGACTCATGAGTCATAATCATGTCTCCCTCTCCAATGACCATCAAATGGTAGGAGAATATAGTTTTGAGTCTAAACCCATCTCCATGGTTTAGATTCCTTATCTTATAGATTTCATGAAGTCTATCCATATTTCATTTGAAATCTATGAAGAATAAAGGTTTATAGTCTCTAATGGCCATCAAATGGTAAGAGAAGTGGTTTGGTTCAACTCAACTTCATGGTTTAATAGTTGGAGTTGCCAAATAAAATTGAACTAGCAAAGTAAAAACAGTGAATCCACAAACTGTTTTTGATCAAAGATTTTTAGTTCGAAATCTAACCGTTGAAATCAAGTGAAACCAACGGGAAAGTGTCAATAACACAATATTCTACCACTGTAATTTTTGTTTTAAGGTGGTTTCATGTTTAGCATGGTTTGATCATGAGTTTTGTGACATAAATACAATCTGCCCAGAATTTCAGAATAGTTTCAGAACAGTGACACTCTTTTGAAACAATTAAATCAGAGTTCTAATAAAGTGTTTGTGACCCAAAATAATTTTTTCTATGAATATTAATGTGTTAGGAAGTCACCCTAAAAAGAACAAAGCAATTCGGATTTTTTTGCTATTTTTAATAAATCGTGCAAGAATTCTGGACAGAAGGTTGTAAAGTGCTGAGTGATGTCTAGTATTTTTCATATTCCCGGAGATCCGACCGTTGGAATTTTGATTTTCTTTTTGATTTGAAAACTAGACTCACAGAGGCATATTGAGTCCAAAAATCATCAAGATCAAACCATGGGAGATATTCTTTTTATTTCTTTTAAGTTCTGGTCTGCTCTCTGCAATTTTTTAGAGTTTTATGACACATTTGACTTACTTTGTAAACAAGGGTCTAAATGACTTTTCTATGATCTAGGGCTTAAACCGTGCTTTAATAATGATTAGTTGAGTTTGAATTCAAAGTTTAAGAGTATTTCATAGTTTACCCTTGTCCATGTACATATTCATCTATATGATTCGACACTTGTAATTAAGACTTATTTGCTTTGGATTTAATTATATTAGATAGATGCAAGCTAGAAATTTAGGATTGTCATTTTTAACATTGTATTTTACATATCATGTGGACTAACCCTTTGTTTTGTAGCGCTATTAAGGTACAATTTCTAGAGCTCCTCTTTAGTTTATCTTAATTTCTTGTTTTTTATTAATTTTTCGACTTAATGCGCGACACTTTAGAATTAGGTTTTGCCTTATGTGTATATGTGATTAGAGACTCTTTTAGGATTTTCTTTTATTCGTATGCATTGCACGTTTATTATCGCTGCTGGATCTCGGGTAAGTTCACTTGTTCTCTATTGCATATCATATCGCTTGTTACCTGAATTACGTGGCTTTTGAATGATATTTTGTCAATTGCAATTTTACACCCTTTGGACATGCTTTTGTGATGTATATGTATATATGTATTAGTTGAGGGCATGTTTAGATTAATAAATTTGATTAAAAGGATGTTGAGTAGAGGCCTATCGCAAGATAGGATGAGAGAGGGTGTTTTAGTCCGACGGGCTCCTTCCTCTCTCATTCCATAATCCCCGAACCTAGTTAATCTTTGGTTTCGCAAACGATCAGTTTCCTTTCAAAATGGTTTCTTAATTTTCCTTTTAAAAAATTAAGTGGCGACTCTTTTGAATTTAAAAATTGGAAAAGATTTTAAATAAGAAAAGTTGTGGGTAAGTCAACCTGCGATATCCACAGTTGCTAAGACCACTGCCTATTTGTCAATCCTATTTAGAGGGTAATATGATCAAGTGACCTTTCGTTTGAAAGATCACACAACTAAAGGATTATCAAAATTAGGGCATACTCATGTATGCAGGCCAATAAACATTAGAGTTGCAAAGTAGTTTTGGCTACTCTAGATACTATATAGATTTTCCTTTTGGACCTTCATCCTTAATTCTTGAAGAAATTCAGAAGGTTTGGAATGAAGAGTGATTGGTAAAAGAATATCGTTGTTTTTGAATTGATCAAAATAGTGAGTATCTCTCTAATACGTTTACTGTCTATATGAGATAAGAATGAGATTTTTTTTCTCGGTCATCTGGACCTAGTGCGCCTCGACGGGATGGTGTAGCAGGTGGAAAGAACTATTTTCTTTAGACATGATTGGGTCATGAGATGTGTTATTTAGAGTTAATACAGTTCCTTGTTTTTTATCGATGGAACTACAATGTATGTACTGGATCTTATTCAAAAGAAAATCTTTTCGATAGACATCCCCAAGTTGTGAAAAGGATGTGACTTCTTTCTCATGGTAACTTTGGATAAGGTTGACTAACACTTTGGTGTGAAGGAAGGATGAGTCTTTTGGAATCTAGATGAGAAGTATTATACCTTTGAAGTGTTTCCAGAGAAAACAAAAGTTAGTTGAAAACCAATTTTTGCAAAGGAATGATAATATTAAAGAGTAAAGTTATTTATATCTCAAAGCAATCTATAAATCATCTAGAACTAAAATCTACTACCTTTTCATTTGTTCCTACATCAGTACTTCATTATAGTGGGAGAATTTTCAGCATTGATGAGATTCTCTCGTGCATTGAAGTTTTGTGATAAGGAAGCTCTGGTATGTGATTTGCATAAGTCTACGAACTTAAGCAATCATCCAGAGATAAAGACATCTGTTTTGACATGCTGGTCAAAATACCTTAGATTCGTCTAAAGTATGGATGTGGCTTAAATGAATAAAAGGATCCTTGTGCAAAGGAAGTGTGGTGGTGATTATGGTTTTTCATATTGATGACATCTTTATCATTGTGAGATATTAAAGAAGTGTTATCAATGGTTAAGGTTCAGTTTTTTTCAGTATACTTGATATTTGTGATCTAGGTGAGGCGAGCTGTAGTCTTTGGATTATTCTCATCCAAGTCGAAAAGTTAAGATAACGATATTGTCTTAAGCTTATATATCGAAGAGTTACTAGCAAGATTCAATGTAGAATATTCCAGGAAAGGTTATTCACCTTTTGAACATGACATATTGCTCTTTCAAGACTTCTATCTTTGGATACAAGATGAAAGAGGTCACATAAAAGGTATATCATAAGCTTAGGCTATCGATAAACCTGATATGTGATGTTAGGTATGGGATATCTGTTATAGCGTTTAGGTTGTTCACAAATATCAATCCAAATAAAAGTCTAGCTCACTAGACTATCATAAAGTATATATTCTCTAGGGCTTGAGAAAGAACTAGTAGATATATGCTAAATAATAGTATTTTTGGAAAATGTTTGAATTAGCTTTACTGGATGCATGCCCTGTGACATCTTTTGTCTAGGGATATAGTATAGCATGAAGATGTTTTACTATGGATTGTTTCAGTCTACAATCATCAGTTCCTATGCAAAACCTTACGGGTTAAGGATTTTGACAAGTCATGTAGACAACATTGGTATTAGTTTTAACACTATATGGTTATGAGTGCAAGTGGGAGTTTGTTGGGAATATGCCCTCCAACTATTTAGTTGGACAATGGAATATCATAATGCATTTATGTATGTTAATTCATGAGATGAATATTAGACTGGAATCCTTAAACATCATTGTGTGTGATTCATTTGTGTATGTGATTATACATGTGAGATATGAATCACAAATCCTTGTTGTTTTAAAGAAGTCACAATGGATGGTAAGTCTGGATAATTTATCAGGTATACACTATAGCATGATTAACATCTACGGGGTAGAATGATGAATCTCATTCATAAGAGTGTTTAACTCTTGGTTAATATACTAGTGCACACGGTGCATTGACGGACCTAAGTTAAACCTATTGACACCAAAACGTTGTCACCGTCAATAGGAACTCATAACTTGTGTAGGGATACATATCCTTAATCCTGAGACATTCATGGACACAAGTTGTGTGCTTGGTTGCTCTGACTTACCAATCAGTGAGGTCTTGCAAGATCAACACCTGGGTATCTTGGGTAATCAGGTATGCAACGTTGGCAACATATACTATCAAGATGGAATTCTACCCTCTTCCAAAAAATGAAGAATAAGTATTCCCTCGAGAATGTCCCTAAGAGTGATTACTGAGAGTTGGTCAGTCTTGTCAACAAAGTACATTGTTGAAATGTTTGGTAATCCGAGCATAGTGCATGATACTCGAGGAATATAAGATGTATCAATCTATTGGGTCAACAGTATCTTAAAACATATAACCCAATGATAAATACGAATACTACCTGGTAAAGGGACATTCGTATCTGTAACAACCTACATTTCTATTCATTTTAAATTGCATTTTCATATTTAATTTGTATTTATTATTTCATTTAATTGCAATTCCCATGTTTTAGAACCTCATTATTTGTTTGGTATCATAGTAAATTTCTTGTTGGGAACAAACTGCAAATTTTATAAATTAGAAATACCTGTGTTGAATTTCATAACTATATTTCAAAACGGTTAAAATGAATTCTTTTGACTCAAATAGTATTTTTTTATTTATAAAATTGGAAAATCATTTCTAATGTTAAAATGAACTTTTCATATTTTTGTGGTGATCACCGTGCCACGAAAATACTAGTTTATGTTCAAAACTGTCCGCTTTATGTTAAACTTCCACAGATTTTGGAAATGACATGAAGTTGGAAGTGATGTGTGCTTTATTTCTATTTATGGCAACTAATGATTGCCTTGTGCCTTATTTGGAAACGTATAACTTACATGTGTAATGTTGTGCCTTAAAACTAGTTTACCAAACAACTGTAAATTGGCCCCTAAACCTTTACTTGACCCCTATGGACTGAAGATATATACACCTACATAGGTTTATTAACCTTGTATCTACGAATTTGTGGTTCATTTAGAAATTAAGAAAAGAAATTGAAATTGTTGAGTATTGAAGAATGAACTTGGTGGCCACGTTTGGCTTTTCTCCTTTATATACACCATATACACTCTCACACTAACACATTCTGCACATCTCCATAACCTAAAAAATTAGAAAGAAAAAAGAGAGAGATTGAGAGTTGTATTTGAAAAATTTTAGAGAGAGAAGCTTCACTCTCCATAGCCAAGGTTGTAATTGGAGTTCTTATTTGTGATTATTTCTCAACTAATATTTTAATCTCTAATCTCTGTAAGTATTTAGACTCACCTTGATTGTAACTCATGCTTGATTTCTGTTTGTATATGTGTAATTATAATTCACCATTTTCAAATTTGCATGAAAGCTTAAAGCTTAAAAATGGTGATCTTTCCACACTTCACTAAAATCCATTCTTAGATATGAAAATGAAATATTAGAGTATGTAGAGACTACGGTTTAAGTTCTAGAGTCTAACTCATTCGTATCATGACGTATATAAGAAACAAAATTTTTGTCAACTCTTGGATTTTCCTAAAATCCAAGAGCTACGGATCGATTCATGAAAAATAAAATGTAAATTCTTAATCCTTGCAAAAAATTGAAGAGATTCATATATTACTTGTCCTATTTACTTCGGAATTGCAAAATGGGCCAAAATGGGTTTCAAAATTAAAAACAAGGGAAGTTCAGCGAAGAAGACGAAGACACTGCCTAAATTCGTGCGAGCGATCGTGCGTTTGGGGTCGTGCGTGCAACCCCTCATGCAAGCGACCCGGGCACGCGAGGTGTGTGATTCCTGGCAGATAGAAAACTTTTTATAAAGAAAATTAAAAATTTGGCATATCGCGCAAGCAACCCGCGCGCGCGACCTTAAAGTTTCTGGTTTTTTGTTTGTTTTCCGATGAGGGACTGTTTGTGTTAATTTTTAAAAGCTGTGAAAGTACTGATTGAGAATTATGTTAAAACAAAATCTTTTTTTGTTATGTTTTGACTATTAATGGATATTTAAGGATTTGATTCTTCTCTTATACACTTGTATCATTTGCGGTACTTTATAATTTCTGTATAAAGTTTCAAGGAATACATGTGAGGTTAGGAGTACATACATGGTATGTGAGTGGTCAGTGTGAAAAGGGTATGTGGTGGAGATTGTGTTTGGACACTACTTGGTAATTGTGTATCAAAGTGTGACATTTTGAGATTGCGGCGAGAGTGCCTTTGAAATATGACAGTGACAACTGGACCCTCCCTGACGTCCATGGTAGCGTTAAAGTGTGTGATGCTAAACTTGGACATTCCCTGTCACCCATGGTATTGCTAAAGTGTGGCCTACGGACACTCCCTGACATGCGTGGTATGGTCAAAGTGTGAGGCATTGGACACTCCCTAGTACCCCGTACTAAAGTGTGAGGCAAACTAGACACTCCCTGGTACCTTGTTACTAAAGTGTGGTCATCTTAGTGTTTCGAAGATACTAGAGTGAGAGAGTGGGTTGTTGTGTTTGTCGAGAGAAAAGAGTCGGTAAGATGAGATTGGTTGTATTGTGCTCATACACTATTACATATAGTATGGATTAAAGCTTATTAATGTTATCCTTGTTGTTTCTTAATGTGAACTCATTCCTATATTATTAACCTGTTGATTTATGGAACTGTGAAAAAAGGAAAATAGTAAATGAGTATGTATTACATTCGAGCACATGTTTTCAATACTCACCAGCTTCATTAAGCTGACGGTGTTGATGCGCCCTAGACATTCGTGTCTAGACTTTTCAGGTTATAATCAAGTTGGACCTTACGACTATGCTAATTGAGAACAGTTGTCCGTGAAGATAAACTATTTTAGTTAATGAACCGGTGTTGTCATATGGATGAATGTAGCAGATACTAGATATTATTTTGTTTCAAGGCGGTTTTAGCCTTTAAGTGATTACGTGCTATAACAATTATTAAATTGGAAAATTTTGTAAGCCTTGATTGCTCTACTTTGATTAATATGTTGTTCGACGTTTGGGATGGAATCGATCCTTCAAATTGTCGCGACCTACGGGTCCATAAATGAAATTAAATGCTTTCCATATTTATGCTACATCGGGGCGTGACAGGATTTAGTGGTATCAGAGCCAGGTTATCTCAGAATAGTTTAGCCAGGTTAGGGTTTACCAGTATAGTCCTGATTCCACATTTCTGTTAGGTTAAGCTTTGCTCACCCGATGATACAACAGGAGGACAGACTCGGAACCCAAACGCCTAAGATTGTGTTTGTCCTGAGTTAAGTTAGTACCTTTTTTTATTAGGTATGGATCCTGCTCAGTCACTCTATGTACCAGACAGATTTGGAGGACATTTCGTGACACCCGGGGCAGTAGTCCCAGCTTTCCTTGACTTATATCACACCGCCATTGAGCAGCTGGCTACAACGACTATAGTATCGGATCTGTGGCACCAGGTCCATGTTGTGGGTATTGTTGACTTGACCCGTATTCGTCTTGAGCTTCGTTACTTTGTAGAGGCTCAACGATTAGTGCTAGTCGAGATTTTGAGGCTGGTTAATAGTGATTCTTTTTATCTTTCCCTTGATATCCAGGCTGTGCAGGCTCATCTCGCACAGTTGGAGATGCCCCCACTAGTAGTTCCCGTGGTTGAGGATGATGATGATGATGATATCATGGTTATCCCTGTTGCCGAGGAAGTTGTAGGGAAGGACGGCATAGGTCTAGATTACTTTGCTGCCGACCTTGAGGATGAGCTAGCCCTTGAGCTAGTTCTGCCTGAGGAGGTGGCAGTTGAGGTAGATGCCCCAGGACCTGCTCTATCACCAGCCTCTCAAAGCGGTGATTATGATCTTGTGGGTCCCTTTCAGGTTCAACGATTTTGCCCAGTAGACTCATTGGATTTGCTAGTAGCCGCCTATAGCGATGACTGATGATTTGGATATGACCTTGTATATATTAACTATATTGACTAGTAGTTCTGTCTCTTTTTGCAAACTGTATTTACATACATCGGAGTATAGGGCAATGACCACATTTTTGTGACTTTAACGGTTGCATGAACAATATGCGTCCTAACCCATACAGATAGGGTAGGCATTGACCTAATCATACACACTTTTTGTATCAACTTGAATGAGAAGTTATATATAGAAATACTCTTTTGAATGTTACTGTCATTTAAACTCGTTCATATATCTGCTTCATTCATGTTTCTCATTCCATTATCTTTGGCATGCATATAAAATGGCTGGGAGATAAATGAGGAATAGGAATTTGATTGAGGAAGCACCTGTGGCTGCTGATCCCACAGGAATGTTTGAGGCTTTTGTCAGATGCCTCGAGAGAATTAGTAATACGATGATCGCCAAACTGGGGATAAGCTAATGGAAAGATTCTATGCAATAAGGCATGAACAGTTTGCGGGTGCTGCAGAATCCTGGAAAGTTGAACAATGGTTAAGGCAAATAGACCGTATGTTCGAAGTTGTTCAATATAGTGAAGTGGATAAGAAGGGTAGCTACCAATTAACCGATGCCACTGCAAATTGGTGGGACTTGGTGATAGCCTCCATTGGAAACACAGCTGCTATGGAAATGACATGAACTGCATTTAAGGGGAGATTTTTGGAAAAGAATTTTCCGGCTACAGAGAGGCACAGAAGGGAGAAGGAATTCATGGATTTGACTCAGGGAACTAAATTGGTACAGGAGTATACCACTCAGTTTGAGAGACTGTCTCAGTTTGCCCCTCATATAGTTGATACTGAGGAAAAGAGGATCCGTAAGTATAACTAAGGGCTGACACCACAGATTCATCGCCTGACTCTTGGTCACCTAGATAAGTCTTTTGAGGGACTAATTGGTCTGGCCACTGATCTGGAGGAAGATGCTCGAGTGAACCGCAAATAATTCAAATTCCAGCCATCTTAGAGGGGTAACTTTGGAAATAAGCCACCAATTTATCATACCCAGGGGCAAAAGAAGAATTTTAATGGGAGCAAGAAACCCCATACAATCACCTATCTGACTCAACCTCGAGTTGGTGAAGGAAGTAGTGATAGGAAGTGCTTCAACTATGGCAACCCTTGTCATTTGGCTCGAGATTGCAAGACACCGAGGCATGCTACATAGTAAGGGATTATCTGCTATAACTGTGATAAACCATGTCACATCAGCAAGTTCTGCACTACTTCTAAGTAGGTGACTTATGGTCAACAGGGTCAGACTCGCTTGAATGTTGTTATTCCTGATGTTGCAGGATATGATGGAACTATTTATGAAGAAGGAGATTATGGAGAAGGGCAGCCTGATTAGTAAGCAGTGGAAGGTACATTAACATTGTTTAACTCCCATGTTTAAGTTTTATTTGATAGGAGTGTTGTGCTATCATTCATATCTATTAATACCATTCAGAGATTGGGTATTTTGCCTCACCGTTTAAAGAAAGCTTTGAGGGCTACCTCACCTTTAGGAGCCGCAATCAAGTTAGGAGATGTGTGCAAGGATTGTCCCTTCCGATTATGGAGAAGGGCAGCCTGATTAGTAAGTAGTGGAAGGTACATTAACATTGTTTAACTCCCATGTTAAAGTTTTATTTGATAGGAGTGTTGTGTTATCATTCATATCTATTAATACCATTCAGAGATTGGGTATTTTGCCTCACCGTTTAAAGAAAGCTTTGAGGACTACCTCACCTTTAGGAGCCGCAATCAAGTTAGGAGATGTGTGTAAGGATTATCCCTTTCGATTAGGAGATCGTGAAATCCCTGCAAGGCTGATTGTCCTATCGATAAAGGAGTTTGACGTAATCCTAGGTATGGATTGGCTCTCTCAGAATCAAGCAAAGTTGGATTGTGCGAGGAAGAGAATTACATTCTCTGATAATGGGAACCAATCTTTTGATTTCCAATATAACCCTTTGGGAGATATGTTCCTCACAAGGTGTTTGGCTAACATCGAAGTCGTCAATATAGAAGCGACAGTGTCGTCTATACCTGTAGTCAAGGACTTTGAGGAAGTATTTGAAGACATTTCTGGTCTACCACCTAAGAGAAGTATAGAGTTCTATATCGAGTTTATACCAGGTACCATTCTGATCACTAAGGTTCCCTACAGAATGACCCCCCCCCCCCCGAACTGCCGGAATTAAAGGAACAAGTTCAAGAGCTCGAGAATCTAGGTTTTGTACTTCCAAGTACATCGCCTTGGGAAGCACCAGTGTTATTCATTAAGAAGAAGGACGGAACACTTCGGTTGTGTATCGATTACAGTGAATTGAACCGAGTGACTATCAAGAATAAGTATCCCTTACCTCGGATCGACGATTTGTTTTGCTCAACTACAGGGAGCTACAACATTCTCCAAGATAGATCTACGGTCGGAATATCATCAATTGAGAGTACAAAAGGAAGACATACCTAAAACTGCTTTCAGAACCCGATATGGTTATTTCGAATTTTTGGTGATGCTGTTTGGACTGACAAATCCCCCTACAGTGTTTATGGATCTGATGAACAGAGTGTTTATGTCTTATTTAGACTAATTTGTCATCGTCTTTATAAATGATATCTTGATCTATTCTAAGTCAGAAGAAGAACACGAGCAACATCTACGAATAGCAATGCAGACACTCAAGGATCACAAGTTGTATGCTAAATTCAGTAAGTGTGAGTTCTAGTTACAAGAAGTGAAATTTTTGGGACACAAGGTGTCATCTCAAGGAATTTTGGTAGATTCATCCAAGACTGACGCTGCATCAAATTGGGTTAGGCCAACCAACCCTACAGAAGTTAGGAGTTTCCTTGGACTCGCAGGCTATTACAGGAGACTTGTTGAGGGGTTCTCTAAAATAGTCGCACCATTAATTGGATTAACAAAGAAGAATTTAAAATTTGAGTGGACAGAGAAACATGAGCACGCCTTTCTAGAATTAAAAGAGAGACTCACTACCGCACCGGTACTAGCCATACCCAAGCCTGATGAGAATTTCACTATCTTTAGTGACGCATCATATCAAGGATTGGGGTGTGTACTTATGCAAGATGGTAGAGTTATCACTTATGGATCTAGACATTTGAAGCTGAACGAGTTGAACTACCTCATTCATGATTTAGAATTAGCAGCAATGGTGTTTGCACTCAAGATTTAGAGACATTATCTATATGGTGAGAAGTTTGATTCGTTCTCCGATCACAAGAGCCTTAAATACTTGTTCACACAGAAAGAGTTAAACATGAGGCAACACAGATGGATAGAGCTGATCAAAGATTACTACTTCATGTTGGAATATACCACCTGGGTAAAGCTAATGTAGTCGCTGATGCTTTGAGTTGGAAAACTCGTGAAACAATCGCCTCTTTGATGGTTAGAGAATGGCGAACATTGAAAATGTTGGCTAAATTTCACGTGCAGAGTACCGAGGAAGGAGAAGGAAAACTTTTTGGATACCTTTTCTTACAGCCTACTCTTATTGACCGCATTATCGAAGCATAGAAAGGGGATGAGAAGTTTCAAACATGGTTTGCTAAAATGTCCGAGAAGGATCCAGCAGAGTGAAAAGTGGGATGTGATGGAGGATACAGATGCAGGGACAGATTATGTGTACTAGACTAGGGAGAACTAAGAAAGGACATTCTGGAAGAGGCACATAAGTCTAGATATACCATTCACGCAGGAGGGACAAAAATGTACAAGGATTTAAAGAAAAATTTCTGGTGGGAAGGTGTGAAGAAGGATATGGACGAATTTGTGTCCAAATGTTTGACATGTCAACAAGTCAAAGCCGAACATCAGAGGCCTTCGGGATTGTTGCAGCTGCTACCTGTTCTAGGTTAGAAGTGGGAGCACATAACCATAGGTTTTGTAGTGGGATTGCCTTGATCTCAACAGAATCATGACACTATTTGGGTAATCATGGATAGATTGACTAAGTCAGCGCACTTCATTGCTTATAGTATGACATACCCGGTGGAAAAAATGAGCTGAATATACATATAACAAGTTGTGCAACTTCACGGTGCACCTGTGTCGATTGTGTCAGACCGTGACACACATTTTACTTCTGGATTTTGGGAGAGTCTGCAAGAAGCTATGGGAACCTCGCTCAAAATGAGTACTACCTTTCACTCTTAAACAGATGGGCAAATCGAGCATGTTAATTAGATCATAGAAGATATGCTTAGGGCTTGTGTCATCAATTTTGAAGAATCTTGGGAGACGCACTTGCCTTTGGTGGAATTTTCCTATAATAAAATTTATCACACGAGTACTGGTATGGCTCCGTTCAAAGCATTGTACGGACAACCATGTCGTTCTCCGTTGTGTTCGGTAGAGGTTGGAGATAAGGAGTTGTTGGGACCAGATTTGGTTAGAGAAACCAACGAGAAGATTTCCTTGGTCAAAGAAAGGATGAGGACCGCTCAAAGCAGGTATAAGAGTTATGCCGATCGACGCCGAAAAGATTTAGAGCTTAGTATTGGAGATCACGTACTTGTTAAGGTTTCACCAACCTGAGGAGTGGTATACTTTGGTCTCAAGAGAAGGAAGTTGGCCCCGCATTTTATCGGACCTTTCGAGATTCTAGATCACCTTGGAAAAGTGGCTTATCGACTCGTGCTACCACCAAAGATGTATGGGGTTCACAATGTATTCCATGTGAGTATGCTGAGAAAGTACATACGAGATCCCTCACATGTAGTTAGTTATGACGATATTGAGATTAGTCATAACGTTTCTTATAAGGAAAGGCCTATGAAAATTCTAGATTAGAGTATCAAGAAGCTGAGGAATCAGGACATTCTATTGGTGAAGGTTCAGTGGAATCACCATGACGAGAATAAAGCCTCGTGGGAAGTTAAAGCTGACATGAGGAAGAAGTACCCGTAGTGGTGTCAATCGGGTCGGGTTGGCCCGGCTCGGCCCTCTTTTTTCGGGCTAAAAGCCCAGCCCGCTAGGCCCGGTTCACATACCCTGGGCTGGGGTGGACACCCATCCTTCCGTCCATGGCCCGGCCCGGTCCAGCCTGAAATAGTGAAAAAGTCTGGCCCGGCCCGAAGCCCTCCACGGCCCACTTCAAAAATAGAAGAAACTCGCTAGCCCGTCCGGCCCGGCCCGATGTCTGGCCCGCTAGGCCTGGGCCATAGGTCCGGGGCGGACACACCTCCTCCACTCCCAAGCCCGGCCCGGCCCGGCTCGAAGCCCGCTCGGGGCCCGCTTTGACCGACCCCGGCCTGGCCCGTTTGACACCTCTAAGTACCCAGAGTTGTTTCAGGACTAGTAAGTCTTGATTTTGGGGACGAAATCCTGTTTAAGGAAGGATGTAACAACCTACATTTCTATTCATTTTAAATTGCATTTTCATATTTAATTTGTATTTAATATTTCATTTAATTGCAATTTCCATGTTTTAGAACCTCGTTATTTGTTTGGTAACATATTAAATTTCTTGTTGGGAAAAAACTGCAAATTTTATAAATTAGAAATACCTGTGTTGAATTTCATAACTATATTTCAAAACGGTGAAAATGAATTCTTTTGACTCCAACAGTATTTTATTTATATAAAATCGGAAAATCATTTCTGACGTTAAAATGAATTTTCCGTATTTTTGTGGTGATCACCGTGCCACGAAAATGCCAGTTTATGTTCAAAACTGTTCGCGCTATGTTAAACCTCCACAGATTTTGGAAATGACATGAAGTTGGAAGTAATGTGTGCTTCATTTCTATTTATGGCAACTAATGATTGCCTTGTGCCTTATTTGGAAACGTATAAATTGTATGTGTAATGTTGTGCCTTAAAACTAGTTTCCCAAACAACTGTAAATTGGCCCCTAGACCTTTACTTGACCCCTATGGATTGAAGATATATACACCTACGTAGGTATATTAACCTTATATCTGTGAATTTGTGGTTCATTTAGAAATTAAGAAAAGAAATTGAAATTATTGAGTATTGAAGAATGAACTTGGTGGCCAAGTTTGGCTTTTCTCCTATATATACACCACATACACTCTCACACTAACATATTCTGCACATCTCCATAACCTAAAAATTCAGAGAGAAAAGAGTGAGAGAGCTTGAGAGTTGTTTTCAGAAATTTTAGAGAGAGAAGCTTCAATCTCCATAGCCAAGGTTGCAATTGGAGTTCTTATTTGTGATTATTTCTCAACTAATATTTCAATCTCTAATCTCTGTGAGTATTTTAGACTCACCTTGATTGTATCTCATGCTTGATTTCTGTTTGTATATATGTAATTATAATTCACCATTTTCAAATTCGTTTGAAAGCTTAAAGCTTAAAAATGGTGATCTTTCCACACTTAACTAAAATCCATTCTTAGAGATGAAAATGAAAGATTAGAGTACGTAGAGACTACGGTTTAAGTTATAGAGTCTAACTCATTCATATCACGACGTATATAAGAAACGAAATTTCCGTCAACTCTCAAATTTTCGTAAAATCCAAGAGCTATGGATCGATTCATGAAAAATTAATGGTAAATTCTTAATCCTTGCGAAAAACTGAAGAGATTCATATATTACTTGTCCTATTTACTTCGGAATTGCAAAATGGGCCAAAATGGGTTTCAAAATTGAAACAGGGGAAGTTCAGCGAAGAAGACGAAGACACTGCCTGAACTCGCGCGCGCGATCGCCTGAGTGACCCCTCACGTGAGTGGCCCGTGCGTGTGAGGTGTGTGATTCCTGTCAGATAGAAAAGTTTTTATAAAGAAAATTGAAAAATAGGCATATCGCGCGAGCGGCCAGCGCACACGACCTGGCAGTTTCTAGCTTTTGTTTGTTTTCCGATGAGGGACTGTTTGTATTAATTTTTAAAAGCCATCAAAGTACTGTTTGGGAATTATGTTAAAACAGAATATTTTTTTGTTATGTTTTGACTATTAATGGATGTTTAAGTATTTGATTCTTCTCTTATACACTTGTATCATTTGCGGTACTTTATAATTTCTGTATAAAGTTTCAAGGCATACATGTGAGGTCAGGTGTACATGCATGGTATGTGATGGGTTAGTGTGAAAAGAGTATGTTGTGGAGATTGTGTTTGGACACTCCCTGGTAATTGTGTACCAAAGTGTGACGTTTTGAGATTGCGGCGAGAGTGTCTTTGAAATACAACGGTGACAAAACTGGACACTCCCTGACGCCCATGGTAGCGTTAAAGTGTGTGACACCGAACTTGGACATTCCCTAGCACCCATGGTAGTGCTAAAGTGTGGCCTACGGACACTCCCTGACCTGCGTGGTATGGTCAAAGTGTGAGGCATTGGACATTCCCTGGTACCCCGTACTAAAGTTTGAGGCAAACTGGACACTCCCTGGTACCCTGTTACTAAAGTGTGGTCATCTTAGTGTTTCACAGATACTAGAGTGAGAGAGTGGGTTGTTGTGTTTGTCGAGAGAAAAGAGTCGGTAAGATTGGTTACATTGTTCTCATACACTGTTGCATGTAGTATCGATTAAAGCTTATTAATGTTATCCTTGATGTTTCTTAATGTGAACTCAATCCTATATTATTAACCTGTTGATTTATGTAACTGTGAAAAAAAAAGAAAATAGTAAATGAGTATGTTTTACATTCGAGCACATGTTTTTAATGCTCACCAGCTTCAATAAGCTGACGGCGTTGATGCGCCCTGGACATTCGTGTCTAGGCTTTTCAAGTTATAATCAAGTTGGACCTTACGACTATGCTAATTGAGAACAACTGTGTGTGAAGAGAAACTATTTTAGTTGCTGCATTAGTTAATGAACCGGTGCTGTAATGAGGATGAATGTAGCAGATACTAGATATTATTTTGTTTCAAGGCGGTTTGTGCCTTTAAGTGATTACGTGATGTAATAAGTATTAAATTGGAAAATTTTGTAAGCCTTGATTGCTCTACTCTGATTAATATGTTGTTCTACATTTGGGACAAATTGTCGCGATCTACGGGTCCATAAAGGAAATTAAATGCTTTCTATATTTATGCCACTTCGGGACGTGACATTTGTTAGGGATATATACTAAAAGTCATGCTTTATGTAGTTGATTTATTATTCATTTAATAAAATCAGTTAATCCATTTTTTTATGAGAATTTGTGTGGGCAATGTTTGTATTATATTATTTATTTAATATTATGCATGTGTGTCTCTCATTCTATATAGTAGGTGATTTGGTGTGTAGAGTTCGGCTTACATACGGAAGATCAGGCCATCATATATTATAGAATGTAAGATTTTGGTTTACAGTCTTAGATGGGATTGGACACACCATCGGTAGGACTGCAGCATGGTGTTGTAGTAGGTTTGTCTTGACTACGGAAAACGGTATAGTTTCAACTCACTATGCTGGTACACTTTGTGTATTAAACGGGACTGACTTGGGGTAATTATCTTTATACTGACTTATAAGATAATTAATACCTCATGGCTATTATGAGTGCTTATGCTCTAAATCCTAAGTTAATTTGTAGACACGTACATTTGATATTTACACTTTGATCCCTAAAAGGGTGAGATCCTTAAATGGGTCAATATCTCATTGGATTGGGTGGCAATATTAATTGTGTGGTGGATATTAATTAATGATGGAATCCATGTCTCAATTTTGGGATTGATGATATCCCCTTGAGAAAGCTTATAAGTTTTGATTATGTCAAACCCTGCAGTTGGATTTTGTATCTAACATATCAGATAAGTTAAGCAGAGGATCTCAAGGAATTTTAAGAAAATAATTAAATATGATTGTCAGTAATTATACTTAATTAATGGATATCTGTAATCTTAACATGGGGAGATAATAAGCATTTAATAACATGGAGCTCGAAATATATTTTTGATATAAGGGTAGGAGTGCAATTACAATTCTTTAGTGGTATGAATTATAATTTATGGAAATAGGAATCTGATTCAGTTCGAAGTAGGGTTTCCTAATTCCATAAGGAAGCCTATTCCTTATTGACTTCTTATGGTCCCTATCGTAGTCTATATATATGCTGTTTTGGCTCTCTTCTCAGTTTGCGTTTTTCTATATAGAGAATTATAACTCAGAATAGAAAAGAGAGCGAAAAAGAGGGAGAGCAGAAAACAGAAAGGATTTCGAAAGAGCCCACACTCAGTTCGATATTCTGGCAGCAAAGGAATACGGTAGAAGATCGTGAGCTGTCATCGAGCCCGTGTTCTCGATTCGTCTACTACAGCAATCCGTTTTAGCAGTTTAAGGTAACCCTAGTTCCGCCCTTGTAGGGTTATTGTAGTTTTCACGTAATTTTTTTTTGCAGTACCAACTTATACACACTGTCAACGAATTCTGGGAACGCAGTTTCCTAACAACATTATCATATTATACAAGTCTAGCAATCGCTTATATATGTGTGATTATGTTGTTATGCACTAGAGTGCAATTATCATTTTATAGTGGTATTAATGATAATTGATTAATTATAGATTCCTTAGTTAAGGAGTATTGACTAGATGGAATAATACTTAATCGAAGCCAGTAATTAAGAATCTAGGAGGTCCCACTCATAGCTTAGCAAGAATTTTTGGAAAGGCAAATGAGGATGTTGAACCAATGGTTAAAGGAATTTCAATCATGTTCAATCGATTGAAACTTTTAATCAACTAAAGGTTTGATCGATCGAAGTGTTTCGATCGATTGAACTCTAGTTCAGTTCGATCGATCGAACTTAGTTCGATCGATTAAAGGTTCGATCGATCGAACGCGGTTCGATCGATTCAAGCCTAAAGTCAGTTTGGGAATCTATAAATAGGGAAGCTGCGTACAAAGTTTAATGATCGTAGTCTTTCTATACTAGAGCTGCAGAAACGTTTTAGAGCTCCCAAAACCTTCCCTATTTTCTCTATTAGGGTTCCCACAAACCCTAGCCTCTCCGGTAGCATTCAAGGAGACATAAGAGTGAAGATCTCTTGAAGGTTGCTACTGCACACTAAAGGAGAAGGGCAATATCAGAATTGGGTTCAAAACCAAAACGCAAAGATCTTCTCCCTCTTATTCTACGCATCTATAGAGTTAATAAGTAGTAGTTCCAAGGTTACCAATAAAAGTTTTGAACTTTGTTTTCCGCTGTGCATAAAATAAGTTTTCGAAACCTATTTTCCCTATAGATAGCACCCCTATAACAATTGCAATCATGCCCGGCCAGCCTCTCGTAGCTCCAAACTATTATTGGTTCACCAAAGGTCCTCAGCTTTTTACAGTATAGTGAAAGTGCTCAGACACACATGTGGGCGTAGGTTCCTTCATTAACAGAGTCGAACTACATACAAACCTGGTCTCACATTATTTCTCTCACTACTTCTCTCTCCTTAATCTGCTTTAATTCATTTTGCCCAAAAAATCGCATCATCGCATCCTAAACCACTAGCCACTAGGATGTATCTTACATCCCTGTTACAATATTTTGGACATCACTTTGATGCCAAAATGTTATAATTTTGTGCAAAATTGTTATAATTTTGAAAACTTACAAACTTCTGAAAACATCATTTTACTTTTAAAAATCACTATTTTGTAATGGTACAACACTTAAGTACTAAAGTACAATATTTTAACACCAAAAGTTTTGGATGTGTGATATATGCTAAAACACTAAAATATATAATAGAATTCCCCTTAGAAAAAAATAATATACATATATATATATATATAAATCAAGTTGGAGGTTTAAGTCAGAATGGCTGACTACCTCACTTATCCTGTGGACGTGAGATGCGGTATATTTGACTGTCTTTTGAGTGGCCACAGAACGTCAGGGGAGGCTAGAGAATTTGTATGGTATTGCTATTGAGTAATATTTGGGACACATCTAAAGTCATAACTTTTTTTGCACAACTTTCATTTTATGTCTATCTCTCTCTTGATGGATCCCACAGTGCCAATGACCCCACAGTGCCTACTAGGAGAGAGATAAATACAAAATGGAAGTTGTGCAAAAAATGTTATGACTTTGATTGTGCCCCAAGTATTACTCATTGCTATTAGCTATTCCATTTTCAGGTTTGGGATTTTAGTGGGATGTGGGACCCGCAAAAGATACGGTCGTGGGTCCTGTGGCCAAGGCCTAGGGCGGTCAAGGCTGAGGGGATGTGCAGAGGTTTCATGGACGTACGCTCACCAATTTTCTATTTCAAACACCGCACGCAACAACTTATCCCACGCGCCTCTCCCACAACGCTCCACTAGTTTTGTATTCTCTTCGTTGTAAATTAAGAGTCATTAATTCTATTTTAAGGGTCTAGATCAGTCAATGTATTTTAACTTTATTTTTTAAATTTATCATTTGTTATATAAACACTTGTTCATTTTTTCTTTGACGTGACACTAAAATTTTAAAATTCATAATAGATAATGAATGAAAGATGAAATTTTTTATCACAATCTAAAAGATTATTTAAATAGTTGATATTGCTAAAAGAGATTCTTAATATGAGACTGAGCATTTTCAAATATCGGCCAAAAATAGGTAGCTATTCATCATAGGGACCCCAACTCAAATTGGTGTCAAAAAATTGTAAATTGTTGTCAACATTTTAATAAATCAAAATGCCTTTTCAAATCTGTAACATGTTATGACCTTGTTACAGCACTTTAGGACCTGACTACAATATTTTAGGACCAAAATTTATTTGGTTGTATGATACAACCAAATCACTATAACACAATTTTTCTTCTTCATAACTACTACTTGATGAAAAATTATTCAACTAGACTGTCATACCATGTTAGTGTGACAACTGGTGTGAAGTCCCAATCAGATGGTTATATATATAACCACTTCTTCTTTTTCTTTTTTTCTTTTTTAATACTTACTTGGATCCAGACTGGATACACACACTCCACACACACATGCACACCTAGCTGCAACCCAACCCCAAAGTCTTACACTGACCCACAGCAAAGCCCAACAAGACCACTCGTTTTGACTGAAGAATAACTTGGGAGGCAATCAACTAGAATCTACTATGGGGATTCATACTCTCTCCCTACCTACTAAGAAGAGAGACTATGCCAATTAGGTTGCAACTCACTCGACTATTACTCCAAATACATATGTGGTCAATCTGTATTTCAAAATTCAAAGTGAGACACACGAGTAATGGTAATTGACGAATGAGTAGCGGAACTTGGGTTCTAGATAAAAGTAATGCTATGCTCTGTATATTAGAATTTCAAGTTTAGTTTTCAAATACTTTATTAGTATCATATGCAATAGCAATTATTGTCACAAATATATTGTACGACTGTTAAGTTATTTAAGAGTTAAATTTATAACTCAAATTCGAGAAGCATAGCATTATCTAAAAAAAAAAAAAAAACTGTGAGGGGATATGATAGCCTTTAATTGCCAGTTAAAAATAATCCTAATGATACGATTTTCAAATTTATATTCCAACTTTCGTTGTGTGATGCTAGCGACAGTTAGCCCAAATTCAATATGAAATCACCTAATTTAGTATTGAAAATTATTTTGTATTATCCTATTGCCACTTGTTGCCAGAATGGTTCTATGTGGATTTAGGAGCCATTTTTTTCCCCCTCCTCGAAGAGAGAAGCCAGAAATTGGAGGGCAGATAATAGTCTCCGAATAGTCCATAACATGAGAGTATTTTAATGGTTTTAAATTTAGCGTTAACTAGTACAAAATCTTATTACGTATATTTTTTTGACAGGTCTAACCCAATAAACTATTTAGTAATAAATTCACAATTTATTTTGAATCACATACCCTTTCTAAATCCGCACAGTTCAGATTACTAAATTTTGAAAATTTTAAATTCAAACTCCAACCCATTTTATGTGCATGTATAGTATATATAGTATATATACATATACTAGTATATATATATAGGACGGTTTACAGATCAACCCTTTAGTGAGAAAATTTTGACTTTTAGCGATGAAATTTTGAATAGCCAAAGGTACAATGTACTTTAGCGATGAAAATTTCATCACTAAAAGGCTCATCCATAAACGGAACTCGCTCCTGATATGTATATATATCTAAACAATTCCATATTACTATAATCTTGAATTTTTTAAATTGAATTTTCAAATTTTGGATTTTTTTAAATCCAAACTCAAACCGATTATATATGTGCATGTATAGTGTATACATATATACTAGTACATATATATTATTATATGTGAAATTTCACATTAAGAATATAATATATTTATCACTACATACAACATATATGTAGTGATAACTTTTGCACTAAAAACTGCCACAAGACCGAGTTAGAAAATAGAACAAAAATGATAAAACTGTTATAAGTGACAAATTACTATTGATACATTTAAAATTGGCTCTATCTTATGATCGAGCGGTTCAAATCAACAGCTAGTCCATGCCCCGGGCAAATCATGCACAACTCCTCAGAAGTATCAGCCCGAGCGGTTTAGTCTACTCATCATCCCGAGCAGTTCATTCATGACCCGGCCAACAGGTCGGGAAAAAGGCACAGGCATATCCCACCGCGGGAACAGCTCATCCGGGCCCACAGGCGTGATCCCGAGCATTACGGGCAATTTCCTACTCAAGCTAGAAGACTAATGGAAAGTGCACACTATTTCCTAATCCAATTAGGAAATCCTCATAATTAATGCCTATCTATATCAATAGGATTATATTTCCTTATCCATGTATGAGTAGGTCTCTTACATCTATAAAAGAGACCTCCCACCCCCCATTGAGGGGGTCGCCAACTTCTCAGTCTACACAGCACCTCTATAAAATTCACCATTATACGCATACACCCGGCCGGTAGTACTGGTAGTGCCGTCCCTCTTTGTTGGCTCACCAGGCCCGCCGGTGATCTGCTAGTGAACATGCTCAGACACACACGTGGACGTAGGTACCTTCATTAACAGGGCCGAACCACATACAAAAAATAGTCTCTCACTCTCTCTCTCTCCTTAAATTGCTTGACTTTATTCTTACCAATTTCTGGCATCATCAGTTTGGCGCCGTCTGTGGGAAACGACAAGTCTTCTCATCAACAAATTTCTCAACTGATCGTCATGCCACCGAAGAAGAGTAAGAAGGCTGACCAGCAGTCCGACCGGGATGTTCCTCCAGCCCCGGTACCGGCTGCGGCAATCATGAGATCTGAGCAAATCAGCGCGACCCTCACACAACTCCTGCAGGGCCAACGTCAAATCCAACAACTGATCGAAACCCTGCTAGCCCAGCAAAGTAGTCCTCCAGGGGCCGGGAAACGACCCGAAAATGTTGCGTAAGGACGGGAACCGATCTTGATCAAACAACGTGCCCGAGCCATCCGTCCCGTGTTAAGGATGCCAAAGACCTCAACAGAGGGCCTGCTGGCCGAGAGGAAAGGCAGCAGCATATGGCCCAGGAATCAGTCCTGGGTTACTCGGTCAAGAGCCGAGTTGTCCTTAGGCGAACGATTACCCGGGGTCATAGCCGAGCCCGATCCCAGAGGACAGCACCCTGCCATGAAGAAGCCTCTTCCACCAACCCGACCAGTTCCTCAGATACCGGTCGGGAAGGAGTGGAAGCCCGAATCCAGGACTTGCAGAAGCAGATCGACGGAGTGGCCAAAAAGCTTAGTCAAAACCGTGTTTCGAATCAAGCCAATACCGAGACAGAGTCACCATTCTCCAGCCAGATCACGAGGTTCTCCATCCCGCGCAAATTTAAGCAGCCTCGGCTAGATTCATATAACGGCTCGAGAAGCCCGGTCGACCACGTCCGGATCTATAAGGCTCAGATGGCCCTAGCCACTAACTCCGATGAGCTACACTGCCTAGCCTTCCCCAACACTTTGAAAGGTCCGGCCATGCAGTGGTTCTACTCCTTGGAGCCCCGATCGGTCTACAGTTTCAAACAACTCAGCAAGCAGTTCATCAACCAATTTACCGGTATGCATGAGCGGCCAAAGCCAGACATGCAGCTACTGACGGTCAGACAACGGAATAATGAGTCCCTCAAGGAGTTCACCGACCATTTCAACCAACAGAAGCTTCAAATCCGTAATCTGAACGAGATAATTACCATCATAGCCTTCTGCTCGGGAGTTCAATACACCAAGTGCGCCGCGTCGTTCCACCGAAACCGACCGGTAACCTTGGTCGAACTCGCAGAGAGGGTTGGAAAATACATTGACACTGAAGAATTTCTAAAGATCAAAGACCCCGGGCAAGAATGCAACGAGTCTTCCAAAAGTAAGCGAAAGCGAGATTAGCCCGGGAGTTCCGACAGTTCTTCCAGTTCACAACAGTCCGGGTAAGGCAGCCCCAACCCGACCTCCAGCTCACAGCAAGCAGAGTCCGGCAGCCCCGACCCGACCTCTAGTTCACATCGGTCAGGATCAAGCAGTTCTGACTTTGCCTCCAGCACAGAGAAATCTGGAGCCCGACGATCCTGAACTGATCTCTTGTCTCCATCGGTCTAGATTAGCCCGACTACAGTGGTACTTGCCTGATCACCACATGAGGCTCCGCCGATTGTCGGAGAGCCCTTCCAAAGTCCTCGGGCCTAATCCCGAGGCATCTAAAAAGTCCTTGGGCTTAACCCCGAGGCATCTAAAAAGTCCTCGGGCCTAACCCCGAGACATCTCAAAAGACCTCGGGCTCCGAACCCAGGCACTCAAAAGACCTCGTGCTCCGAACCCAGGCACTCAAAAGATCTCGAGCTCCGAACCCAGGCACTAAAGACCTTGGGGTCACGCCCGAGGCACCGGCTTCGCTTAGGTCCAACCGACGATGGGGGCAAACCCCCTAGGTGGCTAATGATGGCAAGCTTCAAAAGACCCTGCAACCACCATGTTCCAGGTCGGTTACCTACAGTCATAGCCTCTGTAAGACCCTCGTCTTAGCGAAAGCTTGGGGGGCAAGATGGCGCAGTGAACTAAACAGGTAATCACACCGTGTATCTACAGGCCTCGCGGATAACCAAGTCAAAATTTTGGACAATCTGAGCACCTACAGTACTCAGAGGCATTAACTCCACTTAGGTCCAGACCGACGATAGAGGTGACTAAAATCTCTTAGGTTGGCCGACGATAGAGGAGCAAAAGGACCCTAAAGCAACGTGATTTAGGTCCGCTCCACCAACATGGTCAAGCTCTTCTCCCAACAGTCTTGACGAAGGCTGGCCAGGCGAAAGACAACCATCTTGGGGAGTTAACATAAAAAAAGGACCCTAGAGCAATACGCTTTAGGTCGGCTTTTCCAACATGGTAAAATCCTTCTACCCGCAGCCTTGACGAAGGTTTACGGGCAGAAGATAACCATCTGGGGAGCTAACTCAAGCAAAAAAGACTCCAAAGTAGGCCGAGTCTCAACTCTCGGTCACTTCCCGAGCACTCAAAGACTCCGAGCTAGGCTGGGTCTCAACTTTCAGCCAGTTCCCGAGGACTCACCAGGCTCAGAAGCCCCGAGGCAGCTTTCACAAGCACTCAGACAGCAGTAAGTAACATCAAACCGATTTCCAAACTTGCCCAGATATAGCATCTGGCCAATCTTGGAAATGGGGGGTAGCTGATACTCCCAAAATTGGCTCTATCTTATGACCGAGCGGTTCAAGTCAGCAGCTAGTCCATGCCCCGGGCAAATCATGTACAACTCCTCAGAAGCATCAGCCCGAGCGGTTTAGTCTACTCATCATCCCGAGCGGTTCATTCATGACCCGGCCAACAGGTCGGAAAAAACGCACAAGCACATCCCACCGCGGGAACAGCTCATCCGGGCCGACAGGCGTGATCCCGAGCGTTACGGGCAGTTTCCTACTCAAGCTAGAAGACTAATGGAAAGTGCACACTATTTCCTAATCCAATTAGGAAATCCCCATAATTAATGCCAATCTATATCAATACGATTATATTTCCTTATCCATGTATGAGTAGGTCTCTTACATCTATAAAAGAGACCTCTCACCCCCCATTGAGGGGGCCGCCAACTTCTCAGTCTACACAGCACCTATATAAAATTCACCATTATACGCATACACCCGGTCGATATTACTAGTAGTGCCGCCCCTCTTTGTTGGCTCACCAAGCCCACCGGTGATCTGCTAGTGAACGTGCTCAGGCACACACGTGGACGTAGGTACCTTCATTAACTGGGCTGAACAACATACAAAAAATAGTCTCTCTCTCTCTCTCTCTCTCTCTCCTTAAATTGCTTTACTTTATTCTTACCAAATTCCGGCATCATCAGGAACAAAATTGTTACAAATTGCTTGTAGTGACCTAAAAACTACTACAAAAATGAATTAGAAAAAAATAACAGAAATTACAAAACTGTTTTTAGTGATAAATTTTGCACTAAAAAGTGTCGCGTACTTGGAGGAATTGTAAAGCTTAGCAAAGAAGAAAGAAGTGTCTGATCGAGTCAACTTCATCTCATCTTGCTCCACAGCTAAAAAAAGAAATGCCTTTTTCTCCGAATGCCTATGAGTTTGTCACGCCTCGGAGTAGCAAAATAGGGGAAAAATAAATTTCCACTTTTGGATCCGTGGACACGTGACTGGTTGATTAGCCATTCTGTCCTTTCTAACTCCGCACAAGCATTAACAAGGGAAATACTAAAGCATAAATATCACTTAATCTTAACCGAAACATAAATACATCAACGGAAATATAACGATTTACAACAACTTTGAACTTATTACATGAGACCATACTAAACTTATACATAAGCTTAAACACTAAAATAAGTATCTTCTGATCTCCAGCTCGGCTCTATCCTTCCTTAGCTCCTTAGTACTGCATCCTGAGGTCACCTTTTTGCCTAAGCAAAACATGCGACACTATGGACATGGGAATGTCCAGGACGTAAAATGCCGTCAGCTTTGGAACGAAGCAGAGTGAGTAACATAACCATACAATAATCTATAATACAAAACATCTCTTGACTCACGTCATAGTTTAGTATCTTAAGATACGGTCAATCTCTTATCAAAAGAAGAATTCTTTCATGGGCATAGTCAAGGTCTCAACTAAAATATGAAGCAGTTATACATAACTTAACATCCCATCATAGAACCCATTCTCCTTATCAATGAAGCATCCATATTCTACAACATTAACTAAAACCATGTATCCTCATCCACACATCAACTACTAACTTATCCGACCAGGTATTCGAAAAGAATACAAACAATCGATACAACTCGCTTCAACATCCTAGAACATTATCAAAATCCATTACCAGAGCCTGACACGGAGTCCCAACTCTGCACAACACCACCAGAAGGTTGGCACCCACACTAACCAAAACCATATTTCACTAATTGAACCACTTCACACTAACCAAACCATCTTGCGCTAACCAAAACCCTTCCAACCTTCACTTCGTCACAAAGAATAGAAGAGTTTCCTGCAAACTTTCATGAAACCATCTTGAACTAACCAAACCATCTTTCATCAACCAAAGCATCTTTCACCAACCACCTCGTCACGAAGAACTGAAGTGTTAATACAAATCTTCAGACCAGCTTGACATTGAGTCCCAGCTTTTTTCTAACCAACTCGACATGAAGTCTTATCATATCCAACTGAGTTTAACACAATGTCCTAACATAACCATTCAGCTTATGACACGAAGTCCCGAATTGCCATGCCATTATCACACTAGGCCCTCATGTCTACCGTCTTGACAACTATACCCTTTTAAACACCTTTCTAGCCTCTGCGGTCTTGTTTACTCAACCCAACATTCCATACCAACTCGACCCACTCCTGACATTACCTGGCAGATTCCCGACGCAAACCAACAACACTTACGTCCCCGACGTAAATCAACAATACTTACTTCACTTATTTCAAGATTAGGCTCTTTACACGGCTTCTAAATATAATGCATCATCGTTACACTTATAATCATTTCAGTTCTACAGCATATTTCTATAGGCTCCTTACGTACACAAACTCTTTTACTTGCTCATATCCTCCGTAGAATGACCAGGCACGACAAATCAGCAATACTTACGATGGAAACATAACCAATCACTATCAATGCGATAATCATGTTGTACAACATACTTATAGCTTGGGCATAAACTTTTAATGGTCATAGTAGGATTAGGCTTACACACTGTAATCATCAACATACTACATTCATGACAACGGAAGCAACGTATATAGATTATGGATTTCTAACATGGATTTGATACCAACAAACCTATAGATAAAACCCTTAACATGCTCATCTATGCGATAACACTACCATAGCACGATTATTCATAGCAATACAGATATTGAGGTACGTAGCATCATCAATCAACATAATATATATACAATACATCACACTAGTAGCTTGTACATATCTTGAATAGATCTTAATACTGATTAGAGTGAGGTTAAAAAACTCACCTTGATAAGATAGCGAGCTCAGAACCTCGGTAGAAGTTAACCGGCAAGTTCTACAACATAAAACAAAAGAACAGGAAGTATGAGTGCTAACTATGGGGGCATAATGATAATTTTACCATATGAGGATGTAAACCTCAAGGTCGTGTTCTACGTGCCATTCTAAGTTCAACGCCATTGACTAGACTCAAATCGAAGTCCGTCGCATTTTATGAGGTAAAAAAGACAGAGCTTGCTATACTAATGCGAGCCCTAAAAGACAAGCTGAAATTTTGACCTTATCAAAATGTCACCAAACCTTAAGGAAATGTTCTAGACATTATTCTAAGACTCTGGGAATTGACCGCGTAATTTCGGAGCTGTAGATTATTTATTATGAATTATCAAAGATAATTCATTATATAATATAACTGTATTGGTCCTTAAATACATAAGTATAATCAAACATAAGAAACAGATCTTAGAGGTATTTTTATTAAATACTAGACATTAAAATACATTTTCAGTATTTATCTCATAATTTTCGGAGCTCGTTTGGTATTTTTAATAATTAATATACTAGTAAAATAGCTCCTTATTAGTTATTAAAAATAATAAACTATAATATTATACGTTTATAAATTATATTACAGTATAAAATACTCTTAGGGTCATTACCCAAATTTTCTAGCATTTATAAACATACATAGGTATTAATTAACTATTTAAATACCCCTTTAAAATTGATATTTATTATTTATATTAACCGTATGAATAATAAATATATAATATAATAATATAATAATAACATACAGGGTATTAAGAATATTACTCCATCCGTCCCATTTTATGTGTCCCCTTTTCCTTTTTTGGATGTCCCAAAATTGTTGTCCACTTTCCTAATTTAGTATGCAAAATTTACTTAGTTTTCCAAACTACCATTCCTTGCAATAAATGCTAAAACAAAACCAAAAAAGTAAATGCCATGATTATGGGCAATTGTGGAAAGTAGGTGTAGATTCTTTTTGTCCCCTTAAATAGTTGAAATCCCAAAAAGGGACACATAAAATGGGACGGAGGGAGTACATGATAATATTCTATAATATAAAACACTAATAGTATAATTATAAGCCATTTATAATTATTAAAACCATTTAGAACTATTTACTAACTAACAATAGCAATAATAATAATAAAAATAATAATCTCAGACCCGACGGGTCAAACCCAAACTGACCCGAACTAAATGGATTATCCATGTATACTCACAACTAAACCCAAGCCTATTGACCCATCAGGTCGAACCAGATCTGACCCTACCCAAATGGGCTACCCACTTACACATACAAAGAAAATCCAAACCGAAAGCTTACCGGGTCAAATCCTGACCCGGACCATACCCAAGCCCAAACCCATATGTCCTCACAATATAACCCCACCCAAAAACCCGGCGTCCAACCCGAATCTAAACCTGACCCAGCCCAAACATGGTGTTATAACCCATTGTCTTTTTTCTTCTCCAGCCAACCCCGACGCCGCCGGCGAAGCGTGAACTGTCAGATAACTTTCTCTCCCTCATATCTCACTCATTTCTCCATCAAAATGGACGAGACCAACACCAATAGGATCGTCTAGAGCCCCTCTACAACATACGAGAAGATAGAAGATCGATTCATACATTTTGGAGTCCTACCAACAGATTATCTTTTTGGCCATTTCAAAGGAAAATGGCCTGCATGGTCGGCCAAACTTTACTTTTTTCAAAAACTGCTGTTAGGGTGCCTATATGGGGTTCATTTCGGTCAGGTTGGTATAGGTCTCAGCGGTTTTGATCATACTTCAAAGATTCAAGCTCAAACTGGAGATTTAATGGCTGACCGGAGCATGGCCAGAGCTTAAGGCTCTGTTTGGCTGGGGCTTCCTACATGACATGTAATGGTGCAGAAAGTGAAAGAGGGGTTGGGTTTACCTCTGTGTGGGTTCCGATCTCTTTCTGTCTCTATCTTCTTCGATTTTCTTCTTCTTTCTTCTCGAGTCTTCTTCCTCATCACGAGTATGTGTGTATGTGTGTGTGTATGTACACAACGTGTGTGTGTGCAGAGAGGAAGTACAAAAAGAGGGTAAGGGTGCATACAATATATGTGTGGTGTTTATGTAAGCTTTCTCTCTGACCTCTCACTCTCGGGTCTCTCTCTATAATCTGTGTATGTACAGATTGTATATGGGAAGTGTGATGCATAAATGTGTATATGTGTTAGAGGGGAAGATGGGTATGACAAATGGCTTGCATAAAGTGCCAAGTGTTGTGTATGCCCTAGCATGTTTGACAAGTGCAAGGAGAGCCATGCATAGCTGCCAAATGGTGGGTGATAGCCGCATGGTTTCCACATGGCCATGCGTAGGTCCTACGTATTATTTTACGTGCAATAATATGGGGTTGTGGGCGTATCTCAAAGTACGTGCACAAATGCAATTGTGCCTATGTATAAGGTTGTGTACGAGCCTATGTGTAAGTCTGATTATGGTTCCTAAAAATAGAAACATGTGACAAGGGCACGACTGATATTATTAATACTATCTTAATAATATTGTTGCCCCCGTTTAAGATGATAGTTAAAGATCCCATGGAAGTTCCTTATTAGGGTCATCCTAATGGACTTTCTATAACCGTTCCCAAGGTGACGTCACTAATTCTAATATTCCTACGTGGAATTTCTTAGAAAATTCAAGGTGCTACATCTCTACCCACCTTCGCAGAGGATTTCATCCTCGAAATCTACAGTTCGCCAGGTCTTAGAATGTACACAGTTCTATTCTTATCTCAAATTCTAAGGTTGTGAGGTTCCCACTAGCTAACTAATCAGACCTTCTCCTAAATTCTTTTGAACATCCAAACTTCTGTGCTACAACAACACCATATGAAATTCAAAGTTCTAAAGTTGAATATGGAATCTTTGGTCTTTTATCTTGTTTAATGCTGAGATTCATTTGTTGATCTGCGAGCTCTCTTTCGGGATCTTCGTGGTGTTGGGACATTGTTCTGAATTCCTCATTCCAGAAAATCTTTGCGCACACGTCCAGTGTTTCCACAATTGCAGCACCGCACTTATCATCTTGTGAGATATTTCAGTGATGTGCATTCTTTGGAGTGATGTCTAGATATTCTGAAGCGATCGTAGGTATCTCGTTGCTTTGGATGTGTCTGAACAGCAGTTTGACTAACTTTCCTTTCATTATTTCTCTGTCTCTTATGATGATTCTTGATATATCTAGAGTTTCCCTCAATGATTGTGGACTGCATTCAAGTAGTTGTTCGTGACACTGGTTTGTTTCTTCTGCTTCTTTAATCGGGAAAGATTCTTACCTCTCAACTTCTTAATGCTATGGTTGAGAAGTCTAGTTGGTCTCATGATTGTCTTCTATAACTTGTAGGGGTCATGGCATCCTCTTAAGCATGTTGTGATTGAGTTCCTTTGTATGTTGACATGAAATCGTTGTGGAGTTCCGGCATCGCAAGCATTGACACAAGTCGTTAAGCAATTTCCCCGTGCATTAATTAAAACATAGCAATATAAGGTATTACTGGTAATTGAAGTAGGATTGGATTAACTTGTAAGGAGTTGAATTCATAACAAAATGAGTACTTATTATGTGCTGAGTTGGAAAACGATGAGGTACGTGACCACTCACTCGTAGGATCACAATGTATAGAATGAGTATCTGAGAATAATTATCAAATGATTACTATAGGACAATCATAGTAATGCAATGACTAAAGGCATAAGGCCTCCAAGGTAGTACATAAGAATTCCTTGTCTCATAAGCCAATAATTTAGGTGAAGTCTTAATGATAAAAGTTAAGAAAAATTCGTGTAATGAAAGGAAATGAAGACTAGTTTACAAAGGGGTACAATATGCTTGAGTTCCTTAGGTGAACAGATATAGATAGCTCCTTTGCAATAGAGTCAAGGGATACATTCTTGTAAAAGTTGGTCAAACAATTAATAGTCCAAACGATTTATAAAGATTAATTTAACAGATTATAAGTCCAAATGACTTGCAATGATTGGTTTATAAATTAATTATTGGAATCAATTTTCATGATGATAAGTCCAAAGAGGTGACTTATAGCATTAGAAAGCAAATGAATTCACTATTGGATTTATCACTGATCAGAATGATCCAAAATCTTGTTAAGTGAAATCAGGGGGGACAACGAATAACTGTCAATTAGTAGAATAATAAAGGATGTACCAAGGTTCATCAAAAGGATAATTGATCTAACAGAGCCAATGATAGAAAATAGTGGGTTTACTCAAAAGGAGTTAAATCAGAAAAAGGAATACAATTACTCAGCCTTATATAGTTTTAATTTGTAACATGCACAAGGGCCAGAGATGCATTTCTTCAGAGAGTTGATGGAAAGTCGATGTTGTAAACCCAAAACGTGTCTTCTCTTGGTAGGCCATGTGCTTGATCTAGTCTTTGGCTTGAAGGTGGAATGTAGTACTCATCTTTACTAATGTTCCCATTGATCCCTATAGCCGGTGCGAGTCGTTCATTGTGATTGAATGTTGTCGATGTCAGCAGTCTATGAGGTCGTTCGATCTATTGGAGGTACATTCTACTCTCGCATCTTCCATCGACTCAGTTATTTAATTAAGCCGATTTCTCATACGCTCCTTGTTGTAGAAAAGCATTGTTGTTGTGTGCCCTGAGCATCCAACAGTCCTTGAGAAGATGATCCTTCTTGCTGCAATACTAGCAAATGAAATCTGGTCCATGGTAGATCTTGGGAGTATTGACAGTCTTTGTGCATGTGTCTTGGAAGATTGCAAGTGTAGCAGACGTTACAAAGATTCGCGCATTCTTATGTATAAGTTGGTGTCTATAAGGTTATCCCAACTTATCACATTTCGTACATCACATACTATCTAAGCAATATAGAGCAATCCAAGCATATAAGGTGTCTATCTATCCACAAGGCTTATTTGTATTTCTATGTACGACTAGGGAATTCCTATTCCCAAGTTTCGTGCTATGACGCTATCCAACTCATAAGTGGAACCACTCAACTAACATGTGACTTAAGGTGATGAGGTATCTTATCCTTAGTCTTTCTAGACTCTAGGCTAAGCTGACTGTTCCGAGATCCATCTTAGGAAGTTTGTCAGAGCCTAAACTTCTTGTTGATATAACAAGCCATTCTAACAAAATATCTAAGGAAGCCATCCATACACACTAAGCGTCTATCGTCTAACGGCTAACCTGATATCCTTCGAAGACGTCCGGTATTATGTATGGCTCCATAGCTTACTTGCTTAGAAAAACTAACTATGACCAGTATTGGTATAAGAAATCTTATGGTTCATAGCTTAAGTGTGTTGGACAGACAGTAAAAGCCTAAACCTAGGCTCTGATACCAAAAATCCCTGTCATGCCCCGGAGTAGCAAAATAGGGAAAACATAAATTTCCACTTTTGGATCCGTGGAAACGTGACTGGTTGATTAACCATTCTATCATTTCTAACTCCGCACAAGCATTAATAAGGAAAATACTAAAGCATAAACATCACTTAATCTTAACTGAAACATAAATACAACAACGGAAATATAATGATTTACAACAACTTCAAACTTATAACATGAGACCATACTAAACTTATACATAAGCTTAAAAACTAAATAATTATCTTCTGATCTCCAACTCGGCTCTATCCTTCCTTAGCTTCTCAGTACTGCATCCTAAGCTCACCTTTCTGCCTAAGCAAAACCTGCGACACTCTGGACATGGGAATGTCCAAGATGTAATATGCCGTCAGCTTTGGAACAAAGCTGAGTGAGTAATATAACCACACAATAATCTATAATACAAAACATCTCTCAACTCACGTCATAGTTTAGTATCTTAAGATACAGTCAGTCTCTTATCAAAAGACGCATTCTTTCATGGGCATAGTGAAGGTCTCAACTGAAACATGTAAGCAGTTATACATATCTTAACATCCCATCATAGAATACATTCTCCATATCAATGAAGCATCCATATTCTACAACATTAACTAAAACAATGTATCCTCATCCAAACATCAACTACTAACTCGTACGACCAGGTATTAAAAGAGAATACAAACAATCGATACAAATCACTTCAACATCCCAGAACATTATCACAGTCCATTACTAGAACCTGACATAGAGTCCCAACTCTGAACAACACCACCAGAAGGCTGGCACCACACTAACCAAAACCATCTTTCACTAACTGAACCACTTCACAGTAACCAAACCATCTTGCGCTAACCAAAACCCTTCCAACCTTCACTTCGTCACAAAGAACCGAAGTGTTTCCCACAACCTTCAGAAAACCATCTTGCACTAACCAAACTATCTTTCATCAACCAAAACATCTTTTACCAACCACCTTGTCACAAAGAACAAAAGTGTTAAGGAGTCCAAGAACATCCATTTTTTCATGAAGAACCGAAAGGAGTCTCGACTCTCAGAACCACCACTTCGTCACGAAGAACTAAAGTGTTCACCATATCCCTTTCGTCATAAAGAACTGAATGGATACACAATAATCATTACTTCGTTACGAAGAACCAAAGTATTCACCATATCCCTTTCATCATAAAGGACAGTAATGATGCACAATAATCATTACTTTGTTACGAAGAACCGAAGTATTCACCGTATCCCTTTCGTCACGAAGAATCGAAAGGATACACAATAACCATTACTTCATCACGAAGAACCGAAGTATTCATTGTATCCGTTTTGTCATAAAGAACTAAAAGGATACACAATTATCATTACTTCGTCACAAAGAACCGAAGTATTCATCGTATCCTTTCATCACGAAGAACTGAAAAGATACACAATAACCATTACTTCATCATAAAGAACTGAAGTATTCACCGTATCCCTTTCGTCACGAAGAACCGATAGGATACACACTAACCATTACTTCATCATGAAGAACCGAAGTATTCACCATATCCCTTTCGTCATGAAGAACCGAAAGGATACACAAAAACCATTACATTGTCACGAAGAATCGAAGTATTCACCGTATCCCTTTCGTCACAAAGAACCGAAAGGATACACAATAACCATTACTTCATCACAAAGTACTGAAGTATTCACCGTATCCCTTTCGTCATGAAGAACTGAAAGGATACACAATAATCATTACTTCATCACGAAGAACTGAAGTGTTTCACACCAACCTTTATTTCGTCACTAAGAATGGAAGTGATTTACAAATCTTCAGACCAGCTTGACATGGAGTCCTAGCTTTCCTAACCAACTTGACATGAAGTCTTATCATATCCAACTGAGTTTGACACAAAGTCCCAACATAACCATTCAGATTCTGACAGAAAGTCCTGAAATGCCATGCTAATATCACACTAGGCCCTGATGTCTACCATCCTGACAACTATACCCTTTTTTACACCAGTCTAGCCTCTGCGGCCTTGTTTACTCAACCCAACATTCCATACTAACTCGACCCACTCCCAACATTACCTGGCTGATTCCCAACGTATACCAATAACACTTACATCCCCGATGTAAATCAACAATACTCACGTCACTTATTTCAAGATTAGGCTCTTTACACGACTTCTAAATGTAATGCATCATCGTTATACTTTGTAACACCCGTACCAGGGGAACGGGTAAATTAATGTGTTAATATGCATTAATTAATATAATTAGTGTATAAAATGGATTAAGGGGAGGCTTGGACTCGCCCATGTAAAAAGTGTTCAGAGAGGGACACTAGTTGAAAAGTCCCCAGCGAGGTGGGACATGTATTGAAATGGAACCCAGCGAAGGGTAAATTGGTAATTTATATTTTAAATGATTAAATGCATTTTATATCCTTACATGGATATTTGTTAAGTTACTTTCATAATATCATATTAATATGTGTTAGCATTAGCTTGGACACCCAAATCAGGGTATAAATGAAAAAGATTTAAAATTTATAGGTGCGATAGCAATTTCACAAAATATGTGGGACCCATATTGGAACCCATACGGAACTTAGACAAATACTCATTAGATAATTGGGTAGTTAATGGAATGTTTGGGGGATTTCATAATGAGAACTTAAGAAAAACCGGGAATGTAAATGAAAAAGAAGGAATTTGAGGTAAAGACACCTCATGCTCAATGTATGTGTGTGTGTGTGTCAAGTGATGGAGTAGTCTCCATTTTCAGCAAATTAAACCAAACAAAAGAGAGCCTAGGAGAGAAAGACGGAGACAAGACGCTGACGTCATTTTTCCGCCGTTCTGTCGCCGTCGTTCGTCGGATTCACGAATCGAAGCTATTTTCGGACTTGTGGAGGTGAGATGAACGTTTCTATACCCTTAATTTCTATTTAAATTGCTAGATTTTGGTAGTTCACACTAATCGGTGAGACACCATCTACCGGAATTCTTATAGGATTTACTTGGAGAGGAAATTGAGCTCTAATTGGGGAAATTCAACATCTTCTAGGTGTAAATTTGAATAAAATCTATGTATAAGGTGAGTTTTCTACACCAAAAAGTGATTGTGTTTAATATGTTCAAAACTTCATGTGATATTAGAGTTGGTAACTATTGTGTAGAAGTAAACATATATTGTTGATGTCAATTCTATGGAAATTATATGTGTTGATACATGAGTATGTGTTTATGTGCTTATATGTCTATGTGGTAGTCAATGAGCACCGGGGAAATGGTTCATTGTTGGTGTTAGCCCCAAGGGTTATACCCTAAGTAATTTTGATGATTAACAAACTATTAAGTTGATTACTTATGTTTGCATTTAGCATGTTATCCAAACAGATCCTAAGAATGATGATGGATATATCATGGAAGCATTGTGGAAGACTATTTCATTATTGTATTGCTCTTATAGGACTTAATGTAAAGTTGGTCAGATTGAATCTCAGAAACAAGGGCTTAAAATGGAACAAACCTTTGAAAACAAGAATATTAGAAAACAGAAGATCAGTCGACTGGGAGCAAATTTTATCAGTTGACTGAACACAAAAAAAGTTGACTGAATCATGATTTTTGAAGCTAGGTTCTGCTTCAGCCATCCAGTCGACTGGACCATTTTATACAGTCGACTGTATCAAAGGTGCATATTCAATATATTTAAAAAGGCAGTCGATTGAATCGTAAACCCAGTCGATTGGACCTCTGCGCAGAAACAGTAACTGCTCTTTTTTTCTCTGTTTTGCTTTAGCATTAAATGTTCCCACCTACCTTAAACATTCAAATTTCTTGGAAAGAGTATATATACTCAGTTCAAATTTGGTTGTTGGACAATCTTTTACTCTCATTTAATACACACTTGTTGCAATCAAAGATTCAAGCCCTAAATCTTGAGATTTAATCTTCTAACTCCAGAGTTAATTTGTAAAACCTTGAGAGATTATGTGGTGAGAATTTATTGTCTTCATCTACTCTACAAAGAGAGTATTTATTCAGTTGTAACCCAACATTCATCATTTCTTGAAGTTGTAAGAGGGTTGGTGTAACCCTTGCTCCAAGTGAAGGTACTATTCATTGGAGGTGTAAAAGGAATTCAAGAAGAACTTGTAAAGAGTGATTTGATCTTCACCCAAAGAAGATTGACTAGTGAATTCCTCAAGAGGTGTTCTTGGGGGGTGGCCATAGGCCGCGGGGTGCGATTGCCGAACCACTTGAAAAATTTGGTTTGTAAGTGTCTCTTTCTCTTCTCTCCTTAATTATTGTTTTAATTAAGTATTGTGCTTTATATTAACTTTAATTTGTCATTATTTGTAAGCATCCTTATTCACCCCCCCCCCCCCCCCCAAGGATTACTTTTGGGCCAACAATTGGTATCAGAGCTTGGGCTCTTGTATTGATTTCATATATCTTAGAGTTAAGATCACATGGCAACCACAAGTACAAATATCACTTATAGTGAGGGACAATCATCCCAAATACCTCCATGCTTTAATGGAACTAACTATACTTATTGGAAAAATAGAATGAGAATTTATATTATTGCTCAAGACTTCGATTTGTGGCAAATCATAGTCAAAGGACCTCATGTTCCCACTAAGATCATAGGCATCGAAACCATTGCTAAAACGGAAGATGAATATAATGATGGTGACAAGAAACTTATTAAAATGAATGCTATGTCTATGAATCTTCTATATTGTGGCTTAGACCCTAATGAGTATAATAGAATCTCTTCATGTGAATCGGCTAAAGAAATTTGGGACATATTAGAGGTTACTCATGAAGGAACTAATCAAGTTAAGAAGTCTAAAATTAGTTTACTTGTTCAATCATATGAAATGTTCAAAATGCTCCCGAATGAAACCATTAGTGAAATGTCTACTCGCTTTACTACCATTACTAATAGTTTGAAAAATCTTGGTAGAGTTTATCCTAACGAAGAAATGATTGAGAAGGTGCTTAGGTCTTTACCAAAGCATTGGCAACCAAAGGTCACGGCAGTTCGAGAAGCCAAGGAACTCTTAAGGCTCTCTATTGAACAACTCATGGGATCTCTCATCACTCATGAAATGGAATTGGCCGTCTTCGACAATGAAGATAAAAAGAGGAATTTGGGCCTAAAGGCCTCAAATGACCAAGACGATGATAGTGATGAAGATGATTAAATGGCCATGATCACACGCAAGTTCAAGAGGTTCTTGAGAAGAGACAAATCCTTTGCAAGAAAACGACCAAAGTAAAGTGAAGCCAAGAAAGAGCCAATCATTTGCTTCAAATGCAAAAAGCCCGGACACATCAAAGCCGATTGCCCATTGCTAAAGAAGAATTTCAATCAAAAGGCAAAAAAGGCAATGAAGGCAACAACTTGGGATGATTCCGAGAATGAAACATCCGAAGATGAATCTAGTGATGATGAAGTGGCAAATATTTGTCTCATGGCACTGTGGATAACGCATTTTTCTTACCCACAGCTTTTCTTTTAAAGTTCTTTTCCAAAATTTCAAATTCAAAAAAAATGAGTCGCCACTTAATTTTTAAAAGGAAAAAATTAAGAAACCATTTGAAAGCAAACTGATCTTTTTAGAAACCAGAGATTAACTAGGTCCGGGGATTATGGAATGAGAGAGGAAGGAGCTCGTCAGACTAAAACACCCTCTCTCATCCTATCTTGTGATAGGCCTCTACTCAACTTCCTTTTAATCAAATTTATTAATCTAAGCACTCCCTCAACTAATATATATACATATACATCACAAAAGCATGTTCAAAGGGTGTAAAATTGCTAATGACAAAATATCATTCATAAACCACATATTTCAAGTAGCAAGCAATATGATATGTAATAAGGAACAAGAGAACTTACCCGGGATCCAGCAGCGATATTAAACGTGCAATGCATACAAACAAAAGAAAATCCTAATAAAGTCTCTAATCACATATACATATAAGGCAAGCTCCTAATTCTAAGGTGTCGCGCATGAGGTTGAAAAATCAATAAAATCAAGAAATAAAAATAAATTAAAAGGGGTTCTAGAAATCATACCTTAATAGCGCTACAAAACAAAGGGTTAGTCCACATGCTTCACATAATAATATGATATCAAACAATCAATCCTAATTTTCTAGCTTAGATCTAGCAAGCATGAAATCCAACTTTATCCAATTACTAGTTCTAATTATAAGCGTTAATGTACATGAATGAATATGAACAAGGATAAGACATGGATTTATTCATTAATTTGGATCACTTAGCCTCTGGACTTAAGCCTAATTAATTGTTATTAACATATGGTTTAAGCCCTAAGTCATAGGAGAATCATTTGGGCCATTATTTACAAAGTTGGCCAAATGTGTCATAAAATTCTGAAAATTGCAGAGAGCAGACCATAACTTTAAAAAACAAAAAAGCATGCTTCCCATGGTTTGATGTCAGTGAATTTTGGACACCAGATGCCTCTGTGAGTCTAGTTTCCAAATCAAAAAGAAAATCAAAGTTTCAACGGTTAGATCTCTGGGAAAAGGACAAACACCAGACATCACTCAGAGATGTACAACTCTTTGTCCAGAGATATTGTTTGATTTTTTAAAAATAGTAAAAAGATCAGAAATGCTTTGTTCTTTTTAGGGTGACTTCCTAACACATTAATCTACTTAGAAAAAATTATTTTGGGTCACAAACAATTTATTAAAGCATTGGTTTACTTATTTCAAAGAGTGTCACTGTGCTGAAACTCTGGACAGATTGTTGTTACTTCACAAAACTCATGACCAAACCATTTTAAACATGAAATCTCTTTAAAACAGAAATTACAGTGGTAGAACTTTGAGTTATAGACACTTTCCTGTTGGTTTCACTTGATTCCAAAGGTTAGAATTCGAACTAAAAATCTTTGATCAAAAACAGTTTATGAACTCACTGTTTTCATTTGTCAAGTTCAATTTTATTTGTTAACCCCGACCATTAAACCATGAAGTTGGACTTAAACTAAACCATTTCCTCCTACCTTTTGATGGTCATTGGAAGCTAAAGACCTTTGTATTTGTAGGTTTCAAATGAAGTATGAATAGACTTCATGAAATCTCAAAATGAGAATCCTAAACCATGGAGATGGGCTTAGACTCAAAAAAGAACACTTTCTCCTACCATTTGATGGTCATGGGAGATAAAGACATGACTAATGCTCCTAAGTTTCAAAGAGAATAAGGAAATGACTTCATGAGATACCAAGTTTAGAGGATCCAAGCCATGAGAATGGACTTGGATCCATCTATATGAAATAAAGTGATGATCAAATTTTGACTCTCATGTAGAGCATAAGCTTTACATGGGATTCAAAGGATCATACTGAAGAGATCAAGAGAGATATTGAAGATCTCCAAGACTCTCAAGAGAAGAACATATACAAAGAAATAGAAAGAAGAATTAGAAATAAAGACTCCTAAGCTTACTTGACAAACAAAGAAAATAACAAGAGATTTTAGGATTAGAAATTCAAAAGAAAAAGAGTAAATAAACAATCTATGGCATAGAGGATCACCTCCAAATTATCCTCAAAGTTCTCTTTTCTTTGAAGATCTTCCAAGCTCTTCTTCCTAATTCTCTAAACTCTCTTCTCTTTTCTATCCAAAAATATGTTGGTGGAGTAATGGCTATTTTGTGTGTTGTGTTGTATATAGTGGGTAGCTCTTGTTGTATTTTCACCCTCTTCCCTTTCAAGGAAGATCCCTTCTCTTTTATAGGCAAAATTACCAAGTATTTTCAGTGAATTTTGAAGCAAAAAACAGGTGTAAATCTCTCATTTGGTGGTACAATGCGTACTTTCTGAAATTAGGCAGACTGCTATCCAGGGCGGCAGTCCAAAAAGCTGTGCGGTAGTCCATGAGTGCCGCCACGGCATTCCGCGACTGTCGTCGCGGTACTCACTGACTGCTGCGCGGCTCTCAGTGAATGCCGTGACAAATTATTGATTACCGTATTTTCGTCAACCTTACTTTATCAAATTTTTGTTTTTATCTGCCTACACATACGTATTGTACCACAAAATACGGACTTTAAAAGCAAATGGCAGTCAGAAAATGTTGGCAGCACTCAGTAAGTGCCGGGCCGGCACTCACTGAATGCCGTTCGGCACTTAGTGAGTGCCGCTCGGCATTCACTGAATGCCGCAGAAATCTACCATGTGCCATTTTTCTGCAGAACTTCCCTTTTTAGGTCTTTTCTTTCTTCCCTTTTTCTTAAAGAAATTTATTCTTGAAGATCTTTTCCGAAAATGGTGTTTTACACCTGAATTCTCCTAAATACCTGGTATTTTCTTCTTTCTGCGGAATTTTATCGCGTTTGGAGAACTTTCTGATGAGCTTGGAATACTTCGAATCTTTTCGGTCCTTATCATCATCGGACGTGGAGGTGACGCTCTCCTAAATTCGACGGTCGGTTAAAATTGGGGTGTCTACAGGCACATGAAAGTGATGAGGTAGACTCTAACTATGACTCTTGTAATGAATCTCACAACTATGATGAGCTACAAAATGCATTTGATGAACTGCATGAGGAATTGGAAAGTTTGGGAACTAAATACTTAGCTCTCAAAAAGAGTTTCTCTCTTCTCTCAAATGAACTTAGTGAATTGAAATCGCAAAATGAATCTTTGAGAAAAGAAAATGAAATGCTTGCTTCAAGAAGCATTCCTTCAAATGATTTTGAAAAAGAAAACATTAAGTTGAAGAAGCAAGTTGATGATTTGACAAAAACTTTAGCAAAATTCACTCATGGAGAGCAAAATTTGAACATGATTTTAGGAAAACAAAGATGTGTCTTTGATAAAGCCGGATTGGGCTTCGATCCTACCTACAAAGAAAAGAAGTACAACAATTTTTTTTCAAGTGATGCTTCTACAAGTTCTAGTTCTTCAAACAAATCTCATCAAAGCATTTTTACAAAAGGTTCTACTTCAAACAATTTTAATCCTCATGTAACTTGTCACTATTGCATGAGAAAGGGGCATGTGAACTACAAATGCCCAAATAGGAAAAAGACCTCTATGATTTGGATTGAAAAGGGAACCACACCTCCCTTTGCTAACAAAAGTGGACCCAAAGAGTATTGGGTACCAAAGAGGAATACTTAAGCTATTTTATAGGTATGCTTAAAGTCCTCAAGCAAGGATAGATGGTTCTTGGATAGCGGTTGCTCTAGACACATGACCGGAGACAAATCAAAGTTCTCCTCTCTCTCTCTCCCAAGGATGGTGGAAACGTTACCTTCGGAGACAACTCCAAGGGAAAAATCATCGGCATAGGTAAAATTGGTAAGAACTCCTCTTTAACTATTGAAAATGTATTACTTGTTGATGGACTTAAACATAATTTATTGAGCATTAGTCAATTGTGTGATAAAGGCTTTAAAGTTGTCTTTGAATCAAATTATTGCATGATTATGAACGCTAAAGATGATAAAGTGCTATTTATTGCTTATCGTGATGAAAATGTTTATACTATTGATTTTGATGATATTTCCTCTCAAGATGTTGAATGCTTTGCCGTGTTGAGTGAAACTAGTTGGCTTTGGCATAGACGATTAGGACATGCTATTATGGATCTCCTTTCCAATTTATCAAAAAATTATTTAGTTAAAGGTTTACCAAAAACAAAGTTTGTTAAGGATAAAATTTGTGACGCTTGCCAATTTAGAAAACAAACAAAAACTTCTTTCAAAAAGAAAAAGGAAATCTCTACTAGTAGGCCCCTTAAATTGCTTCATATGGATTTATTTGGTCCTAATCGTGTAGCTAGTATGAGTGGCAAAGTGTATGCATTCGTAATTGTTGATGACTACTCAAGATTTACATGGGTCATCTTTCTTGCTCACAAAGATGAGGCTTACCCAAATTTTGTAAAATTTTGTAAACGTGTCCAAAATGAAAAAGGGTATGCTATCAACAATTTTAGAAGTGATAGAGGAAGAGAATTTGTCAATAAAGATATTTCAAATTTTTGCGACGAAAATGGTTTTGGACATAACTTTCACTACACCAAAACAGCGAATTTGTCACCCTAAATTTCGCTAACTTTGTCACTGTCTGGTGCAGTGACAAGTGAGAATTGGTGACAGAATAACATTTTGTCACTGCCTATTGCAGTGACAATAATTATGGTACAATAGTCACTGTCATAACAGTGACAAAATTGGTGCAAATGAAATATTTTAGAGGGAACTTTCTTTCCCTCCCAATTTTTCCATACCCCTCAGTGTAAAAAATAATAATAATAATATCAGTCCTCCCAAAAAAAAACCCGAAACCATTCCTTGTTCTCCCCCCTCTCTCATCTTTTTCATCTTCTCAACCTACAGAAACCCTTCCCAATCCTCCCCCCCTCTCTCGTCTTCATCATCTTCTTCTTCATCTCTCTCTCTTGAATCCACCATCCATCTATCTATCTATCCTAAATCCTAAATATATATAAAGACTGAAGCACAAAACATCCATTGAGGCTGATTACGTCATCATCTATTCTCCGCCTAAAATATCCTATGTGGCATCTTCCCCTTCTTCCTCTCTCGCGAAACCTAGCTTCATTGATGTAAAATAGTAAGTTTTTTTTTTAATTCCCCAAGGACCCTCTCCCTCCCCTTCCCAAGGAGACGCCTCACTCTCTATCTCCATTTCCCCACACGTCTCTCTGTCATCGATCGGCTGAGGACGAGCCCAAGGCTTGGGACTCTAATTTTCTCTTCGATTTCATCCTGGTTTACCATTTCTCTCTCTCTCTCTCTATAAATATATGTATATCAATCTATTTGGGGTTTCAGTAATTTCAGATGGATCAAAATCGGCATCTTATATGTCCATATATGATACTATAGGTATATGCATGTGTATTTATCCCCTTTTTTGTTGGGCTTTTTTATTTATTCTGTTTGTAATTGCTATTTGGGGTTCAGTAATTCCATTGTTTTGATTTGTTTCAGTTTATTTGCTGAGTTTTTTTGGGAGGCTAAGAGAAGATTGGTTCCAATTGAGGTTTGCGTGGTGAGAGGGATGCTCAGATGTACATATATTATGCTTCCTCCGATACCCATTTTGGTTTCTGCTGCGACATTGATGAAGAAACTTCCCGTGACCTTGCTGGTAAAATTTCCTGTATCTATTATATTATTTATATATACTCACTATGTCGTGTAATGGTGATTGCAATAATGAATCAGTCTGCGAAATTCATGAATTTTTAATTGCATCACAAATTCACTGTTTTTTTTTTTTGTTAAAAGAAACTAAGTAATAACACGTGTATATGTTGTAAAGACTTAAAAACACATGTACAATGGTTAATATGAGCATAATAATAAGTTAAAACTTTAAACTTCAACATTATTATCTTCAATTGCATGGGTTGTGTGAAACTCGCATCGACTCATATGAATCGATCCATTCTAAGAGCATCTTCAATCGTGTAGGGTGATATATGCTAAAACTAACTTAAGTTGCGATACCAAACAACAAATTCAGACAATGGTGTAATAAGCTAACCGGCATAGGGAATGCCGGCTAGGGTGAGCCGGCAGAAACAACATAAGCGTAAACTAGAGCTATGACTAATTAAGTATTATGCTATATGCTTCAATTATTTTATTTATAAAATGATACTTTATCATCCACTATAATCAGTGGTCGAGAAAGGGAATTCAACATTTTCTATCATATTTATGTAATTCCTTGTGACAATAACATACAACGCAAACATATGAAGACTATGTATGATTTAAATGATAGTCGCTTGATTTTTAGATGATCATGGTCATGATCAGTCACTTGATCAAATATTTTTAATTTCTTCCTTAATTGACCAAACCACTTTCTCTACTACTTAAGTGTGCTAATCACACAACCCGGAGTAAGAGTCAACAAGTTCGATAACTAATTTGCTCACCCAAGTATCTCATTGGATGAGCAAGTGGGATCCAATACTTTATGTTTGGAAAACCTTTGAATCGACTTTGGCTCTAGCCTCTAAGGCTTAGTTTGGCCCCCATGTGGCTTTTTAAAAGTGGCTTATGAAATTTATTATTGAGTTGTTTGATAATTTTGTACAAGTGACACATTGCTCTTCAAATAAACATCATGAAACCAAAAAGCAAGCTTGAGTTTTTAAAAGCTCCATCCTAGAGATTTTAAAAGCTCCCCCCAAAAAAGCCCTAAGTTCAATTTTTGCAAAGCTCATAAACTAGTTACCAAGTGAATTAACAAAAAATTGTGCTTTAAAAAACGAGAAGCACCAAAATGGGAGCCAAACTAAGCCTAAATTTGAAGAATCATTATGCTTCCCAAATTTTGTAATCCAAATGGTTTTCAAACACATGTGGTAGTGGGCTCACTTGATTTTGATTGAATGATGGTGAAGTGGTCCCACTATTATTGAAGGTGGTCTCACTGTCACATGTGTTTGGGAACCATTTGATTTTGAGAAATTTGGGAGAGAACATTTACTTGACTTTTATTGTCCACTAGCCTTTGTACAATCTTCACTCTTTTAAATTAATGTTTTTTTATTTAAACCAATGTAAAAATAATTTTCAAATGGGCCTGCATTTGACTTTTGTTTCTTGTTTTTAATCTATTATTTAATTAGTTGATCATCTATATATTAATTTTTTTACTCCTTTTGGAAACGTATTCAGTAAGGAGAGTGCCAAAGTTGCTGAACCTATCAATAATTCATGCATATAGTATTACTATCATAATGTTTGTAGTTCAGCTGTCTTTGTACACACTAATTTGACTATCATTGTCTGGGGATTAATTACTTTATTGTGACTAATCAATTTAAGACCCATTAATTTTGGCAAACAATCAAGTGACATTGATTTTAAGATGTTTTATTGAAGCAGCTTCTTATGGTTTTTCCTCTATGTTTTATTTAAGATGTTTGTATAATAGTCATGAAGTTGTTTGTTAAACTTTATTTACCACTAAGAGCCCCTTTGGGATAACTCTTTTAGGCCAACAATCACTTATAAGTGATAGTTTGAAACACTGTGACCTTTTCATAGCTTTTTGAAAATTTTGATTCCTTTGTAAAGCTAAAAAAATAACTTTTTAAAAAACACTCCAATTTGTGGTTTTTTAAAAAGTGAAGTAGTCATTTGTTAAAAAAAATGTCTCTTCTTCCTAAAAATTATTATTTTAAAAGCTAACCCAAAAGGGCTCTAAGTACTAGCAACTTAATAGTGTTTCACCAAGAATTTTGTTACATTGCTTTTAGATATAACTTCTTTGTTTTCTTATTGTTTTTGTTAACTGCTATTTAATTGATTAGCTAACTTGTTAGCCAAAGGACAGTTGATTATCCGCCTATTTTGTAGGAACTACAGATTTCATACTTTGAGTAAAAAGGAGGCTTTGTTCAAGTTCAAGGCTTTGTGTTAGAATCCTATCTTTAAATGATTACCCAAGGTGAGACTCATGTTTATAACATTTGCACTGGGATAACTGATGCTTTGACAATACTAGGGCTAATGGTCATTATTTTCTTGTATTGAATTACTGGTGCATTTCAAACATACTAGTTCTCATAAAAACCATAGAAAATGAGGCTGGGATGCAATATCATAGCTTGGATTTTTTTTCTAATTGGTCTTTTTATTTGCTGAACACCTCTTATGGGTCTGAAAATGACACATCAAGCTAGCTCCCATTTCTCTTCAAGCCTTCATCATCTTGCTTAAGGTAATTTTTTTATTTCATGTGCTCTTCTATGTTTTCCTTACTGTAATCTTTTTTATTTTACAATTTCTCATAATAGATTAGAGGCTCTTTTTGGGTTGAAGTTGATAATTGCTATTGCTAATTTGTGGGTTCAAGTCGATAATTGCTATTGCTATTGCAAGTTGATACTTGCTTGATTCTTTTATCTCTATTTCCTTTTAGATAAAAAGAAAAAAAATTGTTGTTTACTAATTACTTTTTAAGATATGCTTGTGATTTTTCAGAATTGAAAATTGAGAACAATTTTGCTCACCCAAATTTGGTTCACCATTGCTCACCCAGGCCTTTACTGGGTCACATGTGTCTCATACAGGGGTAAAGTGGGAATAAAATGGGACACATGTCACCCATTGAAGGCATGGGTGAGCAATGGTGAACCAAATTTGGGTGAGCAAAAATGCTCTCTTGAAAATTTTGGGTGCTGAGTTTTGGACCCAGCCAAAATCATATTGCCACTCATTGATAGTTGAGAGAATGAGCTTTCTTTTTAGTTCTGTTTTTCCTTATTTTTTTACATGTAAAGTTTTTTTAATTGTCAACCAAAAAGAGGAGGGCAGCCCACTGCCCAGCACAACACAACACAGCACACGGCAGCGCACAGGCAGCACATGTGCACACTGCACGCGCATAGCACACGTGCACAACAGAACACCACATCACAGCACAACACACGCAGCACAACGCTCAGCAGTGCATAGGCAGCGTGCCCGGCAGCACGCGTGCATCATATAGGCAGCCTCTTTTGCGACCATTTTGGCAGCCCCTACTCCGCACCCGTGCACTCACATAGAGTGCTTATGGTTAATCATAATGAGTTATGTATTGTATATAGGCATGAACCACTCTTCAAAAGAGAAGTGCTAAGCTTCCCAAATTTAAATCCCAAAGTTGATTCCCAAATGACATAGGTGAGCCGCATAACAATTGACATTTCCTCATTATTACAGTTTTCTCATTATTATTGGGCATAGGCATATCTAAAACACTTTTATGTTCGCTCGTACTATTTAATTTATTGTTTAGTTGATCATTATTCTCATCTTGTGAGAAGGCTCTCGAGAATTATTGTTGATCGCTGCCCACATTTCATAATTTGACCCATTTGGAGCTTGGTGTTAATTTTAATGGATGGCAACTACTATCAAACTTACTATCAACACAGTTTATTGCTAATACTTAGCCCATACATGCTCTGTTGTATCTTTTCCTCATTTTGCAATCTACCTTTGTCTGTTGGAAATGACTAATGTAGGCTCAAACATACATGTAACAAGGAAGGACTGAAGACAAGTTCTATTGCACTTACCGTGCTTGCAGAGCATACTGGTGAGTGATATCCCCTCCAGTAGTTAATGAATACCATTGTATTTTTTGCCTCTAAGATAATGAATACCACTGAAACTCTGGATAATGAATACCAGTTGATATGCTGGTGACTCTTAGAATTTTTCCTAAGTTGCTTAATTCATGGTTGAAACTCGGAAAAGCTTATTATATGTTTGGTCTAAGTGCATTCAGTTTTGAGGAAAAACTAGAAGTGGATTTTTTGCACGCAAATGCTCTTACATTGATATGGTTGAATAGGAGTTAAGTGAAATTAAAAAAAATTCTTCATTTACCGTAGATTCATTTACCAGCCTCTTTTTGCGCCGTGTCCACGGGCACGGACAATTACTAGTATACATATAAAGACCACAAAGTAAGATAGAATGCTAGTGTTGGTGTCCTCAATACAAGAACAAAACACTCATTTTTGAGAAGTGTACTGTTCGGGATTTTTGAGAGATTTGAGTCTGTTTGGCAAAAATATTTTCACAGCTTTGTCAAAACTCTACTCCACTTTAAAGCTGGAAAACGCTTAACTCAGAAGCAACAATTTCCTATTTCTTTGAAAACCAAGTAAAGAAAAAATTCTTCCTTATTCCCACAACAATACCAAACGGGCTCTAAGGGTTCAAGAAGATTAAACAATTTCATGATGAGTTTCTTTGAAAATTTCTTTGCACATTGATTTTCTTCAATCCTGCTAGTTAAAATTAAATGTTTTGCTTTCTATTAGTTAGATATCAGTTCTCAAGTGGTTGGCAGAAAGGACGCATCCAAAAGTGCTTTACACGTATGGAAAGAGGTATTATATTAGTGATAGAATCTGTTAACTATTTCTTATCTGCTTTATGCTCTATTTGTTACGTTGTAAAATGTTTTACATGGAAAAAATCATTGCCTTTCTTATTTTTTTTATGTTTGTTTGACGCTTGAAAAATGTTATATAACAAGACATTATGTTTTTACGCACTTTCATAAGGGCAATAGTAGTTTTCTAAAATTCACTTGTAGTATCAATATATGGAATACGTGCAAGCAATACTATACATGCGCAAGTATATAACATAGGTATATAAACTAACAGCTGCATTTATAAAGGTTTGTATATACACATGTATAAGTGCATATATATGAGTGTGTGTGTGTGTGTATAATTATATAGACATGCACATACATTAATATAAATATATGTTGAATGATTGGCATTTCACTACTAAATATTGTTCCAGAAAATGACTACCTTATGTACCCAAGGTGAGACTCATGTTTATAACATTTGCACTGGGATCACTGATGCTTTGACATTACAAGGGCTAATGGTCATTATTTGCTTGTATTGAATTATTGGTGCATTTCAAACATACTAGTTCTCATAAAAACCATAGAAAATGAGACTGGGATTGAGCCAAATCATGTTTTGTGCATTCCAAACAACCCTTAATATTTGCCGAAAAGGTTCATCCTAAGGGTTGTGCTTGATGGTGATCCCCCTTACCCAGGATTCTGGGAGGATAGCCTGGAGATACACATTACGACATGTTTTCCTTTTATTTCCCCCCTCCTATGTTGTCCCTAACTGTAATCTCGTTGTTATTTCTCTACAGAAGGTATAGACATTCCAGGAGCTTTGGGATATGACCTCAGAAGAGTGTGCTGAGCTGTTTCTCAGGCAATTGGTTTATTACCCGACGAAGTACAAAACGTCGAGACTGTACTTGAAATGATGCCTTCCATTACAATTGAAGTCACTTGCGAGACCGAAGGTGAAGAGGGTATACAATAGGGTGACATCATCACAGTTCAGACCAGAAATTTTTTTGTTTGCACCTTTGATTGGGATGCCTTTTTTTTGAGACATTTGCTATCTTTCCATGTATTAATTGAAAGAGATTTTGGAATTTATATATTTTGATTATTTGGAGAGTATTTGAATGGATAGAATGTTTGATATATCTTTGTTTAGGTGGCTGTTGCTTAAATTATTGAAATAGGTTTTTACATTTATTTTTTTTATAAATTCTTTTAAAATTTGTCACGGTTTTAAAGCCGAGACAACATTGAAAAAATGTCGCTAGTATTTGTTATGGTTAAATGAGGTGACAAAATTATAAATTGTGGTACACATTTGTCACTGTTCAAAAAGGTGACAATTAAAACAATTGTCACCAACATTGTCACGGTACAAGCAGTGACAATTTTGCATAATTATCACCGCTTAGTGCAGTGACAAATTTAAAATTATTTGTCACGGTTTGTAGCGGTGACAAAGGAAAATAAATTAACCCTTTAAGGGGTTCTCAAATGGGCAGTGACAAACAAAATTGTCACTGCTTCAAGCAGTGACAAATATTTTTTGTCACCCCCGAAACTGTCACGGTCAGGAGCAGTGACAAAGTCACTTTGTCACTGCTCCGAGCAGTGACAAATCGGCCAATCTGGTGCAGTGTTTTCGACACCAAGAACTCTTCAACAAAATGGTGTTGTTGAAAGAAAAAATAGATCACTTCAAGAAATGGCAAGAACTTTATTGAATCAACACTCTTTGCCACAATATTTTTGGGCCGAAGCAACTAGTACTTCATGCTATGTTATTAATCGTGTTGTTGTAAGAAACAATCTTGGTAAGACTCCCTATGAACTTTGGAAGGGTAGAAAACCTAACATCGGTTATTTTAGAGTTTTCGATTGTAAGTGCTTCATCTTGAACAATAAGGAAAACTTAGGTAAGTTTGATGCTAAATAGGATGAGGGTATCTTCTTAGGTTATTCACAAATAAGCAAGGCATATAGAGTTTTTAATAAGAAGACCTTAGTTGTAGAAGAGTCCATGCATGTAGTTTTTGATGAGGCTAATCCCTTTAGAAGAAAGGATGATGATGATGATGTTGTTGTAGCAAGCCTAGATGGAGCTAGTACTTCATCCTCCATTCCTTTAGAAAAGACTAAAGAAGGTTCCCCTATCCCTCTAGAACATCCTAGAGACAATACTAGAGATGACATTCCTAGAGATTGGAAAACTGTTCCTAGTCACCCTATAGATCAAATCATAGGTGACCCCGGTCAAGGAATAACCACTAGATCCTCTCTTAGAAACATTTGCAACAACTTAGCATTCTTATCTCAAATAGAACCTAAAAACATAGAGGAAGCCGAGCAAGATGATAGTTGGATTATGGCTATGCAAGAAGAATTGAACCAATTTGAAAGAAATCAAGCTTGGACTTTAGTTCCTAGACCTAATGATCATTCCATCATAGGAACCAAATGGGTGTTTAGGAATAAAAAGGATGAATCCGGAGTTACGATTAGAAATAAGGCTAGATTGGTAGCCCAAGGGTATAACCAAGAAGAAGGAATAGATTATGAGGAAACCTATGCTCCCGTAGCAAGGTTAGAAGCCATTAGAATGTTACTTGCTTTTGCTTGACACAAAAATTTCAAACTTTTTCAAATGGATGTAAAAAGTGCCTTTTTAAATGGCTTTATAGCAGAAGAAGTTTATATCAAGCAACCTCCCGGTTTTGAAAGTTGACAATTTCCCAATCATGTTTTTAAACTTTCAAAGGCTTTATATGGTTTAAAAAAAAGCTCATTGTGCTTGGTATGATCGTCTTAGCAAATATTTACTTGCTCTTGGATTTACTCGAGAAAAAATTGACACCACTCTCTTTATTAAACATTCACAAAATGATATATTGCTTGTTCAAATCTACGTGGATGATATCATCTTTGGTGCTACAAATGAGAAAATGTGTGAGGAATTTGCAAAATGCATGCAAGATGAATTTGAAATGAGTATGATGGGAGAACTCAATTTCTTTCTTGGTTTACAAATCAAATAACACAAGGATGGTATTTTCATAAATCAATCCAAGTACATTAAAGATTTATTAAATAGTCTCCACTCTAAGTGATTTTTTTTTGTTGATGACAAAAGGGGAAGAAAATATCTTGTTGCAATAATCACTTTGATTTTTTTTATATATGTGACATTGCATTGATTCTCATCTCTCGTTAGATCATCTATTATCTCTATTGGACAATTACTCATTATTTTTGTACCGTGAGCAACTAGTAGTTTGTCATCATCAAAAAGAGGGAGATTGTTAGCCCCAAGGGTTTTACCATAAGTAATTTTGATGATTAACAAACTATTAAGCTGATTACTTATGTTTGCATTTAGCATGTTGTCCAAACAGATCCTAAGAATGATGATGGATATATCATGGAAGCATTGTGGAAGACTATTTCATTATTGCATTGCTTTTATAGGACTTAATGTAAAGTTGGTCAGATTGAATCTTAGAAACAAGGGCTTAAAATGGAACAAACCTTTCAAAACAAGAATATTAGAAAACAGAAGATCAGTCCAGTCGACTGATAAATTTCATCAGTTGACTTGGAGCAAATTTTATCAGTCGACTGAACACAAAAAAAGTCGACTGAATCATGGTTTTTGAAGCTAGGTTCTGCTTCAGCCATCCAGTCGACTATATCAAAGGCGCATATTCAATATATTTAAAAAGGCAGTCGACTGAATCGTAAACCCAGTCGACTGGACCTCTGCGCAGAAACAGTAACGGCTCTTTTTTCCTCTGTTTTTTCTTTAGCATTAAATGCTCCCACCTACCTTAAACGTTCAAATTTCTTGGAAAGAGTATATATAATCAGTTCAAATTTGGTTATTGGACAATCTTTTACTCTCATTTAATACATACTTGTTGCAATCAAAGATTCAAGCCTAAATCTTGAGATTTAATCTTCTAATTCTAGAGTTCATTTGTAAAACCTTGACAGATTATGTTATGAGCATTTATTGTCTTCATCTACTCTACAAAGAGAGTATTTATTCAGTAGTAACCCAACATTCATCATTTCTTGAAGTTGTAAGAGGGTTGGTGTAACCCTTGCTCCAAGTGAAGGTACTATTCATTGGAGGTGTAAAAGGAGTTCAAGAAGAACTTGTAAAGAGTGGTTTGATCTTCACCCAAAGAAGATTGACTAGTGAATTCCTCAAGAGGTGTTCTTGCGGGGTGGACGTAGGCCACGGGGTGCGATTGCCGAACCACTTGAAAATTTTGGTTTGCAAGTGTCTCTTTCTCTTCTCTCCTTAATTATTGTTTTAAACAAGTAATGTGCTTTATATTAACTTTAATTTGTCATTATTTGTAAGTATCCTTATTCACCCCCCCTCCCTCTAAGAATTACTTTTGGGCCAACAGTTGGGAGTAATAAGAGTGGTGTAGAGAAAGAATCTGATAAATACGGAAGTCCAAGGAATAGAAGTGACCACGGGACCAAGGGAGGTCTTCGGGTTTGAATGAACCATATAACTGGTGACTCGGTGATTACGTTTATGTTTTATGTATTAGTTATAGCATTGCATGTGTTAAACATACAATCATGTTTAGAATGCTCACTAAGCGTAATGCTTAAGAAAACCGTTTTCTGTTTCTGTTGTGGTAAATAACAACCACCGCAGGTACGGAGCAATATCTAGAAAGGAAGTGACATGCTCGGGTAAAGGGGAAAAGGGTTTTGGAACTTGTAATTATGTTTTTAACCTATATTACAGTGTAACTAGTGGCTTGAATTCCTTGACTTGAGGCTTGAAGTCTTGACTTATGGATGGGAGAGATGGGAGAGATTTGGGACTCATGCTTATGAACTTCCTTTGAACTTGCAAAATGATGTAAAATGTAGTTTCTTTAGTAACAATGTAGGTAATGTGGTTGTATTTATGGAGCTTAAATCCTTAAACTTATATTTTGGTAGTTTGGAGTTGAATTGGGAAAACCTATGTAAAATTTCTATGTTTTGGTTGTTTGTGCGGAAGTGGCTAACTTGGACGTTTTGGCAAGCCCGGATGTGTCGCAAGTGTTGTAGGCATGTCTTATTTGTGGATATGATGTTAGTTATGATTTTGAGTACAAGTGTAACTAGTTTCATGATCTTTTCTTAACAATTGAGTTTCAAGGCTTCAAAGCTTATTTTGATTCAAAAAGAGTTGAGTTCATGAATGATTTTGATCAAATTTTGGTTGTGGACGTGTGATACATGCTTGGGTAATGCTTAAACATGTTTATGAATGTGTTTGAAATATTTTCTTATTGTCCCAAGAAGTTTGGTTTGGTTTGGGTATGAGTTGGGTAAGTTTTAGCAGTGTTTTTAGCAGTAAAAACATGTTCTGGGGAACCCGAATCGATCCGGGTTAATGAAGGGATCGATCCGGCCTTTTTAAGGAACATTCTGCGAGAAAATTTCTAAGATGGATCGATCCAGGTTTATGAGCGGATCGATCCGCTTGTATTTTTCACAACACGTCCGCTTTTATGGAAATGCGCATAACTCTTTCTAGAAAATTCGGATTTGCGCGCCATTTTTTGCATTAGAACCGAGACTTGTAAATCTATCTTTTGGTATAAAATTTGATATACTTTATTAATGACCATTTTTCCCTTGGGTCTATTTTTGGCACAATAAGCTCTTTTCTAATGGTTTAAATCATGTTTTCCTTAATAACTAACAAGGTTTAGTGTTTATTAGTGTATTTTGGGTGCGTATATTCTTATTACATGTGTCCTAATCCACATGAGGCGGGTTGGGATGTGACAATTTTTGGTATCCGAGCATTAAGCTAGAGCCTTTGGGGACGAGAGATGTATATAACGGGTAGTGTGCACACAACAACACGTAGTTGCATCAATATGCATACACGTTTACTTAGCATGTTTTTAAATATTGATTAGCCTGTCATGTGTTTCTTAAAAGTAACGTGCATGTGTGTACTATATGTGGGTGCCAGGCATAATGTCTGGAGGTGACACCTCAAACCGAATGGAACGGGTTGAAAGAGCAATCGAAGGGTTGGTACGAGTCGCCGAAACTAATGTGGTCGAAGAAAGGCCGGTGCAAGTGAATCCAAACCCGAGGGAGGAAGTCGTCACTATTTCTAAATTCCATAAACAAAAGACGACCATATTCCGTGGGGAAGCCGATCCAATGAAGGCAAACTTTTGGGTTTCTGATATGGAGAAAATCTTTAGGGTGTTACCGTGTACGGAGGAACAGAAAGTTCTATTTGCCGCCGTTATGTTAAAGGATGAAGCACAATATTGGTAGCGTACCAAGCTGGGTCTGGGTCAACCAACTACATAGGATCATTTTCTGGAGATATTTAATGAACAATACTTTTCAGAATCGTTTGGGGATCAAAAGGCTCAAGAGTTTATGGAGTTGGTGCAAGGGGGGAAATCAGTCCGAGAGTACTCAACACAATTTACGAGTTTGGGAAGGTTTGCGGGAGATGTGATAACAATTGAAAAAGTGAAAGCAAGAAAATTTGTGACAGGGCTTCAAAACGACATTCGAGGACGAGTAACTGTATTCTGGCCAGAGACCTATGCTAAGGCATTGGACATTGCTTCTATTGCTGAGAGAGACCTTGGGTATACTTCAAGCATGCCACCACCACCGAGTCAACAAAACAAAAGGGTTGGGTCGAGTCAGTTCAGTAGTCAAGGGAGTGCAAAAAGGCAGCGCCCAGGAGGTTCGTCGGCCAGTAGTGGCAGTGGTTCTAGTGGGAACAAACCAAGGTGTTCAACTTGTCAAAAGTTTCATTGGGGACGATGTAATCAACTTCCAAATCCGATCACTTGTAACATATATCGACAACTAGGCCACATCACTAGGAATTGTCCGAATCAGAATATGGACATGAGGGGCCGATGCTTTACTTGCAAGGAATTGGGGCACCAAGTAAAAGATTGTCCTACCAAATGTCAAGGAGCTTCCGGTTTCGGTTCATATGCAGCTAGTGCCATTACACCGAGAACTACTCAACCTCCGAGGAGGGAGTAGCGAGAGGCAAGATCATTTTAACTCAGGCCGGGAGATACCGCTTCTGCCGACACTGTTGTCTCAAGTATGGTTCCCATTAGATCACACCTAGCAAATGTACTTATAGATTCGGGATCCACACATTCGTTCGTATCACATCACTTTGCTAAACATCTAGATAAACCATTAGAGTTCCTAAACTATGATTTATCTGTCGCGATACCATTGGGGACTCCGTTTGTTAGTTCGGGTGTGTTTAGAAAGTGTGAGATTAATGTGAATGGTAAAGAGTTAACTATTGATTTGGTACCGTTAGTTATCCAGCATTTCGATGTTATATTGGGTATGGATTGGTTAGCAGCTAATCATGCTAATATTGATTGTAACACTAAAGGAGTAGCATTTTGTATTCCGAATCAAGATGAGTTTTATTTTCAAGGTAAGGGTGTTGTATCACCACCGTATATTATGTCAGCTATTGAAGCTTGTCGCTTGTTAGAAGGGCTACCGGGGGTTTCTGTGTAGTATTCTTGATACTAAAGGTCTTGATTTAAAACTTGAAGATATTCCAATTGTTAGAGAATTTCTGAATGTATTTCTAGAAGAGTTGCCTAGTGTATTAATTGACCGAGAGATTGAATTTGGTATTGATGTTATGCTGGGAACCCAACCAATTTTACGAGCACCGTATCGAATGGTGCCAGTTGAGTTGAAGGAGTTAAAGATTCAATTGCAAGTGTGTCTCTGTGGGGTGCACCGATATTATTTGTGAAGAAGAAGGATGGTACAATGCGAATGTGCATTGATTACCGGGAAATCAACAAAGTAACAATCAAGAACAAGTACCTGTTGCCACGTATCAACGATCTATTTGATCAGCTTCAAGGGGCTCAGGTATTTTCAAAGATTGACTTGAGGTCAGGGTATCATGAATTGAAGGTCAAAGCGGAGGATGTAGAGAAGACAGCCTTTAGGACCCGCTACGAGCACTATGAATTTCTAGTGATGCCGTTTGGGGTTACTAATGCGCCTGCCGCCTTCATGGATTTGATGAACCGAGTATTCAAATCATACTTGGATGAGTTCGTGATAGTATTTATTGATGACATCCTTATTTATTCCAAGAGTCCGGAGGAGCATGAACAACACTTGAGGTTGGTTTTACAACGACTTCGGAAAAACAATTATTTGGAAAGTTAAAGAAAAGTGAGTTTTGGTTGACAAGTGTCACGTTTTTAGGACATGTGATCTCTAAGGAAGGTATCTCAGTAGACCCACAGAAGATTGAAGCTGTTGTAAATTGGTCAAAGCCGACAAATGTATCAGAGATTCGAAGTTTCTTGGGATTAGCTAGATACTACAGAAGATTCGTCAAGGATTTTTCTAGAATTGCGACTCCGATGACAAGGTTAATGAGAAAAGATGTACTATTCGAATGGAACAAGGAATGTGATGAATGTTTCCTAGCATTGAAAAAGTAGTTAACTACGGCACCGATACTTTCGATTCCAATAAGTACTGGGAATTTCAGAATTTGTAGTGATGCTTCTCACCAAGGCTTGGGATGTGTTTTGACACAGGATGACAAGGTGATAGCTTATGCTTCGCGACAGTTGAGATCTCATGAGAAGAATTACCCTACACATGACTTGGAATTAGCAGCAGTTATTTTTGCCTTGAAGATTTGGAGGCACTATCTATACGGGGAGATATGTGAAATCTTCACCAATCACAAGAGCCTAAAATACTTATTCACTCAGAGGGACCTTAACATGCGACAGCGAAGGTGGTTGGAACTTATGAAAGACTATGAGTTGAATATTCAATATCACCTGGGGAAGGCCAATGTAGTGGCCGATGCCTTGAGCCGGAAGTCATCAGAGAACTTAGCTTATGCCTCAACAGCACAAGAGGAGGTAGTGAAATAATTTGAACAATTAGAACTTGAAGTCATTCCTAGAATTGAATGTGGTTTAATGGCTGCGATTGTGGCACAGCCGAGTTTAATTGGTGAAATCAAGACTAATCAACTTTTAGACCCAGAATTCAAGAAAATTATGGATGAGTTGCCTGAGGGTAGAAGGCCAGAGTTTAGCTTTCAAGATGGTGTTCTAAAACACATTAATCGATTATATGTTCCTAAAGTTGGTGATTTAAGGAACAGGGTTATGGAAGAGGCTCACAACACCAGATATTCAGTACATCCGGGTAGTACCAAAGTATACAGAGACTTGCGAGAAATTTATTGGTGGGGTGGTATGAAATGAGAAGTCGCAGAATTTGTGTCTAAATGTATGACGTGTGAAAAGGTAAAAATGGAACATCAACGACCTGAGGGAGAGTTGCATCCTCTAGAGATACCGGAGTGGAAGTGGGAGCATATCACGATGGACTTTGTTTCAGGATTTCCAAAATCTCAAAAGTCGAATGATGGCATTTGGGTTATTGTCGATCGGTTGACTAAGTCAGCCCATTTTTTACCTATCAAGACCAAAGATCCATCAAAACTTATAGAAATTTATATCAGAGAGATTATACGGCTTCATGGAGCACCGGTTTCGATAGTGTCGGACCATGATACCCGATTTGTATCAAGATTTTGGGAGAGTTTACAGAGGGCTATGGGGACAACTTTGCATTTTAGCATTGCTTTTCATCCACAGACTGATGGTCAGTCCGAAAGGGTGATTCAAATTTTGGAAGATATGTTGAGAGTTTGTGTAATGGACTTCAAGGCCAATTGGGAGACTCATTTGCCTTTAATCGAGTTCTCTTACAATAACAATTTTCAAACTAGTATTGGAATGGCGCCTTACGAGGCACTATACGGAAGGAAGTGTAGATCGCCAGTTTGTTGGACAGAAGTTGGTGAAAAATAGCTTTTGGGGCCGGAGATAGTTCAAATCACTACTGATAAGATTCGATTTATTAAATAGCAGTTACAAATGGCTCAGAGTCATTATAAAAGTTATGCGGATGCGGTTAGAAGACCGTTGGAGTTTGAGGTTGGTGACTATGTGTTTCTGAAAGTTTCGCCTTCGAAAGGCATAGCGCGATTTGGTAAGCGAGGTAAGCTCAGTCCGAGATATATTGGACCGTATTTGATTCTTAACCGAGTTGGGCTGTTAGCTTATCAAATAGAGCTGCCACGAGAGTTGGAGAATGTTCATAAAGTGTTCCACGTGTCAATGCTTCAACGTTATGTGCTGGATTCAAAGCATGTTATCATTCCAGAACCATTAGAAATTCGGAAAGATTTAACTTATGTGGAGCATCCAGTGCAAAATCCTTGATAGGAAAGATCAAGTCTTGAGAACTAAGGTAATTCCCTTAGTGATGGTTCAATGGCGAAGCCATTCAGTCGAGGAAGCTACTTGGGAGCGGGAGGATGAAATCCGAGCCAAGTACCCGCACTTATTCAGTTCGTGAGGTAAGAGTAAGTTTGGGGACCAAACTCCCTTTTAGGGAGGGAAAAATGTAATACCTGTACCCAGGGAACGGGTAAATTATTGTGTTAATATGTATTAATTAATATAATTAGTGTATAAAATGGATTAAGGGGAAGCTTGGACTCGCCCATATAAAAAGTGTTCCGAGAGGGACACTAGTTGATAAAGTCCCGAGTGAGGTGGGACAAGTATTGAAATGGAACCCAGTGAAGGGTAAATTGGTAATTTGCATTTTAAATGATTAAATGCATTTTATATGCTTACATGGATATTTGTTAAGTTGCTTTCATAATATCATATTAATATGTGTTAGCATTAGCTTGGACACCCAAATCAGGGTATAAATGAAAAAGATTTAAAATTTGTAGGTGCGATAGCAATTTCACAAAATATGTGGGACCCACATTGGTACCCATACGGAACTTAGACAAACACTCATTAGATAATTGGGTAGTTAATGGAATGTTTGGGGGATTTCATAATGAAAACTTAAGAAAAACTGGGGGTGTAAATGAAAAAGAAGGAATTTGAGGTAAAGACACCTTATGCTCAATGCATGTGTGTGTGTGTGTTAAGTGATGGAGTAGTCTCCATTTTCAGCAAATTGAACCAAACAAAAGAGAGCCCGGGAGAGAAAGACGGAGATGAGACGCCGACGTCATTTTTTCGCCGTTCCGTCGCCGCCGTTCCGTCGCCGCCGTTCGTCGGATTCACGAATCGAAGCTATTTTTGGACTCGTGGAGGTGAGACGAACGTTTCTATACCCTTAATTTCTATTTAAATTGCTGGATTTTGGTAGTTCACACTAATCGGTGAGACACCGTCTACCGAAATTCTTGTAGGATTTACTTAAAGAGGAAATTGAGCTCTAATTGGGGAAATTCAACATCTTCTAGGTATAAATTTGAATAAAATCTGTGTATACGGTGAGTTTTCTACACCAAAAAGTGATTGTGTTTAATATGTTCAAAACTTCATGCGATATTGGAGTTGGTAACTATTGTGTAGAAGTAAACATATATTGTTGATGTCAATTTTATGGAAATTATATGTGTTGATACATGAATATGTGTTTATGTGCTTATATGTCTATGTGTTAGTCAATGAGCACCGGAAAAATGGTTCATTGTTGGGAGTAATAAGGGTGGTGTAGAGGAAGAATCCGATAAATACGGAAGTCCAAGGAATAGAAGTGACCACGGGACCAAGGGAGGTCTTCGGGTTTGAATGAACCATATAACCAGTGACTCGGCGATTACGTTTATGTTTTATGTGTTAGTCATAGCATTGCATTTGTTAAACATACAATCATGTTTATAATGCTCACTAAGCGTAATGCTTAAGAAAACCGTTTTCTGTTTCTATTATGGTAAATAACAACCACCGCAGGTACGGAGCAATATCCAGAAAGGAAGTGACATGCTCAGGTAAAGAGGAAAAGGGTTTTGGAACTTGAAATTATGTTTTTAACCTATATTACAGTGTAACTAGTGGCTTGAAGTCCTTGACTTGAGGCTTGAAGTCTTGACTTATGGATGGGTGAGATGGGAGAGATGGGAGAGATTTGGGACTCATGCTTATGAACTTCCTTTGAACTTGCAAAATGATGTAAAATGTAGTTTCTTTAGTAACAATGTAGGTAATATGGTTGTATTTATGGAGCTTAAATCCTTAAACTTGTATTTTGGTAGTTTGGAGTTGAATTGGGAAAACCTGTGTAAAATTTCTATGTTTTGGTTGTTTGTGCGGAAGTGGCTAACTTGGACCTTTTTGGCAAGCCCGGATGTGTCGCAAGTGTTGTAGGCAAGTCTTATTTGTGGATATGATGTTAGTTATGATTTTGAGTATAAGTCCAACTAGTTTCATGATCTTTTCTTAACAATTGAGTTTTAAGGCTTCAAAGCTTATTTTGATTCAAAAAGAGTTGAGTTTATGAATGATTTTGATCAAATTTTGGTTGTGGGTGTGTGATACATGCTTGGGTAATGCTTAAACATGTTTATGAATGTGTTTGAAATATTTTCTTATTGTCCCAAGAAGTTTGGTTTGGTTTGGGTATGAATTGGGTATGTTTTAGCAGTGTTTTTAGCAGTAAAAACATGTTCTGGGGAACCCGGATCGATCTGGGTTAATGAAGGGATCGATCCGGCCTTTTTAAGGAACATTCTGTGAGAAAATTGCTAAGATGGATCGATCCGGGTTTATGAGCGGATCGATCCGCTTGTATTTTTCACAACACGTCCGCTTTTACAGAAACGCGCATAACTCTTTCTAGAAAATTTGGATTTGCACGCCATTTTTTGCTTTGGAACTGGGACTCGTAAATCTATCTTTTGGTATAAAATTTGATATACTTTATTAATGACCATTTTGCCCTTGGTTCTATTTTTGACACAGCAAGCTCTTTTCTGATGGTTTAAATCATGTTTTCCTTAACAACTAACAAGGTTTAGTGTTTATTAGTGTATTTTGGGTGCGTATATTCTTGTTACATGTGTCCTAATCCACACGAGGCAGGTTGGGATGTGACATACTTATAATCATTCCAGTTCCATAGCATATCTGTATAGGCTCCTTACCTACACAAACACTTTTACCTGCTCATATCCTCCGTAGAACGACCAGGACACGACAAATCAACAATACTTACGATGGAAACATAACCAATCATTGTCAATGTCGTACAACATACTTATAGCTTGGGCATGAACATTCAATGGTCATAGTAGGATTAGGCTTTACATTATTATAATCATCAACATACTATATTTATGACAACGGAAGCAACATATATAGTTTATGGATTTCTAACATGGACTTGATACCAACAAACCTATAGATAAAACCCTTAACATACTCATCTATGCGATAACACTACCATAGCATGATTATTCATAGAGATAAAGATATAGAGGTACGTAGCATCATCAATCAACATAATACATATATACAATAGATCATACCAGTAGCTTGTACATATCTTGAATAGATCTTAATATTGATTAGAGTGAGGTTAAGAAACTCACCTTGATAAGATAGCGAGCTCAGAACCTCGGTAGAAGTTAACCAGCAAGTTCTACAACATAAAATAGAAGAACAGGAAGTATGAGTGCTAACTATGGGGGCATAATGGTAATATTATCATATGAGGATGTAAACCTCAAGGTAGTGATCTACGTGTCATTCTAAGTTTAACACCATTGACTAGACTCAAATCGGAGTCCATCGTATTTACGAGGTGAAAAAGACAGAGCTTGCTATACTAATGCGAGCCCTAAAAGACAAGCTGAAATTTTGACCTTATTGAAATGTCACCAAACCTTAAGGGAATGTTCTAGACATTATTCTAAAACTTTGGGAATTAACCACGTAATTTCGGAGTTGTAGATTATTTATTATGAATTATCAAAGATAATTCATTATATAAATATAACTGTATTGGTCCTTAAATACATAAGTATAATCAAACATAAGAAACAGATCTTAGAGGTATTTTTATTAAATACTAGACATTAAAATACACTCCCAGTATTTATCTCATAATTTTCGGAGCTCATTTGGTATTTTTAATAATTAATATACTAGTAAAATAGCTCCTTATTAATTATTAAAAATACTAAACTATAATACTATACGTTTATAAATTATGATATAGTATAAAATTCTCTTAGGGTCATTACCCACATTTTCTAGCATTTATAAACATACATATGTATTAATTAACTATTTAAATACGCCTTTAAAACTGATATTTATTATTTATATTACCTATATAAATAATACATAATAATATAATAATAACATACAGGGTATTAAGAATATTATGTGATAATATTCTATAATATAAAACACTAATAGTATAATTATAAACCCTTTATAATTATTAAAACCATTTGAAACTATTTACTAACTAATAATAACAATAATAATAATAATAATAATCTCAGACCCGACAGGTCAAACTAGAACCGACCCGAACTAAATGGACTATCCATATATACTCACAACTAAACCCAAGCCTATTAACCCATCCGGTCGAACCAGATCCGACCCTACCCAAATGGGCTACCCACTTACACATACAAAGAAAATCCAAACTGAAGCTTACCGGGTCGAATCCTGACCCGGACCATACCCAAGCCCAAACCCATATGTCCTCACAATATAACCCAACCCAAAAACCTAGTGCCTAACCCAAACCTAAACCTGACTCGGCCCAAACCCGGTGTTATAACCCATTCTCTTTTTTCTTCTCCGGCCAACCCCGACGCCGCCGACGAAGCGCGAACCGTCGGAAAACTTTCTCTCCCTCATATCTCACTCATCTCTCCATCAAAATGGACAAGACCAACGCCAATGGGATCATCTAGAGCCCCTCTACAACATACGAGAAGATAGAAGATCGGGTCATACATTTTGCAGTCCTACTAGCAGATTATCGTTTTGGCCATTTCAAAGTATATTGGCCTGCATGGTCGGCCAAACATTACTTATTTCAAAAACTGCTATTAGGGGGCCTATCTGGGTTCATTTCGGTCAGGTTAGTATAGGTCTCAGGGGTTTTGATCATACTTCAAAGATTCAAGCTCAAACTGAAGCTTTAATGGCTGACCGGAGCATGGCCAGAGCTTAAGGCTCTGTTTGGCTGCATGCATATGCGTCTGGGGGTTCCTACATGACATGTAATGGTGCAGAAAGTGAAATAGGGGCTGGGTTTACCTCTGTGTGGGCTCCGGTCTCTTTCTCTCTCTATCTTCTTCGATTTTCTTCTTCTTTCTTTTCGGGTCTTCTTCCTCATCCTCGTGATTCTATGCGAGTATGTGTGTATGTGTGTGTGTATGTACACAACGTGTGTGTGTGCAGAGAGGAAGTACAGAGAGAGGGTAAGGGTGCATACAATATATGTGTGGTGTTTGTGTATGATTTCTCTCCAAACTCTCACTCTCGGGTCTCTCTCTATAATCTGTGTATGTACAGATTGTTTATGGGAAGTGTGATGCATAAATGTGTATATGTATGAGAGGGGAAGATGGGTATGACAAGTGGCTTGCATGAAGTGCCAAGTGTTGTGTATGCCCTAGCATGTTTGACAAGTGCAAGGAGAGCCTTGCATGGCTGCCAAATGGTAGGTGATAGCCGGATTGTTGCCATATGGCCATGCATGGGTCCCACGTCTTGTTTTACGTGCAATAATATGGGGTTACATGCGTATCTCGATGTACGTGTACAAATGCAATTGTGCCTATGTATGAGACTGTGTACGAGCCTATGTGTAAGTCTGACTATGGTTCCTAAAAATAGAAACATGTGAGAAGGGCACAACTGATATTATTAATACTATCTTAATAATATCATTGTCGTCGTTTAAGATGATAACTAAAGATCCCATAGAGGTTCCTTATTAGAGTCATCCTAATGGACCTACTATAACTTTTCCCAGGGCGACGTCACTAATTCTAATATTCCTACGTGGAATTTCTTAGGAAATTCTGGGTACTACATCGTTCTTTATATACCGAAAGCACAATCAAATATGATATTTGTCTGAAATTGATTAAGGGACCAATTGGGATAGATTTTCCATGGCCAACTAAAAAGCTGTGAACATTTGAATTAGTTTTTGTTTTAAAAAAAAGCTCCAATTTGTAGCTGTTTTAAAATCTTTTATTCCAAAATGTGATGATTTTAAAAGTTAAGCCCTATGGGCTTTGAATATGGAAGAAAATCTTACAAGGAATTCTTGAAAATTGTAGGATGAACATTTCGGTATTGTTCCATTAGAGGTGATGGCAATCAATAAAGTTGTTATTGTGTGCAATCCTCTTCTTCAAAACACTTCATGCACCACTATATGTCTATCTTCTTCGATGATGCAATTCTCGTGGAACTGTTTGTAATATGATCAGTTGGTAATCGATGCTCAAGAAATGTGTATGATACCTACTTAATGGCCAAAAATGTAATCCTCATGTACTCAAAATAGATTAATGTGATATTGGGTAAGGTTTTTTTTTTGTCATAATTGTCACGCCCCGACGTAGCATAAATAGGGAAAGCATTTAATTTTCTTTATGGTCCCGTAGGTCGCGACAGTTTAAAGGGTCGATTTCCGTCCCAAACGTCGAACAATATAATACTTTAAATCAGAGTAAGAGCAATCAAGGCTTATAATACTTTTAAACATAATACTTATTATAGCACGAGGTCATCTAAAGGCACAACCCGCCTTGTAACAAAATATTATCTATTACATTAATCCTTATTACAAGTTAAGTTCATAATACAAAGCAACAATGACAATTTTCTCTTCTCAGATAGTTGTATTCAATTCGTATAGTCGTACAGTCCTGACTTGTCATAACCCGAAAAGCCTAGACACGAATGTCCAGGGTGCATCAACGCCGTCAGCTTCATGAAGCTAGTGAGTATTAAAAACATATACTTGTAATGTAAGGCATACTCACTTACTATTTTCATTTCACATGTTCATTATTCAACATGTTAGAAATATAGTAATGAATTCAAATTGTAAAATAGTAAAGATAATATCATAATCTTCGAATCAATATAACATGTGATAGTGCACGGAATTATGCAACCATCCTCATCTCACCGACTCTTTTCTCCCTATAACACATCATCCCACCCTCTTGCTCAAGTATCTTGAAATACTATGGTGACCACACTTTAGTACAGGGGTACCAAGGAATGTCTAGTTTGCCTCACACTTTAGTATACGAGTACCAGGGAGTGTCCAATGTGCCTCACTTTAGCCATACCACAGCTGCCAGGAAGTGTCCAATAGGCCACACACTTTAGCATTACCACGATGCTAGGGAGTATCCAAGTCAGCGTCACACACTTTAGCACTACCACAGGCTCCAAGGAGTATCTAATTTATCACCATCACATTTCACAGATACTCTAAACAATATCTTCAAAAATATCACACTATAGTACACAAGTACCAGGGAGTGTCCAAAAACACAACCTCATCCACGTACTCTTTTTACACTATTTAACCCTCACCAAGCATGTAAACTTAACTCACATGTGTGTCACATAACTTCATATAAAAAAATGTAAATTACTGACAAATAATAACAACGTATATGCGAGGATAATCCAGTCTTTAATCCTCTATTTTCAACAAAATATTACAAACAGGATTCTGTTTTAGTATAATTCCCAAACAGTAATTTAAAAACTCTCAAAACTTCTTCCAAACAGTTCCTTATATAAAAACAAACAAAAGCACAAAAAGCCAAGTCGCTCGCGCGGGCTGCTCTCGCGATATGTTGATTTTTTGATTTTCTTCTAAAACTTCCAAACTGCCATAAATTACACAGGTCGCGCGCGCAGGCTTCTCGCGCGATATGTCGCTCGTGCGGGTCGCGCACACAATTTGTTACAAAAACTTCATCTTTTTCGTTTTCTCCCAAGTTTTAGTTTTAAGGGTCATTTTTGACCCTTTTTTAAATTCGATAATAACCAAGCCTTATAATATATGTTGATATGTGCAAAAGTATCAGGTCAAAGTTAAGTCTCGCCACCTCAGCAAAGAGAGGCCAGGTCTCCCGAGCAAGTATGTAGAACTGCCCGGTGTAGTCCCTAACTCGGGAATCTGTTCCTGATTGGCCCCGCATGGGCGCACTCCTAGAAGATGTGATTGCTTGCCCAGCAAGCCTCCAAATAGTTTCCTATCCCAATTGAAAGGCTAAATGGAAGGATCAAGTAGTTTCCTAAACCACTTAGGAAACTCTCCTAATTTCATGTAAATCAATTGTAATCAGATTGGGTTTCCTAATGTGATAATTTACCTTATACGAGTAACCTATTGCACCTATAAAAGAGGTTACTCACCCCCTGTCAAAGGGGCTGCATTCTTAACCTAAAGAATAGCAAATTACATCACTATTACGCATATACCCGGTCAGTTTCAAGTAGTGCCGCCCCTCTTTGTTTATTCACCAATAGCCACCGGTGATTTGTTAGTGAAGCGCACCGACGCACACGTGGACATTGGTCACCTTATTAACGGGGCCGAACCACACACAAATTGCCTGAGCTCATCCCTCTCTCTCTAAATTATACTTACCCAGATTTTGGCATCATCAGTTTGGCACCATCTGTGGAAAACGACAGGTTTCCTCTGAAAAAAAATCTTTAGTAGATTGCCATGGCGCCGAAGAAAGGTAAGAAGACCGTTGCTTCGACGAGTCAAGCGGAGTCGCGATTCGGGCAGCCAGCCGCCTCCATGACCCCCAAGCAGATTATCACAGCTCTTGCGCAACTCTTGGAAGGCCAGCAGCGAACCCAACAATAGATCAAAGCACTGTTGGCCTGATAAGAGAAGCTTCCATTGATCGAGGATCAGCCCAAGAAAAGCGTGCCTGACCGAGAGCCGATTAAACCCCGAAGGCATACCTACACCGAGCCATTGTCCCCTTTGGCTAGGGGACGACTCGGGAATGACGAGCGTAGCCAGGCTCTCGAACGGACCCAGGAATGCGCCCGAGGCCGCCCGAGCTGGATAGGGGACGCCCGAGACATCATAAATAACAGGCGCACTGCCAGAGGGAAAGAAAAAAGACAAACTGCCCGGGATTCGGCCAGAGATCCCCTGGCCATGGGCCGCCGGGATCTCAGGCACATGATTACCCTAAGCCAGAGCCAGGTTTCATCCCCAAGGACCACGTACTTCGAGGAAGAAATCCCCTCAGCTGACCCAGCATATTGTGCAGATATGGAGAAGAGGACCGGTCAGATGGATGTCAAGGCCCAGATTGAGGATCTGCAGAAGCAAATCGAGCAGCTAAGCCATAAGTTACGCCACGATCACACCAACATAGAGATCGAGTCCCCTTTTACCATCCAGGTCACAGGGTTCCCCATCTCATGAAAATTCAAACCATCGCATTTGGACTCCTACGACGGTTAGAGAAGCCCGATGGACCATATCCGGTCTTATAAAGCCCAGATAGCGCTGGTCACTACCATTGATGAGCTACTGTGTATGGCCTTTCCAAGCACCCTCAAAGGGCCAACCACACAGTGGTTCCATGCTCTTAAACCTTGGACGGTCGATGACTTCAAGACGCTGAGCAAACTCTTCATTAGCCAGTTCGTAGGAATACAACATTGATCGCAACTGGATACCCAGGTGCTAATCATCAAGCAGCGCAAGGGGGAATCCCTAAAAGAGTACGTCGACAGTTTCAATCAGCAGAGGCTTCAAATCTGCCATCTAGACGTAATGGTCGCTATTATGGTCTTCTGCTCGGGAGTTCAACACACTAAAGTTGCTACATCGTTCCACCGAGACCAACCGGCAACCTTGGTGGAACTTTCAAAGAGGGTCGGGACTACGTTGACACGGAGGAGTTCCTCAAGGCCAAGCACACCACCTTCGAAGGAGATGAGTCCCCGGGGTCTAAGCACAAGCGTGAGGGCTCCGAGAGGGGCCCGAGAAAGAAGCCAAAGCAGGATCAGCAGAGTGGTGGTCGGGATCAAGCCCCAATCACCTTCACTGTACTTTCCCAGCCTATCCATGAGGTCAAGCTACTCTAATAACCAACAAAGCTGAGGAGTCTGCCCAAGAAGAGAAATTGGGACAAATTATGTCGGTACCACAAAGACCATAGCCACGACACGGAGGACTATTTCAAGCTTTAGATCATCATCGAGAAGCTGATCAAGAAGGGTCACCTCGCTGAGTTTATCATGACAGATAGGCGACCTCGGCAAGATGTTTGAGTGCCCGAGCCACCATAACCCCTCGGGCAAATCAACGTGATCTCCAAAGGAACTTCTGGTGGAGGTGAATCATAATTGATGAGGAAAAGACATGCTTGGGCATTCTGAGTGGATGTCTGGCATGTCCAATCCATCGACTCCCAACCAACTAATGTGTTAACATTCTTGTCTCACAATGTAGAGGACCTGCACTATCCTCACTATGATCCATTGGTGGTAATGCTTTTTATAAGGAATTATGTGGTCAAGAGGGTGTTAGTAGACATGGGCAGCTCCTCTGACATCCTGTTCGTTTCAACATTCAACCAATTCAGAATATCAAGGGATCGGCTCTAGCCTACAGCCACTCCCTTGGTAGGTTTTAATGGATCAAGCACCCAACCGCTTGGGACAATTAAGCTCCCAGTTCCCATGGGGACTTACCCCCAGCAGGTCACTGTGCTAGCAAACTTCATGGTGGTAGAGGCACCATCGGCCTACATTGTCATCTTAGGGAGACCAGCGCTCAATAAAGCCAAGGCAGTTGTGTCAACATACAGTCTGGTGGTCAAGTTTTCGACCCCCAACGGTCCTGGGAGCTTACGAGGGAATCAGGCGGCTGCCTGGAGCTGTTACGTTAGCTCCCTACGCCAGGAAGCCATCACAGAAACATTAAGCATTCAGGAAATGGACCTAAGGGACAAAAGTGATGGAATGGGTCCCATAGAAGAGCTAGAGAAAGCAGTGCTAGACCCTGAGTTTCCTGATCGGTCCATCAGCATCGGGACCAACCTGCAACCAAGCCTCAAGAAGGAGTTGATCTGATTCTTGCAACAGAGTCAGGACATCTTCTCTTGGAGTCATGAAGACATGCCTGGGATTGACCCCCAGGTTATATCCCACCGTCTCAACATCGACCATAACTCTCAACCGGCCAAGCAGAAGAGGCAGGGTATGGCTCTAGAAAGACAAGCGGTAGTGCGTGAGGAGATCAAAAGGCTTCTAAAGGCAAAGTCCATCCGAGAAGTCCACTACCCCTACTGGTTGGCGAACGTGGTGCTAGTCAAGAAAAACAACGAGAAGTGGAGAATGTACGTCAATTTTACAGATCTAAATAAGGCCTGCCCCAAGGATTGCTATCCGCTGCCTAGGATAGACCTCCTTGTGGACTCTACGGTCGGGCATTCGCTCCTCTCATTTATGGACACCTACTCCAGTTACAACTAGATCAGCATGTATCCCAAGGACGAGAAAAAACCTCCTTCATCACAGACTAAGGCATGTACTGCTACAAAGTGATGCCTTTTGGCCTCAAAAATGATAGGGTGACTTATCAACGCCTGGTCAATCACATGTTCAAAGTTCTAATCGGAAAATCAATAGAGGTTTGTATCGATGATCTTTTGGTCAAAAGTCAAGATGAGTCTACCCATCTCGAGCATTTAGCCGGGGCCTTCAGCATCTTAAGAAAATTCAGGATGGGGTTGAATTTGACCAAGTGCACATTTGGCGTCTCTTCCGGGAAGTTTCTGGGATATTTGGTTAGCAGACGGGGAATTAAAACAAACTTCGAGAAGATCCAAGCAATCATCAATATGCGATTGCCTAGGTCAACCAAAGAAGTTCAAAGCCTAGCCGGACGAGTAGCCGCGTTAAACAGGTTCATGTCCCGAGCTACCGACCGGTGCCTGCCATTTTTTAAGATCCTTCGTAAGGCTTTTCAATGGTCAGAAGAGTGTGAGGAGGCCTTCTAGGAACTCAAGAAGTACCTGGCGTCTCCCTCTCTGTTCTCGACACCAATATCAGAGGAGGAGCTATTCTTGTACTTGGCAGTGTCGCCCTCAGTAGTGAGCTCAGCACTGATTAGAGAAGAGCACGGGATACAATTCTCGGTCTATTATACCAGTCATGCACTCCAAGGTGCCGAAAGCAGGTATATCCTCATCGAGAAGCTAGCCTTTGCCCTGACACATCCAGAAGGCTTGTTAAATGGGCGTTGGAGCTCAAAGAGTTTGAGGTCATTTATCAAACCCGAACGGCTATCAAGGGGTAAGCAGTGGTAAATTTCCTGGTGGAGTTCACGTACCCAGAAGAGGTAGTTGAAGAGCTTGACTAGCCGGTCCTACCGCCCAGTCTACAGCCTGACACCCCGACCTGGGTACTATATGTTGACGGATCATCCAATAAATAGGGCAGGGATCATCTTAACCACACCCGATGGGATCCAGTTAGAATATGTATTATGATTTGGGTTCTGTGCCTCTAACAATGAGGCTGAGTATAAGGCCTTACTGGTTGGATTATAATTTGCTACCTCGATGGGTGCGCAGCAAGTCTAGGGGTACAACGACTCCTAACTCATAGTTAATTGAGTCACTCAAGAGTATGAAGCTTGGGAAGACAATGTGGTAGCCTACTTGGCCCTTGTCTGGACTATTTTAAAGAAACTCGAAGGCTTCTCCATCACGCAGATCCCAAGGGAAGAGAATACGAGAGTCGATCGGTTAGCCTGCCTCGTCTCATCCTCCGAGTCAGACTTGCCCAGGATAAGGATAGAATACTTGCTCAAGACAAATGTGATCAACTTAGAGGGCATGGAGGTAAAATCGGTCACCTTAGGCCCCAGCTAGGTGGATCCGATCACAACATTCCTCACGACTGGTACTTTACCGAACTCGAAGAAAGAACCCCGCCGGATAAAGTACTGGGCGGCAATATATCACCTCATTGATGGCATCCTCTACAAAAGGGGTTTCTCTATCCCGTATCTCTATTGTGTCCACCCTACACAGGTCCAAGCAATATTACATAAAATCCATGAAGGTGTTTGTGGTAACCACATAAGAGGTCGGGCACTCTCCCGAAAGCCCTACTATAAGGATACTACTGGCCGACAATGTCCCGGGACTCCCAGGAGTATGTCAGATAGTGTGACATGTGCCAAAGATACTCCCCCATGATCAACCACCTGGGAGAGCCCCAGACACCAAATACTCAACCCCTGGCCGTTTGCTCAATGGGGCATCGATATTGTTGGTCCCCTCATGATGGGGAAAGAACAAGTCAAGTTCACTATCATCGTTGTGGACTATTTTACTAAGTGGGCAGAAGCCAAGCCTTTGCGACAATCACCGAAAAGAAATGGAAACCTTCATCAAGAGAAATATCCTCAGCCAATTCGGCGTTCCCAAGGTCCTAGTCAGCGATAACGGGAGGCAGTTTGATTCTCCAATCTTTAGGCAATTCTGCTCGGGATATGGAATATTCAATCACTACTCTTCACCCGAGCACCCTTAAGCCAACGGCCAAGCCGAGGTGACAAATCGGACTATTCTGCATTCAATCAAGACCAGGCTCAAAAATGCCAAGGGGCTTCGGGCAGAGGAACTATCGACCCTTCTGTGGGTCTACCGTACCACTCTCCGAGTGACAATGGGTGAAATGCCATTCTCACTTACCTATGGGCTCGAGACAGTGGTCCCTACAGAGCTTGGGTTGCCTACTTACCGAGTGGCAAATTTCAGCGAGTAGGGCAATGAGAGAGCCCTTAGAGGAGAGCTTTACTTGATCAAGGAGAAAAGAGATCGGGCATATCTGAAACTGGCAGCATACAAACAGAGGGTATCCCGATATTTCAATAGAAAGGTGAAGCACTGCAACTTTCAGGTGGGAGATCTTGTTCTTAAGGCGGTGAATCAGTCTAGAGTCCCGAGCCATGAAAAGTTGGGGCCAAACTGAGAAGGACCATACAAGGTTACCCAAGTCAACTGGCCGGGCACATACTAGTTATAAACTCTGGACGGGAATAATCTATCTCACCGATGGAACGCGCAACATCTCTGTAAGTACTTTTAGTGACACTTGGATAAGGGCGAGTTAGCATTGGTTAGGAAATTTGTAGCTCTACTTGAGCATTTATTACGACTTTTCAAACACGAAATAAAGATTTTCTATTTTTGCTACAAGATGTGATCCCTACCAGTTTTCTGTGCACAAAAGACCTCGGCTTAACACTTGAGGCACAAAAGACCTCAGCTTGATACCCGAGGCAAAAGACCTCAGCTTTATACCCAAGGCAAAAGACCTCAGCTTGACACCCAAGGCAAAAGACCTCGGTATTAAATTCGCGGCACCGGCTTTGCTTAGGTCTCCAACCGACGATTGGGGGCATATCCCCCTAGGCGGCTAATGATGGGAAGTCTCAAAAGACCCTACAACCACCCATGTTCCAGGTTGACTCCCTATGGTCAACCCCCTCACTAAACGCCCGCCTTGGCAAAAGCTTGGGGGGCAAGAGGATACTGGTGTTTAACTCTGGACCAAAATAGGCAATCACACCGGGCATTAAACAAGACATGGGGCTAGGCACGTGATGCCACCAATAAATAGCCCCGGGTACCTACAGTGTCTAGTGAAACTGCTCGGATAATAACAAGACCCAAAATCCTAAATTATGCCAAGCAGGACCTATAGGTCCCCAAAAGATCGAGCGTCCTTAATCGGTTAAAGACCAAAGCTTTTGCTAAGGCAGAGTTAGGGAAAGACTATTAACCAGTTGGTATAAGCCACTAATAGGGCTGAGAATTCCAGAATAATCCTTAGTACCAAGTGTCCGAGGAGACTGCTCGGGTAACAACAGGACCAAAGTCCTAAGCACAATTATACAAAGCACAACCTTCAAAGCAGGTTCCTAAAAACTGAGTGCTTCCTATCAGGACATTCCTAAACTTTTGCTAAGGTAGGGTTTCTACGAGATGCACAACAGGTCGGACACAGGCAATGGCAAATAAGCCTGAAGTATTAAACAATTGATGGAAAAGACGGCCTCGGTGGACCTTTTCATTTAAAAAAAGGGAAAATATTTACATGGCTTGGGGAGCAGTTGTAGTAGCCTCCCAAAAAAAACAACAAAAATAAGATGTTCAAAAACAAATACAAGAAAGGAGTCACAGGTCGTCTATAATGACCGCGTTCTCAGTCTGCTTGCCCTGCCCCTCGGCGGCAGCCTTCTGTCCTGGGGCCGAGTCCCCTACCGGTGAAGCTTCGGCATCGACCTCTCCAACGGTCGGATCCTCTCTCTAGTAGTTGGACTCCACCCATGAGTAGTTAGAAAGGTCCCAGTCTGGATGGTCAGAAGCAGCCCGCTCGGTCAGATTTGCGTAGCCTTTGAAGAACCCTGCCTCAAACTCCTCCTTCGCGTCCTTGGCTTTCGCATCCCGAGCAGCAATGAGCTCAGAAAGGGTCACCTCCATGGCCAATCGATCCTTCTTAGTAGTTATCCTACCGATTTCCGTAGCTGTAGCCTTAGCTTCCAGTTCCTTCTGGCCGGTCCGCACGGTGGAGATCGTCTCACGAGCCTTCCGCAGCTCTAGGGCAAGAGCTCTGGACTTCTCTTCCTCGACAGAAAGGGTGAGTCTGTGGCCTCCCGTGCTACCTTTTCCTTGGACAAGGCAGCCTCAACAGTATCCAGCCTCTGAGCTAGACCCAACAAGATAGCCTCAGCCCCCGCTGCTATACAGCCAACCTGTAAGAGGAAACAATTGTTAGCATCCTGAATGGAGAAACAAGTGGAACTTACAAATATTGTGCAAAATGACTTACCATATGGCTGACGCTGTAAAGCCAGCCGATTATGGCCTCAGGACTCAATAGAGCACATTTGTCCACCTAGCTTTGCAGCAATCCAGGCTGGACCCTCCTGCGGACGTCGTCCGAGGTCTTAACTGTCGGCCTTGCGAACGTTCCCGCACAGTTTGGCTAGTCCATGCTGGGGAATGAGACCCTGACCGGTTTGGCGATGGGGGGCAGCTTATGTGGTGCAACAGTGGTGACCCCTGGCATTGAGGTTCCAACTGCTTCCTTATTGGCCCAGATGGCGATCCCCCGGGAGATCCTCTTCAGCTTCTAGCCCTCAACAGGGTCCTATTTCATCCTTTTCTAGCCTACCCAGGCTAGCAGGGCCACCTCCTTCTCCTTCAAAGCTGCTACGTCTGTAGGGGCCATCTCTGTGAAACAAGCAAGGATGTGTTAGTTGTGTATGGATTCGAATAAATAGCAAAGCAACCCGAGGATGAAATCGGATTACATATCGGGAATAATTGGAGAGAAGACAGGAGCCTCGAAACCGTGCTTGGGTTTATACAAGACATTTGGACTTCTCGACCGGGTCAAGACCTTGTTAACGTCATAGGGTCCTCAAACAACGATAGGATCCTTGCCTGGCACTCTTCAGGAATACTAGGCGTGTTTGCGGATCCCACTGCAAAACAAAAAAGCATCAAGTTTAGTAGCAACAATGAAGTAAAATGAAGAATGAAAGCAGATAAGGGCTTACTCCTCAATTTCCCCGCCCAGGAAGTCCTCAACTGCTGGCCCGGCACCTTCTCGCAAAAGCTGAGGGTGGACACTTGGAAGAATTTCTTTTTCCACCCCCTATTATTGCGCGGGCAGTTGACTATTATTTTTCTCCCCTGCCTGGCCCCTAGCGAGAAGAAGATGGCCTCCTTGTGCACTTGAAACGGCCGGTGGGTCCAGAAGAATTCCTACAAGGTGACCTCGTACCCAAGGACTTAGCGCCACAAGGATATGGCCCCCATTAAGAACTTCCAACCATTCGGGGTGAGCTGCTCGGGAGAGATCTCGAGATATATAAGTGCGTCCCGGTGTGGATACCGGGATTCCACCGCTTTGTCTTAGTTTGAGATTGTTTTGAAAGGGAAAAGAAAAGGCCTGTTGAAAACAGATACAGAGTCGCCACTTGGTCTTTAAGGAACCAAGAAACCTAATTTGAATCACCCAAATGGATAAAGGGCACCGGCCCTTCATAACCAAAGAACTTGGTTCGGGGTTTTGGTACGAGAGAGGAAGGAGCCTTTGTCGCGACTAAAACACCCTCAACTCGCCCCGTCTTTCGACGGGCCTTAATTAGCATCCAAATAATCATCTTATACTATGTATGGTTCGACAATTAATACTATGATAATATATTACATCACATAAGAAACTTGAAATGGAAGATCTAAAGATAAAATATCATTCATAAGATCTAAGCCAAATATCGTACAATATAAAGTGAAAAAATGACACAAATAAACCTAGGAAAAATCGTCTAATCATGTATCAAGTAATAAGGTTTCCCTAGTCTAAAGGGGACATGAATTGTTCTTGAAACAAAATAATCAAAGAAATCAAAATATGCTTAGCAAGCTAGTATGATGCATGTTAATCTTTGAGGAAAAGAAGACCTCTCAATCCCCGGGACGGATGAGAAAGGAAGATTAGATCAAGGGAAAACATGAACGTATGATCAAGTTCATTCCTTATGATCTTCTTAGATTAGGAGCCATGAAAGCCCCAAATCTTGCATGGATGCAATGTATGATCTTAAAATGTGCAAAGGTTGTAGTGTGTTTGTGTACATGAATTCCTAGAATGACTTAGAAGTCTAGAACATGTATGAATGTATGAAGTAAATCATCATGGGATATATACAAATGTAGTATGAACTTCTTCCTAAGACATGAGCTAATTTGGAATGCACGTAAGCATCAAATCAAAGAATGAAAGTTAGAATGTGCTTGCTGTGAATAGTGGACAGAACAGTAACATGATCTTTTAGAAATTGAAAAGAGGGGTTAGGAATGTTTTCAATGCATGATTTTTTATGGAGATCTTCCTTATTGTGTCTAGAACACAACCCAAAAAGCCAATATTTAATAACTATCACAGATTGAGAGAAATCATATAAACATAGGGATCACTCAGAAACAGAGTCCGTACTGTCGACTGAAATGTTGAAAAATCTTAGAAAATGAAAACGAATGATCTAGAAGCCCATTTTATACAGAAAGTTCCCTAAGACATTGAAGTTTAAGGTAAAAAATAATTTTGGACCACACCTTTTGGAAAACCTTTCTGAAAAAGAAGTTGGAAGTCAACCAAGCTGCTGTGATAGCAGAGGCAGAATGTCTGGGATGAATGTTTGGGTCCAAATGGACCATTTCCAAGTATTTCCAAGTCAAACCAAAATTCATGGGTGTTCTCTAATGAGTTAGGAAGACTTTCCAAGTGGCCTTGCATCCATACATTGAGTATTGAGTTCTAGAGAAATCTTTGAACTCAGATCACTCACTGTTTTGACTCACTGTTTTGAAGATTTTGGGAAAAACTCGAGTTTTCTTTCTTGAAATCAAAATGAAAGGGATTGAGAGGGGTTTTGAAATAGAAGTTTTGAAAGTATATTTTCAACATCAAATAGAGATTATAACCACTTGGAATATCAACATCAAACTCATCATCAAGAGCCTCCAAGATTGTTGGAGAGATTTATTTTCATTTGAGCATAACCCCAAGAATACTTTGGAAGTATTGAGATTTTAATCCTCATCTATCAAACATGTTTTTGAGGTTAAGAGCTACTATTTATAAGGATTCACTCACCTCAAACTTCATGTCATCACTTAAATGATGATGAACTAGTAAGTAATCAAAGAAAAACCAAGAAGAAATGGGGGAAGAAGAGATGAACACATATATAAACAAGCAAGTAAATAGAAATCAATAGATGATAATCAATGTGATTTTGGACTTGCAGCTTGGTGTTTCTCTCATAGATTTTAACATTTGGATATGGAAGTAGCTTCCTATATCATGAATGCTCAAGAATGAAAGTTTGGGTGGACTTTGAATGTGAAGTATATAGAAGAATAATGGAAGAAAACAAGATTAAAACTCACTTTCTTATGGAAAATCAATGGGAGAAGCTCCCTTTCTCTCTTCTAAACCTATCTCTATCTCTCTTCTTTTCTACAACTTTTCAAGCTTTACACTTGGCCCCCCCAAAATGAAGAGTGATCGGGAGAGAACTAATCCTATTTATACGCCTTAACGTGCATTTGTTAGTGCCTTTTTATCCTGTTTTTGTATATTTTTACTTCGTTTTCTAGTTTCTGACAGGTTTTGGAAGAAATCAACTAAACCAGGTTAAACAGGGTGAAAAGTCAGAAAGAAAGAAGCTGAAAAATGCAAGTCGCGCGCGCGGTCCGCGGGCGCGAGAATCCAGAAACCGCGCGCGCGATCCGCTCGCGCGAGACCCCCACTAACTCGCTCGCGCGACCCGCGCGCGCGAAAGCCAAATGTCGCGCTCGCGCGACCCGCTCGCGCGATATGCCCAAAAACCAAAGTTGCGTATTTCAGTATACTGAAGACTCCTGTGCAAACGAGACTGCTAAACGACGTCCAGACTGTAAATTACATGCGTTTCAGTCCGTTTCGAGTTGTAAAGGCTTCCAAAACATGTTGTAAATCTATATAAACTCTATTTTACTTCAATTAGAGGGTTGACAATTATTATACACACATTCTACAACCATACTTCCAGCCATTGAAGGGAGGGAAGCAAGGAGAAGAAGAAGAAGACCAAGGGTTTCCATGGCCTCCTCCATCAACCTCTTGCTATCTACTACTTCTATGGACGGCTAGATCATTGATCTAGGGTTTCAATGAAGCCCTAGATGAGTAATAGGGTTTTATTTATGCTTTTGTTTTAGTCTATTATGTATGGATGACAGTCACATGTTGAGAGGATTTTTATTAATAAATCGTACTACTATTGATTAAATCATTGCTTGTAGAATTTATTCTTGTCTTAGATCTATTTTGACTGTGATGTGCTCAACGATCTATTCTTGCTGTGCTTGTTTAGATTGTTTACATGTGATGGTGCTTTATTGATTCGTGCTATCAAGTATCTGAATAGTCCATGCCTAGGTTAGACGGATTAGATCACAACCCTAGTTTAGTGTGAGATAATTCGTGCTATCCGCAGATGGATTATGTTGGTGCTTGAACCATGATTATCTTCTTGTCGGAGGAATTGGGCTTGTAGCTACGATTCCCCATATTCATCCAATGTAATAAGCTAAAGTAATTCATAGATATTCCTATTATGAAACTAGTGGTGGATTTGCAATCCTAGGTTCCCTTAAACATTTATTAAAACAATTTTAATTGCTTTCATAGTTTTGATTTATTTATTGTTAGTAGTTTAATTAAATTCAAAATCAAATCTGTTTTCCCTAATTAACTAGACTTAGGTTTTAAAATTAAATCGCTGTAGTAATCAATCTCTGTGGGTTCAACCTTTACTTCCACACTGCAAATCCTTTGAAAAGTAAAGAATACTTTTATATCTTGATTCTGACAAGATCAATTTTTTGGCGCCGTTGCCGGGGATTGTATTACTACTCTTAGTTTTATAATCGTAGTTTAGTTAATTCGTAAATATTAGATTAGTGTTTATTTTTCTTATTTTCTGTTTTTGTTTTGAGTTACTAACTTTTTCTTTTATTTTGTAGTCAACGTTTCCGAGTGGAGCGGCTAATTACATCAAAGGAGCTTACGCAAAAATAATACAAATAAAATAAAATAAATTGCTTCCTTTGGAATTCTCTTTAAACCGCTGTAAGTCAGGGCGCTGTGACGCACTATTTGCATTAGTTTAAGGTTAATTGCACTGCATTAGCTAGGAAACCCGGGGCGCTGGGCTTGACGCGGTCATTGCATTACAGGATAATTTGCATGCATCATAGTAGTTGAGTGCTTGTTATCTTAGTTGCGTGATTGCTTGCTATTTGTTTTTTTTTATTTGAGTCAGTCTTTGTTTTTAGTTTCGTTTCTTTTGTTTTAGTTTATGTTAGGTACACGTTCAAACAAACCGGAATTACAACCTTTAGACTCTGAACTAGAACGTACATTAAGACTCAACAAGTCTTCAAACTTAACTTCTGGAACTTGTGTAATAGACGACGATTTGACACCAAAACCAACGTCGTTATTTGAATCTGAAATACGTAGTACTCTTCAAAAACTAAAGAAACCACGCTTTCATAACATAGAACCAATTAAAATGGCAGACATTGGAAATAATAACGACAACAACCAAAATAACAACGGAGCTAATATGAATAATCCTAATATACCACCACCTCCGCCACTTAAAGATTATTTTATTCCGACGACTTACACGCCACAAACATGTATTGAATTACCGGAGGCGACGGCATCTCACTTTGAGATAAAGTCGTCTACCATCTCGCTACTTCCATCTTTCCATGGCCGTTTAAATGAAGATCCATATAAACACTTAGGAGATTTTCAAGACATATGCTCTACTTTGAAAATTCAAAATCTTACTGATGATGAATTAAAAATGCGGCTCTTTCCATTCTCATTAAAGGACAAAGCTAAATATTGGCTCCAGTCTTTGGAGCCAAACACTATTAGAACATGGGAAGACTTACACACCGCATTTTTACAAAAGTTTTTCCCGATTATGCGTACAAACCAGATAAGAAAATCAATAACCAATTTTGTAATGCAAGATGGGGAATCACTTTACGACACGTGGGAAAAATTTAAAGAATTACTACGCTCGTGTCCACATCATCAAGTTCCTAAGTGGCAACTTGTTCAGGTCTTCTATGAGGGGCTTATTCCCTCTGTTAGGAATACCGTCGATGCCGTTTGTGCGGGAACCTTCCTACACAAAAGCGCCGACGAGGCCTGGAAAATGTTTGAAACGTTAAGCGAGAATTCAATGCACCAAACGGTGTCTGTCCGTTCGGAAGGATATCTTAATCAACCTAAGAGGGATGTAAAATTCGAGTCAAGTCAATCAATTGAAATAAAAGAACTATCTAACAAACTTGACCGACTTCTAACGATGAACCAAACGACAGCCCCACCCGCTCGAGAAATTTGTGCATTATGTTCTGATCCTTCACATTCGATACTTGCATGTCCATCGGCGAGTCAATTTCCGGAATTCGTGGAGCAACACATTAATTCTATTCAACAATACCCACGAAATAATTATAATGCAACTACTAATAATCCGGATGCGCCATGGAGAAACCATCCTAACTTCTCGTGGAAAAATAACAATAATAATCCTAACGAGGCGACTAATTTTCCTAATGCGTATCGACCTCAGTTTCAACCTAACCAATACCAACAACCGCCTCCTAATGCTAATCCTTCAAGGGGAAATATTTTTGAGGAAAAGGTGTTGGCGTCCCTTAAGACTATTGAAACGCAAGTTCAGGCACAAGCACAAATAGTGCACTCTCATACGCAATCCATTGCGAAGCTTGAATCCCAAATGGGACAACTAGCTACTGTAGTAAGTCGTAGAAACGAGGGGACGTTGCCTAGTCAAACAATCCAAAATCCTAAGGGACAATATGAGGTTAAAGGGTCGAATGAACACGTGAACGCCGTCTCAACTAGGTTGACTACCCGAGAGGAGGAGGTAATAGAAATTCCGAATGGGAATGTGAAAGGTATGAATATTAACTCTAATAAAGAGACGGGTGAGGACATGAGCCAAAATAGAATTCAAAAAGATAAAAAATCGGTCCCAACGAATTATACTCCTAGATTGCCATATCCACCAAACGTTGAGGAACCGTCTAATCTTACAAATAAAAAGTCTAAGGTTGAGGATATACTCGAGGTATTTAAACAAGTAAAAATAAATATTCCTTTCCTCGATGCTATAAAACAAATACCTGCCTATGCTAAATGTCTAAAAGACCTTTGTACTCAAAAGCGCAAAATACGGAGTCATACTCCTAAAAAGGTCTTTCTCACGGAAAAAGTAAGCTCTATATTCCAACACGTACCTCCAAAGTATAAGGATCCTGGTACGCCAACGATTTCATGTGTCATAGGTGACACTGTCATTCATAGGGCCCTCCTTGACTTAGGAGCTAGTGTTAATCTCATACCTTATCACGTCTATCAACAATTAGGATTAGGTGAACTGAAACCTACGGCCGCTACAATACAATTAGCGGATCGGTCTATTAAAATTCCTAGAGGAATCGTCGAGGACGTTTTGGTTAAGGTTGACAAATGCTATTATCCTGTCGACTTCATGGTCCTTGACACCGAACCAGTGCTAGATGTTAGGAAACATACTCCTGTCATCTTAGGTCGTCCATTCTTAGCCACGGCCAACGCACGTGTCAATTGTAGAACAGGGGTGATGAAAGTGTCGTTTGGGAACATGAATTTAAAATTGAACGTTTTTAACGCTATGGATCAACCTCCAAAAAACGACGATTCCCTATGTGAGGTGGAAGGTGAGGTAACACGGAATATTGAGCTTACCAAAGAAATAAATGTGAGTGCGGAAAACGATATAGCGGACGATGATGAGTGGATGAATCCTAATCCCGTGGACCCTAATGCGGAATCTACTCGGAAGGTAAGAAATCGATTCGAACATAATGACAAACTGTTAATCGATTTAATTCAAAGCGATGTTATTTCTGCATACCACCGAGCTCTACCTGACATCCTTAAGGGTTCACAGTCCGATTTACAGCCTCCATGAGTCTTATGCTAGAAAGGTCTAGCTAAAGACATAAAAGTTAGCGCTTCTTGGGAAGCAACCCAAGCTTTATGTTGTCCGTTCCTTTTATTTTTGGTCGTTTTTGGGTCTGTTTGTGTCTGTTTTAGACATTCTGGATAGGTTTGGGGGTTAGAATTAATGTATTTTAATAATATACACATAATTTTAGTTACAGAATGGAAAACACCAAACTCGCGCGCGCGGCCCGCTCGCACAAGACGTCGCTCGCGCGGCCCGCTGGCGCGAGTTTGCCCCTTAACGTTTTTCTTTGCTTTTCTTTTTATGATGCCTCAGTAGTTACTCGCGCCTGGAATCGCGGGCGCGAGGTACCTCGCTCGCGCGAATTATTAAAAAAAAAAAAAAAAAAAAAAAAAAAAAATTGGATATTCGCGCGCGCGACGGCCGCTCGCGCGGACCGCTCACGCGATTTCCCCAATTTCTGTTTTTTCTCTTTTATTTTCTGTATCTTTCCCCCATACTTGTTCTGATTATGTTTTTGTTTCTGTTTTGTTTATTTGTTTCAGTTTAGTTCAATTTGGTCGTTGTTTTCTTTATTACATTTATACTTTTTCGTTTTATTTCTTTTCCTTTTGCTAGTTTAATTTAGTTTTGATTAGTTTATCGATTTATATTTTGTATTTAGATTTCATTTACTTTTAATATTTTTGTTAGTTTCTTTTCGTTTAGCGAATAGTAACAGGTAACATTGAACTTTATTGTCACATGCTTGTGTGTTCACCTGCTCTATGCTTGTCCAGATCGAGGTATTATCGTTCTTTTCTTATGTACTCTCCTTTCTTTGGTTTTATTGTTTCATTGGGGACAATGAAAGGTTTAGGTTTGGGAGTATGCACACACATGCATGCCATTATGCACTAAAATTTTAAAATTTACAATAAGTGTGTTTAAATAAACGATGTTACCTACGGTTTTGCAATCGCTAGTCGATACTTCTTAGTATGTAATATGATTTGTTATAGAATGATAAACAAGAGAATATGTGATTAAATGTTTGCTAAAGTTATGATGAAACGTTTTAGGTTATGTATCATTTGAATCGTAGTTTTATATCATAGATTTGCACATGAACTATGCACTGCACGTAGTCGCTTGAATACATGTTGGTTGTGAACTATAATATGATTCGGATTTCTAGATAACATATGGTGGAGACTAGACCCGGTGAGCTTTTGAGCCTATCTTTTCTATTTAGAGGGTTATAAATACATATTGTGTTTGTCGAATTTCATTGAAATAGCGCATTTACTTGTTGTTTAGTCTCATTATTCCTGTTTTGGTTGATAGTCAAGTTAAAATATTTGTTACCATGCTAAATAATCTTCCATTGTAAACACTGAAAAACCATATAACCATAGGACATGATTATAGGCCCTCTTTGTTTATGACCAATAAATGAAAAATTTCCTTAGTTCGCCCTTTGAACCATTGAAATGCCATTTCTTTCTTAAATTACCATTATCCTTGTTTTTGCTCCGATTTGGCCAACTTGGAGTTCACCCCTGAAAGATTGATCAACTTTTAGTGGTGTTAAGGCGATGTGTGATTGAAAAGAAAAAGAGAAGATGCTATTGGGGTGGTTGCCGTGTTATTTATTGAATATTTGTTTCAAGAGCAACGAAAAGGAAAAGAAAAGATTGAAAAGAAATAAAGAGGAAAAAGGTTGAAAAAAAAAAAGAAAAAGAAAAAGAAATAGAAGGATAAAAAATTGAAAGGAATGAAAAGAAGAGAATGAAATGATGAAAGTTGGTAGAAGGGATGAATGAAAGAAATCGAACATGCCTTACAATGCCATTCTAAATCTACCCATATATCCATTTTATCCTTTTTCATTACTTGAGCTACATTACAACCTGTAAAAAGTCCTATTTGATCCTAGAAGAACATGGTTCGGATATGAAAATGATGGGAGGGGATTAAAACATGGTAATGATTAATTTTTTTTGATTGTTGGCATCTTATCCATGAGACTACTGTTCTTTCGTGTCATGCGTCTTTTTCGAGTCATATGTGAGCATTTCTTGTTTTGAAAATATATTTCCTTTGCTCCCATATATTAGAAAAATTACACCTGTTTCTGAGTGTTTCATTTGAGAGTGTAATTGACATTGTGAGATTCGTAGTCAAGACATAGTTAGATGGTCATCCGAGTTATATTCCAAGTTAATGACATGCGCGTGTTCATTTGACTACCATATCACACACGTGCAATTTTATGAGAAACTCTATTGATTTACACGATGCATGTGCTTGAGAGTGTTTTTCATGATGTATGTAGACGTTTGATTCCGTTTCTTTATGTTCGTTATTCTATTTCGAATCTTTGTTGTATAATAAGGAGTATTGATTGTTTTATTTCTCGTTTGAATAAAACTTTTTAAATTTATAAGTTAATAAAGATGGTTGTGGGTAACTTGTTGACGAGAACCCTCACGAGACTTCACTCGTCCGACTAGGGACACCTAGGGGTTTAAAAGGCTTGTTGCATACGCTAAATGCAATCGTGATCCATACGAAAATGGAATAGATTTTTATTAGTAGTTTTTATTTTAGTTTTGCTCGAGGACTAGCAAAATGTAGGTTTGGGGGTGTGATCGGGAGAGAACTAATCCTATTTATACGCCTTAACGTGCATTTGTTAGTGCCTTTTTATCCTGTTTTTGTATATTTTTACTTCGTTTTCTAGTTTCTGACAGGTTTTGGAAGAAATAAACTAAACCAGGTTAAACAGGGTGAAAAGTCAGAAAGAAAGAAGCTGAAAAATGCAAGTCGCGCGCGCGGTCCGCGGGCGCGAGAATCCAGAAACCGCGCGCGCGATCCGCTCGCGCGAGACCCCCACTAACTCGCTCGCGCGACCCGCGCGCGCGAAAGCCAAATGTCGCGCTCGCGCGACCCGCTCGCGCGATATGCCCAAAAACCAAAGTTGTGTATTTCAGTATACTGAAGACTCCTGTGCAAACGAGACTGCTAAACGACGTCCAGACTGTAAATTACATGCGTTTCAGTCCGTTTCGAGTTGTAAAGGCTTCCAAAACATGTTGTAAATCTATATAAACTCTATTTTACTTCAATTAGAGGGTTGACAATTATTATACACACATTCTACAACCATACTTCCAGCCATTGAAGGGAGGGAAGCAAGGAGAAGAAGAAGAAGACCAAGGGTTTCCATGGCCTCCTCCATCAACCTCTTGCTATCTACTACTTCTATGGACGGCTAGATCATTGATCTAGGGTTTCAATGAAGCCCTAGATGAGTAATAGGGTTTTATTTATGCTTTTGTTTTAGTCTATTATGTATGGATGACAGTCACATGTTGAGAGGATTTTTATTAATAAATCGTACTACTATTGATTAAATCATTGCTTTCAGAATTTATTCTTGTCTTAGATCTATTTTGACTGTGATGTGCTCAACGATCTATTCTTGCTGTGCTTGTTTAGATTGTTTACATGTGATGGTGCTTTATTGATTCGTGCTATCAAGTATCCGAATAGTCCATGCCTAGGTTAGACGGATTAGATCACAACCCTAGTTTAGTGTGAGATAATTCGTGCTATCCGCAGATGGATTATGTTGGTGCTTGAACCATGATTATCTTCTTGTCGGAGGAATTGGGCTTGTAGCTACGATTCCCCATATTCATCCAATGTAATAAGCTAAAGTAATTCATAGATATTCCTATTATGAAACTAGTGGTGGATTTGCAATCCTAGGTTCCCTTAAACATTTATTAAAACAATTTTAATTGCTTTCATAGTTTTGATTTATTCATTGTTAGTAGTTTAATTAAATTCAAAATCAAATCTGTTTTCCCTAATTAACTAGACTTAGGTTTTAAAATTAAATCGCTGTAGTAATCAATCTCTGTGGGTTCGACCTTTACTTCCACACTGCAAATCCTTTGAAAAGTAAAGAATACTTTTATATCTTGATTCTGACAAGATCAAAGAGCAATGGGTGGTTTAAGTAGGCCAATTTGGGGTGGTTTTGGGGTTTTAGAAATACTCCCATTGGTCCCAAACAACTGTGAACACAAAACTATGTCGTTTTGGCTTTCAATTAATCAAATTGGACCCCCAAAAAAATTACAAAAATAGACTCTGCGAGGGTTGAGTGCCGCGGCGGCACTGGGCCTGTGCCGCAGAGGTAGTGGGCCAGTGCCGCGGTGGCACTGCTCCTCAGATGCCCAAAAATTTACGTTTAGGCCCCCAGAGGTTCCGGTATTCGCGAAAAGGCCCTATTTCGTCCGAAATTCACAAAAAACGCATACGAACTCCAAATTGAGGTTGTGATATACCGTTGGAAAGTTAATGGAGTCTATTTTACATAAAAAAAAATAGTTCGGAGACAGGTCACTTTTGAAAAGTTTTGCAGTATTTGCGATAAAAGTCGATTTGATCGCCTTTTTCGCCTTTGGAAATTCATAATAAACTCGTTTTAAATCCAAAAATTATGTGTAATATACCGTTGGATAGCTATTGGCCTCTATTATCCATGAAAAATGTTTGAAAATTGTTACGGTGCTCCGGTTCTAAAGTCAAATTCTGGTCAAACTGGTCAAACCTGGGATTCCCAGGAAGTTCTGGGAACCTCTGGGAGCTCCCCGGAGCTGACGTTTTCGCTCGATTTCCTTTTAAAACTCATTTTAATATTTTCCACATAATCCAGAATGATTCCGGTAAATTTGGACGATTTCGGTCAAACTTGGTCAAACTTTGGTCAAACCTTGGTCAAACCGGTCAACGGGGACTTTCCGGAAACTTCCGGGACTTCCGCGGGTCTCTGGGAGCTGACGATTTCATCCAATTTTACTTAAAAAAAAACTCATTTTATCACTTTTCTTACGACGTAGCATGTTTCCAGAACTTTTGGTCCGAATCTGGGAGCTTTTGGACTTTCAGGGACATTTTGGTCATTCTGAGCATTCTGAGAGATAGAACGGGCTTCCAGGAGTCCTTTTGAGTCTTTTCCGATCATTGTGAACTAGGGGTGGCAATCGGGTCGTGTCGGGTCATAATCGTGTCGGGTCATTATCGTGTCGGGTCATTGTTGTGTCGGGTTATAATCGTGCCATTCTTAACGTGTCATAATCGTGTCGAGTTATAATCGTGCCGGGTCATATACGGGTCACCCATTTAACCCGTCTAACCCGTGTAGGGTGTCATCGGTTCGGTTCAGTTCGGTTCGGATCGAATTGAATCGAATTTTATTTTTTTATTTTCGAATTTTTTTTTTCATGTTTTGGAAACCAACAGAAGTGGTCGGTTCGATCTATTTTTGCCAATTTTGGCGATCAGATCAATTTTTCAGTTGTAAGTAATTTAAGAAACCCAATCGGTTAGCTCGGTTCGACTATTCGAAATAAGCTTACAGCCCTACTAAGAACACAAACAAGTCTTCCATCAAATTTATCAATTATTAACACGTACATCTTAAATACCAAAATACTACAAATATAGCAATATCTAACTATTATAAACTTATCACCTAAGCACATCCACACAAATTGAATAAGAAGAAATATTGTTTGTCCTAACAGTATAAAAAAATTTCTTCACTTGCCATCCATCAAGAATCAAGATTAACAGTTATATTTATCTAATTGACTAATTTATCTCCCTCCCAATCTAGCAATTCTAGCAGGCTTTCTCCCTTTTTTTTTCTTTCTTTTCTATTTTTTAATTATTTTTTATTTTTATTTTTTATGCAATGCTTAATGCATGAATGCTTCCAGGCTCCAGCTTCCTTCGTCCCTTATTAGTTATTAATTATTATTTTTTTATTATATTAGTCATTAATTATTATATATAAATTTACTTGTTTGGTAAGTTGGCAACTACTCTATTTTTTTTTAGCAAAAAAAAAACAATTTTAGTTTATATTTATCTATATATATTTAAATAAAAATTTTCTCTCAAAAAAAAAATAATAATATTTTATCAAAAAAAATATTTTTTTTAAAATTTTTTTATATTACTTTTATTTTTGACTTCCAGATTATTCAAAATTATTTTTAAAACTAAAAAAAAAAATACCCTAATTGCACTTAAATACTTAATCGGGTCAAACGGGTTAGAAGGGTTGACCCGCTTCAACTCGTTTATTAATCGTGTCAAACGGGTCGACTCGTTTATGACCCGTGCCCTTATACGGGTCACCCAAACCCGTTTATTTTCGTGTCGGGTCGTGTCGGGTTGCCTTGTCGTGTCGGAAATTGCCACCCCTATTGTGAACCACCAAGCTATGGGTCTCCTAAATCTGATAGCCAACAAAATTGGGTGTCTACACCCGGGCAATGAGGTGAAGAGGAAGACGGAGGCCCGCCATAAGGGCGTCTTCATATAGGGTGACGAAGCTTGACTCGTGTAAATGAGCCCCGCCACTGTGCACGGCCATAGAAAAGTGGTCGGGAACATCGTACTTATCCCTAATTCGACCCTAGTCAGAGGCACGCAAGATGCTCGCAAATCGCTTGCAGCAAACACAACATCGGGGCTATTTGGCCTTAACTCCTCACCACTCGACCTCCTAGACATTGAGGCCAAAGGGGTCATGACCCTCCTTGTCATCAGACACTCGAATAGGGATCCGACCCTCGCTGTGATGGTTAGATAGGGTCACGCAAGGGGGTCTCGGCTGGTGCCTGCCGTCCCAAAAAGAGAAACCTCATCTTCCAACCGGGAAGATTAGTTAAATCCCAAATGACATATCCCTAAGTCTCCAGCGGCTAGGTCAGAAAGCAGTCGCCGACCTTGATACGGGTCGAGAACTCCTAGCCTGAGGTACAGCGGGGGCAAAGTGACGAGCCTAAAGGGCAAAGAGTATAGAATCCCCAAGGTAAAGCAACACTCGGTCAACACTGCTGCAGGGTAACCCAATCGGTTCAACCGCTCTACTACTAAGGACGGGCTACTCGACCTAAGATCATAAATGAACTTAAGGAAAAGGAAGTCCCAGTCCCAAGCAAAACCTACTAGGTTTGATCTCTCCAGCCTCACTCAAGACAGAAAAATGAAAGGGGGAGAAGGAAGAGAACTGTGAATTGAACTGGGAAACGAAGACTTACAAAAGGAGGACACAGGCAAGAGCTCGAAAATCTTAACCGGGGACTTTTCTCTCTCAAAACCGTTCAGTAGTCTCTATCACTTGGCAATAGGAGTGGAAGAAATGGCAGGGTGCTCCTTATATACACAGCGTCAATGGTCCAGATCAAACAAAGATCCAACGGCCAGGAAAATCTCCCCCTCAAACTGCCCACAGCTGTCACCTCGGGCACTTGGAGCATCACCTCAAAAGGTGCGTGCATTAAATGCGCGATGTGACGGTCCAGTTACCACGTGATTGGTTGGTTACATCCACACTGACTTTGTTGGATCCCAACTAGACCAGTCACTCCTTGACACGTGGTAGGCGTCGGTCCCAGGTCCACGGACCACCGCTCAGTCCGAACCCCGGCTGACCAACTCGACCAGTCGCACCCCTAGCAGGGTCCTGACCTTCATCCCAGACAATTTTCCAGAGCAGTACTAATTTTCAATCCTTATCCGATGACGCATTGCATCAGCTTTGAAAATGGGGAGTAGCTGATATGTGCAAAAGTATTAGATCAAAGTCAAGTCTCGCCACCTTAGCAAAGAGAGGCTAGGTCTCCCAGGCAGTTATGTAGAACCACCCGGTGTGGTCCCTAACTTGGGCATCTATTCCAGGCTGGCCTCGCGTGGGGGCGCTCCTAGAAGACGTGATTGCTTGCCCAGCAAGCCTCCAAATAGTTTCCTATCCCAGTTGAAAGGCTAAATGGAAGGATCAAGTAGTTTCCTAAATCACTTAGGAAACTCTCCTAATTTCATGTAAATCAATTGTAATCAGATTGGGTTTCCTAATCTGATAATTTACCTTATGCGATTAACCTATTACACCTATTAAAGAGGTTGCTCACCCCCTGTCAAAGGGGCTGCATTCTTAACCTAAAGAATAGCAAATTACATCACTATTACGCATATACCTGGTCGATTTTTGGTAGTGTCATCCCTCTTTGTTGGTTCACCAATAGCCGCCGGTGATCTATTAGTAAAGTGCATCGACGCACACGTGAACGTAGGTCACCTCATTAACAGGGCCAAACCACACACAAATTGCCTGAGCTCATCCCCCTCTCTCTAAACTATACTTACCCAGATTTTGGCATCATCATATGTTTCTCTTCGTTTTTCAGTAAGGATTGCGAATATAAAATCAATTTAACACAAATCGAAACGTAGCTCTCAGAATTTACGAAAAACCGAGAGGTGATGAAACTTCAATCTTAATATACTTCCTAGTATGAATGAATTAGTCTCTAATACTTTAGATACAACCTCTAGGGACTGAAAATCTTTCATAATCCTCTATAAAAATGAATTTTGGTTAAGGTTGAAAAATCAACAATTTTAAGCTTTGAACTTCAAGCATGAACTCATCAATGGTGATTCTTTATACTAACTATAGAAACAGTAATCAAGACATGTATTACATTGAAAGTGAGTTTAAAAAACTCATTGAGATAAGAGGTTGGAATAATTGTTGAGAAAATTAATCAACTAAGAAAACCTACTTGAGCTTTGGCTATGGAGGGAAGAGCTCTCTCTCTGAATTAAAAATTCTGTAAATGAAACTCTCTCTGTATTTTCTATTCTCAAACTCCAGAAGGTAAGAATGAGTGGTGTATATAAAGAAAATGAATTGAAGAACTAAGGCTCCAAGTTCAATCAAGTTCACTCTACAAATTATAATTCCTATAATTATACATGTACGTATATGATTACACATATACATAATATACATACTACAATCTGTTGAAATGGATTTAGTTAGTAGGGATTATGATAGAGATTGTAGGGGCCAATTATAGGTGTTTGGGTAATTAGCTTATATGCACAAGTTAACACACACACACATGTAATGGACAAACAAGGCACAAGCCAAATGTCTAGGAATTTCTTAAGATGTTTAGGAAAACAACTTATGGCACTAACATTACACACAAAAATGTATTACCCAAATAAGACATAAGCAATGATTAGTTGCCTTAAATGGAAGCAAATGTCACATATGATTGGACGTAGACTCCCAATCTGTGGGAGTTTAATGCGGCACGGACAATTTTTGTCACATAAACTGGTATTTTCACGGCGCGGTGATCACCACAAAAATACAGAAAATTAATTTTAACATAAAAACAATTTCCCAGTTGTATAAAAATACAATTTGAGTCAAAAGCAAATATTTTCACCGTTTTGAAAATATAGTTTTGAAATCCAACACAGGTATTTCCTAAATTTATAAAAGTTACCGTTTGACCCTAATTTCTAGAATTGCTAATAAAATAAAAGCAAGTAATACAAATTAAAGTATGGAAATTGCAGTTATAAATTAAATGAAATTACTGGTTGTTACATCCTTGCTCCCTTAAACAGGATTTCGCCCCCAAAATCTAGACTAACTAGTCATGAAACAACTCCGGGTACTTCTTCCTAATATTAGCTTCAACTACCCATGAGGCTTCATTCTCGTCATGGTGATTCCACTGAACCTTCAACAACGAGATATCCTTATTCCTTAACATCTTGGTACTCTGATCCAGAATTTTCACAAGCCTCTCCTTATAGGAAACGTTATGACTTATCTCAATATCATCAAAACTAACCATATGCGAGGAACCTCAGATATATTTTCTTAGCATACTAACATGGAATACATTGTGAACCACAGACATCTTTGGTGGCAATGCGAGTTGATAAGCCACTTCCTGACACGATCCAAAATCTCAAATGGTCCGATGAAATATGGGGCTAACTTCCCTCTCTTGAGACCAAAATGCACTACTCCTCGAGTCGGTGAAACCTTAAGAAGCACGTGATCTTCGACACTGAATTCCAAATACTTTTGGCGTTATTCGGCATAACTTTTATATCTGCTCTGTGCGGTCTTCATCGTTTCCTTGTCAAGTGAAATCTTCACATTGGTTTCTCAAACCAAATTCGGTCCTAACATTTCGGTGTCTCCGACCTCTGCCCAATACAATGGAGAACGACATGGTCACTCGTACAGTGCTTGGAACGGAGCATCCCAATATTGGCTTGGTAGCTATTGTTATACGTGAATTCAACCAAAGGCAAGTGTGTCTCTCAAGATTCCTCAAAATCGATAACACAAGCCCTAAGCATATCCTTGATGATCTGATTAACATGCTCAGTTTGTCCATCTGTCTGAGGGTGAAAAGCAGTACTCATCTTGAGCGAGGTTCCCATAGTTTCTTGTAGACTTTCCTATAATCCAGAAGTGAAATGTGCATCATGGTCTGACACAATCGACACAGGTGTACTGTGAAGTCGCACAACTTGTTGTATATACTTCCGACTCATCTTTTTAACTAGATAGGTCATACTATAGGCAATAAAATGAGCCGACTTCGTCAATCGATCCACAATTACCCAAATGGCATCATGATTCTGCTGTGACCAGGGAAATCCGGCTACAAAATCCATGGTTATATGCTCCCACTTCCAACCGGGGATAGGTAGCGGTTGAAACAATTCCAAGGGTCTCTGATGTTCGGCTTTGACTTGTTGAGACATCAAACACTTAGATTCAAATTTGGCTACGCCCTTCTTCATACCTTCCCACCAGAAATTTCTCTTCAAGTCCTTATACCTTTTTGTTCCTCCTGGGTGAACCGTAAATTTGGACTTATGTGCTTTTCCCATAATATCCTTTCTTAAATTTCCACAATCGCGTAGACATAATCTGTCTATGCATCTAGATCCTCCATCAATCCCCATTTCCATTCTATCATCAGGTCCTTCTCTGACATCTTAACAAACCATGCCCGAAACTTCCTCGTCTTCTTTCTGCTGTAGGATAAAACATCCAAAAAGTTTGTCCTTCTCCTTCCTCAGCACTCTGCACATCAAACTCAGCCAATATCTCCAAAGCTCGCCATTCTCTAACCATTAAAGAGGCAATCGTTCTACGAGTTTACCTACTCAAAGCATGAACGACCACATTAGCTTTGCTGGGGTGGTATTCTAATGTGAAGTCGTAATCTTTAATCAACTCCATCCATCTGCGTTGCCTTATATTCAACTCTTTCTGCGTGAACAAATATTTTAGACTCTTATGATCAGAGAATAAATCAAACTTCTCACCGTAGAGATAATGTCTCCAAATTTTGAGTGAAAATACCACTGCTGCCAATTCCAAATCATGGGTAGGGTAGTTTAACTTATTCGACTTTAGCTGTCTAGATCTATAGGCGATAACTCTACCATCTTGCATATGTACACACCCTAATCCTTAATATGACGCATCATTAAAGATAGTGAACTTCCCATTAGGTTCAGGTATGGCTAGTACCAGTGCTATGGTATTGAGTTTCTCTTTTAATTCTAGAAAGGTGCGCTCATGCTTCTCAATCCACTCAAATTTCTGAGCTTTCTTAGTCAGTCTGGTCAACAGTGCTGCTATCTTGGAGAATCCCTTAACAAATCTTCGGTAATATCCCGCGATTCCAAGGAAACTCGTAACCTCCGTAGGGTTGACTGGCCTAATCCAGTTCGATACCGCATCCGTCTTGGATGAATCCATAAAAATTCCTTGGGATGATACCTTGTGTCCCAAAAATTTCAATTCTTGTAACCAGAACTCACACTTACTAAATTTGGCATATAAGCGGTGATCCTTGAGCATTTGCATCGTAATTCGAGGGGTTATTTGTGCTCTTCCTCTGACTTAGAATAGATCAAAATGTCATCTATGAAGACGAAGGCAAACTGATCCAAATAAGGCTTGAACACTCTGTTGATCAGATGAATAAACACTGTCGGGGCATTCGTCATTCTAAACGACATTACCAAAAACTCACAGTGACCATATCTGGTTCTGAAGGCAGTCTTAGGTATGTCTTCCTTCTGTAACCTCAACTGATGATATCCCAATCATAGATCTATCTTGGAGAATGTTGTAGCTCCCTGTAGTTGATCAAACAAATCGTCGATCCGAGGTAAGGGATACTTATTCTTGATAGTCACTCGGTTCAACTCTCGGTAGTCAATACACAACTGAAGTGTTCCGTCCTTCTTCTTCACAAATAATACTGGCGCTCCCTAAGGTGATGTACTTGGATGCACAAAACCTAGATTCTCAAGCTCTTGAACTTGTTCTTTCAATTCTGACAGTTCGGCGGGGGCCATTTTGTAGGATACCTTAGTGATCGATGCAGTGCCTGGTATAAGTTCAATACAGAACTCTATACTCCTCTTAGGCGGTAAACCAAAAATATCTTAAAATACTTCCTCAATGTCCTTGACTACAGGATAGATGACACTATCATTTCTGTACTGGCAACTTCGATGTTTGCTAGGCATCTTGTGAGGAACGTGTCTCCCAAAGGGTTACACTAGAAATCAAAAGATTGATTCTAATTATTGGAGAATGTAATTCTCTTCCTCGTACAATCTAACTTCGCTTGATTCTGAGCGAGCCAATCCATCCCAAGGATTATGTCAAACTCCTTCATTGATAGGACAATCAGCCTTGCAGGGATATCACGATCTCCTAGTCGTAGGGGACAATCCTTGTACAGATGTCCTAACTTGGCTATGGCTCCTAATGGTGTGCCTTTAAGGCTTTCTGTAAACAGTGAGGTAAGATACCCAATCTCCGAATAGTCTTAACAGATATAAATGAAAGTGCAGCACACATATCAAATAAAACTTTAACATGGGAGTTAAACAAAGTTAATGTACCTTCCACAACTTGTTATTCGGGCTGTTCTTCTTCATAGTTTCCTTCTTCATAAATAGTTTCATCATACCCAGCAGCATCAGGAATAATAGCATGCAAACAAGTCTAACCTTTCTGGCCATATGTCACTCTTTTAGGAGTAGTGCAATACTTGCTAATGTGGCCAAGTTCACCACAGTTATAGCAGACTATGTCCTGATAAGCTACTTTCTTAAGTGCCTTGCAGTCATGAGCCAAATGACCAGGGTTGCCATAGTTAAAATACTTCCCAACACTACTACCCTTTCCTATTCGGGGCTGAGTCGGATACGTATTAGCTTGGGGTTTCTTGCTTCCATCGAAATTTTTCTTCTACCCTTGTCGGTACATAGATGGATTATTCCTAAAATTACCCCTCTGAGGCAGCTGAAAATCGAATTGTTTACAATTCACATGAGCGTCTTATTCTAGATCGGTAGCCAAGCCAACTAGTCCTTCAAATGCCTTATCCATGTGGTCGAGAGTTAGGCGATGAATCTATGGGGTCAATCCTTGATTATACTTGTGTATTTTCTTTTCTTCAGTATCAATCATATGAGGACTGGACCAAGATAGTCTTTCAAACTGAGTGGTGTATTCCTGCACAGATTTGTTTCCCTGTGTCAGATCCATGAATTCTTTCTCTTTTCTGTGCCTCTTAGAAGATAAGAAGTACTTCTCCAAAAATCTTCCTTTGAACACAGTCCAAGTCATCCCCATAGCAGCTTCATTCCCGAGGTGGTTATCACTGAGTCCCACCAGTTTGTGGCAGCATCGGTCAGTTGAAATGTAGCTAACCTCCTCTTATCCAATTCATTACATTGAAGTGAATTGAACATACGGTCCATCTGCCTCAACCATTGTTCAGCCTTCCAGGGTTCTGCGGTTCCTACAAACTGTTCGGGCCTCAATGCACGAAATCTTTCCAGCAGTTTGTCTCCTGTTTGGCGATCACGCCGATTTTCATTCGGATTTCCAATCCTCTCAAGTCGTCTGACAAATGCCTCAAACATTCCCGTGGGAACGACAGCAAAATATGCCTCCTCGATCATGTTCCTATTCCTCCTTGGTCTCCCAGCCATTCTATACACATCATAATGATAAAAGAATGAGAATCACGAATCAACACAATAATATAAATCAGTTCAGGCAATGACAACATCAAAAAGGGTATTTCTATATATATAATTCCCGTCAAGTGAATACAAAAAGATATGATTAGTCCAATGCTACCCTATCAGTATGGGTTCGGACGTACATCGTCCATGCAAGAGTTAATGCCAAAAATGGGGTCATTGCCCTATACTCAGATGCATGCAATTACAGTTGCAAAAAGAGATAGGGTTTTGAGCAATATAGTTAATATGTACAAAGTTATGTCTCGATCACCAATCATCCCCATAAGTGGCCATCAGCAAATCCAGGGAGTCAACGGGACGAAACCATTGCACCTGGAATAGCCCTATCATATCAAAATCACTGCTCTGAGAAGCTGGTGATGGAGCATGCCCTGGAGCATCCACCTCAACCAACATCTCCTTGGGCAGATCTAGCATAAGTGCCAGCTCCTCCTCGAGGTCAGCAACAAAGTCCTCTAGACCCATACCATCCTCCTCCTCATCATCATCATCCATAACAAATGGAGCCAAATGAACAACTCCACCATCAATATCCTCAGTGATAGGAATTACCGGCTCCTCCGCGGGAACAGCCGATGGCTGAATATCTAGTTGTGCAAGGTGAGCATGCACGATCAGAATCTCTAGAGGAATGTAAAAAGCATCGCTATTAACCAATCGAACCATCTCTAACCACACCAATCGCTCGGCCTCTATGAAGTACAAAAGCTCCAGACATACGCAAGGCAAATCAACCAATCCTACCATATGAACTTGATGCCACAAATCTAACTCCATTGTTGCTACTGCCCACTGCTCGATCACAGCGTGGTATAGTCCAGTAGAAGCCAAGACTATCACACCTTGGGTGACCCAATGTCCTCCAAATAAGTGTAGTACAAATAGCGGCGGAAGTGGATCCATACCTGGAAAAAGGCACTAACTTATGTCAGAACTAATCTTAATGGAAATAATCTTAGGCATTTAGGTTCCGAGTTTGTCCTCCTATCGTATCATCAGGTGTGTAAAGCTTAAGCTAGCAGGATGTAAAATCGGGTCTATACTTGTAAACCCTAACCTGGCTAAACTGTTCTGGGAATAACCTGGCTCTGATACCAATAAATCCTATCACGTAGCATAAATAGGGGAAGCATTTAATTTCCTTTATGGACCTGTAGGTCACGACAGTTTGAAGGATCGATTTTCGTCCCAAACGTCGAACAATATAATAATTTAAATCAGAGTAAGAGTAATCAAGGCTTATAAAATTTTTAAAACATAATACTTATTACAGCACGTGGTTATCTAAAGGCAGAACCTGCCTTGTAACAAAATATCATCTATTACATTAATCCTTATTACAAGTTCAGTTCATAATATAAAGCAACATTAATAACGATTTCCTCTTCTCAGATAGTGTTATTTAATTCGCTTAGTAGTACTGTCCTGCCTGGTCATAACTTGAAAAGTCTAGACCCGAATGTCCAAGGCGCATCAATGCCGTCAGCTTTATGAAGCTAGTGAGTATTAAAAACATACACTAATAATGTAAGACATACTCAATTACCATTTTCATTTCACAGGTTCATTATTCCACATGTGTCACACCCTAATTTTTAGATAACCAATTATTTATCAAGGGAGAACCCTCAACCATTATCCAACTGTCAAATCATTAGGAGTGATTATAACATAAAAACATCACATAGTCTATTTAGGATAAATAACAACTCACTCGTGCAAAAGTAACGATATCCAGCCATAAAAGTTAAAGCAAAGTTTAAATCCAACACTAACACGTAATAAATATCTCTCCAAAGTCTCCACTCAAACAATACCTAAAAAAAACTTCACTTAAACAATATCTGAAATTGTCAATGGCCCATGATGCCAAAAATTTATTACTGAGCTCTCTAAAGTGAAATAAAAGCGAATAAGGAGAAACAGCACAAAGACTCTACATGCCTCTTGCTACCAGGTGCCACGAACTCCCTACTAGCCCTGCAAATTTTGATCGTCTATGCTCCAACAAGAACGCACCCGCGAGAAAAACTCAACTGGTCAGTCATATGACTGGTATGAGTTAAACCACACAAACAGAGCTTCGGGATCACCCATTGACCCTTTAACTACCACATAAAACATTAACTCGGCAAGAGAGTAGTTCCACTTCACATATCGGGATGAGCGGTAGTTTTCCTTTATGTTGTGGCCATGCAGTTCTCGTCGGAATTTAATTAAAATAATACTTACCTTCTGTCACATGGTGAGTCAATACCTGCAAAAATGTTAGTGGACCCACCACCCTGCAACCACAAAGATTCATAACAGCAAAATTCCATAAAATTATGGGAAACTACTTGTACTAAGCTATCGGAAGAATTATCATCACAATTTATTCACTACACGTCCAAATATATCTATAAGAAAAGAACAGCATTCGAGGAAATCAACATTTAAGATCCTTTAACTCATCGGAACTTTTATTGACAATAATCCTCTTACTTTTATGATCGGTTCATTATTCATTTTCCTAGGTTCACCACCTAGCTACCCTCCATGATACGCCCACACATATATCCCATGTATGCCCGTACATAACCAACATCCACTCTGGTTCCAGTTTAGTTGGGGTATCAACTAAACCAGGTATACACTCTTTTTCCCAATTTCGCACGTTTTAACATACTAAAAACTACTACTGTAATCTTAAATTTCTGCCCAAACGGTGCAGAGTCAAGAAAACTCAAAACACAAAAAGTGTACAGAATCATGTTTTACATAAGACACGCAAACAGAATGCTAAAATTCTAAGCCACGATTTTCTAATATTTTTCTGAAGTTTCTGCAACTATTGGAATTACAGAAAAATGAATTTCAAAAAACAATTTCTTAATTATCATGAGTAATTCACATAGGGTTTCATCAAACTAACTATTCACCTAACCCTTTCGAATACACTAATGTCATAATCACAAAGTCACGTGAAGAGAAAAGAGATATCTATATTATTCGACAATAACAATGTGCAATCCAATACAAAAATTTAACCCCAATAATTAAATTAAACATGTAAGAGTTTGGTTTACTCGCGTACACATATATACCTACGTGTATATATATATGATCGGATACACAAATTTAACTTTCCTAGTTTGATAAAAATAATTGACAGTAATGGACACTCTGCGATTCCACACGAGACCAACAACCCGAGACCCTTCTCCTTTTCCTTCTTCTTCTTCTTCTTCTTCTTCTTCTTCTCTCTCTCTCTCTCTCTCTCTCTCTCTCTCTCTCTCTCTCTCTCTTGCGGCTGAATAGTAGGGGAGTTCTTTATTTTTATTTTCTATCTAACCTAATATTTTATTATATCTATATGTAGGATACACACACAAAATATAAACCCACAACACACCACTGTACACATATACACACACACACATTTTTTTAAACCACATAGAATTGTTATAGTGTATAACACTCACACTGGTTGTTTGTATATCACCCAAATTGACTCATTTCCCTTCTTGGATCTCTGTGAACCATCCACAAAGCCCATAGAGATACACTCCTATTTCCACACAGGTATTTCTAAAGGTTTCAACAAGCCAAATGGTCTCTGATGTTCCACTTAACCTGCTAATACACCATACACTTAGAAACATATTCTCCAACATCTCTCTTCATACCTTCCCACTAGGGGTGGACACGAGCCAAGGCGAGCTTGCTCGCGAGTTTTTTCACGAGCTCACGAGCTCAAATGAGCCATCGCGAGCTTTCAAGTGATCACGAGCTTTCTCGCGAGCTTTTTAACAAGCTTTTTTGCGCGCCCTTTAAAACTATATAGATTAATGATAAATCAGTCATTTATCAAGCCTATTTATGAGGTTTGTCATATTTTCTCTAAAATTATATAGTTTTATAATAAATATATATATAAGTCACTATACAAGCTCTTTATCAAACCTATTAATGAGCTTTTTCATGAGCTTGCTCGCGAGCCTTAATCGATCGTGTTCACGAGCTCAAATGAGCGAGCCGAGCCTAACCTTTATAGAACTGAGCTTTGAGCCCTTGTTGAGCGGCTCTATTCGTGTCCACCCCTACTTCCCACCAAAAGGCCCGCTTCAAGTCATGATACATCTTAGTCCCACCAGGATGTATAGTGTGTTAAGACCGATGTGCCTCATCAAGCACTTCTCTCTTTTACTCTTCACTATCCGATACACAGAGTCTTCCTTGAAAACATAAACTTCCCTCTGTGTCCACAGACCAATCCATCAGACACTCATCAAGAAAATCCACTACCAAGTCATTGAGACGGTTAACTAGAATTTCATCTAACCTCTGTAACTGTCGAACCTTCCCTATCAGAGTCGGTTGGACAACCAAACTCCCAATATATGCTTTCTCACCTTCATGCCCTGGTTGAATATAATGAGATACTAACACTTCAAGAGACTTCCACCCTAACCATCAAAGAAGCCATCACACTGTGTTTTCGACTCAGTGCATCGGCCACTACATTTTCCTTACCCGGATGGTAAAGAATCTCAGTCATAACTACTAATGAACTCAACCCATAGCTGTTGTCTCATAATTAGTTCCTTCTATGAAAACAAGTACTTGAGACTCTTGTGATATGTATACAACTCAGATCTCTCTCCAAAAAGGTAGTGCCTCCACACCTTCAAGGAAAACGCCATCGCTATCAACTCCAAGTCGTGAGTAGGATACCTCATCTCGTGTGGCCTCAACTGTCTAGAAGCATACAAAACAACCTTCACATCTTGCATCAAAACACAACCTAAACCAGTCCTACTAGCATCTATGAACACTGCAAGTTTCCCGCCTTCTACCGAAATGGTCCAAATTGGTGCAATAATCAATCGCTTCTTCAACTCCTTAAAAGCATGCTCACAATCGTTTGTCCAATAAAACTTCACATTCTTGCGAGTCAACTTGGTTAACAGTGCTGCTATAATAGAGAATATCAATGAACCTCCTGTAATACCCAGCTAACCCCAAGAAACTCCTTACCTCTGTAGGATTAGTAGGTTGCACCCACTCTTGTACCGCTGTAACTTTATCAAGATCTACTGCTATCCCCTCTGCCGAAATAACATGACCAAAAAATCTCACAAATGACTCCCAAAAATGACACTTACTAAACTTGGTGAATAATTGATACTCCCTAAGTGTTTTGTAATACAATCTTTAAATACTCCCTATGCTCCTCCAAAGTCCGAGAATAAACCAATATGTCATCGATGAAAACAACAACAAATCGGTCTAAATACGGCCTGAACACTCAATTAATCAAATCCATAAAGAATGCGGGAGCATTGGTCAACCTTAAAGGCATGACTGAAAACTCATACAATCCATACCGAGTACAAAAACCTGTACGTGGAATACTCTTCTCCACAACCCCTATTTAATGATATCATATTCTTAAATCCAACTGGGAAAAGACTGCCACCCCCTTTAGGCCACATAAATTTGTTCTTGATCGTCACCTTATTTAGCTCCCGCTAATCTATGCACATACATAGGGAACCATCCTTCTTGGATACAAATATCACAGGAGCTCCCCATGGCAAATTACTCGGATGTATGAACTTGATTCATACACACCTCAAAAGAATTACTCTATGAGAATGAAAGAACAACTGCGAAGAAAATGAATCTATAATAAATAATTAACACAACCTTTTTGAAGCATCTCATCCAACTGCTTCTTCATCTCTTCTAACTCCTTGGGTGCTATACGATATGCTGATCTTGGAATAGGTGCGGATCCAGATAAAAGATCGATTCAAAACTCAACCTCTCTCTTGGACGGTGGTCCAGGAATCTCTAGAAAAACAAACTTGCATACCACTTCTACATTAGAAATATCCTTCTTCGGTATCTCCACTGAATACAAGAAACTAGACATCACTAATTCTCCACAATCAGGATATGTATAAGAAAACGAGGTAAACCTGGGGTATCTACATGAACAGTCCTTCTAGTACAATCTAAAGTGACATGATTCTCCCTAAGCCAATCCATCCCCAAAATAATGAAAAACCCTTTAAAACCCAATACAATCAAATTAACGAGGAAAGTCCTATCCCCAAAGTCTATCACAAAATCTTTACTATGCTCATATAGAGTAACTGAACCCCCTTGAGGTGTTCCTATGCTCACAGGAACAAGTAAAGGCATAACAGGAATACTCTCTCTCAAAACAAATTGACGAGAAATAAAAGAGTGGGATGCACCTGAATCAAACAAAACACGAACATCGAAATAAAAAAGTTTGAGGCTACCTTGCACATTCTCATTGCCTAGCATCACTGCAAATGCCCTAGCTGGAGTTGCCTGACCCGGTCTTGTGGCCTGATTATTCCTAGGAGGGTGGGGACATTTCCTAGCAATATGCCCTAGTAACTGACAATTAAAACACTATTTAGGAGCTACAATCATCTCTCTCCTTACTGGTGGTGCTCCAATCTGAGGCACTGGTGGACGGAAACCAATCTGCAACTGTGGGGCTTACTAACATTGACCCTGGAAACCCTAATTACATTGACTATTCTACTGTTGGTTCTACTGCCTGAAGTTCCCCTGATTTCCCAGGAACTGCTGACTGCCATATCCCTGTCTTTGATACTGCTGACCTCTACACCCCTGATCATAAGGCTTAAATCTATTCCCACTCCTTATTGCATCTTTTTGTTGAGTTTGAGGTCGAGTGTCTCTAGAATTCTCAATTATCTTAACTACCACACAAAACATTAACTCGGCAAGAGAGTAGTTTCACTTCACATATCGGGACAAGCTGTAGTTTCCCTTTATGTGGTGGACATGCAGTTCTCGCCCGAATTTAATTAAAATAATACTTACCTTCCATCACATGGTGATTCAATACCTGCAAAATGTTAGTGGACCCACCACCCTGCAACCACAAAGATCAATAACAGCAAAATACCACAAGATTATGCAGAACTACTTATACTAATATATCGGAAGAATTATCATCACAATTACTCACTACACGTCCAAATAAATGTATAAGAAAAGAACAGCAGTCGAGGAAATCAACATTTAAGATCCTTTAACTCATCCGAACTTTTATTGACAATAACCCTCTTACGTTTATGAACAATTCATTATTCAATTTCATAGGTTCACCACTTGGCTACCCTCCATGGTACACCCACACATAAATCCCATGTGTGCCCGAACATGCTACCAACATCCACTCTGGGGCCAGTTTGGCTGGGGTATCAACCAAACCAGGTATACACACAGAAGGCCGGTCAGAATATGCCTAGACGTCTATAAATTATGCTGAGCATAAGGCTTAGGCCAGCTTGATCACGAAGCCACTTGCAAAAAGCTACACTCAGCAAGTCGAGCTACCAAAAAAAATAACACAACTGGGAGCGGTGAACACTACGGAACTTGAAACCATTTATTTATTTATTATTATTTTTTTTTGCATTCTCATAATTATAAAAGTTCATCGGGCTCAAAGTCAATGACTATCACCCATTTTTCATAGCTTAACATTATATGAGAATTCATGTATCTCCAAATAAATTTTCATTAAGTCATACTAACGAACAGAATAAATACAAGAATCGTTTTCCCCAATTTCGCACGTTTTAACATACTAAATACTACTGTAATCTTAAATTTCTGCCCAAACAAAAAGTATGTAAAACCACGATTTTGTAATATTTTTCTGAAGTTAGACAGAATGCTAAAATTCTAAACCACGATTTTGTAATATTTTTCTGAAGTTTCTACAACTATTGGAATTACAGAAAAACGAATTTCAAAAAAAAATTTATGAATTATCATGAGTAATTCACATAGGGTTTCATCAAACTAACTATTCACCTAACCCTTTCAAGTACAATAATGTCATAATCACAAAGTCACGCGAAGAGAAAAGAGATATCCATATTAATTCAATAATAACAATGTGCAATCCAATACAAAAATTTAACCCCAATAATTAAATTAAACATGTAAGAGTTTGGTTTACTCGCGTACACATATATACCTACGTGTATATATACATACACTCGGACACACAAATTTAACTCACCTAGTTTGATAAAAAAAATCGACAATAACGGACTCTCTGCGATTCCACACGAGACCACGAACCCGAGACCCTTCTCCTTCTTCTTCTTCTTCTTCTTCTCTTCTTCTTCTTCTCTCTGTCTCTCTCTCTCTCTCTCTCTCTCTCTCTCTCTCTTGCGACTAAACACTATTTTTGTTTTATCTCTAACCTAATATTTTATCATATCTATATGTAGGATACACACACACAAAATATAAAGATATACTAACACACCCATGACACACCGCTGCACACACATATGTTTTTTTTAAACCACATAGAATTGTTATAGTGTATAACACTCACACTGGTTTTTTGTATATTAACAACATTAATATTAATAAAATCATAAAAATACTAAACAAAATACTATAAACTATTTAAAATAATTAGGGATATTACAACATGTTAGAAATATAGTAATGAATTCAAATTTTAAAATAGTAAAGATAATGTCATAATCTTCAAATTAATAAAACATGTGACCATGCATGGAACTATGCAACCATATTCCTCATCTCACCGACTCTTTTCTCTCGATAACACATCATCCCACAGTATCTTGAAAAATTAAGGTGATCACACTTTAGTATAGGGGTACCAGGGAATGTCCAGTTTGCCTCACACTTTAGTAAACGAGTACCAGGGAGTGTCCAATTTGCCTCACTCTTTAGCCATACCACAGATGCCAGTAAGTGTCCAGTAGGCCACACACTTTAGCATTACCAAGATGACAAGGAGTGTCCAAGTCGGCGTCACACACTTTAGCACTACCACAGGTGCCAAGGAGTATCCAATTTGTCACCGTCGCATTTCACAGATACTCTAAACCATATCTTCAAAATATCACACTATAGAACACAAGTATCAGGGAGTGTCCAACAACACAACCTCATCCACTTACTCTTTTCACACTGTTCATCACTCACCATGCATGTAAATTTGACTCACATGGATGTCACATAACTTCGTATAAAAAAATGTAAATTACTGACAAATAATAACAACGTACGTGCGAGGATAATCAAGTCTTTCATCCTCTCTTTTTAACAAAACATTACAAACATGATTCTGTTTTAGCATAATTCTCAAATAGTACTTTAAAAACTCTCAAAACTTCTTCGAAACAGTTACTTATAAGAAAACGGACAAAAACACAAAAAGCCAAGTCGCTAGCACGGGCCACTCGTGGGATAGGTCGCTCGTGCAGGCCGCTCGCGCGATATGCTCATTTTTTCTTTTTCTTTTTAAACTTCCAAACTGTCAGAAATTACACAGGTCGCGCGCGCGAGCTGCTAGCGCGATATGTCGCTCACACAGGTCGTGCGCGCGAGTTGTCACTGAAACTGCATCTTCTTCGTTTCTCTCCTATTTCAGTTATAAGGGTCATTTTTGACCCATTTTGAAATCCAAATATAACCTAGCCTTATAATATATGTTTCTCTTCATTTTTTCGCAAGGGTTATGAATATGAAATCAATTTAACACAAATCGAAACGTAGCTCTTGGAGTTTATGAAAAACCGAGAGGTGACGAAACTTCAATCTTAATGTACTTCCTAGTATGAATGAATTAGGCTCTAATACTTTAGATACAACCTCTATGGTCTAAAATCTTTCATAATCATCGATAAAAATGAATTTTGGTTAAGGTTGAAAAATCAACAATTTTAAGCTTTGAACTTCAAGCATGAACCCATCAATGGTGATTCTTAATCCTAACTATATAAACAGTAATTAAGACATGTGTTACATTCAAAGTGAGTTTAAAATCCTCATTGAGATAAGAGGTTGGAATAATTGTTGAGAAAATTAATCAAATAAGCAAACCCACTTGAGATTTGGGTATGGAGGTAAGAGCTCTCTCTCTCTCTAAAATAATTCTGTAAATGAAACTCTCTCTCTCTCTCTAAACTCTCTCTGTATTTTCTATTCTCAAACTCTAGAAGGTGAGAATGAGTGGTGTATATAATGAAAATGAATTAAAGAACTTGGGCTCCAAGTTCAATCAAGTTCACTCTACAAATTATAATTCCTATAATTATACATGTATGATATGATTATATATACATAGTATACATACTATAATCTGCTGAAATGGATTTAGCTAGTAGGGGTTGTGATAGAGATTGTACAGGGCCAATTATAGGTGTTTAGTTAATTAGCTTATAGGCACAAGTTAACACACACACACATATGTAATGGCCATACCAGGCACAAGCCAAATATCTAGGAATTTCTTAAGATGTTTGGGAAAATAACTTATGGCACTAACATCACACACACACAAATGCATTACCCAAACAAGACATAAGCAATGATTAGTTGCCTTAAATGGTAAAAAGCAAACGTCACATATGATTGGACGTAGATTCCCAATCTGTTGGAGTTCAGCAGGGCGTGGACATTCTTCGTTATATAAACTGGTATTTTTGCAGTACGGTGATCACCACAAAAATGCAGAAAATTTATATTAACGTAAGAAATAATTTTTCAATTGTATAAAAATACAATTTGAGTCAAAAGAAAATATTTTCACTGTTTTGAAAATACAGTTTTGAAATCCAAAACAAGTATTTCCTGAATTTATAAAAATTACTGTTTGACCCCAATTAAAGAATTGCTAATAAAATCAAAGCAAGTAATACAAATTAAAGTATGGAAATTTCAATTATAAATTAAATTAAATTACAGGTTGTTACAATAATTCGATGCAAAAGGCTATAATTAAGGGTCACTATAACTAATTTTGGTTATACTTAATATATGGAAATGCTTAAACAATCGTTAAATAATTAATTCATGAATGTACACACACACACACACACACATATATATATATATATAGAGAGAGAGAGAAGGGGGGGGGGGGGGGGGGGGGGGGAGGGGGGAGGATCTTAAGTGCACTCTATCCAGTGCACTGATTTTTTAGTCTAAAAAACCCACAAGTCAATGGGGCGGTAGGATGGGGCGTCGATTAGCGAGGCAGTCTGCGGGCATTTTAGGCTAAAAGGCTAGTGCACTTAAGATCTTCTCCCTATATATATATATCAAGGGATAGGATCTTAAGTGCACTAGCACTACACCATATGGGCAATTATGTAACGGACAGGTTCTGTGATTTGTAATGGATACCTATTACTAATTTGTAATGAATATATCCATTACTAATGTCAGAAAACTGTTACTAATTACCTTTATTTTGGTTATGAAATGTATGTAACGGGTGTATGTATATTTGTAATGTGTATAACCGTTATAAATTGATCCAAAAAAAAAATAAATAAATAAAAATAATCTTGCCGCTCAAAACCATCAGGCTCTACCTCACTTGTTTTACAAAAGATAGAAAGGAGAGAGAACGGAGAAAGGGGGAAAGAGAAAGAGTGAAATTCATCGGGCTCTACCCCACGTCGCCGCTGACCACCAGACGCCGACCCCTTGCCGCCGACCACCCGACACTGCCACTGCCAACTTCCTGCAGGTACACCCTCCTTGTTCTTATTCTACCTTCTTCCTTATTCTTCTTCTTCCTTCTTGTGGGCTAATCAAGTCTAATTGTAGGGTCTCTAGTAGGATTTCTAAGTTTAGCTTTTCTAATGAACCTAATTTTAGATTCATTGATTTTAGGGTAATTTAGTAACCATCGGGCTCTACCCCACGCCGCCATCGACCACCCGACGCCAACCCCTAGCTGCCGACCCCACACTGCCAACCACCCAATGTCATTGCCGACTTCCTGTAAGTACACCCTTCTTCTTCTTCTACCTTCTTCCTTGTTGCGGGTTTTTATCTCAATATATGTCTCTAGATAAGGGTTTCTAGTTTATGTTTCAAGTATGATTTTAAGGTCTTTTTCAAGTCTAAATCTATGGAATGCTTCACTTTATCTATGTTTTGTTGTTTTATTTTTTTTTCCCCTGTTGATTGTAAGTACTTCCCATTGATATAAAGCCTAAAAACTTTTAGTAATCCACCAGCTTGTCTTGAATTAATTAGAAATGAGGGTGAAAAGGTGAAGATTACATTACATGGAATATATAAGCCCATGTTGTTCTGGCTTTGGAAAAGAAATTGGGTTGACTAAACTTAATTAAGTTAGGAAAGTTATAGATGGCTTAATTGGATGGAGGTTTTTTTCCTAGGAAAATGAAAAGTCTAGGATTTTTTACAATGGCTTAATTCATTTGTACTGTCTTGCACTATCACTATGTCACGACCCATCCCACTACGCGTGGAAATAGGACACGTGGCACGCCACCAAGGCTCATCTTAAACAATCATATAAATATACGCAGCGGAAAGAACTTTAATACAACCCTGGGTATTTAAAACTTAGGGAACATTTCCCTCCGAGGTTGTAAAATCCATTGAAATCAGAGTTATAAAAAGTTTTGGCTAAAGGAAAACACTTTCAAAAGAATCAGTTTTGAAAACAGAGGTTCAGTCGACTGCCCAGTCGACTGTACTAGGGTCCAGTCGACTGTGCCTGGCAGAAACTAAAACCCTAAATCCTCAACAGAGGTCCAGTCGACTGCCCAGTCGACTGGGTCAAGCAGAACACAAAAATGTAACTTATTCAAAGGGGTCCAGTTGACTGCTCAGAGAATCCAGTCGACTGCTTTTCTGCTATTAGAAGCAGTAGCCAAAAACAACAGTGGTTCAGTCGACTGATGAAGGGGTTCAGTCGACTGTTTTTCTATTATTCACCTTCAATGTCTCAACCACACGAGATCCAGTCGACTGCTCCCCTGCTGGCAGCCCTATGCTGAAAATTAACAACTCATGCTTCTCAATACCAACAACAATCACAACCATAACTGATTTCCAACATATTAAAATGCAATTACAGATGTTCAATTACAAGATTTCCATACTGTGAAACTAATCTATATTTCTATTACAACATATTACAGTATTCAAATCCTTACACAAGTTTAGGATTTAAAACAAAAACATATACAAGAGTGGTTCCCCGGCGTTCCTCGGCCTCACTCCTCATGATTCTTCTTGTCTTTCTTCTTACCTGCAATGGAGTACATCTCCACTGCTCAGCTATATGCTGAGCGTACAATTCTAAATGTATGCTTATATGAAAAGTCATGGTTTAAGCATCTAAAACACATAGAAATAGTCTCTAGGGTGAGTGGTACACATTCATCCGGCCGATGCCGTAGGAGGCCCACCTCTCCCACGCATCTCGTACACTGGTTGGGCCTTCCTCCATACCAGGTACCGTGTACTGGTTGGGCCCACCTCCAATCCAGACACAACCACAATTCCAATTCCAACAAAATCACAATCCTCAAGGTTCGAGGAGCTTACTCCGAATGAATTTGCACCAAACTCCCCTTTGACCCAAGTAGACACATAACATGCTCACATAAACAGTTATACGTGCTTTTATCATAATTTCACGTGCATAATTAACGGGCTTAACTAACACATGAATTTCGCCCGGATCCAAGAATATCAAAAGTGATGTCCAAAACATGATAATCCATATATTTCATAGATCTAGAATTCATACCTCGTGCGAATCTCTTCAAACTTTGAAGGATCGTCTAGGGGGCTAAATAATCGTCGGATTTCAATTTATACGCGATTCCTACAAGTTTTACCTGATTTTTCCCAAAAGTCTAGAATTAATACTTTTACAAAAATTGGCCAAACATGACCTAAGTGGTATCAAAACATAGATCTTACATCCACGAGTTCAAATCTGAAATATGGAGAAAATCTGACGGACGAATGGTCGTCGATCGGCGTCACAAAGCCCGTTGGCTCCAAATCTCCCTTCTCTCTCCTCTCTCTAGATATTTGGCAAATGGTTGGATGAGAATGAAATCTCATCCTAATCTATTTATAGACAAACTTTCGGGGAATTAAGTTTACCTCCCCGCAAGTTTCTCAAAACTTCTAATCAGCTCTCGAAACTTTGCACACGTCCATTTTATGCCTTTATGAATGAAAACTATAAATTTCAAAAGTTTTCGACTAGGTTTTGTTTGGGTCCAAAAATAACGTCCGAAACTATATTCTGTGGAATCTCTACACAACCTAACTTTTTAATTAACGTATCACTCACGTTCTCACCACAGTTCTCAAAATGATACTACCAAATCAAAATTTACCAGAATTATACTACACAGGTATAATTACTATTCACAGGAATACCAGATAAGGTCAAATAACATTTAAATCATATAAATGCCATTTTCTCATGATTATGCAATATGAACTTCCATGTTCCCGTGTCCTCACTGACACCTTACCGTTGACTCACAGTCAACCTCAATCCACCATTATCAACTAACATTGATAATCCACAAAATCTGAATATGCATATTAAAACCATGAAATTTTTGGAACGGGTGTGACAACTCTCCCCTCCAAAAAGGAAGTTTGTCCCCAAACTTTACCTCATGCGTCGAATAAGTACGGATACTCATTCTTCATGTCTTCCTCACTTTCCCATGTAGCTTCTTCCACCGCATGACTACGCCATAGCACTTTCACCATTGGAATAGTCTTGGTTCTCAAAACTTGTTCTTTGCGATCTAGAACCTCCACTGGTCGTTCCACATAAGTCAAGTCCCCCTGAATTTGCAACGGTTCAGGTACAATGATCTTATTTGCATCTGTCATACATCGCCTCAACATCGACACGTGAAACACATTGTGCACATGTTCCAACTCTAATGATAAAGCCAATCTGTAAGCCACCGGCCCTACTCTTTCTAGGATCTCAAAAGGTCCTATAAATCTGGGATTGAGTTTTCCCCTCTTTCCGAATCGGACAATGCCTTTTGAAGGCGATACCCGTAAGTATACGAAATCTCCAACTTCAAAATTCATCGGTCGTCGTTTAGAGTCTGCGTAACTCTTATATCGGCTCTCAGCTACCTTGAGTCGCTCTTGAATCAACTTTACCTTTTCAGTAGTCACCTATATTAACTCAGGTCCTAACAACTTCCTTTCTCCAACCTCGGTCCAACAAACCGGTGATCGACACTAGCGGCCATACAAAGCTTCATATGGTGCCATACCAATACTCGATTGAAATCCGCTGTTATACGCAAATTCAATTAATGGCAAGTGGTGCTCCCAATCACTCCCAAAGTCTAATACACACAATCTCAACATATCTTCTAGCGTCTGAATCATGCGCTCTGACTGTCCATCGGTCTGAGGATGAAATGCAGTACTGAAACTTAACTTCGTACCCATAGCATCTTGCAAACTTCCCCAAAACCTTGACGTAAAACTACTATCGCGATCGGATATAATCACCGCTGGTACTCCATGTAGTCTTACAATCTCTCTCACATACAATTCTGCTAACTTGGACGGTTTAGTCGTTTTGATCGGTAGAAAATGTGCTGACTTTGTTAATCGGTCAACTATAACCCAAATCTTATCATTCTTATTGCGTGATCGTGGAAATCCAGAAACAAAGTCCATCGTGATCTCGTCCCACTTCCATTTTGATACTGGTAAAGGTTGTAATAATCCTGCAGGTACTTGTCTCTCTGCTTTAACCTGTTGACATGCCGAACATTCAGATACAAACTTAGCGACTTCACGCTTCATACCCTTCCACCAGAAGTTTTCTCTCAGGTTTCAGTACATCTTATTACTTCCCGGGTGCACTGAATATTTCGTACTATGAGCTTCTTCTAAGATTCTCTCTTTCAAGTCTTTCACATTCGGTACACATAACCGATTCCCAAACTTCAAAATCCCTTGTTCCAATACCAAACCAGGTCGCTTTCTTAAAGGTATCTCGTCTCGCATTTTACACAAGTAAACATCGTGAAACTGTTCCCTTTTGATTTCATCAATAATATCTGGGTGTGCCATGATTGCCATCATTAAGCCACCACTAACCCCTGGTATCACATCCAAGTCTAAACGTTCCATTTCTTTTACCAATTATTTTTGTTGTGTTAGCTCGTCGGCTAAATTCCTCGGCGTCTTCCGGCTTAATGCATCGGCTACTACATTCGCCTTTCCCGGATGCTATTCAATCGAAAGATCGTAATCCTTCATCAACTCCAACCATCTTCGTTGTCTCATGTTCAAGTCCCGTTGGGTAAAAATATATTTCAAACTCTTGCGGTCCGTGAATATTTCACACCTTTTCCAGTATAAGTAGTGTCTCCAAATCTTCAAAGCATGAATTACTGCGGCTAATTCAAGATCATGTGTCTGATAATTAATCTCATGTGTCTTCAACTGTCTAGAAGCATAAGCAATCACTTTACCACCTTGCATCAACACGCATCCCAACCCTTTGTGTGAAGCATCACTATAGATCACAAACCCCTCGGTTCCGGATGGTATTGTCAAAATAGGCGCTCTCGTCAAGCGTGACTTCAACTCTTGGAAACTGTCTTCACATTCCTGACTCCATTCAAATGTAACTCCCTTTCTCATTAACTTTGTCATTGGCAATGAAATCTTCGAGAAATGTTCGATAAAACGGCGGTAATATCCCGCTAATCCCAAGAAACTTCGAATTTCAGATACGGAAGTCAGCCTTTGCCAATTTGATATAGCTTCTACTTTGTGAGGATCAACTGAAACTCCATTCTTATCAATCACGTGACCAAGAAAAGTAATGCTAGGTAACCAAAATTCACATTTCTTGAATTTCCCAAATAACTATTTTCCCGCAGTCTCTGAAGTATCAGTCTCAAATGATTCTCGTGTGTTATCTCACTTGGCGAATAAACAAGGATATCGTCGATGAACACTATCACAAAATCATCTAAATAGTCCTTAAAGACTCGGTTCATAAGATCCATGGACGCAGCTGGTGCATTGGTAACTCCAAATGGCATAACTAAGAACTCATAGTGTCCATAACGCGTTCTGAAAGCTGTTTTCTCAACATCTTCGGCCTTCACTTTCAACTGATGATAACCCGATCTTAGGTCTATCTTGGAGAATACTTGTGCCCCACGAAGTTGATCAAATAAGTCATCAATTCTGGGTAATGGATACTTGTTCTTGATTGTCAACTTGTTCAGTTCCCGATAATCTACACACATTCTCATTGAACCATCTTTCTTCTTTACAAACAACACTGGAGCTCCCCACGGCGAAATAATTGGTCGAATGAAACCCTTGTCGAGTAACTCTTGTAGTTGGAGTTTTAGTTCCTTCAATTCTACTGGTGCCATTCTATACGGTGCCTTTGATACGGGTCTTGAGTCTGGCATTACCTCAATAGTGAACTCGACCTCTCTCTCAATAAGAACATCTGGTAGCTCATCAGGAAATACATCTGGATATTCTCGCACTATCGAAATGTCTTCTACTTTTAATTCGGTCGCCGAGACATCAGTCACTGAACATAGAAATCCCTGACATCCCTTTTTCAATAATTTTCCCGCTCGAATAGCTGAAACCAAGTACGGCGGAGGTGTAACCCCACTCCCTTGAAAACAAAAGTTCCCATATACCGGTGATCAAAAATTAACCTCTTTCCGTTCACAATATATCATAGCTTGGTTAAGGGCTAACCAATCCATTCCTAGTATTACATCAAAATGATTCACCCCAATCGGTATAAGGTCTACAGTCATCAACTTCTCGCCTAATTTGATTTCATAGTTCTTATATATAGTAGACGTCACCATCGATTTACTAAGTGGCATAGAAATAGACAATTCATATCCTAACGGTGCCGATTTAACATTCAAATGTTCAACAAAAGCATGTGATACAAATGAATGCGTAGATCCCGAGTCAACAAGTATGCGTGCTAAGTGCGAACATACAAGCACCATACCTGAGACCACTGTATCAGTAGCAGCCACGTCTCCAGGGTTCATCTGGAATGATCTTCCCTGACGTTGCTCTGTCCTTTGTCCTCCGTCGCTAGACTGCTTAGGCTTCGACCCACTAGAAGCCATAGAACTTGCTCCTTATTGAGAACGCTTCTTTGGGCAATCCTTCGCTCGATGTCCCAAGGTACCACAATCAAAGCACTTGAGTTGCGGGTAGGTCGCAGAACTCACACTGTTTCCCCCTGTAGATCTGTTCTGAAAGTTGGTCAGAAAACATCGACCGGTGTGTGGTCGGTTACAAAGTGGACACAACGGTATGTTACTTGGTAGTCTCCTGGAATCATTAAAACCAGAACTAGAGCCTCGTAAAAACGACTTCTTAAAAGATCCCCCCTGATTTCGGTCACCACCCTCATGACTTCGCTTTCCTTGGTGATTTTGTCTCGATCTCTCTATTCCACTTTCGGCTACAAGCGCCGTCTGCTGTACTGCTGCAACAGCCGAATGCTCATAAGTCTCTACTCTCAATCAAATATTATCCCTTAACCCCTCTTCAAACTTTCTTGCCCTATCTTCCTCTCCTGGCACTGAACCTTTACCAAATCTCAACAACGCATTATACTTGGAAGTATACTCCGTCACAGTCATGTCTCCTTGCTTCAAGTTATCAAATTCTCTCTTCTTTGTATTGTAGGCGGCTCGCGGAAAGAACCGGCGATTGAATTCTGCCTTGAACCCTTCCCAAGTAATCGGTGCTCCCTGATCTAAAACGTTTACCCACCAGTTCTGGGCTTCACCCCTTAGTACATCACTTGCGTTCTCAATCTTCTCTCTATCTGTCATCGGAATAGATCAGAAAATTCGCTCCATGTCCATTATCCAATGTTCTGCGAGCATTGGATTGGGTGTCCCATGAAATTCCATCGGTTTCTTTCGAGTAAACTGTTCAGATATTGATCTCATACCCCTATTTTCGGGTGCATGTACTACAGTTATTGGTTCTACTTTGATGTGGGGTGTGGCAGGCAGTCGCTCTGATATATTCCGTATCATTTCTCCCATATTCCCCATCATTTCTGCCATTTCATTCATACGTCGAGTGTGTGGCGATAGTTCTCGCTCTTCGTCACTCATGATTACAATCCTGTAGTTCTCAATGCATAAACACTATGCATGTACAACAATAACAATAGTATGTATGTAAAACAACATTCATATGCATCAAACATCTCTAAGATGTATGGATGTAATTTAAAACATGTGACAATTCACTCAACACTCCACTCGTCGTCGAACGTTCCCAAAGTTTGTTACTTAAAGCTCTGATACCAATAAATGTCACGACCCATCCCACTACGCATGGAAATAGGACACGTGGCACGCCACCAAGGCTCATCCCAAACAATCATATAAATATACGCAGCAGAAAGAACTTTAATACAACCCTGGGTATTTAAAACTTAGGGAACATTTCCCTCCGAGGTTGTAAAATCCATTGAAATCAGAGTTATAAAAAGTTTTGGCTAAAGGAATACACTTTCAAAAGAATCAGTTTTGAAAACAGAGGTTCAGTCGACTGCCCAGTCGATTGTACTAGGGTCCAGTCGACTGTGCCTGGCAGAAACTAAAACCCTAAATCCTCAACAGAGGTCCAGTCGACTGGGTCAAGCAGAACACAAAAATGTAACTTATTCAAAGGGGTCCAGTCGACTGCTCAGAGAATCCAGTCGACTGCTTTTCTGCTATTAGAAGCAGTAGCCAAAATCGACAGTGGTTCAGTCGACTGCTTTTCTATTATTCACCTTCAGTGTCTCAACCACACGAGATCCAGTCGATTGCTCCCCTGCTGGCAGCCCTATGCTGAAAATTAACAACTCATGCTTCTCAACACCAACAACAATCACAACCATAACTAATTTCCAACATATTAAAATGCAATTACAGATGTTCAATTACAAGATTTCCATACTGTGAAACTAATCTATATTTCTATTACAACATATTACAGTATTCAAATCCTTACACAAGTTTAGGATTTAAAACAAAAACATATACAAGAGTGGTTCCCCGGCGTTCCTCGGCCTCACTCCTCACGATTCTTCTTGTCTTTCTTCTTACCTGCAATGGAGTACATCTCCACTGCTCAGCTATATGCTGAGCGTACAATTCTAAATGTATGCTTATATGAAAAGTCATGGTTTAAGCATCTAAAACACATAGAAATAGTCTCTAGGGTGAGTGGTACGCATTCATCCGGCCGATGCCGTAGGAGGCCCACCTCTCCCACGCATCTCGTACACTGGTTGGGCCTTCCTCCATACCAGGTACCGTGTACTGGTTGGGCCCACCTCCAATCCAGACACAACCACAATTCCAATTCCAACAAAATCACAATCCTCAAGGTTCGAGGAGCTTACTCTGAATGAATTTGCACCAAACTCCCCTTTGACCCAAGTAGACACATAACATGCTCACATAAACAGTTATACGTGCTTTTATCATAATTTCACGTGCATAATTAACGGGCTTAACTAACACATGAATTTCGCCCGGATCCAAGAATATCAAAAGTGATGTCTAAAACATGATAATCCATATATTTCATAGATCTAGAATTCATACTTCGTGCAAATCTCTTCAAACTTTGAAGGATCGTCTAGGGGGCTAAATAATCGTCGGATTTCAATTTATACGCGATTCCTACAAGTTTAACCTGATTTTTCCCAAAAGTCTAGAATTAATACTTTTACAAAAATTGGCCAAACATGACCTAAGTGGTATCAAAACGTAGATCTTACATCCACGAGTTCAAATCTGAAATCTGGAGAAAATCTGACGGACGAACGGTCGTCGATCGGCGTCACAAAGCCTGTTGGCTCCAAATCTCCCTTCTCTCTCCTCTCTCTAGATATTTGGCAAATGGTTGGATGAGAATGAAATCTCATCCTAATCTATTTATAGACAAACTTTCGGGGAATTAAGTTTACCTCCCCGCAAGTTTCTCAAAACTTCTAATCAGCTCTCGAAACTTTGCACACGTCCATTTTATGCCTTTATGAGTGAAAACTATAAATTTCAAAAGTTTTCGACTAGGTTTTGTTTGGGTCCAAAAATAACGTCCGAAACTATATTCTGTGGAATCTCTACACAACCTAACTTTTTAATTAACGTATCACTCACGTTCTCACCACAGTTCTCAAAATGATACTACCAAATCAAAATTTACCAGAATTATACTACACAGGTATAATTACTATTCACAGGAATACCAGATAAGGTCAAATAACATTTAAATCATATAAATGCCATTTTCTCATGATTATGCAATATGAACTTCCATGTTCCCGTGTCCTCACTGACACCTTACCGTTGACTCACAGTCAACCTCAATCCACCATTATCAACTAACATTGATAATCCACAAAATCTGAATATGCATATTAAAACCATGAAATTTTTGGAACGGGTGTGACACACTATTGGTTGCGTTTGGTTATTCTAAGTCATAGAAGAGTTGTGTATAGAAACATAGGGTTTCTTGGTCTTTGGACTAACTGGACAGGAAATTTCTATGAATAACGTAGCACAATCTATATGTGCATGTTTAGTTTAACGTTATTACATTTTAGTCTTTGTTTGTGACTGAGTCTTGTTCTTGCAGGTTAAACTTTCTGAGTATATTGGGAAGAAATATGTGATCCACTTTTTCTACCCTCTAGATTTCACATTTGTTTATCCCACATGTGAGTGTATCACACAGTTGGTGTAACGCTCTGTGTGTGTGTGTGTGTGTGTATATGGGTTTAACTTTGATAAATTGAAGCTTGGTAAACTGAAATGTTGTTTTACTGTTTTTTTAAAATCTTTTTTGCTCCTGTTTGTACAGAGATCACTGCTTTCCGTGACCATCATGAGGATTTTGAGAAGATGAATACAGAAATATTGGGGGTTTCTGTTGACAGTGTGGTAAGGGTGTTTTTTTTTTGTGCAAATGTTTTTCTTTTTCCTATTCTTATCACCCTGTCTTTTTTCCTTGTCTCTACTTATATTTTTCTAATGCATTATTGTGGATTGAATACGTTTGGTATCAATTATTATCACTGGAAGATGATTGCTAGCTCACCTTGTATGTTATAATGGTAGATAATCACGTTCCTATGATAATATATCATTTGTTCACTTGAAATTGACCGAGATTTTTTACTTGTCTCTACCAAATAAAAGGAGCCCAAAATTTTAGCCCTTATTATCTCTTAGGTTATGCTTTGATTTTCCCTTAAAAAAACAAAAAAAATATGTATGATTTTACATATTTGCATGTTATATCAGAGCGATTATTGATGATTTTTACTATTTCAATTCAAATTTATTATCATTGTATTTTCTAATTTCTGCCTATGTTGAGTGACGGGAACCTTCTGTTCCAGGTTTTGTATTTTCCATATTGCTTTACCAAAATGTCCCTCAGACACCTAATAAGAGGGTTAATACTGTATTGATCAGTTTGTGACATAACCCTCGCCTCTTAAGTTTGGTTTGTAAAAATTGACAAGCTTCATAATGTGATCAATCTTGACAGAGCTTTGCTTTGATGGAGGGTCTCACTTGATTTGAGCGCCTTTGGTTTAGGTTGAAAAGAAAGGTGACCAGGGGGACATGTCTGGCTTTTCAATCCCATTTGTGTCTTCTGTGTTATTTTGCCTCTTTCAAAAAATGAAGCAATGATTGGTTTTTAGGAGTCCTTTAATTTTGGTAGGCCACAGATAAAAACAATAGGTCTTTTATATTATGTGCTAATTTATCCAAATAAGAAAGATGGTTGTTTGGTTTGGGAAAAGTTACTGTTACTGCTAGCCTCCACGAAGAGTGCTAGATCAACATCCTCCTTGCAATATATGTCATCTTTATATTTTTCTTTATGAAAATTTTAATTTTTGTAACTTTTGTTGGTTGAGATATGCTTGATTCATACTGTGCTATGACTATGAGTTGTTAGCAGGAGTTTTAGTGTATTATAGTTTTGGTTTCTCTTATGTTGGAATTTTTTGTGTAATTTCTACATCATTACAATATTCTGGTATGTTTCATGTAGTTTTCCCAATAGATAGAAAGTCCGGGGGACTTGGTGACCTGAAGTATCCATTGATCTCTAATATGACCAAATCAATTTCTAAATATTTCGGTGTGCTGATTCTAGACCAGGTATATGCTTTAGTTTTTCATCTTAGAGCAGCACAGTTTATTGATGACTTAAAGACTACATTTGTAGTAATTAATTAAAATGTGGGCTTGCTAAGCTAGATCTTTTGCTGATTATTTCTGTTATGATATACCAGCCTGTTATATCTATCAATTATGTCTGATGATTGCATATTCTCTTTAATGCTTATCGACTATAAAGTTTCATGATGTTGGTTTCGGTCTATGTGAATAAGTTATTGATCAGAATGAAAATGCATAAGCATGCAGAAAAGGACTATTAATGCTTATCATCAAATTTTATTGATATGGTGTTAAAAAATACAGCATAGATAAGTCTGCTCGATATGAGCATATTATCTCCATCAAAAGAAGCTTAATAGGTGATACAAAATAGTTTCAGCTAGATAGAGTAGGCATGCAATAGAAAAACAATTAATGAATTCGCTTGACACGTGATGGCTAACCTATAAGGACCAATTCATTAAAAACTGCAATGTAAAAAGGACACACGTATTTCCACCTGCAGAAAGTAGAGGTTGACGGTCATGTTAATCCTTTGTCCTTAAAATGAAATCTAATTAATTTGTCATATATCTTCCATGTCAAACTAGGTATGTCTTTGTGAGAATTTAATTTCTTTATATTTTTGCAAACATTTGAGGAACTCTGCTAGGACCCTTGTAAAGTAGAACTCACAAGGCTTTGTTTGGTCCATGGATTTAGTGAGGGAAAGGAAAAAAGAAAACATTGAAGAATACACTTTTCATTGTTTGGTTAATTAGGAAAACATGAAGAAAAAGAAAAGTGGGATGAAAATAAAAAAAAATATATAAGTATTTTGTATCCTTCCTCTTATCACAGGTTTCTATTAATTTTTGAATAATGTCAATTTCTAATGTTATTAAGTATAGAGGAAAACTATAGGAGAACACTAGGGAAATAGTATTCCATCTTGTTTTATTCCCCTTTTCTTTTCCGACTCTTAAATCCATGAAGCAAACAGAGCCTAACTGTGATACTGAAGGAAATTAACCAATGAGGTAAACAAAATCTTTTGTTGGGTACCTTCCACGTTCCATTTGATAGAACTTCGGTAGCTTTTTCTTTTCAATCACTTTTTAGTGACTTGGATAGTTGAGTATTACATTAATGTACTCCCAGATAGAATGATGTAGCTATTGCTTTTTAGTTTTTCGATTTACTTTTCTCGTTTGATATCTATGCATTTGGTGTTGCTATTAACAGCTATCTTCTTGTCTTTGTTTGGTGTTTAAATTTTAGGATATTGCATTGAGGACGCTTTTCATTATCGACAAGGAAGGAATTATTTAGCACTCTACCATTAGCAATCTCGCAATCGGTCGGAGCATTGATGAGACAATGAGAACGCTTCAGGTATTGTATATCCAGTTACCAAGGAACCTATCTATAAAATTTTCTTATCCAGAATATTACCCATTTTAGTATCTTTGACATGGCGTAAATTATGCCATTTTTTGGTACACATAGTGCCTTTTTGTCTTGTAAGAGCATCTCCAACTTTCTGTGAGTATATAATAATGATAAAAATGCAAGGTTTATAATAATTTGTGCATCTATGTAGACACTAGTGTGAGTATATGTTCGTAGAGACGAAAAGAAAAAGAAGTGTTTTCTTCCCATATTTCATCAAACCAAGAATTGAACATTCTTCATTTGAAGGGATGAAAAAGGTCTTTGAAACCTCAATACTAAGAGAGAGAGAGAGAGAGAGAGAGAGAGAGAGAGAGAGAGATCCTTCATGTTTGTTTCCACCTCTTATGTAATTAGAATTATTCTTGTCCCCATAGATCGATTTTCAGCCATTAACATCTTAAAGATTCGTTTGTAGGTGCTGTTTAATAAATTAAGAAAACAGCTTCTACATGCATGTATTTTACACAATTTCATAATTTGTATTATGACCATGTTTGTGAACATATAACATTATCAAATTTCATCTAAAATATACTATCTTTTTTTGTATAGGACAAACTAAAGGCTTCTACCATTACAAGTCTGGAGAGTGTTAGATGTATGCATTATTAGATAATTTCCAATTCCAAATGCATGATACCTAGAATACAACGAATAACTTTACCTTTGCACCAATATATGTCCTCAAAAATTTAGTTTGTCCAATATTGAAATCATTAAAACTTTACATGGAGTGATGATCAGTTTAGTGATATCTCGTATATATGGATTGGAGTAACAAAAGTTGGAATTGACTTTTAAGACTTGGAGCATTGCAAAAGGTACCAGAATAGACTTAAGTTCAATGATCAAGTTACATTATGAAATTTTTTATTAAAGGAAATACTATGACTTCAACTTATAGTTATCTTTGCCTATCAGTTTCTTTGCCCTATTAACTGGTGCTATCTAATGCCTACTCTGTTTTGTTTTGGATACTTATCAGTTAGCTTAAGAGAATTAAATTCATCAAATGGAATGATCATCATTTTGCTACCATTGAACATATAAAGACTTCTAAAGTGAGTTCCACTCCCAACTCAATGCCATTGACTTCTCATTTAATCAACTAAAAATGACTTTTATGACATCAATGATCCAAAAAATGTAGAAGTCATACATAACGGAGGCACGAAGCGTGGCAGGTCGCCTATATAAAAACAAGGGGGTGGAGTCAAACACTCTACCTAAAAAGTAGAAGGAATTGAAAGTGGAAACTTTAAGTTAATAAGTGAAAGACAAGCAATACACTATCAAAAAAGAGTATCTGTTTTTAAGAAATTACCTCAACTTGGTTCTATAGGAATTGAACATAATTTATTATCACTTCCAGTACAAGAGCCTTTCCAACTACAAGCCTCCAGGGACTGAACATAGTGTTACTTGCCCCTTCAGAGATGACATAGAGAGAGTGTGTGTGCTAGGCTTAACATAGCGGAGTTGGATATAAGAGAGAGAGAGAGAGAGAGAGAGAGTCCGTGTGTGTGTGTATGTGTGTGTGTGTGTGTGTGTGTTTGTGTGCTAGGCTTATGGCATGTTTGGATGTGAGAGAGAGAGAGAGAGAGAGAGAGAGAGAGAGAGTATATGTGTGTGTGTGTGTGTATGTGGGGGGGGGGGGGAGGGGGTAGGCTTTTAATATATGAGTCGTTTTAACTACACACTTTTCAAATTCTCCGATAAGTATATAAAACTCTCTCAGTTTTCAATGTTATTTAACTACAGACTTTTTTCAAGTTCTTCCATTATTATATAAAACTCTCTCACTTTTCATTTGATGTGACACTGGAATTTTGAAGTCAAAAGAAAGGCAATTAATAAAAAGTTAAAAAAAATTCACAGAATGAAAAAAGGTCCTCTAAATTCATCCTTGAGACTCTGTATGTAGTTTAAGTTGCCCCTTTAGAGATGACATAGAGAGAGTGTGTGCGCTAGGCTTAACATAGCGGAGTTGGATATAAGAGAGAGAGAGAGAGAGAGAGAGAGAGAGAGAGAGAGAGAGGCTTATGGCATTTTTGGATGTGTGTGTGTGTGTGTGTGTGTGAGAGAGAGAGAGAGAGAGAGAGAGAGAGAGAGAGAGAGTGTGTGGTAGGCTTTTGATATAAGAGTCGTTTTTAACTACACACTTTTCAAGTTCTCCAATAATTACATAAAACTCTCTCAGTTTTCAATGTTATTAACTACGCACTTTTCAACTTTGACTTCCAATACAATGAACAAAGGCTAACTTGATATTGACCTACTTTGTTAAGGATGAAGAAGACAAATCATTTAAGGATGAAGTCATCTCAAGACTTAACAATTTTGAGGGTGTAATGATATCTTTTATTACCAAATTTTCAAATATGAGTACCCCTCCAATGGTGACTATTCCTTCAAGTGATATTGCATCTAATTCAGTTAATCGTCCTATTCATTTAGGTCAAAACTTGAATGACATTTTTGCCGCGATGGAAAATCAAAATTCTCTTCAGTCTATGTCTACTCCCACTGACAAACCCCCGGTTATCTTACTTGGTAAATTTGGGAAAGAATTAGCAAAGGGGTATGTTGTGACGAATGCTAGTGCAACGAAAAGAAAGTTTATATCGAGGAAGTGATTGATCCCAATGCTCATTTGTTCGACCCTCCTCAAGGTGGCTTCGATACTTTGGGAGACTTTCTTCAAGGTGGATATGTGATTTGGCTTGAGAGTAGGTTAAAGTATATTTGACTTCGATTTACTTATTTTCTATAACTCTTTAAATTTCAGACATGGTTTGTTATAGTTAGTTTAAGTTTGATTGGATAAACTTTTTACTTGTTATGGTATGGATTATGTTTGTTTTGTGTGGTATGGATTATGTAGTACGGATTATGGATTATGATTATTGTGTTTGGTATGGATTATGTATTATGGATTATGGATTATTTTTATTGTGTTTGGTATGGATTATGTATTATGGATTATATTTATTATTATTATTTTATTTATTTATTCTTTTTTTTTCGTGTTTCCTATGGATTATAATGCTTGTTAATCGGGTGGGAAAAAATTGGGAAACATTTCAAATAAGTAAATTTTTTTATTTGTAATTAAAATTTGTAACGAGAATATCCATTACAAAATCCGTTACTAATTTATGCATTTTGGAAATTAATAATAGATATAACCTTTACTAATTCTTTACAAACCATTAGTTTTATTTTTAAAAAATAATTAAAAAAAGTTGCATATTTATCCGTTACTAAACTAATTTGTAACGGGTATGTCTGTTGCAAATATTGTATTAGTAATGAGAATATCTGTTACTAATTAGCAACGGATATAGCCGTTACAAAAATCCATTACAAATTTGCAACGCCAAATTTGTAATGGGTATATCCGTTACAAATAATTTTTGTAACAGATTTTCCTGTTACAAATCGGACCACATGGTGTAATGTAGGTAAGTGCACTCAGTGCACTAATATATTGTCTTATATATATATATATATATACGAGAGTAAAAAAGTCACAAAAAGGTAACCAAAAAGTATGAAATTTAGAATTATGGATTGATTTAAAACAACTTTATGATAGTTAGGACCGATTAATATACTAGGGAAAAAATAGACCTAGTCCAAAAAAGTTTGGTAGGGAGAGATTTTCAGGTAGATTTCTATTAAATTTATACTCCAAGTTTAGTTTCCAATATATGTGATAGTGACACAAAATTCAAAATTCACTTACAGTAAACCACGTAATCTTCATTCGAAGTCTTTCTATGCTATTACACTGCTACTTATTTTGTGAATCAATACAAACTTACAAACTATTAACATTACTCTTTAAAAAATTTAGGGTTAATTATACAAATTCCTTTGAGGATTGCCTTAATTACATAGACATCCTTTCTTACTAACATATGTGTAACGTCTTTGAGGGAATGAATGAAAGTACCAAATTGTCCCTACATTAAACAATAGTAGGCAATTTTTAAGTAAAAATTACACAAACCTCCCCTGAGCTATGGTCTGATTACACGGATCTCCCTCATATTTTGAAAAATTACACGGATCTTCTTTATCACCCATGCACGAAACCCAAACTAGATTTACAATGTCTGCAAATGTATTATTATACCCACAAATAAAATTTACTTTTGAAATAAGGAAGGGTATGGGAAATTTTGTTTTCATAGAAAATTGAATGGAATGTGAAGTAAAGAGATTGTTTGTGAATTGTGTTTGGTGGAGACTCGAGATAGAAAAACAAGAGAGATGAATTTAAATTTTGAAAAGATTAATTTTTGTTGAGAGACAGTAAGGAAGGAAAAAAAAATACTTTGATGTTGTTTGGTTCACAAGTTTAGAGAAAAAGAACGAGAGGAAAAAAGAATAGAAAAAAATAGGAAAAAAAATTTCGTAGTACTTTCATTCACGGTTAGATAATATTGAATTTGAAAGTTTAAAAAAAAATATCGTAATATTTATGAAATTGGCATGATTCTCATAATATTTACACATCTAAACTTGAAAATATTTATGCCTAAAATGGATTTTATTCATTTTAATTGGGGGCATTTTTGTCTATTCACTCATTTGGTATTATGTTAGCAAGCATTTTCCGTCACAAGTTACGCAGGTCCACTAACCGAGGGGAGGCCCGAGTAACGCAAACCCAAAGATCAAGGGAGGTTTGTATAATTTTTTAATATACGAGGAAAGCCAGTGTAGAGCTTTGGGGTTGGGTTGAGGCTGTGGTGTGCGTGTGTGTGTATCCAGTTTGGATCCAAGTAAGTATAAAGAAAAAAAATTTGTTTGGTTACCATAAAGAAAAGCGCTAGGGGTACGTATGAGCAACGACTTAGCCGAGTTGGTAAAAAGCCTCTTCATACTAAGCTCATACCAAGGTTCGAATCTTACTCCCCTCCCCCGAATCCTGTCATTTATGTCATCACACGAGATCACTACACCAAATGATATATATATATATATATATAAAGGGAATAACCTTAGGTTTGCTCACCCAAGCACCCCAATTGAGTGAGCATGTGAGACCTAACACTTTCCAACTTTTGTTTATCCCAAATGAGTTAGCAAAAGTGCTCTTGTCTAATACTCGACCTATACAATGAAAGGTCTAAGATCCAGTTCGGCACCAAACCACCTATAATAACTTTTTCACCCTTATAGTATTTGGGATAGATCAAAACCTTTGCATTAAAGATGCTCTTCACAATATGGTCTGGGACTCTGGTGGAGTAATGATATCTTTCCTTGAGATTTAAATTTGATTTTTAAATGCATTAGTAATTGTACTTAAAGTAATGATACATTCATTCTCTCAACTACATCCTAAATTATATTCAGTACTAATATTTGATTGTCCTTAATTCTGGTAGATTCTATATGAATTTCACATAGGACCCACTGGAATCAAGGACAGAATCTGCTGAATGTAGTTGAGGGAGTGGGTTTATTATTATTGTTGTACATATGTTGTGACAATTATCAATACTACCACATATTGAAGAGGCTTTGGCTTCTTAAACAAGGGTCTCAAGTTCAAGTCATTATGTATGCGAAAAACTATCTTAAGACAGGTCCCACTTCAAAACCCAAAAGTATCTCAGAGGATTAGTCATAAACGAAAGGTTTGGAGATACATTGGAAAAAAAAAAAATGTTACCACATTATACTCTGTACTATTGTATCTGTCGCATCATGCAAATGAAACAACTGACAAAAGGCCATGACCTGGAGCGTGGTGAGAAAGCGCGTGAGTGTTGAGGAGTGAGGGTTGTCGAAATGAGAGGACGCAGTTCCCCGCAATTCGTGCGCCCGTTCTTTTCTTTATGACAAACGATGCACCGACTCACTGGCACGACACGTGATCACGTGACTCCTTAATGTATATATTCTCTCACCTTTGTTAAATTATCTGAAATAGTGTGCTTGCTTCACTATTTATTTATCTTTTGATTTGGGCACTCTTTTTACAAGCGCACATCTGTTTTCCTTTTTTCCTATCCATTTATAGGGTAAATACAACTTATATTATTGTACTTTGTTACCTGTGTTAGTTTGGTCTTTGTAATTTAGAAAGTGTTATTTTAATCTTTTTAGTTTTATAAGTGTGTCAAATAAACCCAATAAGGCCTTTAATGACGAATAATTTTGTCACTGAAAGTTAAAAAATTTGTCAAAAAAAGTGTTTGAGGGAGTAAAATAACGCACTTTCTAAAATGACACTTTCTAAATTACAGAGACTAAAATGACACAATGAGCAAACTATATTGACTAAAATGATACTTTCTAAATTACATGGACTAAAATGACACAAAGAGCAAACTAGGAAGGTATAAAATGTAGTTAAGCCCCATTTATATAAGAGTAATGTTTGGGGTACGAACAAATCTCACAAACAAATCCACAAACACCACAAAGTGTCTATCTCTCTCATGGTGGATTCCACTAATGCTATGGGATCCACTGATACTATGGAGTCTACAGAGGAGAGAGATAGACATATTATGATATTTGTGAATTATATTTGTGAAATTTATTTGTGTCCAAAAACTTACTCTTTATATAAGTACAGTAGCATTCCATTTCAATGAACACTTCGCATCCACACACATTTAAAAAGAAAGAAAGGGGCTTAATTACAATATTCACCTTTGAAGTTTGATCTTTGTCTCATTTTAGTTCTTATAATTTTAATTGAATTAATTGAGTTTTTTAAATTTTAAAAAAGAAGCAATGTGATTTCGAGATCTCATTTTATGAGAAAATTAACGGATGTGTACACTGAAAAGCAAACAGAGAGATCAGTGGTGTGTTCCATAATATGAACAAAGTTGGAAAACCTTTTTTTTTTTTTTCCGGAAAATAAAGTTTGGTTTCACAAAGAAAGGGATGATTGGTTATTTATTTAGTATTTTTTTGAGAGCATATTTGCTAATTTAGACATCCATTAAGGGACATGTGTCTCATTTATTCATTTCTATATTGTTCATGTATTATAAATATAATTATTAAAATGAGATATATTTCACCTAATGAAGGTTTGGTGAGTAATGAGCGAATAAAAATACTCTCTAATTTTTTATTTTTATTTTTGGCTGATCAATAAGTTCATTCGTTTATTAGCAATGAAGGAAGGTCAACAAGATGAGAAAAGGAGTGCCCAAATCACTAGGATTTTGTCATTACAGCCGTACAGAATTTATATGATTACCCATAAGTTAATCCCATCTTTAAATAGATACTAGCATTAAGAAAACAAAAATGATAGGGATACATACCAAACGACACACCAATTTTAAATGTATGTATCTTATTCTGTGTAAGTTATGCCCAGAAACGTGTAAAAAATTTAAACAGCACAAGATATATGTATTTTAAATATAATGTGTCGTGTGATGTGTCTTTTGGCATGTATCCCTATCATTATTTGTAAGGAAAAACCCAAAAGTTAGAGTTCTTACAACTGAAAGTATGTGATATAATAATCTTTAAAATATTAATGCAAATCTAACCCTCAGAATATTTCCTCACACTTTTGACCAGTAAAGATTCCGTGCCACACAAAATCTCCCATAGGGCATTTTCAATGGAGTATAAGCTTGTAGGATAAAACTAAGTTAAATTCATACAATGGTGTAATTAGCTAACATGACATTGGTAATGCTGGCTGAAATAATGTCATTTGATTTTTATTTTTTATTTTTTTAAATCATTCTTTGCCTAAAGCAATAAAGTAAAAAAAATAAAAATAAAAATAAATTCTCAACTGGCTCACTATTAGCCGGCTAGTAGTGGCCGGCAAAGGTTCAGCCGACTGGAGATCAGGTAGCTGGCAGAGGGAAAGCCGTTTGAGCATTAGCCGACTGAGTGCTGACCGGCTACTCTGCGGGGTAAAAAATTTAATTGAATTGTAAACTTAGGTTCCACTACCATACAGCTAAGTTAAGTTACCCTATAGCTTCACCATTGAGTTTTTCCCAAAAATTAACTTAACTTATCCTACCACCTACACCACTGAAGATACTCTTAGTTACCCTTCTTCTTTATAGGTAAATGTTATGGAACAATCATAATGGACACAATGGGTGTTTGACCTCTCCTCCAAAAAAAAAAAAAACATAATGGGTGTTAATTTGGAAAGTTTACGAAGAATTGCAAAGAAATTTTTATCCATGGAAAGAATAAAATTGCTCTTGAAAACAAATATATGTGTGTTAATAAAAGAGTGCATTTTTGCTTATCAATTTTGCTCATTCATTACTCACCTACCAACACTTTTAAAAGAAAAACATAAGGAAACCATTATTATTGCCCACACAATTACTTTGATCTAAAACAGAACACTTGTTCATCTTTTTCAATTTTCCAATTTGGTGGCTCAATCTTTTCTCACAAATACCTACAAAGGACTAATTTTACAGCATCTCTACCTGGTACTTCAAATCCCTACATTGCCATCTTAATTCATGAATTGGATGTAGTTCTTTTCTCCAACAAATGCTTCAAATGCCTATGTGGTATATGGCACACAAAGTATTATGTCAAATTTGACATATCAAAAGTGATATGCCAAATGAGTTTATTTCATTTTTTTAATGCATGGGTTTTATGCATGTCAATTGATATTATTGATCATAAAAGAGGTCAAGAATTTTAAAAGACCAAATATGAATAAATTAATAAATATGGCATATCGGGTGGAGTTGTTTTATATGGATGCGTCTAGGAGTGAAAACAGTTTGATTTGGTCAATTTTCAGTCAAATTGATCGAATGTGATTTGGTTCAGCTCGATTCAATTTAGTGTAAAATGTCAGTTTGGTTCGATTTTCACACTGCATGAATTTTTTTGAAAATCAACCGAACCGGATCAAATCGATCAATTCGTTCTACCCAATTTACATAACAACAAAACTAGAGGCAGTAACCCATAGACTAATATTTACCCTATAAATTAATAAACATAAAAAACAACAGTTGGGCTACTACTAGAGTCAATAATGAGATAATGCTTTGTTATCACAAGAGTAACTTTGTTGTGTTCATATTTGTGTCCACAATTTGTCAACATCAGAGCTTTCTTGTGATCCTCCGCATCAACAAATTCAAGGATGATAAAGGTTTTGCTTAGCCGTAACAACTAACAACTGCTTAACACCAGAGAGGGATTGGGTTTACCAAAAGATTTCTCACTAGTAGAGGTTTTGTATTTTCCCATCACTAATCAACTAGTAGAGTGAATTTTTCAACTGAAGGAAATTTTTGAACTTGCTCCTAAAATGGTGGAAGATATGACATTCATTTGAGTCAAGGAAAAAAATAGGTATATTCATAAATTTACAGCTTATTAATTTCACACTAATTTTCCCTGTTCCAATTGATTGGGCGGGTTGACATATTCTACAAGGTTTGGGCAAATATCAGAGATGCGCGGATAAATGACAACCTAAGGGCTCGCATGGATGTTGTAGTTTTTGATTTTCAGTTTTTATTTTTATTTTTTGTATTGATCACAGTCAACTCCCAATTTAAAAATGAAAACAAAAATTGAAAACCAAAAATCACAACGTTACCATGTGCGAGGCCTTAGCTTTTTATTTTGAGAAAATAATTGATAAAAATTCTATGATGCAAATGGTTTCAATGTCTAAATACTCATAATGGTCATGGGTCATTCTATGATCCAACAAAACATAGGCAGTATATGTTACTACACATCAGTGATTTGTTACTCTCCAATGCACCAATTGTTATTACCAACAATAATGATATACACACAACGAATTGTACAACGAATTATACAAACATGCAGTACATGGTTGGACTTTGTGCTAAAAAATTTGTACACACAAAAATGTGTGTGTAGACTTTTAGCACAAGGTCCAACCATGTGCTGCACATTTGTGCAATTCGTTGTGTACCTATCATTACTTTATTACCAAACAGTATCTTAAAAAAAAACTACCAATAAATGACACTTTCTTACTACCATATGGCACACCCTAATAAAGTTACTATTGTGTAGCATCAAAATTTTACAAGTGATACATTGTTATTTGTTACCATCAATTGATACCTACAAAAATCTGTGTATGAAACACAAGGATATGTTTGTCGATTATTCTATGGCCAATTGTAAATGTTGGAACTGAGATAATATTCATATATTAAAATATATATATATATATATATATATATAATTTTGATAGAAATAATGAAGTTTTCGTTATCTATAAGAGCATCAACAATAGTGTAGTGAAATTTAGGCTAAGTTATGGTTGTAAACCGAGCTGCAATTGAAGAAACAAGTTATGAAACTTCTTAGCCAAACAGAACCTCTGCCAAACAGAATCTCTAGTTTGTTAGGATTAGTATAACTAATTTCGTTTAGCAGTTTGGTTTTGCAACTAATTCTAAGTCGGTGATTGGGTGTATATATTCTTGTATTCTGTTCATTTGAAATTGGTTGGATTAAATAAACTACTGATAGAGTTAGAGAGAGAAACTCTCTTCTTCTTCAATGTCTCTACTACATACTTGTTCATGGTATCAAAGCCATTAGACCTCCGTCTATGATAATGGTCACACAACCTTCAAATTCATCTTCATCTTCTACAATGATCCACTCTCCGATCTACCTACTGTCCAATATCTGCAACCTGATCACAATCAGGCTTGATTCGTCTAATTACGTTCCATGGAAGTTCCAATTTACAGCTATTTTGAAGGCTCATTCTCTGTATGGTTTTGTTGATGGATCTATCACTTGCCCTAACGAATTTGTGCAAGATGAAACTGGTTCAGTTACGAACGAAGTAAATCCAGATTTCAGAAATTGGATCGCTCAAGATCAAGCATTGATGACTCTCATCAATGCGACTCTATCTCCCTCAGCCTTGTCTCTGATCGTTGGTTACAAGAACTCAAAAGAAGTATGGGATGCTTTAGAGAGAAGGTTTTCCTCGCAATCTAGATCTAATATTCTGCAGTTGAAGACGAAGCTTCAAACAATCACAAAAGGATTTGATAATATTGATACATATATACAAAAGATCAAAGAACTAAAAGATAATCTCTCCTCTGTTGCTGTTCTTGTGGATGATGAAAATATATTGATCTACACTTTAAATGGACTTTCTACAGAGTACAGTGCTTTCAGAACAGCTATTCGAACCAGATCTCAAGTTTTGTCCCTTGAAGAACTTTATGTTTTGTTTCAAGCTGAAGAAATTGCGATGTGAATCTACTCAAAAGCAAGAGTCTCATATACAATCTGCTATGGTCGCGAGTCAATCTCGAAATCAATTTCTACAAAATAAGAATCATAATCTGTCACACCCCAACCCGCCTCGTGCGGATTAGGACACGTGTAACAATGCTACAAGCTCCCAATCACATTAATTTGTAAAGAAATATACGAATTACTAAGAAACACATGTGTTTAACCCCATTAAACATCTTTGTTGTTACAAAATAGGCCCCAAGGGCAAAATGGTCATTTATAAAGTATGTAAAATTTTTATACCAAAAGTTAGAATTTTGAGTCCCGATTCCAACGCAACAAACGGCACGCGAAACCGAGTTTTCTAGAAGAAGTTATGCATGTTTCCGTAAAAACGGACATGCTGGGGAAAAATACAAGGCGGATCGATCCCTTCATAATGGGCGGATCGATCCATTTATATTAGTCTCCCGCAGAATGTCCCCTTGGAAGGGCGGATCGATCCCTTCACAAATCGCGGATCGATCCCCTTCACAAATCTGCTGCCAAATTTTGTTTGCTGTCAAAACAAGTTTTAACTTACCAAAACACAACTAAAACATATGGAAACCTTATGAAACTTTGGGAAAACAATCCCAACACATTTCTAAACATGTTTAAACTCAAATTAAGCATGGATCATAAAATCATATTCACAATTTGATCAAATCAACCATGAACTCATTTCATTTGAAATACAACAAACTTTTCAACTTAAATTCTCAATTCTTATCCAAAATACATGAAACTTGTTGGAATTCAACTCAAAGTCATAACTAACATTATAAACACTAAAGAAACATGTCCAAAACACTAACGACACACCCGGACTTGCCGAGATGGTCAAATCCATTACTTGCACCCTACTAGAACAAAACGAAAGAGATTACACATATGTTCTCAAATTTACCTCCAACTCTCCAAAATACATGGTTGTGACCCAAGTTCACTTCCAACAACTTAAATATGAACATTAACATAAAAGACACCATACTTTACATCATTTTACAAGTTTCAAAAGAAATTTACAAGCATGAGGCTCAATCTCCCCCATCTCTCCCATCTCTCCCCATCTCTCCCATTCACAAGTCAAGACTTCAATTCACAAGTTGAGAACCTCAACCCACTAGTTATACTATAATATAAGTTTAAAACATATTTGCAAGCTCTAACTCTCTTCCCCATTCCCGAGCGCGTCACCTTCTCTCCGGATATCGCTCCGTACCTGCGGTGGTTGTTATGTACCACAACAGAAATAGGAAAACGGTTTTCTTAAGCAATTTGCTTAGTGAGCATTCTAAGCATGACTAAATGTTTAACATGTGCAATGCAACAATCAACATATAAATCATATTTGTAGTCGCCGAGTCACCGGTTTAATGATTCATTCAGACCCGAAGACCTCCCTTGGTCCCGTGGCCACTTCTATTCCTTGGACTTCTGTATTTCTCGGATTCTTCCTCTTCACCACCCTTATTACTCCCAACAATGAACCATTTTTCCGGTGCTCATTGACTATCACATAGACATATAAGCATATAAACATGCATCAACATATGGTTTTCACAAAATTGATATGAAATTCACAATCCACCAATATAGTAACTTCTAAACATGATATCAACAACCAAAGTTATACAAGGATTCATTGACCACCTTAAACACAATCATTTTTAGGCTAGAAAACTCACCTCACTCACAGCTTATACCCCAAATCAAGCTAATTATGCAGAATTCCTTAGTAATTCTTGCCCAATTCTTTCCCCCAGAGTAATTCCTATACAAAATCGGCAACCTCGGTCACCGATTGGCGTAAGCTACCAAAATTACAGCGAGTAAAACAGAAATTGAAGGTATAGAAACGACCGTCTTACCTCCACGAGTCCAAAAGTGGTTTCGATTTGTGAATCCGACGAACGACGGCAACGGAACGGCGAGAATTCGGCGTCGGTGACGTTTTACGTCTTCTCTCGGTGCTCTCTCTGTTTTCTCTGGATTAATTCCAGCAGATTGAGAGTATTAACTCTCTGTTTTGACACATATTGCATGTGTAGATGAGGTGTCTTCACCTCAATACTCATTATTTCCGTTTACACCCCCGAAATTTCTTAAGTTCTTATTATGAGATTCCCAAACATTCCATTAACTACCCGATTATCTAATGAGGGTTTGTCTAAGTTTCGTATGGGTCCCAACGTGGGTCCCACATATTTTGTGAAATTGCTATCGCACCTACTAATTTTACATCTTTTTCATTTATACCCTTATTTGGGTGTCCAAACTAATGCTAACACATATCAACATGTAATATGAAAGCAACTTAGCAAATATCCATGTAATCACATAAAAATGCATTTAATCACTTAAAATGCAAATTACCAATTTACCCTTCACTGGGTTCCATTTCAATACCTGTCCCACCTCACTGGGGACTTTTCCAACTAGTGTCCCTCTCTGAACACTTTTTACTTGGGCGAGTCCAAGCCTCCCCTTAATCCATTTTATACACTAATTTCACTAATTAATGCATATTAATACAAATAATTAACCCGTTCTCCGGGTACCGGTGTTACATTTCTCCCTCCCTAAAAGGGAGTTTGGTCCCCAAACTTACTCTTACCTCAAGAATTGAAGAGATGCGGGTACTTGGCTCGGATCTCATCCTCCCGCTCCCAAGTAGCCTCTTCCACTGAATGGCTTCGCCATTGAACCATCACCAAGGGAATCACTTTGGTCCTCAATACTTGATCCTTCCTATCAAGAATTTGCACTGGATGTTCCACGTAAGTTAAATCTTCCCGAATCTCTAACGGTTCCGGAATGATAACATGTTTCGAATCCGGCACATAACGTCGAAGCATCGATACGTGAAACACATTATGAACATTCTCTAATTCTTGTGGCAGCTCTAACCGATAAGCTAATGGCCCAACTCGATTAAGAATCAAATACGGCCCAACATATCTCGGACTAAGCTTACCTCGCTTACCAAAACGTGCTATGCCTTTTGATGGTGATACTTTCAAAAACACATAGTCACCCACCTCAAACTCCAACGGTCTTCTACCCGTATCCGCATAACTTTTATAACGACTTTGAGCCGTTTGTAACCGTTGCTTAATCAATTGAATCTTGTCAGTAGTGATTTGCACTATCTCTGGTCCCAAAAGTTGTTTTTCTCCAACTTCTGTCCAACACACCGGCGATCTACACTTTCTACCATATAGTGCCTCATAAGGCGCCATTCCAATGCTAGTTTGGAAGCTGTTATTGTAAGAAAATTCAATCAACGGCAAATGAGTTTCCCAATCAGCTTTAAAATCCATAACACATACTCTCAACATATCTTTCAAAATTTGAATCACTCGCTCGGATTGACCATCGGTCTGGGGATGAAATGCAGTACTAAAATGTAAAGCTGTCCCCATAGCCCTTTGTAAACTCTCCCAAAATCTTGATACGAACCGAGTGTCACGATCTGACACTATCGACACTGGTGCTCCATGAAGCCGTATAATCTCTCTAATATAAATCTCTGCAAGTTTTGATGGATCTTTGGTCTTAATAGGTAGGAAATGGGCTGACTTAGTCAACCGGTCTACAATCACCCATATGCTATCATTTGACTTTTGAGACTTTGGAAATCCCGAGACGAAATCCATTGTAATATGTTCCCACTTCCACTCTGGTATCTCTAAAGGATGTAACTCTCCTCCGGGTCGTTGATGTTCAATTTTCACTTTTTGACAGGCATGCATTTAGACACAAATTCTGCTACCTCTCGTTTCATACCACTCCACCAGTAAATTTCTCGCAAGTCTCTGTACATTTTGGTACTACCCCGGATGTACAGAATATCTTGTATTGTGGGCTTCCTCCATAACTTTATTTCTCAGATCTCCAACTTTAGGTACACATAATCGGTTAATATATTTCAGAACACCATCTTGGAAACTAAATTCTGGCCTTCTCCCCTCTGGTAACTCATCCACAATCTTCTTGAATTCTGGATCTAAGAGCGGATTAGTCTTGATTTCACCAATTAAACTTGGCTGTGCCACGATCGCAGCCATTAAACCACCTCTAATTTTAGGAACTACCTCAAGCTTCAATTGTTCAAATTCCTTTATCAACTTTTCCTGTCCAGTCAAGGAATAAGCTAAGTTTTCTGACGACTTCCGACTCAAGGCATCGGCAACTACATTGGCTTTTCCCGGGTGATACTGAATTTTTAAATCATAATCTTTCATGAGTTCTAACCATCTTCTTTGTCTCATATTAAGATCCCTCTGAGTGAATAGGTATTTAAGACTTTTATGATCCGTGAAGATTTCACAAGTTTCCCCGTATAGATAATGTCTCCAAATCTTTAACGCAAAAATTACCGCTGCTAATTCCAAATCGTGAGTTGGATAGTTCTTTTCATGAGACCTCAACTGTCGTGAAGCATATGCTATTACCTTGTCATCTTGTGTTACCACACATCCCAAGCCTTGGTGCGAAGCATCACTGTATATTCTGAAATTTCCAGTGCTTGTTGGAATTGTAAGTATTGGTGCCGTAGTCAACTTTTTCTTCAATGCTACAAAACAATCTTCACATTCCTTGTTCCACTCAAACGGTACATCTTTTCTCATCAACCTTGTCATTGGCGTTGCAATTCTAGAAAAGTCTTTAACAAACCTTCGATAATATCCGGCTAACCCCAAGAAACTTCGAATCTCGGACACATTTGTCGGTCTTGACCAATTCATAACAGCTTCAATCTTCTGTGGGTCAACAGAAATACCCTCTTTAGAAATCACGTGTCCTAGAAAAGTGACACTCGTCAACCAAAATTCGCTCTTCTTCAACTTCCCAAACAATTGTTTCTCTCGAAGTCGCTGCAAAACTAGTCTCAAGTGTCGTTCATGCTCTTCCGGACTCTTAGAATAAATGAGAATGTCATCAATGAATACAATAACGAACTCATCCAAATATGATTTGAATACACGGTTCATCAAATCCATGAAGGCAGCAGGCGCATTAGTAACCCCAAACGGCATCACTAGAAATTCATAGTGCCCGTAACGGGTCCTAAAGGCTGTCTTCTCCACATCCTTAGCTTTAACTTTCAGTTGATGGTACCCAGATCGTAAGTCAATCTTTGAAAATACCTCAGCCCCTTGAAGTTGATCGAATAGATCGTCAATACGTGGCAACGGGTATTTGTTCTTGATGGTTACTTTGTTGATCTCCCGGTAGTCAATACACATCCGCATTGTACCATCTTTCTTCTTCACGAATAGTACTGGTGCACCCCACGGGGACACACTAGGTCGGATAAAACCCTTGTCTAGCAACTCTTGCAACTGTATCTTTAACTCTTTCAACTCAACTGGTGCCATTCGATATGGTGCTCGTGAAATTGGTTGGGTTCCCGGCATAACATCAATACCAAATTCAATTTCTCGATCAATCAATACACTAGGTAACTCCTCAGGGAATACATCTGGAAACTCTCTAACTACCGGAATATCTTCAAGTTTTAAATCGAGACCTCTAGTATCAAGAATACTACACAGAAACCCCCGGCAACCCTTCTTTAATAAGCGACAAGCTTCAATAGCTGACACGATATACGGCGGTGATACAACACCCTTACCTTGAAAATAAAACTCATCTTGATTCGGAATACGGAATGCTACTCCTTTAGTGTTACAATCAATATTAGCATGATTAGCCGCTAACCAATCCATACCCAATATAACATCGAAGTGTTGAATTACTAATGGTACCAAATCAACAGTTAACTCTTTACCATTCACATTAATCTCACACTTTCTAAACACACCCGAACTAACCAACGGAGCCCCCAACGGTATCGCGACAGATAAATCATAGTTTAGGAACTCTAATGGTTTATCTAAATGTTTAGCAAAGTGGTGTGACACGAATGAGTGTGTGGATCCCGAATCTATAAGTACATTTGCTAGATGTGAGCAAATGGGAACCATACCTGAAACAACGGTATCGGCAGAAGCGGTCTCTCCCGGCCTGAGTTGGAATGATCTTGCCTCTCGTTGCTCCCTCCTCGGAGGTTGAGTAGTCCTTGGTGTGATAGCCCTGGCCGCAGAAGAATCTGAACCTGATGCTCCTTGGCGTCTAGTAGGACAATCCTTAGATTGATGTCCCAATTCCTTACAAGTGAAGCATCGACCTCTCATATCTATATTCTGATTTGGATAGTTTCTGGCGATGTGTCCCGGTTGTCGGCAACTATTGCAAATGATTGGGTTTGGAAGTTGATTGCACCGGCCCCAATGAAATTTCTGACAAGTCTGACACCTCGGTTTATTTCCACCAGAACCACTACCAATACTAGCTGATGATCCTCCTAAACTCTATCTTTTTGCACTCCCCTGACCACTGAACTGACTTGATCCCGGTCGTTTACTTTGTTGACTCGGTGGTGGTGGCAAGTTTGAAATATAACCAAGGTCTCTCTCAGCAATAGAAGCAATGTCCAATGCCTTAGCATAAGTCTCTGGACGGAATACGGTCACTCGTCCTCGGATGTCACCTCGAAGTCCCGCTACAAACTTCCTTGCTTTCACTTTCTCGGTTGTTACAATGTCCCCGGTAAACCTTGCCAAACTCGTAAATTGCGTGGAGTACTCCCGGACTGACTTTCCCCCTTGTACCAACTCCATGAATTCTTGAGCCTTTTGATCCCCAAATGACTCTGGAAAATATTGATCATTGAAAATCTCAAGAAATTGGTCCCACGTTGTCGGTTGACCCGGACCCAGCTTAGTACGCCACCAATATTGCGCTTCATCTTTTAACGTGTCTGCAGCAAATAGCACTTTTTGTTCATCAGTAAATGGTAATACCCGGAAGATCTTCTCCATATCCGAGATCCAAAAATTCGCCTTCATCGGATCGGCTTCCCCGCGGAATATGGTTGGCTTTTGTTTGTGGAATTTTGAAATAGTAACAATGTCTTCCCTTGGATTCGGATTCGGTTGTACCGGTCTCTCTTCGATCACATGAGTTTCTGCTACTCGTACCAACCCTTCGATTGCTCTTTCAACCCGTTCCATTCGGTTTGAGGTGTCACCTCCAGACATGATGCCTGGCACCCACATATAGTACACACATGCACGTTACTTTTAAATAAACACATGGCATGCTTATCAACATTAAAACATGCTAAGTAAACGTGTATGCATGCTTATGCAACTACGTGTCATTGTGTGCACACTACGCGTCGTATACGTCTCTCGTCCCCAAAGGCTCTAGCCAACTGCTCTGATACCAAAAATTGTCACACCCCAACCCGCCTCGTGCGGATTAGGACACGTGTAACAATGCTACAAGCTCCCAATCACATTAATTTGTAAAGAAATATACGAATTACTAAGAAACACATGTGTTTAACCCCATTAAACATCTTTGTTGTTACAAAATAGGCCCCAAGGGCAAAATGGTCATTTATAAAGTATGTAAAATTTTTATACCAAAAGTTAGAATTTTGAGTCCCGATTCCAACGCAACAAACGGCACGCGAAACCGAGTTTTCTAGAAGAAGTTATGCATGTTTCCGTAAAAACGGACATGCTGGGGAAAAATACAAGGCGGATCGATCCCTTCATAATGGGCGGATCGATCCATTTATATTAGTCTCCCGCAGAATGTCCCCTTGGAAGGGCGGATCGATCCCTTCACAAATCGCGGATCGATCCCCTTCACAAATCTGCTGCCAAATTTTGTTTGCTGTCAAAACAAGTTTTAACTTACCAAAACACAACCAAAACATATGGAAACCTTATGAAACTTTGGGAAAACAATCCCAACACATTTCTAAACATGTTTAAACTCAAATTAAGCATGGATCATAAAATCATATTCACAATTTGATCAAATCAACCATGAACTCATTTCATTTGAAATACAACAAACTTTTCAACTTAAATTCTCAATTCTTATCCAAAATACATGAAACTTGTTGGAATTCAACTCAAAGTCATAACTAACATTATAAACACTAAAGAAACATGTCAAAAACACTAACGACACACCCGGACTTGCCGAGATGGTCAAATCCATTACTTGCACCCTACTAGAACAAAACGAAAGAGATTACACATATGTTCTCAAATTTACCTCCAACTCTCCAAAATACATGGTTGTGACCCAAGTTCACTTCCAACAACTTAAATATGAACATTAACATAAAAGACACCATACTTTACATCATTTTACAAGTTTCAAAAGAAATTTACAAGCATGAGGCTCAATCTCCCCCATCTCTCCCATCTCTCCCCATCTCTCCCATTCACAAGTCAAGACTTCAATTCACAAGTTGAGAACCTCAACCCACTAGTTATACTATAATATAAGTTTAAAACATATTTACAAGCTCTAACTCTCTTCCCCATTCCCGAGCGCGTCACCTTCTCTCCGGATATCGCTCCGTACCTGCAGTGGTTGTTATGTACCACAACAGAAATAGGAAAACGGTTTTCTTAAGCAATTTGCTTAGTGAGCATTCTAAGCATGACTGAATGTTTAACATGTGCAATGCAACAATCAACATATAAATCATATTTGTAGTCGCCGAGTCACCGGTTTAATGATTCATTCAGACCCGAAGACCTCCCTTGGTCCCGTGGCCACTTCTATCCCTTGGACTTCCGTATTTCTCGGATTCTTCCTCTTCACCACCCTTATTACTCCCAACAATGAACCATTTTCCCGGTGCTCATTGACTACCACATAGACATATAAGCATATAAACATGCATCAACATATGGTTTTCACAAAATTGATATGAAATTCACAATCCACCAATATAGTAACTTCTAAACATGATATCAACAACCAAAGTTATACAAGGATTCATTGACCACCTTAAACACAATCATTTTTAGGCTAGAAAACTCACCTCACTCACAGCTTATACCCCAAATCAAGCTAATTATGCAGAATTCCTTAGTAATTCTTGCCCAATTCTTTCCCCCGGAGTAATTCCTATACAAATTCGGCAACCTCGGTCACCGATTGGCGTAAGCTACCAAAATTACAGCGAGTAAAACAGAAATTGAAGGTATAGAAACGACCGTCTTACCTCCACGAGTCCAAAAGTGGTTTCGATTTGTGAATCCGACGAACGACGGCAACGGAACGGCGAGAATTCGGCGTCGGTGACGTTTTACGTCTTCTCTCGGTGCTCTCTCTGTTTTCTCTGGATTAATTCCAGCAGATTGAGAGTATTAACTCTCTGTTTTGACACATATTGCATGTGTAGATGAGGTGTCTTCACCTCAATACTCATTATTTCCGTTTACACCCCCGAAATTTCTTAAGTTCTTATTATGAGATTCCCAAACATTCCATTAACTACCCGATTATCTAATGAGGGTTTGTCTAAGTTTCGTATGGGTCCCAACGTGGGTCCCACATATTTTGTGAAATTGCTATCGCACCTACTAATTTTACATCTTTTTCATTTATACCCTTATTTGGGTGTCCAAACTAATGCTAACACATATCAACATGTAATATGAAAGTAACTTAGCAAATATCCATGTAATCACATAAAAATGCATTTAATCACTTAAAATGCAAATTACCAATTTACCCTTCACTGGGTTCCATTTCAATACCTGTCCCACCTCACTGGGGACTTTTCCAACTAGTGTCCCTCTCTGAACACTTTTTACTTGGGCGAGTCCAAGCCTCCCCTTAATCCATTTTATACACTAATTTCACTAATTAATGCATATTAATACAAATAATTAACCCGTTCTCCGGGTACGGGTGTTACATAATCAGTTCAACAATGCCTTGAATCAGAATAATTTCAGAGGTAGAGGACGAGGAAAATCCTTTGGAAGAGGAGGAAGATTCAACAACTATGGAAGGTCAAACAATCAATTTCATACAAATTTCAACAAAAATTCTTATCAGCAAGGTCAGAAATCAAATTCTGTCCAACAACAAGCTTATCAAATCTGCAATAGGCCTAATCATACGGCTGTTGATTGCTATCACCGCATGAACTATGCATATCAAGGAAAGAATCCACCAAGCCAATTGGTTGCCATGAATGCTTCTTATGGTTCAGATCTGAATAACTCAAATATCTGGTTCACTGATTCTGGAGCTTCCTCCCACATGACCAATGATCTGGCCAATCTGAATATATCAAATGAGTACACTGGTTCGGATGATATTGCTATTGCTAATGGTCAAGGTTTGAGTATTTCTCATATTGGAAGTAGTTCTCTTTCTACTAATTCCCATTCCTTTGGTCTTAAGAATGTTCTTTGTGTGCCCTCTCTTAGCTCTAATTTGTTGTCTGTTCACAAACTGTGTGTTGATAATCATTGTAAATGTATTTTTGACTCTCAAATGCTTGAAATTCAGGATCTCAAGACGGGCAAAACACTTTACAAAGGACCTTGCCATAATGGACTTTATCCTGTTCAAGCCTCTCAGCTTAGTCACTCAGCTTCTAAAGACAGTTCTTCACCTACTCCATCTGTTCTGCTACATTCTGCACACTTAGGCCAGCAAGTTAGCCATACTTTGTGGCATAACAGGCTTGGTCATCCTTCTAATAAGGTGCTTCACCAAATTCTGTCTACAACTTCAATTCCTTGTGTAAAAAATCCATCTGATACTAGTTCTGTATGTGAACATTGCTTGTATGGGAAAATGTGTAAACTACCATTTCCCATTTCTGACTCTGTTACTTGCTCACCTCTTGAAATAACACATAGTGATCTTTGGGGGGTTGCCCCATTTAAGTCTTCTCATGGTTTTCTATATTTTATTTCTTTCATTGATGATTTTAGTAGGTTTACTTGGATTTACCCTCTCAAGTATAAATCTGAAGCTTTTTCTACTTTCTGTCACTTTAAAGCACTTGTTGAGAATGCCTTTAGTACTAAAATCAAAATCTTGAGAAGTGATGGAGGTGGGGAATACAAGAAAACTGAGTTTCTTCATTTTCTTTCTTCTTCTGGTATACAACATCAAAGATCTTGCCCTCACACCTCTCAGTAAAATGGAGTTGCTGAGAGGAAACATAGACATATAGTAGAAACAGGGATTACTCTCATGTCTACTGCTTCCCTTCCTCCTCCTTTTTGGTTCAATAGCTTCTCCACTGCCACTTTTTTAATTAGTAGAATGCCTAGTTCCAACACTGGTGACAAATCTCTTTTTGAATTGTTATATGGTCTTACTCCTCCTTACTCTTCATTTAAGACCTTTGGTTGTGCATGCTACCCATTATTAAGGCCATATAACAAACACAAATTGGAACCTCGAACAACCAAATGTATATTTTTAGGATATCCTCTGGACTATAAGGGCTACTTGTGTCTAGATCACGCTAAAAATAAAATGTACATTTCTAGGCATGTTCTCTTTGATGAAAATTCTTTTCCAGCAGTGTCCTTGTTACCTACCCCTCCTAACTATGATCTATCACAGTGGGTACCTCACTCATCTATTCCTAGCTCCTATAATACCTTTTTACCCAATTCAAAACTGCTCCTATTCAGTCCTGCTCTTCTCTACTCCCTATTCTGCCCAGTTCTATCTTATCTGCTTCTCTGTCCCAGCCTTCCCTCTCTGATTCCAACTTTGTCCCTGCTCCTTCTTCAACTAATCAACCCCCATTTTCCTCCACAAATCCTGCTCCTCCAGCTCCTCCTCAGCTCACTTCTTCTTCTGTGTCAAATACTCACTCCATGAAAACCAGGTCCAAATCTGGTATCACTAAAAAGAAAGCTTTTACAGCTCATACAACTCCATCTGAACCTTCCTCATATAGTATAGCTGCCAAGAGTCCTCAATGGAGAACTGCTATGGCAGAAGAATTTTCCTCCTTGCGTAAACAAGGAACATGGTCATTAGTTCCTCTTCCTTCTGGTAAAAACTTAGTGGGTTGTAAATGGGTGTACAAATTGAAACATAATGCTGATGGCAGCATTTCCAGATACAAAGCTCGGCTTGTTGCCAAAGGGTTTCATCAGGAAGAGGGGTTGGATTATTCAGAGACCTTTAGTCCAGTTGTGAAGTACACTACTGTGAGATTGGTTCTTAAACTTGCATCACATTTTGGATGGTCATTAAGGCAGCTTGATGTTAAAAATGCCTTCTTACATGGTGCTCTTATAGAGGAAGTTTATATGACTCAACCTCCTGGTTTCATTGATCCTGTTCATCCTTCTCCAGTTTGTAGACTTCACAAAGCAATCTATGGGTTGAAACAAGCTCCACGGGCTTGGTTTGAAACATTTACTACCCAGCTTCTTCAATATAATTTTTCCCAGTCACAAGCTGATTCATCTTTGTTTATTCGAACTCTTGGTTCCTCCACTACCATTCTTCTTTTGTACGTGGATGATATTATTCTTACTGGGAATGATCCTCCCTTCATCACTACACTAATCAAACAACTTAGTACTACCTTTGAAATGAAGGACTTAGGTCCTCTCAACTATTTTTTGGGTCTTGAAATTCATTCCTCAGCCACTGGCATTTCTGTTACTCAACAAAAATACCTTCAAGATCTCCTGTTTAAAGCCCAAATGCATGAATCTAAACCTTGTAAAACCCCTTCAGCTGCCTCTATCAAACTTAGTAAGACTGATGGGTCTCCTCTTTCTGATCCCACTTCATATAGAAGCATTATAGGAGCTCTACAATACTTAACTTTTACCAGGCCAGATATTACATTTGCTGTAAATCATGTTTGCCAATCCATGCACTGTCCCACAGATATTCATTATGCTGCTGTCAAAAGAATTTTAAGATACCTACATGGATCTTCATCTCTTGGTCTTCATTTTTCTCGAAACTCTCTAAATTTAACAGCATTTACTGATGCTGATTGGACCGGAGACCCACATGATAGAAGGTCTACTAGTGAGTGTCTTGTTTTTCTTGGCTCGGATCCTATTAGTTGGAGCTCCAAGAAGCAACACACAGTTGCTAGATCATCCACCGAAGCTGAGTATAGAGCTTTAGCTCTCACCGCTGCAGAGTTAGCATGGGTTCGAATGTTACTCTGTGATCTCCATGTTCCTTTATTTCAGATTCCGACCATCTATTGTGATAATATTTCAGCTTTGGCCTTAGCTTCGAATCCGGTCTTTCATGCGAGAACAAAGCACATCGAGATTGATTATCATTTTGTCCGTGAACGAGTTGTTCGCAAAGATCTAGATGTTCAATTTGTTAGCTCTTCTGACCAACTTGCTGATTTCCTTACCAAAGGTCTCCCTTCCGCGAAGTTTCTTTCTTTTCGGAACAAACTGCTGCGTCCCCACATCAGTTTGAGGGAGGCTGTAAACCGAGCTGCAATTGAAGAAACAAGTTATGAAACTTCTTAGCCAAACAGAACCTCTGCCAAACAGAATCTCTAGTTTGTTAGGATTAGTATAACTAATTTCGTTTAGCAGTTTGGTTTTGTAACTAATTCTAAGTCGGTGATTGGGTGTATATATTCTTGTATTCTGTTCATTTGAAATTGGTTGGATTAAATAAACTACTGATAGAGTTAGAGAGAGAAACTCTCTTCTTCTTCAATGTCTCTACTACATACTTGTTCAATGGTATGGGTTGCTCGCATTGGTGTAGTGGGAGATGCGACCAAGTGAGTACTGGTTGAAAACGAAACGACAAGTGGTAGTTGTTCGAGGCGAAACCGACTGAGGCTAAGTTGTTCGTGAACTAAGCAATCACCACCTCTTCTAATGAGAGTTATATATTGATTGGAGAGAAGTTATCTCAAACAGCTATTATTATGCCGTTTGGACACCAACCGGTCGAGTGTTAGCCATTTGGTTCCAAAAGGCTTTCTTTGGCCATTTTGTCATAGAAAGGATCTCTCTCTGTCATTTCATTGTACAATAGTCGAACTTAAGCATAGAATAAAGTTAAGTTTTCATCTCTAAAGATCTTTAAATTTGTGTATAACCAATACCAGTGTGACCCTCCAAAACTTTAAGTCATCTTAGGTTGTAGTACCCAAGAACACCACCAGTATTCAATCCCTATTTATTGTTAAGTAGAAAAAAAAAAGGTTTGAGTTGTTAATTTTTAAAAGTATAATTGCACAGATGAAGGTCACACCCAAAAGGTCACACTCAAAGACAATCTCTCGATCCAGGTATACTTGTAGTATTGCCCGATACTTGGTATGCCTACGTGATACTATGTTCGGATAAAAAAAAGTCCAGCACTAGAAAGTTGTATGTTTCGCAACCAAACTTAACCTTGCAACTGAACCGAAATTCCTAACCCTGCTACTAAACCGAAATTCCTACCAGAAACAATGGGCAAAATGGTCATTTGATTCTAAGGCCCCGCTACCCTTTTTCGTCTCTCTTCCTCACTGTGTGTGCTTTGTGAGAGGAAGATATATAAAGCTGTCCCTACAGTTTTTCCATGGTAAAATACTTCCCCCCCACTCTCTCTCTCTCTCTAACTTTTTACCTTCTCTCTCTATTTACATAATAACCTGATTACTTCAGAGAAAAAAAAGGAATTACTAAGTAAAGCTAGAGAGGTAGAGATAGAAGGGGGTAACACTAACAGGGGATGAAGAAAGTGTCTTCCTTGTGGTGGTTAAGCATTGGAAGAAGGTTGCTAAAGAAGATTAAAAAAGCTCTGTCATAAAACTAGTGTCCCAGAAGAGAGATAAAAGGGGTATAATTGTTGAAGTCAGAGAGGGGAAAAAAAAAGGAGGAGAGAGAGAGAGAGAAAGAGAGAGAGATGGTGGGCTCAGGAGCATCAGATAGGAGCAAAGAAGCAGTTGGGATGATGGCCCTTCATGATGCCCTCAGAGGCGTCTGTCTCAACTCAGACTGGACTTACTCAGTCTTCTGGACAATCCGTCCCCGCCCGTATCTCTCTCTCTCTAAACTCACATAAGACAAATTTCATATCGCTTGTTCATTTATACTGTTTCCTTAACTGGGTCCCTGCCATTTTTGCAGGAGAATTAGAGGTGGTAATGGTTGCAAAGTTGGAGACGACAATGGTAGCTTGTGAGTTAACTTAGTTCTTCTCTACTTGATTTTCTTGCAAAAACAGAGTAAATATGGAGAAAATTGGACAAATGAGAGATGGGATTTTTGTAATCATTGATTTTACCACTTGTAATGAGAGATGGGTACTTTTTTGTTTTATTTATTTATTTTTTATTTTGTGATTTCTGTGCTGGGTAATTTCTTGAATTGGGTTTTTTTGTGTAATTTTTGCAGGATGTTGATGTGGGAAGATGGGTTTTGCAGAGGAAGAGTTGCAGAGAGTTTGGAAGAGATTGATGGTGAAGATCCTGTTAGAAAAGCTTTCAGCAAAATGTCAATTCAATTATATAACTATGGAGAAGGGTGGGTACTGGGTAGGTGGTTTTAGGTTGATTTTGTAATCACTCTCTCTCTCTCTCTCTCTCTCTCTCTCTCTCTCTCTCTTTCTCTCTCTCTCACACACACACACACACACACATTGAATGTGAACACTTTTAGGAGAATAAATATTGGAAATGAAAGAAGAAAAGAAAATCTGATGTTTGTGTTCCAGGAGAATAAAAATTGGAAATGAAAGAAGAAAAGAAAATCTGATGTTTGTGTTCCTGAATGATTGAGTATGTTGGTTTGATTTGAACAGGTTAATGGGAAAAGTTGCTTCTGATAAGTGTCATAAATGGGTATTCAAAGAGCCTTCAGAGTGTGAACCAAACATCTCCAACTACTGGCAAAGTTCTTTTGATGCTGTATGTACTATAAACTACTCCAAAACAAGCCTTTTGTTCTTCAAATAGTTTTCAATTTCAACAATAAAATATACTACTAGTTTGTTTGTGGAGGTAACATAATATTATGGGAAAATGAACTTTTACTCATTGTTCTGATTAATTTGTAAACATTTGAGTATTTTTTTCCTTTTCTGTTTTCTGTCAATAATTGCAGCTTCCCTCTGAATGGACTGATCAGTTCGAGTCAGGCATTCAGGTCAGCAGATAAGTTATGTACTCCATCAGTTTAAGGGAGTGTTGTTTGTCAAGTGATTTTAGTAACTTTCTTTAATTTGTCTGTATTTACCAGACTATAGCTGTAATTCAAGCTGGCCATGGCCTCCTTCAACTTGGTTCCTGCAAGATTGTGAGTTCACATTGCCATTGTTTTTCTGTAATTTAGTATCTGCTGCCAGATTTTTTTTTAAAGTATTCTTTTGTAAGGCCTGTTTGGTGGCTTCGGTGCATGGATTTAGTTAGGAAAAGGAAAAGAAAACACAGAAAAAAAACCTTATTTGTTCGTTTGGTTAGGAAGGAAAAAGAGATAATAAAAAAATAAAAAAAAAGAAAGAAAGAGAAAAATAAACGAAAATAGGATGAAATAAATTTTAAGTGTTCAATCATGTGAGTCACTAGTTCCAATAATATTTTATAAAATTTTAGTTTCTAATTAAATTTTTTTGTTTTTTATTTTTTAAAGTAAGGAGAAAACACGAGTAAAAACCTTGGAGATTTCCTTCTGGTTTTTCTACCATTTTCCTTTGATTTTGTAAATCCACAAATCAAATGGAGTCTAAAAATAATTTGTGCACACTCACACACAACACTGATACTAATGAGGTACTCATTTGAATGCTTTAATCACATTGAGAAACAATTTATATATCTATCCTCCTCAGATACCAGAAGACCTTCACTTTGTGCTGAGAATGAGACATACCTTTGAATCTCTTGGCTACCAATCTGGATTTTACCTTTCCCAACTTTTCTCTTCAACCAGAAACAATTCATCTTCTCCCTCCCTTCCTTCAAAGCAACCTTCAATGCTTGCCCGCCCTCCTCCTCCGATTTTCAATTGGGGCCCACGGCCAATTCCATCTCCAACCTTTCAAAACTCTGCTAGAATGGGATTCCCTCATACCAAAGACGAAACCCATATGTTTCTTCTTCCTCATTCGTCCGAAACCCGAATGGAAGATATGATCGGAGATCATGAAAACGATATCAAGTGGCCTAATGGGTTGACCTTCTTCAATGCTCTCACCGGACGAGCCGATGATTCCAAGCTTTTGTTCAACCCGGACGGACTAGGAAACAAGCAAGACGATACTAATAATCCGAGTACAGATGCTTCGAATATGCATAACAGTGGTGGTGGTGCGAATCCCAACGAGTTCTTGAGCTTGGACAGCCACCATGAGAGCACGAGGAAGATGGAAAACAAGTTTAAGAGGAGCTTTACATTGCCTGCACGAATGGTTTCATCATCTTCATCAACTTCGCTCGATCATCACGGGCACAATCCAGTGGAATATAATAGAAATCCAGAAGGGGGAATGTACTCTGATGTGATGGAGACCTTCCTAGAGTGATTTTAGGAGATCGAAATAAAGGGTGAGAAGTTGTATGTAGGAAAAGCTTTTACTCTCTTTTGCTGCTCACAGTCCTGTGCTTTGTTTTAGCTCTGTTTCACATGTTATGTTTCTTTGTTCCTTTTATTGAACTTTTAACCATCATCAGTTTTAGTTTATGCAAACACGAAAAACTTTCCTCGAGATATTTTCTTCGATACTGTGGTGGTTTTTTGAACCTAAGAATCAGTAGTTGCTTGTTTTTTGAGGTTCAACCCAGATGAGCAAGTGTGGATTGCGCTGCCAAAGCTTGGTTTAGGTGATTAAGTTGGTAGGGATGTATTGTAGTAGTAGTTTTTTTTGGCATATAATTTACGTCTTTTGTCATTATTTTTGGGGTGACTGATTGCAGTTTCTCGTGAGGTTGCTGAGTCGAATTCCTTGAGGCCATTGAGACAATTAGTCTCGTGATGGGGCTCGGAGAACTACTTGCCTAGTTTATAAGAGGAAAATGCTCAACTACACCAGATTTAAATGCCTATATTGTTTACCTGCTTATGTGTCAATGATACTTTTGAAATAAAATATAATTTTAAGTTCTTTTGTTTTCAAACTAAAGAAGGGTTTTAGTTATCCATATCAGTATAGTCTTTTTAAGGTGTCTTTTTTTAGATGTAGCTAGCATTCCTGTTTATGAAACCAGACATTCCACGACGAAAAATTTGCAGTCTGAGAAAACTATCTGCATAATTAATTATACTCCGTAGTTGATAAAATCGGTGTGTTCTATTTTTATACCAAAAACAAAAAACATAAAAAGGGGAAGAAAAAAAAAGTCTTGTGAACACACTATAGTGCTCACTTAGTCTACTGGTGTTTAGATGCAAATAAAATATTTGGGTCCAACTAAATTGCACTCAATCAGGGGGAAACAAAGCAATGGACAAATTGGCATTTTGTCTTAATTCAAGTATCATCATTAAGGAAAACAAGTCAATCGTCAACAATTTGTAGAGCTGTTAAAGCAGACATGACTCAGCAAGCCTTCTATATTTTAGTATTTGATTCTCATGTTGTATGTGCTTTTCCAGCTCTATTTCAAAGCATATGGTGGGTTTTTATTTTTTTATTTTATTATTTTGTTTTTTTAAGTGTCCTTTTCTTGCATTTAGATAGAAGCAGAAGCATATTTACAAGAGCACGAGAAAGAATAAGAAAAATACATTAAAACCTCTAATATGGACAAGTTTCTGCAATAGCGTGCGCTAAGATTTTGAAGTGGTTCATAAAATTAATTCAAACAAGCCAATACATATGCTTTGTGTGAGAAACACTTTTGAGACCACACGTGCATTTGAAAATTGATTCTAAAAATGTCGTAGATCAAATAATAGCACTTCCAAAAACAAACCAAGATTGTCTTTTAAAAAATAAAAAAAAGAAATCTAGGTGAAACCCCGAATCCACACCCTGTTTCAGAAATTACACTGACTCTATATTTGGTTCCACAACATCATCAATTGTGGATGTTTTCATGGCATGACATTCCTTGCAAGCCGTGAAAAACCACCGGAAAAATCTCCGGCCAAACCACGACCTTCTGCCAGTTTTATCTCTACGTTGATTCTCAATTCTCTTCTCTTCATGAACAACTTTTTGAGCTTTCTTTTGATTCAAAACTTTGTTTTTGGGATTCTTCAACACCAGCACTGGTGTAATGAACTGCCACCTTTGAGGATACACATTCTGTGGAGCCAAACAAGGCCTATAATTTCTTTGGTACTTTTTGCTTCCATCTTTGCCTTGATTCAATAGTTTCCTCTCACAAGAAGCCTCACTTGTGCTTGTTCTTGCACTGCTGCAGTTACTACTCCAGCTGTTAGTACTGTTACTCCGTGACCACATTAACGAGTCTTTGCTGCCGATACTGCTCGTTCGGCTTGTGGATCGAGGATAGTTAGCACTTAAGGCCGCGTTTGGCTGGAATGGAAAAGAATGCGGTAAAAGCCGGCCATTGGAGAACAAGTGATCGGCAGGGGAGTTTGGTGAGTCGGGCGTGGGACAACCGAACTCGAACTGGGATTCTTGGCCTTGAATTGGGATGATCGGAAACGAAAACTTGTCGCCGGAGCTCTTCTTTCGTTGATGATTTTCCATGGAATTCAGTGTTGCAAAGTCTGTTTCCAAGAATTGAGTATAAGATTAGATATATATAATACCTTGCTCATGTGAACCATATGAGCAAGGTGTATGGATTTCCTTTATTCCTTAAAAGAGGGGCATTGAAAATATGAAATGGGGCCTTTGTTGGCCCATCCTGATAAGCTTGGTGGTCTAAATCATGTAAATTTTCTTTGACAACTCAATCTTTGATTAATTATTATGGTGAATTAATAATAGGCATACCATGGGTTATTGAAAATGTGGAAAATAACACTTTTCTCACCCTGTAGTTTATTCATTGTGTCATTTTCACTTTATACTAAAAAACCTCTATATTTCTTGTTGAAATTGCATTTTCATGTTATTAATGCTAAAAGTGAAATTTTTTTTTGGGGTGCTGAATGTCAATTTTGACACTATCATACTGCGAAAAATGGATTTTTTTTTCTTTTTTTCTCTCTCCCATGCTTTCATCAGTAGTACTGTAAAACATTATTTCCATTATAATGACATAGGTGGATGACCAGATTTGATTGTAACTTGAATAAAGATTGAGAGAGACTATTTTGTTAAAATTGAATAGATGAATTAAAGTGACACAAAATGAAAATAATTAGCAAGGGTATGTTCAAACTTGATATATATTGTTAGATTCATTCTCTAATAGTTTAAGTTTTTAGAGTAATTGGTAACTCAATATGGTATCATGTCGTTGTTTGTGAGAGATCTTGGGTTTGACTCTCTATCATTGCTTTGGTGTACATATATGCATGCACCTTGTTGTTTGTCTCGACTATGATAGAACTTGGATGGAGTTTGGCCTATTGGCATTCGACGTGCGAGACGGGATCGCATCTGAGGACATGTTGAAATTTGATATACATTGTTGGACCCATTCTCTAATAGCTTAAACTTTTAGCGTAGTTGGTAACTCAACAGGATGACAAATATAATTTTTCTGAGAAAATGCCTATAAATTGAGGAAAATGCTAAGTGCAACTAAAAAAAAAGACCCCTCAATTGTTTATCTGCTGATGTGTTAATGGCAATTGTGAAATAAAATCTGATTTTTAAGTTCTTTTGTTTTGTAAATAAGAAGACTTTTAGTAATCTAAGTAAGCAAAATGTCTTTTTTAGGCGTATCTAGTATATACTCATTAATTAGTGTGTTCTTAAACTCAGCCATGTATTTGATAAAAGTCACTCTTCAGTATATGCACAATTGATTTGTTTTGATCTAAGGACTTGTGGGTCATGCATGCACATATGTAAAAGAAACTGCACAAACTCTTATTATGCTACCACGTTAATTTATATATATAATAGTATAACAAAAAATAAAGAATTAAATTAGACACCCTTTTAAAATAAGTAACAGTTGATAGTCTCTAAACTTTGGCTGATTTTCACTTAATTTAATTGATCTTGCTCAGTCTTTGTCCACCACTTGCTTTAGTTGTCCTTCTTTCCCAGATACACGGCCTCCAAAAACACTTTAACATAAAGCAAAATTGATTGTAATCTATAGAGAGAGAGAGAGAGAGAGAGAGAGAGAGAGAGAGCCAAGTGGCCAAGCAACTCAAGTGATAACGTATTGGGTGTTTGGGTGATCACAAGACCAAGCAATGATGGGTTCAACATTGCTTTCTTTGTGTTGTGGAAGCAAAGATAAAGAGGAAGGACTTCTTTTAAGCTAATGAGACCTATTTTAATCCTATTGAACACTTTTGGTCACTCCCAAAAATGGCGACAAAGCAGCTGTTAGGAAATACTTTGTCTCCCATTAGGGTTTCTGTAAAGGAACCCAAAGAGTCCATTTTCATTTCCATGTCATCATGCCTTTGGGGACCTTTAGTACCCCATTTTTAGCTCTTTCCTTCTCCAACCAAGCTATTCATTTGTTAAACTTGACTCTTTCTCATAGAGTTGAGACCCTAATTATGGCTATTTTGCAGAACCCAAACTCATAAAGTTCTCGTGAGTTGTGGGGAGAGTGGTGGTTGTTCAAGTTGACTCATTAACTAATTGGGACGTTTTATTATAATTTTTTTATTTTTATTTTTTATCATGTGTTGTATTGATCTCATATGAGAACATAAGTGTTAGGGCACGGGAGTACAAGGTTCAAACGCTAGTGCAAGGCTGACATGATTTTTACCAATTAAGCTAAGCCATCACTAGGGAGATTTTGTTTTGTTTTGTTTTTGTTTTTTTTTTTTGTTTTTTTTGTTTTAATAAATATTGTGAGAGATGTTAAATTTAACCACCAAATCTCTCCTTACATATGTATTTAGTATCACTCTTCGCATTCCGATCTTAGGGTTGTGATCCCAACCAAGCTATTAATTCATTTGTTAAACTTGACTCTTTCTTATAGAGTTGATACCCTAATTATGGCTATGTTGCAAAGAGCATTTTTGCTCATCTATGGTGATATATATCTTATTTTATTTTCATTTTGCCCATGTACTAGCAATATAATTACAAAAATGGGACACGTGTCATCCAGTAAAGGCCTAGGTAAGTAATAGTGGACCAAAAATGGGTGGACAAATATACTCGCATGTTGTAAAACCCAACTCATTAAGTCCTCGTGAGTTGTGTGGATGAGTGATTGTTCAAGTTGACTCATCTACCACTTGGAGTGTTTTTTTTTTTTCCAGAGTGTTGGGGGAAAATTACGTTTAATCTCTCCACAGGATCTGTAAGAAATCAATGCAAAAATGAAAAGAAAATAAAGAACAATCACACACAAGAACAATAGATTTCTATGTGGTTCGTCTATGCCTACGTCCACACCGTTGCAGAATTGTATTATGCTTTAGAGTTACAAAGAAAGTTGCAATCAATATTTACTGCCTTATAGTAAAGAGTATTTATAGCTTATACAAGTTTTCATACGAAGTAGCTTCCTAAACCAAATAGGAAACAGAAAAAACTATTGCCAAATCCCAATCCCAATCCCACTCGCACGGATCCCCTATGAGCAACATTTTAGAATGTCCACGGAAATCCTCACTCCCAAACTAGCGCTCTTGTCCGCTCGCACGGCCCCCACGCTCAACAATGCCATGCACAGATCCTTTCCTCATTTGCGAATAGAAGCTCCACCGAAACTACCTCGAGGTCTTGGGATTAGGCTCCACCATTCCTCTCAATCTCCCACTTGGAGACTAAACACAGTACCATTGTAACACATAACAAACCCTTCTCAAAGCAACAATCACATCCTTCTGCAATTTGTCTTTAAGTTCTACGTTTGAAGACCATCTAAAGTTCCACACAACTTCAGTTTGTCAATGGTCGACACAACCTTTGTCAACATGTTCGCCGGATTCTAACTCCCATTCATCTTCTCAAGTAATAGCACTCTATCATCCAAGAGAGAGCGTATAAAATGATACTCAACTGAATATGCTTTGTCTTTGAATGAAAAACTGGATTCTTTGCTAGATGAATAGCACTTTGACTTTCATTGTGCAAAATACTATTACTATGCTCCTTCTCCAATTCCTTCAAGAACCCTTGTAGCTAAATCATCATCTCAACATACTATGCTTTAGTAGTGGAGAGAGCTACGATCTTTTGTAATTGAGATACCCAACTAATAGTTGTACCACACAAAGTATAAACATATCCTGTTGTACTCTTTTTGGAATCTACATCGCCGGCCAAATCCGTGCCTACAGAATCTTGCAGTATCATATTTTCTGCTTTGAAACAAAGAGCCATCTTCGAAGTGCCCCTTAAATACCTGAGAACCCACTTCAGCACCTCCTAATGCTTTTTACCCAGAATACTCATGTACCTACTCATAACTTCCATTGCATGTCCAATGTCTGGACGTGTATATACCATAGCATACATGAGCCTCCCAACTATTGAAGCGTATGGAACTCTTTCCATATACTTCTGTTCTTCTTTAGTTTCTAGAAATTGCTCATTTGATAGCCTAAAGTGACTAGCCAAAGGAGAACCCACAGATTTTTCATCTTACATGCTAAACTTGCTAAGCACCCTCTTTATGTACTCTTCTTGTGACATTTTCAAAGTACCCGCTTCTCTGTCCCTGCTAATCCTCATCCCAAGGATCTGTTTAGCTTCACCCAGATATTTGATTACGAAGTGCTCAGACAACTGACACTTCAAATTATTTATATCTTGAATGCATCCTGCTAGCTGAATATCATCCACATAAAAGAGCAAAATGATGAAATCACTTCCAAACCTCTTCATATAACAATAGTTATCTGCTTGACACCTTTGTGAAGCCACTTGTACCCATAAAACTGTCGAAATTCTTGTACCACTGTCAATCTTCTTGCTTCAATTTGTACAAACTTTTCACGAGCTTGCAAATCATTTCCTCTCTACCCAGTGCTTCAAACCCTAGTGGTTGCTTTATGTAGATCTCTTCATCTAAATCACCATAGATAAAATTAGTCATCTTTACATCTAGCTACTCTAGATGTAAGTCTTCTGCTGCCACTATGCTCAACACCACCCTGATTGTAGTTAGTTTCATAACCAGAGAGAAAATCTTAGTATAATCAATACCTTCATTTTGCTAAAACCCCTTTGCCACCAATCTCTCCTTATAGTGCTTGCTACCATCATGCTTTTCCTTTAACCTCTAAACCCAGTTGTTGTAAAGTGTCACACCCCGGAGTAAGCCAAAAATAGGGAAAATTAAATTTCCTTTATGGGTCTGTAGATACGTGGCTGGTTTAAGAATCGCGTGCTTGTCCATACAAGAAAGAACCAAGATAAAAGCAATAAACAATAAGCATGGTGGCTCTAGGCTTACTTAATAATAAACATCAGAGTCTTAAGTCCATTATTACAACCCACAGAACAGAAGGAGAAGATAATAATATCCTGGGCGTAAAGCCCTATAACATGATAGTAAAAAAGATAGACATCCAGTGCCTCAACATAACAAAAGATAATAACTGCAGAGTCTTCCACTCTCGCTAGCTAACTTCCATAGCCATAGCCTTCCTTGACGCACTCCTCTTTTGGGTGCTCTGTCTCTGCAACAGTTGGACGTTTGATTGTCTAGGGCATGAAATTCGCCAGCTTTACTGTAAGTTGAGTGAGTAAACCTACTATATTGAACAGACTCAGAAAACACTTATTACTCCATTTACAAGTAAAATGTTACTTTTTATGCTTTAGAAAAACATTATGTCAAGTTTCGCTTAATCTCCGTCTTATTACGACTTGTGCATTAGGAAGCACTCAACGACAGTACTCATACTTGGAAGTACGACTGACATCAACCAATTGATCACCTTGGACTATTGGTTTAATCTTTACGAACTCAACACTTTAGTTTGAACCACAGGTTCAATCTTTATAACTCAACTCTTTGGATCACCGATCCAATCTTTGTACCATAGATCCAATCTCTTACGACTTAACTTACTTTGGATCACTGACAAAATCTTTGGACCACATGTCCAATCTCTTTCATAAATACGACTCTTTACATACATCCGACACAAGTACCGTTGGCTTGGAATATCTTTACCTTTTCGGCCATTGGGTTACCATCTTTCCATCTTTACTATATGGCCTCATTACTTGGCATCTTTACCTTACCGCCTCATTCTTGGCAACCCCCATTCTTATTCCATTCAACCTTGGTTAACAAGCAATCTGGCATACCGGCGTTGGCCTAGAATATCTATACCTTACGGCAGTTGGGTTACCATCTTGCCATCTTTACCTTACGGCCTCATTACTTAGCATCTTTACCTTACAGACTCATTATTGGAAACCCCAATCTTATTCCATTCGGCCTAGGGTAAACTGTTAACCATCTCAACACAAAGACCTTGATAGTACCGACAAGGTACTACCACTACACTTTCCGCCATGACATCCACAACAGATAGTACCGATGAGATACGACTACTCTTGCCATCGTTGACCTTATGGCCACAACGATAACTCGACAACATCACGGAACTCTTTATTTTTTTACAGACCAAACACAGGAGCCAGATTGACAGATATGCTCATCTCATTATTAGAGTTAACATAACTTATATGGCGTCATCTAACGCATGTTGTCCAAGTCGTTAATGCACATTATTCTTGGATTATCGTACTTAAGTACATCTCATATTATTCTCAAAGTGTATGTATCTCACTCGTATATATTTACTAGTTAATCTCATCCTTTGCTCCCATAGAAAACATATTCTTTATTGAACCAGTAAGCTCGGGCGCTCGGGTGAGCTCGAGCGTTTGCCTTTGTAAATTCTAGGATTCCTTCCTCTTTACATTATATAAGTGCTCCATTATTAAGGTACTACTCATACAAAATGATGTACAACTTCTACATAATATATGCAAGCATAAATTTAAAGAACAACTTAAGGTACAACTTTCACAACTAGTAGCACATCCCATATAGCATGGATCAAGATAAAATTAACATGCAACAACTCATTCCTTAAAACTCTGCTAAACTCAAGCGCTCGCGCCTCTCGATCGCTTAGGGCTGGCCTGCTCGTTGGGCTCGAGCGATCGCGCTAGGTCTGAGCGCTCGGGTTATGCAGTTCAGAATAGTGATAGTTTTAGCAGCATATGTATAAGCTTATGAATCTCAATGCATGTTAAATGCATGGTTTTGGATCATCAATAAGAATTTATAAAATATGTTTATGAGTGAGTAAAAATACTCACTTAAGATCTATATGATTCAGGTGATCAAATATGATGAAAATGTGTGTTTGTACTTAAACTTCAAGAACTATTCAAACATTATCTTGGATCTTCATGCATATCACTTGCATGAGCTATCATACATTAAACTTAAGAAAACATAATGTCTAAGTGAGCAAGCATACTCACAATTATCTAGATGACCTAGATGATGCTAAAGGATGAAGATGTGTGTGTATGGGTGATGATCAAGCTCCAAATATAAGTCTAGCAAGCTTCAAGATGTCCAAACTTCTTCTTATTTACTTTAATCCTCAAGAACTCAGCTCCAGAACTTCCCCATAGTTGTCATGCAGGTGTTTGTGTATAAGAAGTGAATGGATCATCAATTGAAAGTCATGCAAGCATAAATGTATGTATGTTTGTGTATAGAGTTTATGAACTCTCCAAACTCTCTCTTAATTGTGTGTATAGAGATAGGACCTGTTTGTGTATAGAGATAGGACCTCTTGAAATTTTTTTGAAAAATCCGTGCATTATAGTGTGCATGTGAGTGCATACCCCCAAACCTAAACCTTTCATTGTCCCCAATGAAACACTAAAACGAAAGAAATGAGAGTACGTAAGGAAGAAATGATATTACCTCGATCTCAGCAATCACAAACCAGGTAAACGTATATGAATATTGCGATAAAGTTTAATTATGCTCCAAATGGAGCCACTAATTCACCTGTCAATATTCAACAAAAGAAAATAAACAAACTAAAGAACAACGATAGCTAAAAGAAATATAAGTATGTAATGCAGATCGTGGCATACTTGTTGAAAAACTAAACTAAAATCAAAAGAATCAATGAAAAAAAAAACAAGCACAAATAGAACTATCAAAACAAAGAAGGACTCGATCTAAAAGGAGAGATCAAACAGAAAGGAGAAAAACACATAAGTAGGGGTTGGGAGTGAGAAGAAGAGAACAAAAGAGAAAAACACAAAAATCCCCTCTTCACACGAGCGACCCATCGCGCCCACAATTCCCTCTGTGAGGTAAGACTGAGGTTTATTTTGTTAAGGTTAAAAATTTTCGAAGACATATAATCGCGCGAGCGAAGGCTGAGGGCATCTATAATAAAGTTTAAGAATATTTCCCAAGGCAAAAACTCGCGCGAGCGGGCAGCGAGCGCGACATGTTCTCTTTCTCTTTTCTCTTCCTTTCAATGTGAATAAGTTCAAAATAAATTGACCCCGACCCCCAAACTTGTCCAGGACGACAAAAACAGACTCAAAACTGACCCAAAATGACTAAAGAGTGTACAATAATGAGAAAACAGAACGATAAAAGCTTGGATTGCCTCCCAAGAAGCACTTTCTTTTATGTCTTCAGCTAGACCATTCTAGCTCAAGACGCATGGAGGCTGAAACTCGGATGTTGTACCCTTAAAAACTTTAGGGATACTCCGGTTGAAAACAGAAATAATGCCATTATTTGTTAACTCATTCGACGATTCCTCTTTTTCGATTTCGAATCGATTCTTGATCTTTTGAGTAAATCTTTCATTTGGACCTGATTTGGTAGGGTCCCTTTCATTAAGGTTCATCTGTGCACTGCACACTATATAGTCCTTCCTTATGTCTTCTTGTCTATTAAGTTCTTTAGTGTGCCTTACCTCACTTTCTGCCACACATGGGTAATCATCATCATTAGGAGGTTGATCAATGTCATTAAAAATGTTTAATTTTAGGTTCATGTTCCCAAATGACACTTTTATTGCACTTGTTCGACAGTTGACATGCGCATTAGCGGTTGCTAAGAATGGACGACCAAGAAAGACAAGAGTGTGATTCCTAGCATCTAGCATAGGTTCGGTGTCAAGGACCATGAAATCGACGGGATAATAACATTTGTCGACTTTAACTAGGACGCCCTCGACGATCCCTCTAGGAATTTTTACGGAATGATCCGCTAATTGTATGGTAACAACCATGGGTTTAAGTTCACCTAATCCTAATTATTTGTAAACTGTGTATGACAGCAGATTCACACTCGCACCTAAGTAAAGGAGAGCCTAATGAATGATAGTGTCACCTATGATACATGAAATCGTTGGTGTACTGGGATCCTTATACTTTGAAGGAGCATGTTGGAAGATTGAACTTACTTTTTTAGTGAGGAAGACTTTTTTCAGAGTATGACTGCTCAACCTGCTCAACTTGTGCTTTTGAGAGCATAGGTCTTTTAGACATTTGGCGTAAGCAGGAATTTGTTTAATAGCGTTGAGTAATGGGATATTAATTTTCACTTGTTTAAACACCTCGAGTGTATCTTCAATTTTTGATCCCTTCTTTGAAATATGTGGCGGTTCCTCCATGTTTGGTGGGAACAACACTTTTAGAACATAATTAGTTGGGACCATTTCATTTTCTTTCCTAATTCGGCTCGTGTCCTCACTCTTTTCTTGATTCGAATTAATGTTCACATCTTTTAAATCACCTCTCGGAATCTCTATAACTTCTTCCTCTCGTGTAGTCACCTTAGTCGAAACAGCATTTGCTTGCTCACTCGTACCACCCACCTTGTATTGTCCCTTACGTTTCTGAATAGGTTGACTTGGCAACGTACCATCGGTCAACTGGTTTAGTGTATTAGCTATTTATCCCACTTGGGACTCTAGCTTTGCGATGGATTGTGTGTGAGAGTGTACTAATTGGATCACCAAACCAAAACTTTCAAGTAAGGCCAACACTTTATCCTTAAATGTATTATTACGTGAAGGTGGAGGAGGTGTAGGGTTGGGTTATGTATATTGATATTATTGAGACCGATGTTGCCATGCATTGGGAAATGATCGGGAGAGAACAAATCCTATTTATATGCCGTAACAAGCATTTGTTAGTACCTTTTTATCCTGTTTTTGTATATTTTTACTTCGTTTTCGATTTTCTGACAGGTTTTGGAAGAAATCAAGTATATTAGGCTAAACAGGGTGAAAAAGCACAAAGAAAGAAGCTGAAAAAGCCAAGTCGCGCGCGCGAGCCGCGTGCGCGAAAATCCGAGAATTGCTCGAGCGAGAACCCAGAAATCGCTCGCGCAATCCGCGCGCGCGAGGAGCCAAATGTCGCGCTCGCGCGACCCACTCGCGCGATATGTGTAAAAACCAAAGTTGCGTATTTCAGTATACTGAAGACTCCTGTGCAAACGAAACTGCTGAACGACGTCTAGACTGTAAATTACATCAGTTTTAGTGCGTTTCGAGTTGGGGAAGCTTTCAAAACTTGTTGTAATCCTATATATACCCTATTTTATTAGAATTAAAGGGTTAGACATTGTTCCATATCAATATACACATATAGACATACATACTTCCAGCCATTGAAGGGAGGGAAGCAAGGAGAAGAAGAAGAAGACCAAGGATCTCCATGGCCTCCTCCATCAACCTTTTGCCATCTACCACTTCCATGGACGGCTAGATCATAGATCTAGGGTTTCAATGAAGCCCTAGCCAAGTAATAGGGTTTTGTTTATGTTTTTATTTTAGTTTATTATGTATGGATGACAGTCACATGTTTAGAGGATTTTTTTATAAATAAATCGTGCTTTTATTGATTAAATCATTACTTTCAAAGTTTATTCTTGTCTTAGATCTATTTTGACTGTGATGTGCTCAACGATCTATTCTTGCTGTGCTTGTTTAGATTGTTTACATGTGATGGTGCTTTATTGATTTGTGCTATCAAGTATCCGAATAGTCCATGCCTAGGTTAGATGGATTAGATCACAACCCTAGTTTAGTGTGGGATAATTCGTGCTAACTGCAGATGGATTATGTTGGTGCTTGAACCATGATTATCTTCTTGTCGGAGGAATTGGGCTTGTAGCTACAATTCCCCATTATCATCCAACGTAATAAGCTAAAGTAATTCATAGATATTCCTATTATGAAGCTAGTGGTGGATTTGCAATCCTAGGTTCCTTTAAACATATTTATAAAAATAACTATTTAATTGCTTTCATATTTTAGATTTATTTTTATGTTCTTAGTTTAATTCAAATTAAAATCAAATCTGTTTTCTTAATTGACTAAATTTAGGTTTTAAAATTAAGTCGCTGTAGTAAATCAATCTCTGTGGGTTCGACCTTTACTTCCACACTGCAAATCTTTAGAAAAGTAAAGTATACTTTTATATCTTGATATTGACAACATCAATTTTTGGCGCCGTTGCCGGGGATTGCAAATTACTACCATTAGTTTTAAAATCTTAGTTTAGTTAATTTGTAAATATTAGATTAGTTTTTATTTTTCTTATTTTCCGTTTTGTTTTTAGTTACTAACTTGTTCTTTTATTTTGTAGTCAACGTTTCCGAGTGGAGCAGCTAATTACATCAAAGGAGCTTACGCAAATAAAAATATAAATAAAATAAAATAAATTGCTTCTTTTGAAACTCGCTTTAAACCACTGTAAGTCTGGGCGCTGTGACGCACTATTTGCATTAGTTTAGGGTTAATTGCACTGCATTAGCTAGGAAACCCGGGGCGCTGGGCTTGACGCGGTCATTGCATTACAGGATAATATTCATGCATCATAGTAGTACTGTGTGCTTGCTTGTCGTCTTATTTGTGTGATTGCTATTTGTTTCTTTTGTTTAGTCAGTCTTTGTTTTTAGTTTCTTTTTCTTTATTTTAGTTTATGTTAGGTACACGTTCAAATAAACCGGAATTAAAACCTTTTGACTCTGAACTTGAACGTACATTAAGACTTAACAAGTCTTCCAACTTACCTTCTAGAACACGGTTTTTAATAGGCGACGATTTGACACCAAAACCAACGTCTTTATTTGAGTCCGAAATACGTAGTACTCTTACAAGACTAAAGAAACCACGCTTTCATAACATAGAACCAATTAAAATGGCAGACATTGGAAATAATAACGAAAACAACCAAAATAACAACGGAGCTAATATGAATAATCCTAATATACCTCCACCTCCTCCACTTAAAGATTATTTTATTCCGACGACTTACACGCCACAAACATGTATTGATTTACCGGAGGCGATAGCATCTCACTTTGAGATAAAGTCGTCTACGATCTCGCTACTTCCATCTTTCCATGGCCGTTTAAATGAAGACCCATATAAACATTTAGGAGATTTTCAGGATATATGTTCTACTTTAAAAATTCAAAATCTTACTGATGATGAATTAAAATTGCGGCTCTTTCCATTCTCTTTAAAAGATAAAGCTAAGTATTGGCTTCAATCACTTGAGCCAAACACAATTAAAACATGGGAAGCCTTACACACCGCATTTTTACAAAAGTTTTTCCCTATTATGCGTACAAATCAGATAAGGAAATCCATAACAAACTTTGTAATGCAAGATGGGGAAACACTTTATGATACTTAGGAGAAATTCAAAGAATTATTACGCTCTTGCCCACATCATCAGGTTCCTAAGTGGCAGTTGGTCCAGGTCTTTTACGAGGGGCTTATTCCCTCTGTTAGGAATACCGTCAATGCCGTTTGTGCGGGAACTTTCCTACACAAAAGCGCCGACAAGGCTTGGAAGATTTTTGAAACACTAAGCGAGAATTCGATGCATCAGGCTGTGTCGGTACGTTTCGAGGGATATCATCGTCAACCTAAGCGAGAGGTGACAGTTGAGTCAAGTCAATCAATTCAAATACAAGAATTAAATAGAAAACTTGACCGACTTATGCAAATGAACAAAACGTCTAATCCACCCTCTTCAGAAGTATGTGCATTATGTTCTGAACCGTCCCATAATATCTTTGCATGTCCTTCTGCATCTCAATATCCGGAATTTGTGGAACAACACGTAAATGCTATGCAACAATTCCCACAAAATAACTATAATCCTAGGTCGACTAATTTTCCTAATACGTACCGACCCCAATATTAACAAGGTCAATACCAACTACCTCCTCCACCTCCACGCAATAATGCATTTGAGGAGAAGGTGCTGGCCTCACTTGAAAATTTTGGGTCGGTAATTCAGTTAGTGCACTCTCACACTCAGTCTATCGCAAAGCTAGAGTCCCAAATGGGACAAGTAGTTAATACATTAAACCGTTTAACTGAGAGTAAGTTGCCGAGTCAACCTACTCAGCAACCTAAGGGGCAATACGCAGTGGGTAGTACGAGTGAGACCGTAAACGCTGTTTCGACTAGGACGACTACTCGAGATGAGGAAGTTGTTGTAATTCCAGATGGGGGTGAGAAAAATAAAAATTTAAATTTGAATAAAGAAAAAGGTGAAGACGTGAATCAAAGTAGAAAAGAGAATGAACCGGTCCCAACAAATTATATTCCGAGAATGCCATATCCACCTAGTGTTGAGGAACCGTCTAATTTTTCAAAGAAAAAAATCAAAAACTGAAGATATACTCAAGGTGTTCAAACAAGTTAAAATTAATATTCCTTTCCTCGATGCTATAAAACAAATTCCCGCGTATGCTAAATGTTTAAAAGACCTTTGCACTCAAAAGCGCAAAATACGCAGTCATACTCCTAAAAAGGTCTTCCTCACGGAAAAAGTAAGCTCTATTTTTCAACATGCTCCTCCACAGTATAAGGATCCTGGTACGCCTACGATTTCATGTGTCATAGGTGACACTATCATTCATAGGGCTCTCCTTGACTTAGGAGCTAGTGTTAACCTTTTACCCTATCATGTCTATAAACAATTAGGACTAGGTGAACTTAAACCTACGGCCGCTACTATTCAATTAGCGGATCGTTCTGTCAAAGTACCTAGAGGAATCGTCGAAGACGTCCTAGTAAAAGTTGATCAATGTTTTTATCCTGTTGATTTTATGGTCCTTGACACCGAACCGGTGCTAGATAATAGAAAATACACTCCTGTTATTCTTGGTCGTCCTTTCTTAGCTACGGCCAACGCACGTGTCAATTGTAGAACAGGGGTGATGAAAGTGTCGTTCGGGAATATAAAATTAAATTAAACGTGTTTAACGCTGTCGATCAACCCCCTAAAGACGACGGTAACCTATGTGAGGCGGAATGTGAGGTTAAACGGAATATTGAACTTACTAACGTAATAAATATAAGTGCGGGGAATAATATAGAGGATGATGAGTGGATGAATCCTAATACCTCGGACCCTAATGTTGAATCTACTCGGAAGGTAAGGAATCGATGTAATAACGATAAAGGTGGGCCGTCAAATGAATTAACACATAGCGACCTTGTTTCGACGTTTCACCGGAATCTCCCGAATGCCTTAAAGGGTTCAAAGTCCGAGTTACGGCCTCCTTGAGTCTTGAGCCAGAACGGTCTAGCTAAAGACGTGAAAGTTAGCGCTTTTTGGGAGGCAACCCAAGCTTTAATTCATCTGTTTTCTTTGTTTTTGGTCGTTTTTAAGTAGTTTTTGTCAGTTTTGGAGTTTTTCTGGACAGGTTTGGGGGTTGGAGTAAAATAATTTTTAATTTATATACATAAAATAAATGCTACAAGAGAAAATACCATTCTCGTGCGCGCGGTCCGCTCGCGCGGTCCGCTGGCGCGAGAATGTGCCTTAGTGTTTTTTCTTTCGTTTTCTTTATATGAGCCCTCAGGTTCTTCTCGCGCCTGGTTTCGCGGGCGCGAGGTATCCCGCTGGAGCGATTTTAAAAAAAAAAAAAAATTGGGATTCGCGCACGCGACGGCCGCTCACGCGATTTCCCGTTTTATTGATGTTTTCTTTTGTTGTCTTACCTATTTCTTCCCCACCTGATCAGGAAGTTTTTACGTTCCTGTTTTTGTTTATTAGGTCATTTTAGATTGAGTTAGTTGTTGTTTTCCTTGTTTCGATTATAATTTTCCGTTTTATTTCTTTTCCGTTTGTCGTTTAATTTTAACTTTGATTAGTTTATTGATTTATATTTTATATTTCGGTTTCATTTACTTTTAATATTCTTTTGTTAGTTTCTTTTCGTTTATCTAGTATTAACAGGTACATTTGAACTATCGCCATATTTTTATACATTTACCTGTTTGTCATTGCCGAGATTGAGGTATTATCGTTCCTTACTTAAGTACTCTCATTTATTTTATTTTATTGTTTCATTGGGGACAATGAAAGATTTAGGTTTGGGGGTATGCACACATGCACATTAGTTTATGCAAAATTTTAAAATTTTTCAATAAGTGTGTTTAAATAAACGATGTTACCGACGTTTTTGCAATCTCAATTTGATACTTCTTGTTATGTAACTTTGATTGTTATAGAATGGTAAACAAGAGAAGATGTAATTAAATATTTGCTGAAGTCATGATATAATGTTTTAAGGTCATGTATCGTTCGAATTGTAGTTTTATTTCATAGATTTGCACACAAACCTATGCACTGCACGTAGTCATTGGAATACATGTTTGATGTGAACTATAATATGATTCGGATTTCTAGATAACACATGGTGGAGACTAAACCCAGTAAGCTTTTGAGCCTATCTTTTCTTTTTAGAGGGTTATAAATACATATTGTGTTTGTCGAATTTCATTGAAATAGCGCATTAACTTGTTGTTTAGTCTCATTATTCTTGTTTTGGTTGATAGTCAAGTTAAAATAGTTGTTACCATACTAAATAATCTTCCGTCGTAAACATTGAAGAACCATATAACCATAGGACATGATTTTAGGCCCTTTTTGTTTACTGCCGACCGATAAATGATAAATTTCCTTAGTTCGCCCGTTGAGCCATTAAAATGCCATTTTTTTCTTTAATTACCATTATCCTGTTTTTGCTCCAACTTGACCAACTTGGAGTTCACCACTGAAAGATTCGTCACCTTTTAGTGTTGTTAAGGCGATGTGTGATTGAGAAGAAGAAGAAAAAGAAGATAAGATGATGTTTGGGGTGGTTGCCTTGGTATTCAATGAATATTTGTTTCAAGAGCAACGAAAAGGAAACGAAAAGATTGAAAAAAATAAAGAGGAAGAAGGTTGATAAAAAAAAAAAGAAATTAAAAAAAAAATTGAAAAGAAGAGAATGAAAAAGATGAAAGTTGGTGGAAGAGATGAATGAAAGAAATTGAACATGCCTTACAATGCCATTCTGAAAACTACCTAATGAATCATTTCTATCCTTTTCCATTGTCTGAGCCACATTACAACCTTTGAAAAGTCCTATTTGATCCTAGAAAACATGGTTTGGATATGTAAACGATGGGAGGGAGATTAAAACATGGTAATGATTAATTTTTCTTGATTATTGGCATCTTATCCATGAGACTACTGTTCTTTCGTGTCATGCGTCTTTTTCGAGTCATATGTGAGCAATCCTTGATTTGAAAACATGTTTCTTTTACTCACATATTTTAGAAAAATTACACCTGTTTCTGAGTGTTTCATTTGAGAGTGTAATTAACATTGTGAGATTCGTAGTCGAGACATAGTTAAATGGTTATCCGAAGTATATTCCAAGTTCATGACATACGCGTGTTCATTTGACTACCACATCACACACGTGCAATTTTATGAGAAACTCTATTGATTTATACGATGCATGCACTTGATTGTTTCTCATGATATAGGTGAACGTTTGATTCTGTTTCTTCTTGTTCGTTATTCTATTTCGAATCGTTGTTTATAATAAGGAGTATTGAATGTTATGTTTTTCTTTTTAATAAAACTTTTTAAATTTACAAGTTAATAAATATGGTTGTGGGTGACTTGTTGATGAGAACCCTCACGAGACTTCACTCGTCCGACTAGGGACACCTAGAGGTTTAAAAGGCTTGTTGCATATGCTAAATGCAATCGTGATCCATACGAAAATGGAGTAGTATTTTATTAGTAGTTAGTTTTTATTTTAGTTTTGCTCGAGGACTAGCAAAATGTAGGTTTGGGAGTGTGATCGGGAGAGAACAAATCCTATTTATACGCCGTAACAAGCATTTGTTAGTACCTTTTTATCCTGTTTTTGTATATTTTTACTTCGTTTTCGATTTTCTGACAGGTTTTGGAAGAAATCAAGTATATCAGGCTAAACAGGGTGAAAAAGCACAAAGAAAGAAGCTGAAAAAGCCAAGTCGCGCGCGCGAGCCGCGTGCGCGAAAATCCGAGAATCGCTCGCGCGATCCGCTTGCTCAAGAACCCAGAAATCGCTCGCGCAATCCGCGCGCGCGAGGAGCCAAATGTCGCGCTCGCGCGACCCGCTCACGCGATATGTGTAAAAACCAAAGTTGCGTATTTCAGTATACTAAAGACTCCTGTGCAAACGAAACTGCTGAACGACGTCTAGACTGTAAATTACATCAGTTTTAGTGCGTTTCGAGTTGGGAAAGCTTCCAAAACTTGTTGTAATCCTATATATACCCTATTTTATTAGAATTAAAGGGTTAGACATTGTTACATATCAATATACACATATAGACATATATACTTCCAGCCATTGAAGGGAGGGAAGCAAGGAGAAGAAGAAGAAGACCAAGGATCTCCATGGCCTCCTCCATCAACCTTTTGCCATCTACCACTTCCATGGACGGCTAGATCATAGATCTAGGGTTTCAATGAAGCCCTAGCCAAGTAATAGGGTTTTATTTATGTTTTTATTTTAGTTTATTATGTATGGATGACAGTCACATGTTTAGAGGATTTTTTTATAAATAAATCGTGCTTTTATTGATTAAATCATTACTTTCAAAGTTTATTCTTGTCTTAGATCTATTTTGACTGTGATGTGCTCAACGATCTATTCTTGCTGTGCTTGTTTAGATTGTTTACATGTGATGCTGCTTTATTGATTTGTGCTATCAAGTATCCGAATAGTCCATGCCTAGGTTAGATGGATTAGATCACAACCCTAGTTTAGTGTGGGATAATTCGTGCTAACCGCAGATGGATTATGTTGGTGCTTGAACCATGATTATCTTCTTGTCGGAGGAATTGGGCTTGTAGCTACAATTCCCCATTATCATCCAACGTAATAAGCTAAAGTAATTCATAGATATTCCTATTATGAAGCTAGTGGTGGATTTGCAATCCTAGGTTCCTTTAAACATATTTATAAAAATAACTATTTAATTGCTTTCATATTTTAGATTTATTTTTATGTTCTTAGTTTAATTCAAATTAAAATCAAATCTGTTTTCTTAATTAACTAAATTTAGGTTTTAAAATTAAGTCGCTGTAGTAAATCAATCTCTGTGGGTTCGACCTTTACTTCCACACTGCAAATCTTTAGAAAAGTAAAGTATACTTTTATATCTTGATATTGACAACATCCATATTCGTCCAACTTAATAGGCTAAAGTAATTTATAAATGTTCCTATTATGAAGCTAGTGGTGGATTTGCAATCCTAGGTTCCCTTAAACATTATTTAAAAATATTTTTAATAGCTTTCATAATTTAGATTTATTTTTATGTTCTTAGTTTAATTAAAATCAAATTAAAATCCGTTTTCTTAAATTAACTAAATTTAGGTTTTAAAATTAAGTCGCTGTAGTAAATCAATCTCTGTGGGTTCGACCTTTACTTCCACACTGCAAATCTTTAGAAAAGTAAAGTATACTTTTATATCTTGATATTGACAACATCAATTTTTGGCGTTAGTTTCAACTTGAGACCTTTGGGAGGAATATGGACCATCATTATTTTGAGATCGCCAGCAAAAATTTTGGTGACTTTTCCATGGCACATCGTAATTATTTCTCGAAGGGTTGTGAGCACTTTGTAAGAATTGTTGAATAGAGTTAATGTGCTACTAGACAAACTCCGAGAATTGAGAAGTCGAAGGACATGCAAAGATATTATGAGAGGGAACACAATGCACATACTTCTGAAAGAGGTGGACTGGACATATAGCCAATCCTCATGAGTTGGTCAAGTTTTCTCCATAGTTCTTGTATTTCTATTGAACAACTTGACTCGAAACGCTCCTCTCGCTTGGGCTTAGGTGGAAGACACCCCTCAGGATGGATAGATACAAATTGGTGCATGGAGTTTTCTTTTAACATTTCAAAAAAATTTCAGGCCTCGTCAGCGCTTTTGTGAAGAAATGTTCCAGCACAAACATCATCGATTGTGTTACGAACAGAGGGAACAAGTCCCTCATAGAAGATTTGAACCAATTGCCACTTAGGGATTTGATGATGGGGGCAAGTGCGTAAAATTTCCTTAAGTTGTTCCCATGTATCATATAGTGTTTCCCCATCTTGCATCACAAAGTTCATTATGGAATTTCTTATTTGATTAGTTCTTGTGATGGGGAAAAACTATTGTAAAAATGCGTTATGCAACGCTTTCCATATTTTGATGGTATTTGGCTTTAGATATTGGAGCCAGTATTTAGCTTTATCTTTTAAGAAAAATGGAAAGAAACGCAATTTAAGTTCATCATTAGTCAAATTTTGGATTTTCAATGTAGCACATATATCTTGGAACTCTTCTAAGTGGTGATACAGATCTTCTTTTAAATGACCATGGAAAGAAGGGAGTAGCATGATGGTAGATGACTCTATCTCAAAGTAAGACACCATCACCTCCGGTAGTTCGATACATGCTTGTGGTGTGTAGGCCGTAGAAATGAAATAATCTTTTAAGGGAGGCGGTTGAGGTATATTAGGGTTATTTCTATTATTTTCGTTGCTCCCATTGTTTCCAAAGTTGGTCATTGGAATAGGTTTGATGTTGATAGTTCGAGTTTTTCTTAAATATTTAAGAGTTCTTTGGATTTCGGACTCAAACGAAGATGACGGTTTAGGTGTTGATTCGTCGTCTAACATCAACCGAGCTCTAGAAGCTTGTGTTTCAAGATTAAGCGGATATAATTCAGGTTACTTCGAACGGGTACCAAACATAAACTAAAGAACTGACACTACGATAAAGACTGACTCAACAAAATAAGAGAATAAACTACACAAATAAGACCACAAGCACACAACTACTATGATACTTGCAATTATCCTGTTATGCAGTGATTCGTGTCAAAGCCCAGCGCCCCAGGTCCTAGCTAATGCACATGCTCACTCCACACCTAAGCTAATACAAGTAATGCATTTCAACGCCCTGACTTATAGTGCCTTGATGCGAAATTTAAAACATAGCAGATTACTTGGTTTTTTTTTATTTTTTTTATTTATAATCCGCGTAAGCTCCGCTGATGTGCACCGCTACTCCATTCCAATTCCCTTATGATTTGACGACTTGAGAGCTACAATCAAAGGATAATTTTAGCGACTTGAAAACTTTAACTGGAAAATAAAGGAAATAAAATCTAACCTAATATTTACTAACTAGATAATCAAGATTCTAAAAATTAATGGCAGAAATATTACAATCCCCGGTAACGGCGCCAGAAATTTGATTTTGTCAAAATCAAGATATAAAAGTATACTCTACTTTACAAGATTTGTAGTGTGGAAGTAGAGATCGAACCCACAGAGATTGAAATACTAAAGCACTTTAATTTTAAAACCTAAACCTAATTAATTAGAAAAACAAAATTTTGATTTTGATTTTAAGTAAACTAAGAACAATGAAAATAAATCTAAACTATGAAAGTAATTAAAAGTTATTTTGATAAATATGTGTATTGAACCTAGGATTGCAAATCCATCGCTAGCTTCATAATAAGGGTATTTATGCATTCAATTATATTATCACGTTGGATGATAATGGAGAATTGTAGCTACAAGCCCAATTCCACCGTCAAGAAGATAACTACGATACAAGCATCAACATAATTCATCTTTGGTTGGCACAGAGTGTCTTACACTAAACTAGGGTTGCGGCACACCCCGTCTTCCCTAGGCACGAACTATTCGACTACTTGATATTATAATTCAAATAGGCACTATTACATATAAATAATCTATACAAGCACATAAAACATAGATCATTGAGCACATCACATTCAAAATAAATCTAAGACAAGAATAAACTTTGAAAGTAACAATTTAATCAATGATTACAATTTTATTAATTAAAATCCTCTAAACATGTAATCATCATCCATACATAATAAAACTAAAAGAAAGCATAAAATACACCCTATTACTTGGCAAGGGTTTTATTGAAACCCTAGATCTTAGTCTAAGAGTCCATAGAATTGAAGATTGGCAAGATGTCGATGGAGGAGGCCATGGGAATCCTTGGTCTTCTTCTTCTTCTCCTTGCTTCTCCCTCTTCAAATGGCTGAAGTTTTAGTTGTATATGGATGTGTATAATATTGTGTTACCCCCAAAATTGATTTAGAATAGGATTTATATAGATTTTGGAGGGATTAGGAGGCTTTTTCTAAACCTACTCACACTAAAACTGTTGTTTTTACTTTTCTAGACGTACTAAACCAATTTGGATAGTACAAGGCTCATCAGTACCTCGAAATACTTGTTTTTGACTTCTTCAACGGGTTGCTTACGCGGGTCATGTGAGCGGGTCGCTCCAGCGAGATGGCCATTTTTCCATTTTTCTTAGATTTTCTCAACTTTGGGCACCGATTGTAGAATTACGATAACTTTTGACTCGGACCTCGTATTGACTCTCCGTTTATGGCCACGCGTCTGAAACTTGAAGATCTACATTTTATATTAATTTCTCAAATCCAAAGTATTCCTTGTCAAAAATGCAATTTATCAAGGATGCTACTGCATTCAACTTTCACCAAAATCACCTTTTGAGCCCAAAATGTCTTCCAAAGCCACTAATTATTGAATTTTAGTGCATTTTCAAGTTAAAGCTCCAAAACCTAGAAAATATAAAATACTTGTTAAAAAACAACTAATAACTAAATGATATGGGCTAACATAGCGTAATTTTAGGACTAGAAATGGGAACTATTTGTCTCCGATCACCTACTCAGCAGCAAAGTGGTGGAAAGCCGAGAAAGCGACTATCGGAGCTGAAACCACTAGAGAGATGACATAGGGCACTTTCAAGGAGAACTTTATGGAGAAGTTTTTTCCTAAGGATGAAAGAGAAGAGTGAGAGAAAGAATTTATCAATTTAGTCCATGGCAATAGGATAATTCAGGAATACACCACACAGTTTAAATGGTTGTCCCACTTTGCCTCGCATATGGTGGATACCCTAGAGAAGAAGGTAAAAAAATTCCATCGAGGACTAAATCCCCACCTCAGACATATGACGATGATGCAGCTGGATCAACCCTTTGAATCAATGGTCCATTTAGCCTCAAAATTGGAGAAGGACTTTTGTCAAGGACTGAGACAACCTATGTTTCAACCACCACAGAGGTTCAATCCAAGACTGAGAACCCTAGTGCCTTATCAAGGAAACAAGTGCACATGGATTAGAAAAAAGGAAACCCCAGTACGCTTACTCGAGACATCAACAAGCTCAAGCAATAGTACCCTGACCCTCGCTACTGTTAGAAAACTGCATTCCCAAAATTTCATTGATAGCGCGTGTAAGTTGGCACTGCTAAAATTTATGTGAAAGCTACAATAACCCTACAAGGGCGGAATTAGGATTACCTTGAACTGCAAAATGGATTGCTGTAGTAGACAAATTGAGAACACATGCTCGATAATAGCTCACGATCTTCTACCGTATTCCTCTGCTGCTAGAATATCGAACTGAGTGTGGGCTCTATCGAAATCCTTTCTGTTTTTGGCTCTCCCTCTTTTACGCTCTCTTTTCTATTCCGAGATATAATACTCTTGATGGAAAAACACAAACTGAGAGGAGAGCCCAAGCAGCATATATATATATATAGGCTATGATAGGGACCATAAGAAGTCAACAAGGAACAGGCTTCCTTATGGAATTAGTAAACCCCAATTCGAGCTGAATTAGATTCCTATTTCCATAAATTATAATTCATACCACTAAAGAATTATAATTACACTCCTACCCTTATCTCAAAAATATATTTCGAGCTCCATGTTATTAAGTGCTTATTAACTCCCCACATTAAGATTACAGATATCCATTAATTAAATGTAATTACTGACAATCATATTTAATTAATCTCTTAAAATTCCTTGAGATCTTCTAATTACCTTATGTGATATGTTAGATACAAAATCCACCTGCAGAGTTTGACATAATCAAAACTTATAAGCTTTCTCAAGGGGATATCATCAATCCCGAAATTGAGATATGGATTCCTTCATTAATTTCTATCCACCACACAATCAATATTGTCACCCAATCAAATGAGATATTGACCCATTGAAGGATCTCACCCTTTTAGGGATCAAAGTATAAATATCAAATATACGTGTCTATAAATTAACTTAGGATTTAGAGCATAAGCACTCATAATAGCCATGAGGTATTAATTATCATATAAGTCAGTGTAAAGATAATTACCCCAAGTTGGTCCTGTTTAATACACAAAGTGTACCAGTATAGTGAGTTGAAACTATACCGTTTCCCACAATCATGACAAACCTACTACAACACCATGATGCAGTCCCACCGATGGTGTGTCCAATCCCATCTAAGACTGTAAACCAAAATCTTACATTCTACAATATCTGATGGTCTGATCTTCCGTGTGTAAGCCGAACTCTACACACCAAACCACCTACTATGTAGAATGAGAGACACACATGCATAATATTAAATAAATAATATAATACAAACATTGGCCACATAGATTCTCATAAAAATGGAATAACTGATTTTATTGAATGAATAATAAATCAACTACATTAAGCATGGCTTTTAGTATATACCCCTAACAGCTACCTCAAAATGAGCACTAGCCACAGCAGAAGGACCTATAGTACCCCCAACTGCCCTGGATAGATATCAAGGAGAGACTGTTTCAACTGCGGTATACTCGACCATCATACTAGAGACTGTCATGCTCCCAAGACTTATAGTCGGGACAAGGTCGTCTACTATAATTATGGTAAGAGTGGCCACTTGAGTCGAGAATACAAAGCACCCCATCGCAAATATAATGGCTTCACGGCTTAAAGATAGAGTGCCTAGACTCATTTGAATGCTATTATTCTAGAAGCAGCTAGAATTGATGTCAAGGTTCAAAATTTGGAAGGTACGCTCATGCTCTACAATAGAGTTAAAGCTTTATTTGATACTAGTTCATCAAATTCATTATTGCTAGTAGAATTGTTCAAGATTTGGGTTTAGTGCCTCAGAACCTTTTCTATAGCTTTGAATGTTGCATCCCCGTTAGGAGTATCCATCAGATTGGGTAAGGTATGTAAGAATTGCCCTGTTAATCTTGAGGATAGAAGACTCCTGGCAGACTTGGTGGTATTGTTGATGAGAGAGTTTGACATTATCCTAGGGATCGACTGGTTGACTAACTACTATGCCAACTTGGACTGTGTTAGCAAGTCAATTACCTTATCGTTACCTAAAAGTCGACCCTTCAGCTTTTAGTGCAACCCATCGAGCGACGCTTTTCTCATGAACCACTTAGCTACCATTGGGGGCACAAGTTTAGAGATTATAGTCACCGAGATCCTAGTGGTGCGAGAATTTGAGGATGTATTCAGAGATATCTTAGGGTTACCACCCAAGCGTGAAATAGACTTTTGCATAGAATTGGTACCTAGATCTACATCGATATCCAAAACTCTATATCGAGTGGTGCTAATAGAGATGCAAGAACTGTAGAAGCAAGTACAAGAGTTAGAAGATTTTGGTTTTATTCAACCTAGGACATCACTATAGGGAGCATTGGTGTTGTTCGTAAAGAAAAAGGATGGAACTTAGGACAAAAGCATAGTTGTGTTGAGGTGAGCTGAGTTGTGAAAAGGCTAATCCAAATGGTCATGGATTTTCGAACAATCACCTACATTATAAGGGATTGTTGACCCCCAAAAAAGCTTATCCCAAATGGGCTCTTAAGTAAGAAAGAAAAATAACCTTCCAAGGGTTTTAGTGTTAAAGAAATGGAAAGCAATTTGGCAAAGAGACACACTAGCAAATGTTCATAGCCAATAATAGAATAACTGCCAAAAAAGGCACCATATCACCTTGTTGCCATGCTCAGCTCCATAGCCTTCAGGTGTTGAAAAGGCACGTGTACACAGCAAAATAGCATCTCAGTATCCATCCATTTGAGGCCAAAATTCACATAATCTCCCTTCTTTTTCAAGCCAAGGGTGTTTAAGTTTTCATTGCTAGCTCGCTTCACCCCCACCATTGATCATATACGTATACCATTGGAATAAAAGGCGACAGGAAGACACAAACTTTATAGGGCACAAAGTCTTTCCTACCAAAACATCTCTATTAGAGCCAATATCAGAGTATCCTTAACACTCCATCAAAACCAATCCCCACCAGTTGACTTTCTTCTGCATTCTCAGCACCTCACTTCTTTAAAGAGAGCCTAACAACAATTTATATGCACACAAACAATCAGCAATCATTAACCCCTCATGGCATAAATAAAGAGCAAATTGAACATGAAATTAAATGTCTTACCACCAAACAACATAAATCCTTAATTCCTACCTAGCTAGACTTGATCCCAATCCCCATCAAACTGGAAAACTCATATTTAAAGATTTAAACAATCACCATTTATGAAAGAAACCAAAGCCTACCCTTCTAAAAATCATGTATTAGAAAGATTTCGTTGATATTCTCAGCAACCATATGGAAAGAAATGGCTGCATAGACTGTAGGGAGTTGAATAAGGTTACCATTAAGATCAAGTACCCATTGCCGAGGATCGATGATTTGCTCGATCAGCTTCAAGGAGTGACAATGTTTTCAAAGATTGATTTAAGATCAGGCTACCATTAGCTTTTGGTCAAACCAGAAGATGTACCAAAGATTGCATTCAAAACAAGATATGGACATTACGAGTTCCTTGTGATGCCATTCGGGTAAACCAATGCCCCAATAGTATTCAAGGACTCGATGAACAGGGTATTTAGGCCCTACTTGGATCAGTTTATTATTGTCTTCATCGACGATATTTCAATCTATTCTAAAACCAAAGAAGAGCATGAGAAGTATGTATAAATTGTGTTGCATACACTAAGAGGTAACCGTTTATACATAAAATTTAGCAAACACGAGTTTTGGTTTGAGGAAGTAAAATTTTTGGGACACGTTGTCTATCAAGATGGGATTTCTGTGGATACTTCAAAGATATATTCAGTGTTAGATTGGAAAAGACCAAGTAACTCCTCATAAGTCAGGAGTTTTCTTGGTTTAGCTAGCTATTACTAGAGATTTGTAGAGGGTTTCTCCAAAATTGTAACCCCTTTGACTGGTCTTATGATGAAGAATTAGAAGTTTGAGTGGAAGGATAAGCATAAATGCACATTTTAAGAGTTAAAAGAGAGATTGACTTCAGTGCAAGTGCTTACAATACCAAAGAGTGGCTAGAGATATACCATCTATAGTGATGCATCGCACCAAGGATTAGGGTATGTATTAATCCAAGATAGGAAGGTTGTAGAATATGGATCGAGATAACTGAAGCAACATTAGATGAATTATCCAACACGTGATCTGGAGCTAGCTGCAGTCATTTTTACCTTGAAGATCTGGAGACATTACCTCTTTGAAGAGCAGTTCAATTTATTTTCAGACCGTAAGAGCTTGAGGTATTTGTTTTTGTAGAAGGAATTAAATATGTGATAGTAGAGGTAGATGGAACTATTTAAATATTATGACTTCACTTCACAGTACCATCCTAGTAAGGAAAATGTAATCACAAATACGTTGAGCCAGAAACCACGTGCGGGATAGTTACTTCCCTCATGATTCAAGAATAGTGAGCATTGCAGACTATAGCAAGATTTAACCTTCAACCCGCACAGTCAGAGGATGGACGGCATTTTGGGTGTCTTGTGGTACGACCAACACTCATTGGTCGCATTCTAGAAGCTCAACAACAACATGAAGAGTTGGAGAAATGGTTCACTAGAGTTTTAACAAAAAAAACTGAAAGAATGGAGTATCAGATCAGATGGAGTCAAGTTCAAAGGCCGACTTGTTGTACTTAATGTGGAAAATCTCAGAACAGACATTGGATAAGGCACATAAGTCTAGACGTATCGTCCACCTAAGAGGTTCACAAATGTACAAGGATCTAAAAAGAACTTTTGGTGGGAAGGGAAAAAAATAAGAGGTTGCTAAACATGTATCCAAGTGTTTTATGTGTCAGCAAGTTAAAGCAGAGCACCAGAAACCACCTGAACTCCTATAACCACTGCTGATTCTGAAATGGAAGTAGAAGTATGTTACTATGAACTTCGTGATTGGATTGCTGAGATCACAGTAGAACCACGATGATATTTGTGTAATAGTAGATTGGTTGACAAAGTCTACTCATTTTATAGCCTACACTATAATATATCCAATGGAGAAGTTAATTTAGATGTATGTGCAAACAAGTGGTACGACTTCATGGTGTTCTAGTCTCGATAGTATCAGATCGCGACTCGAGGTTCACCTCAAGATTTTGGGAGAGTCTTCAAGCAGCATTGGGAACTTCTTTGAGATTGAGTTCCACTTTTCATCCATAGATTGATGAACAGACCGATTGGACTAATCAAGTCATGGAAAATATGCTCCGAGCTTGCGTGATTGATTTCAAAAGTTTATGGGAAACCTAGTTTCCCTTAATCATGTTTGCCTATAACAATAGTTATAACTTGAGCATAGGGATGGCACTATTTGGAGCATTATATGGGAGACCGTGCTGTTCACCACTATATTGGGCCAAAGTCGGAGATAGTAAACTTCTTGGACTTGATGTGGTTCGATAATGAGAAGATCAACATTGTTAGAGAAGAGATGAAGGTTGCTCAGAGTAAATAGAAAAGCTATGTAGATAAATATTAGAAGGATGTGGAGTTTATGTGAGTGATCATGTGTTTCTCAAGGTATCTCTAGGATGAGGTGTTATTAGATTTGGAAGAAGAAGGAAAAGCTATCACCTCGCTATAGTGTACCTTTTGAAATCCAATAACGTTTAAAGAAGATTGCCTATCCACTCGCACTTCTGCTAAGAATGTTTGGAGTACACAACGTTTTTCATATAAGTATGTTAATGAAGTATATTCACGGTTCTGCACCAGTGATCCACTTTAAGGATATCGAGGTGAACGACAATGTGTCATATCACGAGAGGCCAATGTGTATTTTAGGCAGAGAGATCAAAAAGTTGAGAAATAAAAAAGAGATTCCCCTGGTAAAAGTTCAGTGGAGCCATCATGACAAGAGAGTGTGGACACGCGGCGTTCCACCACTTGCTTGTTTTGGTTTGAGATTCATTTTGAAAGGGAAAAGAAAATGGTCGGTCTATTGAAAATAGATACAGAGTCGCCACTTGGTCTTTAAGGAACCAAGAAACCTAATTATGACGCACCCAAATGGATAAAGGGCACCGGCCCTTCATAACCAAAGAACTTGGCTCGGGGATTTGGTACGAGAGAGAAAGGAGCCTTTGTCGCGACTAAAACACCCTCAACTTGCCCCGTCTTTCGACGGACCTCAATTAGTGTCCAAATAATCATCTTTTACAATGTATGGTTCGACAATTAATACTATGATAGTATATTACATCACACAAGGATTTTGAAATGGAAGATCAAAAGATAAGATATCATTCATAAGATCTAAAGATAAGATATCATTCATAAGATCTAAGCAAATATCACACAATGTAAAGTGAAAGATCAGACAAACAAACTTAGGAAAAATTGTCTAATCATATATCAAATAATCAAGACATCCTAATCTAAAGGGGACATGAATTGTTATTGAAATAAATAATCAAAGAAATCAAAATATGCTTAGCAAGCTAGTATGATGCATGTTAATCTTTGAGAAAAGAAGACCTCTCGATCTCCGGGATAGATGAGAAAGATGATTAGATCGAGGGGAAACATGAATGTATGATCATGATCATTCCTTATAATCTTCTTAGATTAGGAGTTACAAAACCCCAAATCTTGCATGAATGCAATGTATGTATCTAGAATGTGCCAAGGTTGTAGTGTGTTTTGTGTTCATGGATTCCTAGAATGACTTAAAAGTCTAGAATGTGTATGAATGAATGAAGGAAATCATCATGGGACATGTACAAATGTAGTATGAACTACTTTCTAAGACATGAGCTAATTTGGAATGCATGTAAGCACCAAATCAAAGGATGGAAGTAAAAGTGTGTTTGATGTGAATAGTGGATAGAATAGTAACATGATGTTTTGGAAATTGAAAAGAGGGGTTAGGGATGTTTTCAATGAATGATTTTTTATGGAGATCTTCCTTATTGTGTCTAAAACACAACACAACCCAAAAAGCTAATCTTTAATATTTATCACAGATTGAGAGAAATCATATAAACAATAGAGATTATTCAGAAACAGAGTCCGTACTATCGACTGAAATGTTAGAAAATCTTAAAAAATGAAAACAAAAGATCTAGAGGCCCATATTATACAGCAAGTTCCCTAAGACATTGAAGTTCAAGGGAAAAATAAGTTGGGACCACTCTTTTTGGAAAAGTTTTCTGTAAAACAAGTTGAAATTCAACCTAGCTGCTGTGACAGCAGAGGCAGAATGTTTGGAAGGAATGTTTCGACAAAAATGGACCCCTTTCAAGTATTTTCAAGTCAAACTAAAAATCATGGGTGTTCTCTAATGAGTTAGGAAGACTTTCCAAGTGGTCTTGCATCTATGCATTGAGTATTGAATTTTAGAGAAATCTTTGAGCTCAAATCATTCACTGTTTTGACTCACTATTTTAAAGATTTTGGGAAAAAAACTTGAGTTTTCTTTCTTGAGATCAAAATGAGAGGGTTTGAGAGGGGTTTTGAAATAGAGGTTTTCAAAGTTTATTTTCAACATCAAATAGAGATTACGACCTCTTGGAATATCAACATCAAACTCATCATCAAGAACCCCCAATATTATTGGAGAGATTCATTTTTATTTTGAACATAACTTCAAGGATACCTTGGAGGTATTGAAGTCATAATCATCATCGATTAAACATGTTTTTGAGGTCAAGAGCTACTATCTATAAGGATTCACTCACCTCAAACTTCATGACATCATTTAGAGGATGAAGAACAAGTAAATAAATAAAGAAAAATAAAAAGAAATGAGGTAAGAAGAGATGAACATACATATAAACAAGCAAGTAAATAGCAATCAATAGATGATAATCAATGTGATATTGGACTTGTAGTTTGGTGTTTCACTCATAGATATTGACATTTGGACATGGAAGTAGCTTCCTAACTCATAAATGCTTAGAGAAACGGCGGTTGGGTGTATTGATGATGAAGTATATAGAAGAATGGTGGAAGAAAACAAGATTGGAACTCACTTTCTATAGAAAAATAGTAGAAGGAAGCTCCGTTCTCACTTCTAAATCTGTCTCTATCTCTCTCTCTCTCTACAACTTTATCAAGCTTTTCACGTGGCCCCCCCAAAGAGGGGTTTATACAGGCCAATTTGAGGTGGTTTGGGGGTTTTAGAAATACTCCCATTGGTCTCAAACATCTATGAACATAGAACTGCGTCGTTTTGGTTTTCAATTAATCAAAATGGACCCCCAAAAGAAATTACAAAAAAAACCATTCTGGAGAAGAGTGTTGCGGTGGAACTGGGCCTGTGCCACGGCAGCAGTGGGCCAGTGACGCGGCGGCATTGCTCCTTATTCGTCTAGATAATCCTTTTTAGGCCCCCAGAGGTTCCTGTATTCGCGAAAAGGCCCTATTTCGTCCGAAATTCACAGAAAATGCATACGAACTCAAAATTGAGGTTGTGATATACCGTTGGAAAGATAATGGAGTCTAATTTATATAAAAAATAGTTCAGAGATAGGTCACTTTGAAAAGTTTTGCAGTATTCGTGATAAAAGCCGATTTGATCGCCTTTTTCACCTTCAAAAATTCATAATAAATTCATTTTAAATCCAAAAATTATGTGCGACATATCGTTAGAAATCTATCGACCTCTAGTATCTATGAAAAATATTTGAAAAATGATACGGTGCTCTGGCTTCAAGGTCAATTTTTGGTCAAACTAGTTAAGCTTAGGATTCCCGTGAAGTTTTGGAAACCTCTGGGAGCTAATGTTTTCGTTCGATTTTCTTTTAAAACTCATTTTAATACTTTCCACATGATCTAGAATGATCACGTAACTTTTCGGCGAATTTGGACGATTTCGGTCAAACTTGGTCAAACTTGGTCAAATCGGTCAACGGGGACTTTCTGGGAACTTGCGGGACTTTCGGAGGTCTCTGGGAGCTGACAATTTAATCTAGTCTTGCATTAGAACTCATTTTATTGTTTTCTTACGATGTAGCACGTTTCCAGAACATTTGGTCCGAATCTGGGAGCTTTCAGGGGTATTTTGGTCATTCTATGCATTCTGAGAGATAGAACTAACTTCCAGGAGTCCTTTTTGAGTCTTTTACGATCATTGTGAACCATCAAGCTATGGGTCTCCTAAATCTGATAACCGACAAAATAGGGTGTCTACAGTTTGCCCCTCTTTGGCATGAACTTGCGAGGCAACGCATGTCGCAAGCGAGTGCCAAAGCTTTGAAGAGACAGGTCTTTTAGAGGCTATAGATATAGGATAAAAAGAGTTGCAAAAGATGCAATGATGCTGAGGCTATTGCTGGTCGTGCTCTTCGTGAACTGCCTACGTATCCCAAGGGAATCAGACCAGGACGTAGTTCGGGGAACAAAGGAACAAATCACACATGCACATACCAAGGTCTTGAAGACTCTAAGTCTCGAGTAAACTTCTTAAATTACGAGAAGTGTGCTTTTCAAACAAATGTGATCGAACATGGGGTCCTAGAGGACGGTAATTAAAGATAATCGACAGGTGAGGGAGCTCACAATAATTTGAGAAAACTTTGTGATAACCAAAGTGAGGAGGCTCACGATAAGTGAGGAAGCTCAGGATAATTGTTTGGTGAGGAAGCTCATGATTTTCGGACAAAGGAGTGATAAGTGAGGAAGCTCACGATTATTGGCAGACATGGAGCCTTTGATTGTGAATAGATAATGCTTGCCTCGGGAGTTGGGGTTCTTGACTGTTGGCGGTGTTTTTAATCGTTGGCCGATTCTTGTTGTGATCACTCCAAAAAGATGGTTCAAACTTTGAGGAGTTGATTTATATTTTCCTCTGCTAGGGATGGTGGGGAATTCTCTGAGCATCTTTCTTAATTGTTGACCTAGAACCAGGATTTGTCTCCAAATCTCTCACAATTGATCAAATTGACCGAGAACCAGGATCCACCTCTAAATCTCTCGCGGTTGATCAAATTTTATAATCCTCAATCCAAAAGAAGCCGATTTGGGTCTTCGGGAGCTGATTGACATGGAATCCCTAAAATGATTGATGGATGTGGAAGCCCTACCCTAACTGAGAGGGTTTACAATGAAAGATTTACCTCATTCTAGAGGGCTAGTGATGAAAGATTTGCCTCAATGTAGAAGGCTGACGACGAAGGATTTGCCTCAATCTTGAGGACTGACGATGAAAGATTTGCCTCAATCTAGAAGGCTGATAAAAAATGACTTGCCTCAATCTAGAGGGCTGATGACAAATGACTTGCCTCAATCTAGAGGGCTAATGACAAATGACTTTGCCTCAATCTAGAGGGCTGACAATGAACGATTTGCCTTAATCTAGAGGGCTGACGATGAAGGATTTACCTCAATCTAGAGGGCTGACGATGAAAGATTTGCCTCAATCTAGAGGGCTGATGATGAAAGATTTGCCTCAATCTAGAGGGCTAACGATGAAGGACTTGCCTCAATCTAGAGGGCCGACGATGAAGGATTTGCCTCAATCTAGAGGGCTGACAATGAAGGATTTGCCTCAATCTAGAGGGTTAAAGATGAAGGATTTGTCTCAAAATAAAGGGCTGACAATGAAGGATTTGCCTCAATCTAGAGGGCTGATGATGAAGGATTTGCCTCAATCTAGAGGACTGATGATGAAAGATTTGCCTCAATCTAGAGGGCTGACGATGAAGGACTTGCCTCAATCTAGAGGGCTGACAATGCAGGATTTGCCTCAATCTAGAGGGCTGACAATGAAGGATTTGCCTCAATCTAGAGGGCTGAAGATGAAGGATTTGCCTCAATCTAGAGGGTTGAAGATGAATGACTTGCCTTAATCTAGAGGGCCGACGATGAAGGATTTGCCTCAATCTAGAGGCCTGGTGATGAAGAATTTGCCACAATCTAGAGGGTTGATGATGAAAGATTTACCTCAATCTAGAGGTTTGGTGATGAAGGATTTGCCTCAATCTAGATGGCTGATGATGAAGGATTTGCCTCAATCTAGAGGGCTGATGATGAAGGATTTGCCTCAATCTAGAGGGTTGGTGATGAAAGATTTGCCTCAATCTAGAGGGATGATGATGAAAGATTTACCTCAATCTAGAGGTTGCCTCAATCTAGAGGGCTGATGATGAAGGATTTGCCTCAATCTAGATGGCTGATGATGAAGGATTTGCCTCAATCTAGAGGGCTAGTGATGAAGGACTTGCCTTAATCTAGAAGGCTAATGATGAAAGATTTGCGTCAATCTAGAAGGCTAGTGATAAAGGATTTGGTTCAATCTAGAGGACTAATGATGAAGGATTTGCCTTAATCTAGAGGGCTGATGATGAAAGATTTGCCTCAATCTATAGGGCTGATGATCACGACATTTTTTGAATGAGAGTGATGGTAAATTAGTGATGACGAGTCGACAGTGTACTACCACAATTGTCATGGATTGGATCAACAATCGTGATCCAAAGAACTGATGATGTACTAAACGAGATAACGAGTCGACAGTGAACTATTGTGACTGTCATGGATTGAACTGACGATATACTAATCGAGATGACGAGTAGACAGTGAACTACTGTGACTATCATGGATTGGACTGATGATGTACTAATCGGGATGACGAGCCGACAGTGAATTACTGTGACTGTCATAGATTGGACTGACGATGTACGAATCGATAAGCCTGCTGGGGCAAAATTGAATCTGTTGGGGATGAAAGGACTCTACTGGGGAGGGAAAGGATTAAATGTACTCTGCTAGGGAAGAAAATATGCCCACTAATGGGAGTAAAGGTATCATTCTATTTGAAGGATACAGAGATTATCTACGGCGGCTAAGGATTTTGCATTGATAGAGGACGATTATCAACAACCATTCATGGACTTATGTTACCAGGATGAAAGAAGATCATCAACAGCCATTCATGGACTTATGTTGCTATAATAAAGGAAGATAATCAATAGCCATTCATGGACTTATGTTGCTAGGATGAAAGAAGATCATCAACAGCCACTCCTAGACTTATATTGCTAGGACAAAGGAAGATCATTAACCGCCACTCATGGACTTATGTTGCATGAATGAAAAGATGATCAACGGCCACTCATGGGCTTATGTTGCTCCTAAAATCTTTGACGGTGTTGCTCAATGCTTCTTGATTCTCAACGGTGTTCTTCAAATCTCAACGATGTTCCTCAACACATCTGATGCTCCTCAACAACGATGCTCCTCAACACATCTGATGCTCCTCTTTAACAATGCTTCTCAATTCTTCTGATGTTCCATGATGCTCCTCTAATTTCTGGGCCATAAAACATCCTCATAAAATATCTCACCAGCGAACCTGGACTCTGAGCCCGAAAATACCTCAACAACACATCTTATCAATACATCCGGATTCTGGGTCCTATAGCACCTCAACAACACATCTCATCGACACACCTTATCAACATATTTGTACTCTGATTGGATCAGCAACAATTTCTTGGTGTTGGCGATATTTTTTCCGATCAGCCACCTGGAAAAATAGCTATCGGTTGTAGTTTGCAAGCACTTATGAGTTCATGCCACTCGTACTTGGGACACTTCTCATGTTGTGATCTTGATGGGTGTAGTAATGATGTTTGGTACTTCTGCTTGTATCCAAAGTTTTTATAATTGGGAATCACCTTAAACCCAAACATTTGAGACCATCAAGACGAATGGACTTAACAGGAATGACAATGATATGGAAATTTGGGTCAGTTTGTATGAAACCTCGATCTCTGACACACTTTTGATTAGATTACTACTGACTCAAACAAAGAAGGATTGACTCGGACATGAAATTCTCAAATTTCCATGATCCAATGTGCCTTCGTCATGAATGATGTACCGCTCAACTTTTATGTTCACTCCTCATCTTAATATGATAGCACTTTGCTGATAAATCTGGTTTTTGAAAATTTCTCCCTATTGATCTAATCAATTCTATACTCTTCCGAAGAAGTGTTTTGAATTAGTGCCTTAGCTTTTAGAATAAAAGATGCTCTATTTCAAAATAACTTGGTGACTTGAAAACTCGCCCTTGGTGTGAAGGGATCGTGTTAGGCAAACGGAGTTTGCTCCTAGTTTGAGTTGTAGAAAGTAGAATTCATAGGCAAACGAGGTGGGTGACGGAAGTTTGCCCCTAGTTTAGACAATGGTTTTTGGAGGTTTTGGACAAACGAGGTAGGTGACCGAAGTTTTCCCCTTGTTTATCTTCAAGCAAACAAGGCGAGTAGCCGAAGTTTGCCCCTAGTACGGAAGGTGATCTCTAGCTTAAGGTGAGGACCGCGACTTTTAATCTCTCAAATGCTCATAACTTTTGCATAGGCACTTGTGAAGTGACCTAGCGAGCTATTTTCTCTCTTTTGTTATTGCTCACTTTGGATTTAGCTCTAATTTTTTGCCTAGGTGTCCTTTCGGATTTTCAACCTAGCGAGCCATCCTTCTTTTCTTTTTGAAAGTCTGCCTACGTACCCCCGAGCAAGGATCAAGTCCAACGTAGTTTGGGCCAAGGCTTTGAAAGAAAAGAGGGTTGATTATGATATTGTCGACCGAACCAATGCGGTTGCCTACGTATCCCTGAGTAGGAATCAGGTCGAGCGTAGTTCAAGGCAAGGTCTTTTTGGAAAGGTTGAGGTATGAGGGTTTCTTAAACCAATCGCCTAATAAGTTCAAATTTGAGCCACTTGTGATAGCTTTGAATAAGAGGATTCGATTTTGATCTCCCTTTCTTTTCTTTTCTTTTCTTTTCTTTTTATTTTGAGGATTGATCCTTTTTACTTTCGCCTAGCCAGTCAATTTTGCTTTTCATGTAGTTGATTCTTGCAAGATCTTTCAATCGCAATCTTAGAATTCTGAAATGTGCATGTCAGCTCTCATAATTTATTTGTGGTTGTTCCGTGCCTTTGGAAATGTGATCTAGGCATGTTCTTATGATGTACCTTGAAGCATACGATTCTCTCATTTGTTTCATCAAAAATTTCTTTATTTCATTTTCTCCATCATTATGACTGGCTAAGGTCAGATCTTGGAAATCAATACCTTTTCAGCTCTAACTTTTGCCTAGGTGCCCTTTCGGCTTTTCAACCTAGCAAGCTTTTCTTTTCTTTTCCTTTTTTTTTAAAGTGGAGATGAAACTCACTGAAATGTTTGGCTACCATCAAGGACTAAGTCTACACAGGTTCATATGGTTCTCAATTGGGTTGGGCCCAAGGCTTTGAAATGGTGGGAAAAGGGTGTTGGGCAAACCCCAAGTCAGTTCCAAGCATATCTTTTCAAGATTAAGGCAAGAGAATCTTTAAATTCTTAAAGTAAGACTATTCAATTCTCGGCTCTTCATCGGTGTAAGCGCAAAATTGACTTTGACCTTTCAGGATTTTTTTTGTTTGAGTAAAAAAAAATTATTATTTTTAGTATAGTAATATCCATGGTAAATTGAAAAGTGACACTTCAGTTCAGCAATTCATGCATCTATGACTAGGCACATCAGATTAGGCAAAATAAGACTTCATTCCATCAGTAGAGAAGGATTACAGACTCATTAACAACTCGATGACAGACAGACTCGACCACAAGACTAAACTTGAAATAGACAAAACATGCAACAGACTCGACTAGACTTGACTTGATCTCAAACAGAGTGTCACGATGACTCGCTTTTTTTTTTTTATTTTTTTATTTTTTGAAAGAGCATCCTCATTTGTTTTGCTATCAAAAGTCACAAACACCATCGCTTCACCGGCACAGGTTCAACATTCATGGGTATTAGCAAAAGGGATCATTTGAACAGATGAGCCAAGGGCTTTAGGTTCCATGAAGTTGACATTTTGGTTGACATAGGATTGGATGGGTGAAGGCTCAATGATTTTATGATCAATGAGGTTCTGGATATCATGGCGAAGGCGCATGCAGCTGTCGGTATCGTGGCCTGGGCCTTGGTGGTAGGCACAACATTTGGACAGGTCACAGTTGGGAGAAAGAACATCGGTACGAGGCTGAAGGAGTTGGAGGTGCCCTTTTTTGATGAGGTTATCAAGGATTATGGATAACGACATACCCAGGTTGGTAAAGGCTCTTTGCTTGCGGTCTTTGTTAAACTTTGAGTTCAAGTAGGTCCTTACCGTGGCTCTTGGATTTGGATATGGATTAGGATTACCAAGGCTAAGGTGTGGATTTGGATACAAGTAGAGGTTTGGATGTGGAAACGGGCTTGGATAGATGGCGTTGGGCAACCCATACTTCCCTTTATCGATGCTCTGCACCATCTTCTCGAATCGGCTTATCCTTAAACTTAGCTACTCAACAGTGCTCTGTAGCTTGTTCACTTTCTCTTCTAGAGCTTTGTAGGCCATTGGTGGGCTAATGACAATCCACGAACAAGATAAAGAATCCGGGGAGGTACAACAGTGTCCTTACCCAAGGCTACGGTTTTTTTTCTGCAAATAGAAGTAAAAGTTAAAATTAGCAGAGGTGCGAAACACTTCTTATGGACTCCTATCGGTAAAAGATGATCAGAATTTTGAGGGATTTATCGATGTGAATCGATGGTTGCAGTGTGTATACGACTTGTGTACAACGATTGAGATGGGTAAGGATGATGACATGTACGTGCTAGATATGTAAAGACTGACATATGTGGGACTGACAAGACGTGCGTGCAAGCGAACTGACATGAATCGTGTATGCATATGAGACAAGCATGCGGATGCAAGCCCTAATCGATATGATGCCCCTACTTTTAACAAATAGCAATTAAACAAATAAGGTCCTAGCTATACAGAGTGTGCTAACCTTACTTTCCAGTATGATCACCAAGGGATAACAGGGATTTCTAGGATACTTCAGGAATTTTAGACAGAGTTTCTAGGAGAAACAGGGATTTGGAAGATTCGGAGAAATTTCTAAAAGTTATTTGAGTTTCTAGGAGAAATAGGGATTTCTGGTTAATTTGGACTGAGCTTCTAGGAGAAACTGGTATTTTGGGTATTTCTAAGAAATATGGATAGAGTTTCTAGGAGAAACAAGTATATCTGGGCATTTTTGGGTGATTTGGACAGAGATGCTGGGATTTTTAGAGAATCTGGGAGATTTGGGTAGAGCTTCTGGGAAAATAGGTACTTTGGGTATTTTTGGGAAATTTGGATAGAGTTTCTGGGAGAAACTAGTATATTTGGGAAAATCGAACAGAGTTTCTGGGAGAAACTGGTATATCTAGGAAATTTGGGTAGAGCTTCTGGGAAAATAGGTATATTTGGGTAAGTCAGACAGAGTTTCTGGGAGAAACAAGTATATCCGAGTTTCTCAGAAAAACCGAGGTTTCTGGGTGTTCTGGGGAGAAATAGGGGTTTCTAAAAAATCTGGGTGATTCGGACAAAGTTTCTAGGAGAAATAGGGATATCCTGATAAGTTGGGCAGAGTTTCCAGAAGAAATAAGGATATATGACGAGAACAGGTGATGGTGGTGATCATACTGTCTAGCAAGCTTTCATACTCCTATGTCTCAGGACCAACAAACAAGGTTTGCGGTGTATATCTTTGTGAGCATGGAGCAGACATCCTTGTCATGGTGCCTAGGCGGGTCAACTCAATGTAATCACATGTGAGTGATTGCCTTGGGAATCATAAGAAAGAGGTTCTGTTCTATGCCACATAAGCGTCTACACCGCGCAGGTAATCCCCCCAGGGCATATAGTAGTTATATCACATTGTCCTATCTGAAAAGATAAATAAACAGTCCTATAAAAGGTTCTACAGGAATCTATATGCAAAGGCTGGGTTTAGTCAAAGAGGGTCCGTTGACGAGATTTCCAATATACCGCCAGAGAGACAGTACAGAGATTTTTACTCTTTTTGATATACCTTAGAAGGGACAGTATCAATGGTGACTTGTGCCCTGGCACAACAATACCTAAACAATGTCAGCACCGTATTTCAGACGCAGTCGGAGGGGGAGGGGGGGGGAATGCAAGAGTGCAATGCGGTGAACCAGACACAGTAATAAGATGATTTTAAGGATGCTTCTTATGAGTCAAACCTCTGTATTATTTTTGTTTTGAAAATAAAATAAAAATCCCCAGTGGAATCGCCAGATTGTGGATACGCGGCGTTCTACCACTTGCTTGTTTTGGTTTGAGATTCGTTTTGAAAAGGGAAAAGAAAATGGTCGGTCTGTTGAAAATAGATACAGAGTCGCCACTTGGTCTTTAAGGAAACAAGAAACCTAATTTTGACTCACCCAAATGGATAAAGGGCACCGACCCTTCATAACTAAAGAACTTGGATCGAGGTTTTGGTACGAGAGAGGAAGGAGCCTTTGTCGCGACTAAAACACCCTCAACTCGCCCCGTCTTTCGACGGGCCTCAATTAGCATCCAAATAATTATCTTTTACAATGTATGGTTCGACAATTAATACTATGATAGTATATTACATCACACAAGGATTTTAAAATGAAAGATCAAAAGATAAGATATCATTCATAAGATCTAAGCCAAACATCACACAATGTAAAGTGAAAGATCACACAAACAAACCTAGGAAAAATCGTCTAATCATATATCAAATAGTCAAGACTTCCTAATCTAAAGGGGACATGAATTGTTATTGAAATAAATAATCAAAGAAATCAAAATATGCTTAGTAATGTAGTATGATGCATGTTAATATTTTAGAAAAGAAGACCTCTCGATCCTTGTGACAGATGACAAAGGATGATTAGATCGAGGGGAAACATGAACGTGTGATCATGATCATTCCTTATAATCTTCTTAGATTAGGAGTTACAAAAATCCCAAATATTGCATGAATGCAATGTATGTATCTAGAATGTGCCAAGGTTGTAGTGTGTTTTGTGTTCATAGATTCCTAGAATGACTTAGAAGTCTAGAATGTTTATGAATGAATGAAGGAGATGATCATGGGATATGTACAAATGTAGTATGAACTACTTCCTAAGACATGAGCTAATTTGGAATGCATGTAAGCACCAAATCAAAGGATGGAAGTAAAAGTGCGTTTGCAGTGAATAGTGGACAGAATAGTAACATGATCTTTTGGAAATTGAAAAGAGAGGTTAGGAATGTTTTCAATGAATGATGTTTTATGGAGATCTTCCTTATTATGTCTAGAACACAACCCAAAAAGCCAATCTTCAATATCTATCACATATTGAGAGAAATCATATAAACAATAGAGATTATTCAGAAAGTAAAGGGGACATGAATTGTCTAATCATATATCAAATAATCAAGACATCCTAATCTAAAGGGGACATGAATTGTTATTGAAATAAATAATCAAAGAAATCAAAATATGCTTAGCAAGCTAGTATGATGCATGTTAATCTTTGAGAAAAGAAGACCTCTCGATCTCCGGGATAGATGAGAAAGATGATTAGATCGAGGGGAAACATGAATGTATGATCATGATCATTCCTTATAATCTTCTTAGATTAGGAGTTACAAAACCCCAAATCTTGCATGAATGCAATGTATGTATCTAGAATGTGCCAAGGTTGTAGTGTGTTTTGTGTTCATGGATTCCTAGAATGACTTAAAAGTCTAGAATGTGTATGAATGAATGAAGGAAATCATCATGGGACATGTACAAATGTAGTATGAACTACTTTCTAAGACATGAGCTAATTTGGAATGCATGTAAGCACCAAATCAAAGGATGGAAGTAAAAGTGTGTTTGATGTGAATAGTGGATAGAACAGTAACATGATGTTTTGGAAATTGAAAAGAGGGGTTAGGGATGTTTTCAATGAATGATTTTTTATGGAGATCTTCCTTATTGTGTCTAAAACACAACACAACCCAAAAAGCTAATCTTTAATATTTATCACAGATTGAGAGAAATCATATAAACAATAGAGATTATTCAGAAATAGAGTCCGTACTATTGACTGAAATGTTAGAAAATCTTATAAAATGAAAACAAAAGATCTAGAGGCTCATATTATACAGAAAGTTCCCTAAGACATTGAAGTTCAAGGGAAAAATAATTTGGGACCACTCTTTTGGGAAACGTTTTCTGTAAAATAAGTTGAAATTCAACCTAGCTGCTGTGACAGCAAAGGCAGAATGTTTGGAAGTAATGTTTGGACAAAAATAGACCCCTTTCAAGTATTTCCAAGTCAAACCAATAATCATGGGTGTTCTCTAATGAGTTAGGAAGACTTTCCAAGTGGCCTTGAATCCATGCATTGAGTATTGTGTTCTAGAGAAATCTTTGAGCTCAAATCATTCACTGTTTTGACTCACTATTTTAAAGATTTTGGGAAAAAAACTTGAGTTTTCTTTCTTGAGATCAAAATGAGAGGGTTTGAAAGGGGTTTTGAAATAGAGGTTTTGAAAGTACATTTTCAACATCAAATAGAGATTATGACCTCTTGGAATATCAACATCAAACTCATCATCAAGAACCCCCAATATTATTTGAGAGATTTATTTTTATTTTGAACATAACTTCAAGGATACCTTGGAGGTATTGAAGTTATAATCATCATTTATTAAACATGTTTTTGAGGTCAAGAGCTACTATCCATAAGAATTCACTCACCTCAAACTTCATGTCATCATTTAGAGGATGAAGAACAAGTAAGTAAATAAAGAAAAATAAAAAGAAATGAGGTAAGAAGAGATGAACATATATATAAACAAGCAAGTAAATAGCAATCAATAGATGATAATCAATGTGATATTGGGCTTATAGCTTGGTGTTTCACTCATAGATATTGAAATTTGGACATGGAAGTAGCTTCCTAACTCATAAATGCTTAGAGAAATAGTGGTTGGGTGTATTGATGATGAAGTATATAGAAGAATGGTGGAGGAAAACAATATTGGAACTCACTTTCTATAGAAAAATAGTAGGAGGAAGCTCCTTTCTCACTTCTAAATCTATCTCTATCTCTCTTTCTCTCTACAACTTTATCAAGCTTTTGACTTAGCCCCCCCAAAATGAGAAGTCAAGGAGGATTTATATAGGCCAATTTGGGGTGGTTTTGGGGTTTTAGAAGTACTCCAATTGGTCCCAAACATCTGTGAACATAGAATTACGTCGTTTTGATTTTTAATTAATCAAAATGGACCCCCAAAAGAAATTACAAAAAAAACCATTTTGGAGGAGAGTGCCGCGGTGGTACTGGGCCTATGCCATGGCAGCAGTGGGCCAGTGCTGCGGCGGCACTGCTCCTCATTCGTCCAGATAATCCTTTTTAGGCCCCCAGAGGTTCCGGTATTCGCGAAAAGGCCCTATTTCGTTCAAAATTCACAGAAAATGCATATGAACTCCAAATTGAGGTTGTGATATACCGTTGGAAAGATAATGGTGTCTAATTTACATAAAAAATGGTTCATAGATAGGTCACTTTGAAAAGTTTTACGGTATTCGCGATAAAAGTCAATTTGATCGCCTTTTTCACCTTCGAAAATTCATAATAAATTCGTTTTAAATCCAAAAATTATGTGCGACATACCGTTGGAAAGCTATCGACCTCTAGTATTTATGAAAAATATTTGAAAAATGATACGGTGCTCTGGCTTCAAGGTCAACTTTTGGTCAAACTGGTCAAATTTGGGATTCCTGGGAAGTTCTGGAAACCTCTGGGAGCTCCCAGGAGCTGACACTTTTGTTCGATTTTATTTTAAAACTCATTTTAATACTTTCCACATGATTTAGAATGATCACAGAATTTTTCGGTGAATTTAGACGATTTCGGTCAAACTTGGTCAAACTTGGTCAAACCTTGGTCAAAACGGTCAACGGGGACTTTCTGGGAACTTCCGGGACTTTCGGGGGTCTCTGGGAGCCGATGATTTCATCCGGTCTTGCTTTATAACTCATTTTATTATTTTTCTTATGATGTAGAGCGTTTCCAGAACATTTGGTCTAAATCCGGGAGCGTTCGGGCTTTCAAGGGTATTTTGGTCATTCTAAGCATTCTGAGAGATAGAACTAACTTCTAGGAGTCTTTTTTGAGTCTTTTACGACCATTGTGAACCACCAAGCTATGGGTCTCCTAAATCTGATAGCCGAAAAAATGGGGTGTCTACAGAGAGAAGCATCCTGGGAGATGGAATCAAATATACGTGAGAAATATCCAAAGTTATTTCAGGACTGGCTTACTCATATTTCGAGACAAAATCTTTTGTTAGGTGGTGGAGAGATGTAGCACTTGTATTTTTCTATATATTTCCCGAGTTTCTTATTTATTTCTCTGTAATCCTTTCTAATATATATATATATGAGATCTGTTTACTTTTTCTCTTTATAGTTTTACATGATTTATATGTCTTGATTATGTGTTGTGACCTTTAGGGAAGCTTTAGACAAAAGCTAACCCTGAGCGCTCGAAACATTGGAGCGCTCAAGCCCCAAGCACTCAAGTGACCCTGAGCTGAGCCTAAAGGTACTTTCATTTCTCATTTAATTTTGTACGAACTCAAAATAGAACTTTAGAGAGAGATGGTCTAAAGAAACAATTTTTTAGAGAGAGAGAGATCATTTTCATGATTATTCACACCTCTGTACATACCATCACACATACGCAAGTAAGAAAATACACTAATATAGTTTACAATTCCCTATTATATCTGCAATTCGTGTTACAGTGCCAGATTTTATACAATGTGATAAATCTATGATAAATTTGTGTATTAGCTGTTGTTTTGTGCAGATATATTATTTTGCTGGGAGCAGGAATGAGTAACAGGATAAGGGTAAAGCTAAATTACAAGCAAGACAATTAAAAGCTGAAAAGTCGAGTTCGAGCGATCGAGAGTTAGATCGATCGAATAATGTCCAAGCGCTCGAGTAATCCAATGTTCAAGCGATCGAGTGAAGCTCGATCGATCAAACATGCCTTTTATCAGAATTTATGCACACGCAGCAGAAACATTTGTTGTAATCCTAGGCCTAGGACTTCTCTATATATATTAGTTATAAACACGTCCTAATGGACGCCCAACCTTGAGTTTCACAGTTTAAATAGAGAGATAGAGTGTTTGCTTGTTTTGTAGGTTGATCTTGGATTTTACATTGGTTGCTTGGTGAGTTCAATTTTAATACAAGTGTTCTTTCTTTTCAGTTTTTTTAATTATCATTATTTATAGTTTGCTAGTTCAACCTCGTAGTATAATCTGTCATAGTTATAGTTTTACACGTTAGTTTCATAATAATCCATCTTTTTCATAATTTTTATGTTAAAATCACAACCAAACAAGGCCTTAATGAATTTTTACGTTAAAAACAAATCTGTGACACTCCAGACCATGTCTGAGTAGTCCCAGAGTTGGGATATCATGATGAAACAATGATCTCCAGCTTCTGCCATATAGCAGAATAAAACCTGCATTCGATCGATTGAAGTTAGTTCGATCGATCACAGCAGAGATATAGTCAAGCGATCGAAGACATTTCGATCAATTGAGAGATGATGATGCTCGATCGATCGAAAGTGTGTCAATTGATCAAACACTCAAAATCTTGAGATGGTCCTTTAACTATCCCCATATGCTCAGTTTGTTAAAACAGTTTCTTAACTTTAAGCCTTAAGGAATTTTTCTTCAATAACTTTTGCAAACTATTTTGAATGCTAATACCATTCAGAGTGCGAGTCTTAACTATTGTTTTAAACCGCCTTTACGTATTTTGAATCAATTGTGATGATACAGTCCCGGTCATGAAAGGACTATTGAATCTTTATCTTTAAAAAATACGGAATATTGTAGAGAGACGTACTCCATAGAGCTTTAATGTAACTGCATGGTAGATGGTTAGGTCACTGTGGATTGTGTGATCCCAATGCTTCCCTTTTATAAAGAAAATCGTTTTTAGATATCGCTTTAGTTAATTAATTAATCATTAGTTTAATTTAGTTGTTTTATTTTAGTAGTTGTTAATCATGGAACTTTGCGTTCTACATCCTATTCAAATATTAAATTTTTTATTTTATTTAGAGTATAATCTAAGTATCTAGCTTATAACCTTCTCTGTGGGATCAACATGGTCTTATCCAGTACTAATTGCACGTCTACTTACACTTGGGTATTGCACACAAGAGCACACAAATAAATTTCCTGTCAAGTTTTTGGCGCCGTTGCCGGGGAAGGTGACCAGATATTACTTAGATTACCTTGCTCTTTCTTCATCTATTTCTGTTTTCTTTTACTTTTTCTTTAGGTTAAAAATCTTTTTAGACTTTTTCCTTTCATGTCTGATAACTCCATCAAAGGAATTTATGAAAATACATTCTACTTATCTGATTCCTCTAGTTCAATCAACCCCGTAGCCACATCTATAGATTCAATGGCTGACGATCAAAGCGAAAATGGTGAGAATAGGGATGTACCTATTGACGATTCGTTGCGTCCTTTGCGCGATCTCATGCAACCTGAACATGCTCCTACTCCTTTTTGTATTCTCATTCCACCCTATGCAGGCGAATTCCAATTTTGCAATGGAATGATTCAACTCCTTCCAAACTTCCATGGAATGGAGAGCGAGAAGACATATCTACATGTCAAGGATTTCAAGAATGTTTGTAAAACATTCTCCCAAAACTGTCCTATAATGTGACACGCTTAATGTTATTTTCCTTCACCCTGAAGGATAAAGCAAAAGCGTGGTTGCTTACCCTCAAGCCAAACTCTATCTTCACCTAGCATGTGATGAACACGGCATTTTTAAAGAAATTCTTCCCACCTCTCATGACCATCGAACTTAAATGTCAAATAAATTCCTATAAACAAAAGAGTAATGAAACCTTCACTCAAACTTGGGAGCGTTTCAAAGATTTGCTTCTCTCATGCCCACATCACGGGTATAAGAAATGGCGAACCATCAGCTTCTTTTATGAAGGACTAAATGGTAAAACGAAGAAACTAGTTGAAACCATGAGCGCAAGTGCATTTCTTAGCAAAAACATCGAAGAGGCTGAAGCCCACTTCGAGTGGCTGGTCGAACATGCTCATGAATGGTCTAACTCTGACGATGTTTCACGCACACAGCTATCAGGTGTAGAGGAGAAAAGTATATATCAGTTAAAGAGTGAAGATCACCTAATGACCAAATACGAAGAACTAGCAAAGAAAGTGGAGGAATTAGGGATGAAAGGAGAGAGTTCTGGGTAGGTTTTGCCTGAAGAACCATGCGGCAAATGCAATATGTTGGGACACACAACTCAATATTGTTTTAACATGCCGTATTTTCAAGAACAGGCCCCCATGGAAATGAACACCGTGCAAGGACATAGAGGAGCGGGGAATTCCTACAATAATGACAACAATAATTTTCAAAACAATAACAATCGATGGAATCACCCCAATTTTGATTAGAAGAACGATGCTGGAACCCAAAATCAATATCAACAACAGCCCTACTACAACATTAATCAATATCAAGGGCAATTCAATAGGTCACCCCAATAGTTCAATCAAAATAGATCTAATAACTACAACCAAGATCAACCCTCTAATACTCAACAGGCTAATGTATACGTTCCACCGCACAAAAAGGTGTAAGAAGAAGATGCGCTCTCTAATGCAAACCTAACGCAGTAATTAATTCAAATGATGAGTAAAATGTCTGCAATGTTAGAGAGAATAGATGCACGACAAGAGGGATTGGGTGGAACGTTTCCCGCCTAACCACTTCCAAACCCTAAGGGATACAACAATGGTCCCAATAATCAAGAACATGCTAAAGTCGTGACTACCCTGAGATGCGGCAAGATTATAGGGCACAATATGCCTCTTTCTACACCTGAAAAGTATGAAGAGGAAGAAGTGGTAAATCGAGAGCAACCTTCTAATCAGGATAAGGAGCCTATTGTAAATAACAAACCATTAGAATTAGACGATGAAGCTCCTATGAAGTAGAAGAAGTTGAGAGAAGGCCCGAAAAGGAGCCAGTTAATGACAAATTACCGAAATGCCCTTTCCCTGCGCCTTACCCTCAAAGGCTTAAGAAACCCAAAAATGAGATAAAGAATCAGGAGTTCTTGGAACTGTTTTAAACAAGTCAAAATAAACCTTCCATTCTTTGATGCAATCAAACAAGTACCGGCCTATGCTAAGTATCTTAAGGACTTATGCATAGTCAAGAGGCAGCAGAGTGTGAAGAAACACGCCTATGTAGCTTGCCAACCAAGCGCAATCATCCAAAATAAACTGCCTTCGAAATGTAAAGACCCCGGTACTCCCACTGTCTCATGTAAATTGGGAATCAAATAATAGACAATGCACTCCTCGATCTAGGAGCGAGTGTTAACCTGCTGCCATACTCAGTTTATAAACAACTAAGGTTGGGTGAACTCAAACCTACTCGAGTTGCTCTATAGCTGGCAAATTGGTCAGTGAAATACCCTAGAGGGATATTAGAGAAAATCCTCATACAAATAGACTCGTTTGTCTTCCCGGTCGATTTTGTAATCTTAGACATTGAACCTGTTGTGGATATCGCATTTTTCTTACCCACAGCTTTTCATTGAAAATCTTTTCTAAATTTTAAACTTCAAAAAAAACAAATGAGTCACCACTTAATTTTTTAAAAGGAAAATTAAGAAACCATTTTTAAAGCAAACTGATCTTTTAGAAACCAGAGATTAACTAGGTCCGGGGATTATGGAATGAGGAGGGCAGGAGCCCATCGGACTAAAACACTCCTTCTCATCCTATCTCGCGATAGGTCTCTACTTAACATCCTTTTAATTGAATTATTAATTTAAATGTGCCCTCAACTATTACATATGTATAAATATACATTACAAAAGTATGTCTAAAGGATGTAAGATTACAAGTGGTAAAATATCATTCAAAAATCACATAATTCAAGTAGCAAGCAATATGATATGCAATAGGGAACAAGGTGAACTTACCCAGGATCCAGCCGCGATATTAAACGTATAATGCATACAAACGAAAGAAAATCCTAGGAAAGAGTCTCTAATCACATGTATTCACATAAGGCAAGTCCTAATTCTAAGGTGTCACGCATGAGATCGAAAAATCAAAAAAATCAAGAAATTAAAATAAACTAAAGAGGAATTCAAGAAGTCATACCTTAATAGCGCTACAAAACAAAGGGTTAGTCCACATGGTATACAAGATATGAAATTAGAAATAACCATCCTAAATTTCTAGTTTAAATCTATCAAATGTAATTAAATCTAAAGCAAATAAGTCATAATTACAAGTATCAAGCCATATGGATGAATATGTACATGAACAAGAATAAATTATGAAATACTCAGTGATTTAGATCACTTAAACTTTGAATTCAAGCTTAACTAGTCATTATTGAAACATGTTTTGAACCTTAACTCATGAAAATATCATCTAAGCCATTATTAATAAGATTGATTAAAACTATTACAGAATTCTGGAAATTGCTGAGAGCAGATCATAACTTTAAAGAAATAAAAAGCATGGTTCCCGTGGTTCGATCTTGATGAATTTTGGACACAAGATGCCTCTATGTGTCTAGTTTTTAACCCAAAAAAAAAAATCAAAGTTTCAACGGTTGGATCTCCGGAAAATGGACAAAAACCAGACATCTTTCAGCATTCTACAACCTCCTGTCCAGAGTTCTTGCATGATTTTCTAAAAATAGCAAAACAATCGAAAATGCTTTGTCCTTTTTAGGGTGACTTCCTAACACATTAATCTACTTAGAAAAAATTATTTTAGGTCATAAATACTTTATTAAGGTTCTGATTTACTTATTTCAAAAGAGTGTTACTGTTCTGAAACTCTAGACAGATTGTAGTGACTTCACAAAAGTCATGACCAAATCACTTTAAACATGAAATCTTCTTAAAACCAAAATTACAGTGGTAGAAATTTGAGTTATAGACACTTTCCAGTTGGTTTCACTCAATTCCAACAGTTAGATTATCAACTAAAAATCCTTAATCAAAACCGGTTTATGAACTTACTGCTCCAATATTGGCTACAGCTACCAACTAAGCCATGGACATTGGCTTATCCTAAACCTAACTCTCCTTTCCCATTGGGGTCATTGGAGATCAAAACATGACTAATACTCATGAGTCTCAAAAGAATATAGAAAGGATTCCATGAAACATCAAGCTAGAGGACCCAAGCCATAAGTATGGACTTGGATCCATCCATTTGCTTATAAAATGAAGTGATGATCAAACTTTGACTCTCATGTGAAGCATAAGCTTACATGAGATTCAAAATATCAAACTCAAGAGCTTTCAAGAGAGCTATTAAAGATCTCCAAGAATCTCAAAAGAAAAGTATAAACAAAAAGAGGAAATGAAATAAAGAAGACTAAGAGAGCAAATGCTCTAAATGCATCAAAGAATCTTTTGGTAAAACTTGTTTACTTCAAATTCATAGATGCTTTCAAACCAAGCTAAGAAGAAACAAAAGAGAAAGAAAACTTAAACAAGATTAGAGGATCCAAACCATGGTAAGGGTTTGGATTCATCTACTTGTTTCTAATAAAATGATGATCAACTTTAAATCTCATGTGAAGCATAAGCTTGCATGAGACATAAAAGATCAAACTCATGAGATTCAAGTGAGATATGGAAGATCCCCAAGAATCTCAAGAGAAAAACATAAACAAGAAAAAAATAAAAGAAGAATCAAAGAACTAGGAAGCAAGGACTTCCAAGTTTGCTAACAAGACTCTAAAACTTAATCAAGAAAGACTAAGTGACTTGAAGATTAGAGGCTCAAAAGGAAGAAAACACAACTAAGATTAGAGGGTCACCTCTAAGACTATCCTCGAGATTCTATATTTTGAAGATCTTCCAAGTTCTTCTTTAAGCTCTCCTTCAAATGTTCTCTCTTCTACCCAAATATTCTTCTCTCAAAAGTTCTCCTAAATTCCTCTCAAATTCCCCCAATATTCTTTTTTTCTCTTGGTCCCCCTTTTCAATGAAGATACCTCTTCTTATATAGACAAAAATACCTAGGTAATTTTAGTGAATTCGGAGTAAAACAATAGCTGTAAATACAGCATTTGGTGGTACAATGCGTACTTTCTGAAAAAAGCAGACTGCTGGAGCTAACGGCAGTCAGGAAGTTTTTTGCGGCACTCTGGGAGTGCCAGAACGGCATTTCGTGAAAGCCGCAGCGGCATTCCATGACTGCCGCGTGACACTTACTGAGAGCCACGCCAAATTATTGATTGCCGCGTTTAGGTCAGCCTTACTTTATCAGTTTTTTTTGTTTTATTCGCATACATATACGTATTGTACCACAAAATACAGACTTTAAAAGCAAATGACAGTCAGAAAATGTTGGCAGCATTTAGTGAGAGCCGGTCCGGCATTCTGTGAGTGCCGTACGGCACTCATTGAGTGCCGCACGGCACTCATTGAGTGCCGCAAAAACTGCCGTGTGCTGATTTCAATTAAACTTCCCCTTTAGGTCTTTTCTTTTTTCCTTTTTCTTCTAAAAATTTATTTTCGGGGATCTTTGCCAAACGTGATGTTTTCACTCCTGAATTCTCCTGAATACCCGGTATTTCTTTTTCTGTGAAAATTTCATCGCATTTGGAGAACTTTCTGAAGAGCTGGGAATACTTCAAATCTTTTGGTCCTTATCATCATCGGATATGGAGGTGACACTCTCCTTAATTCGACGTTTGGTCAAAATTGGGGTGTCTACAGTTTGCCCCTCTTCGATGGAGCTTGTGGGGCAACGCGAACCGCAAGTGAACGTCGAAGCCTGTGCGAAGACAGGCCTTTAACCAAACTGTCGAATTTAAGGGAAAAACAAAATGCGTTGCAAAAGGAAGCGAGCGCGCAGCGGAATTCTAGCGGAATTCTAATTGGTCGTGTTCCATGATGAGCTGCCTACGTATCCCAACAGGAATCAGACCAAAGCGTAGTTTGGGCACGGGGTCAAACACACACAAACGCAAGTAGTCACACAGATGGATGCACCTATCCTATCGTGATGCGCATGCTATGTAATGGTATTTCATGAATAGACCTGGTTATGCAAGCATCATGCTTATCATGTCTTCTCTACGTATGACGCACATTATGTGACGCGTTAGTCAGAGAAGATTATCGAGTTCTTGACTGATGCAGAATCTGTTACGGGGGTCAAGAAGATGCTTTTGATTTGATTTTGGGGGTTAATGCAAATCTGTTACGAGAACCGAGAATATAAATTAGTTATATTCTCAAAACAAAGGATCGACGTAAATCTGTTACGTAAATCGAGAATATAAATCTGTCATATTCTCAGAATGGGGGTTAACGCAAATCTATTGCGAGAACCGAGAATGTAAATCTGTTACATTCTCAAAACAAAGGATCGACGTAAATCTGTTATGCAGATCGAGAATATAAATCCGTTATATTCTTAGAACGGGGGTTAACGCAAATCTATTGCGAGAACCAAGAATGTAAATTCGTTACATTCTCAAAATAAAGGATCGACGTAAATCTGTTACGCAGATCGAGAATATAAATCCTTTATATTCTCAGAATGGGGATTAACATAAATTTGTTGCGAGAACCGAGAATGTAAATCCGTTACACTTCTCAAAATAAGGGTAGTTGTATTAAGATGAATTGGGAGCCCACAGGCTCAAATCTATTTCAAATTTAAAGAATTAGGGCCCGCGAGCTCAAATTCAATTTCAATCTTTCAAAATAAGGAGCTCGCAGGCTCAAAATTATTTCAAATTTCAAATTTGAGGGCCAATTTGATCCTGTAAACCAACCTCGGGGGTTAAAGGCACAATAAGGGTAAAATTTGGGGGTTAAATCCAAATATGGGGGCCCGTTTTTGAATTTTTGGGGGGAAACAAAATATCTCCTAACCGACTTAAATGCGACACATGCTCCAAAATCGCGGTAGTCACTGATTGCCGTATGGCACTCACGGAGTGCTGCTGCGGCACTTGGTGAGTGCCGCTCAACAGACCACCAACTGCCGCGCACAGAAAAATGAGTGCCGCGTTTGAGCGGCAGTGGCTAAAGCCGGCGGTCTCAATTCATTTTTCTCATTCTCTCAATCTTCTCTCACTCGGTTATTCTCTGGAGAAAATATTTCCCTCTTCTTCTTCTTGCTTGGATCGATCTACCAGGGCTATCAAGTTAGTTTTTCACGATCAGAACTCAGTTAATCTCTTTTATTTCATTATTTTCCTGAGATTTCTGTGAATCTAACATGGGAATCTTCCTTTTTCTTGGCAGATTATGGCGAGCGGTTCTAGTAGTCGGAAGAGGGCCAAATATTGGGCCACCCATCATCCCGACCCCTCACTCTTGCTCTTAGATCCAGAGGAGCATTTATCCGCCCGCGCGTTCAAGCGCGAGGTAAACGCCTTTTCCTTTTCTTTTCTTGCAACTCCTATGCTTTATGAACTTTACGAATGCAATGTGTAATCAATTCAACTTCAAATTATTTTTATGCAAATGTCATGCTTGTAGCGCTCCCGAGCGTTCAAGTGCTTAATTAATGCTCAAATTTTTTTTCATTCTTTGTCTTTCTTCCTATGAATCTTATGAAAAGGGTGCGTGACAAACGAACTTTTCAAAATTTATATGCCACGCTTACGGAATTTCCTGGGTGTCTGGATTGCACTTTCATTCATTCATTCATACTTCTAATCCACGCCCTTTTCTGAATTCTCTGAAATCTTACGACTTTAGGCGTGTCTGGATTACACCTCAAATGCTCACTTTTATTCTTTCAACATCCTCAGTTCACTTCTTTTATTATTATTTTTGGTACTATCTCCATAACCTTGTGAATGGCGACCAAACCTTTTACGGATAAAAATGTTTGTGCTTATCTCTCCTTTTCTTTCTATCCCTTCTCGTATTGTCATCGCCCCTGCTTTTCTTTTTTATTATATGTATATTATTATTTTTTTTGTTGTCGCTTTTCCCCCATTTCCTTATTATCACACATTTTTTATTGCTTCCTTCTTTATCTAATTACTAACATCAAATCTTGTGATTCTTTCTTGCAGCTGCAGCCCAGGTCCTGAAGGGGCACGACAGTCTCGCCCATGGCTATGAGTGGTATACAGAGTTGAGCGAGTCGGTGAGGGGCTTTATTATTACGGCCAATTTTGGAGACTTCGTCAAACTTTTGACGAAGAACTCCAACGATTTGAGATAGATCCATGCCCTTGCCGAGTGGTGGTGGGACACTACCAGCACATTCCATTTCCCATTTGGCGAGATGACAATGATGCCATTAGACTTCTCTATTATCACCGGGATCCCTTTTGGGGGGGAGTGCCTTCGCTATCTGGACGCGGAGAAAGAGTGGGATCAGATTGAGACGCTACTGGGGGCCATCCCAGAGGAGCCCTTGGTCACGGCCAGGTGGTTCATAGATACTTTTCGAGGCCGGCAGGGCTTTACTGATGAGCAGATGGCTCGGGGGTTTCTGATGTATATGTTGGGGTGCTCTCTGCTAAGCACCAAGGGAGACCGGATCTCCGTGACGCTGCTGGGGTCTTTGGAGCACATGGGGCAGATATACTAGTACGACTGGGCTGGTATAGGGTTAGCCATCCTGTACCAGCACATGTGAGAGATATCCCAGGATCACCCAGCCTCTACTGGCGATTTCTGGAGGGCCTGGGAGGTATAATTCTCTTCTTTTATTAACTTCTTGACCTTGAATTTAAACTTTGCATTTTTATTTCAAATTTCTTTATTCATGCTCCTCAAAATTTATGCCCCTCTCTTTTCTTGCAGATCTGATCCCACGAGTACTTGCACATGATGTCGCCTGATACGCGACCAGCAGACGCCCTCATCATGCCCCAGGGGCTAAAGTGGGTAAAGGATCGGGTCGGGCGAAAGACCGGAGCTCATGATTTTATTTCGTTCAGAAACTTCCTAACGAACCTACGAGAGCAGCACGTCCGATGGCAGCCTTGGCTTGACGTATTTCCAGAGACTTCCTAGGGAATATAGGAGTCGGTTGGGTATGACCCATAGAGGGTCCTGCTGGATGGACCCGAGGCTCGGGCTTGGTATCTGGGAGAGAGGGTGACTAGACAGTCCTTGGCGGCCGAGTCCTTCATGCCACACCCACCGCTGGAGTCTATGAGAGCTACCGATACCCTCCAGGGTTTCGCGCTTACAGTTGCCCTAGCCGGTCTGTCTCTTCAGGGCTTCGTGGATCCTCCATCGGGGTACACAGCTTTCCGTGCTGTGAAGCTGATGAGGAACTTCCCTTTGATGGAGGTGACCCGGGTGAGTTTCTTTTAGCCTTTTTATTCCTTTTGAACATTCGTGTTTTATCTTCTTATTGGATTCATTCTTCCTTACAGCCCGTCCCTGCTGCTGCTCGGGCTCCTGCTCTACCGCCTTGGGATTGGAGCCTTAGGACAGTCTCCTATGGTGAGCAGACTACTACCATGGTCCCCAGATATCAGGCGGGTGCTCCCACCATTCCGCTCCAGTACGACCATGTCCCGCGGGACTATGCGGAGGAGGGCTTGCTCTACGCTCACAGCGTGAGAGAGTGGATTTACGGCCAAGAGTGGAGGGTAATTTCTAAATCTTGTTTTATTAAAAACTGTAGTTTTAGTCAGACATTCTAACCTTTCTTCCTTTTGCTCAGGCTGAGGGGGCGTGAGCGGGTGCTGAGACACATACGAGGGCTCTGGTAAGAAAAAAAAGTGCTCCTTTTATTTGTTTATCTTTCTTTCCAAACTATTTTTATTACGATCTGGTAATTTGACTTGCTCCCTCCATCCAGGAGGAACAGGTGGGGGCTCTATCCCGGCAGGTGGGAGAGCTTCATCAACGACTTCAGCAGTTCGGCATCCCTCTCAGCGACGCCCCTGGAGGCAGAGGTGGTGGTGAGGACACCAGCAGCGGCAGAGGCAGGGGCAGAGGAAGAGGTGGACGCGGTGGGAGCAACACAGAGCCAGAGGAGGAGCCTCTCAGACGTGTCACTCGCCAGACTCGGGGCCGGGGCCGGGGCCGGGGCTGACCTTTCTTTCTCTTTTTCTTTTTTTATTTTTTATTTTTATTTTTGATTGTTCTTGGAGAGGATTATACTGTATTTTTGGATGATTGTATATACTTATGCACACATTTTACTCTTGATGATGGCTCCATGATAGCCGGTAGGATAGGCACTTGCATTACCTTTATCTTTTCTGCTTTTTTCATTGATATTCACCGTACGTGTGACCATAGCTTGGTCCTTCTCTTGCCATATGTGGGACCATAGCTTGGTCCCCCTTTTATATGAGCTTTGAATGCTTGGATCTCCTTTATTTGTTTTGAAATGAACAAATGAATTAATGAATGGGTGAATGTATGCGGCCATAGCCTGGTTTTGTTGCACGTGCTGCATGATGCGCACATTTTATTGTTCTTTATTCAGTTTTTTGTTCGTAGGTGGGCTAAAACTGTTACAAACAGAACCTGGCCAAAATGAGGCCCAAGACGGCACTCGGTTAGGCCTCAGCGGCACTCAGCAGCGGCACTCCGTGAATGCCGCAACGGCACTTACGGACTGCCGCGCGGCACTTCGTTGAGTGCCGTCCTGCTTTATCGAGTGCCGCGGGTAGGTGGACAGTTCTATTCTCCTATTTATACTACTTCCTTCCCCCCAATACTCCACAAAACACATTTTCCCTTCTTTACTTCCTTCTCAAATGGCCCCCATTAGCTCCCAAATCCTCTTTCCATGGATGGATACCCTTTCCGGCATTAATAGGCTCAACTTTGAGTGTTTCAGACTAAACGATCTCTTCTCTTTTCGATGGATGAATTTAAATGAGGGCCTACTTTGAGCTGCCATCCAATGTTGGGATCCCTCTCTCAACATCTTTCGTTTTGGCTCTCAGGAGACTTGTCCCTTGTTTGAGGAATTTAGCGCCATTCTGCACACTGATCCTTTTGCTGAGTTGACAGTTCCTTTGGTTCACGTCCGGGATTTAGCCACTCTTCTCCATACATCTCGAAATGCGGCGGGCTCTTTTATTTGCGACAGGCAGATTGATTTCGAGTGCCTCTCTTCCGTTTATGCTCCCATAGGAGACCCTTATGATGGAGAGTATCAGATCATTTGCCGTAGCACCCTCTCGATTGCTATGCTTTCTTACTTCCTCTTTCAGTCATCTTTCGACATTCTTATACCCATGCCTGTGGTTTGCGGGAGATGAAGAGTGTTGTCATGCTGATTCTTAGCGAGACTCTGATTGGTTTGGGCCATGCTCATAATGCTGAGGCTATGTTATCCGCGGGAGCACCTTTTATTTTATAGGTTTAGCTCATGGAATGCCTTGATCTCTTCATACACTCCTCACATCTTCGTGGGCCACTTCCCTATGACCGTATGGAGGTTCATTGCCTATTCCACTCTGCCGATGCTTGGCTTGGCTGGTTCCAAGGTCTTTCTCCTGGTGACATTTGCTGGACCTGCCCGTAGTGGGTTTACTGCTCTGTCGCCATACGCCTTCCTAGGTGACCCGGTATTTGGTTGCCTGGCTTGCATGCTACTACTTTCTACATTCCTGGCTGAGTGGTCAGCCAGTTCGGGCTCTTACAGGACATTAATGAGACTGTTACTGCTGATTTTGCTAGGGGGTCTACTTTGTGCCCTTCTGTTGTGAAGGCTTTTATCGAGGCTTGGCATGGCAGAGTTTCAGCTCCCTTCTGGAGAATCCCGGCTTTGATTGTGCCCACCGCTGAGTACCTTTTTCAGATTCACACACTGATCTAGAGACAGGCTTCAAGGATATGCATTGAAAGTAAGACAAACAGGACAAAGCTCTTTTTTACAAAAATTTCAGACAAGTCCTGCCTATCCTTTCACGCTTTTGAATGTGATTCTCTTTATTTTATTTTTTTTCAAAAAATGCTTTCATCTTTTAGGAAAAGTTCTATCATGTTTAATCAAAATGTTCACTCCTCCGATTAATCTTTTATGAAGAATTCTCCTTTTAATGTCTCTTCTTGGCTCTTTAATTTGCTTTTTGTTTTTCTCAAAGCTTTACTCTTTCTATACCATGAATTCTCATTTGTTTCTTTATAGTACTCATTTTGATAGCCAAGAGATCCGGAGATGGGTTTTAGGTAAATATTTGGGTTCTTCGGATACCAAACGAAGTTTGCCCCTGGTTTTGGGGCTTTGAAGTGGTTTTGGGCGAACGCCTATTTGCCCCTAGTTTAGCATAGGGCTTTTCTTTTTAGGTTTTCATGGGCCGAAGGCTTTTGAGTGCCCGCCTACTTATCCCCGAATGGGCATCAGGCCTGTAATACCTGTAATTTCTCAACGTTCAATAGTAGGAGTTTTATGAATTTCCATGTCTGGTATATTATTATATTATTATTTTATTTGTGTGACCGTATTAGTATATGTAATTGCTAATTAGACTGTAATCATCGCACCGAATCGACCGTAGAAAGACTTAACTTACTCCCGTACTCGGACCCGGACAATAAAAATAATACCCAGCTGCACGTAAATTGAGACTGACACGCGTATCGAGGAACTTACGCACATAAATCGAGAAAGTGGCACAGATCCCAAGGTGGCCCCACATGGCCGGCCACTTGTTGTACATTGTAATACCTGTAATTTCTCAACGTTCAATAGTAGGAGTTTTATGAATTTCCATGTCTGGTATATTATTATATTATTATTTTATTTGTGTGACTGTATCAGTGTATGTAATTACTAATTAGACTGTAATCACCGCACTGACTCGACCGTAGAAAGACTTAACTTATGCTCGTACTCGGACCCGGACAGTAGAAATAATACCCGGTTGCACGTAAATCAAGAAAGTGGCACAGAACCCAAGGTGGACCCCACATGGCCGGCCACTTGTTGCACATGCAACCCCCTAGACACATGTCACCATCTCATGTTGGACACTTGCCCACAACCTTGACACATGTCAATGCATGCACAAATGCATCCATGCACATTGACACCTATCACTACACCTAGCACTATAAAACCATGCATACACTCATACATTTCATTCTTTTGGCAACCAAAATCTGCACATAAGTTAGGAGATGAGAGATACTAGGAGATAGAGAAGAGGAATTAGGAAGAAGTCTTGTGTTCATCTCTTTTCCTTGCATGCACCTTCAAACATGCACCCATACACTTATATACACACCACCATGGAGACTTATAATTTGTAATAAGAAGTTTTATAAGAACCTACAAGAGTCCCTAGAAGAAGAAGAAGTACACAATCAAGAGTAGAAGAAGAAGAAGAAGAAGAAGGAACATCCACCATTGAAGTTGTGTTCAAACTTCCTAAGCTCAAATCCAAAGCCCAAGCTCAATTTCAAGTTTAGGTGAGTATTCTAACTCACTTTAGAACCTATATAGTATGTAGTAATGTTTATTAAGTGCTTTATGTTGATAGTTCGACAGATCAATGCCATGCAAGATAAATTTTCAAATCTGGGAAGCAGAAACTTCCAGCAGAATGTTGTTAAGTAAAACAAACATTTCGAGTAGTTAAAAAATGGGAATGAGGATAGGTTTGTTTGTGGCTAACGCTAACTCATTTATCTACAAATAACTCTTTTATAGCTCAGTCTAAAAATCATTTCTTCATAGGTGAAAAGTACATGCAATGCAGTACTTAAAATATGAGAAATAGAAACCTCCAGCAGAATGTAGTTTAGTAAAATGAGTGTTTTAAGTAGCTCTGAAATCTGAATTAAGCTAGGTTTTTTTTGTGGATACAGCTAACTCATTTATCTACAAATAACTCTTCTATCTCTTGGTCTAAAAATGAATCCTTGATAGGTGAAATGCACATGCAACGCAGTACTATAAATTTGGGACAGAGCAGTCCGAAAATATAGAAATGTCTAATTAAAATAAATATTTGGAGTAGTTCAAAAATGTAATTGAAGCTAGATTTTGTTGTACATGAAGATAATCCAATTATATACAATGTTCTAGTTTTGAGTTTGATCTACAAATCAATTCATCGTGCCCAAATAAATCATATCAATTTAGTCGACATAGTAAAATTAATTCCTGGCAGATTGTATAACTACTTGTATGATGTGCTTATTAATGATGCTTGCTTTCTGGTACCTGTGTGGTTATGAATATCTAGTTTTATGGTAGTGCTATCGAGTAGATGAGTATGTTAAGGGTTTCATCTATATATTATTGGTATTAAATCCACGAGCTACACGCTAGGTTTCCATTGTTATGAATATAGTGTGATGACCATAGAGAGTTCATACCCAAGCTATAAGTATGTTGTACAGCATGATTATCGCGTTGATAGTGATTGGATAAGTTTCCATTGTAAGTATATTACGACATAAAATAGGATGACGGATGTATAAATGTAACTTCGAAAGTATATTCGAAAGTCCTTTAATGAACTAAATTCTGAAATAAGTGACGAATGCGCGGTCGGGAAAACGTAAGGGTCGATTGTGCTATGTTAGAAGCAGATTATGTTAAGGATAATTGTCGGATAGGTAATCTGGGCAGCGGAGGTCAGGATAGTGAGAAAAAGGTATGGTTGGCGAATGTGAAAGTTGTGTATCATTTCGATTCTTTGTGACGAAATTGATATGGTCTTCGTGACGTGCGTATCATTTTGATTCTTCGTGAAGAAATGGATACGGTCTTCGTGACGTGTGTATCATTTCGATCCTTCGTGACGAAGTGGATATGGTCTTCGTGATGTGTGTATCAACTATGGAGGCCGGGATAGTGAGTAAGGGATGTGATTGATGGGTTGTGAAGTGATGACTATTGTGTATCCTTTCTGGTCTTCAGGACGAAAGAGGGTATGGTTAACACTTCGGTTCTTCGTGATGACGAAGCGGTGATTCTTAGAGTGAAGACTCCTTTCGGTTCTTCGTGATGGAATGGATGTTCTTGCACTCCGTAAACACTTCGGTTCTTTGTGATGCAGAAGTGGTGGTTCTTAGAGTGAAGACTCCTTTTGGTTCTTCGTGATGGAATGGATGTTCTTGCACTCCGTAAACACTTCGGTTCTTTGTGATGGAGAAGTGGTGGTTCTTAGAGTGAAGACTCCTTTCGGTTCTTCGTGATGGAATGGATGTTCTTGCACTCCGTAAACACTTCGGTTCTTTGTGATGGAGAAGTGGTGGTTCTTAGAGTGAAGACTCCTTTCGGTTCTTCGTGATGGAATGGATGTTCTTGCACTCCGTAAACACTTCGGTTCTTTGTGATGGAGAAGTGGTGGTTCTTAGAGTGTTCCTTTCGGTTCTTCGTGATGGAGTGGTTGTTCTTACACTCCGTAAAGACTTCGGTTCTTTGTGATGGAGAAGTGGTGGTTCTTAGAGTGAAGACTCCTTTCGGTTCTTCGTAATGGAATGGATGTTCTTGCACTCCGTAAACACTTCGGTTCTTTGTGATGAAGAAGTGGTGGTTCTTAGAGTGAAGACTCCTTTCGGTTCTTCGTGATGGAATGGATATTCTTGCACTCCGTAAACACTTTGGTTCTTTGTGATGGAGAAGTGGTGGTTCTTAGAGTGAAGACTCCATTATGTTCTTAGTGATGGATTGGATGTTCTTGCACTCCGTAAACACTTCGGTTATTTGTGATGGAGAAGTGGTGGTTCTTAGAGTGAAGACTCCTTTCCGTTCTTAGTGATGGATTGGATGTTCTTGCACTCCATAAACGCTTCGGTTCTTCGTGATGGAGAAGTGGTGGTTCTTAGAGTGAAGACTCCTTTCGGTTCTTAGTGATGAATTGGATGTTCTTGCACTCCGTAAATGCTTCGGTTCTTCGTGATGGAGAAGTGGTGGTTCTTAGAGTGAAGACTCCTTTCGGATCTTAGTGATGGAATGGATGTTCTTGCACTCCGAAAATGCTTCGGTTCTTCGTGATGGCGAAGTGGTGGTTTTTCGTGACAAGGCGGTTGGTGAAAGATGTTTTGGTTGATGAGAGATGGTTTGATTAGTACAAGATGGTTCCGTGAAGGTTGTGGGAACACTCTGGTTCTTCGTGACAAAGTGAAGGTTAGGAGTGTTTTGGTTAATGAAAGATGGTTTAGTCAGTGCGAGATGGTTTGGTTAATAAAAGATGGATTTGATCAGTGCAAGATGATTTGGTTAACGAAAGAGGGATTGGTTACAATTGGCAAGTACAAAGTGACTTAGTTGTGCAATAGTGACAGCCTTTTCTGGTGTTGTTGATTGGAGTTAGGGCTCCGAAATAGACTTCGGCAATGGACTGTGACAATGTTCTGAGATGTTGAAGCGAGTTGTATCGATTGTTTGTTTTCTCTTCGAATGCCTGTATAGGCACGTAAGTGGTTATAGTCCGACAGTGAGAACGTGAGAGAACTTTAATAGACGTAATAAAAGTAGTAAATATATTTCTTATTGTGTGTGACTATATAAGTTCCATTTGATTTAGTTTTCTCACTCACCTTTCATAAGCTGACGACGTTCATGTCGCTGGACATTCCCATGTCCAGCTTATCCAGGTGATGAGTACACGGGTGATGCTACGCAAGAGGAGAACATGGAGGAAGAGTACAGCTAAGATGGCTATGGATATGCTAGTTAGAGAGAAGACTAGTGGATGTCTTTGTAAATGTTTTTGGTTGTAACCTCTAGCAGAGGACTTCATCTATCTTTTGTAATAGTTCTGTAAGGCCCTAGAGCCATAAGACTCTGATGTATCTACCATGATGTAATAGTTAACTAGTATTGTGGCCTCTTATTATAATATATCCTTGTTAGCTGCTGTTGGTCTTATCCCTTTAGTTATGTTGTTTATTATTAGCATTTGGTGATGGACAATTCAGTAATACGACCAGTCACGTGCCTCAGGGTCCAAGATGGAAAATTCAAAATTTTTCCCTATTTTGGCTACGTCGGGGCATGACAGGGATTTTTGGTATCAGAGCGTAGGTGTAGGCTTTTACCGTCTGTCCAACACGCTTAAGCTATGAACCGTAAGACTTCTTATACCAATACTGGTCATAGTTAGTTTTGTTATGCAGGTAAGCTATGGAGCCATACATAGTACCAGACATCTTCGAAAGATATAAGGTTAGCCGTTAAACGATAGACGCTTAGTTAATGTGGATGGCTTCCTTAGACATTTTGTTAGAATGTCTTGTTATATCACCAAGAAGTTTAGGCTTTAACGAATTTCCTGAGACGAATCTCCGAATAGTCACCTTAGCCTAGAGTCTAGAAAGACTAAGGATAAGATACTCCATCCCCTTAAGTTACATGTTAGTTGAGTGGTTCCACTTGTAAGTTGGGATAACCTTATGGACATCAACTCATACATAAGAATGCGCGAATCTTTGCAATGTCTGCTACACTTGCAATTTTCCAGGACACATGCACAAAGATTGTCGAACTCCCTAGATCTACCAACGTTCAGATTTCATTTGCTAGTACTGCAGCAAGAAGGGTCATCTTCTCAAGGACAGTCTGATGCTGAGGACACACAACGACAATGCTGTTCTACAGCAAAGAATGTATGGGAAATTGGCACAATTAAATTCCCAGGTTGATGGAAGACGCGAGAGTGGAACGTACCTTCGACTGACCGAACGACCTCATAGACTGCTGACATCGACCACGTTCAATCACAACGAACGACTCGCACTGGGAACAAAGATGAGTATTGCATTCCACCTTCAAGCCAACGATCAGATCGCACAGGGCCTACCAAGAGAAGACACGTTTTGGGTTTACAACATCCTGTGCATGTTATAAATTAAAACCATATAAGGTTGAGTAATTATATCCATCTTTCTGATTTAACTCCTTTTGAGTAAACCCACTATTTTCTATCATTGGCTGCATTAGATCAATTATCCTTATGATGAACCTTGGGATGTCCTTTATTGATCCACTAATTGACAGTTATTCGTTGTCCTCTCTGATTTCACTTAACAAGATTTTGGATCATTTTGATTAGTGATAAATCCAATTGTGAATTCATTTGCTTTCTAATGCTATAAGTCACCTCTTTGGACTTATCCTCATATAAATCGATTCCAACAATTCATTTATAAACCACAAACCACTCACTGTAAGTCATTTGGACTTATGATCTGTTAAATTAATCTCTATGAATCGTTTGGACTGTCAACCGTTTGATCAACTCTTGCAAGTGCGTATCCCTTGACATTATTGCAAAGGAGCTCTTTGTATTTGTTCAACTAAGGAACTCAAGCATATTGCACCCCTTTGTAAACTAGTCTTCATATCCTTTCATTTCACGAATTCTTCTTAACTTTTATCATTAAGACTTCACCTAAATTATTGGCTCATGAGACAAGAATTCTTATGTCCTACCTTGGAGGCCTTATGCCTTTAGTCATTACATTACTATGATTGTCCTATAGTAATCATCTGATGATCATTCTGAGATACTCATTCTATACATTGTGATCCTACGAATGAGTAATCACATATCTCTTCGTTTCTAACTCAGTACACCATGAGTATTCATTTTGTTATGAATTCAACTCCTTACAAGTAAATCCAATCCTACCTCAATTACCAGTAACACCTTATATGCTATATATTAATTAGTGCACGAGGAAATTGCTTAATGGCTTGTGTCATCGCCTACAATGCCGAAACTCCACAACGATTTCATGTCGACACGCAAAGGAACTCAATCACAATAACATGCTTAAAGAGGACGCCGTGACTCCTACAAGTTATAGAATACAATCGCAAGATTAACTAGACTTCCCAACCATCGCATCAAGGAGCTGAGAGGTGAGAATCTTGCCGATTAAAGACACAGAAGAAACAAACCAGTGACACCAATAGCTACTCAAATGCAGTCCACAATCATTAAGGGAAACTCTAGATACATCAAGAATCATCTCAAGATGAGAGGCACGATGTTTCAATTGTGGAAAGACTGGACGTATGCACAAAGATTTTTCGGAACGAGGAATTCAGAACAATGTTTAATCGCCACAAAAATTCTGAAAGAGAGCTCGCAGACCAGCAAATCAATCTTAGCATTAAACAAGACGAAAGATTAAAGGTGCCATATTCAACGTCAGAACTTTGAATTTCATATGGTACTGACGTAGCAAAGAAGTTTGAACGTTTGAAAGAATTTAGGAGAAGGTCTGATTAGTTAAGTAGTGGAAGACCTTTTAGATGTCTTACGATGCAGCCTACCCTCATTCATCACATACTTGAAGCCGAACAGAATGACGAAGGATTAAGAAAATGGTTCGAGAAGGCCAAAGCAAAGGATCCGACCGAATGGAATATTGGAATCAAGAAGCTAAAGAACAAAGAGATTCTGCTGGTAAAGGTTCAGTAGAAGTATCATATTGAAGGACAAGCTTCTTGGGATCTTGAATCAGAAATGCGAGTGAAATTTCCATTTCTATTTAGTACTAACTAGTTCTGATTTCGAGGACGAAATCCTGTAATAGGTGGTAGAAGTTGTAATACCTATAATTTCTCAACGTTCAATAGTAGGAGTTTTATGAATTTCCATGTCTGGTATATTATTATATTATTATTTTATTTGTGTGACCGTATCAGTGTATGTAATTACTAATTAGACTATAATCACCGCACCGACTCGACCGTAGAAAGACTTAACTTACTCCCGTACTCGGACCCGGACAATAAAAATAATACCCGACTACACGTAAATCGAGACTAATACGCGTATCGAGGAACTTATGCACGTAAATTGAGAAAGTGGCACAGAACCCAAGGTGGGCCCCACATGGCCGGCCACTTGTTGTATATTGTAATACCTGTAATTTCTCAACGTTCAATAGTAGGAGTTTTATGAATTTCCATGTCTGGTATATTATTATATTATTATTTTATTTGTGTGACCGTATCAGTGTATGTAATTACTAATTAGACTGTAATCACCGCACCGACTCGACCGTAGAAAGACATAACTTACTCCCGTACTCGGACCCAGAAAGTAGAAATAATACCCGATTGCACGTAAATCAAGAAAGTGGCACAGAACCCAAGGTGGGCCCCACATGGCCGGCCACTTGTTGCACATGCAACCCCCTAGACACATGTCACCATCTCATGTTGGACACTTGTCCACAACCTTGACACATGTCAATGCATGCACAAATGCATCCATGCACATTGACACCTATCACTACACATAGCACTATAAAACCATGCATACACTCATACATTTCATTCTTTTGGCCACCAAAATCTGCACATAAGTTAGGAGATGAGAGATACTAGGAGATAGAGAAGAGGAATTAGGAAGAAGTCTTGTGTTCATCTCTTTTCCTTGCATGCACCTTCAAACATGCACCCATACACTTATATACACACCACCATGGAAACTTATTATTTGTAATAAGAAGTTTTAGAAGAACCTACAAGAGTCCCTAGAAGAAGAAGAAGTACACAATCAAGAGTAGAAGAAGAAGAAGGAACATCCACCATTGAAGTTGTGTTCAAACTTCCTAAGCTCAAATCCAAAGCCCAAGCTCAATTTCAAGTTTAGGTGAGTATTCTAACTCACTTTAGAACCTATATAGTATGTAGTAATGTTTATTAAGTGCTTGATGTTCATAGTTTGAGAGATCAATGCCATGCAAGATAAATTTTCAAATCTGGGAAGCAAAAACCTCCAGCAGAATGTTGTTTAGTAAAACAAACATTTTGAGCAGTTAAAAAATGGGAATGAGGCTAGGTTTGTTTGTGACTAACGATAACTCATTTATCTACAAATAACTCTTCTATAGCTCAGTCTGAAAATCATTTCTTCATAGGTGAAAAGTACATGCAATGCAGTACTTAAAATCTGAGAAATAGAAACCTCCAGCAGAATGTAGTTTAGTAAAATGAGTGTTTTAAGCAGCTCTGAAATCTGAATTAAGCTAGGTTTTTTTGTGAATACAGCTAACTCATTTATCTACAAATACCTCTTCTATAGCTTGGTCTAAAAATGAATCCTTGATAGGTGAAATGCACATGCAATGTAGTACTATAAATCTAGGACAGAGCAGTCCAAAAATATAGAAATGTTTAAGTAAAATAAATATTTGGAGTAGTTCAAAAATTTAATTGAAGCTAGATTTTGTTATACATGAAGATAATCTAATTATATACAATGTTCTAGTTTTGAGTTTGATCTACAAATCAATTCATCATGCCCAAATAAATCATATCAATTCAGTCGACATAGTAAAATTAATTCCTGGCAGATTGTATAACTACTTGTATGATGTGTTTATTAATGATGCTTGCTTTTCGGTACCTGTGTGGTTATGAATATCTAGTTTTATGGTAGTGCTATCGAGTAGATGAGTATGTTAAGGGTTTCATCTATATATTATTGGTATTAAATCCACGAGCTACACGCTAGGTTTCCGTTGTTATGAATATAGTGTGATGACCATAGAGAGTTCATACCCAAGCTACAAGTATGTTGTACGACACGATTATTGCATTGATAGTGATTGGATAAGTTTCCATTGTAAGTATATTACGACATAAAATAGGATGACGGATGTATAAACGTAACTTCGAAAGTATATTCGGAAGTCCTTTAATGAACTAAATTCCGAAATAAGTGACGAATGCGCGGTCGGGAAAACGTAAGGGTCGGTTGTGCTATGTTAGAAGCAGATTATGCTAAGAATAATTGTCGAATAGGCAATCTGGGCAACGGAGGTCAAGATAGTGAGAAAAAGGTATGGTTGACGAATGTGAAAGTTGTGTATCATTTCGATTCTTCGTGACGAAATTGATATGGTCTTCGTGACGTGTGTATCATTTTGATTCTTTGTGATGAAATGGATACGGTCTTCGTGATGTGTGTATCATTTCAATCCTTCGTGACGAAGTGGATATGGTCTTCGTGATGTGTGTATCAACCGCGGAGGCCGGGATAGTGAGTAAGGGATGTGATTGATGGGTTGTGAAGTGATGACTATTGTGTATCCTTTCGAGTCTTCGGGACAAAAGGGGGTATGGTTAATGCTTCGGTTCTTCGTGATGGAATGGATGTTCTTGCACTCCGTAAACACTTCGGTTCTTTGTGAAGGAGAAGTGGTGGTTCTTAGAGTGAAGACTCCTTTCGGTTCTTCATGATGGAATGGATGTTCTTGCACTCCGTAAACACTTTGGTTCTTTGTGATGGAAAAGTGGTGGTTCTTAGAGTGAAGACTCCTTTCGGTTCTTCATGATGGAATGGATGTTCTTGCACTCCGTAAACACTTTGGTTCTTTGTGATGGAGAAGTGGTGGTTCTTAGAGTGAAGACTCCATTCGGTTCTTAGTGACGGATTGGATGTTCTTGCACTCCGTAAACACTTCGGTTCTTTGTGATGGAGAAGTGGTGGTTCTTAGAGTGAAGACTCCTTTCGGTTCTTAGTGATGGATTGGATATTCTTGCACTCCGTAAATGCTTCGGTTCTTCGTGATGGAGAAGTGGTGGTTCTTAGAGTGAAGACTCATTTCGGTTCTTAGTGATGGATTGGATGTTCTTGCACTCCGTAAACGCTTCGGTTCTTCGTGATAGAGAAGTGGTGGTTCTTAAAGTGAAGACTCCTTTCGGATCTTAGTGATGGAATGGATGTTCTTGCACTCCGAAAATGCTTCGGTTCTTCGTGACAAGGCGGTTGGTGAAAGATGTTTTGGTTGATGAGAGATGGTTTGGTTAGTACAAGATGGTTCCGTGAAGGTTGTGGGAACACTCTGGTTCTTCGTGACAAAGTGAAGGTTAGGAGTGTTTTGGTTAATGAAAGATGGTTTAGTCAGTGCGAGATGGTTTGGTTAATAAAAGATGGATTTGATCAGTGCAAGATGGTTTGGTTAACGAAAGAGGGATTGGTTACAATTGGCAAGTACAAAGTGACTTAGTTGTGCAATAGTGACAGCCTTTTTTGGTGTTGTTGATTGGAGTTAGGACTCCGAAATAGACTTCGGCAATGGACTGTGACAATGTTCTGAGATGTTGAAGCGAGTTGTATCGATTGTTTGTTTTCTCTTCGAATGCCTGTATGGGCACGTAAGTGGTTATAGTCCGACAGTGAGAACGTGAGAGAACTTTAATAGACGTAATAAAAGTAGTAAATATATTTCTTGTTGTGTGTGACTATATAAGTTCAATTTGATTTAGTTTTCTCACTCAGCTTTCATAAGCTGACGACATTCATGTCGCTGGACATTCCCATGTCCAGCTTATCCAGGTAATGAGTACACGGGTGATGCTACGCAAGAGGAGAACATGGAGGAAGAGTACACCGAAGATGGCTATGGATATGCTAGTTAGAGAGAAGACTAGTGGATGTCTTTGTAAATGTTTTTGGTTGTAACCTCTAGCAGAGGACTTCATCTATCTTTTGTAATAGTTCTGTAAAGCCCTAGAGCCATAAGACTCTGATGTATCTACCATGATGTAACAGTTAACTAGTATTGTGGCCTCTTATTATAATATATCCTTGTTAGCTGCTGTTGGTCTTATCCCTTTAGTTATGTTGTTTATTATTAGCATTTGGTGATGGACAATTCGGTAATGCAACCAGTCACGTGCCTCAGGGTCCAAGATGGAAAATTCAAAAATTTTCCCTATTTTGGCTACGCCGGGGCGTGACAAGGCCTGCAGTAGTTCAGTTTAAGGCTTGAAGGAAGATGCCGCTCGGGCGATTTTTAATGACCGAACCAAGTAGGTTACCTATGTATCCCCTAGCGAGAATCAGGTCGAGCGTAGTTCATCTAGGTAGGAGGTTTTGAAAGAAATGGTTTCAAGAAAAGTATTTCTTGAGGCGATCGAGGTTAATCGGTTGCTTAAATTCAACCCCATCTAGGTCCATGAGATAGGCCGCCCCTTCAGAGAGGAGAGTCTTTATGATGTACGGCCCGGCCCAGTTGGGTTTGAATTTTCCTCTGGGGTCATAAACGGGCACTTTCAGTTTTTTGAGGACCAGGTCACCCTCAGCAAGCTTCCTTGGACGGACCTTTTTGTTGAAAGCACGAGCTATTCTCTTCTGATATCCACGAGTATGGTTTATTGCGGCCAATCTCTTCTCATCGAGCAACATCAACTCCTCATACCTTCCTCGTATCCATTCCAATTCGGTGATCTCACATTCTGCCAGAACCCTGAGAGAGGGTATCTCTACTTTGACTGGGAGAACGGCCTACATTCCGTAAACCAGCGAATAAGGTATTGCTCCTGTAGAAGTCCTTACAGAGGTCCGGTACCCCCCATAGCGCAAACGGTAGCTTCTCGTGCTAATCTTTGTATGTATCTGTTGTTTTCCCCAAGATTGATTTAACATTTTTATTAGCTGCTTCCACCGCTCCGTTTGTTTGAGGCCTGTATGGAAAGGACTGATGGCGGGTGATCTTGTACTTCTCTAAAAGTGGGATAACTTCTCCCTAGAAATGGCTACCATGATCTGAGATAAACTCGTTGGGGACCCCATACCTGTAGATTATGTTCTTTTTGATGAAGCTCACAACATCCTTAGCTTTTAATGTGGCGTATGACGCGGCCTCCACCCATTTAGTAAAGTAGTCTATCGCCACGATTATATATCGATGCCCATTAGAAGCCTTCGGAACTATTTCACCAATGATATCAATGCCCCAAACGGAGAAAGGCCAAGGCGTGGTCATGCTGTACAGCTGGGAAGGCAGGGTATGCATTAGATTGGCGTGGATTTGGCATTTGTGGCATCTCCTGACATACTCGCAACAATCGTTGTCCAAAGTTGTCCAATAATATCCTTGCCGAATGATCTTCTTTGCCAGCATATGCCCATTTATGTGGGGCCCGCAGACTCCTTCGTGTATTTCCTCCATCATTCTTTTGGCCTCTTTTCCATATAGACATTCTAAATTGTACCCTGTGTATGACCTTTTCCATAGCTTATTTGCATAGATTGCGAATTGGGCTGAGAACCTTCGGATTGCCTTTCTGTCCTTTTCTGTGGCTCCCTCGGGGTATTCTCCTTTTTTAATGAAATTCCACACATCCACATACCACGGTATTTCTCCCTCGTCTTCTATGGCCGCGACTGTCTCAAATGAGGGTTGATTTCTGATTTCTATGGATAATGGGACCATCTTGATCCCTAAGGGGATCTGTATCATTGATGCCAGGGTTGCTAGGGAATCGGCCAATTGGTTTTCCTCTCGGGGAAGGTAGTAGAATGATATCTTCTTGAATTATTCTTTCAAACTCTCCAAATAGTCATGGTATGGCCTCAGCTTCTCGTGTTTCACCCTCCAATCTCCCCGCACTTGGGATATGATCAAATTGGAATCTCCGAACACATCAACTTTTTCAACTTTTAAGGCCAGCGCTGCCTCCATTCCCACTATGCATGCTTCGTACTCTGCTGTGTTATTGGTTGAGTTGTATTTAAGCTTGACAGCCAATGGGGTAGGGGTTCCGTCAGGTGCTACAAGGATAACCCCGACTCTGTAGCCTAATTGATTGGCGGCCCCATCGAAATACATCTTCCACAAATCCTCCCTTACCTCTATCACTCCTTCGTCAAGAAACTTGAATTCTCCTTTCTCCCCAGTTTCCACGGCGAAGTCAGCTAGGTACTTGGTGATGGCTCTTCCCTTGACAGATTTGGAGGTGACATATCTGATATCAAACTCGGCTAGCATCATGGTCAATCAGGAAATCCTACTGGTCAGGGCGGGTTTTTCAAATAGGTATTTGAGCGGATCCATTCGGGAGATTAAGATCACGGGGAAGGCTAACATATAATGCCTAAGGCGACGGGTACACTAGACTAATGCCCAACATGCTTTCTCTAAGGGTGAGTACTTCAACTCGTATCCGGTGATCCTTTTGCTCAAATAATAAATGGCCTTTTCTACGTGTCCTTCTTCTCCTTCTTGGGCCAACATACATCCCATTGAATCCTCGGTCACAGAAAGGTACAGCAGTAGAGGCTTCCCGGGTGAAGGTGGTGACAGGATAGGTGGGTTTTGGAGGTAGGTTTTGATTTTATCGAAGGCTTCCTGACACAAGGTATCCCACTCGAACTTCTCTCCTTTTCTGAGTAATTTAAATAGCGGGTCATAGGTCATGGTGAGTTTTGAGATAAAACGGCTTATGAATTGTATTCTACCCAGGAACCCCCTCAGCTCTTTTTCATTCTTGGATGGCTGCATTTCGACTATGGCTTTTATCTTGGTCGGGTCTACTTTGATTCCCCTCTGAGTAATAAGGAACCCTAATAATTTTCCTGTGGTGACTCCGAAGGTACATTTCTGTGGGTTTAATCTCATCTTAAACTCCCTTAACCTCCCGAAGAATTTCCTCAGAGCCTCTAAGTGACCTCTCCTCTCCTTAGATTTCACAATCATATCGTCCACATACACTTCCACCTCTTTATGGATCATGTCGTGCAATAACGTGGCAGCGGCCCGCTGATATGTTGCTCCTGCATTCTTGAGCCCAAATGGCATCACCCTATAGCAGTATGTTCCCCATGGCGTGATAAAAGTGGTTTTCTCTCTATCTTCCGGTGCCATCAGGATCTGGTTATAGCCGAAGAATCCATCCATAAAGGACCGAAGCTCATGTCCGGCGGTGTTATCAACGAGGACGTCGATATGTGGTAAAGGGAAATCATCTTTAGGGCTTGCTTTGTTTAAGTCTCGAAAATCAACGCAAACCCTAACACAACCATCCTTTTTGGGGACGGGCACTATGTTGGCGATCCATTCTGGATACTCGGTGACCATTAAGAATCCTGCTCTTAACTGCTTTTCAACTTCTTCTTTGAATTTGAGTGCCCATTCAGGCCTCATTCGCCTCAATTTTTGTTTTACTGGCTTCAAATTTGGAAAAATGGGGATGTGGTGTTGGACTATCTCTGGATCAATGCCTGGCATATCATTATAAGACCATGCGAAAACATCTTTGAATTCACTTAATAGTTTGATCAATTCTTCGCTTTCTTCTTTGCCAAGTGTAGAGCCGATAAAGACATTTTGAGGATTATTTTCATTTCCTAGATTAATTATTAGAGTGTCCTCAATGATTTTACACTCAGATTCTTTTTCTTTTTCAATTAATTTTTTCAATTCAATGGGTATTTTATGATCATCACATTCATCACATTCATTAAGCGCGTTCGAGTAGGCAGAATCAGTCATACTTTCATTGATTTTCTTTAGAGTGATTACAACAGACATGAAAATTGAAAGACGCCTCATTTGGGCCATTATAGACTCTGGGTGTGGGGGATACCTATCACTAGACTCAAAAACCTACTTTTTCTTGTTCTCTCCTCCCAGATCGGTGATGAAGCGTTCTTCCAGATCCCCTGTCTTGGTTATTTCCTCCATCTCTTCTTCCTCGGCCATTCCTTTGTCGGTCTCCCTCTGATCTTCCTCATCTTTCTCACTCTCGGCTGGCTCCTCCACTAGACCTTCAGCATATTCATCCTTGGCCTTTCCATGATCCACTTTTATAACTTCTGTGCTCCCTTCGCCCAACAAATTTTTCATGACAGAGCCGTCTAGCACACCAATCCAATCCTTGGCAGTAACCGACTTGGTAGGCAGCTGTAAAAATGGATCTTCATATGCAGAAAACTCGTGAGAAAAGAAGATCTCGAACCCTGGCTTCAAACGTTTATCTTTCTGGTCCACCCATGGCTCTGGGAAGCCATAAAAGGGGAAATCTTCTCCTTCCTTCATAAAATACCCATTGAGAGTCTTTAGGTAAGGGTCTAATGAACCATCGGCAGCTTTCTTCTTTTCTTTTTGCCCTTTCTTGGGTGGTTGGTACCCCAAACCGTGAGTATGAGTTTGAGTAGGGATTTTTGGAAACTCCGACAGGCCTTGGTGGTTCTTTCCCAACCCTAATCCTAGAAAGAAACCCATTTTCTTCATGATCCTTGCGACCAACGGGCTTGCGTATTGGTCAAAGTATAGTGGCAGGAATTCTTTTGGCTTTTCCTCCCCAATCATGCCGACGAACTCGAACCCTCCCATGCTTGCTTCTTCTTCTTGCAACTGTAATTCTAGAACCGGTGCGCTTGACGAAGCTTCAAACAAACGAATCCAGCTATCCCTGAGGATGTCGCAGACCTTGCCCTTCCAAACACATTTGACCTTTTGATGAATGGTGGACGGTATGGCACCCAAGCTATCCAACCATGGCCTCCCTAGCAATAAATTAAAAGAGGCGAGGATATCAATGATTTGAAATTCGTCTTGTTTATCCACTGGTCCAATGACGAGGTTAAGAGAGATGATACCCATGCCTGCTCTCTGAGTGTTGTCATATGCCCTGACCTTTTGTTGGGACGGCACGAAGGACGATTCATCTAAACCCATCCGTTTAGCTGTTCGAAAGGGGCAAACATTTAGAGCAGACTCGTTGTCAACGAGACAAGCGGGCACGGTGTTCCCCAAACATTCAATAGTGACATACAACGACTTGTTGAGCATGGGTCCTCCGGGGGGCACGTCATCTGAAGAAAAGGTAATAGCCAAGGTCGGGATTCTGCCAATCATTCCCACAATATCTTCTGGTGCTGTGTTGATGGGAACATCATATTGGTTTAGGGCATCCAACACTACCTGCCTGTGGCGTTTTGATGCTATCAGTAACCCCCAAATGGTGATATTAGCCTAGGTTTTCTTCATCTGCTTTAGAACGCTGTCTTCTTCTTCTTCTTCTTCATTCATTTTCCCTTTTTCCTTGTCCAACTCTCTCTCTGGATGATCTCCCTCTAGCTCATGCGGTTTAAAATGTCTGCCCGACTGAGTTAAATGACTGACTTCTTCCCTTGCCCACAGATTATCAATTTCTGGATCAACTTTCAAAGTACCCTCCACCATCTCTGTTTCTTTATCGCTCTTGTACCAAAGATCATCTTCTACCTGGCCCACATTTCGACCGTCACTCCCTTGAACCCACCAATCTGACTGTCCCATTTCACTCTTCTCCGGCTGATCCTCCAAAGCACAGATTGTCGAATCCTTAGGTAGCTGGTATGGCTTTCTTGGTGTCCCAGCCTTAGTGATTAGCCTAGACATATCGAAGGTTGCTTTTTCTATCCCCAATAGATAAAGGCCCTGCGGTGGTGGCACAACTTGATGATTCGGAAGCGAATTTCTAGTAACATTCAGAGCTTTTGCAGGGGGTTCTGAAATTACCTTGTTATCAATGAGGTCTTGAATTTTGTGCCTTAATCTCATACACCTATCCGTTGAGTGACCCTTCTACTGATGAAATTTGCAAAAGAGGTCCCCCTGGAAATTTGGTGGAAGCGGACTTGGTAGAGGTCGAGGTTCCAACTAACGGAGATGCCCTTTTGCTAACAGTCTGTAGAGGGCAGTTGATAGTGACACTCCCAGATCTGAGAACTTCCTCGGTGCTTTGTCCCCCCCTCTCCTCGGTGTTATGTCAAATTTCCTCTCTGGTCCATTTAGTGCATTGATATCGGTGGGGCTAGAGTGACCTCCTGTTTGTCCTCCGTTGGACCTATAATTTGGCCTCCTGTACCGGTTTGGTTGCTCCTCTTTCTTGATTACCCCCTCTTGGATTGCATCCTCTATCCTCGTCCTGACATCAAAAACCTCGGCGAAGGTGTTGATTGACTGGAATCTTATCTTTTCTTGGTACACTGGCTGTAGATTCTTCATTAGCATTCGGATATGGTCCTTCTCAGACGGCCATTGTACCATTTTAGCTGCTTTTCCCCTCCATCTGCTCAGGTATTCGGCAAATGATTCTTTGTTCCCTTGCCTAGTGGTCTCCAAATCTTGGACAGTGACATCTAAATCTTGATTGTACTCGTACTGTGCCACAAATGCTTCGATCACTTCCTCCCACACCCTGGTCTTGCTTGGTTCGAGAGTAAGATATCATGATAAAGCAGCCCCGATCAAAGTCTGTTGGAATAGGACCGCCATCATGGTTGTGCTCAGCCCACTTGGTTGGAAATCTCCAATACACATCCTTATATGGCTGCGAGGATTCCCGGTCTCATCAAACTTGTCAAAAATTGGCATCTTATACCCGACAGGCAGTGTCTCACGTATTCCGTCATATAACCCTTCCAGTTCCATCAGATAGTCATCAACTCCCTGAGCCTTGCGCATTACCCTTTCCAACTTCTCTATTTTCTCGGTCAGTAACTTCTCTTTCTCAGCTTTCTCCCTTTCCCTGTTGGCTTGTACCGCATCAGCCCATTGCGCCTCCTGATCGTTAAACCAATCTCCTCCTCCTCCATGAGATGGGTCCACAGCTGGCGGAACTATAGGTGGTGGTCGGCGATTCAACTCTTCTATCATTCCCATCATGCGGTTCATATTTTCGGCCTGTCGCCTTATTTGCTCCGCTTGTTGTTCTACCAGTGTCCTTAACTCGGTTATTTCCTCATTGTTTCTTTCTTCAGCCATGTCAGTGTCTTCTCTTCTTATCAACCTTGCCGTGGGAGCCCTCAACCAGGCTAGATTTAATCTGGATGCTATTTTTGCTCCTACAACAAATTTCAAAATTTTCTTTTAAAAACCTTTTGTCTGCTTCCTTTTGTCACACAAAGACATCTTTTTTTTTTTTAAGACATTTGGTAAAAACTTTTTTATATGTCACACGGATGCAATGCATGTGTGTATGTGTGCCTATTCTATATGTCAAGGAAAAGAAAATCCTAATCCTAACACATAAGCACATAAAATCCTCGCCCATGTCAAGTGCGCTAATTTCTCCTCTCATTGTGATCCTCATTACCCTTTCGAAGGTTGGTTATTTAAAATTTTCCGAAATTCATTTCTTAAGATGATGAGATCTTCCAAAAACAATTCTCAAGAATTTTGAATCTTTTATTCGAAAATGAGGATGTGAAAACATTTACCAACAAAAGATGATTGGGTTGAAAATTCATTTGAAAAACACTTCTTTAGTTGGTGAACTTTTTCAAAAGCAAACATCCCAAAAATTTTGAGTTCTTCCTTCGAAGATAAGAACGTGAAAATATACCTTCACAAGGTTAGTTTGGAGTTTTATTTGAAAAAATGAGCCCCAAAGATTTTGAAAAGAACGATTGAAAACTTTCGAATAAGGACGGCAAAAATCCATTTGCTTTTAAAGATGGATTTGAAATTTATTGGGTAGGAGGACCATATGATCGGATTATCATCATACTCTTCATGGATTCGGATGCATACAAGGTCAATGATGCTTTAGCTAAATATGATATAGGAGATGTAATCTTATAATCACAATCTAACACCTTCCCGAATGTCATGGGACATGAAGGGGAATTACTTGAGAGCGATTAAGAGTTTACATGACCCGTATCAAGTGAGCATAGTCATCATCTCAGATAATCCCTTCCGGGCACACAAGACTTCCTAGCACATAACCCTAATCAATAATTGATTTCCTAACTTTGAAAAGTTCTATGGAAGCTACTATGCAAAAGGTTGGGTTTTGGTCAAATAAGGGACCCTTGACACACACCCGATAGGATGCTTCATATACCAACACATGGTACGAGATCAAGGGTGATCACACAGTCCCATGATAACTTGACCGACCGGGTTGCCCCGAGCCTCCAAGGTCATAGTTCCGTGCAATCGACTGGTTGGACATGCAAGTGAAATGGAACAGGCACACAAAGACTAATTAATTTAATTAGAAGGATGTTTTCAAGTCTAATCCTCAAGTGAACCCAAAATCAGAATTCCTGGTCTGCGAAACCAGAGATTCTGGGTTCGATCCCCAGCAGAGTCGCCAGATTGTGGATATCGCATTTTTCTTACCCATAGCTTTTCTTTGAAAATCTTTTCTAAATTTCAAACTTCAAAAAAAACAAATGAGTCGCCACTTAATTTTTTAAAAGGAAAATTAAGAAACCATTTTTAAAGCAAACTGATCTTTTAGAAACCAGAGATTAACTAGGTCCGGGGATTATGGAATGAGAAGGGAAGGAGCCCATCGGACTAAAACACCCCTTCTCATCCTATCTCGCGACAGGCCTCTACTTAACATCCTTTTAATTGAATTATTAATTTAAATGTGCCCTCAACTATTACGTATGTATAAATATACATTACAAAAGTATGTCTAATGGGTGTAAGATTGCAAGTGGTAAAATATCATTCAAAAACCATATAATTCAAGTAGCAAGCAATATGATATGTAATAGGGAACAAGGGGAACTTACCCGGAATCCAGCCGCGATATTAAACGTTGATGCATACAAATGAAAGAAAATCCTAGGAAAGAGTCTCTAATCACATGTATTCACATAAGGCAAGTCCTAATTCTAAGGTGTCGCGCATGAGATCGAAAAATCGATAAAATCAAGAAATTAAAATAAACTAAAGAGGAATTCAAGAAGTCATGCCTTAATAGCGCTACAAAACAAAGGGTTAGTCCACATGGTATACAAGATATGAAGTTAGAAATAACAATTCTAAATTTCTAGTTTAATTCTATCAAATGTAATTAAATCTAAAACAAGTAAGTCCTAATTACATATATCAAACCATATGGATGAATATGTACATGAACAAGAATAAATTATGAAATACTCAGTGATTTTGATCACTTAAACTTTGAATTCAAGCTTAACTAGTCATTATTGAAATATGGTTTTAACCTTAACTTATGAAAATATCATCTAAGTCATTATTCATAAGATTGATTAAAACTATTGCAGAATTCTGGAAATTGCTGAGAGCAATTCATAACTTTAAACAAATAAAAAGCATGGTTCCTGTGGTATGATCTTGATGAATTTTGGACACAATATGCCTCTGTGTGTCTAGTGTTTAACCCAAAAAAGAAATCAAAGTTTCAACGGTTGGATCTCCAGAAATTGGACAAAAATCAGACATCACTCAGCATTCTACAACCTCCTGTCCAGAGTTCTTGCATGATTTTCTAAAAATAGCAAAACAATCGGAAATGCTTTGTTCTTTTTAGGGTGATTTCCTAACACACTAGTCTACTTAGAAAAATTTATTTTGGGTCACAAATATTTAATTAAGGCTCTGATTTACTTATTTCAAAAGAGTGTTATTGTTCTGAAACTCTGGACAGATTGTAGTGACTTCACAAAACTCATGAACAAACCACTTTAAACATGAAATCTTCTTAAAACAAAAATTACAGTGGTAGAACTTTGAGTTATAGACACTTCCCGTTAGTTTCACTCAATTTCAACGGTTAGATTATCAACTAAAAATCCTTGATCAAAACCGGTTTATGAACTCATTGCTCCAATATTGGCTACATCTACCAACTAAGCCATGGACATTGGCTTATCCTAAACCTAACTCTCCTTTCCCTTTGGGGTCATTGGAGATCAAAACATGACTAATACTCATGAGTCTCAAAGGAATATAGAAAGGATTCCATGAAACATCAAGCTAGAGGACCTAAGCCATAAGTATGGACTTGGATCCATCCATTTGCTTATAAAATGAAGTGATGATCAAACTTTGACTCTCGTGTGAAGCATAAGCTTACATGAGATTCAAAATATCAAACTCAAGAGCTTTCAAGAGAGCTATTAAAGATCTCCAAGAATCTCAAAAGAAAAGTATAAACAAAAAGAGGAAATGAAATAAAGAAGACTAAGAGAGCAAATGCTCTAAATCCATCAAAGAATCTTTTGGTAAAACTTGTTTACTTCAAATTCATAGATGCTTTCAAACCAAGCTAAGAAGAAACAAAAGAGAATGAAAACTTAAACAAGATTAGAGGATCCAAACCATGGTAAGGGTTTGGATTCATCTACTTGTTTCTAATAAAATGATGATCAACTTTAAATCTCATGTGAAGTATAAGCTTGCATGAGACATAAAAGATCAAACTCATGAGATTCAAGTGAGATATGGAAGATCCCCAAGAATCTCAAGAGAAAAACATAAACAAGAAAAAAATAAAAGAAGAATCAAAGAACTAGGAAGCAAGGACTTCCAAGTTTGCTAACAAGACTCTAAAACTTAATCAAGAAAGACTAAGTGACTTGAAGGGTAGAGGCTCAAAAGGAAGAAAACACAACTAAGATTAGAGGGTCACCTCTAAGACTATCCTCAAGCTTCTATATTTTGAAGATCTTCCAAGTTCTTTTTCAAGCTCTCCTCCCAATGTTATCTCTTCTACCCAAATATTCTTCTCTCAAAAGTTCTCCTAAATTCCTCTCAAATTCACCCAATATTCTTTTTTCTCTTGGTCCCCCTTTTCAATGAAGATACCACTTCTTATATAGACAAAAATACCTAGGTAATTTCAATGAATTCGGAGTAAAAAAATAGCTGTAAATACAGCATTTGGTGGTACAATGCGTACTTTCTGAAAAAAGCAGACTGTTGGAGCTAACGGCAGTCAGGAAGTTTTCCGCGGCACTCTGGGAATGCCGGAACGGCACTTCGTGAAAGTTGCGGCAGCATTCCATGACTGCCGCGCTGTACTTACTGAGAGTCGCGCCAAATTATTGATTGCCGCATTTATGTCAGCCTTACTTTATCAATTTTTTTGTTTTATCCGCATACATATACATATTGTGCCACAAAATACGGATTTTAAAAGCAAACGGTAGTCAGAAAATGTTGGCAGCATTCAATGAGAGCCGGTCCAGCATTCTGTGAGTGCTGTACGGCACTCATTGAGTGCCGCAAAAACTTTCCTATGCCGATTTCAGTTAAACTTCCCCTTTTAGGTCTTTTTTTTTTCCTTTTTCTTCTAAAAAACTTCTTTTCGGGGATCTTTGCCAAACGTGATGTTTTCACTCCTGAATTCTCCTGAATACCCGGTATTTCTTTTTCTGTGAAAATTTTATCGCATTTGGAGAACTTTCTGAAGAGCTTGGAATACTTCAAATCTTTCGGTCCTTATCATCATCGGATATGGAGGTGACACTCTCCTTAATTCGACGTTTGGTCAAAATCGGGGTGTCTACACCTGTGTCCAATCCATGTGCACAAATCCCAATGATTTTTGGATGTCCATTCCTCAACACAATCGATGCCACGATTAAAATAAGAAGTGGTATAATGACCATCGTATTCGGGAATATGATTTTGAACGTCAAAATCTTTTCAAATCTCCGACCTGAAGAATACGAAGATGAGGAAGAAGTGAACCTCATCGAAGCGGTCATTGAAGATGAGGCTGATTTTATAGATTATAAAGATCCTTTAGAGGTAGTTGTGTCACAATTTGATGCTGTCTACTAGCCTAAAAACTCTACTCCATTGGATACCGACTTAACTCAAACTTGCCTTAAGATGGAAACAAAAGAGGAGGATAGAGCTGAATGTATGTGGGTAACACCATATAAACCATCGCCTCCAAAAACAAAGTTGGTTATGCCCTCAAACTTTTAATTTCCTGATTTAGAATTAAAGGAGCTTCCAAAGGAGCTCAAATACGCTTTTCTAGGGACTGAAAAGACATACCCGATTATCATATTATCTACTCTAAGTCTAGATTAAGAGGGTAAACCAATTCAAATGCTGAAATAACATAAGGGAGCATTGGGATGGACTATTGCTGACCTCAAAGACATAAGTCCGTCTGTTTGCACCCATAAAATATATTTGGAGGAAGACGCTAAACCTTCACGACAAATGCAAAGGCATCTGAATCCCAACATGCAAGAAGTAGTCAAAAAGGAAGTCTTAAAACTACTTGACGTTGGGATCATATATCCAATTTCTGACAGTCCTTGGGTTAGCCCAACCCAGGTGGTACCAAAGAAAGTAGGTATAACTGTCATTCCAAATAGCAATGGCGAATTAGTACCATCACGCATCCCCACCAGTTGGAGGATGTGTATCGACTACCAAAAACTGAATACTTTGACCCAGAAGAACCACTTTCTGCTACCATTCATGGACCAAATGCTAGAACGAGTGGTAGGTCACAAATACTACTGCTTTTTAGACTAATACAGTGGGTATAATCAAATCAAAATCGCTCCTGAAGATCAGAAGAAAATGACTTTTACGTGTCCGTTCAATTTTTGCCTACCGACGAATGCCATTTGGCCTGTGTAATGCACTTGCTACTTTCCAGTGGTGCATGCTCAGTATATTTAGCGATATGGTCGAACAGATATTGGAAGTGTTTATGGACGATTTTTTTATGTTCGGCCATAGTTTTGAAAATTGCTTTAAAAATCTTGAACATATGCTAGCACGATGTGCGGACAAACACATGGTGTTAAACTGGGAAAAGTGTCATTTCATGGTAACCAGTGGAATAGTCCTTGGCCACATCATTTTTGACAAAGGTATCCAGGTGGATAAGGTGAAAATCGATAGAATCTCAAACCTTCTTGCACCCTGCACCATTAGAGATATCCGCTCTTTCCTGGGATATGCAGGTTTTTATAGAAGATGTATCCAAAACTTTAGCGCCATTTCCTGACCATTCTGTCAATTTCTAGTAAACGATATACCTTTCGAGTGGTCGGGTGCTTGTCAAACATCTTTTGATACACTAAAGCAACTCCTCACAACCGCACCTATCATCTGAGCTCCCGATTGGAGTCTCCCATTCGAATTAATGTACGATGCTAGTGATTACGCCATTGGAGCAGTCCTTGGCCAAAGGAAAGATAGCAAGCCTTATGTTATATATTACGCTAGCAAAACTCTAAATGATGCTCAAATGAACTACACTATAACCGAGAAAGAGTTGTTAGCCATAGTCTTTGCCTTGGACAAGTTTCGATCGCACCTCATAAGATCACCAATAGTCTGTTTTACAGACCATTCAGCACTTAAATACATCTTGTCCAAGAAGGATGCTAAATAAAGACTCATTAGATGGATACTACTACTCCAAGAATTTGACTTAACCATTAAGGATAAGAAAGGAGTAGAGAATGTGGTCACTGACCATCTCTCCAGGTTAACATTTGTTAACAAGACTGAACCAACACCGATTAAAGAAGAATTCCCAGACGAATAGCTACTGACTATTTCTAGTCTACCCTGGTACGCAGATATCGTTAACTACCTAGTCACGGGAGAAACCCCCAGGCATTGGTCAAATCAGGATAGGAAATGGTTCCTCTCGTTTGCACGTCACTTTTTCTTTGATGACCCATACCTTTTCAAATATTGTGCTGATCAGGTCATCAGACGTTGCATTCCGAATGACTATATAACTATAATCCTAGCATCATGCCATTCTAAAGCTGGTGATGGCCACTTCACTTCGCAAAAGACCGCACAAAAAGTCTTATACAGCGGTTTTTACTGGCCCACCATATTTAAAATGCCTATTCCTTTTACAAATCGTGCCAACGCTGTCAAAAGCTTGGTATAATTTTGAAAAAGAACTCTATGCCCTTAACTCCTATTATAATAATTGAAATATTCGATTCATAGGGCATAGATTTTATGGGCACATTCCCGAAATCAAACAACTGCGAATACATACTCCTAGCTATAGAATATGTATCAAAATGGGTAGAGGCAATACCGAAAAGACACAATGACCACAGAGCAGTAATATCCTTTCTAAAAGAACATATTCTGTCATATTTCAGAACCCCAAGGGCATTAATAAGCGACCAAGGCAAGCACTTTTGTAATAGGCCCTTGGAGTCACTCCTCAAGAAATACGGGGTCCATTACAAGATTACACTAGGCTACCACCCACAAACTAACGGGCAGGTAGAGTTGGCTAACCAAGAAATAAAACTTATTCTCGAAAAGATATTTAGCTCAAACAGGAAGGATTGGGCATACAAATTGATTGATGCTCTATGCGCATATTGTACCGCTTACAAAATAAATCTGGGAGTGTCCCCCTATAGGCTAATGTACGGAAAGGCATGTCACCTCCCTGTCGAGATCGAGCATAAAGCATATTGGGCAACACGCTCATTAAACTTTGATATTAAAGAGGGAGGTCAGTTAAGAAAACGTCAACTCGCAGAGTTAGAGGAAATCTGTAGAGATGTGTAAGACTCTGCAAAGTTGTATAAGGAAAGGTTAAAGGCTCGCCATGATCAGACGATTTTTCAGAAAACATTCGAGCCAGGGCAAAAAGTTTTTTTGTATGACTCTCACCTTTACCTTTTCCCAGGAAAGCTCTGATCCCAGTAGACAGGTCTGTTTATCGTTATATCAATTTTTTCACATGGGGGCATTGAGCTCATAAACCCCAAGAACGATGAAAGCTTCAAGGTCAATGGCCAAAGGTTAAAGACGTTCTTGGAAAACATCCAAACAGATGTTGAACACATCCAACTGGATGAGCCCAACTACTCTTTGATCTAAAATGCCAAAGCGTGTCCTCAAATTGTTGTTGTATTCTTTACTTTTATTGCATCTTGTTATTTTCATTTACGTCTGTTTTACCTTTTCCTTTGTGAATGTGATGTTGTTCTTAATCCACTATTCCTCATATTACTCAACTGTAAGTACCAAAATGACAGATGATGATGTCCATTCGATAGGCTCTTGGGCTTATTCTTATATTAAAAGCTCCCATGGATAGTTGAGGAGGTCGCATTCTGCCTTTCACCGTATGAAGGGCCGAACGCGAATGTTCTCATCGACATATCTCATGGATACATCCTTTACCCACCAGCTCTCCTCGACATCAATCCTTTTAAAAATATGGATTTCCCTAAAGAAGAAGGAGAAGAGGAGGGTTACTTGGTTGGTGAAGTTGATGATGAACTCCTACAGTAGTGGGAGAATGATGAAATGTGGGAATCTTGGGACGAGAATGACTTACAAGATGTTGTGCCTGAATGCCACAACATTGTTTTCACATTTGTCGACGACTTTCTCATTCTCAAGCAGGTCCCATATCTCTACGTGCACCTGAGCTACTTGTTGTTCAGGCTTCAATGTCCCTTACCAGCTAGTGCACGTTGGGCATTCATGCCAATAGTGAGGTTAGGACAATGTCATATTCTCCTTTATTTTATTTATTTTTCCTCTCATTTTTCTCATTTGTTTTATTTGTTTCTATTTCTTGTTTTCCTTGTCTTATTTTCCTTTTGTTTTCTTCTGTTTTTCCTTATCGAGGATTATCACTATGAACCACAACATTCTATAAGTGTTCTTGCCACACTTACTATTTTATGGACCTCCCATAGGGTCTCTTGGTACTCTGCCGCAAGAGAAAGAACAGCTGAGGAGTTACACTCATTTATCTTTGACGTTGTCAGGCTCACCAAGTTCACCTCTTGCTTGTGCTTTCAATTCTTTGGAGGTTTTAGACGCATTCGATGATACTCTTGATGCTTTTAGACCCTTCTGGAATTGTGAATTGTCGAGTTTGGACTCCGTTTTTGATGATTTGGCGGAGTATGAAGCAATTGTGGAAGAGGAAGTTTTCATGTTCAAAGAATAGTGATTCTCTTCAGTTGTATTTATTCATTTGTCCATCTTTTAGCAATTGAAGTGATCCTAGACAAAACTTTTTTTATTTTTTGTTTTAATTTTAGTGTTTCATTGTAATAAGGTCTTAAGTACCAAGTTGGGGGAAATAATTTTGCAAAAAGATGCTATTAAAATTTATATTTATAAAATTTGCAGTTTATATTACTATGATGATCAACTCTGGCTTGCATGTTCTGTGTGCAGTGCTCTATGGTATTCCTGTATATCCAGAACAATTTTTGTTAGTTGGGGGTACACAGATTCATTAACTCAAAGAGTCATTGAAATTTTGTGTTCGATTGATCGAAAACTTCTCGATCGATCGAAGGTCTAGAACCCTCAAGCACTTTAACAATGCTCAATCGATCATCCTTCTGATCGATTGAAAGTTGTTGATCACTCGAACATTGTTATTTAAACGAGGTATCTTTAGTACTCTTCTTCAATAACTCTCACTCCCTCACACTTTCAAGTGATCAGAGATAGAGAGAAGGCTCGGGGTTATTTTGTATTCCCCACACCCACAAATCATTTGGTGGAGGTCCTTGGTCACCCCCAGGTCATCATCATCATCTCATTTCTTCCCCGTTCTTCACACAATCCGAGGTAAGGTCACCATGACCCCCTTCATTCATTTCTGTTATAACCATGAGGGGGAGCCCCCCATTGGTCCTAAGACCAACTAATCAACTTCTTGATTGTATACTTCCTTTCTTCTTTTAATTTTTGCCGAGTTTTCTTGTCTCTGCGTATCTTTCTGTTCTCGATCGATCGATCGATCGAGAGGGCTCGAGCGCTCGAGCTTGGCCCTTGTTCAATCAATCGAGAAAAGTTTGATCGATCGAACTGAAGTAATGATAGTTTTCTTCTTTTCTTTTTAGTTTCCTATTTTAATTAGTCCTTTTTTGTATTTCTCTATTCCAGGTCTTACGCTAATGAATCGTGTTATGGGTTATCACAAGAAAAAGCAATTTGATTTGACTATTCCCAATCCAGTCCCACACCATGGCTTTCGTAATATTCCTGACAGGCAGTGGTTCACTCGGCATTTCCAATACTAGAAGGTGATGATAGAGCAACCTCTAGAGACAGTGTGGCTCTCAGCTCCCTGGTTCTTAACCCGGATACGAGCGATGCCACATTGGTTCGATTTACTCTCACAGGCTAAGAGAGTAAATCTTTCCTGGATCCGGGAGGCATGTGCGACCTTGATCCGAGGTCCAGCCACCCCGTTCACATATAGATCATTATTTTGTGGTCAGGAGATCATATTTAGTCCAGCCACAGTTGCAGCTACTCTAGGGGTTCTTGAGGAGCCTAATTATCTTTGCCTGTATTGACCGGACACTTGAGAGACCTCTCCATCTGCTATTATCATGGAGATCACTGGGGTACTGTTCCATAATGGAATGGCATATCTCTTATCGAGGATCACTACCTCACTGATGATTATCACATGCTTCATCTCGTGCTCTGTAATTATATTCTAGTGACTTCTTACCGTGAGAAGCTTGCACCATGGTGTCCACGAGTCCTATATACGGTAGGGACTGGGTAGCGAGTCTATTTGCCCTGACTCTATATTGGTTTCATGATCTACCCCACCCGTTTTATAGCTACCAAGAAACACTTGAAGGGTGCTTGGGCTATTCATCGAGTCATCGCTTAGTCTGGTCTCCCCCAACTACCCACAGATGAGGTTCGGACTGCCTCTAGCAGATTTGGTGAGATAGCAGCACAACGTTCTGACGCACAAAAATGAAAGAGAAAAGGAAAAGGGAAAGCAAAAATTGGAGCAAAAAAGAGGAGAGGGGGAGTACAGACACCGAGGGTCTAGCTTCAGGGACGCCTTCCGAGGCTGAGGAGCACGAGTCCGACGACAAGAGAGATCCTATTGAGGAAGTTGAGAGATTCGAGCTGAGACAGCAATCTCAGGCTCAGGCCCAGGGGGAGTCTTCTTCCGTGTCTCTCCAGACTCTCCACACATTGTTTATCGAGGAGAAGGAGGCCCGGATGCAACTCGGGGGCAAGAATGACCACCTGACCTCACAGCTCGATGCATTATTGGTTTAGTTGGGGGTTGCTCAGTCATTCCATACACTGTCACACCCCCCAGCTGCACCACCCACCACCGATCCTTCATCATCTGCTCCACCACCTCCGGTTGTGGTTGACCCTTCTTCGTCTACTCCAGTTATACCAACTGCGAGTGACCCAACGACAGCTCCTATTGTTACTGAGGGTGGAGGTACCGATACTCCTGCCGCACTCATCAAGATTCTATCCGTTGTAGTTGATGACTAGTAGTGTATGATAGTTTAGAGAGTGGGAGTTTTTGTTGTATTTATTTTATTTTTGTTTTTCTCTCTCCTCTCTCTTAGTACTCTTTTGGACATTTTGGATAGTATGATCACTGTTCTGTACTATTATTATTTTATATTTCCAGTGATTGGTGATGTTGCTATACATGGATCATATTTTGAATTGATATATCTATTGATCTTAGTTATTTAGAGATTGTATGTCTCATTTACAGGTTGCTATGCTTGCTATCATTGGTTTGCTTTGATCAGGTGATACCCATCTATTTTTTTTTTTATTGAAAATCAACTTCTGAGGACATTGTTGTTTTCAGTTGGGGGTAGGGGATAGATAAGTATTCACCTGCATAGTCCACACTTAGCACCTTGAAACTGTGAAAAAATTCATAAACATACAATCTAATTAAAATTTTGAGATATTTTGAAAATTTTGAAAATTTTGGACCGAATTGATGGAATAACTGTGAACTTTCACTCCTAGTTGGTTGTTTATGAAGCAATGACGCATTCATACTAGCCTCATCCCTTTATAAATAAAGTTCACGCTTTTTTCTAATATCATTAGGATGATTGCATGTGTAGACCTTTCATGTATCCAACATCCATTTGCACTATTTGATAGCTTTGCTAAAAATCTAAAAATGAGTTAATCGACTTTTGTGCCAAAAGAATGAGTAGTGGAAACTAATTACCCTTAGTGAGCTTTTGATCCAATCTTCAGTTCTGAGGGAATTGTCACATAATTTCGAACAATTTTTTTTATACTTATAAAATTCATTGGAATAGTCTCGATTAATTCTTCATTTTGGCTACTTATCAGAGGAGAACGTTCAGGAGCTACCAACTAAACTCAATGAACACTAAAATGCTAAAACTAAGAAATTAAGAAAAGGATTTAAGCCATCGCTACCCATTTCCTAATCTATACATATCCCTTTCCCTACATTCAAAGAAGTTGTTTTGTTTCTAACCCCACCCTGATTCAACATTTCCAATTCTGTTACGAGAATACAAACTCCTATTCTTATACCTTGACCCCAATGGACCCCTAATATGAATAAATTGTCAAAGTATGTGATTGGAAAAAAATGGTTGTGGGAGTTATTGAAAAAGAAAAAAAGAGAATAGAAATACTTAAATGTGAAAAAGGAGTTCATAGATAACAAAAAAGAAGCATATGCAAAGAATGGAAGGCCGGTTGGAGATGTGAAAAGAATAAAATGAGGAGATAGACTTCATCACATACTAAGATGTACATTCTCTCTCTCATCATCTTCAGCTACCATATAAAAAACTGAGAATTCAAAGTCTTAATGATTCTTAATGAATTAGTTTGAACATGAACGTGTGAGTTGAGTATCCACGGTAGTTCGCTCCTCTAGTAAGTAGTATTTTATTCATGAGACTATACACTCTAAATGTTTGTTTTTCATGGAGTCAAGTATGAAAGCGTTAGTATCAAAAATTCACTCTTATTAAAGCTTTTATACCATGTTCGATCATTATTAAGCAAGTTTCTATGAGATGTTCTTTTATGAGTGTGAACCAATGTGAGATTTGAGTTGAAACTACAAGTTCTAGAGGTACGATAGTTTAAATAACTCTTAATAAGGTTTGATGCATAGTTGTTAACTTAACACACACACGGATGCATGGATGTGATATATATGTTATATCTATCTTGGTGGCATGAGGAGTATGTGAATTTCTTTCATGGTTTGATTGAGATTAATGTCTTTGTAGAGCTGATTTAGCAACTGAATAGGAGGGAGTGCTTAAAAGTTTTTCTATATCTTTGTGAACTTAAATTTGAGAATTTTGTGGGTATATTCACTATAAACCCTCACGAGACAACACTTGTCCACTAGGGGAGCCTAGGGGTTTAATGGCTTGTTGCATTTGCTAAATGTAATCGTGATTCCTACGAGAGTGAGTTGGGAAGTATCTTTTTCTTTTAGGTTAGCTTGTTTTAGTTTATTTTAATTTCTTTTAGTCGTTGTAGTATTAGTTTCACTTGTTTTATTATCGCTTTATCTCTAGGGACTAGCAATAAGCTAGTTGAGGGTTGTGACAAGTGGGGGTATTTGTAAAATATAAATGCACTAAAGTAAGAAAATACACTGATATAGTATACAATTCTCTATTATATCTGCAATTCATGTTACAGTGCTAGCTTTTACATGATAAATCTATGATAAATTTGTGTATTAGCTGTTGTTTTGTGCAGATATGTTGGTTTGCTGGGTGCGGGAATGAGTAACAGGATAAGGGTAAAGCTAAATTACAAGCAAGACAATTCAAAGCTGAAAAGTCGAGTTCGAGTGATTTAAGAGAGCTCAAGCGATCGAGAGTTAGATTGATCGAATAATGTCCAAGCGCTTGAGTAATCTAATGTTCAAGCGATCAAGTGAAGCTCGATCGATCGAACATGCCTTTTATCAGAATTTACATGCATGTAGCAGAAACGTTTGTTGTAACCCTATCCCTAGGACTTCTCTATATATATTAGTTATAAACACAATCCAATGGACGCCCAACCTTAAGTTTCACAGTTTACATAGAGAGATAGAGTGTTTGCTTGTTTTGTAGGTTGATCTTGGATTTTACATTGGTTGCTTAGTGAGTTCAGTTTTAATACAAGTGTTCTTTCATTTCGGGTTTTTTTTTTTACATGGTAGTTTCATAATAATCCATAGTTTTCATAATTTTTATGTTAAAATCACAACCAAACAACACCTTAATGAATTTTTACATTAAAAACAAATCTTTGATACTCCAGACCATGTCTGAGTAGTCCCAGAGTTGGGAGATCACGATGAAACAGTGATCTCCAGCCTCTGCCATGTAGCAGAATAAAACTTGTATTCGATCGATCAAAGTTAGTTCGCTCGATCGAAGCAGAGATATAGTCAAGCAATCGAAGACATTTTGATCAATTAAGAGATGATGATGCTCGATTGATCGAAAGTGCATCGATCGATCGAACACTCAAAATCTTGAGATGGTCCTTTGCAGCATTTCTAGACTTTTTGTTTTCTAGATTTATTATCAAACTGTACCCATATGCTTAGTTTATCAAAACAGTTTCTTAACTTTAGACCTTAAGGCATTTTTCTTCAATGACTTTTGCAAACCACTTTAAATGCTTATACCATTCAGGGTGCGAGTCTTAACTATTGTTTTAAACCACCTTCACGTATTTTGAATCAATTGTGATGATATAGTCCCGGTCATGAAAGGACTATTGAATCTTTATCTTTAGAAAATATGGAATACTGTAGAGAGACATACTCTATAGAGCTTTAATGTAACTGCATGGTAGATGGTTAGGTCACTGTGGATTTGTGTAATCCCAACACTTCCCTTTTATAATGAAAAATCGTTTTTAAATATCATTTTAGTTAATTAGTTAATCATTAGTTTAATTTAGTTGTTTCATTTTAGTAGTTGTTTATCATGGAGCTTTGTGTTCTACATCCTATTCAAATATCGAATTTTTTATTTTCTTTTAGAGTATAATCTAAGTATCTAGCTTATAACCTTCTCTGTGGGATCGACCTGGTCTTATCCAGTACTACTTGCACGTCTACCTACACTTGGGTATTGCACACAAGAGCACACAAATAAATTTCATGTCATCTACACTGCTTTCTTTACATAACCATGGCTTCACATTGCTAAATTTAAGAAGAAGAGTCTGAAGTAGAAGTCTAGAAGCTATTCTTTTCATAATCAAGTAGAATAAAAGTCATTTTTGGAGCTCACCAACTCAAAATACAAGCTTTGTTAACATAATCTTCACATTTTTGTCATCCAAACATCATCTAAGCATTTATGAGTATTAATTCTCACTTAGATACCTTTAGGATCAATTTTTACAAGTTTTCATGAACATTAATGTGGTTCAAAACTCCTTTACATTCATGCGTGTGAAGTAAACTTAGAATATACTCACTATCAAGTCCGAGCACTCGCACCAGACTAGAGCTCTTAAGCGTTTTGAGTGCTCGAGTGTAGCAGTTTTTCCATGATCCTTATATTCTATGAATAGGTCAAAATATACGATCACTTATAAAATCTTGTATCTAGAATCTATGATATAGCCTTGCATGTTCGCGTAACACACATGCACTTTAGCTCATTGATGATCCATGCCTAAATCTATATTTTATGTGTGCATATATGTGCATTAGAAATAAGATTAAACTGCATATTAGAATATAGAAATTTTAAGCCCGAGCGCTCGCTCATTCCTGAGTGCTCGAGTTTCAAGCACTCAATACTCAAGTGCTAGTACTTTCCTCTCAAGTCTACCTATATTTCGAATCTTATAACTTTTTTTTCTATAATCGTTATAATATGACGATGACTTTCGTGATGCACCGTTGAGAATAATGGGAATAACATATGAGTAATAAGATCAAAACTTATTAAATAACTTTATGCCTTGTTCGATGTGCTAAGTGCAACATACTCTTGTACCATAGTCAACTTTCTAGATTTCAGTCTAAGCATTTGAATATAGTCATCAGAATATCTTTTAAGTCATGGGAGTTCTTTTGATTGCTGATGTTTGTACTTGTGTTGGTAGTAAGAATGATGGTTGATGATGGTGATGCGATCCGTAAATGAATATCTTGATTAAGTCGGCTATTAAAGCACTTTACTATGAACTTACAGCTGTTAAAGCATGATAGTTACTCATCAAGCGGTTGGAAAGGCACTATATATTCATATTGCAGATAGGTTATGGACTTTGAATATCTTGGTTAAGTCAGCTGTTAAATCACTTTACTATGATCTTGCAGCTATTAAAGCATAACAGTTACTCACTAAGAGGCCAGAAAGGCACTTATATTCTAAACCGAGCTGCTGATGCTGGATTTGTATAAAAGAGTAGTAGTAGTTGATTGAGTTGGCTTTGAGTCAGTTACTGTTTAGTCTATCCAATTGTAAGTCATGAAGCAATTCGAGATGGGTTTTTATATTATGATTGAAATGGCCTTATCTTTTCAGTAACTTATAAAGATGTATATAAGCCGAGTAAAGAAAACTGAACCTAGTTGTTTATTAGATGTTGCTAACAATGCTTTGTAAGGCTTTATGCTCACACAGCTTGTATCAAGATGATGAAATTTTATGCCACTGGACCTTCAACATCTAGCGATGCCAGATTTAGCAGGTGATGCTCAGCCTAAAGGTGGTTACGTCAATGATAGGTACACCGCTGAGGGGTTTACTGATGAGGACTATTATGAAGAGTACATTGGAGAGGACCTCTACGGAGAGTGATATGGTTTGCCAATTAAAGGTTGTTCTCTTTGGTCTTCTGTTATCTTTTCTTTTGATGTAATAAATCAGTTGGTTGTTGGATTTCGTGACACTGGATGTCACAATACTTTATTTCTTTTGAATCAGTGTCTGTAATATATTGTGTACTGTAAGACATAGTCATGTTATCATAATTATGCTGCATTTTGAATTAGACACATATCCACTATTTTAATGATTCTTGTTATTATTATGTTGAGGACAATTAGCTGATCTTCAACCAGCCACGTGTCCACAGATCCTAAAATGAAATTTTGAATTTTTTCCATTTTTGGTCTACTTCGGGGCATGATAAGCCTCCAACTCGTACATCAATATGAATAAGCTCTAACTTCTCCATCTTCAAACTTCTCCCAGTCTTTGAAAAACTCACCTTCCTTTGTTTCCCGAAGACACAATCTTCAAAGAAGCCAATCTCCGTTGATTTTAGACCTTATAGTGTTCCCTTTGACTGTAGAATTGTCATCCCCTTCTCGTTCATGTGCCCAAGTCTACAGTGCCATAGATTGAACTCGTTGCTCCCATCAGCAACAGATATGGCATCTCTACTCCCCACAGTCCAATATAGAGTGCCATCCCTTTTACCCCAAGCCAACACCATGGCTTCCTTGGTAACCTTCCAATCAGCATTAGAAAATGTCATAGTGTATCCCGTACTAGCAAGTTGGCTCACAAAAATCAAATTCGTCTTTAAGCATGGTTCATGCCTAACATCATTTAATTTCCTCATCATTCCATTGGGTAACTTCACAGTCACCATACTATTACCAATAATATTGCAAGGCTTAACATCCCCAAGGTAACCCTCCCGTCACCTCTAATATAGTCCTCCATGGCTTCCATGTTTGATGTAGCATGAAAATAGGCTCCCAAATCTACAACTCAAGATTCCATCTGAGTATATAGAGATAGAATAAGAGCATCTTCAATATCACTAGTCATTATATTTGTGGAATCCTGCTCATTCCTTCCATTTCCCCTTCTCATTTACCTTCGTGCGATAGTCTCTATTAAAATGACCCTTCTTTCTACAGTCCCAACATTTTGCATCGACTGCCTTTACCTTTCCTTTAGAGATCCCCCTCCTTGATTTTGATCTTCCCTGATTCGTACTCCTCCCCGGTGCTCTCCCTCTATTACCCACATAATGTTGACCCAGATGAATCACCAGATTATCTCCTCCAAATTTCTTCACTAAGAACCATGTCACGGACATCACCATATTGTAGCATATTCCTCTTGGGAGCACTACTAACAGATGTGACAGTCCCGTTCCAACTATCGGGCAAAGATGACAAGAAAAGCAGAGTCGTGATCTCATCATCGAATTCAATACCAACCAAACTCAACTATACGGTTATAATATTGAACTTATTAAGGTAATCTGCTATAGATACACCTTCTCCCATCTATAAGGTAAAAAGACGTCGCATCAAATATTTATTGGAAGCCATGGGTTTTGATACATGTTGGAGATAGTAGTCATGAGAATCCTCGTGGTATTCTCCTTTACAATATTAAAGGCAACGTTGCCAACCAACATTAACCGGGTCACACCTAAGGCTTGTCGATCCAACAATGCCCAATCCTCATCTTTCATCCCTTCTAGTTTCTATCCTAAAAGAAGAGCATAGAGTTTCTTCTGATAAAGAAAATCCTCAATCCACATCTTCCAAAATCCAAAGTCTATACCATCGAATTTATCAATCTTCACTTTTCCTTGTTATTCCATCACTCTTACCACTCAAACCTAAAGCTTTGATACCAGTTGTTAGGAGAAAATCACGTCTTATCTCCCCACAGGATTCGTAATAAAGCAATGCAATAACAAAAAGAAAATTAAGAACAATCATACACAAGAACACCAAGTTTCTATGTGGGTCGGCCAACTATGCCTTCATCTATACCGTTGCAAAGTTATATTATGCTTTAGGTTACAAAGAGAGCTGCAATCAATATTTACAGCCTTAGGAAAGAGTTTTTATAGTCTATCCAAGTTCCAAATGAAATAGCTTCCTAAACCAAATACGAAATAGAAAAACTACTATTATGTCCTAATCCTACGCACAGTTCCCCCTGTGAGTGACATTTTCAGAATGTCCAAGGAAATCCTCACTCCAAACTCACGCTCTTGTCCATTCATGTGGTCCGTGCACACAACAATGCCATGCACATATCCTTTCCTCTTGCAAATAGAAGCCCCACCGAAACTATACTTGAGCTCTTGGGATTAGGATCCACCATTCCTACCAGGGAGTGACTAAATTCACCCACCAAATCTCTCTCTTCATATAAATTCACCCATCAAATCTATCTCTTTATATAACATGAGATGCTGCATATATTTTCAAACATTACAGAATAGAAATTTAGAGAAATATTTGGTGGGTGTGTTTAGTACAACCACTATATTCTTATTACTATCTATTGATAAATTAAAGTGATGAATGTTGCATCGTCTCATGAATGCTTCAAAATTTGAGAAAGGGACACTATACAAGTGTCCTAGTATCGTGATCTCTTTTTTTTGCTAAAAGGTCCTAGTACAGTGATCATAAAAAAGTCAATTATGATAATTAAGGATTGGTTAATGCTTGGGAAGACCCTAGTATTTATGCTAATGGTATTAGCATTTGGGGGAACTAACAAAATAATGTAGTTAATCACGCTTCTAAATAAAGTTCAATTACTTCCAGATAGGGGTGTATACGAGCCAAACTCGATCTTTTTCACAAGCTTTCTAAGGTATTATGGGATTTTTTACAAACCTTAATTTAAAGTGATCGTGGAATTTTTCACAAACTTTTTAATGAGCTTTTTCACATAGACATTGTCATGCCCAGGAGCAGCAAAAATAAGGAAAATAGAATTCCTCTTTTGGTCCATAGGTCGTGACTGGTGAATGTCACCGCATTGTCCATAATCAAAGTCTAATCGTCAGAATAATATATCAAATAAGACGTGAGAAAATTCTAAGTTCAACCAATAGTAATGAAAGACGATTACTAAACTATTACAAAATGATTGTATCACTAGAAACATAATTAAAGTCTTACGACCACACATGTCGAATACAAACCTTATACAATTACATAAGTCTCTAAAACATTAAACATAGTAACTAAGGTGTAGTTCCTAGTCCTCAACGCATGTAGTAATCTTCCTCGGCATAGTCCCCCTCAGCGTTGGCTTCATTCGCATAGCCTCCTATAACTTACTCTTCTCCTATAATCTCATATTCAGGGAGAGCTGGACGTAGAATATCCAAGGCAAGTATACCATCAGGTTATAAAAGTCGAGTGAATGTAAAGACTTACGAAATATCAATAGATGTACAGTATTAATAAACAACACCATTAAAGAAAATCATTTCATTATTCACGCATACATCAATCACTATATGCGAAAACTAATACGTACTCAAGCCTTCGATGAGCTCTGACTCACGACTCTACGTATACATTTTTAACCATCCCTTTGAGTTTTAGCCTTTAGAATGATTTATCCCTTAGCCTCAGTCATGGACCAAGTTAATTATATTGGTACATCCCTTTACCTTTTTTATGGACCAAAGCGGCAGCCTTGTACCCTTTAACTTCTCTCATAAATTAAAGCAGCACCGATGTTATAATTTTCATATTGTATCTCTTAGCCTCTATCAAACCAAGGTAACCACATCGGCATACCCCTTGACATCTCTCTTGGACCACAGTGGCATCCATGTTACAAGTTCCACGATGTATCCCTTGGTCTCTATCATGGACTAGGGTACTACAAGTTAGACATGAGCAACCATGTATTAGTTTTCGCATATAGTGATTGATGAACACAGGGTAGACATAAGCAACCATGCACAAGTAGACCTCTATAGTCAATGAACACAACATTATAAATGTCGACTTTCCAATTCGGTTAACAACATAATACGAGAGGTTCCACTTATTCAACTGCATTAGGTATCATTACTAGAGCATGTATATTACAACATACAGGATTTACATGCGGGTACTATTTCCCTATCATAGGGTACTATTTCCCTATCATAGTGTACAATTTTAGAAGTTAATGCAAAATATGTAACAGCATAGCAAGTCATATTGTATAAATAAGTGGAAGATTCGACATTCTAGTCTTAGTAATCGATTGGGCAAAAAGGGCTATCAACAAAGTAAACAACATGATCAATCAATTGGGCAAAAAGGTAATCGAATGGGTAAATAATCTTTACAATCGATTGGGTAAAAAGTTCAATTGATTGAGCTCTATAGCAATCGATCGGGGGTCGCCTTCTTCCTTTGGTTTTTACAGTAATGAACAAAAATCTCATACAACACGTACTTCTTTTATTATTGAAACACATAGTATCTGTATATCTAAACTATTAAGTGAGATTGAACACTCATCAAGGTTCAGGTTGTGTGTAGTGGTGGTTGGGGTGGCCGCAACTACAGTAAGCTTCCTCTCTCTCTCTCTCTCTCTCTCTCTCTCTCTCTCTCTGTTTCTCCTCATTGCTTTTCTCTCTTTTCTTCTCTTTTTTTTCTTCTTTTTTTTTCTTTTGCTTATCTTCTTTCTCACAGTAAGGGTGTGTGAGAGTGTATATATTTATTTATGTGTATATATATACATAAATCTCTCTTAAACACAAAAACATATATAATTACATATATGAGACATATATATAGGGGAGGAAAATGTAATGATTTAGTTTAGAATTCCCGTTTTATCTGTAATTTCATTACAATGTATGTCTGGATACAGTGAAATGAATCTATAACGAGTTCTGTTGTTTTAGACCATAGTTTGTACAGGTATGTTGTGTGCCATGAGCAGGAATGAATTGCAAGATAATGGTAAAGCCAAAGTGCATAGAGAACATTACAAAATTAAAAAAAGGACCTCGATAGATCGAAGAAGTCTCAAGTGCTTGAAGAATGTGAAGTTCAATTGATCGAGAAGCGTTCAAGGGATCGAACATGACTTTTCCAGATTATTATGTGCACGCTGTAGAGATGTAGTGTTGACAACCCTAGTTTGGTTTACCTATAAATATGCGATGTAAACACGTTGTTAAGGATGCCCACTTTTGTTTTATAGTTTTAGATAGAGAGAGAGATTTTAAATTCATACTTTGTAGGTTCCTTACTTGGATAATCATTATTTTGGATCTTTGTCGAAGTTTAATACGAATTTTCAAGTTCTAGGTTTTTTTTCTTTCTAGATACTTTTTGCACATAGTTTATAGTAGTTTAATCTATTTTAATCATAGGTTTTGCATGCGAGTGCTTTAAAATCATATTTTTCATAAGTTTCATGTTCACCAACCAAACACAGCCTTAATCATGTTCAACACTAAAATCTTATTTTCTACACTTAAAATAATGTCAGCGTAGTTACTTAGTTGGGAGATCAAGATGAAATAGTGATCTCTGGCCTCTGCCATACACTGCAAAGAAACTCTGTGTTCAATCGATCAAAGTTATTTCAATCGATCGAACCAGGGCACAGTCAAGCAATTGAAGACATTTCAATTGATTGAAGAATGATGCAGTTTGATTAATTGAGAATGCTTCGATTGATTAAACATGTAAATTTCTGAGATGATCGTTTAAAGTATTCTATGACTTTATGTTTTTGAGATGTGTTATCAAATTGTCCAGATAAGCTCAATTTGTCAAAACAGTTTCTAAACTTAAAGCCTTATGGCCTTTTCTTCAATGACTTTTGCAAACCACCTTGAATGTTAACACCATTGAGGGTGTGAATCGAAACCATTGTTTAAACTGTCTTCTAAATATTTTAAATTGACTATGATGATGTAATCTTGATCATGAAAGGACTATTAATTCTTTATCTTTAGAAAAAAATGAAATTTTAAAGAGGGATGTACTCCATAGAGCGATAATGAATGTACATGGTAGATGGCTAGGTCACTGTGGACTTATGTGAACTCAATGCCTTTTTGATTATAGAGTTAAAGCCCATATTAAGATCTGCTTTGTTAATTAGTCAATTGCTAGTTTAATTTACTTGTTTTATTACAGTAGTTGTTAATTGTGGAACTTTGTGTTCTACGCTTCATTTAAATTATTGATTTTTAATTTTTCTTTTGAGATTAGTCTGAGTTAGTATGCTATCACCTTATCTGTGGGATCGACCTGGTCTTACTAGATTTACTACTTGCACGATCGTTTACACTTGAACGTAGCACAAGAGCACACATTATTAGTCGTGTCATGTTTTTGGCACCGTTGCCGGGGAAGGCGACTAGATATTGCTTAGATTACTTTAGTCTTTCTTTATCTATTTCTAGTTTTTCTATCTTTTTTTTAAGTTCCTTAGATTAAAATCTTTTAGGGTCTTTCCCTTTCATGTCCGACAATTCCATTGAAGGTATTTTCGGTAACCCACTCTACTCATATGATTCCTCTAGTTCAATCAATCCCATAGCTACTCCTGCAAACTCTATCACAACGTCTGACAATGAGAGTGAATATGGTGATAATAGGGTTGTACCTATTGATGATTCGTTGCGTCCCTTGTGCGAACTTATTTAGCCCGAACACGCACCTACGCCTTCTTGTATTCTCATTCCTCTATACGCAGGCGAATTCCAATTTCACAATGGAATTATTCATCTCCTTCTAACCTTTCATGGGATAGAAAGCGAGAAGGCCTACTTATACATTAATGATTTCAAAGATGTTTATAAAACATTATCCCAAAACTGTACTTTAAATGTCACTCGCTTAATGCTATTTCCCTTCACCTTGAAGGATAAAGTGAAAGCATGGTTGCTCACCCTCAAACCAAATTCTATACACATATGGCATGCGTTGAACACTACTTTCCTAAAGAAATTCTTTCTTGCATGCATGACCTCTGATCTTAAATGTCAAATTAACTCGTATAAACAAAGAAATAGTGAAACCTTCACTCAAACATGGGAGCGATTTAAATATTTGCTTCTCTTATGCCCACATCAGGGGTATGAGAAATGACAAACAATTACTTTTTTCTTTAAAGGACTTAATGGAGAACTAAAAAAACTGATAGAAACCATGAGTGCTGGTGAATTTTCAAGTAAAATGACCAAAGAGGCAGATGCACACTTTTATTGGTTAGCAGAACATTCCCATGAATGGACTAATCAAGAAGATGTCTCAAGAACTTAGACACAAGGTAGAGATGACAATAGTATCTATCAATTAAAAACCGAGGTTGCTCTAATGACAAAATACGAGGAGCTAGCTAGAACAGTGGAAGAGTTAGGAATGAAAGGAGAGAGTTCTAGGCATGTTTTACCTGAGAACCATGCGGGACATGTAATATGTTAGGACACACTACCATGTACTGTCCTAATGTGCCGTATTTCCATGTACAAAATCGCATGGAGATGAATGCCAAGCAAGGGTATAGAAAGGTAGGGAATTCCTACAATCATAATAATAATAACTATCAATCTAATAATAATAACAGATGGAATCACCCTAATTTTGATTGGAAGAATGATGTTGGGATCCAAATCAATATCAACAACAGCCATATAATAACAATCAATTTCAAGGGCAACATAATAGTGTTAGGGATATATACTAAAAGCCATGCTTTATGTAGTTGATTTATTATTCATTTAATAAAATCAGTTATTCCATTTTTATGAGAATCTGTGTGGGCAATGTTTGTATTGTATTATTTATTTAATATTATGCATGTGTGTCTCTCATTCTACATAGTAGGTGGTTTGGTGTGTAGAGTTTGGCTTACACACGGAAGATCAAACCATGGAATCTTGTAGAATGTAGGGTTTTGGTTTAAAATCTTAGATGGATTTGGACACACCATCGGTATGGTGTTGTAGTTGGTTTGTCTTAACTATAGAAAATGGTATAGTTTTAACTCACTATGCTGGTACACTTTGTCTATTAAACAGAACCGACTTGGAGTAATTATCTTTATACTGACTTATAAGATAATTAATACCTCATGGCTATTATGAGTGCTTATACTCTAAATCCTAAGTTAATTTATGGACACATACATTTGATATTTACACTTTGATCCCTAAAAGGGTGAGATCCTTAAATGGGTCAATATCTCATTAGATTGGGTGACAATATTAATTGTGTGATGGATAAAAATTAATGATGGAATCTATGTCTCAATTTTTGGGATTGATGATATCCCCTTGAGAAAGCTTGTAAGTTTTGATTATGTCAAACCCTGCAGGTGGTTTTTGTATTCGACATGTCAAATAAGTTAAGTAGAGAATCTCAAAGAATTTTAAGAGATCAATTAAATATGATTGTCTGTAATTATATTTAATTAATAGATATCTGTAATCTTAACGTGGGGAGATAATAAGCATTTAATAACATGGAGCTCGAAATATATTTTTGAAAGGGAATACTTATTGGAGCAAAGGATTACATCCCAGTTGTTTGCACCTTGTATGCCTCAGCAGAGAAAGAAAGAACAAGACTCTCATAGACATGGTAAGATCTATGATGAGTTATTCAAATTTACCAATTTTCTTTTAGGGACACGCATTAGAGATAGCTGCATACATTCTAAACTTGGTACCATCTAAGTTAGTACCTACTACTCCCATGGAATTGTGGACTGGACGCAAGCCTAGTCTACGGCATCTTCGGATCTGGGATAGTCCAACATATGTGCTAAAAGGGAACGCAGAAAAGTTGGAATCGAGAACAGAAGTATGTTTCTTTGTTAGGTATCCAAGATAAACTAAAGGTGGTCTATTTTATAGTCCTAAGGATCAGAAGGTTATTGTTAGCACCAATGCCACATTCTTAGAAGAGGACTATGTTATGAACCACAAGCCCAGAAGTCGTATTATTCTAGAGAAAATGAGAGGAGAGACACCGACACATACTTCTTTGATACGAATGGTACGAGAAAAAACACCACAGGAAAGAGTTATCGATATTCCATTACCACGTCATAGTGGGAGGATTACTGAAACTTCTGTAGATCCCAAACCAACCATTAACACGCAGGTTCCTGAACCAGTGTAGTGTGCAGATAATGGTGTATTAGGTTCAGAATCTTCACAACAAAATATCAGTGATACACAGACACGGGTTATGCCTCATCATAGTGGGAGGGTTATTATTCAACCTGACCAGCATATGTTCTTGGGAGAGTCTTATGACTGGGTCCCTGATAAACGAGGTACCGACCCTTATAACTACAATGAAGCACTCCAAGATAAAGATGCAGATCTTTGGCAAAAGGCTATGAAGTCTTAAATGGAGTCTATATACTCCAATCAAGTCTAGGATCTTGTAGATCCATTTAATGAAATAAAATCCATTAGATGCAAGTGGATCTATAAGAAGAAGAGAGGAGCAGACGGTAAGGTGGAAACCTTTAAAGAAAGGCTTGTTGCGAAAGGGTTCACTCAAAAAGAAGGCATCGATTATGAGGAAACTTTTTCGCCGGTGGCCATGCTAAAGTCTATCCGAATTCTCTTGTCCGTTGCTGCACATTTCGATTATAAAATTTGGCAAATGGATGTCAAGACAACATTTCTTAATGGAAATCTTGATGAGTGCATCTATATGGTACAACCAGACGGGTTCATTACAAAGGGCCAAAAACACATATTGTGAAAGCTTAAGAAGTCCATTTATGGACTTAAGCAGGCATCTAGGTCTTGGAATATCCGCTTTGATCAAGCAATCAAGTCTTTTGGTTTTGATCAATGTATGGATGAATCCTGTGTGTACAAGAAACATGATGGAAGCGTGGTGGTGTTCTTAGTACTATATATGGATGATATCTTGCTAATCAAAAATGATGTGGGGGTATCCGGTATTATCTTCTATAAGGGTAAGGTTGTCTAATCAATTTGATATGAAGGACTTGGGAGAAACCTGTCACATCCTAGGATCAAGCTTATGCGAGATCGCAAGAATAGGATGTTGGGCTTGTCATAAGGCACTTATATCAACAATATTCTTGCTAGATTTAGCATGCAAGATTCCAAGAAGGGATTCCTTCCCTTCAGACATGGAATTACTCTATCTAAGGATCAGTGTCCTAAGACACCTGATGAGATAGAGAAGATGAAGGCAGTTTCTTATGCCTCTGCAGTAGGAAGCCTAATATATGTTATTCTATGTACTAGACCTGACATCTACTTTGCTATAGGCATGGTTAGTAGATATTAGTCTAATCCAGGGCAAGAACATTGGACTACGGTGAAGAATATTCTCAAGTACCTGAAAAGGACTCGAGATTATATATTAGTTTACCAAGCAGACAGTCTTGTACCCATTGGGTACACAGATTCTGATTTCATGTCAGATAGGGATTCCAGAAAGTCTACCTCAGGATATGTTTTTACCCTAAGAGGTGGAGCCATTTGTTGGAGGAGTATCAAGCAGTCATGTATTATTGATTTCCCCATAGAAGCCGAGTATGTGGCTACTTTGGAAGCCGCTAAGGAGCCCGTTTGGCTCAGAAACTTCCTTATGGATCTAAGAGTAATACCTGCGGTACAATCGGCTATTACCCTTTATTATGATGATAGCGGAGTAGTTGTTAACTCAAAAGAACCTAGGCCCTATAAGAAGGGAAAACACATTGAGCGTAAGTATCACCTGATACGAGAGATCGTGCAAAGAGGTGATGTTGAGGTGACCAAGATAGCATTAACAAATAACCTGGCAGATCCTTCCACCAAGAGCTTACTGGCCAAGACTTTTGATAGTCACATAGAAGGGATAGGAGTGAGGTGTGTCGCATCATGGCTTTGAGTCTAAGTGGGAAATTGTTAGGGATATATACTAAGAGCCATGCTTTATGTAGTTGATTTATTATTTATTTAATAAAATAAGTTATTCCATTTTTATGAGAATCTATGTGGGAAATGTTTGTATTGTATTATTTATTTAATATTATGCATGTGTGTCTATCATTCTACATAGCAGGTAGTTTGGTGTTAAGAGTTTGGCTTACACATAGAAGATCAGACCATCGGATCCCCGAATTTTCTTTCTCGTGCGAGACGGAGGTTTACAGTCTTAGATGGATTTAGACACACCATCGGTAGGACTGCAATATGGTATTGTAGTAGGTTTGTCTTAACTACAGGAAATGGTATAGTTTCAACTCACTATGCTGGTACACTTTGTGTATTAAACAGGACCAACTTGGGGTAATTATCTTTATACTGACTTATAAGATAATTAATACCTCATGGCTATTATGAGTGCTTATGCTCTAAATCTGAAGTTAATTTATAGACACATACATTTGATATTTACACTTTGATCCCTAAAAGGGTAAGATCCTTAAATGGGTCAATATCTCATTGGATTGGGTGACAATATTGATTGTGTGATGGATATAAATTAATGATGGAATCCATGTCTCAATTTTTGGGATTGATGATATCCCCTTGAGAAAGCTTATAAGTTTTGATTATGTCAAACTCTGCAGGTGAATTTTGTATCCGACATATCAAAAAATTTAGTAGAGAATCTCAAGGAATTTTAAGAGATTAATTAACTATGATTGTCAGTAATTATATTTGTTTAATGGATATCTGTAATCTTAACTTGGGGAAATAATAAGCATTTAATAACATGGAGCTTGAAATACATTTTTGAGATAAGAGTAGGAGTGCAATTATAATTCTTTAGTGGTATGAATTATAATTTATGGAAATAGGAATCTGATTCAGTTCGAATTGGGGTTTCCTAATTCCATAAGGAAGCCTATTCCTTATTGACTTCTTATTGTCCCTATCGTAGCCTATATATATGCTACTTTGGCTCTCCTCTCAGTTTGTGTTTTTTCATATAGAGTATTATACTCGAAATAGAAAAGAGAGCGTAAAAGGGAGAGCAGAAAACTAAAAGGATTTCGATAGAGCCCACACTCAGTTTGATGCTCTTGCAGTAGAGGAATACAGTAGAAGATCGTGAGCTATTATCGAGCCCGTGTTCTCGATTCGTCTACTACAACAATCCATTTTTGCAGTTCAAGGTAACCCTAATTCCGCCCTTGTAGGGTTATTGCAGCTTTCACGTAAATTTTTGCAGTACCAACTTATATGCACTTGTAGACACCCCATTTTGTTGGCTATCAGATTTAGGAGGCCCAAAGCTTGGTGGTTCACAATGATTAAAAAGACTCAGAAGGACTCCTGGAAGTTAGTTCTATCTCTCGAAATGCTCAGAATGACCAAAAAGCCCCTGAAAGCCCAAACACTCCCAGATTTGGACCAAAAGTTCTAGAAACATGCTACATCATAAAAAAATACTAAAAAATGAGTTTTGAAGCAAAATCAGATGAAATCATCAGCTCCTAGAGACCCCTAGAAGTCCCAAAAGTTCCCCGAAAGTCACCATTGACCGGTTTGACCAGGGTTTGACCAAAATCATCCAAATTCGTCAAAAAGTTTTGAGATCATTGTAGATCATGAGAAATGTATTAAAACAAGTTTGAAAATAAAATCGGACAAAAACGTCATCTCCCGGGAGCTCCTAGAGGTTCCTAGAACTTCCTGGAGGTCCCTAGTTTGACCAGTTTGATCAAAAGTTGACTTTAAAACCGAAGCACTATATCATTTTTCAAACATTTTTTATGGATACTAGAGGTCAATAGATTTCCAACGGTATATCGCACATAATTCCTGGATTTAAAATGAATTTATTATGAATTGTCGAAGGTGAAAGAGGCGATCAAATCAGCTTTTATTGCGAATACCGCAATACTTTTCAAAGTGACCTATCTCCGAACTATTTTTTTTATGTAAAGTAGACTCCATTACCTTTCTAACAGTATATCATAACCTCAGTTTGGAGTTCATATGCATTTTCTGTGAACTTTCGGACAAAATAGGGCATTTTCACGAATACCGGAACCTCTGGGGGCCTAAATACAAATTCTTGGGCGTCTGAGAAGCAGGTCGGCGGCGGCACTGGGCCACTGCCGTAGCAGCACATGGCTAGTGCCGCGGTGGCACTCAAACCCCGCAGAGTCCATTTTTGTAATTTATTTTGGGGTCCAAATTGAATAATTGAAGACCAAAACGATATAGTTTTATGTTCACAGATGTTTGGGACCAATGGGAGCACTTTCTAAATCCCAAAATCACCCCAAATTAGCATATATAAACCCCTCTTTGCTCTTTATTTTAAGAGGGCCAAGTGCAAAGCTTGAGAAAGTTATAGAGAGAAAGAGAGATAGAGATAGGTTTAGAGGAGAGAAAGGGAGTTTCTCCCACTGATTTTCCATAAAAAAAAATCAGTTTTAATCTTATTTTCGTCCATTACCTCTCTTATACTTCACATTCCAAATACCCCTAATCACCATTCTTGAGCATTCATGAGATAGGAAGCTACTTCCATGTCTAAATGTCAATATCTATGAGTGAAACACCAAGTTACAAGTCCAAAATCACATTGATTATCATCTATTGATTGCTTATTTGATTGTTTACATACTATGTTCATCTCTTTTCACCTCATTTCTTTTTCATTTTTCTTTGATTGCTTATATGGTTATCATCATCTAGATGACATGTTGTTTGAGGAGGGTGAATCCTTATGGATAGTAGCTCTTGACCTCAAAGACATGTTTGATGGATGATGATTTTATCTTTAATACATTGATATGTATTCGTGAAGTCATATTCTCAAGCAAAACTATGTTTGTGCAAGAAATATTGGTGTTCTTAATATGAGTTTGATGTTGATGTTCCAAGAGGTTATAATCTCCATTTGATGTTGAAAATATGCCTTCAAAACCCCTATATTTCAAAACCCCTCTAAAACCCCAACATTTGGATTCCAAGAAACAAACCTTGTTTTCTCAAGAAATCTTTAAAACAGTGAATGATCTGAGTTCAAAGATTTCTCTAGAAAAGTCTTCCTAACTCATTAGAGAACACCCATGATTTTTTGTTTGGTTTGGAAACACATGGATGGGTTACATTTTGACCAAAACATTCCTTCCCGACATTCTGTTTTTGCTGTCACAACAGCTTGGTTAACTTTCAACTTGTGTTTCAGAAAACTTTTCCAAAAGGGGTGGTCCCAACTTATTTTTCCCTTCAACTTAAGTGTCTTAGGGAACTTTTTATTTAGTATGGTCCTCTAGATCTTTTGTTTTCATTTTATAAGATTTTTTGACATTTCAGTCGATAGTACAGACTCTGTTTCTGAGTAACCTCTATTGTTCATATGATTTTTCTCAATCTGTAATAGTTATTGAAGATTGGATTTTTTATATGTGTTCTAGACACAATAAGGATGATCTCCGTAAAAATCATGCATTAAAAATATTTCTAACCCTACTTTTCAATTTCCACGAAACCAAATCACTGTTCTGTCCACTATTCACAGCAAGTATACTTTTACTTTCATCCTTTGATTTGATGTTCATATGCCTTCCAAATTAGTTCATCTCTTGGGAAGTAATTCATACTACATTTGTACATATTCTATGATGATATTCTTCATGCATTCATGCATATTTTAGACTTCTAAGTCACTTTAGAAAGCCCATGTACACAAACACACTACAACCTTTGCACATTCTAGGATCATACATTGCATCTATGCAAGATTTGGGACTTTTGTGACCCCTAATCTAAGAAGATTATAAGGAATGAACTTGATCACACATCCGTACTTCCCCTTGATCTAATCATCCTTTCTCATCCATCCTGGGGATTGAGAGGTCTTCTTTTCCCAAGGATTAACATGCATCATTCTAGCTTGCTAAACATATTTTGATCTCTTTGACTATTTATTTCAAGAACAATTCACGTCCCCTCCTAGATTAGGAAAACTTGATTACTTGATATATGATTAGACGATTTTTCCTAGGTTTATTTGTGTGATCTTTCACTTTACATTGTATGATATTTGGCTTAGATCTTATGAATGATATCTTATCTTTTGATCTTCCATTTCAACATTCTTATGAGATGTAATATACTATCATAGTATTAATTGTCGAACCAAACATAATATAAGATGATCATTTGGATGCTAATTAAGGCCTGTCAAAAGACGGGGCGAGTTGAGGGTGTTTTAGTCGTGAAAAAGGCTCCTTCCTCTCTCGTACCAAAATTCCGAGCCAAGTTTTTTGGTTATGAAAGGCCAGTGCCCTTTATCCGTTTGGGTGAGTCAAATTGGGTTTCTTGGTTCCCAAAAGACCAAGTGGTGACTCTGTATCTGTTTTCAAAAGTCCTTTTTTTTTTCTCTTTCAAAACAATCTCAAACTAAAATGAAAGAGTGGACGACCGATTCCGCGTGTCCACAGCACTGTCAATGGATTCTGGGAATGCAGTTTCCTAACAAGATTAAGGTCACACTTATCTTGTTGACATTTCTTTTTCAATTGTTTTTTTTCTTTTATTCTCCAGTCTAATTTTTCATTTGTTTCCTTTTGTTGTCTAGGAATATCACTATGAATTTCAATGCTCCACTGGTGTTCCTTCTACATCAGCTGTTTCATAGGCCACCCACATGGTCCCCTGGCACTCTACCACAACAGGGAGAGCAATTAAGGAGTTATACTCCTCTATCAATGTGTCCATCGGGATTGCCAAGTTCCCCTCTCATTTGCACATTCAGTTCTTTGGAGAATCCAACCATACTAGATGATATTCTCAATGCTTTCAAATCATTATGGGACAGGGAACTATCCACCTGGGATTCCAACAATGAGGAATTGGCAGTGTACTATGATGATGTAGCTATGGAATACGATCTTTCCAACTGAAGAAATAGTGTCCAACTCAGCTCTTGTTTTTATTGGTCAATCTTTATGGAGTTGTAGTTATAATCCTAGAACTAGTTTTTATTTATTTTCCATTTTATTTTCAATTGTAATAAGGTCTAAGTACCGATTGGGGTTGATGTTGCAATCAAATGCTATAAAGTTTATATCTATGGATTTTTGAAAATTTATATCTAATGATGAGTATTTCTAGCCCTAGATATTGTGTGTCAACTGTTATTATTGTAATCCTAGATGTTCAGTTCAGTGTTTGATAGTTGGGGGTGAACAAGTCTTCAATAAGCAGGGATTCTAAAATTTTCATGTTTGATCGATCGAACATTTTTCGATCAATTGAGGTTTTTCATCACCAAGCGCTCGAACATTTTCTGATCAGTCGAATGTCCGATCGATCGACCTTTCTCGATCGCTCGAAGTTTGTATCTAAACGAGGCATCCCCAATACTCTCCCTCATTTCTCACACAAATTCAATCACTCAAGAAAGAGAGAGAGAGAGAGAGAGAGAGAGAGAGAGAGAGAGAGAGAGAGAGAGGGAGAGAACTGGAGTGATTTCTACCCTTTCCCTTCCAGGCGCCTCCCACACATACCATATTGGGTCCTGATCACCCACCACTTCTTCATCATTATCATCAGACCCTTCTCCCTACTATAAACCCGAGGTAAGGTTCTCATTAACCCCCCTTTGTCTAGGGTCCTTCAATAATGAACGGGGGTGCCCCCATTGGTCTTCTGACCATTCTTCTTACTCCATATTCCTGTTTGGTTGGTTTTCTTTTCTGTGTGTTCTTGTTTGGATGCTCAAAACTATATGTTTGATTGATCGAATTGGGCTCGAGCGCTCGAACTTGACCTAGTTTCAATCGATCGAAAACCTTCTATCGGTCGATCAAATACTTGCAGAGCAGTTTCTGTCTTTTCCTTTCTGTTTTACTTACGTTTTGTTCTTTTTCTTTTGTTTTCTCTTGTCTAGATGAATCCCACCATGGGGTATCATAAAGAGAAGCCATTTAACCTACTCATTCTGGATCTAATTCTGGCCCATGGGTTTCGAAATTCCCTCGATCAGCAATGGTTTACTATTATTTTCAGGTCTAGAAAGTAATGATTGAGAGACCATTTGGTAATCTTCCCCTTGGTTCTTAGCAAGGATACAAGCCATGCCACATTGGTTTAATATGTTGACACAGGCTAAGAGGGTCAATCTTTTGTGTATCCGTGAGGCTTATACTACTATGATCAGGGATCTGACCACACCATTTACATATCGATCTTTCTTTTGTGGCCGAGAATTTAGTTTTAGTCTAGCTATGGTTGCCACCGCTTTAAGCATGCCTGAGGTACCCGATTGTGTTTGTCTTCAATTGCTAGATGCCCTGAAAAGTTTGCCCTCCACCATAGCTCTTGAGATTACAAGGGGAGCCATTCCAAGGTGGAATGGCATATCATTGATTGATGATAGGCACCTCATTGAGAATTATCATCTTCTCCACCTCGCCTTATGTAACTACATCCTCCTAACATCTTACCATGAGGAGCTAGCACCATAGTATGCCCGAGTTCTTTATGCTGTCAGGACGGGGCAGAGAATCTATTTACCACGACTCTATATTGACTTTATGATATAGCCCACCCGTTATATTTCTGCCTAGTGCCATCTGAAGGGTGCTTAGCCCATTCATCGTGTCGTCACACAGTCCAGTTTGCTCCAATTAGCCACTGATGATATCTGATCTACATCCAGTCGATTCAGGGAGACAACAACGCACCATTCAGATGCATAGAAAAAGAGAAAAGATAGGGCAAGGCGAAGGTTGGGACAAAGAAGAGGAGAACAGGTGGCACCGATACTGAGGGAGCTTTTGGGATGCCTTCCGAGGCTAACATGACTCTGGCCAAGAGTCCGAGCCTATTACTAAGGTTGAGAGATATGAGATCCAACAGAGAACGCAGGCCCAGGGAGAGTTGTTGTCTGTCTCTACAGAGCATTCATACAATGCTACTTGACCAGAGAGAGGCACAGATATGACACGAGGGTAGGGTTAACCAGGCTATAGCCCGGCTTGAGGGCAAGATGGATCTGATATTACTACATCTTGAAGTTGACCAGTCTCCTATACACCATTGCCCCCAGACAGATCTACCGATGCACGTACCGCCCATCCTTATCATCGGCTCAACCCCCCCCCCAGATTCGAGCCTCCACCTCTACCACCTCTAGTTGTAGTTCCACTATCTACTGTGACTGCGAGTGACTCGACGATTGCTCCAGTGGTTACTGAGGGTGGAGATGAGAGTGCCACTACTGCTACTGACATCCATATGACTACATCTCAGATCGATCCCTCCGATCCAAATATCGATGACCTCATTGAGGTCAACTAGGATATTCTAGATGCACGAGCAAGAGTTTTTGTTGTATTTATTTTATTTTATCTTCTCTCCTCTCTCCCTGTTTATTACTTCTGTATTAGGATTCAATCACTGCCCTATCACTTTAGTGTTATTCTTTATTACAGTGATTGGATGTTATGCTGTTTACAAGCCATGTTTGTATTTCTTTATTTATTAATCTTGGTCTTGGATATTTTGTGTGCTTGTATAGGTTGCTATTATTGTCACTACCATTATTGCATATAACCAGGTGAACTCTATCCACATTCTTTTTGAGAACCAACAAATGCGAACATAGTTGTTTTCAGTTGGGGGTAGTTAGTAGATAGACATTCACCTGCACAGTACATCTAGCACTGATGCACTTTTAAATTGTCCCATCACGTAAATCTCATTGAAAAAAAAAAATATATATATATATAGGAAAACAATAGAAAAATCTTCAACTTTATCTCTTTTAGTTATTTTCAACACTACGACACTTTCATGTTAGTCTCATCTTATTATGGATTATATTTACATGTTTGCTAGTACTAGGATGATTACGTATGTTGAACATTCACGTATCCGAAATCATATGCACTAGTTGACAGTTACATGGAAAACTTAAAAAGGAGTTGATACGACTATAGCATTCAAAGAATAAGTAGTAGAGACGAATCACCCTTAGTGATCTTTTGATCCATTCTTCATTTCTGAGGGACTACACACAAAGTCGAGTTATTTTATTTGATTAAGCATAGAAAACTCATTGAAATAGTCTCAATTCTTTTTCATTTTAGCTACTTGTTAGAGGAGAACATTTTGGAGCTACCAACTAAAACTTGATAAACACTAAATTGTAAAAGTTTAGAAGTTAAGAAAATGAGTTAAGCCATCAGATTTTACTCTGTAGCCCATTGATACACCCTTGTCTGCATTCAAATGCCCGATACTTCTCATCCCAAATAAATCAAATACTATCTATGGTGTTATAAAAACACGAAACACCCAATTATATGCTAAAAAAAGCAAAGAAGAGAAGACAAGAATCAATTGAATGTGGAGAAGGAGTAAAAGAAAAGAAAATATATATATATATACATAAGAATAGAAGATGAGTTGGAGACTCAAGAAAGGAAAAAGATGATTAACGACCTAACCCATTGCATGCTAAGACAGGCATGTTCCCACCCATCACTTTTATTCACCATACAAAGTCTTAACGATTCTTGACGACTTAGTTTAAACATGTAGGTTTGAATTGGGTTATCCACGGTCGTTCTCTCCTCTAGTAAGTAGTATCTTTTCATGAGACTTTACACTCCAAAAGTTCATTTTCCAAGGGTCATGTTTGAAAGCATTTGTATCCTTGCATCTCTTCATATCAAGCTTTTATACACTGAGTGGCCATTCATACATAAGTTTCTGAGAGATGTCTTTTTAAGAGTGCAAACCAATGTGAGAATTGAGTCAAAGCTACAAATTCTAGGATGTAATAGTCTAAACAACTTCTAATTAGGTTTAAAGTGTAACTGTTAACTTCACACACACAAGGATGCATAAATGTGATACATATATCAATTATCTTGGTGGCATGAAAAACGTGTTGATGTTTTTCATAGCTTGTTTGAGAATGGCATGTCATTGTAAAGCGTGGTATTTAGTCACAAAGATAGAGTAGTTAGAAGTTGTCCGTACCTTTTTGATCTTAAACATGTACCTTTTTGATCTTAAACATGAATGTAGACACCCCATTTTGTCGGCTATCAGATTTAGGAGACCCATAGCTTGGTGGTTCACAATGATCGTAAAAGACTCAAAAGGACTCCTGGAAGTCAATTCTATCTCTCAGAATGACCAAAATACCCCTGAAAGCCCGAACGCTCCCGGATTCGGACCAAATGTTCTAGAAACGCACTACGTTATAAGAAAAACAATAAAATAAATTCCAAAGCAAGACCGGATGAAATCGTCGGCCCCCAGAGACCCCCAGTGGTCCCGAAAGTTCCCAGAAAGTCCCCGTTGACCGGTTTAACCAGGGTTGACCAAATTTGACCAGAATCGTCCAAATTCGTCGAAAAGTTCTGGGATCATTCTAGATCATGTGAAAAGTATTCAAATGAGTTTTAAAAATAAATCGAACGAAAACGTTAGCTCCTGGGAGCTCCCAGAGGTTTTCAGAACTTCCCGCCAATCCCAAGTTTGACCAGTTTTACCAAAAGTTGACTTTGAAGCCAGAGCACCGTATCATTTTTCAAATATTTTTCATAGATACTAGAGGTCAGTAGCTTTCCACCGGTATATCGCACATAATTTTTGGATTTAAAATGAATTTATTATGAATTTTCGAAGGTGAAAAAGGCGATCAAATCGGCTTTTATAGCAAATACCGCAAAACTTTTCAAAATGACCTATCTCTAAACTATTTTTTATGTAAAGTAGACTCCATTACCTTTCCAACAGTATATCACAATCTCAATTTGGAGTTCGTATGCATTTTTTGTGAATTTCGGACAAAATAGGGCCTTTCAACAAATACCGGAACCTCTGGGGGCCTAAAAAAGATTATCTGGACGAATGAGGAGCAGTGTCGCCACGGCACTGGCCTATTGCCGCCGCAGTACAGGCCTAGTGCCACCGTGGCACTCTCCTCCAGAATGGTGTTTTTTTGTAATTTCTTTTGGGGGTTCATTTTGATTAGTTGAAAACCAAAACGACGTAATTCTATGTTCACAGATATTTGGGACCAATGGGAGTACTTCTAACACCCCAAAACCACCCCAAATTGGCCTATATAAACCCCCCCTTGACTTCTCATTTTGGGGGTGTCAAATGCAAGCTTTGAAAAGTTTTAGAGAGAAAGTTGTAGAGTTAAGGTTAGAATAGAGAGAAAAGAAGCTTCCTTCTTTGATTTTCAAACAAGAAAGTGAGTTCTAAACTTTGTTTTTACTTCATTACTTCCATTTCACTTCATATTCAATACACCCAACCACCATCTTAGTGAGCATTTAAGAGAGATGAAGTTATTTCCATGTCCAATGTCACCTCATATGAGTGAAACACCAAGCTACAAGTCCAATACATCATTGAATATCATCTATTGATTGTTTATATACTTGCTTGTTTATATTTGTTCATCTTCTCTTACCTCATTTCTTTTTTTGTTTTCTTTATTTACTTACTAGTCTATCATCATCTAGATGATGACATGAAGTTTGAGGTGAGTGAATCCTTATGGATAGTAGCTCTTGACCTCAAAAACATGTTTGATAGATGATGATTTCAACTTCAACACATTCCTGTGTATTCATGAAGTTGTCTTTAAAATGTAAATAATACTTTCCAACAATCTTGGAGGTTCTTGATGATGATTTTGATGTTGACATTTTAAGTGGTTATAATCTTCATTAAGTATTGAAAATATATCTTCAAAACCCCTATTTCAAAACCCCCTCTTAAACCCCTCATTTTGATTTCAAGAAATGAACTTTGTTTTCTCAAAACCTTCAAAATAGTGAGTCATTTAACTTCAAAGAATTATTTTGAGTTCAATACTCAATATATGAATGCAAGACCACTTGGAAAGTCTTTCTAACCCATCATAGAACATCCATGAATTTTGGCTTGACTTGGAAGCACTTGAAAGGGGTCTATTTTTGTCCAAACATTCCTTCCAAACATTCTGCCTCTGCTGTCACAGCAGCTAGGTTGAATTTCAACTTGTTTTACAGAAAACTTTTCCAAAACGAATGGTTCCAACTTATTTTTCCTTTGACATTCAATGCGTTAGGGAACTTTCTATATAATATGGGCCTCTAGATCTTTTGTTTCCATTTTCTAGGATTTTCTAACATTTCAGTCGACAGTATGGACTCTATTTCTGAATAACCCCTATTGTTTATATGATTTCTCTCAATCTGTGGTAGTTATTAAAGATTGTCTTTTTGGGTTGTGTTCTAGACATAATAAGGAAGATTTACATAAAAAATTATGCATTGAAAACATTCCTAACCCCTCTTTTCAATTTCTAGAAGATCATGTTACTGTTCTGTCTACTATTCACAGCAAGCATATTTTCACTTCCACCCTTTGATTTGATGCTTACATGTACTCCAAATTAGCTCATGTCTTAGGAAGTAGTTCATACTACATTTGTACATACCCCATGATGATTTCATTCATTCATTCATACACATTTTAGATTTCTAAGTCATTCTAGGAATCCATGAACATAAAACATACTACAACCTTGGCACATTCTTGATACATACATTGCATCCATGGAAAGATTTGGGGCTTTTGTTACTCGTAATCTAAAAAAGATTATAAGGAATGAACTTGATCACACGTCCATGCTTCCCCTTGATCTAATCATCCTTTCTCATCCCTCCCGGGGATTGAGAGATCTTCTTTTCTCAAAGATTAACATGCATCATTCTAGCTTGCTAAGCATCCTTGTTTTCTTTGATTTATTTGTTTCAAGAACAATTCATGTCCCCTTAGATTAGGAAAACTTTATTACTTGATAAGTGATTAGACGATTTTTTCTAGGTTTGTTTTGTGTGATCTTTCACTTTGCATTGTGTGATACTTGGCTTAGATCTTATGAATGATATCTTATCTTTAGATCTTCCATTTCAAATTTTCTTATGTGATGTAACATACTATCATAATATTAATTGTCGAACCATGCATAGTATAAGATGATTATTTGAATGCTAATTGAGGCCCGTCGAAAGACGGGGCGAGTTGAGGGTGTTTTAGTTGTGACAAAGGCTCCTTCCTCTCTCATACCAAAACCCCGAGCCAAGTTCTTTGGTTATGAAGGGCCGGTGCCCTTTATCCATTTGGGTGAGTCAAAATTAGGTTTCTTGGTTCCTTAAAGACCAAGTGGCGACTCTGCATCTGTTTTCAACAGACGATCTTCTTTCTTTTCCATCCAAATCAATTTTCAAAAACGAAACAGCAAGTGGTGGAACGCCGCATGTCCACAATCTGGCGACTCTGCTGGGGAATTTTATTTTTAAAAAAAATAATACAAAGGTTTGACTCATAAGAAGCATCCTTAAAATCATCTTTTTACTGTATCTGGTTCACCGCATTGCACTTCTGCATTCCCCCTTCGACTGTGTCTGAAATGCGGCGCTGACATTGTTCAGGTCTTGCTGTACCAGGGCATAAGTCACCGTTGATACTGTACCTTCCAAGGTATATCAAAAAGAGTAAAAACCTCCGTATTGTCTCCCTGACGGTATATTGGAACTCTCGTCAAAGGACCCTCTTTGACTAAACCCAGTCTTTGCATATAGATTCCTGTAGAACCTTTCATAGGACTATTCATTTATCTTTTCAGATAGGACAATGTTATATAACTATTGTATGCCCTGACGGGATTACCTACGCGGTGTAGACGCTTATATGGCATAGGGGAGAACCTCTTTCTTATGATTCCCAAGGCAATCACTCATATGTGATCACATTGAGTTGACCTGCCTAGGCACCCTGACAAGGATGTCTGCTCCATGCTCACAAAGATATACACCACAAACCTTGTTTGTCGGTCCTAAGACATAGGAGTATGAAAACCTGCTAGACAATATGATCACCATCTTCACATATTAACCAGTTTCTCTCAATAACTCTGCCCAGATATCCCAAATATAACCATATCAACCAGTTTCTCCCAGAAACTCTGTCCGATTTTTCCCCAATATGCCAGTTTTTTTTTCAGATATAGCAATTTTTCCCATAAACTCTGCTCAAATTTCCCAAAAATACAAGAAACTTTGTCCAGATATCCCAGATATGCCAGTTTCTCTCAGAAACTCTGTCCAAATCAACCAGAAATGCCCAGTCTCTCCTAGAAGCCTTCATAAAATCCTAGAAACCCCTGTTATCCCTTGGTGATCGTACTGGAAAGTAGGGTGGGCACACTCTATATGGTTAGGACCTTATTTGTTTAACTGCTACCTGTTAGAAATAGGAGCATCATATAGATTAGGGCTTACATCTGCATGCTTATCTCATTTGCATACACCATTCCTATTGGTCTTGTTAGCCTTAAAGTATATTAAGGCATATTTAATTATGTTTTTATGATGTCAAATATGCTATGATAATTACATGATTCATATTATTTCATTCCTTGTTATTATCATAGTCATATTTATGCTCATATATAATCTCATGTATTAATATTATATCAATGTTTTATAACATCTTTGTGTGCACGAGATTTAATTGATGTAAATCAAGATTACAAGGAGCTCAACAAGGATCAAGCTTGAAGACTTGAAGATATTTCATCCTTGGTTGAAGTCTAGGACCTTCATTGTAAGGCATCTTAATCTCACACTCATAGGGGCTCAAACATATTCTAAAAGTTAAAGTTTTGGAAATAAATTTTAAATGGGATATCTTTAAAGCAATGCCCCAACTAATTGGAAAATAATTAAATGTTTAATCTTATATGGTTGGAAAGGTATTTGAATCTAGTTTCCAAAACATCAAACAGATCGCAAATCTGATTTTTGTAGAGGGAGTTATGGCCATTTTAGTGGAGATGTGTCAGGCTGTCAAACAGGAAGGGGCAGTCGACTGAAGGCCCGATGCAGTCGACTGAAGTGAGCAGAATACAAACAGAACCCTCTGTAAACACATCTCAGTCGACTGCTTCAAGGCCCAGTCGACTGCTTTAAGGTCCAGTCGACTGAATCGACCTGAAAGGCAATAACGGCTAGTTTTTAAAAGGGTTTTTAATTACCAAACTTGCCACCAACAGCTATAATCTTCCAAGGCCTATAAATACATGTTTTCCCAAGCTATTTGGTGTAGAGATTTTGATTGGAAAACATAGTATTGATCACACATCTCTTTGATCTTTAAACATTATCATTTGAGCCCTAGTTGTGTGAGTTTATCAATTTGCTCAAATCTTTCATTTGTATTTCTTAAGAGAGCAAAATTGTAGTGAGCTTTAATTGTATTATACACTCTAGAGAGAGAGTTATCACTTTGTATCCAATTCAATTTGTAAAGGTTGAGGGTTAGTAACCCTTGTGTGCAAAGAAGAGGTGTTCTTCTTTGGGAGAGATTGAAGGCTCTTGTAACGGTTTGGTGCACACCCATAAGTGCTCCGGGAACGGTTTAGTCTACACCCATGAAGTAGATTGGATTAAAGGAATCCTCAAGAGGTGTTCTTGAGGGGTGGACGTAGGCCGCGGGGTGCGATTGCCGAACCACTTGAAAAATTGGTTTGCAAGTATCTCTTCCCTTATCTCTTTACATAATTGCTTGTGATTGTATTTAATTTATTATTAAGTTTTTAAAAGGTTAAAATTCCGCTAAAACCTTATTCACCCCCCCCCCTCTAAGGTTTCCACATTTGGGCCAACAATTGGTATCAGAGCCTCGGCTCTTCTCTTTCAAAAGATTTTTGAAAAACTAGAGATAAGATCCAATGGAAATCGACTCTTCTTGCATTTATTATTGTGAGGGTCAATCGACATTAAGACCACCATGTTTTAATGGCTCAAACTATGCCTATTAGAAAAATAGAATGAGAATCTATATGATTTCTCAAGATTTTGATTTATGGCAAATCATGGTCAAAGGGCCTCATCTACCTACAAAAATTGAAAATGATTTTTCTATTCCAAAGACGGTAGATGAATATAATAATGCCGATAAGAAACTCATAAAAATAAATGCTATGGCAATGAATTTATTATATTGTGGTTTAGACCAAAATGAATACAATAGAATTTCATCTTGCGAATCCGCAAAAGAAATTTGGGATAAACTTGAAAATGCTCATGAGGGAACAAGCCAAGTTAAAAAGTCTAAAATCAATTTGCTTGTTCAAACTTATGAAATGTTTAAAATGTTGCCATATGAATCTATTGGAGATATGTTTTCTCGTTTTACCATTCTTATTAATAACTTGAAAAACCTTGGTAAAGTTTATACTAATGAAGAAATGATTGAGAAAGTGCTTAGGTCTTTACCAAAGGATTGGCAACCAAAGGTCACGGCGGTTCGTGAAGCAAAGGAGCTTTCAACACTCTCCTTGGAACAACTCATGGGTTCTCTCATAACTCATGAAATGGAATTGGCCATTTTCGAAAGTGAAGACAAGAAATTGGAAGTGAAAGAGGCCAAAAGGGGAGACATGGCTTTAAAATCCTCAAGCTCAAAGAAAAAGAGGAAAGATGTTGAGAGTGATGAGGATGAGGAAATGACAAAGATCACCCGAAAATTTGCAAAGTTTTTAAAGAAAGAAAAATCGGAAAAGAAGTCACCCAAGGAGGAAAACACAAAAAGAAGACAATCAAGACCACTAATAGTAGTTCCGAGAGCGAATCTTCGGACGACAACTCAAATGGTGAAGAGATTGTCAATCTTTGCCTCATGACATTGGAAAGGGCCTCTCCTACCACCTCGGCAAATGGAGCATCCAAGAAATGCTTGGACAAAGGTTAAGTATTGATTTGGTAATGGTAGGTTAGAAGGTAATTTTGTTTTGATTTGCTTTCATGATCCTACTTAAATTTTTTTTGATTTCATATCATACTTTTATTTGTTTCAAATCACTTCGATTTTGTTTAGATATGCATACTTGTTTTTTTTTATGCATAAATCTTGTTTCATCCACTTGTGATTTGGATATGTCTTTACATAAATCATCATGCTCTTGATATTGCTTATTTAAAAAAAAATGATGATATGCTTTTGTTTGATTAAACAAAGTTTTAATAATGGTTAGACAAAATGATGTTTTGTGAATCATTCAAATTTTTGCTGCTGTACTGTCATTTTTATGGACTGCTGAACAAAGCAGTCAACTGGTACCCCCAACACAGTCGACTGATTCAGGTGTGAGGTTTTGAACTTTTTGATTATGCATTGTTAAGTCGACTGAGGAGTCGAAGGATGGAATGCACAGTCGACTGATCTGACTGAACTTTTTGTTTATCTTATATTTTGAGTTCTCCAACTTTTTTATTGGTATCTTTTGGGAGAATATGCTCTCTATTCATATCTTCTAGCATATTTTATCATTGCACATGCTTAGGGGGAGCACTTTAATGTTTCATTAGCTCACATGTGGTTATATTTGTTTATTTTTTGTATCATTTTGGCCTTTTGATTTATATGCCTATTGTGAGGGAGAGCTTTGAGTTTTATCCCCAAATCTTTTTGATAATGTCAAAGGGGGAGAAATATGAGAAGTATTGGGGAGAAGTATTTGGGTAGTTATCATTCATGTTCCTTAAGATATGATATCCATTATGAATGATAATATGAAAATGACCAAATGTGCTTATATTGACATATCCTTCATTGGTTGTTTGCCATCATCAAAAAGGGGGAGATTGTTAGCCTTAAAGTATATTAAGACATATTTAATTATGTTTTGATGATGTCAAATATGCTATGATAATTACATGATTCATATTATTTCATTCCTTGTTATTATCATAGTCATTTTTATGCTCATATATAATCTCATGTATTAATATTATATCAATGTTTTATAACATCTTTGTGTGCATGAGATTTAATTGATGTAGATCAAGATTACAAGGAGCTCAACAAGGATCAAGCTTGAAGACTTGAAGATATTTCATCCTTGGTTGAAGTCTAGGACCTTCATTGTAAGGCATCTTGATCTCACACTCATAGGGGCTCAAACATATTCTAAAAGTTAAAGTTTTGGAAATAAATTTTAAATGGGACATCTTTAAAGCAATGCCCCAACTAATTGGAAAATAATTAAATGTTTAATCTTATATGGTTGGAAAGGTATTTGAATCTAGTTTCCAAAACATCAAACGGATCGCAAATTCGATTTTTGTAGAGGGAGTTATGGCCATTTTAGTGGAGATGTGTCAGGCTGTCAAACAGGGAGGGGCAGTCGACTGAAGGCCCAATGTAGTTGACTGAAGTGAGCAGAATGCAAACAGAACCATCTGTAAACACATCTCAGTCGACTGCTTCAAGGCCCAGTCGACTGCTTTAAGGTCCAGTCGACTGAATCGACCTGAAAGGCAATAACGGCTAGTTTTTAAAGGGGTTTTTAATTACCAAACTTGCCACCAATGGCTATAATCTTCCAAGGCCTATAAATACATGTTTTCCCAAGCTATTTGGTGTAGAGATTTTGATTGGAAAACATAGTATTGATCACATATCTCTTTGATCTTTAAACATTATCATTTGAGCCCTAGTTATGTGAGTTTATCAATTTGCTCAAATCTTTCATTTGTATTTCTTGAGAGAGCAAAATTGTAGTGAGCTTTAATTGTATTATCCACTCTAGAGAGAGAGTTATCACTTTGTATCCAATTCAATTTGTAAAGGTTGAGGGTTAGTAACCCTTGTGTGCAAAGAAGATGTGTTCTTCTTTGGGAGAGATTGAAAGATCTTGTAACGGTTTGGTGCACACCCGTAAGTGCTCCGGGAACGGTTTGGTCTACACCCGTGAAGTAGATCGGATTAAAGGAATCCTCAAGAGGTGTTCTTGAGGGGTAGACGTAGGCCGCGAGATGCGATTGCCAAACCACTTGAAAAATTGGTTTGCAAGTATCTCTTCCCTTATCTCTTTACATAATTGTTTGTGATTGTATTTAATTTGTTATTAAGTTTTTAAAAAGTTAAAATTCCGCTAAAACCTTATTCACCCCCCCTCTAAGGTTTCCACATTTGGGCCAACAGGTCTGCACGCACTGTTTCAGTCAATCTTACACGAGTCATTCAAGTCTGTTAACATCACTGTCAAAATTTGATCTAGTCCTCTCAAAATCTATCAGGTCAATATAGATTCCCGAAGTCAGCAGCTGGGATCCTCATCTTGGGTCAGAAGTTCAGATAATCATTTGGTCAGAATCAGTCCGACAGCTTGCTTCAGCATGAATCAAGAAGAGTTAGAAAACAGGATTATCGAGTTGGGAGCAACCATAAGCCAGTAGTCCGATAGCCTAGCCCAAGTTCTGAAGTTCGTGGAAGAATTGAAACAGCAGCGGCCACAACCTCTACCTGAATTTCCACCACCGAGGTTTGAACCGCCCTCACATGAGAATAACGGGGAGGAAGACTGGTTTCAAGGGGTCCCACCATTTGCATATGAGAAAAAGCTCCAAGAGAAAATGGACAAGGTTGACAAGCTGGAAAGTGTACTGAGAAAAAGCAAAGGGGTTGATGATTACATGTTAGACTTGGAAGGCCTTTTTGAGCCTATTAAGCTGAAACTGCCAGAGAACTTCAAGATGCCTTCCATTGACCGTTTTGACGGAACTGAGAATCCGAAAAGTCATGTGAAGCTATGTATGAGCATCTTCCAATCAATGGGTTGTACCCACGAGCACATTGTAATGTTGTTCCCACAAACTCTTGCAAAGTCTACACTATCATTGTTCCTAACCTTGGAAGCCTCCAAAACCCGAGCATGGGAAGACATCGTTCGAGTCTTCGTCGATCACTATTCTTACAATCAAGAATTAGATGTTACAGTCAGGGATTTGGAAACTACTCGGTAGAACAACAATGAATCCTTTGCTGCTTTCTTGAGAAGGTGGAGGAACAAGGTGGCCCAAATGACCCACCAACCGTTTGAGAAAGAACAGGTGAGAATGCTAATCCGGAATCTGCAACCACTCTACCATGAAAAATTGTTTTACCAGTCCATCTCTACTTTCAAAGAGCTGTTTGAAGTTGGAACTCGAATTGAAGACGCTATCAGGGAAGATCAAGAAGGAAGAGCCTCCGAATCAGTCAAAAAGGCCCAACTACTCCCGCAATCCTCCGGATGTCAATGCCCTTAGCAGTCAACCCATGGCTTACCCTCCTAGGCCGTACCAACCTTCCAACCAAGCTAACTCGCCCAATCGTCCTTTCCAGAAAAAGCCTTCTCGTAATTTCGCCAAGCTAGAAATCTCCCTCTCCTCAGCTTTAGATCGCCTCCTTAAAAAGGGCCATCTCCAACTACTCCAGTCGCGAAATACCCCACTCCCGCCAAACTACGATATGTCCAAAAGATACACCTACCACCAAGCCCCTGGCCACAACACCGATGATTGCATGTGCCTTTGCCATGATATCCAAGACCTCATTGACCAGAATATCATTGAGCCACCTCCAAAGCAGCCCCATATCACTCAAAATCTTCTACTGAACCACCAAAATATCAGCCTCATTGAATCCAACCATGTATCCTTCAACCCTGCTGACTATGTCACCCCCTCAGGTCAACCTTTACCCCTCATTAACATCCCAAAATCAGTGGAAATTCATCTAATTGAAGGAGGAGACGACGAGTGGCAGCAACAGCTGACTGATGAACAAGATGTATTCTTCTTGGAAGAACAAGATCTAGGGGTAGTGGACCTCAAATGGTACGATCGCTTCTATCTGGAACGAGCCAAAGAAACTGCTTATGGGAATAGATTGTGACTAGTTCAAAGAAGATGGGACTGTAGAAGGGCCTACTCCTGCCGAGATTGATCATCTGACTAGGTCAAGCCGCCATTATCAGCCTCCACAGCCTACCACTGAAGCAATAAAAAAAAGTCCGGTCAAAGACAAGGGAAAGGGAAAAATGGATGAGATCATCAAAGAAGACAATGAGTTGATAAAGCAGTTGAAGAAAACCCAAGCACATCTTTTAATGTGGGACATCATGGTAACATCCTACAAGCATAGGCAAGTTGTGTTGAATGCCTTAGCTGGAATTGAGGTCCCCATCGACGCTGCACCAAAAGACATGGTGGCTTTCTTGGGCGCACTCACCCCTGACCCAATCATTACATTCTTCGATGAGGACCTGCCGCCGGAAGGGTCTGTACAAAACAAAGCTTTGTACATCACTGTTGGATGTAAGGGACAGCAGGTGCCATTCTGTCTGGTCGATACAGGCTCTGCCCTAAATGTTTTTGCTCTAAGGACTGCCATCGCCTTGGGGGTCAATGTCCTTGATAGCACACCATCTGTGTAATCCGTAAGGGCCTACGACAACACCAAGAGAAATGTGATGGGGACTGTTTCTCTCCAAATCCGGGTAGGATCTTTGGTTAGCACTGAAATCTTTCAAGTTATGGACATACCTACCTCGCTCAATTTATTGATCGGAAGGCCCTGGCTGAATGTCAACAAAGCTGTATCATCCACTGTGCATCAAATGATCAAGTACATTCATGAGAAGGAGGTGAAAATCATACTCGGCAATAGTTGGGGTAATGAAGCTTTCCCAAACTACGCTCCCATCTTTGAAATCCAAATACCTGAGCTAAAAGAAGGAGAAATCGGGGGATTCTTCATGGAAGAAGTCCACATGATCAATGATGAAGACAGGTTCCCCGAGATCCACTCTGCAGTTGTCAACATCGTCCGCAAAATGAACTACTTCCCTGGAATGGGATTGGGCCGATGCCAGCAAGGGATTCGTGAGTTCCCGCAGATCAAAGGGCAACAAGGCACTTTCGGATTGGGGTACAAACACACTAAAGAAGACGTCGAGCTACAAAGGCCATGGAAGAAAAGAGTGAGGAGTCTTCCACTATATCGCAAAACCTTGAATGGGAAATTCATCAAAGAAGGAGACGATTTCCCCTGTTTTGGGTCCCAGAACCCTGGATCCATCAGACCATTGGAAAAATGCACCCAGGGCTTGAAATCATCGCTGACTGCGAAAGGCCCCCCTATCAAGATCCATTCTATCCCGAAGAAGTTGAGAAGACCCCGGAGGAAGACTGGTTGGAGTATCTGGACACTGAAGCCATCGAGAAAATGTGGGAAGAATTCACCAAAAAAAAGAGGGCCGAGAGCTAAGATGATCATATCAAGCCAACTGAGGAGGGTCTGAGCAACCAGGCTGTAGAGTCATCTGTCTCCCTATCCCCTATTCCCCCGGAGTCTGTACTTCCAATTATCGACTCTATACCAGAGTCGGCTGCTGTAAGCCCACCACTATCTAATGTAATCACTCCACTTGTAATAAATGAAATAAAAGACGATTCTGCTTACTCCTCTGTGTCTAATACTTGTGAATGCACAGATCCCTCCGAGGATCTCCCAATTGAACTTAAGCAACTAATTGAAAATCATCTGCTTATGAAATAATTGAAGATACTTATCAATTAACCTAGGTGAAAAAGATAATCCATAAATTGTGCAAATTGGCTCAACCCTTAATGAAAAAGAAAAAGGAAAATTGACTCTCTTGCAAAAAGAATTCAAAGATGTTTTTGCTTGGTCTTACGAGGACATGCCTGGGGTCAATCCCGACATCGTCCAACATCGCATTCCCCTCCTTCCCAATTCTAAACCGCTCAAGCAGAAAGTTAGGCGCATGAGACCAGAATGGGCACTCAAGGTCAAAGAAGAAGTAGAAAAGCAATTCAAGGCATGGTTCATCATTGTTATCGAGTATCCGGAATGGGTTGCCAATATCGTGTCAGTCCCCAAAAAGGATGGAAAAGTTCGTGTATGCGTCAACTTTCGTGATCTAAACAAAACCACTCCTAAAGATGACTTCTCGCTTCCCCACATCGATGTCCTGGTGGGTAACACCGCAGGACATGAGCTACTATCGTTCATGGAAGGTTTTTCAGGGTACAATCAGATTCTAATGGCGCCAGAAGATCGGGAAAAGATGACATTCACCACACCTTGGGGAACCTACTGTTATAGGGTAATGCCTTTCGGATTCAAGAACGCTGAAGCAACCTACCAAAGAGCTGCCACCACTCTGTTACATGACATGATTCACAAGGAAGTAGAAGTTTAAGTAGACGACATGATCGTGAAGTCCAAGGACAAAGAAGGACACCTGGTGGCTCTGGGAAAGTTTTTTGAAAGGTTGTGCAAATACAAGATGAGGTTGAATCCAAAGAAATGCACTTTTAATGTGACCTCCGGTAAGCTCCTGGGTTTTCTCATCACACAAAGGGGGATAGAGGCGGATCCCTCTAAGATCAAGGCAATCCTAGAAATGAAACCACCACAGAATGAAAAGGAAGTAATAGGGTTTCTCGGAAGAATCCAATTTATCAGCCACTTCATCTCCAAACTCACTACTAAATGTGATCCTTTGTTCCGATTGCTGAGAAAAGGAGAGAAGTTCCAATGGGATGACCAATGCCAAGCCGCTTTCGACAAAATAAAAGCCTACCTTCAAGATCCGCCCGTCCTTTCACCACCCGCTCCTCATAAGCCCTTATTCCTCTACCTATCTGTCTCCGAAAATGCCATGGGTTACATGCAAGCCCAAGAAGGAGAAGAAAGCCACTCCAAAAAAGCCATATATTACCTTAGCAAGAGGATGACTGGGTATGAGCTCAACTACTCCACCCTCGAAAAAACATGTTAGGCCTTGGTTTGGTGCACTCGCCGACTGAGGCACTACATGCTGGCCTTCCCAGTTGTGCTCATATCCTGCATGGATCCTCTAAAATACCTCCTCAAAAAACCTACCCTAACCGGTCGTATATCCCGCTGGTTACTTCTACTGTCCGAATTCGATATCAAGTATGTGACAAGCAAATCGGTAAAAGGGAGAACTATAGCTAAACATCTTGCTGAACACACCATTGATTCTGAGGTATTTGGAGATTTTCCGTTCTCAGACGAGAATATCATGGAAATCAAGGAAGAACAGTGGAAGTTGTACTTTGACGGAGCAGCCAACATGAATATGGAGTAGGAATGATTTTAGTGTCACCAAATGGGGACCACACCCCACTGGCAGTCAAGCTCAATTATAACTCCACCAACAACATTGTTGAGCATGAGGCATGTATTCTGGGGATGGAAGCAGCCGTAGAACTGAAAGTCCAGAAGTTGGATGTCTTCTGAGATTCGAACCTCATCATATCATAAGCTAGAGGAGAATGGAAAGTGAAAGAAGAAAGGTTGAAGCCCTATCATGATCATCTCGATGGACTCAAGAGACAGTTCAAGAACATCACATTCTTCTAATTGCCAAGGGAAGAGAACCAGCTAGCAGATTCGTTGGCTACCCCATGGGAGTCAAGATGATGCCTTTGGTAATTGAGCAAAGGTATGAGCCTTCATTCAGCACAATCGCCGCAATCGAAGAAGAAGAAATGAAACACCATGGTATCAGGATGTCTGGGACTTCATAGAAAAAGGGACGTACCCCCAAGAGTTTATCGAGAAAGACAAAAGGGCAATTCGAAGATTCGCAGCGCAATTCATCATTTGTGGCGGAAAATTATTGAAGAAAGGTTACAATGGTCACAACCTAACTTGCCTGCTTGGAAAAAGCTCCAGAAGTATGATGGAAGAAATACACGAGTGGGTATGCGGCCCACACATGAACGGTCACATGATGGCCAAGAAAATTGTAAGACAAGGGTACTACTGGACAACATTGGAGAAAGATTGTTGCGAATACGTAAGAAGGTGTCACAAGTGTCATATCCATGCAAACATGATGCATGTACCGCCATCTCTTCTATATAGCATGACCTCTCCTTGGCCATTCTCAACCTGGAGAATCGATATCATCGGTGAAATCATTCTGAAAGCCTCAAATGGAAATCGATACATTCTGGTGGCCGTTAGGGACCAAGGAAGTGGCCAAGTTCATCAAAAAGAACCTCATCTGTCACTATGGGGTCCCCCATGAGGTCATCTTAGATAATGGTAGTCATTTCAAGGCCGAAGTTAGAGATCTATTTGAGGAATACAAAATCACTTATCACAAGTCGTCACCATATAAGACGCAAACTAATAGGGCAGTCGAAGCTGCAAACAAGAATGTCAAGGCCATACTGCAGAAATCAGCCGATACCTACAAAGACTGGCATGAAAAGCTACCGTTCGCACTTTGGGGATACAGAACATCGATAAGGACGTCCACAGCAGCAACTCCTTACTCACTAGTATATCGAATGGAAGCAATACTTCCATTCAAGATAGAACTACCATCCCTGCGCGTGATGGTAGAATGTGAAATTTTGGAATCAGATTGGTTGAGGGAATGGTACGAAGAATTGGCTCTCATAGATAAAAAGCGCCTAGCGACAGTCGACCATGTCCGAATCTATCAAAAGAGGATAGCCCGTGCTTTCAACAAAAGGGTTCGCCCGAGGAAAGTTGTCAAGGGTGACCTTGTCCTTGAGGAATTGCGAGCCCCGATCTTTGATCCATGCGGGAAGTTCAAACCTAAATGGGTCGGCCCTTATATCGTCAAAACTATCCTTTCTGGAGGAGCAACCTACCTTATGGACCTCGATGGCATTGAATTCAAAGAACCAATCAACATGGATCGTCTCAAAAAGTACTATGCATGACCATTCCCCATAATCAATTTTCTTTCAAGCCTCGCCCTAAACTACGCTCGACCTGATTTCCACTTGGGGATACGTAGGCAACTGCATCGGTTCGGTCGACACCATCAATAATTGACCCCTCTTCTTTAAAGGTCCTGGCCCGAACTACGTTGGACCTGATCCCGGTTAGGGAGTACGTAAGCAGACTTTCAAAAAAAAAAAGAAAAAAAAGATGGCTCGCTAGGTCGAAAATTCGAAAGGACACTTAGGCAAAAGTTAGAACTAAATCCAAGGTGAGCAATAGTAAAAGAGAGAAAAGAGCTCGCTAGTGCCTAGGCAAAAGTTATAAGCATTTAAGAAAATAAAAGTTGCGGTCCTTACCATAACCCAGAAATCACCCTTCACACTAGGGGCAAACTTCGGCCACCCACCTCGTTTACCTGAACCTCTTCTAAACTAGGGGCAAACGTCGATCATCTACTTCGTTTGCCTCACAACTATACATATCCCAAACTAGGGGCAAACTTCGACCACCTACCTCGTTTACCTCTTATCGTCCTAGCATACCCGAACAAGTACCAAAAGCAAAAATCTGATTAAAATCATACTACGAATGTTTTCAGAAAGCCAAATGCATGAAATAAGGTTCTCCAAGTAGCCAAGGTTCACTGATAAACAAACTTCAAATATTACATAAGCAGGGATAAATGAAAACACAAAAAGTTCTTTCAGAAAGCAATCCTAAATATCAAAGACACTTGGAGGAAAAAAGCAGAATCAGTCAAGTCTAGTTTTATTTTGTGTTTTTTATTTCTTCAAAGGTCTCTAGAAATAGGCTCTTGCTCGACTGGCCTAGCCCCTGATGAAAGCAGCAATAGTAGTGGCTTTGACTCTAGAAGCAAAGACCCTCTCAGTAAACCCCCGGGGGACCTCCTGAACTCACCCGTATTGTCTGGCCAATCGGCGATGATGATAGAAAGAAGTCTCTCTTAGGCCCATCAGCCACACTCTTTGGTAATCCCCGAGACTAGTGGTCACAGCACGAAGGCCACAACACCTCACGATCCAACAAATGTCGACCTCAGTTAAAGCATCCATCATGCCAACCCAATCGGCAGCAGTGCAAGGAGGATGAAGCACAGCCCTGCAGAAATAAATCAGAGACGCATTACCTGCCCATAATTGAAGGCGCTCGTAGAGCAAAGCCTGTAACACCAAAGGCCCCCCAGAAAGAAGAAGCGTTCCTTGATTGAAAGTGTAATCCAAACCATTCAGGGTTTCAGCCAAAACCATGGCCATGGGATTTTTGCTAAGTTTCAGCCCAAGGCACACGTGCACCAAGTCAATAGAAGCACTCGAGAACACAAAGTACGAAGTCATGTACAATATCAGAGCGGCCCCGCGGGTAGCATCATATACGCTAGGATTCCCAAGACTAGCATACTGGGTGATGATGGAAGCAATGTCAAGAACCTCGCCATGAATTAGCCGGCGGGAAATAGTAGTGGAACAGTTCAGGTATTCAGCCAAGCCTCGCGTAGGACTGGGGGTATCAGCAGAAGGGAGAATCAAGTCAGAGTCAGAATCGAAGCCAAGGATAGCATAGAACTCCTCAAACTGGGGACATATCTCCATGACGTTGAAATTGAAGACATGGTTCACCGAGTCCCAGTGGACAACAGCGACACGCATGAACTCAGTGTTCAGTGCCATCTGGCGAAGAGAGAATAGCTCGATCAGGCCATAGCTGAAGAGGTTGATCCGCTCCACACCATCCGTGATGTTCATCCAAGCCGTGAGTTGAGCGGGATCATACAATGTCATATTTTCTGTCGCGGCTCTAGCAAAATTTAAAATTTCGGCAGCACCTCCCCGTTTCACGGACTATCCCACCTGTAAGACAAACACACTCACTATCACAAAGCTGCTCATTGCAGTAACATCAACAATCACAGAATCACAATGCACATATATCATCACACAACCACCAACCATAGCAAGCACACAACTGCGTCTTCAAACCGAAAACTATTCGGCTCAAAAGGCAAAACATCATAGTACTCTGTCAAGGGTGACACATCATCCTACACATTGTCTTAAACATTGTCCAAACAGTCACATTATTCACTAGTATAACCCAATTAAAAACATGAAATGTAGATAAAATAAAAATCCCCACTTAAGAGGCCTCAGTCCTCCTCTTCTTCGTCCTCTGTCGGGCCACTAGGAGTGTACGTCGGTGATGGTCTCCTCCTACCACCTCTGCACCTCGGCCTAGTCCTCGATGAGCCTGCACCACCCCTATGATATTGCACACACAAATAAAATAAAAGCAATCAGTAGAGAAACAATAAAAGTACAAAAACGAAGTCGAGTCAGAAACTTACCAAGGACTCCATCTGACTGGTGGCAAACTGTCGCATACCATCCATCTGTCAAGGGTAAAATCAGGATTAAGACCTCATAACCTTAAGGATCGTAAAATTAGAAACATACCCGATGGTCTCGCGTGAGAACCAACGACCATAAGCTAGCAGCCAAGGCGTGGCCCTCCTCAGCATAACTCCAAGGGACGTTGAGGAAGCCTGCTGGCTGGGTAGGATACCCACATGTGACCTGTGGCACCTCCATAACCTGGGAAGAGCCATCTGCACCCAAAACATTAACGGTCCAATCCCAAGGAGGGATAGGATCGGAAACTGGGGGAACCTGTCTCCTGTACATCTCGCGAAGCTGTAGGCACAAAACAAGTTAGGGAAAAGATTAGTCAAAAAACATAGGCAACAGATAGAGACAAAAACGTAAAAGAAAACTCACCTCCAGGAGTGGGAAGTTGGGCATCAGGAAGCGGCTACGGTAAGCCTCATAGCCAGTCTCAGAGAGAAAGTGATCCCAAACATCGGTACCAGCTAAGGCCACCAATAAAGCATCACCAGAAAGGTCATCAGCATAGGATCATGAGGGATACGATACCTCGGACCGCCAACCACCAAGGAACCATTGCCTACTTTTCATCAGAAGTCGACAAGAGGAAAGGGGCATGACCGCCTGTATCTCCTCTGGGGCACCATAGGCGACGCACTCCCAAGGCGTCCAATCAACGCTAGCGGCTGTAAGCCCAGATAAGAATTTTTTGAGGAGAACAACCCGATGAGCCCCGTTGTTTACCCTGACAACATCCCTCCGCCATCTCAAGCCCCGGGGGAACAAAGGCACAGGAGCCATGCCGTCCTCATCTTCACCTGATTCATCGGCGGGGGAAGGGGCCAACATCTTCAAGTACTCAAAGCTCCAAAGCTGCACAGACAAAGCGAAAATAAAAATAAAAAAAGGGATCAAGAAGTACGGAAATCAAAAGCCAGAAAATAAAAGAGGTTGCAGTACATACCTCCCAAGCTCGCCAGAATCCCCCTGTCGATTTAACATCATCTCGGGAAACTTCACCCATATGCTTGTAAAGATGGGCCAGAGCAGCACCGCCCCAGTCATAAGTGGGGATCTCACCAATGGTTGCCAGACAAGAAAGAAGCCTCAAGTTTACCCAGTCATTCCGTGTCGTGAAGATCGAGCAACCAAGGACATATAGAAGAAATACCCTCAAAAGCTGAGAATTATTCAGATTGTGATTCCCTCTGCTATAAGCCCAATAAAGCCAGCCACAAGGGAACCAGTGCCTCTCCAGATTAGGAAGAACAACTCCAGTCAACATCTCGACTGCCTTGGGATCAATCTCATAGAAGTAGTCCAAAATCAGGCACTTCCCGCCAACCCTCAAGCCGGTAATCATAGAAAAATCAAAAGGCATCATGGTCATCTCACCAAATGGCAGGTGGAAAGTATTGCTGGTGTCCCACCATCTCTCAGCAAGAGCGTAAAAATGTGCCAGATCATTGCTACTCTTTGAAACTAGGGGGACAAAGTCGCCAAACCCGGCATCGTCTACCATTCTCTTAACGGCAGGCGAGAAAAGCGTGAACAAGGCTACCATGGCCCTTCAATGTCACTTTCGGTACCTATACATATCAAAAATGGCAAAATAATGAGTACAAAATCACTATTCACAATCCAAAGTCCAACTTCACAAAATCAAAGTACGAGCACAAAACAAGCTTCCAACAAACTCTAGGCGCACACTATAGTCCATATAACTAGCACAATGCACAAGATAGTCCTAAACTATCGAAAGTTTTACATACCATGCTTGCTAGAGCCACGGCCGAAAGATGGCGTTGGGGGTCTTGTAAAATCAAGTCTGGGTTTGCCTCTCGGTTTTCATTCATTCCTTGGCTTTCTTAGACAGTGTCCTCGAGCTCGAAGCCATGGATATGCAAGAAAATGGAAGACTAAAACCAAACTTTCTTCTTGAAAAATGGAACAAACTAAAACACCAATCAAAATTCCAATTATGGGGAAAGATTACTCACCTGAGCGCGCACAAACTGCGTTTTGACGAATTTTGGCTCCAAAAACACCCCAAAATGGCCAAAAATGAGCTTGAAATGCTCAGAAAACCCGAGATATACACATATAGAGTCCAGCTACCCAGTACTGCCGTGGCACTAGCTAACTACCATCGCGGCAGTGGCCAGTGCTGCCGCGGCACTACTCCCCGCGGGCCCCACTTTGCTCTTTTTTAGCCCGTTTAAGCCCATTCGTGATCCAGTTTAGCCCCGGTGGCCCGTTTTAATCAAGATTTATGAGGTTTTATTCCCAGCAGATCCATTTTAACCCCAATAGATTTAGTTAATCCCCTGAGGACAGAAACAGAAAGATATCAGCTCCCAAAGGCCCGAAACGGCTTTTCGAATCGACCAATGCAAAAGTTTGATCAACTGTGAGAGATTCAGAGATGGGTCCTGGTTCCTGATCAAGAAACAATAAGGGAGATTCTCTGAGAGTCCTACATCATCCCTTGAGGACAAAAACAGAAATATATCAACTCTCGAAGGCCCGAAATGGCTTTGCAGACCGACCAATGCAAAGATTTGATCAAGCGTGAGAGATTCAGAGATGGGTCCTGGTTCCCGATCAAGAAACAGTAAGGGAGATTCTCCGAGAGTTCGACATCATCCCCTGAGGACAGAAATAAAAAGATATCAGCTCCCGAAGGCCCAAAACGACTTTTTGGACCGACCAATGCAAAAGTTTGATCAATCGTGAGAGATTTAGAGATGGGTCCTGGTTCTCGATCAAGAAACAGTAAGAGAGATTCTCTGAGAATCCTACATCATCCCCTGAGGATAGAAATAGAAAGACACCAGCTCCCGGAGGCCCGACCGGCCCTCTTGAATTGAGCGCGAAAGATTTGATCAACCGTGAGAGATTCGGAGATGGGTCCTGGTCCCCGATCAAGAAAAGAGATATTCTCTGAGAATCCTACGCCATCCCCCGAGGACAAATACGGAAGGATACTAGTTCCCGCTATCCCCAGCAGAAAGTAGCAAAAGCAGAACTGACTCCCGAAGATCGGCCATCAGGAATGGCCAGAACATTGCCCGTATCCAGATTTCGAAGACGAAGCACCGTCGTTCCACGAATCTGTGTCTCCTGATTATCATGAGCTTTCTCATTTGTCCATTATCATAGCTTTTGCACTTATTGGTCATCATAAGATCCCTCGGTCACCTTTGGTTGTCATCCTCTAAAACCTTGCGTCTGATCCATTTCACTTACAAAGTACACTTCCCGTAATTTAAGAAGTTTGCCCGAGACCCAGAGTCTTCAACACCTTAGTATCCTTATCGGGATCAACCACTGCATTAGATTCAACACTAGCACAACATAAGTCTACTCGGGGTGGCACACACCCCACAGCACCGGCTCATGCTAGGATTAGAACGCTAAACATGATAGGAGTCAGCACACGATTCATATCACTTCCATGCATTACATATCATTTTATATCATAGCATTTACCTGTCTTATTGTGCATGTGCGGTTTGTCCCTTTGTGCCTCGAACTACGTCCTGGTCTGATTCCCTTTGAGATACGTAGGCAGCTCATGAAGAGCACGACCAACCCTGGCCCCAGCATCATGTTTTCTATCATTACATCTTTTGTAATGCTTTTTATCCTAAATCTATAGCCTCCAAAAAGACCTGTTTCTTCAAAGCTTTGGCACTCGCTTGCGACATGCGTTGTCTCGCAAGTTCATGCCAAAGAGGGACAAACTGTAGACACCCCATTTTGTCGGCTATCAGATTTAGGAGACCCATAGCTTGGTGGTTCATAATGATCGTAAAAGACTCAAAAGGACTCCTGGAAGTCAGTTCTATATCTCGGAATGCTCAGAATGACCAAATACCCCTTAAAGCCCAAACGCTCCCGGATTCGGACCAAATGTTCTAGAAATGCACTACGTCGTAAGAAAAATAATAAAATAAGTTCTAAAGCAAGACCGGATGAAATCATTGGCCCCCAGAGGCCCCCAGCAGAGGTCCCGAAAGTTCCCAGAAAGACCCCGTTGACCGGTTTGACCAAAAGTTGACTTTGAAGTCGGAGCACCATATCATTTTTCAAATATTTTTCATAGATACTAGAGGTTGGTAGCTTTCCAACGGTATATCGCACATAATTTTGGATTTAAAACGAATTTATTATGAATTTCTGAAGGTAAAAAAGGCTAGCAAATCGGCTTTTATCGCGAATACCACAAACCTTTTCAAAATGACCTATCTCCAAATTTTGTTTATGTAAAGTAGACTCCATTACCTTTCCAATGGTATATCACAACCTCAATTTGGAGTTCGTATGCATTTTTTGTGAATTTCGGACGAAATAGGGTCTTTTCACAAATACCGAAACCTCTGGGGGCCTAAAAAGGATTATCTGGACGAATGAGGAGCAGTGCCGCCGCGGCACTGGCCCACTACCGCTGCAACACAGGCCCAGTACCACCACGGCACTCTCCTCCAAAATGGTGTTTTTTGGTAATTTCTTTTGGGGGTTTATTTTGATTAATTGAAAACCAAAACGACGTATATAGTTCTATGTTCACAGATGTTTGGGACCAATGGGAGTACTTCTAAAACCCCAAAACCACCCCAAATTGGCCTATATAAACCCCCCCTTGACTTCTCATTTTGGGGGTGTCAAATGTAAGCTTTGAAAAGTTTTAGAGAAAAAGTTGTAGAGATAAGGTTCGAATAGAGAGAAAAGAAGCTTCCTTCTTTGATTTTCAAACAAGAAAGTGAGTTCTAAACTTTGTTTTTAATTCATTACTTCCATTTTACTTCATATTCAATACACCCAACCACCATCTTAGTGAGAATTTAAGAGAGAGGAAGTTATTTCCATGTCCAATATCACCACATATGAGTGAAACACCAAGCTACAAGTCCAATACATCATTGAATATCATCTATTTATTCTTTATATACTTGCTTGTTTATATTTGTTCATCTTCTCTTACCTCATTTCTTTTTTTGTTTTCTTTATTTACTTACTAGTCTATCATCATCTAGATGATGACATGAAGCTTGAGGTGAGTGAATCCTTATGGATAGTAGCTCTTGACCTCAAAAACATGTTTGATAGATGATGATTTCAACTTCAAAACATTCCTATGTAGTCATGAAGTTGTCTTTAAAATGTAAATAATACTTTCCAACAATCTTGGAGGTTCTTGATGATGAGTTTGATATTGACATTTTAAGTGTTTATAATCTTCATTAAGTATTGAAAATATGTCTTCAAAACCCCAATTTCAAAACCCCCTCTTAAACCCCTCATTTTGATTTCAAGAAATGAACTTTGTTTTCTCAAAACCTTCAAAACAGTGAGTCATTTAAATTCAAAGAATTATTTTGAGTTTAATACTCAATATATGAATGCAAGACCACTTGGAAAGTCTTTCTAACCCATCATAGAGCATCCATGATTTTTGGCTTGACTTGGAAGCACTTGAAAGGGGTCTATTTTTGTCCAAACATTCTGCCTCTACTGTCACAGCAACTAGGTTGACATTCAACTTGTTTTACAGAAAACTTTTCGAAAACGAGTGGTCCCAACTTATTTTTCCTTTGACATCCAATGTCTTAGGGAACTTTCTATATAATATGGGCCTCTAGATCTTTTGTTTCCATTTTCTAGGATTTTCTAACATTTCAGTCGACAGTATGGACTCTGTTTATGAATAACCCCTATTGTTTATATGTTTTCTCTCAATCTGTGGTAATTATTAAAGATTGGCTTTTTGGGTTATGTTCTAGACACAATAAGGAAGATCTCCATAAAAACGTATACATTGAAAACATTCCTAACCCCTCTTTTCAATTTCTAGAAGATCATGTTACTGTTCTGTCCACTATTCACAGCAAGCATATTTTCACTTCCACCCTTTGATTTGATGCTTATATGTACTCCAAGTTAGCTCATGTCTTTGGAAGTAGTTCATACTACATTTGTACATACCCCATGATAATTTCATTTATTCATTCATACAAATTTTAGATTTCTAAGTCATTCTAGGAATCCATGACCATAAAACACACTACAACCTTGGCACATTCTAGATACATACATTGCAGCCATGCAAAGATTTGGGGCTTTTGTGACTCCTAATCTAAAGAAGATTATAAGGAATGAACTTGATCATGCGTCCATGCTTCGCCTCGATCTAATCATCCTTTCTAATCCATCCCGGGGATTGAAAGATCTTCTTTTCTCAAAGATTAACATGCATCATTCTAGCTTGCTAAGCATCCTTGGTTTCTTTGATTTATTTTTTTCAAGAACAATTCATATCCCCTTAGATTAGGAAAACTTTATTACTTGATAAGTGATTAAACGATTTTTCCTAGGTTGGTTTTGTGTGATCTTTCACTTTACATTATGTGATACTTGGCTTAGATCTCATCAATGATATCTTATCTTTAGATCTTCCATTTTAAATTTTCTTATGTGATGTAACATACTATCATAGTATTAATTGTCGAACCATGCGTAGTATAAGATGATTATTTGGATGCTAATTGAGGCCCGTCGAAAGTCGGGGCGAGTTGAGGGTGTTTTAGTCATGACAAAGGCTCCATCCTCTCTCGTACCAAAATCCCGAGCCAAGTTCTTTGGTTATGAAGGGTCAGTGCCCTTTATCTATTTGGGTGAGTCAACATTAGGTTTCTTGGTTCCTTAAAGGTCAAGTAGCGACTCTGTATCTGTTTTCAACATACCATCTTCTTTCTTTTCCATCCAAATCAATTTTCAAAAACAAAACAGCAAGTGGTGGAACACCGCGTGTCCACAATGAATTTTGTGAGTATATTCACTACAAACCCTCACGAGACAACACTCGTCCACTAGGGGGAACCTAGGGGTTAACGACTTGTTGTGTTCGCTAAATGCAACCATGATTCTTACGAAAGTGAGTTAGGAATTTTCTTTCTGTTAAGGTTAGCTTATTTTTGTTTTTTTTTTTTTGTTTTTCTTAGTCATTGTATTATATTTACTTGTCTATTTTCTTTGCTTTATCTTTAGGGACTAGCAATAAGCTAGTTGGGCGTTGTGATAAGTAGGGATATTTGTAGAATACACCTGCGCTATAATACAAAAATGCAATGATTTAGTTTACAATTCACTGTTATATCTAAAGTTTCATTACAATGCATGTCTGGATACAATCAAATGAATCTATGATGAGTTCTATTGTTTTAGACCATATTTTGTGCAAACATGTTATGTGCCATGAGTAGGAATGAATTGCAAGATAAGGGTAAAGCCAAAGTGTAGAGAGGTCATTGTAAAATTGAAAAGAGGACCTTGATCGATCGAAGAAGTCTTAAGCGATCAAAGTCTTTTCAAGCGCTTGAAGAATGTGAAGTTCAATCGATCGAGAAGCTTTCAAGCGATCGAACATGACTTTACTAGATTTTTGCGAGCACGTAGCAGAGACGTATTATTGACAACCCTAGTTTAGTTTACCTATAAATATGCAATGGAAACACATAGTTAAGGATGTACACTTTTGTTTTTACAGTTTTAGATAGAGAGAGAGAGAAAGTTTTCATTCATGTTTTGTAGGTTCCTTGCTTGGATAATCATTATTTTGGATCTTTGTTGAAGTTTAATACTAATTCTCAAGTTCCAGGTTTTATTTTATCTTTCTAGTTACTTTTTGCATGTAGTTTATGGTAGTTTAATTTGTTTTAATCGTAGATTTTGCATGCTAGTGTTTTAAAATCGTATTTTTCATAAGTTTCATGTTCAAGAACCAACAAAACATAGCCTTAATCATGTTCAACACTAAAAACTTATTTTCTGCACTTAAAATAATGTCAGCATAGTTCAGTAGTTGGGAGATCACGATGAAACAGTGATCTTTGGCCTTTGCCATACACTACAGAGAAACTCTATGTTCAATCGATCAAAGTTATTTCGATCGATCGAACTAGGGCACAGTCAAGCGATCAAAGACATTTCGATCTATTGAAGGATGATACAGTTCGATCGATCGAGAGTGTTTCGATCGATCGAACATGTAAATTCTTGAGATGATACTTTAAAGTTTTCTATGACTTTATGTTTTTGAGATGTGTTATCAAATTGTCCAGATAACTTCAGTTTGTCAAAATAGTTTCTAAACTTAAAGCCTTAAGGCCTTTTCTTCAATGACTTTTGCAAACCACCTTGAATGCTAACACCATTGAGGTTGTGAGTCGAAACCATTGTTTTAAATTGTCTTTTAAGTATTTTAAATTAACTATGATGATGTAGTCCTGGTCGTGAAAGGACTATTGATTCTTTATCTCTAGAAAAATACAGAATACTGAAGAGGGATGTACTCCATAGAGTGATAATGAATGGCATGGTAGATGGCTAGGTCACTGTGGACTTGTGTGAACCCAACGCCTTTTTTATTATGGAGTCAAAATCCGTTTTAAGATCTCCTTAGTTAATTAGTCAATTGCTAGTTTAATTTACTTGTTTTATTACAGTAGTTGTTAATTGTGGAACTTTGTGTTCTACGCTTCATTTAAATTATTGATTTTTAATTTTTCTTTTGAGATTACTCTGAGTTAGTACACTATCACCTTCTCTGTGGGATCGACCTAGTCTTACCAGATTAACTACTTACACGATCATTTACACTTGAACGTAGAACAAGAGCACACATTTTTAGTCATGTCAGGGAACAAACCACTACCATAGAATGTAAACTTAGTGCCAAAGTTCCGACATTGTCAATTAATTGGACTGAGGCGATTAGGTGTAATTTATTGGATGAAGCTCCAATGGATTGGACAGGAGAATGAAGTAATCGATTGGGAAAAAAAGGCAATCAATTGGGGTTACTTTTCACAAAAGACTAATTTATATAATCATACAAAAATACTGCAAAAATTATGGGTATTACGTTAAACCCCACTAAATAAAGATTTCATCCCCGAAATTTAAGCTAAGTGTCACAAAATAACTCAGAATACTTCTTGTACATATCTGACTCTAACTTCCAGCAAGCTTCGTCGTGATACTTCCACTGAATGTTCACCAATGAAATTTTCTTATTCATCAGTTTCTTGTTTCCCTGATCTAGAATACTCGCTGGTCTCTTATTGAAAGATACGTTGTCATTTACTTTGATATCCTCAAAGTCAATCTCGTGATTTAGAATGTGAGCATACTTCCTTAACATGCTGATGTGAAAGACGTTGTGTACTCGTGACATCTTGGGTGGCATCCTTTTTTATACACTCGAGGATTTCAAATGGTCCAATGAAACACGGTGATAAATTTTATCTCTTCTGGCCATATCTAATAAGACCTCATACTAGAGATACTTTGAGTATCACATGATCTCCAACACTGAACTCCAAATCTCTGCGACGTTTGTAGGTAAAAGGTTATGCTCTTGTGTCTGCTCTACACTATCTGCATCTTTTCTTTTCATGATCTTGATCTTCTCATTGGTTTCTCGAATTAATTATGGTCCATAGTCTGTCCGTCAATTTGTAGGTAAAAGGTTATGCTCATGCTCAGTGTAGTCCCCGTAGTTGTCTGTAGACTCTTTTAGAATTTTGTAGTGAATCATAAGTCGCGGTAGGATACAATTGAGACAGGTGCACTGTGAAGTCACACAATTTGCTATAAGTACATCCAACTGAAACACTCTACTAGATATGTCATGCTATAGACGATGAAATATGCTGATTTGGCAAGTAGGTCCACAACTACCCAAATAGCATTGTAGTTTTGCTGAGACCTTGGCAAACCTACCACGAAATCTGTGGTTTACTGTTCCCACTTCCATTCTGGAATTGAAAATGGTTGTAGAAGTCCATGTTATTTCTGATGTTCCGCCTTCACTTACTTAGAAGTAAGACATTGAGACACATGATAAGTAACTTCCAGCTTCATTCCTTCGCAAGACAAGTTCCTCTTCAAATCTTTGTACATTGTTGTACCTCCTGGGTGGATAGTCATTCCTGACTTGTGCGCTTCATCCAATACATCCTTCCTGAGATTATCCTCAATAAGCATGCATAGTCAGCTACAACATCAAAGTCCTTCGTCTGAACCAATACTCCAATCCTCCGAGTCCTTAGCTGAAGATTTTGAATACCATTTTTGAAGTCCTTCGTCCTTCTCTTGTGCTTCAAGGATACGATTGATAAGTATTGGTTACACGACAAGGCATCCAAAATTTCATCCTTCCCTAGTGCCTAAGGCTTGAATAACGAATTCAGCCAAGGTTTCTAATGCTCTCCACTTTTAACCATAAGAGAAGCTACTTCTATCTTTTGGGGTTTTTGACTAAATGCATCGGTAGCTATGTTTGCTTTACCATGTTCCCCCTTTGCAAGTTATGCGAAAAAATAGGATTTCATTCACTAGGCTTAAAAAACCTTAGTTTCTGCCAACCCGAATGGCATGGATCTTGATATACACCTCACATATGCCTAAAGAAAGCATCATGGTTTTGCTGTGACCCTGGCAAACCTACCACGAAATTTGTGGTTATATGTTCCCAATTTCATCTGGGAATCGGTAATGATTGTAAAAGTCCATGTGGTTTCTGATGTTTCACCTTCACTTGCTTACAAGTAAGATATTGAGACACGTGTTCAGCAACTTCCAGCTTCATTCCTTCCCACTAGAAGTTCTTCTTTAAATCTTTGTACATCTTTGTACCTCCTAGGCGGATAGTCATTCGTGACTTGTGCGCTTTGTCCTATACGTCTTCCTAAGATTATCTTCAATGAATACGCACAGTCGGTTACAGCATCTAAATCCTCTGTCTGAACCAACACTCCAATCCTTTGGGTCCTTAGCTAGAGCTTTCGAAAACCATTTTCGAAGTCCTTCATCCTTCTCTTGTACATTAAGGATATGACTGATAAGTGTTGACTACACGACAAGACATCCAAAATGTTGTCTTTCGCTGGTGCCTAAGGCTTGAATACCAATTCAACTAAGGTTTCTTTGACTTGCCACTCTTTGAACATAAGAGAAGCTACTACTATCTTTCGGGATTTTTGACTCAATGCATCGGCAGCTACCGTTCGCTTTATCGGATTCCCACTTTGCAAGTTATGCGAAAAAATTGGATTTCATTCACTAGGCTTAAGAAAACTTAGTTTTTGCCGACCCGAATGGCATGGAACGTGATAGACACCTCACAAATGTCTAAAGAAAGTTGTAGGAACAAACGGAATGCAAACCGAATTCCCGGTTTGCATGTTACACCAAAAAATAGGATTCCATTCACTTAGGCTTGGAAAAACTTAGGGTCCGTTTTGTAAAACTAAAAAAATTAAGTACTGAAAATTAAGTGTTAAATTTAAGTGATTGAATTCGCAATAATGAAAACAACGTTCCAAGTACTGAATTAGACTGTATTTAGTGATTATTTTTAGTAGAAAATTTTCACTTAAAAGTTTTTATTAGATTTTTTTGCAGTTTTTTCAATCAAGTGACACATTATCAAATACACTGAAAAGAATAAGTGCTAAAAGTTTTCAATTTTAGCTCTTAGTTGGGTTATCAAATACAACATTAGCTTTGAGGTTTTGAGCGGGAAAATGGTAAACCACCAAACCGAATGTCATGGAACTGGAACTGACACCTCACACATGACTAAAGAAAGTTTTTGGAACAAACGGAATACAAACCAGATTCCCAGTTTGCAAGTTACAAGAAAAAACATTTTTATCATTTACCTACACTTGAAAATAACTAGCTTTTTCTTTTTTGGTTTTGACATTCTTTAATTATTTGTAGATAGACGACTAAAGAGTAATGATTTTTTTTCTCATGTTTTAGGTTTTGAGTTTTATTGAAAGGTGGCCAAAACTGGATGTATTTTATTTTTAAATTCAGAGACATCAGAACTTTAGTGATATTTTTGGACAAAATTAAACATGACATTTTTGTGAACTGATATTCACATGTTGGATTTAAATTTCTAAAATTGCATGTTAGTGGTTATCTTGTGTGTATAAATAACATTTGTGTTTTATGATTGTACATGTATTGATATTATAAGAGGTATATAGCATGTATTAATACGAAAAATTACAAAAAATAAAATTAAATAAAATAAAATTCATAGGTAGTATTTGTGACGCACATACTTTCGTCATACATATTGCTAAATTTAATTTGTAGAAAGTATTTGTGGAGCACATTCTTCCTTCCTTTTATTTGTGACGCAATCGTTCACTACAAATAACCATGTTTCTTGTAGTTGTACAAGTGCGGAGTTGCAGATTCAGGTAATATGCAATTTTTTTAAAAAAAAATAGAATATAGGTGTAGAGTACCCATTCAAAATATCAAAACATTACATTCATTTAATCGTATGAACTGTGAAGGATTCCACAACAACACTGTCAGGATTTTTCTGTACTAATAATAGACGAACAACAAACATGAAGGCTACACAAGCAACACTAATTTTTATATGTTAATCTTAAATTTATGTTAAAGGTTGTTTTTTTCTTCCCTATTTGTTTTATTTATTTATAAAAGTATGTATTCGATAAAAATGAATGCTGCATTCGAAACAAAATTTAAATATTTCCATCTTCAAAAAGCACCCAAGAGTGTTACTATGAAAAACTCGCTTCACAGTCGGTTGCACCACCAATGGTGGTATGCACACTCAAATTCTTCAGCCTTTTAAAAGAATTCGCTCATCCTTAAAATATGATTATAAAATGTTTACATGACCAAAAAGTGAGACATAAAGAGAGAGAAAGGGATAGTCATGCATTTCACCTTGTACCTTGTGGACATAGCTCCATCCACAGCTTTTCATTTTTGATTTTCAAAAACAAAGAGTCACCACTTAAATTTAAGGAGAATTAAGAAACCATTTTAAAAGCTACTATTCTTTGAAACTAGAGAATTCTAGGTCTGCAGATTATGGGATGAGAGTGGAAGGAGCCCATTGGGACTATGGCACACCCTCTAATCCTATCATAGATAGGCCTCTAGTCACCATCCTTTTAATAAGTTTTAAAGCTCATGTGTGTGCTAAACAATACATAGATATAGGTATACATGACATAATCATCTTGAAAAGGGTGTAAAATTGCTAATAGAAAAAAGGCATACAAAGCCCACATAATTCAAGTAGCACACGATATGATAGGCACAAATGAACAAGAAAACTTACTAGGATCCATCTATTATTAGGAAACGTGCAATGCAAGCATAAAAGTAGAAATCCTATGAAAATTTTTCTATATCATATAAGCACATAAGGGATCAACCTCATCTAAGGTGCTGCGTATGAACGTTGCATAATTCGATGAAGTGATTAAGACTAAATAAATTTAAGGGAGTATACAAAATCATACCTCAATAGCACTACAAAGCAAAGGGCTTAGTCCACATGAATAGACATTAATAATAAGAATTCACCTAAATCTAACAGGGGGAGTAACGAAGCCTCGAACCATCATGGAAGCCACATCATTTCTATGGATATATGAGTGTCAAAGGGAAGATCAAAAGAGACCTTAACCTAGAGCCAACGTAATGTCAACATAGAAGTGACATGACCTCAACGTGATCGGAAAGAATTCTTAAATTCATTAATCAATTACAATTCATCACCATAGTCAATGCTCTACCATTCCTAGATTATAAGATTCATCCTAAAACATGATAACAAGGATGCATAAAAATATGCATGACATCAATCAACTAAATTGGATCATCTAATCTCTGGATTTAGGTTCAATTAATCATAAGCAAAATATGATTTGAGCCTTAAGGCCTTAACACACCATTAGGATCCAAATTACCAAAGTTCTTCAAATATGTCTCATGATTTTAGAAATTACAGAACATGAACACAAACTTAAATAACTGGAAACCATATGTCTCCATGGTTTGATCTGGATGTAATTCATATTAAACATGGTAAAATGTGTCTAGTTTTTGAATCAAAAGGAAAATCCAAGATCATATAGCTAGATCTCTCGGAATTGAACCTGGAACAGGCAGCACTCAAACTTCTTAGAAATCAAAGCTAACTCATGATGATTTGAAGGAAAAATACTTTGGAAGTCCGAAAACATGTTTTAGGTTCTGAGTCACTCTTTTGAAAATGGGTTCATTATTTTGGAAATCTGGACAGAAAATGACTAGTTCACAAAATTCATGATCAAACCATCTAAACCACATAATTGGGACAAAACAAATATTATCATGGTAGATTTATGTGTTTTGAACATATTCCAATTCGTCTTATTCAAATCAAGCGGATCATGATATAACTAACAATCATTGATCATAGATCATCGTTGAAATCACTGCGCCATTGATGAATTGATGTTCATGATTCAAATCAAACTAGATCCATAATTCTATGGAGAATCTAGATCAGGTATGATTATATTCTACATAATAATACTTACATATCATATAACTCGATCGATTTATCCCTGAAGAAACCCCAACATAGACCTCATAAGAAAGCCTAGAATTGGGTACTAAGGTCTTACTCAATTCTATCATGCCCCGGACCAGTAAAAATAGAGAAAAATAAATTTTCTTTTTGGGTCCATAGGGAATGACGGGTGAAGTCACTAATTATCCACACCATATAGTACTAGTCCAAAAGATAAACAGGAAACAGTAAAAAAATTGCATATAATACGATTCTATAAATTACAAACATCAAAGTGGTCCTCAAGATCACAACAAGTCTGGAGATAACATATGCCCAAGTACCCATTAACTATAAGTTCAACAGAAATAACAGAAATGTAAACTAGATATAACTATCTTCAGATCTTTAGCAGGCATAAGGGTAGTCATTGGAGTAACAGCCCTCTCCAGCATAACCGGCTTCAGCGGGACCGTCCTCCGCATAATCCAACTCCGGGTAGTAGCCCTCATCGTATGTTCCATCATCTGGATCGTTAAGGACAGGCCGGGTAGTCTGGACGGGGAATGTCCAGGTAATAACGATCGTCAGCTTACTGAGAGTTGAGTGAATAGAAACTCATAGGGTAATAATGATATAACGTAATAACAAGGTATTGAAGTGTCTAAGATATAGTGTTACAATAATATCTTTATTTGTATTTCAACATCGTTTGCTCAACCCTTATCGTCTTGTTAATAACAACCTCAGCACAATACTGACTCTTGGAGCAGACTTGATTGTAAAACTCCTGAATACACCAATGCTCTATCTACCACATCACCACAAGTCATAGATACCTTTTACTACGTAATACCGTAAGTCGTAGAGGTCATCTACCGCATACACTGCAAGTCGTAGATAATACGTCAGTCCATCCCCCGCTTTTAAGAACATATGCACAATCCACTGCATGTCAGGGATTTAATGCTTCAAGCATCGACACTTCATTTCTATTACCACAACCTACGTCAGATCTATCGCGTACTGATGATCAAGGTTCACCGCAAGTCATTGACACCTCGTCTGTCTATCGTGTACCTATGATCAAAGTTCACTGCATGTCATAGATACTGTATCACCACAGTCATAGACACATACGTCTGTCTACCACATTTACCAGTTGATCAAGGTTCACCACATATTATAGACACCTTCGCCTGTCTACTGCGTGCTTATGATCAACCAATAAGCATCCCCGTTCTCTTCCTAGAACTTATCAAACCTACTTAACGTTATACTACTAACGATTACATAATAGCCCCCTTTGTGGCAAGACTACTCTGGTTAAAATAAATAGATATCGAACTCGTACATGAACTGCATAGTATCTAACATTATAACGTTAATCCATTATTATTAATCATACTTAGCTTTGTTGTCACATTATCCCTGATTAAACCAAAGTCGCATAATAGAAGTCTGAATCGAGAATCGAACGATTGAACCTCATATATAACTACTAAAGAAACCAAACAATGTTCTGTAAAGTTTGATCGATTGAGAAAAGAAATGTTCGAACCGATCGAAGTTGCTTCAATCGATTGAACCTTCGATCGATTGAACTCAGTTCAATTGCTCGAAAGTCATCTTCTCCAGCAGATTTGTAAAACAGTAAATATAAACGTCTTACGAACGTGTTTACTACAACTAAACATGACTAAAAACTTGTAAATATTATAATAATGAAACCAAGTGAGTAAAAACGCATCGAACATCACTAAGGGTGCGTTTGGTAAAGCTTGAACTCTGAGCTTTAATGGTGGCTCTTCCTCTCTCTCTCTGCTCCTCTGTCTCCTCTTTCTCTCTGTCTCTTTCTCTTTTTCCTCTCCTCTGCTTCTCTCTCTCTCGCTCCTAGATAGTGTATATATATAGATGAGTGTGTATAATATATGGATGTGTATATAAAATACATATCCACCTCTCTCTCTCTTTCTCTCTCTCTCTCTCTCTCTCACTCAAAGCTTGGCACCAACAAAACCTCACACACACAAATACCAAACATATATATAGAGGGAGAGGGGTGCAGGTGGCTGTCTTTGCGTGAAACCTAGAAATCCTAATGATTACATATTCAATCGATCGAAAGTAGTTCAATCGCTTGAGAGCAGATCGGTCAAGTTTGATCGATTGAAAAGGTTTTGATCGATTGAATTAGGGACCATGTATTAAATTTATGTCGGTAGGGTTTCGATCGATTAAAGAATGTTCGATCACTTGAACTTTGAAATGCTCAATCGCTCGAGAGAACCTCGATCGGTTGAAAGTAAATTTTCATGAAATGATCATAGGAAGTATATAGAATCTTTCTGAATAAATAATTATTGAAAATACAGGGTATTACAAATCCTTTGGATGGATATAAACACTTGAGTTCAATAATCAAATCGTGAAATCAACTAGATCTACATCTAATTCCGCTCCCAAATACATGATCCTTGAGGATTGAGAACCCAATTTCCATAGAACTCAATGAAACATGAAGAGTTTCATAAGCTCCAAATGAATGAACCAAAACTATGAACATACGTTTAGATCCATCAACTATTCATAGATATGATCTAGATTAATCTGATTCTCATATAACATGAAATCATAGAAAATTAGAGGATCTAATCTCAAGGAATTCGAATGGAATATTGAAGATTTTATGAACTCCAAGAGAAGAGCATGAGAGAGAAGAGATGAAATCAATACAAATTTGGATGATCCATGGCTAGATTTTGATTGAAAACATGTTTTATATAGATCATGTGATCATCTTTATCGAAATCAACAAAAGTTCATGATAATTCAATCACAATTTGATCAAGTGGTGTGTGTGTGTGTAGAAAAAGGATGAGTAGACTTTGTAAAATGTGTAAAATCCTAGTTTAATCTACAAATTGTGATTGAATTATGATATATAAGATTTAGAATGAGAGAATTACCTTTGGCGTTCCTCAGATTTGGCTTGAATTGGTTGAAATCTTAAAATTCTTCAAGGAGTCTTCATGCTCTTCTTCAAGTTTCCATGGCCTTCAATGAGTTTTGATTTGATTTGGATAGAATTTTCCTTGGTTATGTGTTTTTCTCTCCCTAGAACTCTCTGGAACTCACTCAAATGAACACCCAATCTAATTATTTCTCTCTAGAGTGAAGATCAAGTTGTTAAACCCCCCCCCCCCCCCCCCCCTTTTTTTGTGAGAAATGGTTTTGTATTTATAGACAAATGGAGCAAGAGTATAAAGGTCTTTTTTGGAGTGACATGTGAGTATTAAGCACGCATACAAAAAATTAGTGACATTTGGTGCATACAATTGATCGAAATTTACATTTAAAGTCACATGAAAGATTTGATTTTTGCCCATTGCGGCACTCTGTAAGGTATAAGTGGCACTCGATGAGTGTCGTAGAGGCACTCGTTGACTCCCGCAGCAGCACTCGTCGACTCCCGCAACGGCACTCATCGACTGCCGTATCATCGCCCCTTTTGCCGATTCTTCATTGTTCTTTCAAAAACTTTGAAAATTCATAACTAATTCATTTTAACTCCAAAAATTACGAATCTTATATCATTGGAAAGGTATTGGAGTCTACCATTCATCACTAATTCATTTTAACCATTTTTTAGCTAGTTTTTCTTAAACCATGTCAAATTGAACTTCTGGATTTTCCAACGCGATTCTTTTGATCAACTGGATATTTCATGAGCATTTCCACATCTTGGAATGTGTTTTCATACCAAAGTCTGAAAAGTGTCACTCTGGGGGTATTTTGGTCATTATGGACTTTGAAAGGTGGATTTTTTAGCCAAGAAGCTTTTTAAAGAGCATGATTCATCATTGAGGATTCTGAATTCTATTGGACATTATCATCATTGGTCCAAAGTTTATTAATCCCCTAAGTTTGATAGTTCAGTCAAAATTGAGGTGTCTACACACCTCAAGCATTAAAAAATAGTTTTACCTGAGGGTGTTTGAGAAGATTAGTTAAGCAAGCAGCCGAGAATCCATTGTTGGATAGAAAAGAAGAACAAATATGATCATATTGAGGGAAAGTGTGATAGCTATGCTACAATAATAATACTAAAAATTGGATAGGCCCTATAAATATATGAATATGTGAACATAGATACACATACGTATATGTATGTATTAAATAAGGAGTCTAGATTCTTCTTATTGGACAAGTCTCCAGCACAAAACTTATATCTCAGTATAAGTATAGGGAGAGATTAATAATCAAATAATAATGATATAGACCAATAAAAAGTTGGCAAGTGGGGAGATGTGGCAAATTCTTCACAACCAAACCTCTAGACTAGGACACCAATCCTGATAAAGTAATACTTAGTACTAGCATAAATAAGTATAAACCCTGTGAAGAAGGGTACGAAAATAGAAGAAGCAAAAAATGGAAATGGGCTAAGGACTGTTTGGAACTCTAAGAAACAAAAGTAAGGACTTTTTTTTTTCCTTTTATGTTCCATTATTTCTGTACAATTAGCTATGTAGTGGTGAACTTTGTGAAGACCCAATTATAGAAAGAGAGAGAGAGAGAGAGAGCGAGAGAGAGAGAGAGAGAGAGAGAGAGAGAGAGAGAGAGAGAGTATAAGATTCTCCTTCTACTGAACTCAATAGATACTGTTAATGCTGGTTGAACTCAAAGGGACTCTTATTCAAGGGTCTTAGGCTAAACTCTAAAACTTTTAAGGGTCTGTTCAAAGCCTAAAGGAGTATTAAGTTTTAAATCTTTATGTAACTACATTTAGATTGGGTTTCAGATTAAGTTAGTTATACTTTTTTTTGGGTCAAAATTTAGAGGAAAACAACATCAAGAATCACTCAAATCAACTAAGAAATGCGCAACCAAACTAATATTAGGCCAGAGTTTGCGACTTTTCGGTGAGCTTCACCTGAGAATATGACTGGAGGGTCACCGATGTGGTGGTTCGTGGTCCCAGTTGGTCTGGGTAGGGGTGTCTGTACGTATATGATATATACATATATTTGTGCAATGTATCATTGAAGTTGGCTCTAGCCGGGTGTAGACACCCCAATTTTGACTGAACTATTAAACTTAGGGAGATTTTCCTCTAGAGATAAATGATGAATATGTCTCATCAAAATCAAGACCCTTATAAGCAATCTGATACTCTTCTAAGAAGATATCTCGGTCCGAGATCACCCTTTTCAGCCAAAAAAATACCATAATTCTCATTTACCTGTCACCTTGTAGACCATGAATTTTGAACACGTGTATAAACATGGCATTAATCTCGGAGCATCTTTAAACCATTTTCAAAATGAGAAAAATTTAGCATGAATCCCGAAAAAGTCAATAGAAGTCAACAGTTGACCCAATGAAAAGTCAACGGGTCAAAAGAGGGTCAATAGTAAAATTTTCGAATTTCAAGATAAAAAGTCCTGGTAATTGTTCATTGGGTCTCCCTTATGATAAAAATTGATTTTTAAGATTTTTTAAATGAAAGGAAACATTGAGAAATTGAAAGGTCTTTAAGAAGAATTGTGCAGGAAATTGAAAATTTTGCCTTCGGAGGGAGAGTTGACTTTTTTTCCTTAAGGATTTTGATTTTTTAGATATTTTTATTGAATCCAAATGGGGGGTATTTCCTTAATTATATTCAATGTCTTAAATAATACATAAATTAAACGACATTTACTCAAATGACAAAATGAAATTAAAGTGCTGAATTATTGTGAATAGTGCTGAACTGCTATGCAGCGACACTCAGAGTGCCCGAACGAAAGACAGTGAATGTCGCTACGGCACTCAGCGAGTGCCGCTTCATCTTCATTGAGTGTCGGCCTGGGCTAATTTACATTTTTAAACCAAAATTCCTTTTCAATCCTTGATAAAATGAATGCACCAAAGGACAACATTGTTTGTGTATGTGTTTACTACTCTTAGGTCATGCAAACCATGCTCCCACCATCCCTAATTGACATATCTATCCTTATCTTAGCCCCTAAGTAAAGTAAAGTCTATAAAAAAAACCATTTTCTCTCATTTTGAAGGGGTTAGAGACTTGAACCTTGAGAGATAGACTTGAATCTAGAGGAGGAGCCTTGAATCTTAAAGTGAGAAGCTAAATTTTGAAGATTGAATTGGTTCTTTGAGAAATATAGAGAGAAAATCTCAAAAAACCCCATAGAAATCTTACCCAATTCACCCAATTCCTCAAACCTCCATTGAAGAAGGGCATTGCTTGTAAGGCTTGGATCTCTCCAAATCAATCAAATCCTGAGAAGATCTAGAGTTTAAATCCTTATTCCTATACTTATTGTACCTAATTCAATCACAATTCATAGATGTAGGACTTTTACACATTTTCAAAAAGTCTCTTCCAACCTCATTTCATCACACACCACTAGAATTGTGATTGAATATCATTTTGTTTCCTTGATTGATTTGGATCTAAATATAGCCTTGGGTTTAAGACAAATTAAGTTTGAGTTTAAGACAATTTAAGTTTGGGATTCCCATTTTGATTTTGTTTCTTTTTTGTCATATTTTGTCTTAGGGTCTATGAGATCCCCAATATCTCATTGGATTCCCTTGAGATTGATCTCTTATTCTCTATGATCTTATGATCTATATGGGAACTAAGGTTGATCATGGTCATATCCTCACATAAGTTATTGGATCCAATCCCAAACCTATAATTTGGATCCTCTAGTTTGAAACTTCATGGAATCCTCCTCATATTCCATTGAAGTTCATGTTGATTTGATCATATCTAGTCTCCAAGGACCATTAATTTGGGAGGAGAACTTAGTAAAATGAATACATATTCCTCAAGGATCATATGCTTGAGAGAGGAGTTAGATGTAGATTTTCATAGTTTAATTGTTAAATTCAAGAGAACCCAAATGTTCAAAAGTTCATACGATTGAGTAAGCCTTAGGATTCTCTTGCTAGATCTTCAAATATGAGATCTATGATGGAGATCCATTAAGGCTAAATCCATGAATCTCTTTGTATTTCATTACTTATTTTAATAATCATAATCATACTTGATCTTAATTCTCTCTAGAATCGTGTATCAAGCTTGATTCAAACTATGAATACTAATTCAACAATGGTGCAGTGAGTTCACTAACCAACTGTGATCAAAGATTTTTAATTAAATCATGGTACATTGGAATTGAATGAGACCAATTGGAGAGTGTTCATAACTCATATATGTATCACTAGAATTCTTGTTTTGATGAGACTTCATACTTAGGATTGTTTGGTCTTATGATTTGTAAACTAGACACTCTCTGTCCAAAATTTCAGAACAGTAAGTCCAATTTAAAATGAATAGATCAGAGCCTTAATCGAGCTTTCTTGACTTCCAATAAAATTTTCCATGAAGTTTAAAGTGTTAATAAGGTCTCCTAAAAAGAAGGAAGCAATTCAGGTTCTCTTGCTATTTTTAGAAAATCATACAAAAACTCTGGATAGAGAGTTGTAAATTTTTGAGTGATGCCTAGTTTTTACCCATTTCCCAAAGATTGAATCGTTCGATTTTCAATTTTCTTTTTGGGTTATAAACTAGACACACAGAGGCACAATATGCTCAAAAATCATTAAGATCAAACCGTTGGAAGTATGATATTTCTATTTTTGAAAGTCTGGTCTGCTCTTTGTAATTTTTGTAATTCTGTCACAGTTTTGATAAATCTTATTAACTCTAATCTAAATGGCCTCCTAAGGCATTGGGACTCAAACCATGTTTTAAATATTGATAATTGGTCTTAATCCAAGAGGCTAAGTGATCCAAATTAATGAAAAGTTCATGGTTCATTCCTATTCACGTCCATACATCCATCCATGCATATTGATACTTATGATTAGGACTAGTTCTTGATTCAAGTTGCACTTAATTGAACTTGGTTGAATATGATCATGGGTTCCTTATGATTATGTTGGGACTACATCACTACTATATGGACATTACATTGGCTCCTAGTTGAGACTTGTATATCTATGAAGGTGATGTGTTTCCAACTCTCTCCATGCTTGGTAGACTTGAGCTAGAATTTATGATGCATTATTATATCTTGTAAAGCATGTGGACTAACCTTTCTTTAATAGCGCTAATGAGGTACAATTTCTTGACCCTCTTATCTAGTCTACTTCATGATTTTATTGATTTTCGACTCCATGTGCAACATCTTAGCTTAGGTCTTGCCTTTTGTTCTAAGGTACTTTGTCATGTTATCATTCTAATTGTCATGCATACACTATTATTCTATTGATTTATGGATTTGGTTAAAGTCGAAGCCTTTCGAATAATGTGGGACTAAGATAGTCTGTGTGGAGATGGCTGGGACTAAGACAGGCCTACAGTTACTGCACTAATATACTACTCCATTTCGAGCGGGGCTGAGATGTTGTTGCTATAGAATTATACACATTTTGAGCTGGGCTAGTGTTTGAGGTTATAGTAAATACTCATCGGATATTTGTGAGATGTTAATTTGTAGGTAACAGGGAAGACACACAAGGGCATGAAAATGCATGCTAAAGTACTGAAACAAAAATGACTGGACATTTGGTTCTATTAATACATTGTTAACTGTACTGTTATTAATAAAACTAAAAATGATAGATTTTCTTTACTGGGCGTATAGCTCATGGTATTTATACCAACCACATTTCAGGGCCTAAGGATGGATAGCGAGTACGTGAAAGCTAGCATGTGGAATAGGGTGCAAAATGACGTAGTTTGTCATGTATAATAAATAAAAGTTTGAAAGCTAGTGTTGTAAAATAACTAGTTTGAGCAGAAAAAAGGTTGTGCAATATCATATTTTGAGTGACAAAGTAATGTATGATCTGCCACGTGCAATTCCCTTATCTGTCACTTCTCCATTTTCTTCCACAACAAATTATTATCTATTAATTAGGGGCGTGACAAATAGTCTTGGAGAGTTGAGCACATTGTTGCCCAAAATAAGTAAAGCTTTATCTATGTCATAGTTCTTTGATACTTGGACTGTCGTATATAAAGAAAGGGAATTGTTATTCACACTCCATAATTGAACTAATACACTCTATGGTACTAATAACATACTGTGCAGTACCATGCAGTTAATGCATTCTATGGAGTGCGAATAACAATTCTCCAAATAAACTGGTTGTGGATCGGTCATTGAAATAGTGATGTGAAGGAGAAAGAAAGGGGTGGCCCATTTCGGCATGTGACACGTGTCAACTTGGACACGTTTCTGACATGATCATGTCTACACGTATGAGTTGGTCGTGTAATTTTTGACGAATTAAAGTTTGCGTGTTGAATTAACTTTTTAGGCAGAGTATTGGGCCTGTTTGTCTATAACTTCTGCTTTTGTTTTTAGGTGAAAATTATCCAAGTAACTTTTAGTTAATTACAAATCTTTTGTGAACTCACATTCCAGCTATGAAACGCAGAAAGTAGTTTGGCTACTAATTTCGTTTTAGCTGTTGAAGTTCTACAATCACTAAATAACTCTAAAAGTTGTTTGCAAAAATGAGCGATATTTCCATAAGCTAACGAATATACTTAGAGCTAGTTTTAGTTTAGATGGAATGTTGAAAACAAAGACGTGCTTAGTAATTTAATTAAGTGCTGGGATAAAAATTAGTTTAGCCGACTCTATACTCACTGAAACTCTCTTAAACGAGTAAATATTGTGTATTACAGGGATATTATGTCATATCTGTAAGACTATAACGTTACTAACAAATTTGAAAATTTTACTGATGTGGAAAAAGTTTCTCCTAAAAATAGAGGAGAATTGTGCAAAGGAATAATTTATATTTATTTGACATACCATGTCAGCTCAATAACCGTAATAATTAATATTTTTCCTTCTTAAACCTAGGGATGCACTAAACAGCAAATTAATTGCCCACACCTATTGGACAGTTAATCATATTCATGCATACATAGAGTTGGGTAAACAATCATAGAACATGGGCCTACCATTTAGGGCTTTGTAGGCCTTAAGTCCAATCTATCCCGAGCCCAGCCCAGAAGTAATCTGTTATGGTCTCGGGAAAGCGGAACAACGTCCCAGAGTTGGTGGTGGTGGAGTGGAGGCGGGAGGTGATTGCTACGATATGGCGGAGATTAAGACTGTCGGAGTGGTGGGTGGTGGCCAGATGGGTTCCGGAATTTCACAACTCGCCGCCGTCAACGGCCTCGATGTCTGGCTTCACGACATGGACGCCGGAGCTCTCGCCAGAGCCACCAAATCAATCTCCACTTCCATCCAACGCCTCGTCTCCAAAGGTCAACTCTATCAGGTCCATTACCCATCTCTCTCTCTCTCTCTCTCTCTCTCTCTTCCATTTTTGAACTCTATTGGTTCGTTTGATGATCTACACACCAAATTGCTTGTATGTGGCCGGAATTTTGATGGGTTTTGTTATTTAATTCGTTTTGTAGAACCCAATTGGTCAATTGATTCAATTCAATGTTTTTTGGGTTTTGATTTAGTTGAAAGAAATTTAGTGTTTTTTTTTTTTTGCAAATCTTCCTTAACAGTCAGATGCTGATAATGCTCTCACACATCTCATGTATACCTCGAAGTTGGAAGATCTTCACTCTGCAGATGTTATTATTGAAGCCATATTGGAATCTGAGGATTTGAAGAAGTTGGTATTTTCTCAGCTAGACCGGATTGCTAAAGCTTCTGCTATTTTGGCATCCAATACAAGTTCAATCTCAATTACTCGTTTAGCATCTGCCACAAACAGGCCACACCAGGTCTCCTTCACAATTCTTATTTGTAATTCTAAATTATGCTACTTAGAGCATCTCCAGGGGTGTTATTGTGTAGGGGAAATTTGGATAGTTACCATATGGGTTGCTTGCAATGGTGTAGTTCGTAGGGGAAATTAGAATAGTGTATGGTAGGGGAACCTGAGTTTACCATTCCACTGATTTTTCTTACCCTACAGCGGAAAGGCTAAAAGTTTGCCATCCCACCCAAAAAGGGCAAAAATACTGCTGTCCCAGCCCAAACGGCATTCACATTGCTGGCAATGAGATTGGGTTGGGACGTTTGGGTGGTAGCAGGCAATGAGATTGCCGTCTGGATGAGTGTGGGTGGTGGCTGGCAATGAGAATGCCGTTTGGGAAGTAGCTGGCATTCTTTGTGCCGTTTAGCTAACTACACCACTGTGCGTCTTCCCACTTTCATATACAAACTTAGCCTAAATTTACCTACATTCTCTAACATCACTGCAGATGCTCTTACAATTTGTTGTGTTTGTATAGTTTGTTCATTCACTGCTTGGGTTTATGTTTTGATCAAGAGATGCTACTTTTTCATTTTTTATATTTATATTAGGGAGAGTCTTTGTTTGAATATTTGATGATGTTTTAATATAAGTTGTTTCGTGAAATTCCTATTTTCTTACATTCAACCTTATGTAGTGTGAGGACTGAGGGAAGTTTTATATATTTGGTGTCGCATTTTAAAGTTTCTTAACCCATAAAATTATAGCACTTGGTTATAAGTTCTGTCGATTCTACATTCCATGTTAAAAGTTTGATGATCCTGATCAAATAGGAACTAGAAATTAGTAAAACTACTTTTAGTCAATGGGTCTGCTCTTTGACCCTTGAGAGTACTTTGATCATCAATATAGGTAAAGGAGGCTTAGTATGCATCCACAAGAGAACTTTAGCTGGGTTGTAATAATCACTATGAATTACTTAATGCTCTATTTGGTTTGCCGATTTAGAGAAGGAAAGAAAAAGGAAAGAAAAACATGAATGAGATGTAGTCCCCTTATGTTTTCCCATGAGTTTTCCTTCATGTTTAAACAACCTTGAAAATTTAAACTTTTCAAAATACAATTGGAAAGAAAGAAAAAGGAATGGAAATGCCTCACAAGATTCAAAATGTTAATTCATTTCTTAACTTATTTTCTTTTCCTTCTTATTTTACTCGTCATTTTCCTTATTAACAAAACAAAGGAAAATATATTCCTCTATGTTTTCTTATCTTTTTCCTCGCTAAATCCGTTAACCAAACAAAGCCTAAAGGAACCTAGATTTTCACTGCTGATAATCCTATATTCCTATGTACACCTCTCCCCACTTGTCAGTGCAAATATAGAGTTAGGTGAGTAACATAAAAGCAACAATATCAAATCTACAAATTCCATTATAAGGCTCCTCCACAGGAATTATATATCCATATCCCCGTTCTTCATTCATGGAGTATCTGATCTGAGGTTTTATAATTTGTGTTTTCCTCGGGACACCAAACTTTGCGCTGTCCTATGCATCAATGTTGTACATTTCCATTATAAGGTACTATTTTTTATTAAATTTTTTTTGAACAAAGTGTGTGACATTATGAATGTGCGTTAGCTCGTGATGTGCATGTGCATATGCTTAGACATTTAATGTTCCTATATTTTCAGATATTTTATGTGTCTTGTGGTAGCTTGTGATAACCCATATTTTTACGCAATGATTTATGATATACTCCCTCCGTCCCATTTTATGTGTCCATCTTTCCTTTTTGGGATGTCCCAAAATTATTGTCCACTTTCCTAAATTAGTATGCAAATTTTAGTTAGTTTCTCAAACTACCCTTCCTTGCAATCAACACCAAAACAAAACAAAATAAGAAAGTGCAATGATTATGGGCAATTGTGGAAAGTAGGTGTAGATTCTTTTTATCCCCTTAAATAGTTAGATTCCCCAAGATGGACACATAAAATGGGACGGAGGGAGTATACATTACTTGTGGGACACCTGTGTGACATTAATTGATGCATTTTTAATAAGTCAGTGGTTAATATATGCCATATGGGTACATTTAAAGGATTCATATAGCCAACCCCCAATTGATTAGGACATAAGGCTTAATTCAATTTAATTGTTATTGGACACATTGGTTAAATTTAGTGAACCAAATGGTTACCACTTAGCACCTAGTGCAAGTGTGCAGATAAGGATTTGGCTTGGAACTTATCCTAATATCTAGTACTCATCAACCATGATTATCCAGTAATTGATTCACAAGATAAGAATAAATGCAAAAGGATAAGAGGAATAAATAAATGGATAGGTTTCAAATTGCTGTGGGTATTGTACTGACTTTATAATACATCAGTGTTTTGTTGATTTTGTACTCACAATTTAAGCATGAGGTGGCCCTTGAAAATTGATCCCAACATGTTGTAGACACCCCAATTTTGACCGGCCGTCGAATTTAGGAGAGCGTCACCTCCACGTCCAATGATGACAATGACCGAGAAATTCGAAGTATTCCAAGCTCTTCAGAAAATTCTCCAAAACGCGATAAAATTTCACAGAAAGACGGAAATACCAGGTATTCAGGAGAATTCAGGTATAAAACACAACTTTTGGAAAAGATATTCAAAAATAATTTGTTTCAAAAAGAGAAAAGACCTAAAAGGGGAATTTTGGTCAAAACCGGCACACGGCAGGCTTCCGCGGCACTCGGTGACTGCCGCACGGCAGTCACAGAGTGCCGTGCCGGCACTTGTCAAGTGCCGCCGCAGGTTTCTGACTGCCGTTCGCTTCCAAAGTCTGTATTTTGCAGAGCAATACGTATGCGCATGCAAATAAAAACAAAAACTGATAAAGTAAGACTGACAAAGTTGCGGCAATCCATTAATTGCCGCGGCATTTGGTGAATGCCGCGCGGCAGTCATGAAGTGCCGCAACGGCATTTGATGAATGCCGCAGCGGCAGTCACGGACTGCCGCGTCAGTGTCTGGACTGCCGCGCTGGACAGCAGTCTGCATAATTTCAGAAAGTACACATTGTACCAACTAATGAGGGAATTACACCTGTTTTTTACTCCGAAATTCACCAAAAATACCTGGTAATTTTGCTTATAAAAGAGAAGGGATCTTCCTAAAAGAGGGGAGACCAAGAAGAACACCAAGAGACATATTGGGAGAGAGAGCATATACTTCCATTTCACCAATATTTTTTAGAGAAAAAAAAGTGTTTAGAGAATTAGAGAGAAGAGCTTGGAAGATCTTCAAAGAAAAGAAAACTTTGAGGATAATTTGGAGGTGATCCTCTAACCATAGATTATTAGCTTATCTTTTCTTCTCATCTCTAGTCTTAAAATCTTTCATCATTTTCTTTGTTCCTCAAGTAAACTTAGGAGTTTCTTTTGTTTCCATGTTATTTTCTTCCATTCTCTTGTTTATTTTCTTCTCTTGAAGGTCTTAGAGATCTTCAATATCTCTTTTGACCTCTAGAGCATGATCTTTTGAACCCTATGTAGGCTTGTGCTTCACATAGGAGTCAAAGTTTGATCAATACTTCATAAGAGGCTCCAAGTCCACACCCATGATTTGGATCTTCTAAACTTGATGTCTTGAGGAATCCTTTCAATATTCTTTTAAGACTCATGAGTCATGGTCATGTCCCCCCTCTCCAATGACCATTAAAATGGTAGGAGAATGTAGTTTTGAAGTCTAAACCCATCTCCATGGTTTAGATTTCCCTATCTTATAGATTTCATGAAGTCTATCCATATTTCATTTGAAATCTATGAAGAATAAAGGTTTGTAGTCTCCCATGACCGTTCAGAAACCGACGATATTTGGGCAAAAGAAGAAATTGACCACTTGACTCGGTCTGGTAGGCACTTCAAGCCACATGAATTAGAGGAAGATCACCCGGGGAGAGAGCTGGAGAAAGGGAAAGGAAAGATGAATGAGGAAGAAGAAGAGGATAGAGTCCTCAAGCAGATGAAGAAGACTCAGGCTAACATCACTGTTTGGGGATTGCTGATTGCCTCCAAACGTCATAGGCAGGCGGTCCTAGACGCCCTTAATCAATCTGATGTGTCTATCGACACCACCCCGGAAGACCTCGTAGGGCTGATCAACAAAATTCCGACTTTGGCTATTGCTTTCTCATCAAATGACTTACCGCAGGGAGGGCCTATGCTCAATAAGCCTTTGTACATCACTGTTGAATGTTTGGGGAACACCGTACCTGCTTGTCTCGTTGACAACGGATCTGCTCTTAATGTGTGTCCTTTCCGCACAGCCAAACGAATGGGCTTGGATGAATCTTCTTTTGTGCCGTCTCAACAAAAGGTCCGGGCATATGATAACACCCAAAGAACAGTCATGGGCATCATCTTTCTTAACCTTGCTATCGGGCCAATGGATAAAGGAGCCGAGTTCCAAATCATCGATATCCCCGCTTCTTTCAATCTGCTGCTAGGAAGACCTTGGTTGGACAGTTTGGGCGCTATACCATCGACAATTCATCAAAAAGTTAAGTATGTCTGGGAAAACAAAGTCTGTGATATCCTCGGGGACAGTTGGGTTCGTCCGTCCGAAGCATCATCAAGTGCACCGGTTCTAGAATTACAGCTGCAAGAAGAAGAAGCAAAAATGGGAGGATTCGAGTTCATCAGCGTGATAGAAGAAGGAAAATCGGGAGAGTCCCTGCCACCCCACTTTGATCAATACACTAGTCCAGTCGTCGCCGGAATCATGAAGAAAATGGGTTTCTTTCCAGGATTGGGGTTGGGGAAGAATCTTCAAGGTCTGCCAGAGGCCCCAAGAATCCCTACTCAAACTCACACTCACGGTCTCGGGTGTCAGCCAACGAAGAAGGAGCTGAGAGCAAAGAAGAAGGACGTCAATGCGCCACTAGACCCTTACTTGAAGACCCTTAACGGGTATTTTGTGAAGGAAGGAGAAGATTTCCCCTTCTGTGGTTTCCCAGAACCATGGATGGACCAAAAAGACAAATGCATGAAGCCGGGGTTCGAGATCTTCTTCTCCCATGAATTTTCTGGGTACAAAGACCCATTTTTGCAAATGCCTGAAAAATCTGTTGATGCCAAGGACTGGGTTGGTATGCTGGACGGCCCTGCCATGAAAGATCTGCTAGGCGAAGGAAACGCAGAAGTCATGAAGCAGGATCCCGGAAAGACCAAAGGTGAATACATCGAGGGAATAGTGGAAGAAGCTGCCGAAAGTGAAGAAGGTGAGGAAGGAAGGGCTGAGGAAGAAGAGATGGAGAAAATCACCAAGACAGGAGGTCCGGAAGAATACTTCATTACTGGCCTGGGAGGAGAGCACAAGAAGGAGTGGGTTTTTGAGTCTAGTGATAGGTTCCCCCCACACCCAGAGTCTGTAATGGCCCAAATGAGGCGTCTTTCAATTTCTATGTCTGTTGTAATCACTCCAAAGAAAATCAATGAAAGTATGACTGATTCTGCCTACTCGAACGCGCTTAATGAATGTGATGAATGTGATGATCATGAAATACCTATTGAACTGCAAAAACTAATTGAAAAAGAAAAAGAATCTGCATGTAAAATCATTGAGGACACCCTAACAATTAATCTTGGAAATGAGAACAATCCTCAAAATGTCCTCATCGGCTCTACGCTTAGCAATAAAGAAAGTACAGAACTAATCAGTCTATTAAATGAATTCAAAGATGTTTTTGCATGGTCTTACAATGATATGCCAGGTATCGATCCAAAAATAGTCCAACACCACATCCCCCTCTTTCCTAATTCCAAACCCGTAAAACAAAAATTGAGGCGAATGAGGCCAGAATGGGCACTCAAAGTAAAAGAGGAAGTTGAAAAGCAATTAAGAGCTGGATTCTTGATGGTCACCGAGTATCCCGAGTGGATTGCCAACATTGTGCCTGTCCCAAAGAAGGATGGTCGTGTTAGGGTTTGCGTGGATTTTCGGGATTTGAACAAAGCAAGCCCTAAAGACGATTTCCCATTACCCCACATCGACGTGTTGGTTGATAACACTGCGGGACATGAGCTTCTATCTTTCATGGATGGGTTCTCCGGGTATAATCAAATCCTCATGGCTCCCGAGGATAGAGAGAAAACCACGTTCATCACTCCATGGGGAACATATTGCTATAGGGTCATGCCATTCGGACTCAAGAACGCGGGCGCAACCTATCAAAGGGCTGCCACCACTTTACTGCACGACTTGATCCACAGAGAGGTAGAGGTGTATGTGGACGATATGATTGTGAAATCCAAGGAGAGGGGAGGACACCTATAGAGGCTTTGAGAAAGTTCTTTGGGAGACTGAGGGAATTCAAGATGAGGCTGAACCCACAGAAATGCACGTTCGGGGTCACTACTGGCAAGTTGTTAGGATTTCTCATTACTCAGAGGGGGATAGAGGTAGACCCCACCAAGATAAAGGCCATAATCGAAATGCAGCCACCAAAAAATGAAAAAGAACTGAGGGGATTCTTGGGGAGAATACAGTTCATCAGCCGCTTCATTTCCAAACTCACCTTGACTTGCGACCCACTTTTCAAACTACTCAGAAAGGGAGAAAGGTTCAAATGGGACACCCCGTGTCAACAAGCCTTCGACAAAATCAAAACCTACCTCCAGAAACCACCCGTCTTGTCACCACCATCACCAGGGAAACCTCTGTTACTTTACCTCTCCGTGTTCGAAGATTCGATGGGATGTATGCTGGCCCAAGAAGGAGAAGAGGGGCGCGCGGAGAAGGCCATTTACTACTTTAGCAAGAGAATGGTGGGATATGAGTTAAAGTATTCGCCCTTGGAGAAGGCCTGTTGGGCCTTGGTTTGGTGTACCCGTCGCCTCCGCCACTATATGCTAGCCTTCCCTGTAATCCTGATATCCCGAATGGACCCATTAAAATACCTGTTCGAAAAACCCGTCTTGACCAGTAGGATTTCCCGTTGGACCATGATGCTGGCTGAGTTCGATATCAGATATGTCACCTCCAAGTCCGTAAAAGGAAGGGCCGTCGCCGAATTTTTAGCCGACCTCGCTGTAGAATCTGAGGATGAGGGAGACTTCAAGTTCCCAGATGAAGGAATAATGGAGGTCAAGGAGGAGTTGTGGAAAATGTACTTTGATAGAGCAGCCAACCAGTTGGGTTACGGGGTCGGAATCATTCTCATAGCACCAGACGGGGTCCCTACCCCATTAGCTGTCAAACTCAAATACGACTCAACCAATAATACCGCGGAGTACGAAGCCTGCATAATTGGGATGGAGGCGGCCTTAGCTTTGAAAGTCGGACGGATTGATGTCTTCGGAGATTCCAATTTGATCATATCCCAGGTCCGAGGAGATTGGAGGGTAAAGCATGAGAAATTGAGACCTTACCATGACTATCTAGAAAGCCTGAAAGCGCAATTCCGAAAGATTTCCTTTTACTATCTCCCTCGTGAAGAAAACCAACTAGCCGACTCTTTGGCTACCCTAGCCTCGATGATCCAAATCCCTTCCAAGGTTGCCATGATTCCGCTGTCCATAGAAGTAAGGAATCAACCGTCATTCGAAATGATCGCAGCCATAGAGAGAGAGGATGAAATGCCTTGGTATGTGGACGTGTGGAAGTTCATTAAAGAAGGAGAATACCCCGAAGGAGCCTCAGAAAAGGACAAGAAGGCGATACGACGATTTGCTGCTCAATTCGTGATCTACGCAGATAAACTATGGAAGAAGTCCTACACCGGGTATAATTTGGAGTGTTTATATGGAAGGGAAGCTAAGAGAATGATGGAGGAAATACATGAGGGAGTATGCGGGCCCCACATGAACGGGCACATGCTGGCGAAGAAGATCATCTGACAAGGGTACTATTGGACGACCTTGGACAAAGACTGCTGTGAATATGTTAGAAGGTGTCACAAGTGTCAGATTCATGCAAATTTGATGCACACCCCACCGTCGCAGCTCTATAGCATGACCACCCCTTGGCCATTTTCTGTATGGGGGATTGATATCATTGGTGAGATAGTTCCAAAGGCTTCCAATGGGCACCGGTATATAATCGTGGCGATCGATTATTTTACAAAATGGGTAGAGGCAGCCTCATACGCGACTTTGAAAGCCAAAGACGTGGTGAGTTTCATTGAGAAGAACATAATCTGCAGATATGGAGTCCCGAACGAGTTTATCTCCGATCATGGCAGCCATTTCCAGGGGGAAGTCATCCTGCTCTTAGAGAAGTATAAGATCACTCGCCATCAGTCATCCCCGTATAGGCCCCAGACGAATGGAGCAGTAGAGGCAGCGAATAAGAATGTTAAAGCAATCTTAGGGAAGACGACAGATACGTATAAGGATTGGCATGAGAAGCTGCCATTTGCCTTATGGGGGTATCGGACGTCAGTAAGGACTTCAACGGGTGCTACGCCATACTCGTTGGTCTACGGGATGGAAGCAGTCCTTCCAGTCGAGGTGGAAATACCCTCTCTCAGAGTCTTGACAGAATGTGAAGTGGCAGAATCAGAATGGATACAGGGAAGACATGAGGAATTGATGCTGCTTGATGAAAAGAGGCTGACAGCGATAAACCATACTCGTGGGTATCAGAAGAGAATAGCTCGTGCTTTCAACAAAAAGGTTCGCCCAAGGAAGCTTGCTGAGGGTGACCTGGTCCTCAAAGAACTAAAAGTGCCCGTTTATGACCCCAGAGGAAAATTCAAACCCAACTGGGTCGGACCATACATCATTAAGACTCTCCTCTCCGGAGGAGCAGCTTATCTTATGGACCTGGACGGGGTTGAATTTAAACAGCCAATTAACCTCGATCGCCTCAAGAAATACTTTGCTTGAAACCATTTCTTTCAAAACTTCCTACCTTGATGAACTACGCTTGACCTGATTCCCGCTAGGGGATACGTAGGCAACCAACTTGGTTCGGTCATTTCAAAAAAAAAAAAAAAAAAAAAAAAAAAAAAAAAAAAAGGTGCTAAACTAGGGGCAAACTGGCGTTTGCCCGGAATCACTTCGAAGCCTTAAAACCAGGGGCAAACTTCGTTTGCTAGCCGAAGAACCCAGAAATAAAACCATCCTTCAGGTCACCTGGCTGTCAGAATAAGTACTATAAAGAAACAAATAAGAATACATGGAAAAGAATGAGTAGAAAACAAAAAGCAAAATAGGGAGCCAGATAAAGACATTAAAGGGAGAATTCCTCATAAAAGATTAATCGAAAGGTTGAGCGCTTTGATTAAGCATGCTAGAAATTTCCCTAAAGATAACAACATCAGTCAATCACATTCGGAAAGCGTTAAAAAATAGGCAGGGTCCGTCAGAAAGTTTTGTGAAAGGGCCAACTTTTCTCTGTTCTCGTCTGTTTTATTGTGCACGTGTCTCATCAAGACTGTCTCACGACCAAGGCCTGGATCTCCAGAAGATACTGGACGGTGGGCACAATCGAAGCAGGGACCCTCGGGCACGGGGCAGCCATCCTACTCGACCAAGCCTCTATGAAAGCCTTCACGATGGGAGGACGCAGAGTAGAACCCCTGGTGAAATCAGCAGTCACAGATTCAGTAGTATCTTGCAAAAGTCCGAACTGACGGACAACTCGGTCAGGAATGTAGAAAGTCGTAGCATTTAAACCCGGCAGCCAGATGCCAGGACGCCCAGGGAGGCGTACAGCAACAGAACGATGAATCCACTGAGGGCAGATCCAGCAAATGTCACCAGAAGAGAGGCCTTGGAGCCAACCGAGCCATGCATTGGCAGATTGGAATAAGCAATGGACTTCCATGCGGTCGTAAGAAAATGGCCCACGAAGATGCGAGGGGTGAATGAAGAGATCAAGGCGTTCCATGAGCCAAACTTGCAGAACAAAAGGTGCCCCGGCAGATAACATAACCCCAGTAGCATGAGCATGGCCCAGCCCGATCAGAGTTTCACCAAGAATCAGCATAAGAGCACTTTTCATCTCCCTCAAACCACAGGCAATGGGTATAAGAATGTCAGAAGATGATTGGAATAGGAAGTAAGAGAGCATGGCAATTGACAAAGCACTACGTCGGATGATCTGGTACTCGCTATCATAGGGGTCCCCTATGGGAGCATAAACGGAGGCAAGGCGCTCAAAATCGATATGCCTGTCACAAATAAAGGAGCCCGCCGCATTTCGAGATATGTGGAGAAGAGTGACTAAGTCGCGAACATACCCAGCCTGAATCTGAGGAATCATCAATTCAGCAAAAGGATCAGTGTGGAGAACAGCGCTAAATTCCTCGAACAAAGGACAAATCTCCTGAAAGCCGAAACGAAAGACGTTGAGAGCAGGGTCCCAACACTGAATAGCAGCTCGAAGTAAGCCCTCGTTCAAATTCATGCGTCGGAAAGAGAAGAGATCGTTCAATCTAAAGCATTCAAAATTGAGCTTTTCAATACCTGAGAGAGTATCCATCCATGGGAAGAGAATTTGGGAGCTAATGGGGCCATTTGAAAGGAAGATGGAAAGAGAAAGAGATGTTTTGCGGAATGTTAGAAGAGGAGGGGTATAAGTAGGGAAATAAAGCTGCCCACTAGATCGCGGCACTCGATAAAGTGCAGCGGCACTCCATGAAGTGCCGCGCGGCAGTTCGTGAGTGCCGCACGACATTCACTGACTGCCTTTGCGGCATTCGTTGAGTGCCGCGGAGGCTTAACCGAGTGCCGTTCTGAGTTTTTTATTGGCCAGAATCTGTTTGTAACACGATCAGCCCACCTGCAAACAGAAAATTAATTGAGAAGCAATAAAACGTGCGCATCATGCGGCACGTGCAAATACATACATTCATTCATTCATTCCATTCATTTGTATATATCAAATAAGTAAAAGAAGCAGAAGCATTCAAAGATAGAAATAAAATCGGGACCAAGCCATGGTCCCACATACGGTGAATAAGCAGAAAGCATAATGAAATGTAAAGCATCTATCCTACCAAATAAAAGGAAGCAGCCATCAAAGAATAAAACATGTATATACAGTCATCCACCAAAATATAAATTCTCCCACAAACTCTCAAAAATGAAAAAAGTAATAAAAATAACAAAAGCAGAGTCAGCCGCGACCCCGACCCCGGCTACGAGTCTGACGAGTCATACGTCTGAGAGGCTCCTCCTCTGACTCAGTCCCGCTGCCGCCATCAGTCCCACCGTGTCCGCCGCTGCCGCCGCCTCGGCCTCTGCCACCGCTGGTGCCCTCGCCGCCACCTCCGCCACGTCCAGCACCGCTACCTCCGGGAGTATCGCTGAGAGGGACGCCGAACTACTGAAGCCGCTGCTGGAGCCGCCCCACCTGCTGAGACAGGACTCTATTCTCCTCCATCTGGAAGAGAAGGGATGAGTCCAGAAAATTGTTGAAAAGGCATTTGGAATGCTAAGAATATGGAAAGGGTAGAAGATCATACCTGGGCCCTCAACTGAACCGCAGCAGTCGCCCGAGCTCCCTCAGCCTGAAAACAAGAGTCAGGAACAAAGATCAGTAAAAAGAGATACGATCCCAGTCAAAAGTAGAGAAGGGGATAAAATTTCTTACCATCCACTCGCGCCCGAGAACCCACTGTCGCACGCTGTGGGCATACGACAGGCCCTCCTCCGCGTAAGCACGCGGGACAAGGTCGTAGTGAATAGGAATGGTGGGGGCGCCCTGCGAAAGTCGGGGGATCGTCGTCACGTGAGGCTCGCCAAATGAGACAATCGACATAGTCCAGTCCCACTCAGGTAGGCCAGGGGGACGGACCGCAGCAGGGACATGCTGCAAACAAAGTTAATAAAACATGGGTGAAGAGTAAAAAGAAGAATTTACAAAAACAATAAAGGAATCATTTACTCACCCGAGTCACTTCCATCAGCGGGAAGTTCGGCATCAGCTTGGCGGCACGAAAGGCCGCGTATCCGTCAGGGTCGTCCAAGAAGCCGTGAATACCGAAGCCGGCTAGAGCAGCCGAGTAGTCACCGCCCTGAAGTGTGTCTGTAGCCCTCATAGAGTCGGGAGGAGGGAACGGCACAAAGAATCTGGGAGCCGCTATAGACTGCCTGGTCACCCTCTCTCCCAAGTACCACGCCATGCCCTCTGACCTACCATCGAGTAGCAGTCTCATCGGGTCATACCCGGCCGACTCCTGAATCCCCGCGCTAGCCTCGGGTAGCGCCCTGAGCCACGGCTGCCACTGTACATGCTCCTCCCGTAGGTTCGTCAGGAAATTCCTGAACGAAACAAAGTCATGAGCCCCGGTCTTCCGCCCGACCCTGTCCTTCGCCCACTTCAGCCCCTGGGGCATGATGAGGGCGTCAGCAGCACGTGTCTCAGGAGACATCATACGGAGATACTCATGGGACCAAATCTGTAATAAAAAGAGAGAAAGAAAAGAGAAATTAGTATCGCAATGTAAATAAATTTCTGAAAGTAAAATAAGCGATGGAATGTAAAAAATAAATAAAATATATATGTACCTCCCACGCTCTCCAATACCCGCCGGTAGCTGTCGACTTGCCCCGGGAGATGACGCTTATGTGACTGTACAGGATAGCTAAACCTGTACCACCCCAATCAAACTCGGTGACCCGATCCAGATGCTCCAGCGACGCCACCAGGGGAGCAGAAATCCGGTCGCCCTTGGTGCTCAACAAAGAGCACCCCAGCACGTACATCAAAAAGCCGCGGGCCATCTGCTCATCCGAAAAGCCGGGTTTTCCCCGGAAAGTATCCATGAACCACCGAGCTGTAACCAGGGCCTCCTCCGGGACCACTCCTAGCAGCGGCTCCATCTGATCCCACTCCTGGTCCGTGAGGTGCCGCAGGGGCTCTCCCCCGAATGGAATCCCCGTAATCATCGAGAAGTCCAGCGGGGTCAACGTCATCTCGCCGAAGGAAAAGTGGAAGGTACTCGTGGTATCCCACCACCGCTCGGCCAGCGCATGTATCTGCTGCAAGTCGTTGGAGCTCTTCGTCAAGAGTTTGACGAAGTCTCCAAAACCCGCTGCGTCCACCAGACCTCTCACGGTCGGGCTCAGCTCGGTGTATCACTCATGGCCATGTGCAAGGCTGCCGTGGCCCTTCAGCACTTTGGGCTGCAGCTGCAAGAAAGAATCACAAGATTTGTTGTCAGAGAATAAATAAAAGGAGAAAGCAATGAAGAAGGAGATAAGTAATAAATAAAAGAAAAGAAAGTATAGAAGTGTTCGCATAGGATTTCACAGGAAAGACATTCGTTTGCAATTTAAGAGAAAATGAATAAAAGGAAACGCTCAGAATTTTAACAAGGTTTAAAAAAAAAAAAAAAAAAGAGAGAAAGAGTAGTTTTGTCCACCTACTTTGGAAAACATGCATATACAAGTTTTAAAGGAGATTTTGGGCCCGAGTCTGGTTGCAAAAAGGAATGCGGGATTGCAAATATTCACAAATCAATCATTTTGAATAATAAAATGGCATTAAGAAAACTCGCCGGGACGGTAAATACAGGAAAAGGTTCGTGATTTCATTTCTACGAGCATTGGATTTCGTTATTCACAAGCAATGTTTGAGATTTCGATTAAATGGTTTTCAAAAGTCGTTGAACAAAATCAAAAGGGAAAATAAAGGATAAATCGAGCATAGAATTCATTTTCTATTTTATTTATTTATTTTTCAAAAGTTCACGAGAAATAAAAATAATAAAATTTGAATTCCTTTACGAAAGGCATGGAATAAGATATTCGAGACGCTCGAGGGCGCCACAAACATGACATTTGGAATAGGGTATCTAAAAGTGGTGACAATCCTACGTTACATTCACAAGGAAGATATACGGGAAAGAAATACGAGAAATAGACAAAAGGGAAGCGTTTACCTCGCGCTTGAACGCGCGGACGGACAAATGCTCATCAGGGTCTCTCAATAAGAGAGTAGCATCTGGATGATGGGTGGCCGTGTACTTGGCCTTCTTCTTCCTAGAACCACTCGCCATAACCTGTCAAAAAAAAAAAACAAGAAAAGAAGAAAAAGGGAGATTCGCACGTTAAAATTCGTGAAAGTTCAGGAAAACAATGAAATAAAAGAGTTTAACCGAACCATGATCTAGCGGAACTTACCTGTGGACGTCGTAAATCGATATCGAAGCGGAAAAGAGGATGAGAGAAAATTTCTTCAGAGAGATTTCGAGGTGGAGAGAGTGAGAGAATGAGAAAATGTGTTGAATCCCGGCGGTTTTAACCACTGCCGCTCAAACGCGACACTCAAATTTCCGTGCGCGGCAGTCAGTCAACTGCCGTGCGGCACTCTCCGAGTGCCGCAGCGGCATTCCGTGAGTGCCGCGCGGCAGTCACGGACTGCCGCAGAAAGCCGCGTGTGCCGCGATTATGGCGGTTCAAAGATATTTGCATTCCCCCCAAAAATTCAAATCAAGTCCCAAAAATTGAATTTGAGGCCCCAAAAATTGCCCTCATTGCACTTTTGGCCCTTGGGGTCGTTTCATAGGTACACTTTGACTACAAATTTTGGGGTTTCAAAAATATTCGAGCCCGTGGGCCCCCCCTTTTTGAAAATTGGAGATATTTGAGCCTGTGGGCCCGGATTTATATTCCCGGTTTTCGCAACGGACTTGCGATTACCCCTCTTTTGGAGAATATAACGTATTTATATTCCCGGTTTTCGCAACGGACTTGCGATTAACCCTCTTTTGGAGAATATAACGGATTTATATTCCCGGTTTTCGCAACGGACTTGCGATTACCCCTCTTTTGGAGAATATAACGGATTTATATTCCCGGTTTTCGCAACGGACTTGCGATTAACCCTCTTTTGGAGAATATAACGGATTTATATTCCCGGTTTTCGCAACGGACTTGCGATTACCCCTCTTTTGGAGAATATAACGGATTTATATTCCCGGTTTTCGCAACGGACTTGCGATTACCCCTCTTTTGGAGAATATAACGGATTTATATTCCCGGTTTTCGCAACGGATTTGCGATTACCCCTCTTTTGGAGAATATAACGGATTTATATTCCCGGTTTTCGCAACGGACTTGCGATTACCCCTCTTTTGGAGAATATAATGGATTTATATTCCCGGTTTTCGCAACGGACTTGCGATTAACACTCGTGATCAAATCAAAAGCACTCTTATGACTCCTGTGACAGATTCTCAATAGATAATCTTCCCTGACTAACACGCCACGAAATGCACGTCATAAGGAAAATGTGATAAGCATGACATTTACATAACCAGGTTAACTCAGACAACACCATTGCATAGCACGTGCATCACGACAGGATAGGTGCATCCATCCGTGTGACTATTTGCGTCTGTGAATGATCAACCCATGCCTGAACTACGCTTTGGTCTGATTCCTGACGGGGATACGTAGGCAGCTCGTCAGGGAGCCCGACCAATTAGGATTCCGCTGCACGCCCGTTTTGCAACGCATTTTGTTTTCGCCTAAATTCGACAGTCAGGTCAAAGGCTTGTCTTCACACAGGTTTTGACATTCACTTATGGAACGCGTTGCTCCACAAGCTCTGTCAAAGAGGGGCAAACTGTAGACACCCCAATTTTGACCGGCCGTCGAATTTAGGAGAGCGTCACCTCCACGTCCAATGATGACAATGACCGAGAAATTCGAAGTATTCCAAGCTCTTCAGAAAATTCTCCAAAACGCGATAAAATTTCACAGAAAGACGGAAATACCAGGTATTCAGGAGAATTCAGGTATAAAACACAACTTTTGGAAAAGATATTCAAAAATAATTTGTTTCAAAAAGAGAAAAGACCTAAAAGGGGAATTTTGGTCAAAACCGGCACACGGCAGGCTTCCGCGGCACTCGGTGACTGCCGCACGGCAGTCACAGAGTGCCGTGCCGGCACTTGTCAAGTGCCGCCGCAGGTTTCTGACTGCCGTTCGCTTCCAAAGTCTGTATTTTGCAGAGCAATACGTATGCGCATGCAAATAAAAACAAAAACTGATAAAGTAAGACTGACAAAGTTGCGGCAATCCATTAATTGCCGCGGCATTTGGTGAATGCCGCGCGGCAGTCATGAAGTGCCGCAACGGCATTTGATGAATGCCGCAGCGGCAGTCACGGACTGCCGCGTCAGTGTCTGGACTGCCGCGCTGGACAGCAGTCTGCATAATTTCAGAAAGTACACATTGTACCAACTAATGAGGGAATTACACCTGTTTTTTACTCCGAAATTCACCAAAAATACCTGGTAATTTTGCTTATAAAAGAGAAGGGATCTTCCTAAAAGATGGGAGACCAAGAAGAACACCAAGAGACATATTGGGAGAGAGAGCATATACTTCCATTTCACCAACATTTTTTAGAGAAAAAAAAGTGTTTAGAGAATTAGAGAGAAGAGCTTGGAAGATCTTCAAAGAAAAGAAAACTTTGAGGATAATTTGGAGGTGATCCTCTAACCATAGATTATTAGCTTATCTTTTCTTCTCATCTCTAGTCTTAAAATCTTTCATCATTTTCTTTGTTCCTCAAGTAAACTTAGGAGTTTCTTTTGTTTCCATGTTATTTTCTTCCATTCTCTTGTTTATTTTCTTCTCTTGAAGGTCTTAAAGATCTTCAATATCTCTTTTGACCTCTAGAGCATGATCTTTTGAACCCTATGTAGGCTTGTGCTTCACATAGGAGTCAAAGTTTGATCAATACTTCATAAGAGGCTCCAAGTCCACACCCATGATTTGGATCTTCTAAACTTGATGTCTTGAGGAATCCTTTCAATATTCCTTTAAGACTCATGAGTCATGGTCATGTCCCCCCTCTCCAATGACCATTAAAATGGTAGGAGAATGTAGTTTTGAAGTCTAAACCCATCTCCATGGTTTAGATTTCCCTATCTTATAGATTTCATGAAGTCTATCCATATTTCATTTGAAATCTATGAAGAATAAAGGTTTGTAGTCTCCCATGACCATCAAATGGTAGGAGAAATGGTTTGGTTCAACTCAACTTCATAGTTTAATAGTTGGAGTTACCAAATAAAAGTTGAACTAGCAAAATAAAAACAGTGAATCCACAAACTGTTTTTGATCAAAGATTTTTAGTTCGAAATCTAACCGTTGAAATTAAGTGAAACCAACGGGAAAGTGTCAATAACACATTGTTCTACCACTGTAATTTTTGTTTTGAGGTGGTTTCATGTTTAGAATGGTTTGATCATGGTTTTTGTGAAGCAACAATAATCTGTCCGGAATTTCAGAATAGTTTCAGAACAGCAACACTCTTTTGAAATAATTAAATCAGAGTTCTAACAAAGTTTCTATGACCCAAAATAATTTTTTCCAAGTAGATTAATGTGTTAGGAAGTCACCCTAAAAAGAACAAAGCAATTCTGATTTTTTTACTATTTTTAATAAATCGTGCAAGAATTCTGGACAGGAGATTGTAAGATGCTGAGTGATGTCTAGTGTTTTCCATATTCCCGGAGATCTAACCGTTGAAACCTTGATTTTCTTTTTGGTTTGTAAACTAGACTCACAGAGGCATTCTGTGTCCAAAATTCACCAAGATCAAACCATGAGAGATGTGCTTTTTATTTCTTTTAAGTTCTGGTCTGCTCTCTGCAATTTTCGGAGTTTTATGACACATTTGACTTGTTTTGTAAATAAGGATCTAAATGACTTCTTTATGATCTAGGGCTTAAACCATGCTTTAATAATGATTAGTTGAGCTTGAATTCAAAGTTTAAGAGTATTTCATAGTTTATCCTGGTCCATGTACATATTCATCCATATGGTTTGACACTTATAATTAAGACTTATTTGCTTTGGATTTAATTACATTAGATAGATGTAAGCTAGAAATTTAGGATTGTTATTTCTAATATCGTATTTTGCATATCATGTGGACTAACCCTTTGTTTTGTAGCGCTATTAAGGTACGATTTCTCGATCCTTCTCTAGTTTATTAAATTTCTTGATTTTATTTGATTTTTGACCTTAATGCGCGACACCTTAGAATTAGGTTTTGCCTTATGTGTATATGTGATTAGAGACTCTTTTAGGATATTCTTTTGTTCGCATGCATTGCACGTTTATTATCGCTGCTGGATCCCGGGTAAGTTCACTTGTTCTCTATTACATATCATATCGCTTGCTACCTGAATTATGTGGCTTTTGAATGATATTTTGTCAATTGCAATTTTACACCCTTTGGACATGCTTTTGTGATGTATATGTATATATTTATTAGTTGAGGGCATGCTTAGATTAATAAATTTGATTAAAAGGATGTTGAGTAGAGGCCTATCGCAAGATAGGATGAGAGAGGGTGTTTTAGTCCGACGGGCTCCTTCCTCTCTCATTCCATAATCCCCGGACCTAGTTAATCTTTGGTTTCGCAAAAAAAGATCAGTTTGCTTTTAAAATGGTTTCTTAATTTTCCTTTTAAAAATTAAGTGGCGACTCATTTTGTTTTAGAAATTGATTTTGAAAAGCTGTGGGTAAGTCAACCTGCGATATCCACACATGTTTGTGTGTATGAGTCACTGTATGGGATGTTGTCTTTGCCATGTAAGGACAAGGAAATATAAATATATGGTCTACGTACATACGGAGAGAGATATATTTTATTTTTAAACCAGATGAAGCTCTATATATATAGACGCAAAAGTAGAGGAGGCTGGGGGGAGGGAGCCGGAGCCCACGGCTGGTAAGCGTAGAAGAACTGAAGTGTGTTTGTGATCTCAACCAGAGGCTCCAGGGAGCATGGTTAGTGGGTGAAGATGGAAGAAGTAGACTAAACTCAAATCAAAGCACTGTGTATAATAGTTGTAATTTTATGAACTACAATTGTGACAGGCTAGTTATGTAAATTATGACACCGTTTTAGCGAAGGGATAATGAGAAAATCCTATTGTATTTGAATGGGATACGAGGTGTGACAGAAATAGTATTAAAGCCTATTCCAGCCAGTAGTGTGGGATTGAGTGTACGGTGTGACGAATAAAGTTGGTGATAAAAATGGGTACGATGCTTAGTTCCACATCGCCTGGGGAATTAGTGAAGGTGTTTATTTAGTACTAGATTTGGTTTGTTATTTAAAATAATTGTTTCAAATATTTGGAATTGTTTACAAAATGATTTTCATTTTAATTTCATGGACGAAATTTCTAAAAGGTGGGGAGAGTGTAATACCCCGAACCAAATTTACATATTTTTGTTAACTGTGACTTTGTAGTTATTAGTTAATTCTAAAAGTCAGGGAGATGAGACGAAACACTTTGTTGAGTTATTTTTAAATTATGTGCTTGGTGCAATATATATAGGGAATTGCTATGTACACCGCTAATTTTGCTATGTACACCGCTCACCTTTATAAAAGTGAGAATTTTTAGAAGAAAAATAATTAGAATAAAGGAATTTGAGTGTACATAGCAAATACACGAGTGTACATAGCAATTCCCTATATATATGTTAAAGGGTAAATATGTATATGTGTAACGTAGCGCTTAGTGATTATGTGGTTGTCCCACATCAGTTGTATGTAACTATGTAAGTAGTGTAGGTTGGTCTAAAGCCTATAAATAGGCTCTCTGTATTCTTATTCTGTTATGTTGAATACAAGATATTCCCATCACTCTTTATCTTTTCATGGTATCAGAGCCTCCCGAATATGGGATTGCTGATTTCTCTTCCGCCTTCTTTGTGATCGAGAAGTTCGGATAATTTATCTCTCTTGAGATTTTTTTTCCTTTCCCTTTTTTTTCCCCTTCATTTCCATTAAAAAAAAAAAAAAAGAAAAAAAGGAAAAAAAAGAGGAAAACCCTAGCCGCAGCAGCCTCCCACTGCCTCAGCTCTACCCACAGCTCCCCCTCCCTTTCGGCGATTCTTAGACCTCCGGTCTCTTGAGATTTTTTTTCCTTTCCCTTTTTTTTCCCCTTCATTTCCATTAAAAAAAAAAAAACAGAAAAAAAGAAAAAAAAAGAGGAAAACCCTAGCCGCAGTAGCCTCCCACTGCCTCAGCTCTACCCACAGCTCCCCCTCCCTTTCGGCGATTCTTAGACCTCCGGCGACCCCAATCCCGGCCTTTCCGACCTTAGGCGACCCCTTTTCTCTCCGTCACAAGCTCCAGTGCCCCTTGATCTCACAGCCTAGATCTCTGCTGACCTTCTCTTCCTCCGGCGACCCTCGTCGGACCCTGCAACAACTCCGGCGACCTTTTGTTGCCCCGTTTGGTTCAGATCTGCTTGTTCTTGTGCTGTAGTTCGATGGAAACCAAATCTCTCACTCAACTCACTACTCGTAAGTTGAATGGTAATAACTTTCTTCCATGGTCCAATGCTATTACCATGTCCCTTATTGGTTTAGGCCACAATGCACATCTTACTGAGTCTCCACCCATTGATGAAAAAGCAGCCAAGGCGTGGAAACAATTGGATGCTCAACTTGTGACCCTTATCTGGAATTCCATGGAACCAGAAGTTGCCGATTTATGCAATCTCTTGGGATCTGTTAAGGCACTTTGGGATTATCTCCATCTTTTTTACTCTAGTAACTTAACACGGATGTATGATTTGTCCTCTCAGTATTTCAAGCTAGAGCAGAATGATTTATCTGTTACTGATTATTTTGCTGCTATGAAGCGGTTACACGAAGAGTTGAATACTATTTGTCACGCCCCGTAACGGCAAAAATAGAGAAAATAAATTTCCTTTTTGGGTCCAAAGGCAGTGACTGGTGAAGTCACACGATTGTCCATACCACACAGTACTAAGGAACAATAAGTAAAGGAGATGACAAGAATGGAATCTTAGTTCTGGTTAGCAGATAACTTAATAACAAAAAGGAGGTTACTAACTATTACACATCAGAGTCTCGAATCAAAATAAAACATAGCGGAAGTACAAATGTCAATGCAACATATGCCTGATTACAAAAGGTCTGGAAAGCAGTAAGGATAATCAAACTATAGTCTAGTCTAATCTTCTGTTGGCGTAGAGGTAGTCATCGGCGTAGTAGTCCTCTTCTGCCTGACCTCTTTCGGGGTAGTCCTCCGCAGGGATATCGTTACTGGCATAGTAGTCCTCGTCTGCAGGTCCTTCACCTGTATAGACATAACCAGGGTGCGCTGGAACATGGAAATGTCCAGCGGTATGAACGCCGTCAGCTTAATGAAAGCTGAGTGAGTTAGATAATAACAGAGTATCAACTATTGAAGTTATTACTAGTTATAAACGATAACCATTAAGATTCAGTAATGGTAACTCCTTTAATCAAACCGATGATCCGATTACTAACGTCTTACTCATTTTAAGATCGACAATACATTATGATAGAAGAACAGACTCGACAGTAGTTCACTCTTAAGGATACACCATTGAAGTTATTACTAGCTAGCGATAGGAGGTCTACTACAGGGTACTGCGTACTTGGAGGAATCTTGTGTTCTGGAAAAGCAAGAAGCAAACTGTTGTTGCTAGATCTAGTGCCGAGTCAAAATATAGGGCTATGGCGCATACTGCTTGTGAGATAGTATGGATAAAGCATTTGTTGGAGGAACTTGGGTTCATTCAGTCCGAGCCTATGAACCTATTTTGTGATAACCAGGCAGCGGTTCATGTTGCTTCTAACACTGTGTTTCATGAGAGGACAAAACACATTGAAGTTGATTGTCACTTTGTTCTTGAAAAGCTCCAACAGACAGTGATTAATACAGTTCATGTTAAATCTGCAGACTAATTAGCAGATTTGTTTACTAAAGCATTGGGTGGGACACGTGTGAAATATATTTGTAACCAGCTGGGTGCATATGATATGTATGCTGTAGCTTGAGATGTTAAAGGGTAAATATGTATATGTGTAACGTAGCGCTTAGTGATTATGTGGTTGTCCCACATCGGTTGTATGTAAGTAGTGTAGGTTGGTCTAAAGCTTATAAACAGGCTCTCTGTATTCTTATTCTGTTATGTTGAATACAAGATATTCCGATCTCTCTTTATCTTTTCAATATATTATATGTGTATATACGTGTTGTGTAATTAGAGAATAGTGTGGTTAGTAGAAGAGAGAATGAATGTCAAAAGGACACCTAGCTAGATTTTATCATTGTTAGACACCTGGGTAAATCCATGCATGTCATGGACTAATTTGGGTTTATCTCTACATCATTAAAACACAACGGAAAAGGGGAAATTAGAAAGGAAAAAAAAAAAAAAGTATAAATAAAAAAATAAAAAATAGAGAGGGTTTAGGGACTGCCGAATTATTGGAGTTGGGGTCTTTTGATTGTTTCATGATTTTGACATTCTTTTGTGGTACACAATTTGGAGAAACCAATTAAGGCCATGTTTGGCCTTGGGTTATGACCAATGGAAGTGTTTGGCTAGAACCACTAAGGCTGTGCTTGAGAAATTTGGTCAATTTTATTTTTAGGTACGGGGTTGTGTACAAGATGCTCTAAATCTCCGAAGTATTTTCTGTGTTATTCCTATTTGTACTCTCCTTGTATTATGTTGTCCTTTTATGGAATCCATGAATTTCTGGTAAGTATATTGTTAAGGAATTATTTTTGCTAAATGCCATGGAACTGATGGGTACATCGGCAAGAAGCACCTGCTAATAGCCAATAGTTTTGAGAGGGGTCCGATGTGGCTTGCTAAAGGGTGAGGTGAGAATGTGACTCTTGCTATGTTACCAAGAGGAACCTGATATGCTATGGGGTTGAGCGAATAATTTATGAGATGATATCGATTGTGTATAATTTCTGTTATTCGTCATATTTTTGGAACATTTATTGTTCTTGTCATTTTGTGTACTTCCCTGTGTGTTATTGTAGATGCAGGTGACACTGGTAGTGTGGACACGGGTTGGTGGTGAACCAAGCACCAAGGTGGTTTGGTCACAGTGATAGGTTGTATATGAGGTCGTTGCATGTACATAGCACATATTATCTGCGCAGATGCTATAGTCCAATGGATACATAATGCTGAATTCATGTGAATAACACATTTGATAAGGTCAAGGCCTTAAGTTGTTTAAAAAAAAACAAACTGTGGTATGTTGAGATGGCTGGTACTAAGATAGTCCTGCAGTTAGCGTACTAATATACTATTCCATCTGGGTTGGGCTGGTGGATGGTATGCACCCTCTGGGCTGGGCTGGGCTGGGCTGGGCTGGGGGTGTGTGGTCATGTGATGGCTGGGATTAAGGTAATCCTGCGGTTAGTGCACTGATATACTAGTCCATTTCGAGCGAGGCTGGGGTGCTGTGGCTGTTAGAATATAAGTATTGGTATTAGTGGTTTATGGGTATTTCTATAATTGTTTTTTATTAATATATATATATATATATATGTGTTGGCTAACCTAATTAGGTTAATCCTTATCTTTTTCTCTATTCTCTCTTTGAACATGGTATCAGAAGCCACCCGAATAGGCTTCTCTGCGCCGCACACCACCACCATCACAACCACAGCACTGTTCACGCAGTTACTGTTCACCGAAGGCACTGTTCATGCAGAACTATTCATCAAGCACTATTCATGATCTAATTTCTTCACTTTCTTGCACTCCAACCGTAAGGGAGCATATTCACATACATCGGAACTCGATTAGGCAATTTTGAATGGTTGTTTCTTCGTTCGTGTTGTCTCGGTCCCTTTGTGGACCTTATTGGTTAGTTCCGTTTGAGTTTATTGGTGTTGATGTTGCTTCTTGTTCTTTGTTAGTATTTTTCCTTTGTTATTGGGTATAAGACTCCTACTGTTTTTGGTTGATATGGCGGACAAGAACGTTCTATTTCTTCGTCCGATGTTGTGAGTACGCAAATTATCACTACTAAGTTGAATGGGTCCAATTTCTTCTTGTGGGCTCAAGCTATGAAAGTCGCCTTAGGGGCTAGGAAGAAGTTGAAATATATTGAGTCTGTTGCTCTTGCTAAGGATAGTAAGGATTATGAAGATTGGGTGTCTACGAATTATGTGGTTATGTCCTGGTTGTGTAATAGTATGTGTAAATGTGTGGAATCACAATATATTGAATGAATAAAAAGAAGATTACAAGAGCCTATATATAGGCTTCCAACACCTAGACAAAATCACTAACTAAGCGATGTGGGACAACACATATACAGTAATACACACTATTAACACTCCCCCTCAAGCTGGAGCATATATGTCATATGCACCAAGCTTGTTACAAATATATTTCACTCGAATCCCTCCTAATGCTTTAGTAAATAAATCGGCTAACTGATCGGCAGACTTCACATGCACTGTATGAATAACATTTTCCAAAAGCTTCTCTCGAACAAAGTGACAATCCACTTCAATGTGCTTTGTCCTTTCATGAAAAACGGGATTAGAAGCAATATGAACTGCAGCTTGATTATCACAAAATAAACTCATTGGAGTAGTTTGAGTAAACCGAAGTTCCTTTAATAAATGCTTCATCCATACTAGCTCACAAGTAGTGTGGGCCATTGCTCTGTACTCCGATTCTGCGCTAGACCGAGCTACCACGGTTTGTTTCTTGCTTTTCCATGAAACAAGGTTGCCCCCAACGATAACACAATAGCCAGAAGTGGATCTCCTATCACCAGGAGAACCTGCCCAATCTGCATCAGTGTAACCTTCAACTCGTATGTGACCATGGTCTTTGTATAACAAACCACGTCCTGGAGCACCTTTGAGATATCTCAAAATGTGCATCACTGCATCCCAATGGGTTGTTCGAGGACAATCCATAAACTGGCTAATCACACTCACAGCGAATGCAATATCAGGTCTAGTTACTGTTAGATAATTTAGCTTCCCTACTAGACGTCTGTACTGTCCTGGGTCATCAATGAGCTCTCCCTGATCTGGTAACAACTTAATATTAGGATCCATAGGAGAATCCAAGGGCTTGGATCCTAACATGCCTGTTTCAGAGAGGAGATCCAGAACATACTTTCTTTGAGAGAGACAAATCCCTTCACTAGATCTAGCTACTTCAATGCCCAGAAAGTATCTAAGTTGTCCCAAGTCTTTAGTTTGGAACTGCTTTTGCAAGAAGTGCTTCAACTCCTGAATTCCCTTGGAATCATCTCCAGTTATAACAATATCATCAACATAAACAACAAGTAGGATTTTACCTGCCGAAGAGTGCTTATAAAAGACAGAATGATCAACACCACACCGCTGGAGACCAAATTGTGCAACGACTTCACTAAATCTTCCAAACCAAGCGCGAGGGGACTGTTTCAGACCATATAGGGACTTCTTCAACCGACAAACCATACTAGACTCCCCCTGAGCAACAAACCCAGGTGGTTGCTCCATATAAACCTCCTCCAAAAGAGTGCCATTGAGAAATGCAATTTTGACATCTAACTGATGTAACGGCCAGTGATAAGTAGCAGCAAGAGAGATAAAGAGACGAACGGAAGCAATCTTGGCAACCGGAGAGAACGTCTCGGAATAATCAAGACCATAAACCTGAGTATAGCCCTTGGCAACAAGACGTGCTTTCAATCGATCAAGGGTACCATCAGGATGCATTTTAACAGTAAAAATCCAACGACACCCAACCACAGATTTCCCAGAAGGAAGAGGTACCAATTCCCAAGTACCAGTTTCTGTCAAGGCAAGCATCTCATCCTCCATAGCTTGTTTCCAACCGGAATGGGAAAGTGCCTCTGCTGTAGACTTAGGAATAGAGAAAGTAGACAAAGACGCAACAAACGAACAGAAAGTAGGAGACAAATGATCATAAGAGACAAAATTTGAAATAGGATGAGAAGTACAAGTACGCTTACCCTTCCGGAGAGCAATCGGAAGGTCTGAGTCTGACGGAGGCGGATCTGAAGACACAGAGGCCACAGGCGCTGTAGCTGAATCCAAAATAGTCTCAACATGCTGATGACGGCGGGTGTATGTCTGGAGGTCAGGACGGTCCAGCCCAGCTTTGGGAGGTAGGGTGAGGGGAAGGGGAAGGGGAACCATAAAGTCAGGATCAGTAATAGAGTGAGACTCAGAGTAATATGGAGTAGATTCAAAGAAGGTAACATCAGCAGAAACAAAGAAGCGACACAAGGAAGGACTATAACAACGATAACCCTTCTTTGTTCTGGAGTACCCCAAGAAAACACACTTGATAGCACGGGGATCCAATTTATCGGTACCTGGAGTAAGTTGATGCACAAAACAGATACATCCGAACACACGTGGAGCAACAGGGAAAGGTGGGGTAGTAGGAAACAAAGTGGCATGGGGTGTGCCCCCATCAAGGATGGAAGACGGCATACGATTAATTAAATGGCAAGCAGTAAGAACTGCATCTCCCCAGAAATTCTTGGGGACCCTCATCTCAAACAACAATGTACGGGTGACTTCTAATAAGTGACGGTTTTTTTCTTTCGGCAACCCCATTTTGCTGTGGGGTATGAACACACGAGGATTGATGAAGCATGCTATATTGTGCCATATATGTAGTGAAAGGATGGGAAAAATATTCTTGTGCATTGTCACTACGGAGAATTTTAATAGGAACATTAAACTGAGTCTTTATTTCATTACAGAATGTAGAAAAAATAGAAAATAACTCAGAACGATTTTTCATTAAATAAAGCCACGTAGTTCGGGAAAAATCATCAACAAAACTAACAAAATACCGATATCCCTTAACAGAGGTAATACGGTGTGGACCCCAAACATCAGAATGCACTAATTGAAATGGACTAGTCACACGTTTATTAACTCGGGGAGCAAATTGGAGACGGTGATGCTTCCCCAATTGACAGGACTCACACTCTAAAGTAGATAAATTACTTAAACTAGGTACTAAAAGCTTCAGATTGGCTAAGGAAGGATGACCAAGACGGCAGTGGATCTGGTGAGGAGACACAGTGGCAGGACACGCTGTTGGAGTAGAAGAAGAAGGCAATTCATCAAAGTAGTAAAGACCTTCGGATTCATGCCCGACGCCAATCGTCCTCCGAGTCGTCAAATCCTGAATAAGAACAGAATCAGGGAAAAAGGAAACACAAGCATTAAGATCTTTAGTCAACTTCGCAACAGATATCAAATTAAAGGGTGAACGAGAAATAAAAAGAACAGATGATAATGATAAAGACGGGGATAATTGGACAGTCCCTATGCCTTCAACGGGCATAGAAGAGCCATCTGCCAAAGTAACGGGAGGTAAAGATGAGGACGGTTCAAGAGACGAAAAAAGGGTGGATATACCTGTGAGATGATCGGTGGCAGCAGAGTCAATTACCCAAGGACGAGTACGGGAAGTAAGACAAGCGGTAGAGGTACCTTTCTGAGCAAGCGAGGTACTAGGAGCAGAGGCATGCTGAGAGGCCTAGAAGGAATTGAGAGTACTCTTCACCAGAGATGGAAAGCGGATCACCCGCAGCAGGAGCATGAGAAGATGGCGAAGCATCGCTAGAGACAACAGCATGTGCAAATCGAGCAGGGCGACCAATAAGATCCCAACATGTTTCCTTATAATGACCATCCTTATCGCAGTTGGTGCAATGAGGACGACCACTACGACCACGGCCCCCATATCCACCACGATTACCACCACGGTAACCACCACGACCACGACGGGGATTACCATCACCCCGACCAGTAGTGGAGGGCGGAGCCTGAGTAACTAAGGCAGAATGATCAGTAACAGAGGAAGTAGAACCCTGATCATGAGACGTACTCCGGAGAACACGCTGGTAAGTCTCAGCAAGAGAAGGCAGAGAGGCACCCCCTAGAATCTGGGATCGAACAGGCTCAAAATCAGGTTTTAAACCAGCAAGAAACTTCATTACGGCCATTTGCTCCCGCTGTTCGTGCTGTTTTGTTGCATCAGTAGTAATGGGCATAACACTGTTCAATTCTTCAACTAACCGTTTGAAGGAGGCAAAATACTCAGTAACTGAGAGATCACTTTGCTGCAATTGAAAATACTGAGAGGAGAGATCATACATCCGAGTGAGATCGCTGGAGAATAAAAGATGTGCATAATCCCAAATATCCTTACAGGTGCCCAAGTGACCACACATATCCGCAATATGTGGTTCCATACAGTTCCAAAGGAGGGCAACGATTTGGGCATCCCTTTGTTTCCATGTCTTGATGGCCTTGTCATCGGTGGTGGGAGAAGACTCGGTAAGGTGATCATCAAACCCCAAGCCAGTGAGAGCAATATTGACAGCCCGGGACCATTGGAGGAAATTAGATCCATTCAACTTCCTAGTGGTGAGTTGAGGAAGAGCTTTGGACTCCATGGAGATTGAAAGAAACAAAATGGAAGCGCAACGAAGCCAAAAAACGTAACACAGAAGCAGATTGGAGCCCAAAAACCTTGAAAAAAGAAGCCAAAAGGCTGCCGGAGGGTCGCCGGAGCTGCTGGAGGGTCGCCGGAGCTGCCGGAGGGTCGCCGGAGCTGCTGGAGGGTCGCCGGAGTGTCGCCGGAGCTGCTGGAGGGTCGCCGGAGGGTTGCCGGAGTCAGGCGAGGGTCGCCGGAGGGTGGGCTGAAGGGATGGTGCGGCGGCTGCTTGTTTGACTTTTAGGGTTAGGGTTTTGACTGTAGGGGCTGCGGTTGAGTGAGAAAGAAGCTCTCGAATTTCTTACGGAAATCCGGCAATGATAATGAACTCTCGAATCCTAACTAAGGATCGGCAAGATGAGCAAACCCAAGAACGATTGCTTTGATACCATGTAAATGTGTGGAATCACAATATATTGAATGAATAAAAAGAAGATTACAAGAGCCTATATATAGGCTTCCAACACCTAGACAAAATCACTAACTAAGCGATGTGGGACAACACATATACAGTAATACACACTATTAACAGTATGGAACCTACTGTGTGTTCGAGTGTCATGTTTTTGTCCTCAGCCAAAGAGATTTGGGAGTTTGTTCATGAGACGTTTTCCATGGAAAAGAATATTTCTTGCGTTTATGAGGTATGTCAAAATTTGTGCATGCTTCAACAGGGTAATAAGCCGATTAGTGAATACTACAGTACATTTAAGGGACTCATGGATGAGTTGAATCAGTATCATCCTATCACTAATGATGATGACGTTATCAAGATGCAACGAGAGGAATTTTATGTTTCTAAGTTCTTATCTGGGATATATTCGAATCTTCAGTCTGTTAAGTCACAGATTTTGGCCGGTGATGTTAGTATTCCATCCTTGGTCAATGTGTATTCTCGTGTGCTCCCCGTTACTACAGAGTGTGCCTCCTCCGCCTCTTCTGAGCCTGTTGGGAAAGAAAATTCTACACTTGTTACATCTGCGGGATATAGAGGGGCCTTTCGTGGTTGTGGCAATTTTCCTAGTAATAATCACAATGGTCGTGGCTTTGGCAATTCCCTTCCTATGTTTAATGGTAATTGAGGAAGAGGAGGTCCTCCGGGACGTGGTCGTGGTTTGGTCGAGGCCGTGGTTCTCTTTATTGCACCCATTGTGGGGGTGACAATTATACTGTGGATAGTTGTTATGATCTCTATGGTAAGCCGTGGGAGACCTCGCCTAATCCAGCCGTGTTTTCTTCTGACAATGCTTCTGGGTCTCAACAGGAAGTTCGTACTCCTGCTTCACCTGCCGTGACAACTTCAAATGAGTCTATCACTCTTTCTCGAGAGGAATACAATGCCTTAGTCCAACAACAACAACTATCCTTGTCTAATACAGTTGGTTTTGCACAATCAAGTAACATTACATGTTTTTCTTCATCTGCTCCTTCACCATGGGTCATCGACTCAGGAGCTTCGGCACATATGACTGGTAAGTCCAATGTATTTATACAATTGTTTAGTCCACCCACACAGCCCTCTGTTGTTTTAGCTAATGGACGATCTTGTCCTATTATTGGTTATGGTCTTGTTTCTCCCACCTCATCTCTTTCATTGTCATCTGTAAATTAATCATCTTCAATTTCCCTTTAGTTTACTATCGGTCAGTCAACTTACTAAATCTCTAAACTGCTCTGTAACATTTTATCCCTTTCATTGTGCTTTTCAGGATCTCAACTCGAAGAAGATGATTGGTGGAGGTCGTGAGCTGGATGGTCTTTATTACCCGGAACAACATTCAACAACGAATAATTCGACGGCTTTACATACAACTGTTTCACCACATCAATGGCACTGCCGTCTAGGTCATCCTTCACTGCAATCCTTGAAGTTGGTTTTTCCATTATTTAAATCTATGTCTGGTTTAGAGTGAGGCTTGCCAGTTAGGTAAGCATCATAGGGTGCCTTTTCCTTTACGTCAAAATAAGCGTCGGGCCACTCCTTTTGAGTTGGTTTATTTCGACGTTTGGGGTCCATCTAAACATAAGAGTCAGTCAGGTTTTTCTTATTTTGTGCCGTTTGTAAATGATTGTTCTAGGATGTCATGGTTATTTTTAATGAAAGAACACTCAGATATTTCCTATATTTTTCAATTATTTCGTATAGAGATTATGACTAGTTTGGTTGCACTATTCGTATTTTACAATCTGATAATGCTTTGGAATATGTTAAAGGACCTCTGCAATCTTATTGCGATTCTCAGGGGATAATTCATCAATCCTCTTGTGGTTATACTCCACAATAGAATGGTGTCGCTGAACGAAAAAATTGACATCTTCTTGAGGTTGCCTGAACTATTATGCTGCATATGCATGTTCCTAAACAATTTTGGGGGATGCTCTACTCGCTGCCTGTTATCTTATTAACCGCGCATGCCTTCATCTGTTCTAAGTGGTGGCATTCCTCATTCTGTTCTCTATCCAGATAGGTCGTTGTTTGCCTTACCACCATGTGTGTTTGTTGTGTTGCATTTGTTCATGTTCTTACTCCTGGTCATGATAAATTAGTTTCTCGAGCCACCAAATGTGTATTTGTGGTATATTTTCGCACTCAAAAAGGTTATAAATGCTGGAATCTTCAGAGTCGTCATTATGTGGTTAGTGCAGATGTTACCTTCTTTGAAGGTACATCATTTTTTTCGTCCTCCGATGCTTCCTTAGATGTTGATGTTCTTGATTCGTTGTCCTTTATTCCCTTGCCCATTCCTCCTTCTTTTAGTTCTCCTCCCTTGCAGGTGTATCGCCGTCGTGACAAGCCATCCAGTACTGATGACTCGCCAGCTCTGCCTCCATCTACATCAACTTCGGCTGAGGTTCTCCAATCTCCTAATCTACCTATCGCTCTTCGAAAAGGTACTCGTTCTTGCACTCAGCATCCTATTAATCAGGTTGTCTTATATTCTCATTTATTGTCTCCACTCTGTTCCTTTGTTATTGCTTTATCTTCAGTCTCTATTCCTTAGTCTCATACTCAGGCATTGGTTTCTCTGGGTTGGAAGAGTGCTATGATTGATGAGATGTTTGCATTGTCCAAAAATGGTACGTGGGAGTTAACTGATCTTCCTTCTGGGAAACATGTTGTAGTTGTCGTTGGGTTTATGTGGTTTAGTATCATCCTGATGGTACTATTGAACGGTTGAAAGCTCGTTTGGTGGCTTAAGGGTACACTCCGACTTTTGGTGTTGATTACTTTGAAACTTTTTCCCCTGTGGCTCGCCTCAGTTCTGTTCGCATTTTATTGTCTGTTGCTGTTACTCAGGGATGGCCTCTTTATCAACTTGACATCAAGAATGCCTTTCTTCATGGTGACCTACAAGAGGAAGTGTATATGGAGCAACCTCCTGGGTATGTTGCTCAGGGGGAGTCACATAAAATATGTAGGTTGAAGAAAGCAATTTATGGCCTTAAACAGTCTCCAAGGGCTTGGTTTGACAAGTTTAGCCAAGTAGTTAGTTTATATGGGTTGAAAAGAACTAGTTCTGATCATTTAGTTTTTGTGAGACACTATGAGAAAGGTACGATTGTTCTAGCAGTTTATGTGGATGATATAGTGATTACTGGTAATGACAAGGAAGGTATACAGTTATTGAAGGTAAGCATTTTCATATGAAGGATTTGGGGCTACTACGTTATTTTTGGGTATTGAGGTAGCAAGGTCTAAGGAAGGGATTTTCTTATCCCAGAGAAAGCATGTTCTTGACCTTCTAGATGAACCAGGATTGATGGGTTCAAAACATGTTGACACTCCAATGGATTCAAATATAAAGTTTAGTAAAGATGATGGGAGAAGACTTCAATGATGTTGGACGGTATAGAAGACTTATGGGTAAGTTGATTTATTTAACCGTGACTCGACCTATTATCACCTTCTCTGTTGCAGTTGTTAGTCAGTTTATGCAGAGTCCCAAGTTATCACATTAGGAGGCAGTGTGTCTGTCGTATATTGAGGTACTTGAAAGGTGCTCCTGGTAAAAGCTTAGTGTTGAAGCTTTCGGATGACTTGGAGATGGTTGGTTTCTCAGATGCCAGTTGGGCAGGAGATAGTCTTGATAGACATTCAGTATCAGGATTCTGTGTGTTTATTGGTGGAAATCTAGTTAGTTGGAAGTGCAAAAAGCAAAATGTAGTTGCAAGGTCAAGTGCAGAGGCTGAGTATAGAGCTATGGCTTATAGTGTGTGCAAGTTGTTATGGGTGAAGACTATTTTGCAAGAGATGGGATTTGAAGTAATAAACCTATGAAGATGTATTGTGATAATTAGGCAGCTATGTGCATTGTGAGTAATCCAGTGTTTCATGAGAGGACCAAACATATTGAAGTTGATTGTCATTTTATCAGAGATATGGTTATGAGAAAGCAAATTGTTACTTCCTTTGTTAGGTCTAGTGATCAACTAGGAGACATTCTTACCAATGCACTAAATAGAGGACCGTTCTATGATTTTTGTAACAAGGTGGGTATGATAGATATCTATGCTCCAGCTTGAGGGGGAGTGTTAGAATATAAGTATTAGTACTAGTGGTTTAAGGGTATTTCCGTAATTGTTTTTGATTAATAAATATGTGTTGGCTAACCTAATTAGGTTAAGCTTTCTCTTTCTCTCTATTCTCTCTTTGAATAGTGGCCATGTGATTGTACACATTTTGAGCTGGGCTGATGTGTGTACATTATGTTACAATATGTTGACGACTGGTTGATAACCAGTGAACATTAAACACAAAAAAAAAAAAAAAAAAAAAAAACAAAAAACTCCACGAATTATGAGATATGCATGCATTGGATAGTGTAAATGTCAGTATAAGTTGATATGTGTGATGTAATTTCTGTTGCTAATAGCAACTGATATTAAGTACAGTACTTATGAGTAAATGAAAAATAAAATAAAATTATTGAGCACGTGGCACCATTAATATTTGTCAAATGAAAGACGAGGATAGTTAAGTTGGGTAGATGGCCCTTCTATCAACTAACCATAATGAAAATGGGACAACTGGGTGTTTGTATCTTTATTGGTTTAAAAAAAATGAGATTGACATGTCTTCTTTGCCACATTATGTAAATTTGAGAAGGTGCGTGACACGAGAAAAATCTTGTGCGCTCTTGTGCAACACCCAAGTGTAGGTGATCGTGCAAGTAATACTGGATAAGTCCAGGTCGATCCCACAGGGAAGGAATAGGAAGAATGTCTACTAAGTTATAACCAAAAGAAAAGAAAATAAAAATGAATAATTGGAGTATCTAACGAATCCTACTAAATTGAATTAAACTAAATAATAAACTAAGCATATAAAAACATAACTAATTAAATAAATAAACTAAAGGTGTTGGAAATACGAGAATCCACATTGATCCTAACCACCTACCATGCATATTCATTAACGTTCTATGGAGTTCATTCCTCTTCAGCATTCCGTATTTTTCTAAAGATAAAGACTCAGTAGCCCTTTCATGACCGGGACTACATCATCACATTTGAGTAAAATACATGGAAGACAGTTTAAAACAATGGTTATTACTTGCACTCTAAATGGTGTTAGCATTCAAAGTGGTTTTCAAAAGTCATTGAAGAAAAGGCCTTAAGGCTTTAAGTTCTAAAAACTGTTGTGACAAACTGAGCTTATTGGGACAATTTGATGACAGATTTCTAAAACAAAAAGTCATGGAATACTTAAAAGAATCATCTCAAGATTTAACATGTTCGATCGATCGAAGCGCTCTCGATCGATCGAACATCATCATCCTTCAATCGATCGAAATGCCTTCGATCGCTTGACTGTCCCTGGTTCGATCGATCGAAATACCTTCGATCGATCGAACCCAAGGTTTCTAAAGATTGCATGGCAGAGGCTGGGATTCAATGTTTCATCACATATTCCCAACGTCTAAACTACGAAAACATAATAAAACTAATGCAGGAAAAGAAAACTAAAGTAATCAAAGCATCTAAACTAATAAACAATCAAATAGAGGGAAAGGAGAAGAAAAACCTGTAAATAATCTGAAAATAACTTGTAATAAACATGAAAGCAACTTTAATCTTCAATAATCTTCAGTAAATCAATGAAAACAAGGAGAAAGAACATGAATCTAACCTAAACTACTCCTAATCTAACCCTAAAACTACCCTAAACTGCTGTTTTCTGCGTTCTGGAGCGTCCTCCCTTCGTCTGGCGTCAAAACGACGTATATATAGGGTTCCCACAGAGTTTACGCAACTTTTGGATGAATAAAAAGTTCGATCGATCAAGCTCAGTTCGATCGATCGAAGGTTCGATCGATTGAACTCTCTTCAATCGCTTGAACTCTCAGATTTTGACAGCACTGCACCCCGATGGGAGAATGGCCATAACTTTTTACTCGGACCTCGGATTGACCTCCCGTTTGCGGCCACGCGACCGTAACTCAAAGATCTACATTTTATATCTCTGGGAAAATATTCCAAATCTGAAGTCATCATTGTCAAAATTGGCATTTTCCCAGCTGCTTCTGTTGTTCTATCCACCAGAATCACTTTCTATGCAATGTTTGCTTTCCATGACCTGTAAAATAGTGTAAAAACACATGTTTGAGTCTCAACATCATAGAAAACACTTAATCATTGATATGCATCTAAATCTAGGGACTTGGGGATAAAAGTATGCATAAAAGACCGTATAATACACTATAAACATGCACTTTTCACCTCGAATCACACCCCCCAACTAGCTCGTTGCTAGTCCCTAGCAATGAAGCGAACTACAGCAATGTTTATTTAACTCTAAAAATTGAAAATAAAAGAAAGTAAAAAATCCTAAATCACTTTCGCAGGAATCGCGATTGCATTTAGCATATGCAACAAGCCTTTAAACCCCTAGGTTCCCCCTAGTGGACGAGTGTTGTCTCGTGAGGGTTTGCAGTGAATTTACCCACAAAATTCATGTTTAAGGCAATGGTTCTCATTTAAATGTTTTCAAGGAATTTTCCTCTCATTAACAATATAGTTAAGCTCAACAATCTCATGAAACTCTCTAGTATGCCATAGCCATGCAACACACACATTACAGTTAATCTACTATCAAAGTCATTAGAATGTTCCATACCTATTAATCTTCAAGTGTGTGTGTGAATGGACAACCAAAATACAAAACTTTAATTTCAAAGCTTGCATAACCTAAGATACTATCAAGATGTTCATTTTGACTCAACTCTCACCGGAATTACACTCTCAAAATGAAATCACTCTGAATTAGGTGTAATAATTATCACTCATGATATGGAAGCTATAAAGAGTAAATATAAATGGAATCCAATGCTTCTCATATCTAAATAGAAAAACGGACATTTTAGTGCATAAAGTCTCATGAAAGGATACTTTTCACTAGAAGAGCGAGATACCGTGGAGAACTCTCTCATTACCTTAACTTCAAATCCAATTTACTTAAAATCATCAGGACTTTTAAAAAGAGGTCTTTGGTTAAAAAGAAAGAGGTTCATGATATTTAATTGGGTCAACGGATGTGATTGGAATGTCTACTATAACTTTTCAAACTTCCCACATCTCCAATCTCTCTCTTCTTCTTTTCTTTTATTTATTTTTTTCACACTCCTTTTCATTCCTTTTTTTTTTTCTTTTGTAACAACCATTGGCATATTTTTTTCATGCTTTTCTTTTTTTTTTTTTTTCATTTTTTCTTTGCCAACTTTCCCTTATTCACATTAACATACTTCTTGTTAACGCAGCACATCCCAATCACACCTAAATAAAGAACTGATGCTTGAACTCCTAATTTGGAATTAGGTATAGACTTTAGGATTATGAAGACAAGGCGATTATGATAAGCTCAAGAGGTGAAGTAAAGGAATAGCATAGAGGTAGGCGAAGGCTGTATTATCCATGTATGGTCAAAAGATGGCCTAAATCATCTTCTAAGTTAATAGGATAATTCATTTCAATAAATTCAAGAGCTCTAAAGTTTGGTAAGTCCTGAACGTTCTCTTCTAGTAATCAGTCAAAATGAAGAAGAAAAATGAGACTTTCAACGAATTAATACGCTTTTCAAAAAGTAAGAGTAATTTTATAAAACCCTCAAAAACAAAGAATGGCACAAAAGCTCACTTGGGTTATTAGTCTCCACTACAGTCTTTCAAGACACTTAAACTATGCTTACTAATCCATTTTAGTTATGTACAGGTTGTCATAACGTGCTCAAAGTTGTTTGAAGATTAAAAAGCATAGAACATACTATAACTAAGATAGTAAAGAAACTACCATAGTGTATCACATACTAATAACATATAGAAAATAACACTAATGCATCATAACTAACTACATTAACTAAGAGAGAAATACAAGAACCATTTTATTATCTTTAAAAAAAAATAAAAAATAAAAATTTTAAATTTTTGCAGATTTTAATTTACTGAGTTACATGTTGCTAAGCAGGTATATGACACTAAAGTACAACAAAAAAATATGAGGCATGCAATGACTCACTCCCCCCAACTAAAACTAGACATTGTCCTCAATGTTCTAAACTAAGCACATGGACATGTAAAGTAAAGCGAGAGAAGGAAGGATGTTACCTCGAGGCATTAATATCCAATTTTTTTTCAACTTACCTGCAAAATCATTAGTAGCAACAAGAAAAATAGAGAATATAATAGAACTACTCAGTTAACTAAATTCGGTTAATCAAGGTTTTTATCATAAATTAATAACCGAAATTTTTGAGGATCTTCCCAGTGAAATAATTTAACAATGACAAGACTTTTGAGATCCTCATAAAAATGCAACTCCCCCCAACTAATGTCGGGCTCAAGGTCAGAGGAGATGATGCAAAACCAATGGCTTCCAAATTTGTTGGGCATAGTTATAAGAGGAATACCACACTTTGTAGGAATTATATGCAAGAAACGATCTTTGGTGTTGGTATTTCCTATAACAGCCTCTATTTTAATACTAAAAACGGGGGGAGGCCATGGTTCAATAAAAGGGGCAGGGTCGAAGTGATGTTCTAATGAAGCTTCACCACCCTCCGCTTGTCCTAGAACAGAATCTATGGAGATATGATCATATGAATGAGATTTCTGTTCTATGCACATGGTTTTGGACTGAACTTGGATAAAGCTATCTATTTGGGCCTCAATGTCATACTCACTCAAGAAGGTCAAGCAGTCTAGAAGATTACTAGCTTCTTGTTGAATTTTAAGATCATCTAAAGTGGGCCCAATATTTTCCAAGTCTTCTCTCAAAGAATTTTGAAAGTTAAAATTTTGTGAAGAACATGTGCTAGTATCCTTACCATCCTCTTCTACAACACATTCTATTTGTTCATTAATGGGGTACACATGATTCTCAAGCTCAGGATGAGAGTTTTGATTAATAGAGAGGATAGGTGATGGGCATCTTGGTGACACCACCTCTTCGGCCGAAAGAGGTGAGGGTTCATGAATATCACATGAATCTAAATCAAATTTAGACTTTTCAATAACGTCCTCCCTAGGGTCACTATCAAAGGTAGGGATATAGTCAACAGGGGACTCATCCTTTCCTAATTGCGTGCAGTCACCTAAACTCTCATCATCTTTTAAGACCTCATTCTCATCCTCGCAACTCTCCTCACTATATGTGTCATCTATTGAAGTACTCTGGACAAAGAGATTGTGCAACTTTATCAAGGCAGTGAAGGAGTTAATGTCTGGGGTTGTATGTTGAGGAGAAGATGGTTCTACAACTTCATGCTCAATGGTTTGGTTTTGGAGTTCTTGTTGGGTTATCACTTTCTCAAATGAGTTGTTAACCTCACTCGGTATGAACCCATCATTGTCCTCTAATTCCATTCCATTGTTTGTGTCTTGAAATTCAGGTTGTAGCATTGAAGGACTGGTATAGTCTTCTGAAGGTTGGCTATCAAATGCTTGTTGATATCTAGCTCCTAATTTATCAATTGCACTCTCTAGCCTTTTCATTTCACTAAGCAGCAATTCTAACATACCATTATCCTCAGCTTGGTTATTCTCCTCATTATAACAATATGAAGTTTCACCCCATTGTTGTTGGTAATAGTCCCCTTCCCATTGGGTTTGTGTGCAAGACTCCCCAGAAGGAAAGTCTTGGTGCATTTGGTAATCGTGGGAACTACTACTATATCCTACACTATCATTTTGGTTATATCCCCATTGTGATTGATAGAACTCTCCAGGTGGAGGTTCTTGATACGTTTGATAACATGGGGGACTAACATGATGGTTTTCCCATTGTGGTGATTGGTAGCACTCAGGTTGATAATGTGCATCATATGTGGGTGCTTGCCAACTCGGGGTATAGTTCTCATTACCTAATGTGTACCCATTCGTGGTATTTGTGTTGTATGGAGGGTAATATGGATAAGACATGTTTACCCAAAATATTTAAACAAAAGAAATTTTTTTTTTTTTTTTTTTCTTGTGAGAGAAAAAGTCCAATGATTTTTTTTTTCTTTTTTTTTTTTTTTTTTTTTTTTTAAGAAAGAAAAATTGGAAATGACTTAGTAAAATCCTAACCTAGTTGCCTTCCCCGGCAACGGCGCCAAAAACTTGACACGAGAAAAATCTTGTGCGCTCTTGTGCAACACCCAAGTGTAGGTGATCGTGCAAGTAATACTGGATAAGTCCAGGTCGATCCCACAGGGAAGGAATAGGAAGAATGTCTACTAAGTTATAACCAAAAGAAAAGAAAATAAAAATGAATAATTGGAGTATCTAACGAATCCTACTAAATTGAATTAAACTAAATAATAAACTAAGCATATAAAAACATAACTAATTAAATAAATAAACTAAAGGTGTTGGAAATACGAGAATCCACATTGATCCTAACCACCTACCATGCATATTCATTAACGTTCTATGGAGTTCATTCCTCTTCAGCATTCCGTATTTTTCTAAAGATAAAGACTCAGTAGCCCTTTCATGACCGGGACTACATCATCACATTTGAGTAAAATACATGGAAGACGGTTTAAAACAATGGTTATTACTTGCACTCTAAATGGTGTTAGCATTCAAAGTGGTTTTCAAAAGTCATTGAAGAAAAGGCCTTAAGGCTTTAAGTTCTAAAAACTGTTGTGACAAACTGAGCTTATTGGGACAATTTGATGACAGATTTCTAAAACAGAAAGTCATGGAATACTTAAAAGAATCATCTCAAGAATTAACATGTTCGATCGATCGAAGCGCTCTCGATCGATCGGACAGCATCATCCTTCAATCGATCGAAATGCCTTCGATCGCTTGACTAGCTCTGGTTCGATCGATCGAACTACCTTAGATCGATCGAGCCCAGGTTTCTAAAGATTGCATGGCAGAGGCTTGGAATCAATGTTTCATCACATATTCCCAACGTCTAAACTACGAAAACATAATAAAACTAATGCAGGAAAAGAAAACTAAAGTAATCAAAGCATCTAAACTAATAAACAATCAAATAGAGGGAAAGGAGAAGAAAAACCTGTAAATAATCTGAAAATAACTTGTAATAAACATGAAAGCAACTTTAATCTTCAATAATCTTCAGTAAATCAATGAAAACAAGGAGAAAGAACATGAATCTAACCTAAACTACTCCTAATCTAACCCTAAAACTACCCTAAACTGCTGTTTTCTGCGTTCTGGAGCGTCCTCCCTTCGTCTGGCGTCAAAACGACGTATATATAGGGTTCCCACAGAGTTTACGCAACTTTTGGATGAATAAAAAGTTCGATCGATCGAGCTCAGTTCGATCGATCGAAGGTTCGATCGATTGAACTCTCTTCAATCGCTTGAACTCTCAGATTTTGACAGCACTGCACCCCGATGGGAGAATGGCCATAACTTTTTACTTGGACCTCGGATTGACCTCCCGTTTGCGGCCACGCGACCGTAACTCAAAGATCTACATTTTATATCTCTGGGAAAATATTCCAAATCTGAAGTCATCATTGTCAAAATTGGCATTTTCCCAGCTGCTTCTGTTGTTCTATCCACCAGAATCACTTTCTATGCAATGTTTGCTTTCCATGACCTGTAAAATAGTGTAAAAACACATGTTTGAGTCTCAACATCATAGAAAACACTTAATCATTGATATGCATCTAAATCTAGGGACTTGGGGATAAAAGTATGCATAAAAGACCGTATAATACACTATAAACATGCACTTTTCACCTCGAATCAGTGCGTGATAAATTTCGAGGACGAAATTCTTTTTAAGGAGGGTAGAATGTGATAACCCGTATTTTTACGCAATGATTTATGATATACTCATTACTTGTGGGACCCCTGCGTGACATTAATTGGTACATATTTAGTAAGTCAGAGGTTAATATATGCCATATGGGTACCTTTAAAGGATTCATATAGCGAACCCCCAAAGGATTCATATAGTGAACTCCCAATTGTTTGGGACATGAGGCTTAGTTCAGTTTAATTGTTATTGGACACATTGGTTAAATATAGTGAACAAAATGGTTACCATTTAGCACCTAGTGCAAGTGTGCAGATAAGGATTTGGCTTGGAATTTATCCTAATATCTTGTACTTATCCACCATGATTATCTAGTAATTGGTTCACAAGATAAGAATACATGCAAAATGATAAGAGGAATAAATAATTGGATGGGTTTCAAATTGCTATGGATATGTACTGACTTTATAATACATCAGTGTTTTATTGATTTTGTACTCACAATTTAAGCATGACGTTGCCCTCGAAAATTGATCCAGACATGTTTTTGTGTATGAGACACTGAATGGGATGATGGTAATATTTTGTCTTTGTCATGTAAAGATTAGGAAATATAAACATATGGCCTATGTACAGACGGGGAGAGAGATATATTTTATTTTTAAACCAGATGAAGATCTCTCTCTCTCTCTTTCTCTCTCTCTTTCTCTATATATATATATAGATGCAAAAGTAGAGGAAATGATTTTATTTTTAAACCAGATGAAGATCTATGTATATATATATAGGCGTAAAGTGGGGGGGGGGGGGGGCGGGGGACGTGGGAGGGGAGAGGGAACCCACGGCTGGTAAGAGTAGAAGTGTATTTGGGATCTTTCAACCAGGCTCCAGGGAGCATGGTTAGCAGTTGAAGATGGAAGAAGTAGACTAAACTCAAACCAAAGCACGGTATATAATAGCTGTAATTTTATGAATTACAAGTGTGATGGGCTAGTTGTGTAATTTATAGCACCGTTTTAGCGAAGGGATAATGAGAAAATCCTATTGTTTTTGAATGGGATACGGGGTCTGTCATAGCTTGTAACCAAATTCAGATTGAATGGCCATATGGAAATCATTTGACCTAATTATCCTGATTTGGTAAAAGAATTTGTTAAGTCACCAATTGCTCTAAAAGCTTAAGTGGGCCAACAATGTATGTCAAGCTTGAACAAAATTCTTTTAGTAATTGCAGGTGATTGGCATGCACTTTATGAATCCTCCTCCTATCATGAAATTGGTTGAGATTGTTAGAGGCGCAGACACATCAGATGATACCTTTAATGCAACCAAAGCCTTGGCAGAAAGGTAATCAATCATATTACGTTATAAAATTTCAATAATTTATGTCCTTTCTTTTCCAAGTAATCAACAAATCGATTTCTCTGGTTAAATTTCTTCTCAATGCTGTGGTTCCTATATGATGGTTTTTTCTTCCTTAGTTTTCTCTATTTTGTATTTCTCCCCATGTTGGCATATATGACGAAACCTTAGGGGTTGTTTGGGTTGGCCGTGGCTTTTACATTTAGACTAAAGCAGAAGCTATGGGAATTAAGAAAAAATAAAATAAAATATTAAACCGCTAATTTGTTTCGCACATCACATTTGGGCTGAAGCACCTTGGACCTTTTTCCAGCTAAAATGGGCTTTTGGGGATCTAAAATACTTCCTAAAACTAATCCAAACAGTCTAAAACATGCATTCCCACAAGCATGTTAGCGCCCAAAGGTTTGGAAATGATTCCAAACAGACCCATAATTTCTATTCCGCCATTTGTTTTAAATGTTCATCATGGAAAATGCAGGTTTGGCAAGACAGTTATTTGTTCTCTAGATTATTCTGGTTTCATTGTAAACCGTATCCTAATGCCGATGATAAACGAAGCCTTCCACGCACTCTATACTGGGGTGGCAACGAAGGAGGATATAGATACAGGAATGAAGCTGGGAACAAACCACCCAATGGGTCCTCTACAACTTGCTGATTTTATTGGATTGGATGTTTGCTTGTCCATAATGAGAGTTCTTCATGCTGGTCTCGGGGACTCTAAATTTGCTCCGTGCCCTCTTCTTGTGCAGTATGTTGATGCCGGTCGCCTAGGAAGAAAACGAGGTATTGGGGTGTACAACTACCCTGATGTAGCCGATCAGAACAAACCGTCACCTCGACTTTAAACTGTTAACAGCTAGAATAATGAGATGATTTGTACATAGATGGGAAATAGCAAATAAGTATATGCACACACACACACACACACACACACATATGCGTAGATGGAAGAGTTATTGTGTGCCGAGTTCATTCTGCTGAGCAGTATGTTTCTGTGCTATCTTGTGCAAATAGGCCTGTGAATGGATCAGGTATGAACCCAGATTTAGATTGCAAATTGTGATCAGCGTATCCGAATTCGATAAGAAGTTTGACTAACGTTCTGGATATGGATTTACGCAATCATATAGTATATTAGAGATTTGGTCCAATTGCTATTATATACAAGCCGAGTGAAATATATACTACACTATGTATTACTACTGTTTGATGGTTGATGGATACCAACAAATCTTATCGAACTCGGATACCAACAAATCTTTATATGGATTAGTGTAAAGACAGATTTGATGGATGAACGGAACGGATTTGGATAATGAAATTTCTTATCGGTTTGGATCCAGATATCATTGAATCCAGTCCGTTTACAAGGAGCAACTTTGTTGCTGAGGTAATTGGTATAGAACATTGAAAATCACTTTTTTTTAGAGTGAATTGAAATTCAATTTTTTTCTCCAAAATGATCAGAAATATGTATTGTAGGGGAGGGTCTTTTTCTTTTTTTGGTTGTCTGAATAGCACAGAGGTTAAATTGTGTAGAGAAATTCAAAATGTAATTGGCAATTTTTCTCATGTTATTCTGCATTTAGGAGCAGTACATGCGGCTTTCTCTAAATTAGAAAAGAAACAGGGGAAAAAAGATTAGAAAAGAAATAAATTCACAACAATGCTAGGGGTACTAACAAATTCCACTAACACTCACACCCACATTCTATCTCTCTCCTAGTGGCACTTTGGGTTCATTGTGGATCCCATAATGCCACTAAGAGAGAGATAGAGTGTGTGTGTGAGTGTTAGTAAAATTTATTAGTGCTCCAAATATTACTTAATTCCCAATTTGTAATTTCACTTCTCGTCTTCATTTTTTTGATACAAATATTCTTAAATTCTAGTACAGTATTATTTTAGCCCGAGGGATAGCAAAATAATTATTTTCTCAACTCGTTTATTTTCCTTTTTGTTCTTTAATTTTGCAAATGAAATAGAGCCTAATAACTAAAATCGTAAGGATTCGAACTCACATTAAAGCTCGTGTACTTGGTATGCTTGAGTCTTTACAAACACTTATGGGGGATTTCAAATCTTCAACCTCTAAAATGTCGACCAAGAGCTCTAATCAACCAGGACAGCCAAGTTGATTTAAATTATCATATCCAGGTTTCTATCTTTTTAGCGCCAAAAAGTACGTTCAGTAAAATCTATGGTTTGAATTGCTTGCCAGCCTAGAAATCTCTAGTGTGAGACAGAAATAAAAAGGACTCTCTCCTTTTCAACAAAAGTGGCCCCAACATGACCCAGAAATGAGAAAAACAATCTGTTTAGGAGTAAACAAGTTCTTGGTTGATCATGTTCAAGGACATCCCCCGGCCCCACCACCACCCTATAGTCCCTATCTTTAATAAATTAATAGGCTGGCATCTTTCAAATTGAAAGCGATGGAAATGGGACCCAATGGTCAAGTAATACATTATTGAAAAGAAAATTCATTGACAAAGAAGAGAGTGAAATAGAAACTTAAGGTGAGCTTTTTCTATGCATAGTAGTTTTGTTTGAGATCTTGTAAGGAGAGAGAGAGAGAGAGAGAGAGAGAGAGAGAGAGAGAGAGAGAGAGAGAGAGAGAGAGAGATGAAGTTCTTGTTCCAGTGCCCCTGTTGCTCATGTTTCTGCTTTTTGAAGCCCAAAAAGGGCAAACTGAAGGAAGCTGAGAAGGTGAAGGAAGTTCAGAAAGAAACCAAGGTGAAGGAAGCTCAGAAAGAAACCAAGGAAGATGAGAAGGTGAAGGACGCTCAGAAAGAAACCAAGGAAGCCAAGGCATAACTCTATCAGGCATCAGTCAAAAACTATATATACATATATATATATATATATATATTATATGTATGTATATTCATATATAAATGTCTGTGACTGTATTGGAATGCATGAGGAATTGTACATTTTTTTTTATGTCTTTCAAGTACTTCATATGAAATGCCATCCTGTACCCCTTACAAAGTTTGGCTAATGCCTCTCATCCTAAGGCTTCAATTGAAAATAAAATGTATTTCTTCAACCATTTTCCCTTGTTGTTTTGGAGGAGTTACTCACATTTCCTGCAAAGTGCGATCTAATTGTCAGCAAATCTGCTTGTTCATCTTTGTAATTGAGAGAGAATAATCATTCTAATGATAATTTGCTTGGATCTACTTTCTAATTGAAATGGATGCAAATGCATAACACATGATACAACGAAAGTGCTTTTATACGTTTAGATCATAAGGTAATTCTAAATAAATGTAACCATTTTAATGCCAGTTTCCTACCGAGTGGAGAGAGAGACATTTTACACACAAATTATACACTAATTTGCGGTTAGATATCTCTCTTTTAAAGAGATGCTCATAAAAAGTAGGGTTAATTACCATTTATCCCTTGTGGTTTGGCCTGATGTCACTTTACCCCTTGTGGTTTAAAATTGACCACTTCATTGACCTGTGCTTTCATGTAAAGTGTCACCGTTAAATTAGTGACCACTTTACCCCCTGTGGTTCGGTCCAATGATACTTTACCCCCTATAGCGGTGACACTAATTTAGTCAACTTAACACTAATTTTAGCAATGACACTTTACCCGAAGGCACAGGGAGGTTAAGTGGTCAATTTTAAACCACAGGGGGGTAAAGTGACATCGGGCCAAACCACAGGGGGTAAAGTATAATTATCCCTAAAAAGTATGTGACATCCCATGATCACACTTAAGTCAATCCATGGGATACCACATCGTTTTGTGACCATCTCTTTATGACCCTTTTGTATCTCAAACATTTTTCGTATAAATTTTTTTTGGCTCTAATGGAAAATTGTGGTTTTTGGTTTTTAGTGTTCGATTTTATTTTTAGAGTGAATTACTTCATATTAGAGTCAATCATGAACGCAAAAATGAAAACCAAAATTGAAAACTAAAAATTGCAATATTATCATACGAGCCCTTAATTTTTCGTCCAATTGCAATGTCAACATTGTGTTACTTTCCATTTGAAAAAGTTACATAAAGTTGACATGTAGTCTGATGTTTAATATTTCACGTGATGCGTTTCTCTCACTTTTCCAAAAATAATAAGGTGGAAAAGATTAGTGTTGCAATTAGATTGGGCGATGACTTTGGTACCCCAAAGCGGTTTCGTTGTATATACAACAAAACCCCCCACAACCGTTGGATCATACCCTCAAGAGATCTTAGACATCCACCTAATCAAGTCACTTTTAAAACAAAACCAATGTGATTTTGTTCCAAAACTACTCCCAACCCTTCCCCTTACCTCTTTAGCAGGTTGTCCAACGCCTTCCTTTTGTGGCTAGTCAACATATGTGGTCTCCCAAACATGACTTTTAGGGTCTATTTGGGAAAGGCTAAAATTTAGTCCAACTTTAATTTTTATTTGATTCTTATAGGAACTTAATTTGGTGAGCGCTTATTTAATATTTTAAGTATATGTGATATTGTAGTCCAATTGTTTCAAACGTCGTTCTCTACACATGTTGTAATGCGACCAATTTTATTTTATTTCATTTATTTTTTTATGGACACAATAAAATAATAATGAGACCACCTTCAATGATAGTGTGCTACTACAAAACCCTCTAATGAAAACTAAGTGGGCCCATAGCATATATTGAGAACAACATTAAGCAAAAAAAAATGGGGTATGAAAAAGGGGGACAAATTAACTTCCAGACTACTTTATATGTATATATATAGAATTTAAAAGTGAGTCTCTTGTTTTTTCAAAATTAAAAAATTATCAACTTATTATTATTATTATTATTTTTTTTTGTAAAAATAAAAAGTTACTCCCTCTGTCCCTTCTTTTTAGTCCTATATTCTATTTTGGGATGTCCCAAAATTAGTATCCACTTTCCTAGATTGGTATACAATTTTAACCTACTTTCCAAAACTACCTTTCCTTAAAATCTACACCAAGACAAAACTAAAAAAATTATCATAATGATTATGGGCAATTGTTGAAAGTGAGGTGTAGATTCTTTTTGTCCCCTTAATAAGTTGAGTTCCCAAAGGTGGACTCAAAAAAAGGACGGAGGGAGTATCATATTTAAATGACGTCTGGGACCAACTCTTTATAATTTTATTTTATTTATTTTTTATGGACACAATAAAATAATAATGGGACCACCTTTAATGATAGTGTGCCACTACAAAACCCTCCAATGAAAACTAAGTGGGCCCATAGCATATATTGGGAACAACATTAAGCAAAAAAAATGGAGTATGAAAAAGGGGGACAAATTAACTTCCAGACTACTTTATATGTATATATATATAGAGAATTTAAAAGTCAGTCTCTTGTTTTTTCAAAATTGAAAAATTATCAACTTATTATTATTATTATTATTATTTTTTGTAAAAATAAAAAGTTACTCCCTCCGTCCCTTCTTTTTAGTCCTATATTCTATTTTGGGATGTCCCAAAATTAGTGTCCACTTTCCTAAATTGGTAAACAATTTTAACTTACTTTCCAAAATTACCTTTCCTTGAAATCTACACCAAGACAAAACTAAAAAAAGTTATCATAATGATTAGGGGCAATTGTTAATAAATTGAGTTCCCAAAGGTGGACTCAAAAAAAGGACGGAGGGAGTATCATATTTAAATGATGTTTGGGACCAGCTCTTTATAATATTGGGAGTAACTCTTTTAATATTGGGTGCAACTCTTAAAAATGCAGGGAGCAACTCGTTTTAAAGTCAGGTGCAACTCTTCATAAGGTTGGGAGCAAGTCTTCACACGTTGGGAGCAATCGTCACAATATTTTGGTGCAAGTTTATAACATTGAAAACATAAGTAGACTCTAACACAAAATAACTATTTAAAAGTTGTTTGCTCCTAAAATATGTATTTAATTACATGACCGATTGTTTGGGGGGTTTGGTAAAAAAATGCTAGACATGCCTGTGCGAATAAATGTGAACATTCGGACTAAAGAGCATTTATTCTATGATCATTCATCATAAATATTTATTTTGTGAACAAAAACTTTGTTTCGTGAACAGAAAGTTTTGTTCCGTGATCACAAGTTTTGTCCTTTATCATAAATATTTGTTTCACAATCGAAAATCTTAGTTCCATAGTCACTAAGTTTTGTTACATGATCTTTAAGTTTTGTTACTTAACCTTAAATATTTGTTTCATGACAAGAAAGTTTTGTTTCTTCATCATAAAATATCTGTTTCATGATCTTAAAGTTTGTTCCATGATTACGAAGTTTTGCTCATTCATCCTAAATATTTATTTCATGACCAGTAAGTTTTGTTCATGGTCATTAAATTTTGTCCAAGATTTTGAAGTTTTGTCCCTAGCTAAGGTATACAAGTCTAGTTCCTTCATCTTAAATGTTTTTTCTATGACCAAAACTTTTGTTCCATCATCACTTAGTTTTGTTTTTTCATCCCAAACATTTGTTTTATGGTAAATTAATTATGTTTATTCGTCATAAATATTCGTTCCATGATGTGATAACTCTTTCATAGACCGACAACGCTCCGTCTTCCTTATGCCTTATATATGATGGATTTTTTTAAACTTGATATGACTACCGTACCGATGTAGTATTGGTAAAACCCATCAAGATACTCAAGGTAACAATAACCTGTAATTATCATGATTGATATATCCGAAGAGCCTTACAAGATCCCACCGAAGACGATACAGTTCAGAAAAACTCTTGGTTGAAAGTTGTCAACTGTAGGTACCTAGACATGGAATAGTGGAATTCCATCCAGACATTAAAACTCCAAAATGGCCCTTGGCTGGCAGATCTGTCGTGGGTATTTTGGAAAGCTTGACTCCTATATATGATAAAGATTTTCATAACGACCTTTACCTATGTGATATTAAGGATCACACGGGGATTTTCAATAGTAATATCGACTACAAGATCTTTGAGGATTAAAAATGGTAATAAAAGATCTTCATGGCGTTGCATTTATCCCCACTAGTTTGCTGAAAATTGACATAAAAAGTTCGATTATTTCTATCATTATTATCTGATTAATGTTATCAAACACACCAGAAAACTTTTGTTCTATGTTTTTTTAAGTCTTATTCCTTTAACGTAAATTTTTGTTCTATGATAACAAAGTTTTGTTCCTTCAATATGAACTTTTGTTCCATGATGACTAAGTCTTAAGTTCCTTTATCATTACTATTCGTTCCATGATCATAAATGTTTGTTCTAGGAACAGAAATATTTATTCCATGATCATTAATTTTGTTCATTCATCATAAATATTTGTCCTGTGAACAAAAACTTTTGTTCCATGACAGAAAGTTTTGTTCCGTGATTACTAAGTTTTGTTCCTTCATCGTACATACTTGTTTCACTATCGCAAAGTTTTGTTCCATAATCACTAAGTTTTGTTACATGATCATTAAGTTTTGTTCGTTCATATTAAATATTTGTTCCATGACAAGAAAATTTTGTTTTTTCATCATAACATATTTGTTTCATGACCATAAACTTTTGTTCCAAATTTCTAAGTTTTGTTTCCAAGGTATGGAAGTCTAGTTCCTTCATCATAAATATGTGTTCCATGACCATAAAATTTTATTCCATGATCATCAAGTTTTGTTCCTTTATCCTAAATATTGTTTCATGACTAAAAAGTTTTGCTCTAGGGTCACTAAATTTTATCCCGGATTTATAAGTTTTGTTCTTAAGGTATGCAAGTCTAGTTCATTCATCTCAAATATTTGTTCCATGGCCAAAACTTTTGTTCCATGATCACCTCGTTTTGTTCCTTTATCCCAAATATTTGTTTCATGGTCAATTAATTATGTTATTCCCAATTACCATAGGCTTGCACCAAGGGTCGGCCTTCAGCCCTTATTTATTCGCCTTAATTATTGATGAATTGACTAGACACATCCAAGATGAAGTCCCATGGTGCATGCTGTTCGCAGATGATATTGTCTTGGTTGATGAGACTAAAGGGGGACTCAACACTAAATTGGATGTTTGGAGAGAAGCATTGGAGACTAAGGGGCTAAAGATAACTAAGACGAAAACAGAATATATGGAATGTTGTTTTAGTAACAGTGAAAGTAGAGACAACAAAGCAGTGAAGATCGAAGATCAGGAGATCTTAAAGAGGGAACATTTTTGCTATCTAGGTTCAATGATCAGTAGAGATGGAGTAATTGGTGATGTCGTGATCCATAGAATTAAAGTAGCCTGGCTTAAGTGGAGGAGCACTTCCGGAGTATTATGTGACCGAGAATACTAGCAAAATTGAGAGAAAAATTTTATAGGACAGCTATGCTCTACGGGACAGAGTGTTGGGCAATTGAGAAACAACACATTAGCAAAGTGAGCGTAGTTGAGAGAGGATGCTAAGATGGATGTGTGGTATGACTAGGAAAGATGGAATTAGAAATAAGTACATTCGAGAGACTGTAGGAGTGGCATAGATTGAGGATAAGTTGAGGGAGAATAGACTTAGGTGGTTCAGCCACGTGCAACGAAGACCTGTAGATGCACCTGTGCGAAAGAGTGATAAGATCGTAGTACCTGGAATGGTTAGAGGGAGAGGCAGACCTAGACTTTTGGGAGTATGAAGTGCAACAAGATATGAATATATTTAATTTAAATGAGCTTATAGCTCTTGATTATGCATAGTGGAGAAAAATGATTCATACAGCTGACCCCAATTGATTTGAAGTTGTTTAGACATAAAAATGATCTAATGAGTTAAAGAAATGCAGCATGAGTTTTAGCTTGGAAGAGTTTATTTGTCATGCAGTGGTTGATTTCCAAGTTTATTTGTCATGCAGTGGTTGAATCTCGAAGTAAAGCCTTGGATATGTATATTTGTCAGAGCATTTCGATGTATATGCCATTGACATAAACGATGGTGTGATAAAGGGAGAATCTACTGAATTGCTCTGCGCATGACCTTGTCTCCATCTGTTACAACAGACATGGGCCTCTTACCTTTCATTACTTGAATGAATGTCGCCAAAACCCACTGACTCAGTTACCAGGTTATCCCATGTTACCATCATTCGTTATCGCGTTGTACTATTACTTACGTTCCAAACCAGACCACATTACTCACCATATTATCTAAATCTCATTATTGTATCCCATTACCTCCTTAATCCATAAAATCGCATAATAGGAACATGGAACATCAATTACTCAACTAAGAAATATGAATTAGAAACTGAAAGGAAACATCCATGTTCTGTTGGGTTCGATCGATTGAGAAAAGTGAAGTTCAATCGCTCGAAGTGTGCTTGATCGATTGAAGTGAAAGTGGTCTCAATCGATTGAAGTCATTTCGATCGATTGAGAAATGTGCAGTTCGATCACTCGAACATCGTCTTCTCCAGCAATTCTGGACAGTGAACGACCAAAGGTGCTAGGGGAAGTTTGGGTTATTATTAAAACGTCCAAAATAGGGAAAGCATCATAACTAAGCTACTGAGTGAGTTTGGAACTCATCGAATGTCATTCAGGGCGCGTTTGGCTCGTCAAGTTTGGTGGTACTCCAATGGCTTCCTCTCTCTCTCTCTCTCTCTCTCTCTCTCTCTCTCTCTCTCTCCTTTGCTCTTGTCTTCGTCTCTATCTCTCTCTCCTTCTCTTCTTCTTCTTCTTCTTTTGTCTGTCTGTCTCCCTCTCTCTCTGACTGAAGATATATATAGATATATATATGGATGTATGTATATTATATATACCCAACACAAACACACACACACACACACACACACACACACACATACACACACACTTTCTCTCTCTCTTTCTCTCTATCTCTCTCTAAAATCCTTGAACTGAACAGACACTCAGACACACGAAAATGGTTCATATATATAGAGAATGGGGTAGACAGGTGGTTGTGTTTGTGTGAAACCTGAAAATCTGATGATTACACGTTCGATCAATCAAAGTAAGTTTGATCTCTTGAGAATAGATTGGCCAGTTTAGATCGATTGAAAAGGTTTTGATCGATTAAAGTAGAGACCACGTCATAAATTCATGTTGGCAGGTTTTCGATCGATTGAACATGGTTCAATCGCTTGAACTTATGAATCCTTAATCGTTCGAAAGTAGTTCGATCGCTCGAAGGTAAAGTTTCAAGTAAACGAACAGCTCTCATTATATACATTTCTTATGTAAATTATTTTCATGAATAATATGTGTAGACAGACTATGACAGTACTGCAACATTGTCGAGGCACGGTGTACATTCCTGTTATCATAGATGGTGTTATATCTTTCAAAAACCATCGGTTACTCTCTCGACAAATAAAAGTGGTGTGGGCCCATCAAACACTGCCAACTCATCTGGAAATGAAGCGAGGAACAACACAAAGCAAATTCTACTGAGGTTGAAGCATTGAACGCACAATTGTTGTGTTAAAGGATCATGGACGGTTATCCAGTACCCTCGGTGTCATCAGTTTGTTTATTAAGAAATTTGTAATAGTTATCTAAATAAAGTTTTCATTTCCAACATTCCATGTTTACAAACTTTTTGTCCCTATTGTGGTAAAGTGTTGTGCTATTATTGTTCCATGATAGGAAATTTTGTTCCATTAGTAACTAAGTTTTGTTCCTTTGTGTGTTCCATGATTTCAAACTTTTGTTCCTAATGTGATAAATGAGTGTTCCTTTAACATAAACTTTTGTTTCATCACCATAAGTGTTTGTTTCAGATTTCTAAGTTTTGTTCCGAAAGTTATGACAGTCATATTCCGTGACTAAGAAAGTCTTATTTTTTTAACTTAAACTTTTGTTCCATGACAGTTAAGTTTTATCCTTCATCATCAAATTTTGTTCCTAAAGTAGTAAAGTGTTGTTCCTTTAACATAAATTATGCGTTCCATGATAGTGAGTTTTGTTCCATGATCCCTAAGGTTTGTTTCTTTATCATAAATATTTTTTTGAAACAAAAACTTTTGTTCCTAAAATTTGAAACGAAAGTTTATGATGAAAACAACAAGACTTTTCGACCCTTTGAAACAAAAAGTTTATGTTAAGGAAACTTTTCTTTCTATCTTTTTTTTCTAATGTCATAAAGCCATGTTCCTTTAAGGTAAATTTTGTTCCACGATATCAAAATTTTGTTCCTAATGTTGGAATGTATTGTTTCTTTAAATTAAACTTTTGCTTCTAAGGCATGAAAATAGTATTTACAATGCTAAATAATACGAAGATTACGAAAATACCTTTTACTATAACTTCAACTTAAGTAAGTTGTCTTCTCCAAATAAACTTGAACTTTGGTTGTCTTCTCCAAATTAAACTTCAACTTGGTGGAGGGTGAGGGATGTTGGTGAAGTGAGTGTGTTCGAAAATGGAGAGAAGATGTTGTGAAAGTAAGAGTGTGTGTTGAGAGGGATGGTTGAGTGAGTTCAGTTAAGATAATAGGAGTGGGGAAGAAAAATTAACCAACCAATCATAAATGCAACAACCAACCTTAAAACTAAGTACTAAGTAGGTTAACCTCATTTACAGATGGAACAAATATATAAAAGCCTCAGAACAAACTTATATGATCACAATGAGAACAATTGTTCCCATATACCCAAGTTGGTAGTTGGGTTATTTAATTGAATTAGATGGTAGATTTAGGACTAAAAACTTAAATGCAAACCTTTAAGACTCAAAACTTAAATGCTAGTCATTTTTCCAACTCTTTTAAATACGCGTATTGTTATATGTTATATAAAGTATAACTAACCATAAATATAAAGTCCTTCGCCATAAATATTAGTTCCATGATTTTAAACTTTTTGTTCTTAATGTTGGAAAGTATTGATCCTTTAACTTAAAACTTTGTTCCATCACCATAAACATTTGTTCCGTATTTCAAATATTTGTTTCGAAAATTACGAAAGTCTTGTTCCTTCCAACCATAAAATTTTATTGTCACAAAAATTTTGTTTCAGATATCTAAGTTTTGTTTCTAAATATTTGTTTCATTATCAAATTTGTTTGGGTTATTAAATAGAATTGAAAGGTGATTAATGCAAACCTTAGTAGGAGTAAACAATTAATCCATCATAATTGTACAAAATTCATAGACAAAATTTTAAAATTGTACAACATTTTATACATAGGATTCAATCTCGTTAATACTTGACACAAAAAAAAATTCCACTGGAACAACCTTTTATGTCATAGAATAAATATTATTGACCAAGGAACAATAAACCGTGACTTTGATGGCATAGAACAAACATTGCTAATCAGGGAACAATAATCAGTGGTCAAGGAACAAACACATTGTGCGATACATGACCAACCTATGATAACTGGTTGCCCCCCATTTAATGCATGTCAGAAAGCATAAAATGACCATCATCTTTTGACTTTTGTACACTTATCCTCCAATCAATGACTGACAGGTGTCTTGGTGGTATGTTGTATATACAACAAAACCACCATTGGGTACCCAAGTGAACTCCGTTCAATATATATAGTTATGTTATCCATCCATCTCGATAAGTCATTGTTTTGCGGAGTAACACTTTTGAAAAAATTCCTTTATTAGAATCCTTACTGGGAGAATCCATTCAGGCACAGTCTTCAGTAACTTAAGGCAATTTTGTTGTATATACAATAAGTTCATTTCTACCATTTGATGATGATGCTCTATCATCCCAATCATCTACGCGTATAACCCAATTTAAAAAGTAAACCATGTGTGGTATTGTACCAATGTACCAAAATCACACCCAAAAGTCTTTCTTACCTTTTCAGCCGGTTACCAAGCAAACAAACTTCTCTCCTCTTTGTAAGGTAATGTATTTATTTATCCCTATCTCCCACATAATATGTATCTCATATTTATATACATGAATTCCCTAAAGAGGGCGCCCTCTCTTTATTAAAGAGAGGGCCTCTGTTTTGGCCGTCGGATCTTGTTTAACAATTATGAAATGACAAAACTGCCCTTAATGAAAATACGATCCGACGGCCAAAACAGAGACCCTCTCTTTAATAAAGAGAGGGCACCCTCTTTAGAGCCTGACTGTATATATGTATATTAAGTATGTTTTCAATTTGAGTAAGACTATGCTTTCCAAATTCAAATCTCAAATCTCTATTTCAAATGATGTGGTACCATTTAAAAAATAGTGGGTCCAATGACCACTGTGACCCTGTGGGGTCACTTCAACATCCTCCAATCAAAATCCAATAGAACCATTTGGATTTGGAAAGTATAGCATTACTCTTTCAATTTAAACTTGAATAATGATATGCTTCTGATCTTGTCAAAATCAAGATAAAAAATATACTCTACTTCAAAAGATTTGTACTATGGAAGTAGAGGTCGAACCCACAGAGATTGAAATACTAAAGCACTTTAATTTTAAAACCTAACCCTAGTTAATTATGAAAACGGAGATTTAACATTGATTTTTATTCAACTAAGAGCAATGAAAATAAATCTAAACTATGAAAACGATTAAAAGTTATTTTGATAAATATGTGTATTGAACCTAGGATTGGGAATCCACTGCTAGCTTCATAATAAGAATATCTAGGCATTTAATTAGCTTATAACATTGGATGATAATGGAGAATTGTAGCTACAAGCCCAATTGCTCCATCAAGAAGATAACTATGATTCAAGCATAAACATAATTCATCTTCGGTTGGCACGGAGTGTCTCACACTAAACTAGGGTTGCGGCACACTCCATCTTCCCTATGCATTAACTATTTGACTACTTGATATCACAATTCAAATAAGCGCTATTACATGTAAATAATCCATACAAGCATAACAAATATAGACTATTGAACATATCACATTCAAAATAGATCTAAGACAAGAATAGATTTTGAAAGTAACGATTTAATCAATGAATACGATTTTATTAATTAAAATCCTCTAAACATGTAATCATCATCCATACATAATAAATCACAAAGAAAAACATAAATAACACCCTACTACTTGGCTAGGCATTGAAACCCTAGGTCTTGGTTTAAGCGGCCATAGAATTGAAGATTGGCAAGAGATTGATGGAGGAGGCCATGGGAATCTTTGGTCTTCTTCTTCTTCTCCTTGCTTTTCTCTCTTCACTGGCTAAAGTTTTTGGTTATGGAATGATGTGTATAATGTTGTGTAACCCCTATTTGGACTTAAAAAAGGATATATATATATATATATATATATAGGTTTGGAGTATATTTTAGAAGCTTTCCTAAACCTAATCACACTAAAACTGCTTTATTTACGTTTCTGGACGTATTCAGCCAATTCCGTTCGCACAGGGCTCTTCAGTACATCGAAATACTCATTTTAGGTTTTTTCAATGGGTCGCTCGTGCAGGCCGCTCGAGTGTGATCCACAAAATCGTGCGAGCGGGCTGCTCCAGCGAGATGCCCTTTTCTAGCTTTTTCCAGATTTTCTCAACTTTGCGCATCGATTGTAGAATTACAATAACTTTTGACTTGGACTTCGCATTGACTCACTATTTGCGGCCACATGTCCGTAACTCGAAGATATACAATTCATATCTTTGGAGAAATTTCTCAAATTCATAGTCTTCATAGTAAAAAATGAGATTTATTAAGATTGCTACTGCATTCAGCTATCACCGGAATCATCTTTTGAGCCCACAATGTCTTCCAAAGCCACTAATCATTGAATTTTAATGCATTTTCAAGTGAAAGCTCCAAAAACTACAAAATATAGAATAATTATTAAAAAATAACTAATAACTAAATAAAAATGGGCTAACATAGCGTAACTTTAGGACTATCAACGGGAACTATTCGTCGCCGATCACACCCCCAATCCTACACTTTGCTAGTCCTCGAGCAAGAAAAACATAAAAATAAATACTACTACACTTAAAAATCCTAACTCGCTGTCGCAGGCAACGCGATTGCATTTAGCACATGCAACAAGAATTTTAAACCCCTAGGTGTCCCTAGTAGGATGAGTGAAGTCTCATAAGGGTTCTCATCAACAAGTTACTCACAACCATCTTTATTTCATTATGTATTTAAAAATTTCTATTAAAAACCAAAAAAACATAGTATTCAATACTCCTTATTACAAAACAATGATTTGAAATAGAATAACGAACAAGAAGAAATGGAACCAAACGTCTACCAAAAAACCAAAAAAACCTACGTCATGAAAAACAATCCCAAGCACATGCATCGTATAAATCAATAGAGTTTCTCATAAAATTGCACGTGTGCGACATGATAGTCAAATGAACACGCGCATGTCATGAAATTGGAATATAACTCGGATAACTATCCAACTATGCTTCGACTTCAAATCTCACGTCGTTAGTTACACTCTAAAGTGAAACACTCAGAAACAGGTGTAATCTCTCTAATATATGGGAGCATAGGAAATATGTTTTCAAAACGAGAAATGCGCACATATGAATCGAAAAAGATGCACGACACGAAAGAATAGTAGTCTCATGGATAGGACGCCAAAAGTCAAGAAAAATTAATCGTTACCATGTTTAATCCCCCTCCCATCGTTTACATATTCAAATCATTTTTTCTAGGATCAATTAGGACTTTTCAAAGTTTGTAACGTGACTCAGGCAATGAAAAAGAATAGAATCGATTCATCAAGTAATCTTCAGTATAGCATTGTAAGGCATATTCAATTTATTTCTTTCACTATTCTCTTCTTTCATTTATGTATTTTTTTTAAATTTCTTCCAACCTTTTTCATTTCATTTTTTTAAATTTCTTTCCTCTTCTTTTTTTTCTTTTCTTCTTTCAACCGTTTTTTTCTTCCTTTTTGTTGCTTTTGAATGAATATTCATTGAATATCAATGCAACTACCCCAAACATCGTCTTTTTTTCTTCTACTTCTCAATCAACACATCGCCTTATCAACAATAAAAGTTGACAAATCTCTCAGTGGTGAACTCCAAATTGGTCAAGTTGGAGCAAAAAAAAAGGATAATGCTGATTAAAGAAAAAAGGGCATTTTAAAGGCTCAAAGGGGCGAACTAAGAAATTTTTTTATCATTTATCTGGATAGGTAAACAAAGAGGGCCTACCATCATCTCCTATGGTCATATGGTTCTTCAAAGTTTACAATGGAAGATTATTTAGCATGGTCAAATATTTTAACTTGACTATCAACCAAAACAAGAATAATGAGACTAAACAACGAGTTAATGTGCTATTCAAATGAAATTCAACAAACACAAAATGTATTAATAAACCTCTATAAAGAAAAGATATGCTCAAAAGCTCGCCGGGTTTATTCTCCACACTATGTGTTATCTAGAAATCCGAATCATATTATAGTTCACATCAAACATATATTCATGCGGCTATGTGTAGTGCATAGCCTTGTAAAAAAAAGATAGGCTCAAAAGCTCACAGGGTTTAGTCTCCACACTATGTTTTATCTAGAAATCCGAATCATATTATAGTTCACATCAAATATATATTCAAACGACTATGTGCAATGCATAGGTTTGCGTGCAAATCTATGATATAAAACTACAATTCGAACGATACATATCCTAAACGTCGCATCATGACTTCAGCAAATGTTTAACCACATCTTCTCATGTTTACCATTCTATAATAATCCAATTTACATAACAACAAGTATCGACTCGAAATTGCAAAAATGTCGATAACATTGTTTATTTAAGCACAAGCATTGAAATTTTTTTGAAAAATCGGTGCATATAATGTGCATGTGAGTGCATACCCCCAAACCTAAACATTTCATTATTCCCTTGAGTTGTACTTGATATATATACTTACCGGTTAACTCTGAAAGCTGTACTATGTGTTAACTTGGTGGTACTTTAGTATGATCACTTTTATAATGAAAAGGACCAAGCATTTCTGAAATTACAAAGGTGCTCAAGGCTAATGTTTCAAGAAAGAATATGTTTTCTTAATATAAAATCTAACGGGCTTGTAAGTCTTACATGTGTGATATGTGAAAACTCTGAGAACAGAATGTAATTAGTTTAAGAACGATAAATAGAGTGTAATGTGCTATAACAACTTGAACCACGTGCATCGGTTGGTTAGAAGAAAGTCATGATAACATGGTTAACAATCGTATCCGTCGGTCAGGTTCTTGAGTCCCATTTGTGTGATTTGTTCGAGAAAGAGTAATGAGATCCTTATTGTTGTTGAGATGCCACTGTAGCCATAAAAGCAACTTCGGCAAGAGTAGTTGTACCTCGTAGGTACTATGAAGATGAGTTGTGTTGATGGTTAATAGGCCATTCAGGCAACGATGACAAATTAACCAAGGTTATGTTGTAGTCAATTGTGTTGATAGTTAATAGGCCATTTGGATGACGATATCAAAATAGGGCAATGTGGGTGACGATGACAAATTAACTAAGGTCGAATGAGTAAGATAGGGTTACCATAAGACCAATGGGGAGTTGATATCAAGAGAAGGCCATTTGGGCAATGATGATTAAAAGGTAACCTAATGGCCGTATGTCGCTAATATTTGAACCAACGATATATATGCCAGATGCATACAAAAGTGTCGAATTGATAAATATTGGACCTGTGGTGCAAAGGAAAATCAAGTTGGTAAAGATTGGACAAGTAGTAAAGTGATGTCGAGATCAGTCAGTCAGTCATGTTAAGTCTGAGTATGTCGGTGAACATTCCTAAGGTACGTAATATGTCAAGATTGTTAATTAGCAAGGCTTGATCATAAGGTTTTTGGAAAGGACGACAAAGGAATGTTTTACTTATTAACAAGATTAACCAAATGTTTTCTGAGCCAGTTCAAGTGCAGTAGCTTTACTCACTCAACTTGTATTCAAGCTGACAACTTTCATGTCCTAGAGAATCAAACGTCCAAATCTTGCAGAGTCTGACAACCCAGAGGAGGAGTATGCCGAGGAAGTCTATGGCTTCGCAAGGTAGCTGGCGAAAGTTGAAGACTCTATGTTTAATTGATCTTTTGGTTATGTTAAGGCACTAGGTGCAAGACTTATTATTATGTTGTAGGGCATCATGCCTAGAATATTATTCACTTTTCCTTTCCTTTTTGTAAGTGATTTAATAATAAGATTTAGGACTCTAATGTTTATATTATGTATGCCTAGAACCACCATGTGTATTATTACTGTTTACATTTACTATTTATTACTATTATCTCAATTCTTTCTTGTTATAGACAATCATACGATTTCAACTTACCACGTATCTACGGGACCAAAAAGAAAAAATGTTGTAAATCTTTTTCCCTATTTTGGCTACTCCGGGACGTGACAATTCAACACCACATGCAATAGATTTGAAAGAAATAAAGAGAGAGAGGCTTATTGTTTTAACTCGTAAGTCGCAAGGGCTCGATTCCATAATGGTGGTCGATCGTGGTGGTGGAGATCATGGTGGCGGTGGCGTGGTTGAACGCGCAGGTTGAGGTGGTGGCTATGATCAGATTCGCACATCATAGAGAGAGAGAGAGGGGAGAGGAGAAGGAAAGAGATCAAGAGGTGAAGGTAGAGGTACCAGTGGCTGAGGATGGAGGCAATGGTGGCTAATAGTGGATGCGGTTGGAAGGATAGGGGTTTTCAAAACCCTAGATTAGTTCGGTAGAGAGAGAAAGAGAAGGGGGATGAGAGAGAAACTGAGAGAGGAGAAATGAGGGGGATTAGTGAGTAAGGGCTTTTATATGGTGGGTGGTTCGGTCGGTTCAATCAGGTTCAATCATAGTATTTGGTACCCGTGCGCTAAACTAAAATCTCAGTTTTTCCCTGTTACTGTGCCGAACAATGACCGTGAGCCTGAGGCACCGAATTATTCGGTCGGGTCCAGTCGGGTGGGTTTCGGGGTTTTTCAACATCCCTAATGAAAACCATATGTAGATCTTTTTTTCTCTCTATACTTTGGAAGGAAAATTAGGTTTTGAAAACTTAATTACATGCGTAACGGAAAAACAAAGTTTCAAAACTTTTGGTATGCCCGGATCTACTACTTATCTATTCTATAGATGCGTAAAACAAGAGGAGAAGAGTTTAAACCTAGCGATCTTGAACCCAATTCTGATTCTCTTCTTCCTCGATGGTATAGCAACTTGCACTAGGTGATCTTCACTCCTATGTCTCCTGCGAATACTTCCGGAGAGGCTAGAGTTGGTGGGAACTCTAATAGGGAGGATAGAGAAGGTTTGGGAACCTTAAAATAGTTTCTGCAACTTAGAGATATTAAAAACGACAACTAAACTATTCTGTACGCAGCTGACCTATTTATAGATTTCCAAACTGACTTTAAGCCTTTGATTGATCGATTGATCGAAATGGCTTCGATCAATTGAACCACTTTCAAAGGATCGAACTTGTCTTGACTTTAATCGATCGAAAATTTTTTGATCGATCAAACTTGTCTTGACAAAATCCTCTTGTGCCTTTCTAAGGGACCTCCTAGGCTCTTTATTGTTGGCTCAAACCAGTTATAAATTCCCATGACCAAACTCTTTGATCAGCAAACTAACCAACTGATCAGTTAATGTTTACTCCACTATAAAATGATAACTAAACTCCAACGCAAAAGAACATATCTGAAGCGATAACTAGATTTATATGCTGTACTAATGTCCCTCTACCATTAGCACTCGTAATCATATTTAGTTAGTCGGATAAACTGTTACTGTCAACGTGAATCATGATTACTTCTTGTGTTCCTTGAGCCCTATTCACCTTTCATGATTACCAAACATATTGATAACTACTTATCAACAAGGATGCAGTTCTCAGTAATCAACTTGGTGACATTCTCAAGGGAGTGTTTACTCTTTATTAAAGGGTAGATTCTATCTTGATAATATATTTTCACAACCCTGTGAATATGACATACTCAAGATACGCAGGTGTTGTTCTGTAAGACCTCACTGATTGGTAAGTCAAAGCAGTCATATCCACAGTCTGTGTTTATAATCATCTCAAGATTGAGAACACGTACCTTATACAAGTTATGAGTTCCTCTCGACTGTTGACAGTCTTAAGTGTCAATAGGGAAACTCAGGGCCGTCAATGCACTATAAGCACTGGCATACTAACTAAGATTTATACTCTAGTGATTGAGATTCACCACTCCATCCAATGGTAGTTAATCATGCTACAGTGTAAACCTGATGAGATATCCAATCTGATCATCCACTGTGACAAATTCTAAGTATTAAAGAATAGTAATTTGTATCTCACTTGTATGGATCTCATACACACCCGGATTACTTACTATGATGCTTAAGGATTAAAAATCATCTCATGAAAGAAATATACACATATGAATGTAAAGCTAATATCCATATATTAAAATGCCAATGTCTCATACATAAAGTAATGGTTTAAGGACATAAATCCAACAAACTCCCACTTGTATCCATAACCATTCAGAACTACATCTGAGACCTAGACTGTATTGATGATGATCAAAGACCATCTGTCGCAAGGCCTTTGTAAACGGATCCTCAAGAATGTCAGCGATGGCAATCTTGGTGACAGTCACATAGCTACATTGAACAATATCTTGAATTAAATGATATTTTCGACTACGTGCTTTCGCTTTCCGTGGTTCCTTGGCTTCTTGAACTGAGCCACTGCTTCACTATTATTGTAGTATAGCGCAATAGGTGACAGCGATGCTGGCACCACCTCAAGTTTCATAAGTAACTTCTTGAGCCAAACAACTTCCATTGCGGCTTCACAACCAACCACATACTCAGATTTTGTAGTTGAGTCTGCAATGCATTTTTTCTTAATGCTCCTATAACTAGCAGCACCACCTCCCAACGTAAAGAGATGTCCGAGCATCGATTTCCTCGAGTCTTTATCTAAAATAAAGTCCGAGTCAGTGTATCCTACTAGAATCAACTCACTACCGCCATACATAAGCATGTAATTTTTAGTTCTTCTCAAGTACTTAAAAATGTGCTTAACGGTTGTCCAATGCTCTGGACCTAGATTCGATTGATACCTGCTAACTATGTGATGTTGTCAATATCAAGATATAAAAAGTATACTTTACTTTTCTAAAGATTTGCAGTGTGGAAGTAAAGGTCAAACCCACAGAGATTGAATACTACGCACTTTAATTTTTAAAACCTAAATTTAGTTAATTAAGAAAAATGGATTTTGGATTTAATTTGAATTAAACTAATAACAATAAAAGTAAATCTAAATTATGAAAGCAATTAAAAATTGTTTTTATAAATATATTTAGAGAACCTAGGATTGCAAATCCACCACTAGCTTCATAATAAGGGTATTTACGAATTACTTTAGCTTATTAAGTTGGATGATAATGGGGAATTGTAGCTACAAGCCCAATTCCTCCGTCAAGAAAATAACTATGGTTCAAGCACCAACATAATCCATCTTCGGTTAGCACGAATTATCCCACGCTAAACTAGGGTAGTGGCATAATCCGTCTAACCTAGGCATGGACTATTCAGATACTTGATAGCACAATTCACTAAAGCACAATTACATGTAAATAACCTATATAAGCACAGCAAATATAGATCATTGAGCACATCACAGTCAAAATAAATCTAAGACAAGAGTAAACTTTGAAAGTAACGATTTAATCAATAAAAGCACGATCTATTTATAAAAATCCTCGGAACATCATCCATACATAATAAAACTAAAATAAAAACATAAATAAAACCCTATTACTTGGCTAGGGTTTCATTAAAACTCTAGATCTAGAGTCTAGTTGTCCATAGAAGCGGTAGATGGCAAGTAGTTGATGGAGGAGGCCATGGAAATCCTTGGTCTTCTTCTTCTTCTCCTTGCTTCCCTCCCTTCAATGACTGAAAGTGTGTATATATGGTTGTATGTATGATGTGTCTATTAATGACCAACCCCTTAATTGAAGTAAAATAGGGTATATATAGATTTACAATAAGTTTTGGAAGCTTTTCTAATCCAATTCGCACTAAAACTGCTATATTTTATAATCTGGACGTAATTAGGCAGTTTCGTTCGCGTAGGAATCATCAGTAGAGTGAAATATGCAAGTTCCATTTTTACATAGGTCACGGGAGCGGGCCGCGCGAGCGCGATATTGGGACCTTGCGCGATCAGATCGCGCGAGCGATTTCCTGGGTTTCGCGCGAGCGGGCCGAGCGCGCGACTGGCTTGTTTCAGCTTATTTCTTTGTGCTTTTTCACCCTGTTTAGCCTGAAGTACTTGATTTCTTCCAAAATCTGTCAGAAAATAGAAAATAAAGTAAAAACATACAAAATCAGGATAAAAAGGTACTAACAAACGCGTGTTAAGGCGTATAAATAAGATGTGTTCTCTCCCGATCACACCCCCCAACCTACATTTTGCTAGTCCTCGAGCAAAACTAAAATAAAAAACTAAACTACTAATAAAAATACTACTCCATTGTCGCATGGATCGCGATTGCATTTAGCATATGCAACAAGCCTTTTAAACCTCTAGGTGTCCCTAGTCGGACGAGTGAAGTCTCGTGAGGGTACTCATCAACGAGTCACCCACAACCATCTTTATTTACTTGTGAAAATAAAAATTTTATTAAGAACAAAAAAACTAATAGTCAATACTCCTTATTATAAAACACAGATTTGAAATAGAATAACGAACAAAAGAAATATAATGAAACATCCACCTAAGTCATGGAAAACAATCCCAAGTACATGCATCTTATAAATCAGTAGAGTTCCTCATACAATTGCACGTGTGTGATATGGTAGTCAAATGAACACGCGTATGTCATGAACATGGAATATACTTCGGATAACCATTTAACTATGTCTCGACTACGAATCTCACAATGTCAATTATACTCTCAAATGAAACACTTAAAAACATGTGTAATTTTTCTAATATATGTGAGTAAAGGAAATATATTTTCAAAACGATAAATGCTCACATATGACTCGACAAAGACGCATGACACGAAAGAACAATAGTCTCATGGATAGGACGACAATAGTCAACAAAAATTAATCACTACCATGTTTTAATCCCTCTCCCATCGTTTTCATATCCAAACCATGTTTAGGATCAAATAGGACTTTTCAAAGGTAATAATGTGGTTCAGGCAATGAAAAAGGATAGAAAGGATTCATTAGGTAGTTTTCAGAATGGCATTGTAAGGCATGTTCGATTTTTTTCATTCATCTCTTCTACCAACTTTCATCTTTTCATTCTCTTCTTTTTCATATTTCTTTTTTAATTTCTTTCCTTTTTTCTTCAATCTCTTCAATGTTTTCCCCTTTTTTCTTGCTTGTCGGATGATTATGCATTGATTTCTAAGCAACTACCCCAATAGCATCTTATCTTCTTCTTCCCAATCAACACATCGCCTTATCAACACTAAAAGGTGATGAATCTTTCAGTGGTGAAATCCAAGTTGGTCAGGTTGGAGCAAAAACAGGATAATGGTAATTAAAGAAAAAGGCATTTTACGGCTCAAAAGGGCGAACTAAGGAAATTTTATCATTTCGGTCGGTGATAAACAAAGAAGGCCTAAAATCATCTCCTATGGTTATATGGTTCTTTAACATTTACGACGGAAGATTATTTAGCATGGTAACAAATATTTTAACTTGACTATCAACCAAAACAAGAATAATGAGACTAAACAACATGTTAATGCGCTATTTCAATGAAATTCGACAAACACAATGTATTTATAACCCTCTAAAAAGAAAAGATAGGCTCAAAAGCTCAGCGGGTTTAGTCTCCACCATGTGTTATCTAGAAATCCGAATCATATTATAGTCCACATCAAACATGTATTCAAGCGACTACGTGCAGTGCATAGGTTTGTGTGCAAATCTATGATATAAAACTACGATTTAAACGATACATGACCTAAACGTTTCAACATGACATCAACAAGTGTTTAACCACATTTTTTCTTTTGTTTACCATTTTATAACAATCATAGTTACATAACAAGAAGTATCGAATCAAGATTGCAAAAACGTCGCTAACATCGTTTATTTAAGCACACGAATCGAAAATTTTTGAAAATTTAATGTAATAATGTGCAGATGTGTGTGCATACCCCCAAACCTAAACCTTTCATTGTCCCCAATGAAACAATAAAAAAAAAGAAAGGAAAGTACGTAATGAAGGAACGATAATACCTCAATTTCGACAACCACAAACCAGGTGAACGTACAATAATATGGAATCAAAGTTCAATTACTCCAAATGGAGCACTATTTCACCTGTTAATACTTAACAAAAAAAAATTAAACAAACAAATATATAATAAAAGCTAACATATAAGTTTTTTGTTTTTTTTTAATTAGAAACTAAACTATAAGTAAAAGAACGAAATGAAAGAAAACAAATAGAAACAAAACTATCTAAACAAAGACAAACTTAAATGAAAAGAACTGAACAGAACAAACAGAAAAGAAAATAACTAACCAGGTGCGGGAAACAGAAGGTAAAAGAACAACAAGAAAAAGTGGGAAATCCCCACCTCGCGCAAGCGGACCGCGCGAGCGACCCTTGCTCACGCAAATCCCTCCGCGAGGTGGTACTGAGGCCTCTTTTTTATTTTTTCAGAAAAGTTTCTAAGGCACAAGCTCGCGCAAGCGGACCCCTCGCGCGCACGAATTCAAGCGCGAATAGATACTGAGGCTATATATATAAAAAAACTTGAAAATTTTTTGTCTATGGGAGAATCTCGCGCGAGCGGGCCGCGCGTGCGACTTTGGTCTTTTCCTCTTTTTCTTTATTTTAATGTAAATAAGTGCAAAATAATTTTACTCCGACCCCCAAACCTGTTCAGAAAACTCAAAAAGGACTCAAAATCGACCAAAAACGATCAAAAATAAGAGAAACCGACGAAATATAGCTTGGGTTGCCTCCCAAGAAGCGCTATCTTTTACGTCTTTAGCTAGACCATTCTAGCTCAAGATTTTATGGAGGCTGAAAATCGGACTTTGTACCCCTAAGGATTTTAGGAAGAGCCTGGTGGTAAGCAGAAATAACGTCGCTTTGGATTAATTCAATTGATGGTTCATCCTGATTATGTTCAAAACGATTTCGTACCTTCTGAGGAAATTCATCTTTAGGGTCCAGGTTATTTGCATTCATCCTCTCATTACTCACTATATTATTCTCCTTACCCATGTGTAGTGCATTAGTAGGTTCAATTTGTCGTATAACCTCACTACCCTCTATACCTAGATAATCATCGTCTTTGGGAGATTGATCGACAGCGTTAAACACGTTTAATTTTAATTTCAAATTCCCGAATGACACTTTCATCACCCCCATTCGACAATTGACATGCGCATTAGCAGTGGCTAAGAATGGACGACCAAGAATAACAGGGGTGTGCTTCCTAGCATCTAGGACAGGTTCGGTATCAAGGACCATAAAATCAGTGGGATAAAAACATTGATCAACTTTAACTAAGACGTCCTCGATGATTCCTCTAGGTACTTTGACAGAACGATCTGCTAATTGAATAGTAGCGGCCGTGGGATTAAGTTCACCTAGTCCTAGTTGTTTATAAACGTGATAAGGCAAGAGATTAACACTCGCACCTAAGTCAAGGAGAGCCCTATGGATGACAGTGTCACCTATGACACATGAAATAATTGGCGTACCAGGATCCTTATACTTTGGAGGTGAGTGTTGAAAAATAGAACTTACTTTTTCAGTGAGGAAGACCTTTTTCGGAGTATGACTACGCAATTTACGTTTTTGAGTGCATAGGTTTTTAAGACATTTAGCGTAAGCGGGAATTTGTTTAATAACATCGTGGAATGGAATATTGATTTTAACTTGTTTAAATACCTCAAGTATATCCTCAACCTTTGACCCTTTTTTGGAAAATTTGATGGTTCATCAACGTTAGGTGGAAAGGGCAATTTCGGTATATGATTAGTCAGGGCCGTTTCTTTTTCTTTCTTATTTTGGCTCGCGTCCTTACCCTTCTTCGTATTAGAGTTGATGTTCATATCTATCACATTCTCATTCAGAATTTCTATTACCTCTTTCTCTCGTGTAGTCAACCTAGTTGAGACGGCGTTTACTTGCTCATTCGACCCCTTAACCTCGTATTGTCCCTTAGGGTTTTGAATTGTTTGACTAGGCAACGTCCCCTCATTTCTACGACTCACTACAGTAGCTAGTTGTCCCATTTGGGATTTAAGCTTCGCAATGGATTGTGTGTATGAGTGCACTATTTGTGCTTGTGCCTGAACTTGCGTTTCAATAGTCTTAAGGGACGCCAACACCTTCTCCTCAAAAGCATTACCCCTTAAAGGGATAGGGTTATGAGGTGGTTGTTGGTATTGATTGGGTTGGAATTGCGGCCGATACGCATTTGGAAAATTAGTTGCCTCATTAGGATTATTAGTATTATTTTTCCACGAGAAGTTAGGATGGTTTCTCCATGGCGCGTCCGGATTATTAGTAGTCGAATTATAATTATTTCGTGGGTATTGTTGAATAGAATTAATGTGTTGCTCCATGAATTCCAGAAATTGACTCGCCGATGGACATGCAAGGATAGAATGTGATGGATCGGAACATATTGCACATACTTCATGAGCGGGTGGGGCTGTCGTTTGGTTCATTGTTAAAAGTCGGTCAAGTTTTTTAGATAGTTCCTAAAATTCTATTGAATGACTTGACTCGAACTTTACCTCACGTTTAGGTTGCAGATGATACCCCTCAGAACGTACCGACACAGCCTGATGCATTGAGTTCTCGCTTAATGTTTCAAAAATTTTCCAAGCCTCATCGGCGCTTTTGTGTAGGAAGGTACCCGCACAAACGACATCGACGGTATTACGGACAGAGGGAATAAGTCCCTCGTAAAAGACCTGTACCAACTGCCACTTAGGAACTTGATGATGTGGGCAGGAACGTAATAATTCTTTAAATTTCTCCCATGTGTCATAAAGTGTTTCCCCATCTTGAATCACAAAATTAGTTATAGATTTTCTTATCTGATTAGTTCTTGTGATTGGGAAAAACTTTTGTAAAAATGCGTTGTGTAACGCTTCCCATGTTTTAATTGTGTTTGGCTCAAGTGATTGAAGCCAATACTTCGCTTTATCTTTTAAAGAGAATGGAAAGAGACGCAGTTTTAATTCATCATCAGTGAAATTTTGGATTTTTAATGTAGAGCAAATATCTTGAAAATCTCCTAAGTGTTGATATGGATCTTCATTTAAACGGCCATGGAAAGAAGGAAGTAGCGAGATGGTAGATGACTTTATCTCAAAGTGAGATGCCGACGCCTCCGGTAATTCGATACCAGCTTGTGGCGTGTAAGTCGTAGGAATAAAATAATCTTTAAGCGGAGGAGGTGGCGGTATATTAGGGTTATTATTGTTATTTCCATTGTTTTGATTATTTCCAATGTCGGCCATTGGAATAGGTTCTACGTTAATAAAGCATGGTTTCTTTAGGTTTTTAAGGGTACTACGTATTTCGGACTCAAACAACGACGAGTGTTTCGGAGTTAATTCGTCGTCTATGTTTAACTTAGTTCTAGAAGTTATGTTTGAATACTTGTTAATTCTTAATGTACGTTCAAGTTCAAGATCGCAGGGTTTTAATTCCGGTTTACTTGAGCGTGTACCAAACATAAACTAAAAGAAAATAAACTAAAAACAAAAACTGACTCAAATAAAAAAAAAAAACAAATAGCAATCACGCAACTAAGATAACAAGCACTCAACTACTGTGATGCATGTAAATTATCCTGTAATGCAGTGACCACATCAAATCCCAGCGCCCCGGGTTTCCTAGCTAATGCAGTGGAATTAACCCTAAACTAATGCAAATAGTGCGTCACAGTGCCCTGACTTACAGTGGTTTAAAGCGAATTTCAAAAGAAGCAATTTATTTTATTTTATTTATATTTTTTTCGCGTAAGCTCCTTTGATGTGCTAAGCTATTCCTCCCGAAAATGTTAGAATTTGATGACTCGAGAAACTACAAAATAAAAAGAAAAGTTAGTGACTCAAAATAAAACAAAAAATAAGAAAAAGAAAACCTATTATAATATTTACGAATTAACTAAACTAAGATTCTAAAACTAAAGGTAGTAATTTGCAATCCCCGGCAACGGCACCAAAGATTGGTGTTGTCAATATCAAGATATAAAAAGTATACTTTACTTTTCTAAAGATTTGTAGTGTGGAAGTAAAGGTCGAACCCACAGAGATTGAATACTACGCACTTTAATTTTTAAAACCTAAATTTAGTTAATTAAGAAAAATGGATTTTGGATTTAATTTGAATTAAACTAATAACAATAAATGTAAATCTAAATTATGAAAGCAATTAAAAATTGTTTTTATAAATATATTTAGAGAACCTAGGATTGCAAATCCACCACTAGCTTCATAATAAGGGTATTTACGAATTACTTTAGCTTATTAAGTTGGATGATAATGGGGATATGTAGCTACAAGCCCAATTCCTCCGTCAAGAAAATAACTATGGTTCAAGCACCAACATAATCCATCTTCGGTTAGCACGAATTATCCCACACTAAACTAGGGTAGTGGCATAATCCGTCTAACCTAGGCATGGACTATTCAGATACTTGATAGCACAATTCACTAAAGCACCATTACATGTAAATAACCTATATAAGCACAAAAAATATAGATCATTGAGCACATCACAGTCAAAATAGATCTAAGACAAGATTAAACTTTGAAAGTAACGATTTAATCAATAAAAGCACGATTTATTTATAAAAATCCTCGGAACATGTAACTGTCATCCATACATAATAAAACTAAAATGAAAACATAAATAAAACCCTATTACTTGGCTAGGGTTTCATTGAAACCCTAGATCTAGAGTCTAGTTATCCATAGAAGCGGTAGATGGCAAGTAGTTGATGGAGGAGGCCATGGAAATCCTTGGTTTTCTTCTTCTTCTCCTTGCTTCCCTCCCTTCAATGGTTGAAAGTGTGTATATATGGTTGTATGTATGATGTGTCTATTAATGACCAACCCCTTAATTGAAGTAAAATAGGGTATATATAGATTTACAACAAGTTTTGGAAGCTTTTCTAATCCAATTCGCACTAAAACTGCTATATTTTGTAATATGGACGTAATTAGGCAGTTTCGTTCGCGTAGGAATCATCAGTAGAGTGAAATACACAAGTTCCATTTTTACACAGGTCGCGTGATCAGGCCGCGCGAGCGCAATATTGGGACCTCGTGCGAGCGATCTCCTGGGTTTCGCGCGAGCGGGCCGAGCGCGCGACTGGCTTCTTTCAGCTTCTTTCTTTGTGCTTTTTCACCCTGTTTAGCCTGAAGTACTTGATTTCTTCCAATTCCTGTCAGAAAATAGAAAATAAAGTAAAAACATACAAAAACAGGATAAAAAGGTACTAACAAACGCGTGTTAAGGCGTATAAATAGGATTTGTTCTCTCCCGATCACTATGCCAATAGCAAAGCATATATCTTGTCTAGTGCATAACATTACATACATGAGGCTTCCCACTGTTGAGGCATAGGGAACTCCTACCATGCGATTCCTCTCCTCCTGTGTCTTGGGACGCTGGTCCTTGGAGAACGCTAAACCAGGCCTGAAAGGTAATAAACCTTTCTTCAAATTATCCATGGAAAACCTAGTTAGCACCTTATCGATATAACCATCTTGAGATAATCCCATTATCTTTCACTTGCGATCTTGAAAGAGCTTTATCCTAATGATATAGCTCGCCTCTCCTAGATCCTTCATATCAAAAGTACTAGCTAGCCAAACCTTAACCGTTGACAGCGCCGCTATATCATTCCTGATGAGTAGAATATCATCAACATAAAGCACAAGAAAAGCCACCACTTTGCCTTCACACTTCTTGTATACACAAGGTTTATCGAGATTCTGTATGAAACCAAACTATTTGATCGCTTGGTCAAAACGAATGTTCCAACTCTTGGATGCCTGCTTAAGCCCATAAATGGACTTTCACAACTTGCATACCAAGTTATCTTTCCCACTAGCTATGAATCCTTCTGGTTGCTGTATATAGATGTCCTCTTCAAGATTGCCATTCAAGAATGCAATCTTGACGTCCATATACCAGATCTCATAATCTAGGCATGCCACAATAAATAAAAGTATTCTGATGGACTTGAGCATACCTACTGGCAAGAAGGTTTCCTCATAGTCAATGTCCTCTCTCTGAGTATAAACTTTTGCTACAAGCCTTGCCTTGAAGGTCTCAACCATCCCATCAAATTCTCTTTTCCTCTTGTAGACCCACTTACAGCCAATGGGTTTAATATCGGTTGGAACTTATACAAGATCCCAGACCTGATTAGAATCTATAGATTCCAATTCAGCCTTCATAGCTTTAACCCAATGAGCTGAATCAACATCAGCCATTGCCTCTTCATACATGGTAGAATCAGATTCAGATTCTATGGAGACAGCTTCAAAAACTTCTCCTTAGAACATGTATCTGTCAGGCTGACTGACCATCCTCCCACTACGACGAGGTACCGGTGTGGAAATGGGTGAAAAAGTGGTATTTTCATGTCTATAATTATCCTCCAAGAAAATAGCATTTGTACTAACAAATACTTTCTGTTCTCTCGGATCATAAAAATACCATCCATAAGTACTCTTTGGATACCCTACAAAGTAACATACTTCTGATCTAGATTCCAACTTGTTCATCTTTTCCTTTCAACACGTGTGCCGGACACCCCCATATTTGGAGATGTTGCAAAGAAGGCTTGCATCCAATCCACATCTCCCGTGGTGTCCTGGGAATAGATTTACTTGGTACTAGATTTAGTATGTACGCAGTGGTTTCCAAAGCATAAGCCTAAAGGAAAAATGGCAACTCCGAATAACTCATCATTGACCTAGTCATGTCTAAAAGAGTCCGATTCCTTCTCTTTGCTACACCATTCTACTGAGGCTTACCAGGTGCAGTTAACTGTGATAGAATCCCATTCTGTACAAGGTGATCAATAGACTCATTAGAGATGTACTCACCACCGTGATCAGATTGAATGGCCTTGATATGTGTGCCCAATTGCTTTTCCACTTCACCCCTAAACTCTTTGAACTTTTCAAAGGCTTCAGACTTGTGCTGCATTAGGTACATATATCCATACCTAGTGTGGTCATTAATAAATGTGATGAAATACTCATAATCACCCTGTGCTCTAATATTTATTGGTCCACACACATCAGTATGAAATAATTCCAAATATGCATTGGTTCTATTGTCCTTTGCAGGAAAGGGCCTTTTGGTCATCTTACCCTCTAAATAAGACCCACACACTTCCATTGGTTCGAGAACCAGATCGCCTAATCTCCCTTCTTTGACTAGTCTGCCAATCCTATTTAGATTGATATGGCCAAGCCTCATGTACCAAAACCTTGTTGAATTAATGGAAGGTTCCTTTCTTTTAGATGGTATAGTTACCACTGAGTTATTAAGTTCCATATTAGAATCATTAGAAATATTTGGAGTGATCACATACCAACCATTAGTTTTAACACTAGAACATATAAAAGAACCATTTCTTTTAATGACCACCTCAGTTCCAAAATAAAAAGAATAACCTTTATTTGACAAATCTGAAATTGAAACTAAATTGCGTCTCATTCAAGGGACGTAAAGTACATATGATAAAACTAAAGTCTTATTATCCTCAAATTCGAAAATGACCACTTCTATAGCAATAGTGGAAATGGTTGAGCTAGTTCCTAGAGTCAGCACGATCTCCCCAACACTACATTTCCTAGTTGATTTGAAGCCCTACAACGAATTACAGATATGGTTAGTCGAACCAGAATCAATGCACCAAGTATTTGAAGTAGACATTATAAAACATACTTCAATCACATGTGATTCGATCATACCTTGAACTCTTGTAGCTAATAAATTCAGACAGTTCCTCTTCTAGTGGCCCTTCTCACCGCATTTGAAACACTTTCCTTTGCCTTGGCCACCCACCTTTCCCTTGCCCTTACCTTTTTCCTTAGATTTTGCAATCTTGGGGACTGGTCCAACACTTGAACCACCAGTGCCAGCCTTCTTCTTCCCTTTTTTTACCTTTCGGCACAGATTGGGAGGAGGAACAGCTTTTCTCAACATTAAAAACATTGCCCCTAGGCTTGATTACCCCTTCCATTACTAGTAAAGAACTCATTAATTCACTCATTGAGAAATTCATTTGATTCATGTTACAGTTAGGTTTAAATTGAGCGAATGACGACGACAGCGAATTGAGGATCATATCAACTTGAGTCTGTGCGTCGATGTTGGTACCCAGGGTCTCAAATTCATTTGAATAACCAATCATTTTTAAAACATATTGTTAGACTGGAGTCCCTTCTGACATCTTTGAACTCATTATCTTCTGCATGGCAACCAATTTGGCAGGGTTGCCATGCTCCCCAAACATTTCTTTGAGGCTTTTGATAATGGCACTGGCAGAATCATTCGATTGGAATTGGTTTTGCAACACACCATCCATAGAGGCCAGAATGTAGCAACGGGCCATTCCATTCCATTTTTTCCATATATCGAACTCGCGTCTAGCAGTTGCCAAAGCATTTGTAGTGGGTTTTTTAGGGCATGAAATGGTGAGGACATAAATGTGATCCTCTGTAGTTAAAATGATGTCAAGGTTACGTTTCCATTCAATATAGTTGTTTTCAGTTAATTTATTCTGAGTGAGTATGGTGGCAAGTGGATTAAACGCAGATCTAGACATTATGTTTACTGAAAAAGCAAACAGACAAAATCAATTTGGATATTAGAATTTGACAATTTGAAATAAAAGAATCCTTAAAACTCTTATTTTAAAACAGAGTCGCCGAAATATCGAAACGAAAGAATAAAGCCTCCACGTAGTGGTCAATGTTCGATCTTTCGATTAATCATAACTTGTCCGCTATACAACTCTTGCAAAGCAAGTTATAACTCCCGAACCCTTTTGATCTCTAAGTTTTAGAATAATGCTCCGTGTAGGATCCCTTATCCATAGCTTAGCTAGTGTGTACCATTAACTAGGATCCAATCACAACCGCCTCAAGTAGTGCCTCCATGTGGTGGTCAACCTCTAACAAGTTTGATTGATCCTATCCTTCGGAAGTTCACATCTAGTAACCAATGATTATTGTTTTCTCCGTATGGAATGATCACCCATGGCTGGGTGACACAGAATACTCCACTCATCTTATAGTGAACCATTAATAGAAGATCGTGGGTGTTATTAATAAGACCCTATCCCACTAGTTTTAATAAATAAGAATTTTGCTTTTGGAAAAATTGTTTCTACACATTACCCATAAACATACAATATTTACCAATTTGTTGAAATAGTTTTTGATTTTTATTTTAGATAACTTATTTTATGTGCATGCAAGTAGTAACAATATGTAATATGCCAATTACAACTAAAAACATAAAACAAAAATATAAAAATGAAATAAAAGCACCCAAACAATGCCTCTATCTTCCATGGCTCTACCTCCATAGAACCTCATTCTTTGTTTGATCGCCTCTGACTCCATCTTCATGGACAGCGGCTTGTTCTTTCATCGTCATGGATTTCCTATTCTATTACATTGGACCTATGATTCTTCCGAAGCTTACAATTTGACTAGAAAAGAAAATGGTAATAAAATAAATAAAAAATGGCTAGGAAAACCAGTGTGACTCTCCTATTTTGCAGGATTGAAGTCGCAGCGCCCTTTACACATGCCTTAAAACCAAACCATAATAAAAACAATATACACCAATCTCAAATATTAAATACAAAATTAACATTCTTGGTGCCATGGGAGATAGGGGACTAATCCTTGCTACAAAAGAGTTAGTCGTACACACATCCACGCATATATAACAAATATATGTAACTATTAGAACCCCTAATTGATTCACATGGTACATAAGCTCTTTATGTACTGATTTAGAACTTAAAACAACATCTTAGTTCTCTATCACACTTCGATCGATCGAAGAAAGTTTGATCGATCGAACCTTCGATCGATCAAACTTAGTTCAATCGATTGAACTATCAATTTCACAGAATGATTTAAAAATTATCCAGAATAATGTAAAACATTAAAATAAATAATTTTTAAAACTTTTAAAACTATGAAAACAATCTAGACAGAGAAACACTTTCAATCGATCGAGCTAATCCAAATCGAGCGAAACAAAATAGTTTTCGATCGATCGAAGATAGTTCGATCACTTGAAGTCAGCACTGTTTCGATCGATCGAAACACTTTCAATCAATCGAATGCAGACAGTTTTGATAGATTAAAACACTTTCAATCGATCAAAACTGCTAAGCATCAAATGCAATCACAGATTTGTTTTCTACTATGAAATAGCGGTAGAAACAGATCTGCGACGATGTAGTTTCAAAAAATAGTCCTAAAAAAACAATATGCAAATCAAAACTACGATTCCAAAATGCATCTAAAGATCCAAATATGCGTGGCTCTAATACCAATTGCAGGAAAATTAGGTTTGAAAACTTTATTATATGCGCAGCTGAAAAACAAAGTTTAAAAACTTTTGGTATGCCCGAATCTACTTCTTATCAATTCTATAGATGCGTTAAACAAGAGGGGAAAGAGTTTATAACTAGCGGCCTTGAACCTAATTCTGATTCTATTCTTCCTTGATGGTGCAACAACCTCCACTAGGTGATCTTCACTCCTATGTCTCCTGCGAATACTTTCAGAGAGGCTAAAGTTGGTGGGAACTCTAATAGGGAGGATATAGAAGGTTTGGGAACCCTAAAATAGTTTCTACAGCTTAGGGATATTCAAAATGACAAATAAACTATTTTGCATGCAGTTGACCTATTTATAGATTTCCAAACTGACTTTAAGCCTTCGATTTGATCGATTGAACCTTCGATCGATGAAGCATTTTCGATCAATTGCACTTGTCTTGACTTCAATCGATCAAAACTCTTTCGATCAATTGAACTTATCTTGACAACATCCTCTTGTGCCTTTCCAAGCATCCTAGTGGAGCTACGAGTACTGGGACCTCCTAGGCTCTTTATTGTTGGCTCAGGCCAGTTGTTAATTCCCATGACCAAACTCTTTGATCAGTAAACTAACCAACTGATCAGTTAACGTTTACTCCACTATAAAATGATAACTGAACTCTAATGCAAAAGAGCATATCCAAAGCGATAACTAGACTTGTATGGTGTACTAATGTCCCTCTACTGTCAGTGCTCATAATCATATTCAGGTAGTTATATAAACTAATACTGTCAACCTGAATAATGATTACTTCTTGTATTCCTTGAGCCTTATTCACCTCTCATGATTACCAAACATGTTGATAACTACTTATCAATAAGACTGCAGTTCTCAGTAATCAACTTGGTGACATTCTCAAGGGATGCTTAATCTTTATCAGAGGGCAGATTCTATCTTGATAATATACGTTCACAACTCTATGAATATGACATACCTAAGATACCCAAGTGTTGATATTTAAGACCTCACTGATTGGTAAGTCAAAGCAGTCATATCACAATTTGTGTTCATAATTGTCTCAAGATTGAGAAAACGTACCTTATACAAGTTCTGAGTTCCTATCGACTGTTGAAAGTCTTAAGTGTCAATAGGAAAACTCAAGTCCGTCAATGCACTATAAGCACTAGCATATTAACTAAGAGTTATATTCTAGTGATTGAGATTCATCATTCCATCCAATGGTAGTTAATCATGCTACAGTGTAAACTTGATGAGATATCCAGTCTCATCATCCACTATGACAAATTCTAAGTATTAAAGAATAGCAATTCGTATCTTACTTGTATGTATCTCGTACACACATGAATTACTTACTATGATACAAATGTAAAGTTGATATCCATATATTAAAATGCCGATGTCTTATACATAAAGTAATGATTTGAGGGCACAAACCCAATAACTTTTCCATTAGTCTCCTAAATTGCTTCTGTTGTTGACCTCTTCGGCATAAATCCAAACTAATATTTTGATACTAAAGTTGTGCCTCTTAAGCGATGCTCCATCACTCTTTCCCACAACTTCATAGTATGGCTCATCCACTTAATATCTCTATAGTTGTTGCATTGTTGTACAAAATATGTGTGCAATCCATGAATTGAATGCGATGTAGGATGAGTGTTTGGACCATATCAAACTACAAAATTGACACCCTTAATTTTTCTTTATTTCAGTGGGGTCAAATTATTAAATAATCCATTAATATTCAAGCATTAAAACATGTACATAATGTGTTTTTGTTCCTAAATTTCAGTGAGATCAATTGAACCCACTTTACAAGGTGTAGCCCCACCCCGAGTAGGGCACCATTTTCAGTCATATACTGGCATTAGTCGATATGTAATTTTACATTTATTATATATAAAGAACCATTTGGGGACTAGTGAATTAATACTTAGTTTTTTTTTTGCTGAGAAAGTTAAATTCATTGAAACTAAACTGAACAATCAACAAAGACCTTTAACCCCCTTGATAATTTTCCTCGAAAACACACATTGACAAACTTTATCAACCGGGATAGGCCCAAAGAATTACAATTCAAAGCCCATTGGAAAAGATTATGAGCTATAAAATTAGCAGATCTATGCACTTCAACACAATTCTAAAAGACAAAAAAAAATTAGAGAGTTGTCTATGACTCTCCAAAAATGGTGTTCTCGATAGATCATTCCGGTTGAAAGCTCCAGTTGTGGAGGGGTTCCCAAACCAGCAACGAGTCCCCCTCAAACACCTGTTCTTGAACCCCAGAGAGACTGCTTCTGTGATGGAACACAAGGTAACCTTAGCTTCAGCCACTGTTGGATCCATGAGATTGTCTTGCCAGGTTCTAGAAAAAATTATTTTAGCATTGGCATCACTCATGACCACAGTAAGAGCCGTGGCATTGTTATAGATATCCACATTATAGTTTGCTTTGATCCAATCTATCAGAGAAGGAGTACAACATTCTTTTAAGGTCCTGGCCGATTGACAAATCTTCTTGAAAGAAGCTTGATGCACAGATGCCAAATCAGAAGTTTGCTCACACCAAATTTTGACATCAAAGTTGAAATCCTGGAAGATAGCTTTATTTCTTAGGGACCAAGTCCGGTGCATGACGGTGGTTGCAAAATTTGTAAATTCCCCACCCTCATCCCCATTGAGACCGAAAGAGGAGGTTGGCTTGAGGATACAATTGACCCATCTTTTCATACCAGAATCTGTAATAAGGGATGGGTCAAGTGGCCACTAAGAATTTCTCCAAATAATTCTAATGATAGGATATTGTAAGAACAAGTGCTCCGTGGTTTCCAAACAGTGATCATAAAGAGGGCATTAGGGATTATCAACAGCAAATCGAGATAAGTGAACCGATTTCGTTGGGATTACATTACCAATAACTTTCTAAAGGAAAATTTTATGTCGTTCATGTAATTTTGAATTCCAAAGTTGTTTCCAACTTTCGGAGGTGAACCTCGATGACTCCACAAGTCTGTGGTTTTGATCTGTAAGATAGGAAGATTTCATAAAGAAAGAGCCTTTTTTGTCTAGGAGCCACCTCAAAATATCAGTGGTCCTTTCAATAGGAAGACCAATTTGAAGAATACCCTTAACCGAATTGGAATAAAAATGGAGTTAAGAAGCTGTCGATTCTAGCCCTTTTCACCTTGATTGAACAACTCTTTGACGTGAGATAAGGAGCATCTCTTCCCAGGAAGACAAATCGATTTGAAGTTTGAAAGTGAGGGGACCAAAGGATCCTTCCAAATGTTCATAGTAAAACCATCTCCAATGAAAAAAAACAGACCCCTTTGCTCAGAATACAAGCTATCGATTTAATACCTTTCCAAATCCATGAAGAATTAGCTATCTTTAGTGAATCCAGCAAATTGTGATTATATAGGTACTTACCTTTGATAATATGACCCACGGTTTTTCTGATTGGGTTAAAATTTTCCAACCCAATTTTGTATGCAAAGCTTTGTTGCAATCCTTCATGTGGCACAATCTGAGTCCTCTATAGCTTTTAGGAATGCATAAAGAGTCCCAAGCTTTAAGATAGAGTGAATGCTACTTATCTTCTTAAGAAAAATCCCACCAAAAATCTCACATTATACCATCTAACTTGCTGCTAATTGAATGTGGTAATTGGAAAATTGACATGGATTAGACTAGGATCTCTTGAGTGACAGTTCTAATAAGGGTTCCTCAGTTAGCTTGTGAGAGAAGATATGTTTTCCAGCCTTTGAGCCTCCTCTGGACCTTATTGACAATGTCCGTAATAGTTTGAGACTTTGAGCCCTGCATGGATAGTCAAATCCCAAGGTATTTAGAATTGATAGGTGCCTTTTTGAACCCCATTTCCCTCCTTATAGCACGTGCAACATCCGGACAAACATTCTTACTACATAAGATCTTGGGCTTTTGTTGATTTATCTTTTAACCTGACCACTTCCCATATTTTTCAAGACAATCAAGGATATTCTTTGCTTCTTCCGGATTTGCTTTCCCAAACACAATGAGATCGTCCGCAAATAAGAGATGATTAATTGAGGGATAATTCTTGGCAGCTTTTATACTTTAATGAGCCCATTCTCAGCATCATGATTGATAATCCTAGAAAGAACTTCAGAATAGATTATGAAAAGGAAAGGGAAAAGAGGGTCACCTTGTCGTAGACCCCTTTCTAGTTTAAAGAAACCTTTCAGGCAACCATTAATGATGATAGAATAAGAGACTATAGAGACACATTGTTCAATCCAATTACACCAAGTATTTGAGAACCCTCGACATTTCAGGACTTTGAGAAGGAAAGGCCATTCAATTCTATCATAGGCTTTCTCTATATCAAATTTTATCACCATAACACCCCCTTTTCCCTTTTTAATTCTCATAGTGTGAACAATCTCATCAGCAATAATAGAATTTTCGCAGATCACTCTACCTGAAACAAATGCTGATTGCATTGGAGAAATGATATTGCCGAGATGGATTTTGAGTCTACTAGCAAGGATTTTGGAAATAATTTTGTATATGATAGTACACAAGCTAATAGGTCTAAAAAAATATGGGGACAAGGCATTATCAACCTTGGGGATTAAAGCAATATGGGTGTGGTTAAGGTCTTTTAAAAGGAAACCTCCACAAAAGAAGCTACGAAGCATGGCAGTGTCATCTTTTTTTAACAAAATTCCAAAATGTTTTATAGAAGATAGAAGACATACCATCCTGGCCCGAGGCTTTAGTGGACCCAATTTGAAGCAGTGCCTTTTTAAATTCTTTTCCTCTGGCATTTTGTACATGGCCTCATTTTCATTCTAAGAGATAACACTATGCGCCAGTCTCTCTAGATCCACTGGAATAATCGAAGAAGAAATCTTGTAGAGGATTTTGAACATACTGATAAAAGCCTTGCTAATCTCCTTTGGGTCATCCGATCACTTGCCATCATCAAGTTTCAGGATATCTATTGCATTCCTCCTCCTCCTGATGATTGCATAAATATGGCACAAATGAGTACTTTGTCCACATCCTTGAGCCATTGGATTCTGAATTTTTATTTCCACATTATTGCTTCTCTTCTCAAATTTCCCAAAAGATTTGCTTTAAGAGCTTCAATTCTAAAAATATTCTCATTATTGGGATCATGATTTTGTAAACAATTGATAGCCTTTCTCGCCTTTTTGATATGTATTTGAACTTTTCCAAAGTAATTTTTGTTCCATACAATAGAGAGCCTTTTTGACTACCTTCAGTTTCTGGCAAACAAACAAAGCCAAGCAACGTTTGATCTCCTATTATCCCAAGTGAACATATTACCAGAAGAACCAAGGTCAATAAGATTTTTGGAATTCATGAGACCAGGCCTCCTTTTGAGGAGCTCGCAAAAGGTTTCCCACCTTTTTTCTTAGTCTGGTTTGTGATGCAATTGAAATCACCAAGTGTGATCCAGGGCTATTAGCTGCCTTCGCTATAGTCTCCATATTATTCTAGAAACAACTTTTATGCTTCCAGTAAGAGGGCCCATAAGCAGCAATAAGGACCCATGGAGATTCATGGGGTCAGAGAAAACAGAATCACAAATCATATTTTTGTTGGCTGTCGCAACATCCATATCCACTCCATCTTTCCAGGCCAAGCTGTGGGTACTCGAATCGAGTATGGGGCTTATAAGGATTAAGCCTACTTGATTCATCCCATTACATTCCTCATGTCAACAACCACAAGTGACGTTCACCACCCTTCATTAGCCTTTGATCCGATTTGACCGATTTGGATTACTCGTATTGGATTCCATGGGGCTTTATATCCCACCCGAGGAAAAAATTGATGCCCATGATCCACATCCAAGCCTACACGAGTGAGTATTCCATATTTTATCCCACAAGGCTAAATTCGGAGAGATCCTCGATAATAGAGTCGCCACTTAGTTTGATAAAGGAAACTAAAAAGACTAAATCTGTCAAGTTTAATGGAAGAGAGCACTAGGGGTGAAAGCAAAATTGAACAAACCGAACCACTGAAACGAACCAATCGATTTGGTCAGTTTTCATATGGTAGGTATAGTGTAAAATCAAAAATCAAACCAAAAATTAAGCCTAAAATCGAAAAAATCAAACAGAACCAAACTAATCGGTCGGTGGAAAAATCGACCGAATTGAACCAATTTTACCCCTAGAGAGCACTTCCACATCATCACCAAAAAACTCGATTCGGGGGTTAAGGTACGAGAGTGGAAGGAGCTAGATCGTGCTAAAACACGCCCTCTCGCCCCATCGTGAGATGGACCTCTACTCAGCTTTCAAGGTGTTTGACTATGGATTATGAAGATAACTTCATTACACTAATGTAGTCCTAATTCAAGTTATAAATAGCTAAAGAAATAAAATCGTGCAAGAGACTATATATATACCACACAATGCACATTCTAAAGTAGTAAATTAGGGACTAAACATATTACTATGGTCCCCTATGCATGCAAAGGGAAATAACTAAGGAAGTAAGCGTATAAATCATACTTAAACCCTAAAAAAATAGGATATCTAAGCACAAGTACCATGCAAGGAAATTAAACCGGTTTTATCCACCAATGCACATTTTTAGGTGATCTAGGAAACTAACAAATAAGGAAGGTATTAGGACTTACTCGGGATAGCACAACATTCCAATTATAGCTTCCTAATTGACATAGTTAGGATAGTACAAGCATAACAACCAAACATGAACACTATGTGCATGTGTGCATGTGTTACCCTTAATCACGATATCCTACTACTCTACGTGTAGATAGTATATATGTATATACATTGATGCATGGATAAGCATAAATAAGCTATACTATGTTAAACTAGTAATAAGCAATAGGATAATTAGGGTTGCATGGTCCCTAGTGAGATTGGAATACCCATAGCTTGGCTACCAATCCCACTAGTGGTGGCTATTCCATGGTTAGAATAGGGACCACTAGAGATAGCCTATCAATAAATGGGATAAAGGCTAACCTAGAAGCCTAGAAGATCGAAACTACTAAGAAAGAAAGAACAATGAAGAACAAACAAGAAAATGGATCTAAACTAAAAACTATGAAGATCAAAACTAAGAAAAACAAACAAAACCATAAAGAAAACAAGAAGAATGAAACTTACCTCAAGAACTTCCCTCAGAAAGTTCTCCGGTAGAGCTCTGCTAACACCATGATCACTAGGATCAGAACTCTAAAACTAAAAGATTAAACGATTCCCAAGAACTTTGATGAGTGCTTCGGAATCCTCCAATGGGGTTTCATTGAGCCCTCTCTAGTTCTCAAGATTTTCTAATGCATTGAATGGAGAGGGGAAGGCCTCTATTTATAGTTTCAATCCTAGGATATGTTTTCAATGTTTAAGTAATGTAGGATGGAAGTACAAGCTTTAGAAGCTTGTACCTAGGCTATTTGAGGTGTACCTAAGTGGCTTTGGTCATACTTAACCCTAATTGGTCAAAATGGTTAAAAATTGATGTGGGGTTGAGTGGGTCTCTCTAAGAGCCATGTGGCCCTCGCGGAGTGCCACTGTGGCACTCAGTTCTAAAAGTTGTATTTTCTACCCTATGTTCTCAGACTTTGTTCTCTCACCTCAGTTATTATTTTTGGGTTTGTGATATACCATTAGAAAGCTACAAAAGTCTAGTTTTCAATGATTTTAGTCTCATTCAAAAATTATTTGTAGATTTTGAGTTATGATGAAAAAGGTGAGGCTGACTCCATAAAGGAGCTAACTGGAGATGGGTAGAAGGGCCATTTTGGCACGAAAATTCTCCTAAGCAATTTTTGGCTAACATAGATGCTTGAGGCATCATTTTAAGCTAATTTAGGAGTATTTCATGAAGTGAGCTCTCGGGATCCCACCCCAAGGTTTGGAATTTGCTCGGTAAAGGCAATTTTTCATCATTTTATGTGAAACGACTATCTTAACTTGGGTTTTTGTCTCTAGATTGAGTTTCTAATGTACCTAAGTCTTTCAAAGGGTTATTTTAATGTATCTAAGAGACCATGGTGCTTCACGGAGTTCTGCTTCATATAATCAATAAGTCCTGATTCTGATCATCGGGTTGTTCTTGAGCCGGGGTTCCTTCTATCTAATGGACGAACCAAAATAGGGTGTCTACAATTTGCCCCTCTTTGACACAATTGACACAGCTTTGCAAGCAACATACATCATAAGAATTGTCAAAGTGTGACAACCATTCATTGAGTTTGAAGACATCTAGAATAAAATCAAAACATACAAGCAAGCACCCAAGGAAAATTTCAAGAATCAAGTGGTCGCGCTCGAAAGAGCTACCTACGTATTCCTTTACAGGACATTAGACCAACAATAGTTCAATGAGCACACCACATGTGACACGAGAATTTTCTGTGTGCGCTTGTGTGCTATACCCAAGTGTAGGTAATCGTGCAAGTAGTAGTCTGGGTAAGTCCAGGTTGATCCCACAGGGAAGGTGTTAATCTAATTACTTAGATTAATCTCAAAAAGGGAAAATAAAAAAAATCAATATTTTAAATAATGCAGAACACAAAGTCCCACAATCTATCAACTACTAATGATAAAAAATTAAACTAAATTAAACTAATTACCAACTAATTAATTAAAGCGATAATTTAAAATGTGTTTTTCTTACTAAAAGGAAATGTTGGGATTACACAAATCCACCGCAACCTAACCATCTATCATGCAGTTACGTTGAAGCTCAATGGAGCACATTCTCTATAGTATTCCGTATTTCTCTTAGGATAAAGAATCTACAATCCTTTCATGATCGGGACTATATCATCACAATGGAGTTTGAAATACACAAAAGCGGTTTAAAACAATAGTTTAGACTCTCACCTACAATGGTGTTAGCATTGAGGGCGGTTTGCAAAATATATTGAAGAAAAATGCCTCAAGGCTTAAAGGTTACAGACTGTTTTGACAAACGGAACGTTTGGGGACAATTTGATAACAAACCAGTAAAGCAGAAAGTCTAGGAATACTGCATAGAATGTCCTCAAGAATCAGAAGGTTCGATCGATCGACGCGCTTTCGATCGATCGAATATCTTCATCCCTCGATTGATCGAACTGACTTCGATCGCTCGACTGTATCACTGTTTCGATCGATCGAGCTTTTTCGATCGATCGAACACATGAGTTATTCTGCTGCATGGCAGAGGCTTGAGATCACGGTTTCATCGTGATCTCCTAACCTGGGGACTACTCAGACATCGTCTGAAGTGTCTCAGATTCGTTTTTAACGTAAAGTTCATTAAAGGTGTGTTTGTTTGTGATTTTTGCAACGAATCTATGAAAATTAATTATATAGCTATAACTAACATGCAAGACTACGAAATAACAGATTAAACTTCTATAAACTAAGTGCAGAACGTAATTAAAGTAACCTGAAAACGAAAACTTATATTGAACCAAGAAGAATCCAACAAATAATGTATATCCTTGATGAAAACCTACAAAAATAATAAAGTAAAGCTCTCTATCCTCTATAAACTGATGAAAATGAAAGTGGGCGCCCTCCTGGACGTAAATAATACGAATATATATACTTAAGACCTAATGCTAGGGTTAAAAATCCGCTTCTGTTGCGTACGCGTAAAATCTGATAAAAGCCATGTTCGATCAATCGAACATCTTTCGATCGATTGAACTTCTGGAGTCTTCGAGCGCTTGAACTCTCTCGATCGATCGAACCTTCGATCGATCGAATGCTCTTCAATCGATCGAGGTTCACTTTTCATCTTTTATTTGTCTTCATTAGAATTCAGCACTCCCTTTTATCTTTCTCATCTAATTCTTTACACAGTAATAGTAATCTGCACAAACTACAGCTAAAACAAATAACTTATCATAGTTTAATCAAATTGTGTACAAACTAGCATTGTAATTCAAATTGCAGATAAATGAAGGAATTGTGAAGTAATTTAATACATTTTCTTCTTTTAGTGCGGTTGTATTTTACAAATACCCCCGCTTGTCACAACCCCCAACTAGCGATTTGCTAGTCCCTAGCAATAAAACGAAAATAAAGACAAGCTAAACTAAAATCATAACAGAAAAACTAAAATAAACTAGATCCAGATTAACTAAACTAAAATAGCAAGAAAGAAACTACCTAACTCACTTTCGCAGGAATCGTGGTTGCATTTAGTAAATGCAACAAGTCGTTAAACCCCTAGGTTCACCTAGTGGACGAGTGTTGTCTCGTGAATGTACCCACAAAATTCTCTGATTTTAAGCTCAAAAAGATATAGAATAACTTTTAAACATTCCTTCTTCCATTCAACTATTAATTTAGCTCTACAAAACATATCATCCTCATTCAAACCATGAAAGAAATGCACATGTTCCTCATGTTACCAAGATAAAAACAACATACACATCACATCCCTGTATCCGTGTGTGTGTGAATTTAACAGCTATACATCGAACTTTATTTAGAGTTTGTTTAGACTATCATACTCTCAGAACTTGTAGTTTCAACTCAATCCTCACATAGTTATTACACTCAAAAACGAACATCCCACAGAAACTTGGCTAATAATGATCGCACATGGTATGGAAGCTTTGATAGGATTGATTTTTCGGATACTAATGCTTCCATACTCGACTCTATAGAAGACGAACATTTTAGAGTGTATAGTCTCATGAAAGGAATACCACTTACTAGAGGAGCGAAATACCGCGGATAACTCAGCTTACACGTTCATGTTTAAACTAAGTTGTTGAGAATCATTAAGGCTTTGACTTTTCGGGTTTTTTTATTTAGTAGGGTAGAAATTAAAGGGGTAAGAAATTGCACATTTCCAGCATATGGCTGTGTTCAGTAATTTCTTCACTTTATTCCAACCATTCCCTCCATACGTATAAATATATACATATCATTATTATTATTTTTTTTTTCATTTTTAATTTTTTTTTAGAACCTGCTTCTCCTTTTCTCCTTTTTTTTTTAAATGGACAGCCCTTCCCACTACTATTCCCTCCTCATACTTCAATAATTTGATCACATTGGGTGTGCAATGGGGTATATTGAGGTCAAGGTATGAAATTAGGGATTTAGAATTTCATAATGGATTCGGCATTATTTGCTAGGTGTGGGGTTAAGAACAACGCATATTCAGAGATGTCGATATAGGTAAATGGAGAAAGCAAGGGGCAAATACGATGTCTTAAATCATTTTCTCAACTTCTTAATTTTTAACACTTACAAGTTCATTGAGTTTAGTTGGTAAATCCTGAATATTCTTCTCGACTAAGAAGCCAAAATGAAAGAATTAGAGACTATTTCACGAATTTAATCGACATATTCAAGAAAAACAATTCGAATTTTATTGTGATAATTCCCTTAGAATTGAAGATTGGACTCAAAAGCTCACTAAGGGTAACTAGTTTTCACTACTTCATTCTTTAAAGTACGAAAGTCGTATTAACTCTTATTTTAAGTTTTCTGCATAGCTATTAACATGTGCAAATGATTTGGATACAAGAATAATCAACATATGCATTCATCCTAGCGAAACTAGAAAAACGTGTGAACTAAATTCATAAAAGGATGAGAATAAAATGGTTGTGTCATTGCTTGATAACAGAATAGAAGTGAATATTCAGAATTATTCTACCAATTTAATTCAAAAACATACTTAATTGTTTGTTTGAAAATTTTGTAAGGTTGTTGATTCTAATGGATTGTAATTTACTTTAGTTGCTAATGGAAATTGTGGAAATTGTATGACATACGCAATATATAGAATGGTCCAGATTGCTACGAACTAATGTGCACATGTGATTGTCTATCTACATCCTACCCCCAACTAAAAATTGCAATGTCCTCAGCAGGCGATTTTCAAAAATAGATAGAGAGATATCACCTAATATATTTCATCATAAGAATAAGAATGGCAAGTGTAACAACCTATACAGAAAGCATACAAACTCCAAGCAGCAGAGATCAAAAGAATATGAAATATAGAACATGGGATCCATGCTTAGAATGGAACTAATCACTGGAAATATAATAAAGTGAAAGAACAGAACAGTGATAAAATGCACCATGCAACTAAAATATAAAATATACAAAGTATCCAACAATACAAAATATTCCAACAGTATCCAAAAATATATCCAACAACCAACCAACACATCCAAATCCAACCACAATAACCAAAATAACTAAACATCCCAATAACCAAAAATAATCAACAACACCAATCCCCCAGAAACTAGACATCATCGGCTACGTCCAATAATATTTCAATAAAAACATCAGGAGCATCCTCACCGTCACCCTCAGCAACAGTCGGTGCCGCTGGGTCACTCGTGATTGTGGCAGCTGGAATAGATAAGGGTGTGTCGGCCACGACAAGAGGAGGTGGAAGTGGTATCTCCGTAGCAGGCGGTGACGCCGATGATGTAGAAGCTGCAGGATCAATCTGGGAAGAAGGGTCGGTGGATGATGGACCGGTGGTGGATGGTGGAACTCTAGCAGTAGTAGGTGGGTCGGTGGAAACGGAAGGAACAGCTGTAGGTGGATCGCTGGGTGGTGGTGTAGAAGCTGCATGAACTGCCTGGTCGACTCCGATCTGTATCAAGATCGCCTCCAGCAGAGTAGTCATCAAATCCACCTTACCCTCAAGTCTAATCCTGGCCTTTCTCTCCTCCAATAGCAACTCATGAATAGTCGGGAGAGGCGCAGAAGAAGACTCTCCCTAGGTACGAGCCTGAGACCTCTGTCTCAACTCAAATCTTGCCACCTGCTCAACGGGATCATCCTCCTCATCAGAATCACGCTCCTCAGCCTCTGTGGGCGTCCCAGAAGCAGCACCCTTCGTATCGGTGCCTCCTCCTCTCCTCCTCTTCTCGCCCACCTTCGCCTTGCCTTTCCCTTGCCTCTTTCTCCTCTGCATCTCAGACCGGCAGGAAGCAGTCTTGCCAAAACGGCTGCGAGACTGGGCAGTCACTTCACCTGCCAATGGAATGATACCCGCATGCTCAATCACCCTATGAATGGCCCAAGCACCCTTCAGGTGCTTCTTGGCCTGAATGTATCGAGTGGGTGCCTCATGAAATCGATGTAGAGGCGAGGCAAACAGACAGGCTGCCGTGTCCCAAACGCATATAATACACGGGCATACCACGCTGCAATCTTCTCCCGATAAGATGTCACCAAGAGGCAATTACTGAGGGCGAGGTGCATCATATGATAATCATCTGTGAGGTAAAAGTCAGGAATAAGAGCCTCGCCATCCCAGCCCGGAAGAGCAACCCCAGTGATCTCTTTGATAACAATAGTCGGGGAGAGCAGCGGTGTGTCGGGGCGATGCGGACAAACACAATCAGGTACCTCGGGTACCCCAAGAGCAGCTGAGAGAGTGGCCGGACTAAAACTGATCTCCCACCCACAAAAGAATGAGCGGAGTGTGAACGGAGCAACTGGATCCCTGATCATCGTCACACACGCCTCCCGAATCCAGGACAGATTAACATGCTTAGGCTGGGAGAGGAGCGTGTACCACTATGGCATAGCGCGTAGCCGGGCTAGATACCAAGGAGTGGCCAACCAAGCTATCTCGAGGGGTCACTCGAGCATGACCTTACGCGACTGGAAATATCTGGTGAACCATACCCGGTCTTCTTCACTTCTGAACCCATGATCGGGTATAGGGTCGGGTATGGTTAGGTCAAATGACTTGGATTTGTGATACCCAGTGATAGGGTTCATTGTGTAGCCCTGAAATAAAAGAAAGAAACAAACAAACATTAAAAACATAAAAACCAGAAAGGAAAATGAAACTGTCACACTTTGATCGATCGAAGCATGTTCGATCGATTGAGAAAAACGCAGGTTCGATCGCTCGAGACTTGTTCGATCGATTGAAAGGATGCTGGGTTTGATCGCTCGAACCCAGCTCGATCGATCGAACACAGCGAAGTGGCAGTTTCGAGCGATGAGAACGGAAAAGGTCCGAAAACATGAAATATAACAAAATAATGAAGAAAATGAGTAAAATAACCAATGGGGGGCACCCCCACACGAATTTGAAATAAAAAGATCAACGAGGGGGTCTCGGGGCCTAACCTCGATAGACGCATCGAGAAGGGGATGAGGGTGATGATGATGATGATTAGAGTGCCCAACTGCTCCTCAATTGATGTTGACGTATAGGGGGAACCAAGAATTTCGTGAGTCCTCTTCTGTCTTCAATCGCTCGAGGAAGGGAGAAGAAGATAGACTGAAGAAGATACTAAACGACGCCTCGTTTAAAAACAGGTTTTGATCGCTTGAGATAGATCGATCGATCGAACCTTCGATCGATTGAGCCCTGCTGAAGCGTTCGAGGTCATGATACTATCGATCGATCGAGAATCATTCGATCGATCGAACTCAAAAATTCTACAAGATCATAGAATTGATAACTTGAACACCCCCAACTAACTAATATTGGTCTGGACATACAGAATAGTGATAAAACAGTTCATTGGCAAGATATGTAAGCCAAAAACATCATCCTCATAGTAGAAAATTGCAAATTTATATAAATGAATCTTCATAAAAGCATCCACTTACAATATTATTGCCCCCAACATGGTCTGTAAAACCTTATTGAAGAAGAAAAACTAAAATAAAGCGGAAAGTAACAAAACTTTGTCTAAGAATACACTCCAATTGATGAAAGAAATATGAAATGGAATAAAACAATTGAAGTGAAACACTATTCTTCAAGCAGGAAGATTTCGTCTTCCACAACCTCCTTCTCTGCCGGAACTTCAAATGTAGAGTCTAAACTTGATGATTCCCTTTCCCAGAACAAGCGGAAAGCAGCGAGGACATCATCGAGCAAGTCCGAACTCTCTAAGGAATTGATTCCACCGACAATAGGGGATCCGGATGGAGACAAGGATAACGGAGTAAAATTGCGCATCGGACATTCCTCTTGCGGCAGAGTACCCGGGGACCTTATGTATGGTCCAAATCCATGAAAGAGTTGATGTAGAAGGTACAACGGTGGAAATGGTGGATTCATAGTGATATTCCTGACAAAGGGAAACAAAAATGAAATGAAGAAAATGCATTAACTAGAGCAAAAGAAAGATCAAACGGAAATAATTAAATAAAGCAACAAGTATAGAAAGATAAAGGAATGTGACCCAGAGTTAACCTCACTATTGGCCGGATATTCCCAGGTGCACTAGCAGGTAGAGGGCATTGAAGCCTGAACAACAAGTAACTCGAATACTCATAAATGTAGGGAACCCCATGAATGACCAGGAAGTCGTCAACATATGTGAATACGACATTATGGCATTCGGGCACCACATCTTGTAAGTCCTCTTCTTCCCATGGCTCCCACATTGAGTCATTTTCCCACTGCTCCATCAAAGCATCATCGACCTCCCACAAAGCATATCCTTTAGGTTCTCCATCCTCTTCAGGGAGTTCCATGTGCTCAAATGGGTTAATCTGGAGGAGCGCAGGATCGTATGGGATGTATCCGTGGGTTAAGTCAACAACGTCCTCGGCTCCTGGCCCTTGGTATGGAGATAAGCAGAATGCTATTTCATCAGTAGTCCACGGTGGGTTCTGATATTCTGAATCAGCCCATGACCCAATCGAGTGAACATCGTCATCTCTCATGTTGGACAGCCTACAGGAGATAGCGATCGGATATTATTCTTGGTATCTAAGGTGCGCGTTTTGGATATCGTTAAGATATTATTCCTGGTATCCGAAGCGATGGTTGGTCGTGATCAACCCAGATATTGATCGGATAGGTATCTGAGGCGATAGCGTGGTATGCGACCTCAATATCGATCGGATATTATTCCTGGTATTAGAGGCGACAGTGTTGTGTACGACTTAGATATCGATCGGATATTATTCCTGGTATCTAAGGTAATGGTTTCGTTGAGTCGAGTTTTGTTGAGAGAAAAGAGTCTGGAAGATGAGATGTTACATTGTTCATGCACGGTCGCATATTTATTGCTCATTTTTATCCCCCGTGACTTATGTTGAAGTTAGAACCTTGAATCTATTATTCTATCATTTTATATTACACTATGATTATATATGCTTATATATGCATTACGAGCACTTGTTTATTTTGCTCACCAGCTTTCATAAGCTGACGGCGTTGATGCGTCCTGGACTCTATATCCAGATTTTCAGGGTCAGGAGCAGCCAGGGTATTTCGACTATGCTAGTTAGAGGCAGGGGACTTTCCAGGAGGCTGCTTTATATTTCTTATGTCTTTTACTTTGGAGTTGTAATAGACTTTATGTTAGATTTGAATAAGGGCGTTTGTGCCTAAGACCTGGACTTATGTAATAGTTTAGTAAGTTTTAATTTTGGAGCTTATGTTTATTAGTATCCTTTCCTTTAGAAATGCTGTTAAGTTATTTGTTGCAGGGACAATTGGTCATAGTCACTTGTCATGACCTACGAGTCCATAAAGGAAATTAAATGCTTTCCTGAATTATGCTACGTCGAGGCGTGACAGGCTTTTTGGTATCAGAGCCAGGTTATGGCTCGGCCAATTATCCAGAACACATAGGATCTCCCGTTAAGATAGATTTAAGATAAGATAGTTTGACTTCATTCCGTGTTTAGTCGCTTTCTATCGTTGAGAATTTTCTTTCTTCTCGAGAGATTGACCGTATTCTTGTTGATCAATGGATAGGTACCGTTCTCTCAATTACATGGCTGGAAGAAATCTCAGGAATCATCCCATTATTGAAGCTGCGCCCCCGGTAGTAGATCCAACCGGATTGTTTGAGGCTTTTGTAAGGAGGTTGGAGAGGGTTAGCGATTAGAACACAATGAACAATAATCAGAATGGGAATTATAACGAGAATGGGAGGCAAACCCACCAGACTGGAGACAAGCTTCTCAAGGAGTTTCGCGCTCTGAGACTTGAGTATTTTGTTGGGACTGATGAACCCTGGCAAGCGGAATAGTGGCTACGCCAGATGGGGCGTATCTTTGAGACCATAGAGTGCACTGATCTGGAAAAGAAGCGTCTGGCTATTTTTCAGCTGTCTTATGCAGCGGCTGATTGGTGGGATGCTGAAAAGGCGACCATAGGGGAAGAAACTGCAAGGAAAATGCCGTGGGTGGTGTTTAAGGAAAGATTTCTTGAGAAGTATTTTTGTGAAGAGGAGAAGGACAAGAGAGAGAAAGAGTTTATAGAATTGACTCAAGGGAATCTGACTGTCCGTGAGTACACTACTCGGTTTGAACGGTTGTCTTGCTTTGCTCCACATATGGTGGACACACTCCAGAGAAAAATCAAGAAGTATCACTGGGGTCTCAACTTGTCTCTCCGATATCTGACTATGGGACATCTGGGCCAGTCATTTGAAGCTCTGGTGAGATTGGCTACGGGGTTAGAGAATGATGGTTGTCAGAATTCGAAGCCATGTGGAAATTGACCTCCGCAGAAGGGTTATTCCGGACAGAAACCAGGGTACCCTCAGGGACAGAAAAGGACCTGGGATGGAGGGAAGAAACCTCAACAGACACAAGCAGTACAGCAGTATCCGCCTCGAGCAAGGAGGGAACAACAACAATAACTGCTTCAATTGTGGTATTCCCGGTCACCGATCTAAAGATTGTAGAGTAACTAGGCATGCTGATCGTCCGGGAGTTGTGTGCTTTAATTGTAGCATGCCAGGTCATATAAGTCCGGACTGCAAGGCTCCTAGAAGAGGTAATCATGGTCAGCAAGGACAGGCCCGCCTGAATGCTATTATCCCCGAGGCTGCTGGTTATGAAGAAATAGGGTATGAAGAAGGTGTTTATGAGGAGGGACTGCCTGAGCAACAGACAGTGGAAGGTACTCTAACCTTGTTTAACTCTCATGTTAAAGTTTTATTTGACACGGGTGCTACACATTCCTTTATATCTATTAAGACTGTTCAAAAGTTGGGAATAGTACCGCAACGTTTAAATAAAGCTTTGAGTGCTGTCTCACCCTTAGGGACTACCGTCAAGTTAATACATGTATGTAAGGATTGTCCTCTACGGTTAGGAGACCGTGAACTTTTGGCAAGATTGGTGGTTCTGTCGATGAAGGAGTTCAATATAATACTAGGAATGGATTGGCTCGAGAAGAATCATGCGAAGTTGGATTGTACAATGAAGAGGATCAAATTCGCAGAAAATGGGAATCAACTCTTCGATTTCCAATGTAACCCTTCGGGTGATATGTTCCTCACCAGATGCTTAGCAAACATTGAGGTTGTTAGTGCAGAGGTGACAGTGTCATCTATACCGGTGATCAAAGAGTTCGAGGAAGTATTCTAAGATATTTCTAGATTACCACCTAAGAGGGACATAGAATTTTGTGTGGAACTGGTACCAGGCACTCGACCTATAACCAAGGTTCCCTACAGGATGGCCCCTACAGAGTTATTGGAGCTGAAGGAACAAGTTCAAGAACTTGAGAAGTTGGGTTTTGTTCGTCCAAGTACTTCACTCTGGGGAGCACCATTGTTATTCGTGAAGAAGAAGGATGGGACAATGCGATTGTGTATTGACTACCGGGAATTGAATAAGGTTACTATCAAGAATAAGTATCCTTTACCTCGGATAGACGATCTGTTTGATCAGTTGCAAGGAGCCACGGCCTTTTCTAAGATTGATCTATGGTCAGGGTATCACCAGTTGAGGGTGCGGAAGGAAGACATACCTAATGATTTCAGGACGAGGTACAGACACTATGAGTTCTTAGTGATGCCGTTTGGGATGACGAATGCTCCGGCTGTGTTTATGGACTTGATGAACAGAGTAATCAAGCCATACTTAGATCAGTTCGTTATTGTCTTCATCGACGATATTTTGATCTATTCCAAGTCAGAGGAAGAGCATGAACATCATCTACAGATTGCGATGCAGACCCTCAAAGATCACCGCCAATATGCTAAATTCAGCAAGTGTGAATTCTGGCTTCAGGAAGTTAAGTTCCTCGTGCATGTGATCTCACAACAAGGAATCGCGATTGACTCCTCAAAGACCGATGTAGTGGTGAATTGGACTCGGCCAACCAATGCTACAGAAGTCAGAAGTTTTCTGGGACTCGTCGGTTACTATCGAAGATTTGTAGAGGGTTTCTCAAAGATAGCAGCCCCGTTAACTGGTTTGACTAAGAAAGATTTGAAGTTTGAATGGACAGATAAGCATGAACGCGCCTTTCTGGAGTTGAAAGAGAGATTGACAATAGCGCCAGTACTTGCGATACCAAAGGATGGTGAGAAGTTCACTATTTTTAGTGACGCCTCTTATCAAGGATTGGGATGTGTCCTTATGCAAGACGGTAAGCTTATCGCCTATGGTTCACGACAGTTGAAGCCAAATGAATTGAATTACCTAACTCATGATTTAGAGCTAGCAGCAGTCGTGTTCGCACTTAAGATCTGGAGACACTACCTATTTGGGGAGAAGTTTAATTTATTCTCAGACCACAAGAGCCTAAAGTATTTGTTTACTCAGAAAGAGCTGAACATGACGCAACGCCGGTGGATGGAACTGATCAAGGACTATGACTTTACATTAGAGTACCACCCTGGTAAGGCTAATGTAGTCGCTGACGCCCTAAGTCGGAAACCTCAAGGAACGATTGCTTCATTGATGATGAGGGAATGGAAAGCTTTAAAGACAATCGCAGAATTTGATATGCAGATTTCTGAGGGAAGTGTCGGGAACACTTTGGATGCCTCATGGTACAACCAACACTTGTGAGTCAAATTATTGAGGCCCAAAAAAAAGACGAGAAGTTTCAAGTATGGTTCGCCAAGATGTCAGAAAAGGACCCTACAGAATGGAAGGTTGGGGCCAATGGAGGATACCGATGTCGAGACAGATTGTGTGTGCCAGATTCCGGAGACTTGAGAAAAGATATTCTCGAAGAAGCACATAAATCGAGACTAACAGTATACCCAGGAGGAACAAAGATGTATAAGGATTTGAAGAGAAACTTCTGGTGGAAAGAGATGAAATGAGTAGTAGCCAAATTTGTGTCTAAGTGTTTGACTTGTCAACAAGTGAAGGCCGAACATCAGAGACCCTCGGGATTATTGCAACCCTTACCTGTTCCAGGATGGAAGTGGGAACACATAACTATGGATTTTGTGGTTGGACTACCCCGGTCACAACAAAACCATGACATAATTTGGGTAATTGTGGATCATTTGACGAAGTCCGCACACTTCATCGCATACAATATGACTTACCCAGTAGAAAGGATGAGTCGAATGTACCTATAGCAAGTGGTGCGACTGTACGGTGTGCCTGTGTCGATTGTATCAGACCGCGATGCACGTTTTACCTCGAGATTTTGGGAAAGTCTGCAGAAGGCTATGGGAACTTCGCTCAAGATGAGTACTGCTTTCCATCCTCAGACCGATGGACAGATCGAGCGTGTTAATCAGATTATGGAAGATATGCTGAGAGCTTGTGCAATCAATTTTGAAGGATCTTAGGAGACGCACTTACCGTTGGTCGAATTTGCGTATAACAACAGTTATCACTCGAGTATTGGGATGGCACCGTTCGAAGCCTTGTGCGGACGGCCATGTCGATCTCCATTGTGTTGGGCTGAAGTGGGAGACACAGAATTGTTGGGACCAGAGTTGGTGAGAGAGACTAATGAGAAGATTTCAATGGTCAGGGAAAGAATGAAAACTGCACAGAGTAGACACAAGAGTTATGCGGATCGACGTCGAAAGGATTTGGAGTTCAGTATCGGTGATCACGTCCTCCTTAAAGTTTCACCTTTTCGGGGAGTAGTACGTTTTGGTCAGAAAAGAGGGAAGTTGGCACCTCGTTTCATCGGACCATTCGAGGTTTTGGAGCGTGTTGGTAAATTGGCTTATCGACCCGCGTTGCCACAAAAGATGTCTGGTGTTCATAACATATTCCATGTCAGTATGTTAAGGAAATACATACTGGATCGTTCACATGTGGTAAATTTTGATGATATTGAGACAAGTCAGAATGTTGTCTACAAGGATAGACCTGTGAGGATTCTTGACCAGAGTATCAAGAGGCTGAGAAGAAGAGACACTCCTTTGGTTAAGGTTCAGTGGAGACATCATGACAAGGGAGAAGCGTCGTGGGAGTTAGAGTCAGACATGAGGACTAGATACCCTGAGTTGTTTCAGGATTAGTTAGCTCAGATTTGGGGGCAAAATCTCTATTAAGGTGGGTAGAGTGTAACACCCTGCAATTTTATTTTCATTAATAAATGAGTGTTGTACTTTAATTCTATTTATAAATATTTGTTTGGGGTCAAACTGTAATTTTTATAAATATAGAAAATTACTTTATTAGGATTTGAAAACTATATCTATACTTTTGTACAACCCGGGATTTAATTCCTACGTTAATATGGTTTTCTGTATTTTTATTTCAACCCTAAAATACCAATTTTATGTTTTAATCTGCTTTTATACCGCGTTTTGGGTGTGGGAGCACGTGAGCTCAACCACACCGGGCAAAATCCTTCCCTTGCTTGGAGCCCAAATTTGGGCACAGTATATATATGTGTGCGTATCTCTCAATCTCACAGTCTCTCATCTCTCAACTCTCTGTGATTCTCAAATTTCTCTCATTCTCTATTGTTCTCAAGGATCAAACACACACACACATATTCAGATTATATATATAGATACACATACAAATACATAGATATATCGCTATATATATCAAGATCAAGAACGGAGGAGAATTCGAACGACGGAATCGACGGGGGAAATTCTCGATCTCAAATTCTCTATATTTTTGCCCTCAGTGAGTAATTTAAACTCACTCATCACTCAGTTTATATATGTGTGTATATAGAGATACACCATTAAAGCTTGAAAGTTGGAGTTTTATGAAACTTAACCAAAATGAAATCCGTGAATTGAGAATGAAAGATCTTAGTCCCAATAAGCTACAGTTCAAATCCTACAGGTTAATTCATTCATATAGTGACGTATTGTTGATTTAAAATTTTGTCACTCTAACTTTAATCGCAAGAATCGAGAGATACAATCCGTATTAGTTTAAATTGATCACATATTCATAATCTACGTGGAAAACCAGAGAAATCCATATATGGCATGATATGGTCGAAACAGAATTTGAAAATGGGTATGTAACAGTTTGGAAAATTGAAAATAGGGAAAAAACGAAGAAGATGAGGTTCTGCAACAACTCGTGCGCGCGACCCGCTCGCGCAAGGTGTGTATTTCTGGGCAGAAAAGGGAATTTTAACAAATCTTTCGGAAAAAGCCTAATCGCGTGCGCGACCCCCCTTGCTCGCGCGACCCCCCCTCGCTCGGGCGGGCCGCTCTCGCGACCTGGGCATTTTGAGCAGTTTTTGTATTTTTGTATAAGGGACTATTTGGAAAAGGTTTTGAAAGTTTTTAAGGAACTGTTTGACAGATATACTATTTTAAAGGCTCACTGTTAGGAATTAGACTTATAAGAACGATTAAGGCCGAGATCTATGTTGAACGAATATCCAGCTCTGAGATTAATAACTGTTACTGCAAATTGTGAACATTGACATAAATATTAGGGTCGAGGTTGTGTCGACATGCATGTGTGTGAGAAAGCGTAAAAAGAGTAAAGAGTGGTGATCTAATGTGCAACCTCAATATCGATCGGATATTATTCCTGGTATTGGAGGCGACAGTGTTGTGTAGGACTTAGATAGCGATCGGATTTTATTCCTGGTATCTAAGGTGCGCGTTTCGGATATCGATTGGATATTATTCCTGGTATCCGAAGCGATGGTTGGTCGTGATCGACCCAGATATCGATCGGATATTATTCCTGGTATCTGAGGCGATAGCGTGGTGTACGACCTCAGTATCGATCGGATATTATTGCTGGTATTGGAGGCGACAGTGTTGTGTATGACTTAGATATGGATCAGATGTTATTCCTGGTATCTAAGGTAATGGTTTGGTTGAGTCGAGTTTTGTTGAGAGAAAAGAGTCGAGAAGATGAGATGTTACATTGTTCATGCACGGTCGCATATTTATTGCTCATTTTTATCCCCCGTGACTTATGTTGAAGTTGGAACCTTGAATCTGTTGTTCTATCATTTTATTTTACACTGTGATTATATATGCTTATATATACATTGCGAGCACTTGTTTATTTTGCTCACCAGCTTTCATAAGCTGACGGCGTTGATGCGTCCTGGACTCTATATCCAGATTTTCAGGGTTAGGAGCAGCCAGGGTATTTCGACTATGCTAGTTAGAGGCAGGGGACTTTCTAGGAGGCTGCTTTATATTTCTTATGTCTTTTACGTTGGAGTTGTAATAGACTTTATGTTAGATTTGAATAAGGGCGTTTGTGCCTAAGACCTGGACTTATGTAATAGTTTAGTAAGTTTTAATTTCGGAGCTTATGTTTATTAGTATCCTTTCCTTTAGAAATGCTATTAAGTTATTTGTTGCAGGGACAATTGGTCATACTCACTTGTCACGACCTACGAGTCCATAAAGGAAATTAAATGCTTTCCTGAATTATGCTATGTCGGGGTGTGACACGCTCTGTCCTGTCCCAATAGCATAAAGGACCCGAGCATACCATGGCACCACCTTTTCGTGGTAAGAAGTCATCAAAATGCAATTGGCGAGTGCCAGGTGGAGGAGATGGTACTTGTCAGTCAGAAACTGATCCTTAATAAGGAAAGAGTCATTTTAGATCTGAACGGCTCCTCCCGTGATCTCACAGATGAAAGCAGAGGGCAAAGTCTCTGGGGTACCGGGTATATGAGGGTAGAAGTGGTCAGGTGTCTCCTGTATGCCCAAAGCACTGGCCATGGTAGCTGGGCTGAAAACGATCTCACGACCTCGGAAGAACGATCGGTATGTGAACGGGGCCACAGGATCCTTGATCATAGTGGCACATGCTTCGCGCACCCAATTAATGTTGATTTTCTTAGACTGAATCAACATCTCATACCAGCGTGGCATGGCCCTGATCCTCACCAAGAACCAAGGAATAAATAGCCATGCGAACTCGAGTGGCCATTCCAACATAACCTTCCTCGCTTGAAGCCAGCGGGTGAACCACACTCGATCTTAGTCGTTCTGAAACTCGTGAACGGGTACCAGATCAGGTATAGTGAGATCGAGGGGCTTAGATTTGTGGTACCCCATGATAGAATTCTTTGTGAATGCCCTAAAATGGAGAAAAGATAAAGAAAAACTAAATTAAAAATAGTAAACTGAAAAGAAAAGAAGAAACTGTCACTGCAACAGTTCGATTGATTGAACTTTTCTCGATCGATTGAACAAGGGCTAGGCTCGAGCGCTCGAGCCCATCTCGATCGATCGAGAACAGAGAAAATGCGGGGACAGGAAAAATAAGCAGTTAGAAAAGAATAAGGGACAAAGAGGATCAAAACAACAACTAATTGGTCTCAGAACCAATGGGGGGGCACCCCCACGAGATTTGAATAGAAAGAACTTAGGGGGTTTAAAATGTACCCTTACCTCGGTGTGCGTAGAGGAGAGAAAGGATGTGATGATGATGGTGATGGTGGGGATGAGCTGGACTCCTCAAATTGTGTGTGAATGGAGGGGGCAAGGGAGAAACAAATCTCCCCGAGTTCTCTCTCTGTGCTAAAGCGCTCGAGGGTGTGAGAGTGAGAGAGAGAAACTGATGAAGAGTGTTGGGGATGCCTCGCTTAAATGCAAGTCTCGATTGATCGAGAGAGTTCGATCGATCGAATGATCAATCGATTGAGTATTGTTCAAGCGCTTGAGATTTCCAGATTCTCAATCGATAAAAAATTACTCGATCGATCGAACCTGAATTTTTCCAGAAATTAAAAGCACAGTATCTGTGTACCCCCAACTAATACAAACTATTCTGGACATACAGTAACATGATAAAAGCAATGCATAAACAGGGCATGTAAGCCAGAATTCACCATCAACATAGTAAAAAGTTACAAATTTTATAAATATAAGTTTGTTTAATAGCATCCATTTTGCAAATCATAATCCCCAAATTGGTACTTAAGACCTTATTATAAAGAAAAAAACTAAAAATAAAAACAAAACTAACAATTCTTTGTCCAACATTACACTTCAATTGAGAAAAGATGAATCAAAAGACAAGACATAACTGAAGTGGGTCACTAATCTTCGAACATGAAAATTTCTTCTTCCACAATCGCTTCATACCCCACCAAATCTTCAAAAATGGGGTCCAAACTTGATAATTCACGATTCTAGAAAGATCTGAAAGAGTCCAGAACATCATTGAGAGCGTCTGAAACCTCCAAAGAGTTGAAAGTGCAAGCAAGAGATGATTCGGGTGAGCCTGACGGCGTCAAAGATAACGGAGTGTAACTCCTCAACTGTTTGCTCTCTTGCGGCAGAGTACCAAGAGACCCTATGTAAGGTCCAGGTCCATGAAACAGTTGGTGCGGAAGGAACACTAGAAAACCATTATGAAACATAGTGATAATCTTGGATAAAGACAACAAAAGAAAACAAAACAGAAAGAAATTAAATAAAACAACCGCAAGAACGAAAAGAAAGGAACAAATAAAGAAAGACGAAAAGAAAAATGAAATGTGACAACGAGTTAACCTTACTATTGGCATAAAAGAACCATGTGCACTAGCAGGTAAGGGGCATTGAAGTTTGAACAACAAATAGCTCATGTGCACATAAATATACAAAAATGACTCGCTGACGATGAAGTCATCTACATATGTGAAGACAGCGCTATGGTGTTCGGGCACCACATCCTGTAAATCTTCTTCAACCCATAGTTCCCACATCGAGTCGTTCTCCCACTATTCTAAGAGGGCATCATCAACTTCCCTGATGAAATACCCCTCCGGTTCTCCTTCATCTTCAGGAAGGTCCATATGCTGAAAATGATTAATGTTGAGGAGGGAAGGATTGTAAGGGATGTACCCTTGGGTCAGGTCAACTACATCATCCGCCCCGGGTCCTTGATAAGAAGAAAGGCAGAATGCAATCTCCTCGGTAGTCCAAGGAGGGTTCTGGTATTCTGAATCAGCCCATGACCCGATTGAATGGACGTCGTCGTCTCTCATTCTTATAACCTACAGGGGAGAGATTATATGGAATAGCATATTAGAGTTAAGATCACACATAAAAAGACAGAAATAAATAAAATAAACAGAATGCAGTAAAAGGAAATAATACAACAACAATGTTAGAACACACTTTGGTGTTTTAAGATCTACTAGCAGTTGGGCTCATCCAGTTGGATGTGTTCAACTTCAGGTTAGAAGTTGTCTAAGAACGGCTTTAATTTTTGGCCATTAACCTTGAAACTTTCCTCGTTCTTTGGATTGAATAGCTCAACGGCCCTATGTGGAAAGACAGATTTAATGATGAATGGACATATCCACTGGGATCGGAGCTTACTTGGGAAAAGGTGAAGGTGAGAGTCGTATAGCAAGACTTTCTGTCCCGCCTCGAATGATTTTTGAAAGATTGTTCTATCGTGGCGAGCCTTCAACCTTTCCTTATGCAACTTAGTAGAGTCATACACATCTCTATGGATTTCCTCTAGCTCTGCAAGTTGGTGTTTTCTTAACTGCCCTCCCTCTTTGATATCAAAGTTTAATGAGCGCATCGCCCAATATGCTTTATGCTTGATTTCAATGGGGAGATGGCATGCCTTTCCGTACACCAACCTATATAGGAACATTCCCAGGTGTATTTTATAAGCAGTACGGTACACCCATAGAGCATCAGTTAGCTTGTATGCCCAATCTTTTCTATTTGAACTAACCGATTTTTTTAGAATATGTTTTATCTCTCGGTTAGCCAATTTTGCCTACCCGTTAGTATGTGGGTGGTAGGCTAAGGCAATTTTACGGTTAACCCCATATTTCTTGAGGAGTGACTCCAAGGGTTTATTGCAAAAATGCTTGCCTTGGTCACTTATGAGTGCCCTCGGGGTTTTGAAATACGACAGGATGTGTTCCTTTAGGAAGGACATTATAGTTCTGTGATCATTGCATCGTATCGGTATCGCTTCTACCCACTTTGATATATATATATTCCACCGCTAGGAGTATATATTCGCAATTGTTTAATTTAGGGAACGGGCCCATGAAATCTATGCCACCAATAATCAAATATTTCAATTGTGATAATAGGGGTTAGAGGCATAACATTCCTTTTTGAAATTGTACCAAGCTCTTGACAGCGTTGGCACGATTTGCAAACAGAATAGGCGTCTTTAAATATGGTGGGCCAATAAAAATCGCTATGTAGGACTTTTGGCGCAATTTTTTGGGAGGAGAAATGCCCACCACAGGCTTCTGAATGGCACAATGCTAGGATAACGGTAATGTCCTCGTTTGGAATGCAGCGTCTGATGACCTGATTAGCACAGTACTTGAAAAGGTACGGGTCATCAAAGAAAAAGTGATGCACGAATGAAAGGAACCGTTTCCTATTCGGATTTGACCAATGCTCAGGGGTTTCTCCCATAGCTAGATAATTGATAATATCTGCATACCAGGGAAAACTCGAAATCGCCAAAAGCTGTTCGTCAGGGAATTCTTCTTTAATTGGAGTTGGTTCAGTTTTGTCAATGAAAGTTAACCTGGATAGGTGGTCAGTAACTACATTCTCTACTCCCTTTTTATCTTTTATGGTGGTCAAGTCGAATTCTTGGAGTAGCAGTATCCAATGAATGAGTCTTTGTTTTGCATCTTTCTTAGACAAAAGGTATTTAAGGGCCGAGTGGTTTGTGAAATAGACAATTGGAGACCCTATCAGATAAGATCTGAATTTATCCAAGGCAAAGACTATGGCTAGCAGCTCTTTTTCAGTTTTTGTGTAATTCATTTGAGCTTCGTTCAGAGTTTTGCTAGCATAATATATGACATAAGGCTTGTTATCTTTTCTCTGGCCTAGGACTGCACTGATGGCGTAATCACTAGCATCGCACATTGATTCGAATGGTAGACTCCAATTAGGAGCTCGGATAATAGGTGCGGTTGTGAGGAGCTGCTTTAGTGTACGAAAGATGTTTGACAGGCGTCCGACCACTCGAAAGGTACGTCTTTTACTAGCAGTTGACAGAGTGGTCGGGAGATGGCACTAAAGTTTTGGATAAATCTCCTATAAAAACCCGCATGTCCCAGAAAAGAGTGGATATCTCTAACTGTGCAGGGAGCAGGGAGGTTTGAGATTATATCAATTTTTGCCTTATCCACCTGGATACCTTCGTCTGAAATGATGTGGCCGAGGACTATCCCACTAGTTACCATGAAATGACATTTTTCCCAGTTTAGCACCAGGTGTTTGTCCTCGCATCATGCTAGCACACGTTCTAGATTTTCTAAGCAATTATCGAAACTATGACCTAACACGGAAAAATCATCCATAAACACCTTAAGTATCTGCTCGGCCATATCACTGAATATACTGAGCATGCACCGCTAAAAGGTAGCAGGTGCATTGTATAAGCCAAATAGCATTCTTTTGTAAGCGGAAGTACCGAACGGACATGTGAAAGTCGTTTTCTACTAATCTTCAGGAGCAATTTCGATCTGGTTATATCCATTGTATCTGTCTAGGAAACAGTAATATTTGTGACCCGCCACTCTTTCTAGTAGTTGATCCATGAATGGTAATGGAAAGTGGTCTTTTTGGGTCACAGTATTCAATTTTCTGTAATCAATACACATTTGCCAACTGATGGGGATGCGTGTCGGCAATAGCTCACCGTCACTATTTGGAATGGTAGTGATGCTCGCTTTCCTTGGTACTACCTAGGTCGGGCTGACCCAAGGACTATCAGAAATTGGATATATGATCCCAACATCAAGTAGCTTTAAGACATTCTTTTTGACCACTTCTTGCATGTTGGGATTCAAACGCCTTTGCATTTGTCGCGAAGGTTTAGCGTCTTCCTCCAAATATATCTTATGGGTGCAGACAGATGGACTTATGCCTTTGAGGTCAGCAATAGTCCATCTTAATGCTCCCTTATGTTGTTTCAACATCTGAATTAGTTTGCCCTCTTGCTCTAGACTTAGGGTAGATGATATGATGACTGGATAAGTTTTTTCAGTCCCTAAAAAAAGCATTTTTGAGCTCCTTTGGAAGCTCCTTCAATTCCAAATAGGAAAACTAAAAGTTGGAGGGCATAACTATTTTTATTTTGGGAGGTAATGGTTCATATGGTGTTACCCACATGCAATCAGCTCTATCCTCCTCTTTTGTTTCCATCATGAGGCAAGTTTATTTAAATCAGCACCCAATGGAGTAGAGTTTCCAGGTTGGTAAACAGCATCCAATTGCGACACAACTACCTCTAGAGGATCTTTATAATCAATGAGATTAGCCTCATCCTCGATAACTGTCTCGATGAGGTTTACTTCTTCCTCATCCTCGTATTCTTTAGGTCGGGGATTCGAAAAGATTTTAACATTTAATGTCATGTTCCCGAATACGATAGTCATCATACCACTTCTTATCTTTATTGTGGCATCTATTGTGTTGATGAATGGATGTCCAAAAATTATCGGGATATGTGCACATGGATTGGACACAGGTTCAGTGTCCAGAATCACAAAATCGACCGAAAAGACAAACTTGTCTATTTGTACCAGGACGTCCTCCAGTATTCCTTTAGGGTATTTAACTGACCTATCTGCCAGTTGTAGTGCAACTTGGGTAGATTTGAGTTTACCTAACCCTAGTTGTTTATAAACTGAGTATGGCAGCAAGTTTATGCTTGCTCCTAAATCGAGGAGTGCGTTGTCTATCCTTTGATTCCCAATTTGGTATAAGATAGTAGGGCTACCGGGGTCTTTGAGTTTAGGAGGCAGTTCATTTTGGATGATTGCGCTTGCTTGGCAAGCGACATATTCATGTTTCTTCACACTATGCCGCCTCTTGACCGTGCATAAGTCTTTAAGATACTTAGCATAGGCCGGTACTTATTTGATTGCATCTAGGAGTGGAAGGTTTATTTTAACATGTTTAAACAATTCCAAGAACTCCTGATTCTTTATCTCATTTGTGGGTTTTTTTAGCCTTTGAGGGTAAGGTGCGGGGAAAGGACATTTTGGTAATTCGTCATATACGGGTTCCTTTCCGGGCCTTCTCCCAACTTCTTCTTCTATTAGAGCTTCATCAATCACTTTTAATGGTTCATTGTTAATAGATGGCTCCTCTTCTTCACTACGTTTATCTTTTTAATTTACCACTTCTTCCTCATCTTCCTCAACAGTGGAGAGAGGCGTGTTCTGCCCGATAACCTTGCCACTTCTCAGAGTAGTCATGGCTTTAGCATGTTGTTGATTGTTGGGACCGTTGTTATATCCCTTAGGGTTTGAAGTGGTTGGACAGGAAACGTTCCACTCGACCCCTCTTGTCGTACATCCAATCTCTTTAATGTTGCGGACATTTTACTCATCATTTGAATTAACTGTTGTGTTAAATTCGTATTAGAGAGTGGGTCTTCCTCTTGCACCTTTTTGTGTGGTGGCACGTACACATTTGACTGTTGAGTATTAGAGGGTTGAGCTTGGTTGTAGTTATTTAATCTATTTTGATTGAATGGCTGAGACTGCCTACTGTATTGCCCTTGGTATTGGTTATTGTTGTTGTAGGGCTGTTGTTGATATTGATTTTGTGTCCCAGCATCGTTTTTCCAATCAAAACTGGGGCGATTCCATCGGTTGTTATTATTTTGAAAATTATTGTTATTATAGGCATTACCCGGCTCCCTATACCCTTGCATGGCATTCATTTCCATGGGGGCTTGATCTTGAAAGTACGGCGTATTGGGACAGTATTGAGTGGCATGTCCCAATATATTGCATGTGCCGCATGGTTTTTCAGGCAAAACCTGCCTCGAACTCTCTCCTTTCATCCCTAACTCCTCGACTTTCTTTGCTAGTTCTTCATATTTGGTCATTAGATGGTCTTCAGTTTTTAGCTGATCTATGCTTTTCTCCTCCACACCTACTTACTGATTGCGTGGAATGTCATCAGAATTAGACCATTCATGAGCATGTTCGGCTAAGCACTCAATGTAGGCTTCAACATCTTCTGTGTTTTTGCGAAGAAATGGACCTGAGCTCATGGTTTCAACCATCTTTTTTGTTTCACCATTTAGTCCTTCATAAGTAGCTTATGGTTCGCCACTTCTTATACCCATGGTGTGGGCAAGAGAAACGCAAATCTTTGAAGTGCTCCCAGGTTTGGGTGAAAGTTTCATTGCTCTTTTATTTGTAGGAGTTTATTTAGCGTTTAAGTTCGGTGGTCATGCGAGGTGGAAAGAATTTATTTAAAAATGTAGTGTTCATCGCATGCCAAGTGAAAATTGAATTTGGCTTGAGGGTGAGTAGCCACGCTTTTGCTTTATCCTTCAAGGTGAAGGGAAATAGCATTAGGCGTGTCACATCTATAGGACAATTCTGTGAGAATGTTTTACATACATCCTCAAAATCATTGATATGTAGATATGCCTTCTCACTCTCCATTACATGGAAGGTTAGAAGGAGTTGAATCATCCCGTTGCGAAATTGGAATTCGCCCACATGAGTTGGAATGAGAATATAAGAAGGCGTAGGTAGAGGTGTCAATCGGGTCGGGTTGGCCCTGCCCGGCCCGGCCCGCTAGGCCCGAGCACTTTTGTCCGGTCCGGGGTAGACACCCCTAGTCCCGTCCCCGGCCCGGCTTGGCCCGCTCCTTTACCCGAAACCCGGCCCGGCCCGCTAACCCGCTAGCCCGGCCCAAAAGCCCGGATAAACTAGCCATTGTGGCCCGGCCCGGTAGGCCCGCCCAAGCCCATAACGGCTAGTTTGGCCCTTTTTCAAATATTTTTCCACTTTTTACCCCTCTAACGGCTAGTTTTGGGGGTAAAAATGTAAATGTACTTTTTGACTTCCCAAAATGCCCCTTAGCCCATTTTCTATAAATAACAAACCTACCACAACATATTTTCTCATACAAAAATCAATTATCTCTCTCTATTCTCTACTTTCTCTATACTACTCCATAAACTACAAGTCTACAAGCATTTCTACTCTACAAGTTGGTGATTCAATTATCAAAGCTCTAATTTGTAAAGGCACTTCTAGTCTTCTACAACTTGAACAGTTGAACTTACAAGCTCTCAAGTCTCAAGTCTTATTATAATTTATAGTTGTTTACTTCTTCTTCTACTACTATAAGTTGAGGTAAATTTATTTATTGTTTCACTTCTTGCTTTATTAGTTGCTTATTTAATTGTTAGTATTTTTAATCTTTTATATTTCTTTCCCCTCTTTTTTTTTTTATTTAAAAAAAAATGGCATCTCACTCAAGATCTTCAAAAACTAGGGAAGGCCCAACTTATGACTTTAAAAATTTAGATTATGGGGAAAGAAATGAGATTAATGATTTGGAATTGGAGGATGATGACGACGTTGAAATTATGGGGTCTAATCCATCTGAACCATCTCCTTCAAATCCTAATGATCCCAGTCCCACCACTGAAAGAAAATTAAAATCACCTGTTTGGTTATTTTTTAAATTAAATGACGAAAAAAATGAAGCCATTTGCAAAATATGCGGACTCAAATTTTCTTACAAAGGTGGAGGAAATAATACACTTAAAAGCCACATCATAAACAAACATAAAGGTGCATGGGAAGCAGGTACCGCTCAAGCGGGCGGCCTAGTACAATCCCAAATTTCTGCTTCTACTGGCACAAGTGTTGGAACTTTTCTTTATAATAAAAAAAAAATGAGGGAAGGCTTGGCAAAATTTGTTTGTGCATCCGATATGCCTTATACTTTAGTTGAAGAAGAGTGCTTTACAGGTTTTATTCAAACTTTTTTACAACCTGCCTACCAACCTATTACTAGAAATACTCTTAGAAGTGATATACAATCTATTTTTCAACAAACCAAAAAAATATTAATTGAGGATTTTTCTACTTTTAATTGTACAATTGCATGCACTTCTGATTTGTGGACTGGTTGTAATAAAACGGAATATATATGTATAACGGCGCATTTTGTAGATGAAAATTGGAATATGAATAAAAATATCATTACTTTTCGTGCATTAGACTATCCTCATACTAGTGAAAATATATATAACTATATAATCAATGTTTTTAATGAGTATGATATTATGAAAAAAATTATAAGCATTACTTTTGACAATGCTAGTGCTAATACAAATGCTATTAATATGTTTAAAGATCTTATGCGCCCAATGTTGAATGGAAAATTATTTCATGGTCGTTGTATATGTCATATCATTAATTTGATTATCCAAGATGGATTAACAAAAATTAATGATCACATACTTAAAATTAGAGAGGCAGTGGTCTTTTGTTGTTCAACGCCTAGCCGTCTACAAGCATTTTATGGTGTTTGTAATCAAAATCGTCTTAATCCAAAGAAATTGCAAACTGATATTAAAACTCGTTGGAATTCTACTTATCTTATGATAGATTCTTGTAAAAAGTATAGTAATATTATTACTCAATTTGTTAATGTTAATTATCCATCACTAAACTTGACTTCAAACAATTGGGATATGGCATTTGACTTTCATGGATTTTTAGAAGTATTTTACAATGCTACAAATAAACTTTCCGGTGTTACTATTCTACTTCTTGTTTAGTTCTTATGGAATTATATAATATGGCTCATACATTTCATAATTATAAACAAAAAATGACATTTTTATTGATATTTGCGAGAAAATGGAAAAAAAGTTTAAAAAATATTGGTCTAACATTCCACCTGTATTTTATTTATCTGCAATCTTGGATCCTAGAATCAATTTTGATGGTGTTTGTGAAATGGTTAAACAAATATCTGAATTGATGCAAGGACCAGATGGTGAGCCTGGTCTAGAAATAACTACTTTTGAAATGGAAAATACTTTGGAATCTTTATTTCGTATTTACTATGAAAAATATACAAATAAAGAAAGTGCTACTTCTTCTTCTACTTCTAATATTGAGTTAAGTTCAGGAGCGTCAGGTGGTTCTTGGGTGAGCCAGTTTCTTAGTCGAAAGAAACAAAAGGGTGTTAGTCAATCATTTGTAAGTAGCTCTAACATTCATGGTGAATTAAATAAGTATCGAGAAACCGAGTGGGAAAGCCGATTAATCAACGAGGAAATGGTCGATTTAAATCTTTTGACATGGTGGAAAAAACATGTAAGAGCTTTCCCTGTTCTTTCCATCATGGCTCGTGATCTACTAACTCCTCCGGCTTCCACAGTTGCATCGGAGTCTGCTTTTAGTGTAGGTGGAAGGGTGCTAGAGGAAAGGAGGAGCAGATTATCTCCTCATATGCTTGACTGCTTGATGTGCTTGAAGGATTGGGACCGTGCACAATATCGAACTCAAAACCGCCAAGATCCTATTCTTGAAGACTTCGCAAATTTGGAAGTTACGGAAGAAAATAGAAGAATGAAGAATTGAAGAATGAATATGAGAGTTGAAGATCATTTAGTTCCAAACAAATCAATTATAATACTCCTGGCCCGCATGAGTATAAACTGTGAACGGCTTTTAAAAAAAAAAATCCAATTCTGTAAAATGTAATCTTTACTTTTTATTATACAAATTAATGATAAGTAATCTTTATTTTTTATTAGACTATAATTTTAAATATCAAATACTAGTAATCTCTTTAATTTTTATTGAATAATAAAAATTCTTTACTATTTTTTTTAATGAACTTTTTTTAGACTTTTAGTAATCACTAATTATTAATGAATAAATCTTTACTTTTTATTATACAAATTATTGAAATTAATGATAACAATCTTTATTTTTTATTAGACTACAATTTTTAAATATCAAATACTAGTAATCTCTTTAATTTTTATTGAATAATAAATATTCTTTACTTTTTTTTTTTTGAATGAACTTTTTTTACTAATCACTGATCATTAATGAATAAATCTTTACTTTTTATTGTACAATTTATGATAAGTAATCTATATTTTTTATTAGACTGTAATTTTTAAATATCAAATAATAGTATCTCATTAATTTTTATTGAATAATAAATATTATTTACTTTTTTTTTTTGTTAAACAAACTTTTTTTTAGTAATCACTAATCATTAATGCATTAACTAAACATATAAAAAAAAAAGAGTAAAGGTAAAAACTCCCCCCAATTCCCAAACATTAAACTTTCAAAATTTAAACTTTTCCCCTCCAAAACTCCGGCCCGTCTGTGCACCCGTCCACGAACCCGTCCATGAGCCCGTCCACTAGCCCGGCCCGGCCCGGCCCTAGTGAGCCCTGGCCACCGGTCCGGGGCGGACATCCCCCCTCCCTTCCCAAGCCCGGCCCCGGCCCGGCCCAATTTTAGGTGAGGCCCAGCCCGGCCCTCTAGCCCGGTTAGGCCCGCTTTGAATGAGCCCGGCTCGGCCCGGCCCGTTTGACACCACTAGGCGTAGGTGCGTGTTTGGGTTGCATAAGATCGCACAGAGGACGCAACAAGTCGTCAATAGGTACAACCATATTCTCAGCATTCTCACTTTGATTATCAGCCATTGAATCTGTAGGTGTAGCTACGGGATTAATAGAACTAGAAGAATTGGATAAATAGAATGGATTTCCATAAATTCCTTCAATGGAATTATCGGGCATGAAAAATCCTTAAAGGTTTTAATCTAAAGAACTAAAAGAAAAGGAAAATAGAAAGAGATAAAGATAGATTGAGGTAATCTAAGCGTTAGCTTGTTGCCTTTCCCCGGCAACGGCGCCAAAAACTTGACACAAAAATATTTTTGTGTGCTCTTGTGTGCAATACCCAAGTGTAGGTAAACGTGGAAGTAGTACTCTGGTTAAGACCAGGTTGATCCCACAGGGAAAGTTAGAAACTAGAAACTTAGATTAAACTCTAAAAGGAAAAAAATTTCAAGATTTAAGTAAGGTGTAGAACACGAAGTTCCACAAAGTAACTACTACTTTTTACTTAATAAACAGGGACGTTGGGATTACACGAATCCACAGTGACCTAACTATCTACCATGCAGTTTCATTGAAGCTCAATGGTGTACATCTTCTACAGCATTCTGTATTTCTCTTAAAATAAAGAATCTATAGCCCTTTCATGGCCGGGACTATATCATCACAGTTAATTCGAAATACATAAAAGCGGTTTAAATCAATAGTTAAGCCTCGCACTCTGAATGGTGTTAGCATTCAAAGTGGTTTGCAAAAGGTATTGAAGAAAAATGCCTTAAGGCTTAAGGTTCAGAAACTGTTTTGACAAACTGAGCATTTTGGGACAGTTTGATAACACATCTCTAAAGCAAAAAGTCCAGGAATACTGCATAGGATATTCTCAAGAATCAGAAAGTTCGATCGATCGACGTGCCTTCGATCGATCGAAGATCGTCATCTATCAATCGATCGAAATGTCTTCGATCGCGTGACTGTATCTCTGTTCCGATCGATCGAACAAACTTCGATTGATCGAACTCATGGCAGAGGCTGGAGATCACTGTTTCACCGTGATCTCCCAACCCTAGGACTACTCAGACATGGTCTGGAGTGTCAGAGATTCGTTTTTAATGTAAATATTCATTAAGACTTTGTTTGGTTGTGATTTAAACATGAAAAACTATGAAAACTATGGTTTAGCACTACGCTAGCATGCAAGACTATGATTATGACAGATTGTACTACGATAACTAATAGCAGAATATGATTTAAACAATATATAAAAACCTGGAATAGAGAACTTTGATTACACACTAAGGATCCAAGCCAAAATAATACTAATCCTTGAAAAAACCTACAAAAATCAAGAACAGCTCTCTCTATCTCTCTATAAACTGTTGAAAAACAATGTGGGCGTCCTCATGAACATCTTACAAACTGATATTTATAGACAACCTAAGAGCTTGGGTTAATTACATCTATCCTGCTGCGTACGCATAAGTTCTGAAAAAAGGTACGTTCGATCGATCGAACATCACTCGATTGATTAAACTTCTGGATTACTCGAGCCCTTGAACCATCTTCAATCAATCGAAACCTCGATTGCTTGAACCTCTTCGATTGCTCGAACTTCATACTTCTGCTTTGAATTCTCTTGCTTGTAATCAAGCATTCCCTTTATTCTGTTATCAACTTCTTCACACAGCAAAATAGTAATCTACACAAATAATAGCTAAAACAATACAACGTATCATAGATTAATCATATTGTGTATAAACTAGCATTGTAATACGAATTACAGATATGAAAAGGAATTGTGAACTAAATCAGCGTATTTTCTTCTTTTAACGCGGTTATATTTTACAAATATCCCCGCTTGTCAGTGACATACATCTTCAAATGGCTCTTGGGATTCCCGGTCCCATCAAACTTCTCTAGGTCAAGCATCTTAAACTTGTCAGGCATCTTAAGCTTCGTGGGTTCGAAGAAGGTCTAGTAGGTAATCGTCAACTCCATGGGACTTCCTTACTACACTTTCTAGGCGGTCCAACTTATCTTTCATCATCTTTCCGGAATCCCCGCATACACTGTCATTGAACATTCCTCCTCCTTGATGAGATTTGGATCAACGGGGTTCTTAGGTGCAATAGGTGGAGGAGATGGTATGGGTGGATCAATAATAGGCACTCCTTGCAGGTCTATGATCAACTGTAACTGTTGCCCCTGATGGGCCAAGGTTTCCTCTAGCTGTTCCATTCTCTCTTATTCACCGGCCATAGGTATCCCAGTACTCGTAGCTCAGACTAATCTTCCTGAACCACGGGGACGGACCCAAGAAGGTGTGCTTACGGTCTTCTTTGGAGCTTTCTCTAGACAGTCTGCATACCCATACATGCCCAATTTAGGAAAACTGTTTTTACCTTTTCATTTATCTTATTCATTTTGGGTTCTCTCAAGGCTATGCATGCTCATGAGAAGGGAAACAGACTGTACAATCACCTATTTACATATAGTTATATAAGTCCTAGTCATATCATCGAGTATTCCTTCTTATTCCGTGGCCACCATAATTAATGTCACGTTGGTCATTCCACGCTTGGAACATCTTATGTGACAAGGTTCATGATAGTGTAGGTCTAATCAGGGCAAGCTCTAATGAATAGGCTGTAAACAAGGGTATGATTCGTCGTCCTACAGAGCCGTGGCATATAATCCCAATAAAACACCTAAGCACACCATCCTCATGTCATGTGGCGAGCATATCATTTGGACAGAGTGCTTTCAGTGTTAGACAGGGCTGTATAGCACGTGTCATATAGGCTTTCTCATCATGTTACATAATCCTAGCGGGCAAATAAGAAGTGTGTGTGCACATTGTCATAACAGGTCAAGCCCTAAAGGATTGGGATCTATGGCTACTATATGCATCAAGGTGGATAGAGTCCAAGGGCCCCCATCGAGATGTCCTATATACCCTTCCTTACAGGGTTTGGTATGATACATGGACATACTTTTTATACCCCTTAGGTACGTGCTAGGCAAGTAAAGTCCTCCACAGGGGTGGTCCTGACGAGTTGTAGGCCCCGGCTTTGGTCCGCCCAACCTTTGTAAAACTAATGCATGTGCGATCCTCATAATATAGAGTCAAAGAATCTTGAAAGTTTTGGAGTGTAACCCTCTTGGTATGTTTCCCAACAGAGTCGCCAATTGTGGGTACCCGAACCAAGTGTGGGGCATAGAAGGATTAAGTCCACTTGATTGATCCCATTACATTCCTCATGTCAACAACCACGAGTGAGGTTCACCACCCATCATTAGCCTTTTATCTGATCCGACCGATTTGGATTACGCATACTGGATTCCATGGGGCTTTTTATATCCCACCGGAGGCAACAATCGATGCCCATGATCCACATCCGAGGCTACACGAGTGAGTAATCCATATTGTATCCCACAAGGCTAAATCCGAAGAGATCATCGCTAATAGAGTCGGCACTTGGTTTGAAAAAGGAAACCAAGAAAACTAAATATATCAAGTCCAATAGAAGAGAGTACCACCCCGTCATTACCAAAGAACTCAGTTCGATGCTTAAAGTATGAGAGAAGGACATAGATCGTGGTAAAACACCCCCTCTCGCCCCATTGTGAGATGGGCCTCTACTCAACTTTTAAGGTGTTTGACTAAAGATTATGAAGACCGTTTCAATTACACTAATGCAGTTCTAATTCAATTTATAAACAGCTAAAGAAATATAATCATGCCAGAGACTATTAAGAACTAGAGTTGTGATGGGCTCATTTGGTATGATTAGAGGGGATGGACCCTTTTTGAGTTGTGGTATAAAATATTTAAGGGGGGAGGGGGGTTTCTTGGGCTTTGAGCTAAACTTAATGGGTGTAGTATTTGGGCTCAGTTGGGCTTCAGAATGAGATGGGGGTTTACTAAAAATATTAATCTGAACTGGGGCTTGACCGTGGGAACCTTCTTTGGGTAGGTTTGTTGTGATGGGTTTTGTGATGTGACAAGAATGAGCTGTATGGATTTGAGAAGGATACTTAGCCTTGCTTAGCAGTTCTAAATTGGCTCCTTGGGCAACTGTCCTTCTTCATGTTGATCTCAGTCCTTCATGTTGATCTCAGTCCTTGACAGTTGTACCTCGATCATGGTGTTCTTACTCTCTCTTTCTCATTTTTTTAGTCTACTTTTGAGAATTTAATTTATTAAGGAGAAAAAAAATTAATATTTATTATTCATAATTGTCTCTAATTATTTAATACAAAAATGATACATATACCCACTATTTGACACACCAAATCACCCACAAGGGTATCTAAGCAAAACATTCAAAATTGATATGGGACCCACACTAAACTAAACACCAAAATCCCAAATTCCTTCCCTCCCTCCCTCCCTCCCTCCCTCCCTCCTTCCCACCCATTTTCCCCAATTTGACCAACCCCTGCGACGGCTGAAGAAGCCAGCCCCAGCCCGCCCCCTGCACACCCCGTCGCCGGAAACGTCTCGCCGGAGTCGTGTCTCTCTCTCTCTCTCATATATGGAGGCAAAAGTCTGAAGAATTGGCAGCAATTGAAGACTGAGATATGGAGTTCACCTTCTTCAAATTCATTATCATCATCTCACTTTTTGTACATATTGAATGCTCATGCAAGTGTAAAGACCAAGCTCTGGTCTCCAAAGCATTCACCTCAATCTCTAACTTCAATTCCTCTTGGTTCAAACCCTCCAATTCAAGCTGTCCAAACCCTCCATTACTCAAATTAGATCTCTCATTTAGAAACCGCAGTGGTACTATTTCTTGGAGATTTCTCAAAAACATGTCTCATCTTCAAACCATTGATCTCTCCAATACTTCTCTCAAAGGCTCTGTTTCAACCTGGTTTGGTCCATCCCAACCTTGGTTAAAGTCAATATGTCCAAAAACAGGCTCGGAGGGACTGTTTGGCTAGAACCCAGTTTATATTTATCTCCAATTCTTCAATTCAAGTCCTAAATCTCTCCACAAATAGGTTCACCAACTTGGCTCATCTCCCTGGTTTCCCAAACCTCACATTTCTTGACCTCTCACACAATGATCTCAAAATCTTACCTTGTGGGCTCACCAACTTAACAAAACTTCAATTTCTTGACATTTCAAGCTGTAATATTTCTGGGTATTTAAAACCCATTTCAAATCTTCACTCATGTGTTGATATAGGACATGTTTCATTCCATTATACTTAAAAAATTGAATCACTGGTTTGAGAGAACTTACTAGAAAACAAGGAGGGACGGCTCCGGCGAGACGTGTCCGGCGACGGGGTGTGCAGGGGGCGGGCTGCTTCAGCCATCGCAGGGTTTGGTCAAATTGAGGGAGGGAAGGAAGGAGGGAGAGGGAATTTGGGATTTTGGTGTTTAGTTTAGTGTGGGTCCTACATCAATTTTGATTTTTTTTGCTTAGATACCCTTGTGGGTCATTTAGTGTATCAAATAGTGTGTATATGTATCATTCTTGTTATTTAATAATCATTTGAGTTTGGGGGAATTACTGAAAAGGACAATTATGGAACACTTGTTAAGTTTAAAGCCAATTTAAAAGTATACTTAAAAAAAGGATAAAAAGTTGACAGCTGATGCTCGCACGGTATAAGTGCGTGCACCATAATATCTCCCATCACAACCACCTCAACCCCCACGCGCCACACGCGAGGATCTTCCTTTGCCAGACTGCTTGCATCGTGCGAGCAGTGTACCGTATTATTCCAATTTCGAAAAATGTTTTAAAACTTTAAACATCCATAACTTTTGACCTACAACTCCATTTTCGCAAATTTTATACCGTTTAAATCGTGTCGACGGAGCTACAAAACTAGTACCATTGTTTATATGTTTTGAGAAAAAAAAAATTTCATGTTTTTACATACATGAATAATAAGTGAAATTCCACTTGATATACATAAAATATTAAGTGAAATTTCACTCAATTCTAAAGCTTTTAATAGCTCTCCCCAAAAAGGCCCTAAGTTCAATTTTTGCAAAGCTCATAAATTAGTTACCAAACGAATTAATATGAAATTGTGATTTAAAAATGGAGAAGCACCAAAATGGGGGCCAAACTAAGCCTTAATGAGGTAGGAATGACTTTATTGCTATTTGTCTTTTTAAAAAAAAATTTCTCAAAACATATAAATTTGGCATACATAAATATTAAGTGAAAATTTACTGAACCTCGTACATGCCTTCTTCCTGAAAAACTTGAAATTAAACTTAACATTCGTGTACTCGTTCAGTAAGATTTCACTTAGTATGTCAAGTGAAAATTCACTAACTATCCCAAAAGTCGCTAGAAGTAACTCTCTAGAGTTTAAGGTATAATTTGATACTTACTTTGTTAAAAAGTCCCTCAAATGTCAATTTAAGTAAAATTTCACTTAATATTTATGTACAAGTTCAGTGAAATTTCACTTTTTTTTTTCTCTCTCTTTCATATTAAACAATGCATATTTCGTTACAATTTTTTTTTCAAATTTCACAAATCAATTATAAAACATTTTTTTTCAACCCAAACAAATGCAAATTTCTTGTGAAATTTCACTAAAACTCTCCTTTAGAACAAAGTGAACATTCGGTTTTTTTTTTCCCTCATAACATATCAACTTGGCATACGTGAATAGTACGTGAAAATTCAATAACTCATACACGAATATTATGTGAAAATTCTATTAGGTTCGTCTAGAACATGACATGTAAAAATAAGAATTTTTTTCTTTTGCTCAAAAGGTATCAACAATGATACTAGTTTTGTAGCTCTCGTCGACGCGGTTCCAACAGTATAAAATTTGTAAGAAACAAAGTTGTAGATCAAAAGTTATAGATATTTAAAGTTTAAAAAAATATTTTTGAAATGGATATCATATGGTACAGCCACTCACACGGTGTGAGTGGTTGGGCAAGTGAGATCTTCTATTGTGCATGTACTTATACCGTGTGAGCACTGACATAGATTTCTTTTTGTCTTTTTTAGAAAATGGTCAAACCAATTGGAGTTTTAAACTTTTGAGGGTTACTTGTAGGGATTTTCCAATAATTTTCTATTTTAGTTTTGTCTCAGTGTAGATTTTAAAAAATGATAACTTTAAAATAAGTAAAAATTATCAATAATGCTAGGCACACACTCCAAATCACACTCCAAACAACACCATTGTTTTAAATGCATGTACCATGTGCTGTGTAAGTGGTCCACAGAAAAGTGTGAAAAATTCAAATAGCACAGAGTATATGCATTTAAAGCATAGGATGTGGTTTAAGGTGTGCTTTAAAATGTGTGCCTAACACTTCTCAAAAATTATATGTCAATTTAAGAAAATGAACATTTATTTTGAAGCATTCAAAAATAAAATATAGAACTTAAAAAGTAGGACGAAAAGAGCAGTTACTTTTGACCTTCTGCTATGTATTTTAAAAATATTGGTATCTCCTTGCATTTTTTCAAATCTCACTTACTGAGATACTGAGATGCAACTCTTACGGGGTTGACGGTGGAGCAAAAGTCCTAATGTACCTATGAAATAGGTATAGGATTATACTATAAAATTCACACATTATAAAAGAATACATTTGCTCTAAGGGTATGCCCTTAAGACATAAAGGAGAAAAAATGTTTAAGGGGTAAATTGCATTTTTCACTCTGAAACTTTGTGGTCAATTTTATTTTGGGTTAATTATAGAAACACCTCTTGTGATTTGGACTAAAGTAAAATAGTCACTTATTCTATTAAAGTTAGCAGAAAATGGGTAAAATTATAAAATTGCCCTTATTATATGTGAATGAGAATACCCTTATATGATTAAATGTTTATTTAGGCAAATATGATATTTTATTATATTATTTTCATCTTATACTTGTTGCCTGGGACTATTCTGTGGCAGGTACTTTCGTGAGAGCGAACTTATTTAATTTTTTACTTTTTATTTTGATTTACCATTGGACACACACACACAGCACACACAATCTTGGTGATATTATATATGTATATATATTTATTTATATTTTTATCTACCCTTGGACATACAATCTTGGTAATACATTAGCTTTTTTTGTTTTTTACCTACCCTTGGCCACACACAGTGAAATCCAGTGTAGTGATGTACTAAGATCTAAAAAAAATTAATCACCAAAACTCTGTGTATGTGTGTGTGTGTGTGTCAAATTCGTTTTCACAAAGGTACAACAAAGTGACCAAAGAATGGTCTCAAGTAAAAAGATAATATCAAAATAATATAATAATATACCACATATACTTAAATAAACATTTAAGCATGTAAGGGTGTTCTCATTAGCATGTAATAAGGATAATTTTTTTACTTTTACTCATTGTCCGTTAACTTTAACGGAAAAAGTGACTGTTATACTTTGGTCCAGACCACAGGAAGTATTAGTGATAATATTTAAAGTACAAAGGGGTAACTGATAAAAGGCCTAACCATATGGGGTGTTTTTGTAATTAACCCTTTTGTTTTACGTCTTATACTTTTAATTATCTCAATTTGGTCCCCAAGTTTAATTAGTGTTTAAATCTGATCAAATAGTGAACATTTTGTTGCAAGTTTAATTTTTGCAATGTTTTTTTTGGTTGCTAAAAAGCACTATTTGTGACGAAATATTTACTATTGGAGCAACTTGGAGGACATATCAAACTTGATGGACTGAATTGAGAAAATTTAAAATATTGGAATTAAATTGAAATCAATCCAATGTCTTGAGACTAAAATATGTAATTTACACGTTAAGGAATTTTCTTATAGAGAAAAAGTAGTCATTTTAAAAGTTTGTAACCAAAAAAAAATTACCGATCAACTTGGTTTAAGGACACAAGGTGACCACACTTTTTCAGGGACACTAGCAGTTTTCTAACAAAAATGAGATGAGAAATATCAAGCACAAATAAAGTGAGAATAAGAGTAATTAAACACAACTTTAAGACTGTGTGAAAAAAAAGTGCAGTTTTGATCACTCTATTGCTCATTTAATTTATTGTTTACCTAACTCTTTCATGGCTAATATAGTAGGATTCATGACTTTTTACCATTAATTAATTATTATTTAATTATGAATCCCATTACATTAATCAGTAAGAGAATTGAGTGAGCAATAAGTGAACAATTTAAGGTGAGCAAAAATATATAGAAGTTCTATATTTATCAGATGCATTAAGGGTCGAAAGGTATATTGATATAGTGGTGATTGCTTTTGGACTCCGACCGTGTTTTATAGTGGGTAAATTACAATGACACCCCTGAGTTTTACGCTTTATCAAAATCTCCCCCGAACTGGCAGTCAAAATTATCTATACACGACGGAAGCAGATCGTAGGTAATAGATTCCAACCAAAATTGACTGAGCAGCTTTGCCGAACTCTTCACTTTCTTTTTCTGCACAAATGTCCTCAGAATTACCCTCCAACCCTTCATTCATCCATCTTGGGTCATCACATTCATCAGACCCTACATCCATATCATCCATTCAACCTCTACATCAAACCTCCACAACATCACCATATTCCTATAAAGCACGGACACGGATATGTCGACACAGACACGATACGACACCGATACGTCGACGCGTTAAATCATAAAAAATGATGGCACAACACGACGGGGATACGTATATGTATATATTAAATTAAGTTTAATTTTAAGTTCATTCTTATGTTTTTCATAAATGTTATTAAAATGTTATCTACTGGATGTTTAATTCACATTTTTCGAGCATTATTGTTTAATATTAACAAAATGAAGAGGGTGTGATGATCAAAGAAGATAGAGAGATAGAAGAGATTGGACAAAGAGGGTCTTGAGAGACTAATGTCGGGAGAACGTGAGGAGATAAGTGATGTAATGCTTAACAAAGTCAACTCCATGTAGTTTTCAAAATGTTAAAAAAAAAGAAAAAAAAAGACTAACAAAATATAGCTTTTTGGTCAAAAAAGAGTTACCCTCCATGTCCATTGAAGTGTCCTGCCGTGTGTCGGTGATGTGTCCGCCTCTAAACATTGCATAACAAAAACAAGACACGTATTTTCTGCATCCATTATGTGTCGGAGGTATGTCGGGTGAGTGTCGGTGTCCGATACGTGTCGGACATGGATACGAAGCCCTTTCCAAAGTGTTGGTGCTTCCTAGCCATATTCTTGGTAGTAGAAAGCCTCAGGTGGGTTCACAGACCCTCATTGTTGACCATATTTTCACCCACATGTGTTGCATTCAATTGCACATGAGCCTCCTCTTGTACTGAAGTATTTACTTCCACACCTATCTCATTTGTTGTAGCATTCAATCCCATCCCCTTTTCAACATTTACATCAATATATGACAATCCTTTATAAAGACCCGTCAAATCCACTACCTCGTTTTCTGAGGAGAGTCTCATTAAACCTTCACTAAAGTTTTTACCACGGGATAGTACTTGGGTGCTTTTTACTCAGTACTTTTCGTGTTGTTCTCTCTCACAGAAGTGGAACCCCGGAGAATTTTTAAAAAACTGTTTTAAAGTGCTTAGATCCCACTTTTGTGAGATGGAACATCACGAAAAGCACTGAATAAAAAATACTCAAGTGTTGTCCTTTATCCGGTAACCTATAATACATGTGAACCATTTGGCTATTAGTTAAATACCCCAATTTCACATACATGTGTTGCAACTCAAAGTAAGACATTAAGTCAGGATCACAATTTTCAAAATATTCCACCTTTGTACAAAGTGGCGGACCCAGAACTTCAATTCAGTGGAGGCGAAGTTTTTACGAGAGTTCGAGGCAGTGCCCTCGATCAAATTTTTTTTTTGTAGAAATAGTATAATTTTATGTGATCTGTTCCATAAGTTTAGTGTATATATAGGGGATTGGAAAATTTTGTGTAATTTTTTTTTTCTATCTCACGGAAAATGAGCAAGATTAGGTTTTTTTTTTTCGCTAAACAGGAGCAAGAGGAGGTTAATGATGTTTATGTGGGTCTTTGAGTCTTTCGAGAGCTTCTGTGAAACTTCAAACTTCTTTAGTGTGGAAACAATTTTTTTTTTCTTTTTAGAAAATGCATTGTGGGATACTGGGGGACTCTAGGTGTTCTTTATTTTATTTTTTGGTCTTTTATTGTATCGTACCATATACATATATATTATAAAATTAAGAGTAGAAACAAGTTGTTAGTTAAAACTGTGTCAAAGTTCTAGAATTTACAAAATAGTAATGTTATACTTCTCAAATTTCTATTTCAAAAGTGCTTCCCGAATGACCTAGCATGAGTTGGGCGAGGTAAACAACTTCCAATCAAAATTTAACTGGTTCCACTGTATTTGACCTGACCCCATAACCACATCATTTGGGAAGCACTTTTGGGATAGAAATTAGGGAAGTACATCATTATTCTTTACAAAAAGTCCCTGAATTAACAAAAAATCTTAATAAAAGTTCATATTTTTTTAAAACTATCATATATAACCTATTTTTTTCCAAAAGTTTAGTGTCGCCCCCGCTCGCCCCCACTGTAATTCCATCCCTGTTTGTACACCATTTGTTTATCACCAAAAGAATACCCCCCATGATGCATTTTAACGCAAAACTTCGCCTCCATTTTCTGCATAAATTTAACAATTTGATAAAGAAGTGCACTTGACCAGCAAAGCAAAAAATAAAGATAAAGAATTGCACTTTACAACTAAGCAAAACCTATTGTCCTCTTTCCAAAAACACATTTTCTACCATGGTGGTCCCCCACCTGACCAAATCTATTAGGGCAACTCCAAGGGTAAAAGCCAAAATGGCTAGCCAAAACTTAATTTTGGCTTGTTGAATAGTAAAATGGCTAGCCATTTTATCAAACCTACTCCAACCACACAAGGCATAATGACTAGGCATTTCTTATCTTTTTGTATTTTCTATGTTTTTAATTCAAATAATTATCTAGAAATGAAATGAAAATTCAAATTTTAAAATTAATCCGGTAAATTGAAATTCAAAAGTTGTCCCGCCTAAATTTGAAATTTGAAATTTTCCGCCAAAATTTGTTAATTCAAAATTTTAATGGGAGTTTGCATTTTGAGTATCCAAAACACCAATTTGGGTCATTGAATAGTTTCAGTAAACATTAAGAATTTCTCAGTAAGCATTGAGAATTTCTCAGTAAATATGAGAATTTTCTTATATTATATGAGAAATGTTTCACTAAACTATGAGAAATTTCTCAGTAAATATTGAGGATTTCTCAGTAAATATGAGAATTTTCTCATATTATATGAGAAATGTTTCACTAAACTATGAGAAATTTCTCAGTAAACATTGAGGATTTCTCAGTAAATATTGAGAATTTCTCAGTAAATATGAGAATTTTCTCATATTATATGGGAAATGTTTCACTAAACTATGAGAAATTTCTCAGTAAACATTGAGAATTTCTCAGTAAACATTGAGAATTTCTCAGTAAATATGAGAATTTTCTCATATTATATGGGAAATGTTTCACTAAACTATGAGAAATTTCTCAGTAAACATTGAGAATTTCTCAGTAAATATGAGAAATTTCTCATATTATATGAGAAATGTTTCACTAAACTATATAGAAAACCCAAACCCAAATTATTTTATTAAATCTAAAAAAGCCAAATAACTAAAAAAAGAAATAACACTAAACCATAAAAAATACTTATTAATAACTACACTAATATATGATATATAATATAATCCATATATAATTGAGACACCCTAAACATTTCACTAATTAAAAGCCCAGCCCAAGCCCACAAATTAAACCTAACCTAATCCCCCTTCACATTCAGCCACACAGTATACCCTAGCCACTTCACTTCTTCTTCTTCACGTCTGTTGTATAGAGAGAGAGAGAGAGAGAGAGAGAGAGAGCTTCACATTTTTTTACAGACAGAGAGAGTGAGAGAGAGAACAAGGTGAAGCAGAGAAGAGAGAAAGAGAGAGACAGAGGCTCAGAGACTGATGAAAGAGAGATGGAGGATCCGATTTGAGTAAAAGGTAGGTTTAATCTTTCAATTTTATAGCTTGATTTGTGTTTTGATTTGAAAAAGAGACTGTTCATAGCCGTTGGAATCCATCCGTTGGCGACCAACGGTCATGAACAGTGTCGCGCCCTATTTTCCCTCTTCTCTTCCACGCTCGGAATAATGGCTCGTGAGTTTGGGGCTCTCCATTTTACAGAGCTTGATGGCTCGTCCGTTGGAGTGCTTATTTTGGGGATGGACGAGCCATTTTGGCAGTTATATGATTTGGCTAGGGTGATGGCTCTCCCGTTGGAGATGGCCTTATGAAGACATTGACATTGATAAATAGAAGAAGACAAACACGAATACACACGCATATATACATATATTAATCGATCGAAAAAAATACCTATTAGAGACTGCATTCAAGTTTGTTGATGATTATGAGAGATTGATCAACTTGGTTCTCCTCGATCAGCTACTGATCAACATTTTTTCACACTTTTCTTAAACCCTAGTTCATTGTGTACATTCGGTGTGGTCTTTAATTTCCCTCTCTCAAGAACACATTCGGGAAAAAGAAAGGCTGGGGGGTATTTGTAACACGAAAACAAATGAGGGTATTTTGGTCATTCTATAGGTCTCCATTAGAAAGTTAACAGTTTCAGGTTTCCTTATAGAACTGGGGGTATTAGTACAAAAATTTAAACCACAGAGGAGTACATGAAATCGGTGAAAACACAAAGGGTGTAAGTGTAATTAACCCTTTTTTAAAATCGCACTTACAATCCCTGACTGTGATGCAACTCTTACGGGGTTGACGGTGCAGCGAAAGTTCCAATGTACCTATCAAATAGATATAGGATTATACAATAAGATTCACAGTGTAAAAGAATACGTACATTTGCTCTAAGGGTATGCCCTTGAGCATAAAGGATAAAAATGTTCAAGAGTGAATTGCATTTTCTCTCTGAGACTTTGTGATCAATTTTATTTTAGTTTTTATACTTTTAATTGTCTCAATTTGGTCAAATCTGGTCAAATAGTGAACATTTTGTCGCAAAATTTTGCCTTTTTTTTTTTTGTTGCGAAAGACTGCTATTTGTGACCAAAGATTTACTATTGGAGCAACTTGAAGGACTTATCTACTTTGATGGACTGAATTGAGAAAATTTAAAATATAAGAATTAAATTGAAATCAATCCAAAGTCTGGGATTGAAAAGTGTAATTTACACGTTAAGGAATTTTCTAATTGAGTAAAGTAGTCATTTTAAAAGTTTTTAACCAAAAAAATTACCGATCAACTAACACTAACATTTTTTTAACAAAAGTGAGATGAGAAATATCAAACACAAATAAAGTGAGAACAAAAGTTTTTAAATACAAACTTTAAGATTGTGTGAAAAAAGAGTGCAGTTTTGCTCACCCCAAAATTGTTCATTCATTGTTCAGTTAATTTTCCCATTGACTAATACAGTATACTCATAACTTTTTTACCATTAATTAATCTTAATTTAATCTTAGACCCCACTGCATTAATTAATGAAAGAATTAAGTGAACAATGGGTGAACAATTTTACGATGAGCAAAACTGTATTAGTGAAAAAATGTCAGAGAAGTTGTATATTTATCAGATGCATTAAGAGTCAAAAGGTATGTTGATATAGTGGTGATTGCTTTTGGACTCCGACCGTGTTTTATAGTGGATAAATTACAATAACACCCCTGAGTTTTACGCTTTATCAAAATCTCCCACGAAACTGGAAGTCAAAATTATCTGTAGTACAAGACGGAAGCAGATCGTAGGTAATAGATTCCGACCAAAACTGAGTGAGCCGGTCGGTTTCGGTTGGCCTATTTGCTTGATCGTTTAAATTTTACACGCCTAATATGAATACAATTTGTTTATGAGAGCTATGGAGGGTAAAAATGGGTTTTTAAAGAAATTTCTTTAGCTTTTTTTTTTCTACACATATAAGCACCTTAAGTAGCTAAAGGGTATTTTTTTAAATTTTTTTAAAATTTTTTTATTTTACCGACATCAACCATTTCCATCCATCTACTTCACGGTCATTGACAGTAGAGGGTAATTTCTTAGCAGATACAAAACATTAAGGGATATGTCAGTGTCATGTTAGTATTTGCAGGGCATTTTTATGAAAAATTGCTAAATCTCAAGGGGTGTCATTGTAATTTATCCTTAAAAATTTCGCTAGCTACACATTTTACTACGTCTAATTTTTTTCAATATAACTTCTAAAAGTATTATTTATTTATGAATAATATGATAATTAAAAAGGGAATTTTGATTAAAAGTCCTCTAAAATAGACTTTTTTGATCTTGGGTGTACGCTGTTTTAATTACTATTTTAGCAAAATGTCGCTAAAAAAAAATTAGTTATGTGAAATTTCAAATAATTGTGTTCAATTTGAAATTTTCGCATAACTAGTTTTGTGAAATTTTATCACAAGGATTTAATATGATTAAGTTTCACTAATCAGAGACTTTTAAACAAAACTAAAAATTAATTGTCCTTTAAACACAATTTTGTTTTTTACCAAGCCTATACTATATTTGAGCAGTCCTCTCTGTCCTAAATTAAGGATTTGTTTGATTTACTGATGCATTGAAGTAAAAGAAAAAAAGAAAAGAAAATAGGAAAGAAAACTAATTTCCTTACTATTATTTTATTAGTATTTTTACATTTTCCTCTATGCTTAAACAAAATTCAAAACTAAAATTATAAAGTAAGTACGAATAAAAATGAGGGAAGGAGATTTACAAATTCGTGTTTGATTTACTTCTCAGCCTTATTTTTTCCAAATAATTTTCTTATCATTTTCTTTATTGACCAAACGAAGGAAAAATATTTTCGCAATATTTTCATTTCTTTTCTCTCATTAGATCCTTGAACCAAACAAATCCTAAGAGTCCTTTTGGCAGTTTCAATTAATTGAAGGCCATTTTTTTTTATTGCTGTGAAACTTTTCAACATCCTATATTAATCCTTCTTTTTTAAGTTCAAAATCCAAGTGTCACATCATATGAAAATTGAGAGAGCTTTACCTAATAAATGGTAAACTTAGAAAATGTGTACCTTCTCATAGAGAGCTCTTAAATAGAATAAATTAATCTTAATTCTGGACAAATAGAGAGGACGTGTTTCTTGCCAAAGGCTATGCTTGGATGTACTCAAGCAGATTGGACAAATAGACCCTTTCAAATATTGGACTAATTCCGGAATAACTTAACCCGAAGGTCCCTAACCCCCAGGATAATTAGTGGCTCAAATTCTAGACTATGCAACATCTAAGATGGTCTAATAGACCTGTGCAAGATTGGTAACTCAAACACTATACTATTGACAATTAAAATACACTAATAGTCCAATCCTCCCCTATCCCTGTAAACCGATACAATAAACATGCTCTGAAATAGCATTAATGTCACAGTGATAGGGACGCACAACTGTTCCTCTCTTGCATATATTTAAGGGTAAATATCAGCTATCACCCGTTTTTGACTCACTACCCTGAATAATTTTACCCGACGGGTCGACCCCCTAATGTATAACTTTTTAATACCTACACTCCTCTGTTAACCAGCCGTCCAAATATTTACAGAAAGTCATCATGTGACAATCACATGACACAGGAAATAAAATTATGACAGAATTGTCCTCATTGGTCTTCTTCTGTGTGGAAGGGTAATCTTACTCTTTCCCTCCGTCCCTATTCACCTTCTCTCAGATTTCTTCCTCTCTTATCATTCCTGGCATATATATAAAAATTTATCGTTCTGTATATACGTACACATGTGTCTACATGTATACTAGTGTTGACCCGTGCTGTTCACGGGATTATTAAAAAGTACACTGAACTATGTACACAGTGGTTTAGCTCAAGCGTGGCAATTGCAAAACGTTGTATTATGTGTGGTGTATTCATAATCCTAATGGATCTAAAACCTTATGTGGAGAATAATCATAATGGTAAAAAAAGAAGAAGAGAAAAACACATAACTTTAAAACACAAGTTACATTTGTCACACCCGTTCCGAAAAATTTTATTATTTAAAATTTGTATATTTGATTCTTGTGACTTATCAATGTTATTTGGTAATAGTGAATTGAGATAGAGTTGAGGGTGAGTCAACAGTGAGGTGTCAAGTGAGGACAGGAATGTTGGTAAATCATGATGCACTGGCATGATTAAATGACATTTATGTGATTTAAATGTTATTTGAAATATCTGGTAAATTGTGAATAGTAACTTTGCCTGTGTAGAGTAAAGTTCTGGTAGTCTTCATTGCTAGGAAAATGCATTCCCAGAATCCATTGACAGCGCGTATAAGTTGGTACTACAAAAATTACGTGAAAACTATAATAACCCTATAAGGGCGGAACTAGGGTTACCTTAAACTGCTAAAACGGATTGCTGTAATAGACGAATCGAGAACACGGGCTCGATAACTGCTCATAATCTTCTACCGTATTTCTTTGCTGCTAGAATATCGAACTGAGTGTGGGCTCCTTCGAAATCCTTTATGTTTTCGCTCTCTCTTTTTACGCTCTCTTTTCTATTTCGAGTTATAATACTCTTGATGGAAAAAAAATGCAAACTGAGAAGAAAGCCAAAGCAACATATATATAGGCTACGATAGGGACCATAAGAAGTCAATAAGGAATAGGCTTCCTTATGGAATTAGGAAACCCTAATTCGAACTAAATCAAATTCCTATTTCCATAAATTATAATTCATACCACTAAAGAATTATAATTGCACTCCTACCCTTATCTCAAATAAATATTTCGAGCTCCATGTTATTAAATGCTTATTATCTCCCCATGTTAAGATTATAGATATCCATTAATTAAATATAATTACTGACAATCATATTTAATTACTCTCTTAAAATTCCTTGAGATCCTCCGCTTAACTTATCTGATATGTCGGATACAAAATCCACCTGTAGGGTTTGACATAATCAAAACTTATAAGTTTTCTCAAGGGGATATCATCAATCCCAATATTGAGACATGGATTCCATCGTTAATTAATATCCACCACACAATTAATATTGTCACCCAATCTAATGAGATATTGACCCATTTAAGGATCTCACCCTTTTAGGGATCAAAGTGTAAATATCAAATGTAAGTGTCTATAAATTAACTTAGGATTTAGAGCATAAGTACTCATAATAGTCATGAGGTATTAATTGTCTTATAAGTCAGTATAAAGATAATTACCCCAAGTCAGTCCCATTTAATACACAAAGTGTACCAGCATGGTGAGTTTAAACTATTTCGTTTCTCGCAGTCAAGATAAACCTGCTACAACACCATGCTGCAGTCCTACCGATGGTGTGTCCAATCCATCTAAGACTGTAAACCAAAATCTTATATTCTACAAGATCCGATGGTCTGATCTTCCATGTGTAAGCCGAACTCTACACACCAGACCACCTACTATGTAGAATAAAAGACACGCATGCATAATATTAAATAAACAATATAATACAAAAATTGCCCACACAGATATCATAAAAATGGATTAACTGATTTTATTAAATGAATAATAAATCAACTACATAAAGCATGTCTTTTAGTATATATCCTTAACAATCTCCCACTTAGACTCAAAGCCATGATGCGACACACCTCACTCCTATCCCTTCTACATGACTATCAAAAGTCTTGGCCGGTAAGCTCTTGGTGAAAGGATCTGGCAGGTTATTTGTTGATGCTATCTTGGTCACTTCAACATCACCTTTTTGCAAAATCTCTCGTATCAGGTGATACTTACGCTTAATGTGTTTTCCCTTCTTATGTGCCCTAGGTTCCTTTGAGTTAGTAACCGCTCCGCTATTATCGCAATAATGGGTAATAGCCGATTGTACTGCAGGTACTACTCTTAGATCCATAAGGAAGTTTCTGAGCCAAACGGCCTCCATAGCGGCTTCTGAAGCAACCACATACTCGGCTTCCATGGTGGAATCAGCAATATACGACTGCTTAATACTCCTCCAACTAGTGGCTCCACCTCATAGGGTAAACACATATCCTGAGGTAGACTTTCTGGAATCCCTATCTGACATGAAATCAGAATCTGTGTACCCAATGGGTACAAGACTGTCTGCTTGGTAAACTAACATATAGTCTCGAGTCTTTTTCAGTTACTTGAGAATATTTTTCACCACAGTCCAATATTTTTGCCCTGGATTAGACTGATATCTACTAACCATGCCAACAACAAAGTAGATGTCAGGTCTAGTACATAGCACAGCATACATTAGGCTTCCTACTGCTGAGGCATAAGGAACTGCCTTCATCTTCTCTATCTCATCAGGTGTCTTAGGACACTGAACCTTAGATAGAATTCCATGTCTGAAGGGAAGGAATCCCTTTTTGGAATCTTGCATGCTAAACCTTGCAAGAATATTGTCGATATAAGTGCCTTGTGACAAGCCCAACATCCTATTCTTGCAATCTCGCATAAGCTTGATCCCTAGGATGTGATCGGCTTCTCCCAAGTCCTTCATATCGAATTGACTAGACAACCATACCCTTACAGAAGATAATACCCCCACATCATTTCCGATTAGCAAGACATCATCCACATATAGTACTAAGAACACCACCACACTTCCATCATGTTTCTTGTACACACAAGATTCATCCGCACATTGATCAAAACCAAAAGACTTGATTGCTTGATCAAAGTGGATATTCTAAGACCTAGATGCCTGCTTAAGTCCATAAATGGACTTCTTAAGCTTGCACAACATGTGTTCTTGGCCCTTCGCAATGAACCCGTCTGGTTATCATATAGATGCATTCGTCAAGATTCCCATTAAGAAATGCTATCCTGACATCCATTTGCCAAATTTCATAATCGAAATGTGCAGCAATGGATAAGAGAATCCGGATAGACTTTAGCATGGCCACCGGCGAAAAGGTTTCCTCATAATCGATTCCTTCTTTTTGAGTAAACCCTTTCGCAGCAAGCCTTGCTTTAAAGGTTTCCACCTTACCGCTTGCTCCTCTCTTCTTCTTATAGATCCACTTACATCCAATGGGTTTTATTTCATTGGGTGGTTTTACAAGATCCCAAACTTGATTAGAGTACATGGACTCCATTTCAGACTTCATAGCCTTTTGCCAAAGATCTGCTTCTTTATCTTGGAGTGCTTCATTGTAGTTACAGGGATCGGTACCTTGTTCATCAGGGACCCGATCATAAGACTCTCCCAAGAACATATACCAGTCAGGTTGAATAATAACCCTCCCACTACGACGAGGCACAACCCGTGTCTGTGTATCACTGATATTTTGTTGTGAAGATTCTGAACCTAATACACCATTATCTGCACACTATACTAGTTCAGGAACCTGTATGTTAATGGTTGGTTCAGGATCTACACGAGTTTCAATAATCCTACCACTGCGACGCAGTAATGGAATATCAATAACTTTGTCTTGTGATGTTTCTTCATGTACCGATGGTATCGAAGAAGTATGTGTCGGTGTCTCTCCTCTCATTTCCTCTAGAACAATACGGCTTCTGGGCTTGTGGTCCATAACATAGTCCTCTTCTAAGAATGTGGCATTGGTGCTAACAATAACCTTCTGATCCTTAGGACTATAAAACAGACCACCTTTAGTTCCTCTTGGATACCCAACAAAGAAACATACTTCTGTTCTTGATTCCAACTTTTTTGCGTTCCCTTTCAGGACATGTGCTGGACTACCCCATATCCGAACATGCCACAGACTAGGCTTTCGCCCAGTCCATAATTTTGTGGGAGTAGTAAGTTTAGAATGTATGCAGCTGTCTCTAATGCATGTCCCCAAAAGGATATTGGTAAATCCAAATAACTCATCATAGATCTTACCATGTCCATGAGAGTCCTGTTCCTTCTTTTTACTACACCGTTCTGCTGAGGTATACGGGGTGCAGACAACTGGGATGTAATCCTTTGCTCCAATAAATATTCCCTAAACTCTCCTAAGAGGTACTCTCCACCACGATCAGATCATAGTGTCTTGATACATTTACCTAGACGCTTCTCCGTTTCAGCCTAGAAGTCTTTGAATTTCTCAAAGCATTCAGACTTACGCCGCATCAAATAAATGTACCCATACCTTGAGTAATCATCGATGAAAGTGACAAAGTACTCAAATCCCCCTCTTGCTTGGACAGTCATAGGACCACACAAATTAGAGTGAACCAGTTCCAACGGCTCTTTTGCTCTATAGCCCTTGGCCAAGAACGGCCTCTTGGCCATTTTACCTTCCAAGCAGGATTCACAGATTGGAAGTGCCTCCACTTCCAATGAGCTTAATGGCCCATTTTGAACCAGTCTTTGAATCCTTTTCAAATTAATATGACCAAGGCGTAAGTGCCAAAGATGTGTTTGGTTCATCCTCGAAGGTTCTTTTCTCCTAAATGGCAAACTATTTGTGTTATTCAATTCATTAAGTTGCAATATAGGAAAGACGGGATTTATATTATAAAGATCATCCACCAATTGACCAGAACAAATAAAACGTTTTTTTTCTTTGATAACTACTACTTTATTAAAATGAACTGAATATCCACTCTTTACTAAACTAGAAATTGAAACTAAATTCCTTCTAATAGAAGGTACACAAAGACAATTTCTTAATACTAAAATCCTATCTCTACCAAAACTAAGATGTAGATCTCCTACTGCAACTGCTGCTACTCTCGTAGCATTTCCCATATATAGATAAATCTCTCCATCACTGAGCTACCTGGTTCCCTGGAACCCCTGTAAAGAATTGCATACATGATCAGTGGCTCCCGTATCTACACACCAGGTACCAGTAGATCGGAACGCTAAACACGATTCAACAACTAGTAAATGAGATTTACCTTGATTGTTCTGTCTGGCGAGATAAGCCGGATATTACTTCTTCCAGTATCCTAGCTGCTTGTGTTAGCGTATAAGGACAATATTATAATTTTGATATTTCTCAAATTAATATAAATATGTGTTGGAGAGATACGGTCATGAGGAAACAAGTAGCTACTTCATTTGTTAGGTCTAATGCTCAGTTAGGAGATATTCTTACAAAGGCTTTAAATAAGGGTCCTTTCAATGATTTTTGTAACAAGCTGGGCATGGTTGATATCTATGCTCCAGCTTGAGGTGGAGTGTTAGCGTATAAGGATAATATTGTAATTTTGATATTTCTCATATTAATATAAATATGTGTTGGCTCTAACCATGGTGGTTAAGCCTTCGCTTTCTTTTTCTTATCTCTTAACAGCTTGCAAACAAAACATTTACCTTTAGGCATTCCCGGTTGTCCTCTTGGCCTTTGGATTGGCGGAGGACCCGCGGCCTTCTTTTGAGCCTTTTTCATTTTATTCTTGCCTTTTGGCTTTGAAGCAGAACCTTACTCAAACACAAGAGCACTCCTTGACTTTCTATTGAGACCCTCAACTGCCTGGAGTACTTTAATCAGCTCCGCTAAGGTATATTTAAATTTATTCATGTTGTAATTGAGGCATAATTGCTTAAAAGACTCTGGCAGTGACTGGAGTACGATATCGACCTGGGTTTCCCTATCGATTTCAGCTCTAAGGATCTCTAGTTCATTAAGAAGAGATATCATCTTAAGAACATGATCCCTTACAGGCGTCCCCTCAGCCATAGTTGTGTTCATCAAGTCTTTCATGGCAACCTACCTAGCAGCACGACTTTGATCCTAGAACATCTCTCAGAGGCTCTCCATCATGTCATAAGCACTGGCCATTGACTGATGCTGATGTTGCAGAACATTCAACATGGATGCCAGAATGTAACACTGTGCCATCTCATCAGCCTTGACCCATTTCTTGTGAGCCTGGGTTTCCTCAGCGGTTGCCCCTCACCAGGTTGCTCAGGACATTCTTGAGTAAGCACAAACTTGTACTCTTCAGCAGTTAACACAATATCCAAATTTCTTTTCTAGTCTATATAGTTTGGTCCAGTAAGTTTGTTTTCTTTAAGTATAACAGCTAGTGGGTTGAAAGAAACTACTTAAAAGCCTGAGAATCACATAATATAAATAATTACGTTTGGGCAAAAAATTACTATGGATTCAAGTTGAAAATATTGGTTCCATCTACCATATTTGAAAAGAATCCGCCAGCAACCTGATACACCACGAATAGTATGACTCGATGGGAAGCCATATACTATCCATCAATTTTTCAGATAGGCAATTGCTTTTTAATTTTACTATCCAGGCGATGCACCTTGCCTAGTAAAATTAAACTGCTGACTTGCTTTGGTTCTATACATAACAACAGTGACTTAGATGGAGAGGATATTACTATTTATAGCTAAGTGTATACCATCACTTAATTCTAGGTCAAGAGTTCCGTGACGAACACCTCTGATGGAGAGGTGACCCACACTAACAATCACCCAAATAGTCTTTTAAAGAAGTTTGTACCGATGATTCCATGATCAACTGCATCCGAAGGGGAGAATGACACTAGAGCCATCACACAAAATTAATCATATCATCTGCAAACCAGTGATGGAGACCATGAGATTTATATTTGATAAATTCTCTCTCCCACTTAGAATTTTAAAAAATTTGAGGGTTATAATTTTTTAGAAAACCTTTTAATTTAATTAATAAAAAATAATGGAATACTTGGCAAGGGTTAATTCATCCTTACTTCTCAAACGCACATGTGTAGATAATAAAATTATTCTATTCTCATAATTTTAGAAAATAAGTACTTATGTTTTCAAATATGGAATTAGTTTTATTTCTAAATATACATGTAGTTGTCTATCATTTTAAATTAATATAAATTAAACATGCAGCTAGAAATCTGAAATAGGTCTAGGAATAATTATCCATGTTGTCCCATTCATTTAAACATGAAACAATAATAAAAATTCAATCACACATGAATAAGGAAACCACAATAAAATAGGAATCCCACTATTATGGTCAAGCTGCTAGGATTTAGAGCATAAGCACTCATAATAGTCTTCAATCACACATGAATAAGGAATCCCACAATAAATCAGAAACTGTTTCCAGATTGTTTCTGAAACTGCTTGTAAACTGTCTTCAAGAACTGTCCACGGATTTACTTGAGATATATTACATAAATCCTATGCCTCCATGAAGGAGTTCACATGCTATTTCTTTGCAGTAAATTAACCACACATCAATCAAGCGTGAGATCCAATATACATAATTCCTATGCCTCCATAAAGGAGTTCACATGCTATATTAAAATAGCAAAATTAACCATGGTTAGAACCATCGTGGGATCTAATCACACAAAATCAGTGACCATAAAAGTGGAATAAGAACGCTGCAAAACAAGGGTTAGCACAGTTCTACGTTCTATCCATCCATCAAAACACGCATAAGTTTTGTTTTATTAGACAACAAGATTGCGTCCAACCCATACACAGAATCAACGTTGCTCTAATACTACTATTAGGAAAATGCGTTCCCAGAATCCATTGACAGCACGTATAAATTGGTACAACAAAAATTACGTGAAAACTACAATAACCCTACAAGGGCGGAAATAGGGTTACCTTAAACTACTAAAACGGATTGCTGTAGTAGACGAATCGAGAACACGGGCTCGATAACAGTTCACGATCTTCTACCGTATTCCTTTGCTGCCAGAATATCGAACTGAGTGTGGGCTCCTTCGAAATCCTTAATGTTTTTGCTCTCTCTTTTTACGCTTTCTTTTCTATTCCGAGTTATGATACTCTTGATGGAAAAAACGCAAACTGAGGAGAGAGCCAAAGAAGCATATATATAGGCTACGATAGGGACCATACAAAGTCAATAAGGAATAGGCTTCCTTATGGAATTAGGAAACCCTAATTTGAATTGAATCAGATTCCTATTTTCATAAATTATAATTCATACCACTAAAGAATTATAATTGCACTCCTACCCTTATCTCAAATTATATTTTGAGCTCCATGTTATTAAATGCTTATTATCTCCCCATGTTAAGATTATAGATATCCATTAATTAAATATAATTACTAACAATCATATTTAATTAATCTCTTAAAATTCCTTGAGATCCTCCGCTTAACTTATCTAATATGTCGGATACAAAATCCACCTGCAGGGTTTGACATAATCAAAACTTATAAGCTTTCTCAAGGGGATATCATCAATCCCAATATTGAGACATGGATTCCATCGTTAATTAATATCCACCACATAATTAATATTGTCACCCAATCCAATGAGATATTGACCCATTTAAGGATCTCACCCTTTTAGGGATCAAAGTGTAAATATCAAATGTACGTGTCTATAAATTAACTTAGGATTTAGAGCATAAGCACTCATAATAGTCATGAGGTATTAATTATCTTATAAGCCAGTATAAAGATAATTACCCCAAGTTGGTCCTGTTCAATACACAAAGTGTACCAGCATGGTGAGTTGAAATTATTCCGTTTCCCGCAATCAAGATAAACCTACTACAACACTATGTTGCAGTCCTACCGATGGTGTGTCCATTCCATCTAAGACTGTAAACCAAAATCTTACATTTTACAAGATCCGATGGTCTGATCTTCCATGTGTAAGCCGAACTCTACACACCAAACCACCTACTATGTAGAATGAAAGACACACATGCATAATATCAAATAAACAATATAATACAAAAATTGCCCACACAGATTCTCATAAAAGTAGATTAACTGATTTTATTAAATGAATAATAAATCAACTACATAAAGCATGTCTTTTAGTATATATCCCTAACATTAATCTTGTATGAGATTGTTTTGAATACTGTGGTGAGAATGTGAGTGGCTAGTTGCATAAAAAAGTTGGTAGTATAGAGATGCCACAGAAATAGTTTCAAAACATAATTTTGGACCCAAACGGGAGTTAGTCGAAAACTTTTATAATTCTTAGTTTTCACTCGTGAAGTAATAATATGGACGTGTGCAACGTTTCAAGGATTGATTAGAAGTTTTAAGAACTCGTGGGGAGGTAAGCACAATTTTTGAAAGTGTTGCCTATATATTGTGGTGGCCAATATATTTTCACAATATCTTGCAAAATCAAAAGAAGGATTTTGGGGATTTTGGGAGCTTAAAGCTTGCAGACGCAAATCGACGACTTTTCGATCGTTAGTTTTTCTCTAAATTTCGTATTTGAACTCCCCAAGGTAAGGGCTATATTTTGATAGTCTTTAGTCCACGTTTGGCTAAGTTTTTATAAATATCTAAATCTTAAATTTTGGGAAAAATGCGTGTAAACTTGTAGGTTTTGCGTAGGATCGGAGATACGACGTTTATTGGGCTTCTAGTCGTTCCCTCAAAGTTATATGATGATAGCTCGAGATGTGAATTTCTAGCCTATGTTATATAGGTAGGAAAGGTTCATGTTCTGATTTTTTATGACAAAATTGTGATCTGGGCAAAATTCATGCATTCGTAATAGGCCCGTTAATTATGCATGCGCTTAAATGTGAAAATCCTGCCTATTTTTACGCAAGCACGTTGAATTGATTATGTGTGTCAAAGGGGAGACTTATACAATTTCATGCCAGAGTAAGCTTCTCGATGTTTGAGAATTTAGTAGCGACTGTTACTGTGCATGGTTTAAGACTTGAACTTGCCATGGCACTTGAGGATGCAACGGTTGTAGACTTGGACTAGCTGTGGGCATCGCGGTTTAAGACTTGGACTTGCCGCTACCGGGTGAATGCGTGTTTTTCTCCCTAGAGACTATTTGATGTGATATATGAGATTAAAGCATGATTTATCATATATGCATATGTTAGAAATTGTGCACTCAGCATATAGCTGAGTAGTGGAGATTTATTCCATTGCAGGTGAACGAAAGAAAGGAAAGAAGAGGTGAGAAGAGTGAGGCCGATGGGAATGTAGGGGATCCTATTGTATATGTTTTTGCTTTCTTTCCAAATCGTTGTAATAGTGAGCTTTTCGACTAGCTAGAACCATGCATTTGACTTAGAAGGTTTAGTATGGTTTTTGATGTTGTAATAGGTATTAAAACTCTTTTGGTCATGTTGTAATGAATCCGAACTCATGGATTCATGTTTTTAATGCTTGACTTGTCAAATTCGGAGTTTAAAGGAATCAGGATAGAGTTCTGTGAATCGCGTAAAACAAGCTTTAGCTTGCTCCGTTATTGCTTCTTTTCATGGATTAGTAAGACTAAACTTTATTTTGGAAACCTTGTTGTAGTTTATGAAGTTTGGAATAAGTATGCATGTTTGGAGTGGTGTAAGAAGTGAAGGTTGAATTGGATCCTTAGCAAAATTCTGCTGCTAGAAGGAATTCTGCTAATTCGACCGGTCGAAGGGAGTCGTTCGACCAATCGAAATACCCCCTGCATGTTTTCCTTTTATACCCCTTCCGGAAATTATTAAAATGTTTTGATCGGTTCATAGGGTGCCTTTGGGAAACTTTTAATAAAATTTCATCTGATTCGAAATATAATTACGCTTTCAATTTTATACGAATTTTACAACTCGGAAGGTATTGTTTTCAAAAGTTTTAAATACTCAAGGTTGTTTTAAAGTTCTTTTCCGCTGTGTATAGTTATTTAATGATTGGATGAGCCTTGGTGGCGTGCCACATATCCTATATCCACCCGTACCGGGATGGGTCATGACAACATTCACCCTACTTAGAACATGGAATGGAGTGAATTTTTTGTTTCTAAAAAAAAAAATTACATGGACTTTTTAATTTAAGTTTGTCTATTTTTTTTAGTAGATTGAAGTGTAAAATCATTTTAAAAGTAAGCTTATCTTAAGATTCTAATTGATACATTATATTACCATTATAGTAAGTATTTGTTAGCTGTACAATGATCCAAACATTGAAGATTTAGGTTATTTCCATTCAATTTGGAATATATTTTGAAGTTAGGCAGTAATTTTGCTTTTGTGTTATTAGTACCGAGGGTAAGATATTTTGGCAATCACAAATATTTCGGTAACCTAAATTATGACAAAAACACAATGGCATGAACCCAACGTTTGCAATTTGAAGTTTTAAACAGTAAAGAAAAAACAAATTGTAAGAAATGGAAAGAACTGAAAAAAAAAACATATCCAGAGTGATGTAACGGATAATTAAGAGAGAAAAAAAGTTAAAGTTTTTTAAAGGACAACAAACCTGGATTGTCCAGTTCTTTAATTAAGAAGGCAATTTAGACACTTAAACCATGACGATAGTGAATAGGGGTGGGTTTGAACAATTTACAGTATATGGGGAGACTTTTGGGTTTTTGTTCGATTTGAAGAAGTTGCAATCTATTGATGATGAGAGTTGGAACATGATAGTTATGATGTTGATGGAAGAGATTTATTTTTCAGAATTAAAATTCTGGAGAACAATTTTACAAAAAGAAATGAAGAAGCCAATTGAATTCCTTTTTTTCAGAATTAAAAAGAAATGACTGTCGTTAGCTCCAGCAGTTTGCTTTTTTTTTTTTCTTCAGAAAGTACGCTTTATACCACCAAATGCTGTATTTACAGCTGTCTTTTACTCCAAATTCACTGAAATTACCTAGGTATTTTTGTCTATATAAGAAGAGGTATCTTCATTGGAAAAGGGGGGTCAAGAAAAGACAGAAAAGAATATTGGGGGAATTTGAGAGGAATTTAGGAGAACTTTTGAGAGAAGAACATTTGGGTAGAAGAGAGAACATTGGGAGAAGAACTTGAAAGAGGAGCTTGGAAGATCTTCAAAATATAGAAGTTTGAGGATAGTTTTGGAGGTGATCCTCTAATCTTAGTTTAGTTTTCTTTCTTTTAAGCCTCTAATCTTCAAACTACTTGATTTTCTTGATTAGGTTTTAGAGTTTTTGTTAGTTTGAAAGTCTTTGCTTCCTAGTTCTTTTGTTCTTCTTTTATTATTTTTTTTTCTCATTAGTATTCCCCTCTTGAGATTCTTGGAGATCTTCTTTATCTCACTTGAATCTCATGAGTTTGATCTTTTAGTCTTATGTAAGCTTATGCTTCACATGGGAGTGAAAGTTAATCATCATTTTATATAAGAACAAGTAGATGAATCCAAACTTCTATCATGGTTTGGGTTATCTAGCTTTGAGTTTTCATGGAATCTCTTTTATATTCCTTGAAAATCATGAGTATTAGTCATGTTTTGACCTCCAATGACCCTCAATGGAAAGGATAATTAGGTTTAGGATAAGCCAATACTTATGGCTTTGTTGATAGATGTAACAAAAGGGTGATAAGCTCAATAGTGGAGCAGTGAGTTTACAAACTGTTTTTTATCATAGATTTTTAATTAAATATCTAACTGTTGGAATTAAGTGAAATCACTTGTACAGTGTTGATAACACAAAGTTCTACCACTGCAATTTTTGTTTTAAGGAGATTTCATGTTTAAAGTGGTTTGGTCATGAGTTTTGTGAGACAACCATATTCTGTCCAGAGTTTCAGAACAGAAAATCAGTTTCAAAATGAGTAAATCAGAACCTTAATCAAGCATTCTTGGCTCCAAATAATTTTTTACAAGAAGTTTAATGTGTTAATAAGATCTCCTAAAATGATTGTAGTCTTTCTGAAATTTTTTACTATTTTTAAAAAATCGTACCAAATCTCTGGACAAAAATATGTAAATCTCTGAGTGATGTCTGGTTTTGTCCGTTTCCCAGAGATATAACCGTTGAAACTTTGATTTTCTTTTTGGGTTAAAAATTAGACTCACAGAGGAATCTTGTGTCCAATATTCACCGGCATCAAACCAATGGGAAGCATGCTTTTTATTTCTTTGAAGTTCTGGTCTGCTCTCTGTAATTTTCAGAATTTTATGACAGATTTGATCTACTTTGTAAATAATGGTCCAAATGACTTTTCTATGATCTAGGGCTCAAACCATGTTTTGATAATGATCAATTAAGCTTAAATTCAAAGTTTAAGTGATCTAAATGTTTGAGTATGTCATAATTATTCTTGTTCATGTACATATTCATCCATGTGGCTTGTTCAGCTTGTAATTAGGACTTGTTTGCATTAGATTTAATTACATTTGATAGATTTAAGTTAGAAGTCTAGGATTGTTATTTAAGATCCAACTTTATATCTTGTATATCATGTGGACTAAGCCTTTGTTTTGTAGCGCTATTAAGGTATGATTTCTTGAACTCCTCTTTAGTTTATTTTAATTTCTTGATTTTATCGATTTTTCAACTTAATGCGCTACATCTTAGAATTAGGTTTTGCCTTATGTGTATATGTGATTAGAGACCTTTTCTTAGGATCTTTCTATTCGTATGCAGTGCACATTTAATATTCGTGGCATGGATCCCGGGTAAGTTCTATAGTTCCCTATTTGCATATCATATTGCTTGCTACTTGAATTATGTGATTTTTGAATGATATTTTATCACTTGCAATCTTACACCCTTTAGACATGCTTTTGTAATATATATTTATACATATGCATTAGTTGAGGACATGCTTAGATTATTAATTCGATTAAAAGGATGTTAAGTAGAGGCCTATCGCAAGATAGGATGAGAGGGGGTGTTTTAGTCCGACGGGCTCCTTCCCCTCTCATTCCATCATCCCCGGACCTAGAAAATCTTTGGTTTCTCAAAAGATCAGTTTGCTTTAAAATGGTTTCTTAATTTCCCTTTTAAAAATTAAGTGGCGACTCATTGTTTTTTGTTTTAAATTGAAAAAGATTTTGAAAGAAAAGCTGTGGGTAAGAAAAATGCGATATCCACAATCTGGTGACTCTGCTGGTGATCGAATCCAGAATCTCTGGTTTTATAGACCAGGAATTCCTGATTTTGAGTTCTCTCGAGTATTAGACTTGAAAACATCCCTTTAATAGAATTAATCAATCTTTATGTGCCTATTGCATTTCACTTGCATGTCAGCCAGTCGATTGCACGGAACAATGACCTTGGAGGCTAGGGGCAACCCGGTCGGTCAAGTTATCATGGGACTGTGTGATCACCCTCGATCTCGTACCATGAGTTGGTATATGAAGCATCCTATCGGATGTGTGTCAAGGGTCCCTTATTTGACCAAAACCCAGCCTTTGCATGATAGCTTCTATAGAACCTTTCAATCTTAGGAAATCAATTCTTGATTAGGTTATGTGCTAGGAAGTTTTGTATGCCCAGAAGGGATTACTTGAGATGATGACGATACTTGCTTGATGAAAGATGTTTAATCTTTTAATCACCTTTTAGCAATTTATTCTCATGTTCCACGACATTTGGAGAACATGCCGAACCTTGATTATAAGATTATACTTCTATATCATGTTAGCTAAGCATCATTGAAAAGTACGGTGACAATCCGATCGTGTGATCCTTCTACCCAAAAGTTTGAAAATTCACTTTTGAGAGCAAACAAGATTTTGATAAACCACCATTCATTATCCCAAAATGTTTTTCGGTCAAGCAAAGCTCCAAACTAACCTTTGTTAAGGCATATTTTCACTTGATCATCTTCAAAAGAAAAAAGTTCGAAAATCTTTGGAATTATTTTGGGAGAAATACTTTTTAAATAAATTTCAAAATAAAAATCCAATCATTTTTGTAGAAGAATGTTTAACATCCTCATTCTCAAAAGAATTCTCAAACATTGTTTTATCATCCAAGGAATACTTTCTAAATGATTTTCAAAAAATTTTAAAAATCCTTGAAGGGGTAATAAGGATTACAATGAAAGGAGAAATTAACACACTTGACATGGATGAGGATTTTATGTGCTTATGTGTCGTATATGTTAAGATTAGGATTTTCCTTTTCTTTGGCATATAGAGTGAGTAGGCACACACACACTTGCATTTCATCCGTGTACCATGTGTGCGGTGCATGCATCCAAATCGTTAGAGCATGTACATTTTGCACTCTCATCAATCAATATCATTGCATGCATGTAGAATACAAATTCACATCTTTTTTCCAGTCAAGATCAAAGTAATCCAATAGTTACTCAAAATTCTTTGCCTCCTGAAAATCAATTCTACATGCGAACCTTTTAGAAAGAGTGGTAAAACCAGATCCCCTAGTAAGGACACTTCTAATCTTCTTGGGTTCATCTTTCTTGGTTAGAGGAGAACATGGACCATGATATTGCGATTGATCCACTAATGGCCTTGCGAGCTTTAGAGGAGAAAGTGAGCAAACTACAAGTCGTTGTTGAGCAACAAGATTCAAGGGTGAAGCAATTGGAAAGGGTCATGCTTGAGTTCGTTCAATTATTGAAAGATCAAACGAGCCCTGATGAGAAAAAGATGAATCAGTTGGAGAAGAGAATAATGGATCGCTTAAAGAAGCACCACCATGCATGTCTTAACCCACCTGTGTACCAAGGCCCATATCCAATCCCAAGCCCAACCAATCACCAAAATCCATAGTCATACCCTGCCAATCTCCAAAACCCATTTCCAACCTCAAGTCCATATCCAGGTCCAATCCCCTCAAACCCAAAAGCCAACTCCGAATCAAATCAAAAATCAAGCCAAGCACGCAAGCCGAGAATCTTTACCAACCTTGGCATGCCATTATCCATGGCCCTTGGTTACCTTGTCAAGAATGGTCACCTCAACCACCTGGACCCAAAGCCACTACCAAATCCCTTACCCCACAAATGTGACATGTCTTTGTATTGTGCCTACCACCATACCCCTGGCCATACGACTAACTATTGCATGAAACTCCGCCGTGATATACAAGATCTCATTGAGCATAAAATCATATAGTATGACTAAAAATTAGTCTCAAAATAAAAGAGATTTGAAAGTATCAATTAGTCTCAAAATTTTGTAAGAGGCTCAATGGCTAAGTAGGCCTAAAACAATGCAAAGATGTCTTTGAGAAAAATAAAGAGTGTTTTGGAAGGCTAACATTGCTTTGTGAGTATGATAGAGTATGACTAAAACACGATGTATTATGAGAGTTGTAAAGAATGAATGGCTAGTGAAGAGGTGAAAAGAATCAACCGCCACAAAAAAAATAAAGGAGAAGTAGTTCATATTCTCATTATCCTGTTCAAAAGCTAACACAAGGAATCTGTTTCAAAAAATCTGCCCAAAAGAGTTCTCTCATTCGACCCATATGGAAACATGGCTCGAAAAGACCACAAATTCTTGAAGCCTTATTCTTTCAAGACTTCCAGAGTCGATGAACTATGTTTTCACCTGATTCCCACTTGGGGATACGTAGGCAACCTGCTCGGTTCGGTCATCACCCCATCATCTCATGCTATCTTTCTTTCAGGCCTTGGCCGCACTACTTTGGACCTGATTCCCTCTCGGGGATAAGTAGGCGAACCTCCCAAGGTTCTCGGTCCATAACCATCCCTAAACTGTAAGCATCACCCTTTTGCGCCTTTGGACTAGGGGCAAACTTACGTTTACCTAAAGCCACATATATATCGCCAAACCAGGGGCAAACTTCCTTTGCCGAAAATCCCTTTTATCATAGAAGCAAGTCCCTAAGTCTCTTTCAAACTAGGGGCAAACTTGGTTTTCCAAAATCCCTCTATGCCAGAGGCAAGTTCTCAAGTAATTGAGTTTGTTTTGAAAGGATTGAAATAGGGTGCCTTTCATTCTATAAGCTAAAGCACTAATTTGAAGCACATTCTAGATGGGCAAAGAATTCGCTAAATTGAAAAGGGAAAGTTTTCAAAGTTTAGATTTATCAGCAAAGCACTACCATTTGTAAGATGATCAATAAATGAAAGGTGAGATGATACATTTTTCACAATGAAAGCACGTTAATTCATGATAATATAGAGTTTGAGTCATTCGTCTTTGCGTAATTGCTTTGTCAAATCTGTCCTCCTTTGATGAGTCAATAGTGGTCTCAAATGTGTGGGTTTAAGATGATGAATAAAGATTTGAAAAGTCTCCATGAGCATACTAAGAGCAATTCGAGCAGCGGCTTCGAACACCATCGCAATGTAATGCTAAAGTGGCAATATAAGAAGAGTCCAAGACTAGGGGCAAAGGTGATTTCCCTCTTTTGACAAGATCGATGTGTTTCTTCCGAAGGTCTGCAAATGAAGAAAATCATTCTTTCTATCAGCTCCGTCCAAATTCTATGAGTCTCAAGGCTCCCTAAATGTTGAAAAAGATCAACTCCTTGAGTCTGAGGACTCCCCATTTTTGTAAAATAAAATTCTTTGAGTCCGAGAACTCCTCATTTTTGTAAAATCAATTCTTTGAGTCGGAGGACTCCCCATTTTTGTAAAACCAATTCTTTGGGACTAAGGACTCCCCATCTTTGTAATACTAATTCTTTGAGTCCGTGTGACTCCGTTTATGTAAAATATGAATTTAATTGAATCCATGTGACTCAATTTATGTAGATCGTGAATTGGTTAAGTCCGTATGGCTCCATTTGTATAAAAAGTAAAGTTGTTGAGTCTGTGTGACTCCGCTTTATGTAAAAAGTAAATTTGTTCAGCCTGTGTGACTTTGTTTGAATAAAGAAATGAAATTTTGGAAAACATGAATTTTTGAATCCGCATAATTTCGTTGTGTGAAATATGAGCTTTGAGTTTGCGTGGCTCCGATTATATGAAAGAATGTTTTTTTAGTCTGCATGATGTAAAGTATGAATTCTTGAGTTTGTGTGGCTCCGTTAATAGAAATTATGAATTCTTGAGTCCAAGAGACACCCATCTTGTAAAGTTCAAAATTCTTCAAGTCCGTGGGACTCCGTGTTTGTAAAAAATGAATTTTTGAGTTCATGTGACTCTGTGTTTGTAAAATGTGAATTTTTGAGTTCATGTGACTCTGTGTTTGTAAAATGTGATTTTTCAAGTTTATGTGACTCTGTCTTTGTAAAATGTGAATTTTTGAGTCCGTATGACTCCATGTTCGGGAAATCTGAATTTTCAAGATCATATGACTCCCAATTTGTAAATTGTGAATTCATTAAGCCAGTGTGACTTCCCTTTTGAAATGGAAATTATTTTGAGTCGAATCGACTCCAGACTTGGAAATGAGAATTGATTTGATTCGAATTTTTGACTCCGAATTTGGTAAAATTGAATTTGTTTGAGTCTGACTGACTCCTAATTTCAGAAAATGAATTAAGTCGAGTCTGATCAATTGAAAATTGAATTGAGTCTGGTTGACTCCCAATTTTGAGATACGATTTGAATTGGGTTTGATTGACTCCGGATTTTCAAATTTTGGAATAAGTCTGATCGACTCCTGATTTTTTGGAAATAAGAAAATTCTTTGAGTCTTATACGAATCCCAAATTTGTGAAATGGAAATTTTTTTGAGTCGAATCTACTCCAGACTTGGAAATGAGAATTGATTTGAGTAGAATTTTTGACTCCGAATTTGGTGAAATTGAATTTGTTTGAGTCTGACTGACTCCTGATTTCAAAAAATGAATTAAGTCAAGTCTGATCAATTGTAAATTGAATTGAGTTTGGTTGACTCCCGATTTTGAGATACGATTTAAATTGAGTTTGATTGACTCCGGATTTTCAACTTTTGGAATAAGTCTGATCGACTCCTAATTTTTTGGAAATAAGAAAATTCTTTGAGTCTTATCCGAATCCCAAATTTGTGAAATGGAAATGCTTTGAGTCTAATTCGACTCCTAATTTCGTGAAATAGAAATTCTTTGAGTCTGATTCGACTCCTGTTTTTAGAAAAATTGAAAATTCCTTGAGTCCGATTCGACTCCCAATTTTGTGAAATCGAAATTCTTTAAGTCTCAATTCGACTCCCGTTTTTAGAAAATTTGAAAGAGAATTTGAAAATTCCTTGAGTATGATTCGACTCCCAATTTTGTGAAATAGAAATTCTTTGAGTATAATTCGACTCCTATTTTTAGAAAAATTGGAAGGAGAGTTCAAAAATTCCTTGAGTCCGATTCGACTCCCAATTTTGTGAAACAGAAAATCTTTGAGTCTAATTGACTTCAAATTGTTGAGAAGTAGAAATGCGTTTGAGTAACACCGATTCCTGATTTTTTTTAAAAAAAGTGTTTGAGTCTAATTGAAATAGAAATTCGTTTGAGCCAAATTGACTCCCAACTCTCAACGCCTCAATGGCAGAATCATCAGTGTTAGTCCTCAATGGCAACTTTGCTTTAGTCCTCAATGACAGCATTATCGGTGTTAGTACTCAATGGAAACCTTGCATTAGTCCTCAATGGCAGTATCATCAGTGTTAGTCCTCAAAGGCAACCTTGCAATAGTCCTCAATGGCAGCATCATTTGTGTTAGTCCTCCAAGGCAATCTTTGTTAAGTCCTCAATGACAATCGCTGATCAATCAAGCATTCTCTGGTTAGGCGCAATCCCAGATTAACTGGGAGGCAATCCCTGATCAATCACTCAAAACTCTCTGGGCGACAATCCCTGAATCATCTTGTCAATCAATTTTGGAGTATAAGGCGCGAAGCGCATCTTAGTCTTTCAAAAAGCGTGGTTCCTGATTCGACACTGGAGTATAAGGCGCGAAGCGCATCTCAGTTGATCAGATGATTCTTAGAAGACACCGGAGTATAAGGCGCGAAGCGCATCTCAGTCTTTCAAAAAGCGTGATTCTTGATTCGACACCGGAGTATAAGGCGCGAAGCGCATCTCAGTCGATCAGATGATTCTTGAAAGACACCGAAGTATAAGGCATGAAGTGCATCTCAGTCTTTCAAAAAGCATGGTTCTTGATTTGACACCGGAGTATTAGGCACAAAGCGCATCTTAGTTGATCAAATGGTTCTTGGAAGACATAGGAGTATAAGGCGCGAAGCGCATCTCAGTCTTTCAAAAAGCTTGGTTCCTGATTCGACACCGGAGTATAAGGTGCGAAGTGCATCTCAGTCGATCAGATGATTCTTAGAAGAAACCGAAGTATAAGGCACGAAGCGCATCTCAGTCTTTCAAAAAGCATGGTTCTTGATTCGACACCGGAGTATAAGGCGCGAAGCACATCTCAGTTGATCAGATGATTCTTGGAAGACACCAGAGTATAAGGCGCGAAGTGCATCTCAATATTTCAAAAAGCGTGGTTCCTGACTCGACACCGGAGTATGAGGCGCAAAGCGCATCTCAGTCGATCAGATGATTCTTGGAAGACACCAGGGCCTAAGTCGCGAAGCAACGCCCTGTCGATTGCGTTGAGAGAGCAAATCTGCGTTGACACCAGGGCCTAAGTCACGAAGCGCCGCCCAATCAATTGGGTTCGTCCCTTTGGCCGAGACTGCCAAGTATCTTGAAGAAGAATCAACCTGTGGATTATAGAAACTCCGAATTCTAAAGAATAACTCGTATTTAAGTTCAAGTAAATACGAGCATTAAGTAAGGCATGTATTGCATCAAGAAACGTCAGGATAGCACGGTTTCGAATCATATCATTTCTAGAGCATGAATTTGCATTGACAGCCGTCATTGTATGAGCACGTGCATCACGATAGGATAGGTGCATTCATGCATATAATTATTTGCGCTTGTGTGTGTCTGACCTTTGCCCGAACTACGTATTGGTCTGATTCCTGAATGGATACTTAGGTAGCTCACCGTTAAGCATGACCAACATAGACCGTTTACGAAGCCATTTTTTCAATGCTTTTGTTTTTACCTAAATCCGACGGTTTGGTTAAAGGCTTGTCTTCACACAAGCTTTGACGTTCACTTATGGTTGGTGTTGCTCCACGAGCTCCGTCGAAGAGGGGCAAACTGTAGACACCCCAATTTTGACCAAACGTCGAATTTAAGAGAGTGTCATCTCCATGTCCGATGATGATAATGACCGAAAGATTTGAACAATTCCAAGCTCTTTAGAAAGTTCTCCAATCGCGATAAAATTTTCGCAGGAAAAGAGAAATACCGGGTGTTCAGGAAAATTATGGTATAAGACATTATTTTCGGAAAAGTAAACTTTTTAGAAGAAAAAGAGGAAAAGAAAAGGTGAAAAAGTGGAAATTTGCTAAAATGCAGCACTCGGCAGTTTTAGCGACACTCTGTAAGTGCCGTGCGGCACTCACCAACTGCTGTTGTAGCACTCATCAACTGTCGCCAACATTTTCTGACTACCGTTTGCTTTTAAAGTCCGTATTTTATGGTACAATACGTATATGCATGCGGATAAAACAAAAAACTGATAAAGTAAGATTGACAAAAATGCGGCAATCAATAATTTTGCACGGCTCTCAGTAAGTGCCGCGCGGTAGTCATGGAATGCCACCGCGACTTTCACGGAGTGCCGTTCCGGCATTCTCTGAGTGCCACAGAAAATTTCCTGACTGTTGTTAGCTCCAGCAGTCTGCTTTTTTTCAGAAAGTACGCATTGTACCACCAAATGCTGTATTTACAGCTGTTTTTTACTCCGAATTCATTGAAATTACCTAGGTATTTTTGTCTATGTAAGAAGAGGTTATCTTCATTGGAAAAGGGGGGCCAAGAAGATAAAGAAAAGAATATTGAGAGAATTTGAGAAGAATTTAGGAGAACTTTTGAGAGAAGAATTTTTAGGTAGAAGAGAGAACATTGAGAGAAGAACTTGAAAGAGGAGCTTGGAAGATCTTCAAAATATAGAAGTTTGAGGATTGTTTTGGAGGTGATCCTCTAATCTTAGTTTAGTTTTCTTTCTTTTAAGCCTCTAATCTTCAAACTACTTGATTTTATTGATTAGGTTTTAGAGTTTTTGTTAGTTTGGAAGTCTTTGCAACCAAGTTCTTTTGTTCTTTTATTATTATTTTTTCTCATTAGTATTCCCCTCTTGAGATTCTTGGAGATCTTCTATATCTCACTTGAATCCCATGAGTTTTATCATTAGTCTTATGTAAGCTTATGCTTCACATGGGAGTTAAAGTTAATAATCATTTTATATAAGAACAAGTAGATGAATCCAAACTTCTATCATGGTTTGGGTTCTCTAGCTTTGAGTTTTCATGGAATCCCTATTTTATTCCTTGAAAACTCATGAGTATTAGTCATGTTTTGACCTCCAATGACCCTCAATGGAAAGGAGAATTAGGTTTAGGATAAGCCAATACTCATGGCTTTATTGATAGATGTAACAAAAGGGCGATAAGCCCAATAGTGGAGCAGTGAGTTTACAAACTATTTTTGATCATATATTTTTAATTAAATATCTAACCATTGGAATTAAGTGAAATCACTTGGACAGTTTCGATAGCACAAAGTTCTACCATTAAAATTTTTGTTTTAAGGAGATTTCATGTTTAAAGTGGTTTGGTCATGAGTTTTGTGAGACAACCATATTCTGTCCAGAGTTTCAAACAGAAAATCAGTTTCAAAATGAGTAAATCAGAACCTTAATCTTGCATTCTTGGCTTCAAATAATTTTTTATATGAAGTTTAATGTGTTAATAACATATCCTAAAAAGATTAGAGTCTTTCTGATTTTTTTTACTATTTTTAAAAAATCGTACAAATCTCTGGACAGAGATTTGTAAATCTCTGAGTGATGTCTGATTTTTGTCCGTTTCCTAGAGATCTAACCGTTGAAACTTTGATTTTCTTTTTAGGTTAAAAGCTAGACTCACAGAGGCATCTTGTGTCCAAAATTCACCGACATCAAACTATGGGAAGCATGCTCTTTATTTCTTTGAAGTTCTTGTCTGCTCTCTGTAATGTTCAGAATTTTATCACAGATTTGACCAACTTTGTAAATAATCGTCCAAATGACCTTTCTATGACCTAGGGCTCAAACCATGTTTTAATAATGATCAATTAAGCTTAAATTCAAAGTTTCAGTGATCTAAATCACTGAGTATTTCATAGTTTATTCTTGTTCATGTACATATTCATCCATGTGGCTTGATGCTTGTAATTAGGACTTGTTTGCTTTAGATTTAATTACATTTGATAGATTTAAGCTAGAAGTCTAGGATTGTTATTTAAGATCCAACTTTATATCTTGTATATCGTGTGGACTAACACTTTGTTTTGTAGCACTATTAAGGTATATGATTTCTTGAACTCCTCTTTAGTTTATTTGAATTTCTTAATTTTATCGATTTTTCAACTTAGTGCGCTACACCTTAGAATTAGGTTTTGCCTTATGTGTATATGTGATTAGAGACCTTTTCTTAGGATCTTTCTATTCGTATTCATTGCACGTTTAATATTCGCGGCATGGTTCCCAGGTAATTTCTATAGTTCCCTATTTGTATATCATATTGCTTGCTACTTGAATTATGTGGTTTTTGAATGATTTTTTATCACTTGCAATCTTACACCCTTTAGACATGCTTTTGTAATATATATTTATACATATGCATTAGTTGAGGACATGCTTAGATTATTAATTCGATTAAAAGGATGTTAAGTAGAGGCCTATCGCAAGATAGGATGAGAGGGGGTGTTTTAGTCCGACGGGCTCCTTCCCCTCTCATTCCATCATCCCCAAACCTAGAAAATCTCTGGTTTCTTAGAAGATCAGTTTGCTTTTAAATGGTTTCTTAATTTCCCTTTTAAAAATTAAGTGGCGACTCATTGTTTTGTGTTTTAAATTGAAAAAGATTTTGAAAGAAAAGCTATAGGTAAGAAAAATGCGATATCCACAACTATTGATTTTGAAAAATTGTATTGAGTCTGACTGACCCTTGATTTTAGAATTTAAATAGAATCCAGTCTGACTGACCCCTATTTTAGAAATTGAACTGAATTGAATTAAATTTGAGAATTTGAATTGATTAGTGTCCGAATGACTCCGATTTTGAAAAGTTGAATTGATTGGAGTCTGATTGACTCCTGATTTTGAAAGAATTGAATTAGGTAAAGTTTGATTGATTGATTGATCTTGAAAATTAAATTGATTTGAGTCTAATTGACTCGTGATTTTGGAAAATTTGAATCCTGATTTTGAGAATCGAATTGATTTGAGTATGATTAACCTCTTATTTTGGAAGAGTCTAATTGACTCATGACTTTGATAATTTGAAATGAGTTGAGTCTGATTGACTACCGATTTTGAAGATTTAAGATTGAATTAAATTTGAATATGATAAACTCCTGGATTTTAGGAGTTTTGAATTGAATTAAGCCAATTTGACCAATTTTGAGAATGTAACAGATTTGCATTCTCGGTCCTCGCAACGGATTTGTGTTGACCTCGTTTTGCGAATATAACGGATTTATATTCTCGGTCCTCGCAATAGATTTGCGTTGGCCCCGCTTTTAAGAGTATAACAGATTTATATTCTCGATCCTCGTAACAGATTTACGATGATCAAAATTTTGAGAATATAACAGATTTGCATTCTCGGTCCTCGCAACGGATTTGTGTTGACCTTGCTTTGGAAGTATAACGGATTTATATTCTCGATCCTCGTAATAGATTTACGATGATCAAAATTTTGAGAATGTGACAAATTTGCATTCTCGGTCCTCGCAACAAGTTTGCGTTGGCCCCGCTTTTGGGAGTATAACGGATTTATATTCTCGATCCTTGTAATAGATTTACGATGATCAAAATTTTGAGAATATAAAATATTTATATTCTCGATCCTCACAATAAATTTGCGTTGGCCTCGCTTTTTTGGGAACTTTACAGATTTTTATTCCCGGTTCTCGCAACAGATTTGCGTTGGTCCTGCTTTTTGGGAATATAACAAATTTATATTCTCAGTCCTCGCAACAGATTTGCGTCGGCCAAGCCTTCAAGAATTTCCCTCTGACTGCTGCATCATACCTCATGTAATAAAAACGTGTGGCATAGAGCAAACATATCTGATGAAGCCGAACGATTGCGGATTTTCAGAGCAAACCCGCGTTGACACTGGGGTTTTAAGTCGCTAAGCGCCGCCCAGTCAATTGCAATCGTCTTTTGGCCGAAACGACCACGTATCTTGAAGAGAGTTGACATGGGCATCGAGTAGCATAAGGCATGAATACATCTAAAAAACGTCGGGATTGAACATTTTTCGAATCACATCATTTGTAGAGCATGTAGCCGCATCAGCAGTCATCTTGCATAAGCACGTGCATCACGACAGGATAGGTGCATTCATCCATATGGTTACTTGTGTTTGTATATGTTTATCCCTGGCTTGAATTACGTCTCGGTCTGATTCTTGAAAGGATACGTAGGCAGATCATCGTTGAGCACGACCAACATGAACCATTTGCATAGCCGTTTTTGCAATGCATTTTGTTTTTACCTAAATTCGACAGTCTAGTCAAAGGCTTGTCTTCACGCAGGCTTTGACATTTACTCGTGACACGCGTTGCTTTACAAGCTCTGTCTAAGAAGGACAAACTGTAGACACTCTGATTTTGACCAAAAGTTGAATTAAGGGGAGTAGTACCTCTAAGATCCGATGATGACAATGTCCCACTAATCTAGTACTTCCTAAGGAGATTCAAGCTCTCCCGAAAGCTCTTTCAATTCAAAACAAAAAGAAAAAAAAAAGAGAAAAGGAAAAAAAAATCGAGGAAAACGGCACATGGCAGGGACTTCGGCAGTCACCGGTTGCCGCTGCGGCACTCTCTGGAGTGCCAGGCGGCATTCACGAATTTTACTGAGTGCCGCTAAAAAATGAAATATCAGAAAAGACGGTAGTCTGTGGAATCTTCCACGGCAGTCATTGAGTGCCATTCCGGCAATCAGTAAATTTCGCACAACAGACATTGAGTGCCATAGTGGCAGTCATCGAGTGCCGCATTTTTGTAATCGATAGCTGTGAAATAACACATTCTGTACCTTTAAAAAGGACGTCCAGAATTAGGATTTTGCCCCTGAAATGGCTGGAATATCCCTCCAAAATCTGCCTATATAAGGGAGGTGTATATCCTATTACAAGATGACTTGGAATTTGGAATTTTAGAATCCCTAGGTTGATTTCTTCTTCAAGTTTTATCTAAATTAAGAAAAAGTAGTAGAGAGAGTTGAGAGGATTAAGAAGAAGGAGCTAGAAGAAGAGTTTGATTAGTCTTGGGAAGTCTTAGAGCAACCAAAGAGTTGAGGATAATTAGAGGTAAACTCGAGAATATTTAGTTTCACTACTCAAAGTTCAATCAATGTAGATTTTTAGGATCTTTAACACATTTTCAAAAGCTCTCTTCACACCTCATTTCATCACACACCACACATATTGTGATTGAACTTTCATTTCATTTTTTTGGATCAAAATATCTTAAGATTTAGAGTTTAAATAAACCTTGAAGTAGAACTTTGGTTTCCTTCCTTTTGATTATGATTATCTCTTAGGATTCATAAGACTTTCAATGTCTTATTTGAGTCTTTGTACTTAAAACCCTTAGTATTCTTATAAACTCATAATTTATGAGAGGATTAAGGTTGATATTAGTGTATTGAGCCAATGAGTCTAAACTTTTACCCATAGTTTGAACTCATTATCTTGAGGTTTTATGAAGTTTCCTCATACTTCATCAAAATCCATAAGTATAAGAGTCTTTAGTCTCCAATGACCATCAAATGGTAGGAGAAGTAGTTTGAGTTTAAGCCTATCCCCATAGTTTAGATTCTTTGTCTTGGAATTTTATGAAATTTCTTCATACTTCATTAAAATCCATGATTTTAAGTGTCTTTAGTCTCCAATGACAATCAAATGGTAGGAGAAGTAGTTTGGTTTAAGCCTAACTTCATTGTTTAGTAGTTGGGGTTAACAAACAAAGTTGAATTTGATGAATGGTGCAGTGAATTCAATGACCACTTTTGATCAAGGATTTTTAGTTAAACATCGAACCGTTGGAATTGAATGAAACCAACGGGAAAGTGTCTATAACTCAAAGTTCTACCATTGTAATTTATGTTTTAACAAGATTCCATGGTTAAAATGGTTTGGTCATGAGTTTTTGGGTAACAACAACAATCTGTCCAGAGTTTCAGAACACCAACACCCTTTTGAAATGAGTAAATCAGAACCCCAATCAAGAATTAATGACCCCAAATAATTTTTCTATGAAGATTAATGTGTTAGGAAGGTACCCAAAAAGGCCAAAGTGTTTATGATTTGTTTACTATTTTTAGAAAATCGTACAAGAACTCTGGACAGAGAGTTATGAAGTTCTGAGTGATGTCTAGTGTTTGTTTAATTCCCAGAGATCACCGTTGAAACTTTGATTTTCTTTTTGGATTAAAAACTAGACTCATAGAGGCAAATGGTGTCTAAATATCATCAAGATCAAACCATGGGAACTATGGCTTTGATTTCTTTGAAGTTCTGATCTGCTCTAACCAATTTTTAGAATCCCGTCACAAATTTGATCAAACTTGTAAATAATGGCTTAAATGATATTTTCATGAGTTAGGGCTCAAACCATGCTTTGATAGTGATTGTCTAGACTTGAATTCAAAGGTTAAATGATCAAAATTAATGTGTACTTCACAATTTACTCTTGTTCATGTACATATTCATCCATGTGGTTTGATGCTCATAATTAGGATTCGTTTGCTTTAGATTTAACTACATTTGATAAATTTAAGCTAGAAGCCTAGGATTATTATATAACTTCATATCGTGTGAATCATGTGGACTAACTTTTGTTTTGTCGCGCCGAAGAGGTATGATCTCTTGACTCTTCCTTAGTTTAATTATTCTTTAATTTCATTGATTTTTCGACTTCATGTGCGATACATTGGAATTGAGATTCACCTTATGTGTATATATGACTAGGGACCCTTTTTTTAGGAATTCTTTTTTTTTTTGTGTGTGCATTGCACGTTTAAATATTCACTGCTGGACCCCGGGTAAGTTCTCTAGTTCTTTATTTTGCATATCATATTGCTTGCTAAACGAACTACTTGGTTTTGAATGATATTTTGTCATTAGAAATTTTACACCATTTCGACATGCTTGTGTAATGTATATTTATATCTATGTATTAGTTGAGGGCATGCTTAGATTAATAGTTTGATTAACAGGATGTTAAGTAGAGGCCTATCGTGAGATAGGATGAGAGAGGGTGTTTTAGCCCCTCGGACTCCTTCCTCTCTCATTCCATAATCCCCGGACCTAGTTAATCTCTGGTTTCTAAAAGATCGGTTTGCTTTTAAATGGTTTCTTAATTTCCTTTTAAAAATTAAGTGGCGACTCGCTTTTGAAATTTGAATATGAAAAAAGGTTTTAAATAAAAGCTATGGGTAAGAGAAAAATTGTGATATCCACAACGGGTTACCTACGTTATCTATTGAAAGAGATTTGGTGAAGAAGATTGATTATACAACTCTAATTGGTGTTTTCGCAGCTAAAAATACACTAAGAGCAATATTTAAGTAATGTTAATGTCAGTTTTACTTATTAATATAAATTACTTGTAAATAAGTTTTCCTTCATAGTAATGTAAATTTTTTTCCACGAAAATTTATAGGCTAACTCTATTGTGAGAGCGGAAATGGCAAATGCTAGAGCAAAAAGTGTCGCTAAAAGTTTTAGCAACACTTTTTTTTTTGCAGCTAAAACTTTTAGTGACACTTTTTTTGCTCTGGTATTAGCTATTGCTGCTCTGGCAATAACATTACCCAAAATTATATATAGATGGCCCCATTTTAGATGTTCGCTTAAGACCACCCAAAACTCAGGACCGACACTACTAAGAGGGTGGAAGAAGATACATTTATACACCTAAAAGGGATAGTTAGATGGTTACGAATGTTGACAATCTAGCAATGTCCATAGTTATATGTACTATGTAAGAACTAATCAAATGGCATGCATGGGCTGTTGGTTGTTGCCACCCAAATAATCAACATACAGATAAGAATAATATTGAACTCACTTTAATTATGTATATAAACTTAAAAACAGTTTTTAAAGAATAATACTGACATTAATTGTAGGAAAAACGCAAAATTATCATATAGCCTAATTCACAAAGCAAGGTGTTAATTAATAAATCATTTTTAAATTTCGTGTATCAATTATAGGAAAAACACAAAATTAAATGAACTAACTTTAGTTTTTAAATACTTGATAGTATGACAACTATATAAATTATGTTGGGTTTTTTCTTTTTCTTTTTTGTTATTACTATTTGTTCTAAGTACTATTTAATAAGACTACATCCTTTTTTAAATTGGGTCCTTTGATTTTACAAATGATGAACAAATTGTAAATATGATATTATATTGATCAAAAGTTGAAACACCAAACCGAGGTGAATACATTTTTGATCACCCATTTTTTGGTTCACCACTCCTCACCTTCCTCTCCCATTGGCTAATGTAATGGGATTCAGGATGTGTAAAGTACTGGATCCCACTGCATTAACCAATGAGAGAGAAGGGTGAGCAGTGGTGAACCAAAAAACGAGTGAGCAAAACTACACTCAATCGAGATGAGGACATTGCATGTTGTTATTTGAAATTTTTTTGGAGGATTCATAAATCCTTCAACTTCCCTGGACACAGAGAAAAAATATGATAGAATAATAGAAAGAAAGCAAAATGAATACATGCAGCAAATAGAATTAACAACCAGAAAAACTACAACTAGGAATATTAATTGTAGCATTCCAGCAAAAATTTAAAATTTTAAAAAATCAGGGAGATACGTAGTGGGTTCATAATTTAAAAGTAAGATGGTTAACAATGTTCATAATACTATTTCAATCTCAACGTTGGATCTCAAATGTCTTCATAGTTTTTAAGAAACATGGATCAAATTGTGTAAAGTAGATATTCTTTCAACTATGAAAAAATAAGAGGGAATAAAGCAGTGAAGGTTTTTTTTTGGTTTTTAGTTGATCGAGTAGAAGCAGTGAAGGTTTTTGCTATGGTTGAAGTTAAAAGAATTAGCAGTACAATAATAAAAATGTGTAGAACTGGGTTGTACATGTGTGGTAAGAAACTGTGCAAATTGCATCTTAGTAAAAGTAAATAAACAAATTAAATCACAATGAAAAACAGTCCTTGAAAGAATGTGTGTGCAGTGTATACATAAGTAGGTAGGCAAGATACCTTAGGGCTAGTGTTTACCAAATCACAGAGGTAGATGCGGATAGGATTTGAATTTTAACTTTGGAGGAGGGACGAATCATAGATGTAGATGTAGATGTAGATGGAGATAGTGTTTGCACCCAAAAACCGCCAAAGGTTTTTGAGCCCGACTAATGTGTTGAGATAGGCTTAGGGATTATCGGCCCGAAGCATGTCTAGGAGCGACGGGCCCAGAGATTGCAAAGACCCATCAGGCTTAGGGAGAGAACGTCACGCGATTCAGAAAGACAAGGCTGTTGTCCCAGTTTGGTAGAGCCCGATAGGTGAAATAGGTCATGTGCTGATCAATCGGGCACCGTCATTGAAATAAACGAATAATAGCAAGTGTGGGAGCCCGATCGGGAGGCCTAGCATGGATAATGCTCATCGAGCACCATACTAAAAGCGGGCACGACGATCGAACACCATGCTAAGAATAAACGGTAAAAGCTGATTGCTTGAGCTCGATTGATCAAGGAGCATTCGCAAGACTTTCATTGGGCATGGTAGTCAGAAAGCATGACAAGTGGAGGTTGCACGAGTCCGGTAAAGTTATAACTAGCCCGATGGTGAAAAGGAGAAGGCGGTTCCCCTCTTGGCTGTCATGGTGATGTCACCCTGAATTTGAGGATGCAGAGTCTGTTTGGGAAAGGGATCTGATCACGTCCAGCTAGATATGGAAGGCTAATCCCTAAAATATTGGGATTGGTTCAATCAGGTTTGGGATAAGGCAATAATTTGGGATTAGGAAGGTTTCTACAATCAATCATCTGCTTGGAGCGCAAGTTAAGGAAGTCAGTTAAGGAAGTCCTTACCTTATTAGAATTGTCCAAGGCCGCTATAAATATAGAAGCAAACTAGCCAGGCAAAGGACTCCGCGTCATCTCGACAAACCGCATTCAACAGCACTCATACAACATTCAAAGCATTCAAATCTTTGTGTTGTCGTTGTTCTGCATCTTTAGCAAATAGGTTTGTCCTTTTTGTTATTTTACTATTTTATTTCTTCTAAACAATCAGAGCCTATTCTGATTCTGTTCTTTGGTTGTATGTTTTATTTTCCAAACATTTAATAAGATATCTTCATATTACATTAATTGTTTGTGATTGTTTACTTAGTAAACTCTACACTAATTGGCTTGTGATGCTGCCATAGGATTTTTGATGAGGGTACTTTCCTACTCATCACACACAATCACCTTTTAGAAGTCAAGTCTCCAAGCCTAGAGTATCACTCACTCAAGCAGATTGGAAATTAGTTTCCACATACACTGAGCCTGTTTAGCTCTGGCACGCCCGCACAAAACTACATAGTAAACATTTTGGCATGCCCAGTGGGACCCCTAGTGTTAAGATATGCCTCCGAAGAAAAATGGGAAGAATGGACAGGATGATCCTGCCGTTGACCTAGCTACTGAAGAGAGTACCAGCCAATCCCCACACGATAGTTGTATGACTCTAGAGGCAATTTCAAAAGTCCTAAGAATGAACGTTGAACATATGAAGCGAGACTACAACACCTTGATAGGTTCAATGAGTAACTTCAAGGAGTTAATCGGCCAAACGGCCGAAATATTTCGGGGTCACATTGACCTTGTCTCGTCCACTAGGACCATGCATGATAAGTTAGACGACTTGACCTCAGAGATCTCAAGCCTGTCAAAAATCCTCGCCGCCCTGGCGGAGAAGCTGACTCCAAAAAGCCCTAAAGAACATATCGGCTCTTCTGGATGGGCCGATAAAAAAAAGATCCTATTTACATCATCCCGAATCTACGAGGGCTGAACGGGCTAAATAAGCAGCCCAACCCACAAGGAGGGGAATTGGGCAGCAGAGAGGTCATCGATCCCAATGGATCGGCGACACCAATTTTTGTTTAACCAGTCGGCCACATGGCCCCCCTGCCCATGCTGCTGGGGGGGTAAAGAACTAATGGTGTTTTTTGAAATCATTTGGCCAATAACAATCAACACCAAATACTACCTCCAATAGCATCGCCCGTGGTGGTAGCTCAACCCGTTATCCCACAACCTATCAACAGGGAGGAGTTGGTGGTGGCCATACACGAGGCGTATGACCCATTTATGATAAGAATAGAGAGGCCAAAATATAGACGATCATATCCTCCTGAGATCGATCAAGTTAATTTCCCTCAGGGGTACAAGTGACAAACTTCACTTTGTTCTCTGGGGAAAGCGAACAATCCTCCGTAGAACACATAGGCAGTTTTATTGTGCAATGCGGCCATGTGGGTAGCAGTGACCCGTTAAAACTAAGGCTATTTCCAAACTCGCTCACGGGCATGACATTCTTATGGTATGTCAATCTTCCAGCCAACTCTGTGCCAGATTGGCAGGGGATGGAAGAGTTATTCCATGGCCAATTCTATAGGACTGAGCTCAAAACATCGTTGGCGGATCTATCCAGGATGCTCCAACTAGTAGGAAAAACAGTGGAGACCTATATAGCCCGATTTAGGAAGGCTAAAATATAGGTGCAAGGCTAATCTGCCCAAAGAGAATACATTAAGATGGCTATGGGGGGATGTCCTTTGAACTTCGTAAGAGGTTTGAAGGGACAGACTTTTGTGATTTATTCAAGCTGGCCACGCGGGCCTCTCACTATGAGCGCATCCTCTTGGATGAACAGGAGAAGAAGAATTCATCCAAGGGTACCTACTATAAAGATCCGAATTACGAGTTTCATCTAGCATATTGTGACGTCAAAACAGAAAGTAATATGGCCGAGCTAATTTGCAAACGACCGATTGTCTGCAATGCCCTGAACAAGCCTATCAATAATAATGTTGCTGCAAAAAGATGGCGTTCGAGGCAGGCAAAAATAACACTTTTGACATCACAATGACCGATCAAATTTTTGATGCCCTTCTGGCTGATAAAATGATCAAGCTTAGTGAGGGTCATCAGATCCCTAAGGCCGATGACATAAAAAATAAAGAATATTGTATATGGTATAATTCTTGAAAATAATGTACTAATAACTGTGTAGTTTTCCATAATATGATACAGGAAAACATAAAAAAGGGAGTTTTCAAGTTTTCAGATAAAGCCATGGGAATCGACGCGAATCCGCTTCCTCAGATTACCAGTGCCAACATGGTCGTGCCCGATTCGACCAAGCTAATAATGCCTAGACCTAAAGACCACTACAAAGCGAAGGGAAATAGATCGCTATTTCGACCACTGAAGGGTCAAAGGTGACGATTCACGAGCTCCAAAGGACGTATTAGAAGCGAAAGGAAAAAGAGCGCAGGGCCGAAGCTGAAATTGCCCGATCAACCACTGACAGCTTGATAGGTGACCTGCGACACCAACTTGAGCTGATAGAACAAGGCCTCTGCCCATGATGCAAGGCCGATGTCAAGAAGGAGGCCTTTAGCCCGAGCAAAAGGCCCAGAGAAAATGAGCAGAGAGAGCATAGCCCAAGAAGGCCGATGCATGAGAGACTGTCAATGCCTAAACCAACTCAGTATAAGCTCGAATGGCAACCAAAACCACTACCAGCTTTTCAAACCGACCCTAGAGTCTTAGGCCGGTCAGGAATAAGAAATCGCTAGGCATTTCCTAAATCGAATCTACCAGAAAGGGGCCCACCCTTGGATAGGCATCCAAGGATGGTTGTACCTCCAAAGGTGAATGAAGGAAAATGGTATCGGGCTGAACACCCTAAATTCCCAATCCAACCCAAGTACAAGAAGTCCTAGAAGAGGAGATATCAACACGTAAGACAGGTGTAGATACCCCATTTTGTCGGCTATCAGATTTAGGAGACCCATAGCTTGGTGGTTCACAATGATCGAAAAAGACTCAAAAAAGACTCCTGGAAGATCGTTCTATCTCTCGAAATGCTCACCAAAATACTTCTGAAAGCCCAAACACTCGCAGATTTGGATTGAAAGTTCTAGAAACATACTACGTGGTAAGAAAAGTAATAAAATAAGTTTCAAAGCAAATTTGGATAAAATCTTCAGCTCCCAGAGACCCCTGGAAGTCTCGAAAGTTCCCGAAAAGTCTCCGTTGACCGGTTTGACCCAAATTTGACCAGGTTTGACCAAGGTTTGATCGAAATCATCCAAATTCTCTAGAAAGTTCCGAGATCATACTAGATCATGTGAAAAGTATTAGAATGAGTTTTAAAAGAATTAAAATGGGATGAAAACGTCAGCTCTTGGGAGCTCCCAGAGTTTCCCAGAACTTCTTAGAGATCCCAAGTTTGATCGATTTGACCTAAAAGTTGACTTTGAAACCGGAGCGCTGTATCATTTTTCCAATATTTTTTTATGGATAATAGAGGTCAATAGCTTTCTAATGCTATATCGCACATAATTTTTAGATTTAAAACGAATTGATTGTGAATTTTCGAAGGTGAAAAAAATGATCAAATTGGCTTTTATAGCGTATACCGCAAAACTTTTCAAAGTGACCTGGCTCCAAAATATTGTTTATGGAATGTAGACTCCATTACCTTTCCAACAGTATATCACAAGCTCAATTTAGAGTTTGTATGCATTTTTTGTGAATTTTGGACAAAATAGGACCTTTTCGCGAATACCAGAACCTTTGGGGGCCAAGTGCCAAGTTCATAGTTGTAGAGAGAAAGAGAGATAGAGATAGATTTAGAAGAAGGAACGGGAGCTTCTCCCACTGATTTTCTATAAGAAAGTGTGTTTCAATCTTGTTTTATTCCATTACCTCTCTTATATTTCACATTCAAGTCCTCCCCAACCACCATTTTTGAGCAATCTTGAGTTAGGAAGCTACTTCCATGTCCAAATGTCAATATCTATGTGTGAAACACCAAGCTACAAGTCCAAAATCACATTGATTATCATCTATTGATTGTTATTATATACTTGTTTATATAAATGTTCATCTCTCCTTACCTCATTTCTTTTTTATTTTTCTTTGTTTACTTACTAGTCCATCATCATCTAGATGATGACATGAAGTTTGAGGTGAGTGAATCCTTATGGAGAGTAGCTCTTGAACTTAAAAACATGTTTGATAGATGACGATTTCAACTTCAATACATTCCTATGTATTCTTGAAGTTGTTTTCAAAATGAAAACAATGCTCTCTAACAATCTTGGAGGTTCTTGATATAAGTTCAATATTGATATTTCAAGTGGTCATAATCTCCATTTAAGTGCTGAAAGTATGCTCTCAAATACTCTATTTCAAAACCCCTCTTAAACCCCTCACTTTGATTTCAAAGAATAAAACCCTAATTCTTCCCAAAATCTTCAAAACAGTGAGCAATCTGAGTTCAAAGATTTCTCTAGGGCCCAATACTCAAAGTATTAACATGAGAGCACTTGGAAAGCCTTCTTAACTCATTAGAGAACACCCACAATTTTTGTTTTGACTTGAAAACACTTGGAAGTGTTCCATTTTGACCCAAACATTCCTTCCATATATTCTGCATTTGCTGTCACAGCAGCTTGGTTGAATTTCAACTTGTTTTCTAGAAACCTTGTCCAAAAGGGGTGGTCACAACTCATTTTTCCCTTGAACTTCAGTGTCTTAGGGAACTCACTGTATAATGTAGGCCTCTAGATGTTTTGTTTTCATTTTATAAGATTTTTCAACATTTCAGTCGGCAGTACGGACTCTGTTTTTGAGTAACCTTTATTTTTTATATGATTTCTCTCAATCTGTAATAGTTATTGAAGATTGGCCTTTTGATTTGTGTTCTAGACACAATAAAGATGATCTCCATAAAAAATCATGAATTGGAAACATTCCTAACCCCACTTTTCAAATTTCACAAGATCAACTCACTGTTCTGTCCACTATTCACAGCAAGCATACTCTTATTTTCATTCTTTGATTTGATGCTTATATGACTTCTAAATTAGCTCATGTCTTAGGAAATAGTTCATACTACATTTTTACATATCCCATAATGACTTTCTTCATGCATTCATGCATATTTTAGACTTCCAAATCACTTTATAAAGTCCATGTACACAAACACACTACAACCTTTGCACATTCTAGGACCATACTTGCATCCATGCAAGATTTGGGGCTTTTGTGACTCCTAATCTAAGAAGATTATAAGGAATGAAGTTGTTCATACGTTCATGCTTCCCCTCGATCTAATCATCCTTTCTCATCCGTCCTAGGGATTGAGAGGTCTTCTTTTCTCAAAGATTAACATGCATCATTCTAGCTTGCTAAGCATATATTTTGATCTCTTTGATTATCTATTTCAAGAAAAAATCATGTCCCCTTTAGATTAGGAAAACTTAATTACTTGATATGTCATTAGACCATTTTTTCTAGGTTTATGTCTGTGATCTTTCACTTTACATTGTGTGATATTTGGGGTTAGATCTTATGAATGATATCTTATCTTTCGATCTTCCATTTAAATATTCTTATGAGATGTAATATACCATCATAATATTAATTATCGAACCAAACATAGTATAAGATGATTATTTGGATGCTAATTGAGGCCCGTCGAGAGATGGGGCGAGTTGAGGGTGTTTTAGTTGCGACAAAGGCTCCTTCCTCTCTCGTACCAAAACCCCGAGTCAAGTTCTTTGGTTATGAAGGGCCAGTGCCCTTTATCCATTTGGGTGAGTCAAATTTGGTTTTTTGGTTACTTAAAGACCAAGTGGAGACTCTGTATCTGTTTTCAATAGTCCTTTCATTTCATTTATTCAAATCGATTTCAAACCAACTGAAAGAGTGGACGACGGAGGCCGCGTGTCCACAACAGGCTGAGTGAGAATGACAATACTGGGAGGATCGGGCTAACAGTTTCCCCAAGCCCCGTACACCCATTTTGCTAGATTCCCAGGGACATCCATAAGAAGGGGAGCCTATTTTTGACAAAAAAGCGGGGTATAGGAGTGATGCACGCCACAGAATGCCTGAACGAAATCTTTAGGCGAGAGTAGCTAAAGGAGGAGTATAAGCCCAAGACCGACGCAATGGACGTCGAGTCCAATGATGATTTTTTAGATTCGGACGCAAAGCTAATCCAATTCGAGACTATCCCTGTGAGTCTGTCGTCAAACATGGTGTTTACGTTGCCCATGTCCTTCATGGCAACGCCAGATCAACCAACAGCCATGGAGGGAGATGTGATAGAAGGCCTGACCAAAGAGTCAACCACGATAGAAGCCATATTCTGAAGTGGAGGAGAAATCGTCAAGCCAGAGGTTGTGGAAGCCACGAGTAAGAATGTGGATGCCACCGAGCAACAGTTCGATCGGCCCAAGATCACCATCTAAAGGCCGAAAGGGCAACAAACTGAAGGACAAAAAACATGAGGACCTATTAAGGTCGTCTTTGAAAAGCCAACCTATCAGATGTCCCAACATTTAAAGCCACTGTACGTAAAGGGACATATTGAGGGAATTTTGATAAATAGAATCCTCATTGATGGAGGATCTACTATTAATATTATGCCCCAGATCATGCTGAGAATTCTTCAAAAATTTGAGTCAGAGTTGATACCGATCGAGATGAATGTGCAGAGCTTCACAGGGACATCTTCAAGAACCAAGGGTATCCTACCGTTGGAGCTGACCGTTGGAAGCAAGATGGTGATGACTGCCTTATTGATCGTGGAAACATCAGCCGCCTATAATGCACTATTAGGCCGAGACTGGATACATCCCAATTATTGTATCCCCTCTACCCTCCACCAGCTATTGTTTTTTGGAGAGATGACGAGGTGGAGGTGTGGATATTGCAATTTTCTTCTTACCCACAGCTTTTCTTTCAAAGTTCCTTTAAATTCCAAATTCAAAACAAATGAGTCGCCACTTAATTTTTAAAAGGAAAATTAAGAAACCATTTTAAAAGCAACTGATCTTTTGGGAAACCAAAGATTAACTAGGTCCGGGGATTATGTAATGAGAAGAGAAGGAGCCCATTGGACTAAAACACCCCTTTTCATCCTATCTCGCGATAGGCCTCTACTTAACATCCTTTTAATTGAATTATTAATCTAAGCATGCCCTCAACTAATACATAGATATACGTATACATTACACAAAGATGTCAAAATGGTGTAAAATTACCAATTTACAAAATATCATTCAAAAACCACGTAATTCAAGTAGCAAGCAACATGATGTGCAATAAAGAACAAGAGAACTTACCCGGGATCCAGCCGCGGATATTAAACGTGCAATGCATGCGATTAAATAAAACCTAGGAAAAGAGTCTCTAATCCACATATATACATGTAAGGCAAAATCTTAATTCTAAATGTGTCGCGCATGAGGTTGAAAAATCGATAAAATCAATAAATTAAAATAAACTAAAGAGGGATTCAAGAAGTCATACCTTAATAGCGCTACAAAAAAAAGGGTTAGTCCACATGATATACAAGATATGAAGTTAGAAATAACAATCCTACATTTCTAACTTAAGTCTATCAAATGCAATTGAATCTAAAGCAAATAAATCCTAATTACAAGTGTCAAGTCATATTGATGAATATGTTCATGAAAAAGAATAAATTATGAAATACCCAATCATTTAGATTACTTAAACTTTGAATTCAAGCTTAATTAATCATTATTGAAACATGGTTTGACCCTTAACTCATGAAAATATCATCTAAGCCATTATTCATAAGATTGGTTAAAACTATTGCAGAATTCTGAAAATTGCTGAGAGCAGATCATAACTTAAAAAAAATAACAAGCATGGTTCCCGTGGTTTGATCTTGATGTATTTTGGACACAAGATGCCTCTGTGTGTCTAGTTTTTAACCCAAAAAAGAAATCAAAGTTTCAACGGTTGGATCTCCAGGAATTGGACAAAAACCAGACATCACTCAGCATTTTACAACCTTCTGTCCAGAGTTCTTGCACGATTTTCTAAAAATAGCAAAAAGATCAGAAATACTTTGTTCTTTTTAGGGTGACTTCCTAACACATTAATCTACTTAGAAAAAATTAGTTTGGGTCACAAACACTTTATTAAGGTTCTGATTTACTTATTTCAAAAGAATGTTACTATGCTGAAACTCTGGACAGATTGTAGTGACTTTACAAAACTCATAACCAAACCACTTTAGACATGAAATCTCCTTAAAACAAAAATTTCAATGGTAGAACTTTGAGTTATTGACACTTTTCCGTTGGTTTCACTTGATTCCAACGGTTAGATTTCGAACTAAAAATCCTTGATCAAAACCGGTTTATGAACCCACCGTTTCATTGTCAAGTTCAACTTTCATTTGTTAATTCCAACTATTAAACCAAGAAGTTGGACTTTAAACTAAGCCACTTTCTCCTACCATTTGATGGTCATTGGAGGCTAAAGACCTTTATATTTGTAGATTTCAAATGAAGTATGAATAGACTTCATGAAATCTCAAGATAGTGAATCTAAACCATGGAGATGGGATTAGACTCAAAACTACTTTCTCCTACCATTTGATGGTCATTGGAGATGAAGACATGACTAATACTCATGAGCCGTAAGCAAACATAGCTAAATACTCACAGGTTTCCAAGGAATATGAAAGGGGATTCCATGAAACCTTAAGTTAAAGAATCCCAAACCATGGTGGAGGTTTAGATCCATTTACTTGCTCTTATATGAAGGATGATCAACCTTGACTCTCATGGGGAGCACAAGCTCACATGGGATCAAGGGATTCAACTCATGAGATTCAAGTGAAGTATGGAAGACTTCCAAGAATCTCAAGAGAGAAGTATAAACAAAGAAAAAGAAAAGAAGGAATTAAAGTTTGTAAGTTCCTTAATAGAACTTCTAAAAAGATTAATCAAAAGACCAAGTAGTTTTAAGATTAGGAATTCAAAAGAATGAAGAAAACAAAAAATATCTTGTAGTTAGAGGATCACCTCCAAACTATCCTCAAAGCTTTTCTCCTTTTGAAGATCTTCCAAGCTCTTCTCTCTAGTTTTTTTTTAAAACTCTCTCTCAAATATATGTTAGTGTAATGGTAGCTACTTCTTCTCTATCCTCCCAAGGAAGATCCTCCTTCTTTTATAGACAAAATTACCAAGTATTCTCAGTGAATTCGGAGTAAAAGGCAGGTGTAAATGTCTCATTTAGTGGTACAATACGTACTTCCTGAAAATAGACAGACTGCTGCAGAAGGCGGCAGTTAAAAGAATTTGCGGCAGTTAGTGGATGCCGCCGCGGCACTCCGTGACAACCGCAACGGCAGTCAGTGACTGCCGCGCGGCATCCAGTGAGAGCCGTTTTAAAATACTGATTGCCGCGTTTTAGTCAAAATTGCTTTTCCTTTTTTTTTTTTGGTTTTATCCGCATACATGTACGTATTGTACCACAAAATACAGACTGTTAAAGCAAACGGCAGTCAGAAATTGTCAGCGGCACTCAGTGAGTACTGTTCCGACATTCTGTGAATGTGGAGTGCCGCAAAAATTGCCGTGTGCCGATTTCCGTTAAACTTCCCCTTTTAGGTCTTTTCTTTTCTCCTTTTTCTTCTAAAAACTTATTTTCGGGGATCTTTGCAAAACGTGATGTTTTCACTACTGAATTCTCCTAAATACCCGGTATATCTTTTTCTGTGAAAATTTTATCGCGATTGGAGAACTTTCTGAAGAGCTTGGAACACTTTAAATCTTTCGATCCTTATCATCATCGGATATGGAGGTGACTCTCTCCTTAATTCGACGTTTGGTCAAAATTGGGGTGTCTACAGTTTTTCCTTCTTCGACAGAGCTTGTGGAGCAACGCGTTTCATAAGCGAATGTCGAAGCCTGTGTGAAGACAAGCCTTTGACCAAACTGTCGGATTTAGGTAAAAAGAAAATGCGTTGCAAAAAGAGAACATGCGCGCGGCAATGGTTCACGCTGGTCATGCTCGATGATGAGCTGCCTAAGTATCCATTTAGGAATCAGACCAAGACGTAGTTCGGGTCAAGGGTCAAACACACACAAGCGTAAATAGTCATACGGATGAATGCACATATCTTATCGTGATGCACATGCTCAAGCAATCTCGTGCTCCATATAATGTCTCAGCAATATATTATTCTTTCTTAGTATCAAAAATGCACCCTATGCCATTCTACTTATGATGTCATTCTATTCTGGGAAAGTCACGACCGTCATAGATGCGCTTCCTATGCTTAATTCCCCGACATTCTTTAAGAGTCTTTTAATCGACTAGAATGCGCTTCGCGCCTTATACCTTGGTGTCGAATTAGAAAGTACACTTTTCGAAAGACTGAGATGCGCTTTGCGTCTTATACTCCGGTGTCTTTTGAGGGTCATCTGATCGACTGAAATGTGCTTTGCTTCTTATACTCCGGTGCCGAATCAGGAAATATGCTGAAAGACTGAGATGCACTTTGCGTCTTATACTCCGGTGTCTTTTGAGGGTCATCTGATCGACTGAGATGCGCTTTGCGTCTTAGACTCCGGTGCCGAATCAGGAAATGTGCTGAAAGACTGAGATGCAATTTGCGTCTTATACTCCGGTGTCTTTTAAGGGTCATCTGATCGACTGAGATGCGCTTTGCGTCTTAGACTCCGGTGCCGAATAAGGAAATGTGCTGAAAAACTGAGATGCGCTTTGCATCTTATACTCCGGTGTCTTTTGAGGGTCATCTGATCGACTGAGATGCGCTTTGCGTCTTAAACTCCGGTGCCGAATCAGGAAATGTGCTGTAAGACTGAGATGCGCTTTGCGTCTTATACTCCGGTGTCTTTTGAGGGTCATCTGATCGACTGAGATGCGATTTGCGTCTTAGACTCCAGTGCCGAATCAGGAAATGTGCTGAAAGACTGAGATGCGCTTTGCGTCTTATACTTCGGTGTCTTTTGAGGATCATCTGATCGACTGAGATGCGCTTTGCATCTTAGACTCCGGTGCCGAGTGAGTTTCCTCTAAAAAATCCGCAGCCCTTCGGCCCCGTCGAACATATTTGCTCTGAATTCGGGGTCAACCAGACTCAAATTCATTTTAAAATTGGGAGTCAATCAGACTTTCTTTTCAATTTTCAAAATTTGGAGTCGAATAGACTCAAATTCATTTTATTTTTCAAAACCTAGAGTCGGACAGAATCAAATTCACTTTATTTTTCAATACCTAGAGTCGGGCAGACTTAACTTAATTTAATTCAAAATTTGGAGTCAATCAGACTCGAATCAGTTCAATCCCAAAAATCCGGAGTCCTTCAGACTTAATTTGATTTTCTAAAATTGAGAGTCCATTTGACCCAACAAATTCTCTTCTTAGTCAAACAAATTTCATTCCATTTACTTCCAAAAATTCGGAGTCTAGTACATCAGACTCAAATTATTTCAAATTTCTAAATCGGGAGTCCGATGGACTTAAATTATTTCAAATATCTAAAGTCGGGGGTCCTATGGACTCAAATCCACTTCAATTTCCAAAATCGAGAATCAGTTAGACTCAATTTAATTCAATTTTCCAAAATTGGTAGTCAATCGAGCTTAATTTTTTTTCAAATTTTGATAAGGAGTCAGCTAGACTCAAATAAACTCAATTTCACCAAGTCCGGAGTCGATTCAACTTAATTCGAGTTAAAATTCAAATGCTAAATCAAGAGTCAATCAGACTTGATTCAATTCCTATTTCGCAAAATCGGACAAAACCACGAGTCAATCGGACTCAAAGAAATTCAAATTCACAAAACTGGACTTAAAGAATTTCGATTTCACAAAAGAATTTTTTTACAAAATTGGGAGTCAATCGAACTCAAAGAATTTCTATTTCACAAGATTGGGAGTTAACCAGACTCAAAAGAATTTCTAATTTCCAAAAACATGAGTCATTCAGTACTCAAAAGAATTTCTAATTTCCAAAAACATAAGCCAATCAGACTCAAAAGAATTTCTAATTTCCAAAAACATAAGCCAATCAGACTCAAAAAAATTTCTAATTCCAAATCATGAGTCAACCAGACTCAAAAGAGTTTCTAATTTCCAAAAACATAAGCCAATCAGACTCAAAAGAATTCTCAATTCCAAATCATGAGTTAATCATCAAAAGAATTTCTAATTTCAAAATCGAAGTCAGACAGACTCAAAATAATTTCAAATTTCTAGAACAGGAGTCAATTGGACTCGAATCGGACTCTATTTCACAACACTGAGAGTTAATCAAACTTAGATCTAAAATTAGGAGTTGATCAGACTTAAAGAATTTTAATTCCCAAAATTGAGAGTCAAATTAGACTCAATTTAATTCAATTTCTAAGCTCGGGTGCTGAGTTAGACTTTCATGAATCGGGAGTCAGTCAGACTTAAATGATTTTAATTTCCGCAATCGGGAGCCAATCAGATTCAACTTAATTTAACATTAAAATCTGGCGATAGTTAGATCCATTTTATCCCAAACTTTCAAAAGTTTGGAGTTGGTTAGACTCAAAGAATTTAATTCCAATAAAATTCAAAGTTAAGCAGACTCACAAATTCAAAGGGAGTCACGTGGACTCAGAAATTCATATACAGAGTCATGCAGACTCAAAATTTCATATTTCAGTAAGACAGAGTCATGCAGACTCAAAATTTTATATCTTTATTCGAACAAAGTCACACGGACTCAACAAATTCACTTTTTACACCAACGGAGTCATACAGACCCAATAAACTTTACTTTTATACAAATGGAGCCATATGGAGTTAACAAATTCACGTTCTACATAAATAGAGTCACATGGACTCAATCAAATTCAAGGAATTGGTTTTACGAAAATAGGGAGTCCCCGGACTCAAAGAATTGATTTTACAAAAATGGGGAATCCTCAGACTCAAGGACTTGATTTTTTTTTCAAGATTTAGGGAGTCTTGAGACTCATAGAATTTGGACGGAGCTGATAGAAATAATGATTTTCTTCATTTGTGGACCTTCGGAAGAAACACTTCGATCTTGTCAAAAGAGGGAAATCACCTTTGCCCCTAGTCTTGGACTCTTCTTATATTGCCACTTTAGCATTATGTTGTGATGGTGTTCGTAGCCTCTACTCGAATTGCTCTTAGGATGCTTATGGAGACTTTTCAAATCTTTATTCATCATCTTAGACCCACACATTTGAGACCATTATTGACTCATCAAAGGAGGACATACTTGACAAAGCAATTATGCAAGACGACTGACTCAAACTCTATATTATCATGATTTAATGTGCTTTCATTGTGAATAATGTATCATCTTACCTTTCATTTATTCATCATCTTACAAATGGTATTGCTTTGCTGATAAATCTAAACTTTGAAAACTTCCTCTTTTCGATTTAGCGAATTCTTTGCCCTATCTAGAATGTGCTTCAAATTAGTGCTTTAGCTTATAGAATGAAAGGCACTCTATTTCAATCCTTTCAAAACAAACTCAATTACTTGAGAACTTACCAAAGTTTGCCCCTAGTTTGAAAGAGACTTAGGGGCTTGCTTCTATGATAAAAGGGATTTTTGGCAAAGGAAGTTTGCCCCTGGTTTGGCGATATATATGTGGCTTCAGGCAAATGTAAGTTTGCCCCTAGTCTGAAGGAAGGAAACCAAAGGCGCAAAAGGGTGCTGCTTAGTTTAGGGATGGCTATGGACCGAGAACCTTGGGAGGTTCGTCTACTTATCCCCGAGCGGGAATCAGGTCCAAAGTAGTTCGGCCAAGGCCTAAAAGAATGATAGCATGAGATGATGGGGTGATGACAGAACCAGATAGGTTGCCTAGTATCAGGTCAAGCGTAGTTCAAGTACTCTGGAGGTCTTGAAAGAATTAGGCTTCAAGAATTGATGGGCTTTTCGAGCCATGTTGCCTTTTGGGTCTAGGGAGTGCATGTCACTTGTGGTAGCCCTTGTGTAGCATGATGAACTACTTTTTCCTTTATTTTATTCTCTTTCCTCTTTTCTTTTCTTTTCTTTTCTTTTCTTCTCTTTTATTTGACGGTTGATTCTTTAACCTTTTCACTAGCCAGTTAATCTTTACAACTCTCATCATGTTTTATTCATACTCTTTCATATTCACAAAGTAATATCAGCCCTTCAAATCTTTATTTGTTTTTTTTTTTTTTTCAGAGATATCTCTGTATTGTTTTTAGGTTCACTTAGTGTTTGAGCCTCTCACAAAAATTTTGAAGCTGATAAGTCCCTCTTTTCATTTCCAATATTTTTTTTTGTTTAGAACAACACAAAGCCTTGAGATAGTTCATGTGCCAATGATCTACTTTGAAGTGCTCAAGAATTCTCAATCTTATCTATTCTCTGCCTTTTCTTTTCTCTTTCCTTTCTTTTCTCTACCTTACTATCTCTTATTCTTTCCATGATTTTGACTGGCTAGGATTAGGATTTTTGAGATCAACACGCATCTTATTTGTGCTCTAACTTTTGCCTAGGCGCCCTTCCCGGTTTTCATCCTAGTGAGCTCTTTCTTCTTTTCTTTTTTTTTTCTTCTTTTTTTGTGCTCTAATCTTTTGCCTAGATGCCCTTCCTCCTAGCGAGCTCTTTCTTCTTTTTCTTTTCTTTTTTTTTTTCTTCTTTTTTGTGCTCTAATCTTTTGCCTAGGCGCCTTTTCGGGTTTTCATCCTAGAGAGCTCTTTCTTTTTTTCTTTTTCTTTTTCTTTTTCATTTTCTTTTATTATTTTTTTGGAAGAAGAAGTTCATTTAAAATGTCTGGCCACTGATGTTGTCAGAATCAAGATATAAAAAGTGTACTTTACTTTTCTAAGGATTTGTAGTAGTGAAAGCAAAGGTCGAACCCACAGAGATTGAATTACTACGACTCTTAATTTTAAAACCTAAATCTAATTAATTATAAAAACGAGATTTTGATTTTGAATTTAATTAAACTAAGAACAATAAAATAGATCTAAATTATGAAAGCGATTTAAAAGTGTTTTTTGTAAATATGTTTAAAGGAACCTATGATTACAAATCCACCACTAGCTTCATAATAGGAATATTTATGCATTCAATTAGATTATTAAGTTGGATGATATTGGGGAATTGTAGCAACAAGCACAATTCCTCCATCAAGAAAATAACTATGGTTCAAGCACCAACATAATCCATCTTCGATTAGCACGAATTATCCCACACTAAACTAGGGTTGTGACATAATCCGTCTAACCTAGGCATGGACTATTCGGATACTTGATAGCACAATTCAAAAAAGCACCATTACATATAAATAACCTATATAAGCACAGCAAACATAGATCATTGAGCACATCACAATCAAAATAGATCTAAGACAAGAATAGATTTTGAAAGTAATGATTTAATCAATAGAAGTACGATTTATTTATAAAAATCCTCGGAACATGTAACTGTCATCCATACATAATAAAACTAAAATAAAAACATAAAATACACCCTAATACTTGGCTAGGATTTCATTGAAACCCTAGATCTAGAGTTTAGTTGTCCATAGAAGCGGTAGATGGCAAGTAGTTGATGGAGGAGGCCATGGAAATCCTTGGTCTTCTTCTTCTTCTCCTTGCTTTCCTCCCTTCAATGGTTGAAAGTGTGTATATATGGTTGTATGTAGGATGTGTCTCTTAATGACCAACCCTTTAATTGAAGTAAAATAGGGTATATATAGATTTACAACAAGTTTTGGAAGTTTTTTTAACCCGAATTGCACTAAAACTGCTATATTTTGCAATCTGTACGTAATTAGGCAGTTTCGTTCGCGTAGGAATCATCAGTATACTGAAATACGCAAGTTCCATTTTTACACATGTCGCGCGCGCGGGCCGCGCGAGCGCGATATTGGGACCTCGCGCGAGCGATTTCTGGGATTTCGCGCGAGCGGGTCGCGCGCGCGATGTGGATTTTTCAGCTTCTTTTTGCTTGCTTTTTCACCCTGTTTAGCCTGGTTTACTTGATTTTTTCCAAAACCTATCAGAAAATAGAAAACGAAGTAAAAATATACAAAAACAGGATAAAAAAGTACTAACAAACGCACGTTAAGGCATATAAATAAGATTTGTTCTCTCCCGATCACACCCCCAAACCTACATTTTGCTAGTCCTCGAGCAAAACTAAAACAAAAAACTACTAATAAAATAAAAACCTACTCCATTTTCGCATGGATCACGATTGCATTTAGCGTATGCAACAAGCCTTTTATACCTCTAGGTGTCCCTAGTCGGACGAGTGAAGTCTCGTGAGGGTTCTCGTCAACAAGTCACCCACAACCATCTTTATTAACTTATAAATTTAAAAACTTTTATTAAAAACGAAAAACAACATTCAATACTCCTTATTATAAAACAATGATTCGAACTAGAATAACGAACAAGAAGAAACGGAATCAAACGTCCACCTAAGTCATGAAAAGCAATCCTAAGCACATGAAACATATAAATCAATAGAGTTTCTCATAAAATTGCACGTGTGTGATATGATAGTCAAATGAACACGCGCATGTCATGAACTTGGAATATAACTCGGATGACCATCTAACTATGTCTCGACTACGAATCTCATAATGTTAATTACACTCTCAAATGAAACACACAGAAACATGTGTAATTTATCTAATATATGGGAGCAAAGGAAATATGCTTTCAAAACGAGAAATGCTCACATATGACTCTAAAAGGACGCATGACACGAAAGAATAGTAGTCTCGTGGATAGGATGCCAACAATCAAGAAAAATTAATCGTTACCATATTTTAATCCCCCTCCCATCGTTTACATATCCAAACCATGTTTCCTAGGATCAAATAGGACTTTTCAAAGGTTGTAATGTGGCTCAGGTAATGAAAAAGAACAGAAAGATTCATTAGGTAGTTTTCAGAATGGCATTATAAGGCATGTTCGATTTCTTTCATTCTCTCTTCTCTTCATTCCTTTCAATTTTTTTTATATTTCTTTCCACATTTTTTTTCATAATTTCTCATTTTTTTTTTCCTTTCTTTTCTATTCTTTTCCTCCTCGTTGCTTGTCGGATGATTATTCATTGATTTCTAAGCAACTACCCCAATAGCATCTTATCTTCTTCTTCCCAATCAATACATCGCTTTATCAACACTAAAAGGTGATGAATCTTTCAGTGGTGAACTCTAAGTTGGTCAAGTTGGAGCAAAAACAGGATAATGGTAATTAAAGAAAAAGGCATTTTTCGGCTCAAAAGGGCAAACTAAGGAAATTCTTTTCATTTATCGGTCAGTAACAAACAAAGAAGGCCTAAAATCATTTCCTAGGGTGATATAGTTCTTTAACGTTTACAATGGAAGATTATTTAGCATGGTAGCAAATATTTTAACTTGACTCTCAACCAAAACAAGAATAATGAGACTAAACAACAAGTAGATGCGCTATTTCAATGAAATTCGACAAACACAATGTATTTATAACCCTCTAAAACGAAAAGATAGGCTCAAAAGCTCATTGGGTTTCGTCTCCACCTTGTGTTATCTAGAAATCCGAATCATATTATAGTTCACATCAGACATGTATTCAAGTGACTACGTGCAGTGCATAAGTTTGTGTGCAAATCTATGATATAGAACTACGATTCGAACGATACATGACCTAAAACGTTATATCATGACTTTAGCAACTATTTAATCATATCTTTTTTTGTTTACCATTCTATAACAATCATCGTTACATAACAAGAAGCATCAAATTTATATTGCAAAAACATAGGTAATCATCGTTTATTTAAGCACAAGTATCGAAAAAATTTTAATTTTTTTTAAAAATTGCAGTATAATGTGCATGCGTGTGCATACCCCAAACCTAAACCTTTCGTTGTCCCCAATGAAACAATAAAACGAAAGAAAGGAGAGTACGTAAAGAAGGAACGATAATACCTCGATCTTGACAAGCATAGAACAGGTGAACATAAGGGAATATGGCAATACAGTTCAATGTTACCTGGTACTTCTTGACAAAAAATGAACAAAGACAATAATAAAAGCAGCTAAAAAAACTATAACTAAACTAAACTAAATAAACTATAAGACTGAACAAAACTACGAAAACAGAAAAATAATAAACTAGAAAAGAAAATAAAACATAACTATAAACAGGAAAACAACACATGACTTGATCTAAAAGTACCTAAGAAACAGAAACATAAAAGTAAAAACTATGTGAACAGGTGGAGAGAAGGATATAGAAAACAAAAGAAAAAAATCAGGACAATAGGGAAATCGCGCGAGCGGTCCGCGCGAGCGGCCGTCGCGCGCGCGAATTTTAAAATTTATTTATTTATTTATTTAGTATTATTTTTTTTAATAAATAAATCTCGCGCGAGCGAGACTACCTCGCGCCCGCGAGATCAGGCGCGAGGAGAAGCTGAGACATCATAAAAAGAAAAACAAAGGAAAACACCTAAGGGGCAAACTCGCGCGAGCGGGCTGCGCGAGCGACATCTCGCGCGAGCGGACCGCTCTCGCGAGATGGATATTTCTCATTTTTCTTTTATTTTTTTGTATATAAGTTCAAAATAAATTAACTCCAACCCCCAATCCTGTCCAAAAAACTCAAAAACTGACTAAAACGACCCAAAAACACAAAAAAATAAGATAAACAGACGAATTAAAGCTTTGGTTGCCTCCCAAGAAGCGCTAACTTTTACGTCTTTAGCTAGACCATTCTAGCTCAAGACTCAAGGAGGCCGTAAATCGGAGTTTGTACCCTTTAGGGCATTAGGGAGATGTCGGTGGAAAGCAGAAACAAGGTCGCTATGCATTAATTCATTCGACGAATCTCCCTTATCATGTTCAATTCGATTTCTAACCTTTCGAGTGAATTCATCGTTAGGGTCCAGGTTATTTAAATTCATCCGCTCATTATTCACTATATTATTCCCCTCATTCATATGTAGTGCATTAGTAGGTTCAATTTGTCGTATAACCTCACTACCCTCCATACATAGATAATCGTCTTTGGGAGGTTGATCAACAACATTAAACACGTTTAATTTCAAATTCAAGTTCTCGAATGACACTTTCATCACCCCCGTTCGACAATTGACACGCGCATTAGCAGTGGCTAAGAATGGACGACTAAGAATAATAGGGGTGCGCTTTCTAGCATCTAGGATAGGTTCAGTGTCAAGGACCATAAAATCTACAGGATAAAAATATTGATCAACTTTAACTAAGATGTCCTCGATGATTCCTCTAGGTACTTTGACGGAACGATCCACTAATTGAATAGTAGCGGCCGTAGGCTTAAGTTTACCTAGTCCTAGTTGTTTGTAGACGTGGTAGAGTAAAAGATTAACACTAGCTCCTAAGTCAAGGAGAGCCCTTTGAATGACCGTGTCACCTATGACACCTGAAATAGTTGGTGTACCAGGATCCTTATACTTTGGAGGTGAGTGTTGAAAAATAGAACTTACTTTTTCCGTGAGGTAGACCTTTTTCGGAGTATGACTACGCAATTTGCGCTTTTACGTGCAAAGGTCTTTAAGACATTTAGCGTAAGCGTGAATTTGTTTAATAGCATCGAGGAATGGAATATTAATTTTCACTTGTTTAAATACCTCGAGTATATCTTCAGCTTTTGACGTTTTCTTTGACAAATGTGACGGTCCATCAACGTTAGGTGGAAAAGGTAACTTTGGAACATAGTTGGTTGGGACCGCTTCTTTATCTTTCTTATTCCTATTCGTTTCCTCACCCTCCTTCTTCAAGTTATTATTTATAATTTTCTCACTCGTATCCGAAATTTCAACAACTTCCTCTTCTCTAGTAGTCGTCCTAGTCGAAACAGCGTTCACGCTCTCACTCGACCCCCCTTTTTCATATTGTCCCTTAGGGTTTTGAACAGTTTGTGCAGGCAACTTCCCCTCATTTCTACGACTCACTGCAGTAGCTATTTGTCCTATTTGGGACTCAAGCTTCGCAATGGATTGTGTATGAGAGTGCACTATTTGTGCTTGTGCTTGGACTTGAGTTTCTATGTTTTTAAGGGATGCCAACACCGTAGCCTCAAAAGCGTTATCCCTTTGAGGGTTAGGATTAGGAGGTGGGTGTTGGTATTGACTTTGTTGATATTGGGGTCGATAAGTATTAGGAAAATTGTTCGACATAGGATTATAGTTATTTCGTGAGAATTGTTGCATAAAATTAACGTGTTGCTCAACAAATTCCGGATATTGAGATGCAGAAGAACATGCAAAGATATTATGTGACGGTTCAGAACATAATGCACATACTTCTGAAGAAGGTGGATTGGACCTATTCCCCATCCTCATAAGTTGGTCAAGTTTTCTATTTAATTCTTGTATTTCAATTGATTGACTTGACTCAAACTTTACCTCTCGCTTAGGTCGAAGGTATCCCTCAGAACGTACCGACACAGCCTGATGCATCGAATTCTCACTCAACGTTTCAAATATTTTCCAGGCCTCGTCGGCGCTTTTGTGTAGGAAGGTACCCACACAAACGGCATCGACGGTAGTACGGACAGAGGGAATAAGTCTCTTGTAGAAAACCTGTACCAACTGCCACTTAGGAACCTGATGATGTGAACACGAGCGTAATAATTCTTGAAATTTTTCCCACGTGTCGTAAAGTGTTTCCCCATCTTGCATCACAAAATTAGTTATAGATTTTCTTATCTGATTAGTACTTGTGATTGGGAAAAACTTTTGTAAAAATGCGTTGTGTAAGGCTTTCCAAGTTTTAATCGTGTTTGGCTCAAGTGATTGAAGCCAATACTTCCCTTTATCCTTTAAAGAGAATGGGAAGTGACGCAGTTTAAATTCATCATCAGTGAAATGTTGGATTTTTAAAGTAGAGCATATATCCTGAAAATCTCCTAAGTGTTGATATGGATCTTCATTTAGGCGGCCATGGAAAGATGGTAGTAGCGAGAAGGTAGACGACTTTATCTCAAAGTGAGATGCCGTCGCCTCCGGTAATTCGATACCAGCCTGTGGCGTGTAAGTCGTAGGAATAAAATAATCTTTAAGCGGAGGAGGTGGAGGTATATTAGGGTTATTTCCGTTATTTACGTTGTTTTCGCCGTCGGCCATAGGAATAGGTTTTATGTTAATAAATCGAGTTTTCCTTAACCTTTTAAGGGTACTTTGAATTTCAGCCTGAAATAACGACGACGGTTTCGGATCGATAGAAAATAATTCAGGTTTACTTGAACGCGTACCAAACATAAACTAAAAAGAAAAGAATCTAAAATAAAGACTGACTAAAATAAAAACAAAAAATAATCACGCAAGTAAGACAACAAACAAGCACACAGTACTACTATGATGCATGAATATTATCCTGTAATGCAATGACCGCGTGAAGCCTAGTGCCACCGGTTTCCTAGCTAATGCAGTGCAATTCACCCTAAACTAATGCAAATAGTGCGTCACAGCGCCCTGACTTATAGTGGTTTAAAGCGAGTTTCACAAGAAGCTATTTACTTGAATTTTATTTTTTTTATTATATTTTTTTTTTCGCGTAAGCTCCTTTGATGTGCTAAGCTATTCCTCTCGGAAACGTTAGGATTTGATGACTCGAGAAACTAAAAAATAAAAAGAAAAGTTAGTGACTCAAAATAAAACGAAAAATGAGAAAAAGAAAACCTAATCTAATATTTACGAATTAACTAAACTAAGATTCTAAAACTAAAGGTAGTAATGCAATCCCCGGCAACGGCGGCAAAAATTGATGTTGTCAGAATCAAGATATAAAAAGTGTACTTTACTTTTCTAAGGATTTGTAGTAGTGAAAGCAAAGGTCGAACCCACAGAGATTGAATTACTACGACTCTTAATTTTAAAACCTAAATCTAATTAATTATAAAAACGAGATTTTGATTTTGAATTTAATTAAACTAAGAACAATAAAATAGATCTAAATTATGAAAGCGATTTAAAAGTGTTTTTTGTAAATATGTTTAAAGGAACCTAGGATTGTAAATCCACCACTAGCTTCATAATAGGAATATTTATGCATTCAATTAGATTATTAAGTTGGATGATATTGGGGAATTGTAGCTACAAGCCCAATTCCTCCGTCAAGAAAATAACTATGGTTCAAGCACCAACATAATCCATCTTCAGTTAGCACGAATTATCCCACACTAAACTAGGGTTGTGACATAATCCGTCTAACCTAGGCATGGACTATTCGGATACTTGATAGCACAATTCAATAAATCACCATTACATGTAAATAACCTATATAAGCACAGCAAACATAGATCATTGAGCACATCACAGTCAAAATAGATTTAAGACAAGAATAGATTTTGAAAGTAATGATTTAATCAATAGAAGTACGATTTATTTATAAAAATTCTCGGAACATGTAACTGTCATCCATACATAATAAAACTAAAATAAAAACATAAAATACACCCTATTACTTGGCTAGGGTTTCATTGAAACCCTAGTTCTAGAGTTTAGTTGTCCATAGAAGCGGTAGATGGCAAGTAGTTGATGGAGGAGGCCATGGAAATCCTTGATCTTCTTCTTCTTCTCCTTGCTTTCCTCCCTTCAATGGCTGAAAGTGTGTATATATGGTTGTATGTAGGATGTGTCTCTTAATGACCAACCCTTTAATTGAAGTAAAATAGGGTATATATAGATTTACAATAAGTTTTGGAAGCTTTTTTAACCCGAATTGCACTAAAACTGCTACATTTTGCAATCTGTACGTAATTAGGCAGTTTCGTTCGCGTAGAAATCATCAGTATACTGAAATACGCAAGTTCCACTTTTACACATGTCGCGCGCGCGGGCCGCGTGAGCGCGATATTGGGACCTCGCGCGAGCGATTTCTGGGACATCGCGCGAGCGGGTCGCGCGCGCGATGTGGATTTTTTAGCTTCTTTTTGCTTGCTTTTTCACCCTGTTTAGCCTGGTTTACTTGATTTCTTCCAAAACCTGTCAAAAAATAGAAAACGAAGTAAAAATATACAAAAATAGGATAAAAAAGTACTAACAAACGCACATTAAGGCATATAAATAGGATTTGTTCTCTCCCGATCAGCTACCATCAAGGACCAAGTTTATGACTTTAGACTGGTTGGGCTCATCTTTTAGGTTTGGTATTTGAGAAAAGGGGATGGTGATCAAGCTTCAAGTTCCAAGTTCATATTTTCAAGATTGAGCAAGAGCATCTTTAAATTCTTAAAGTAAAGCTAATCAATTCTCTACTTCTCCATGGTTTGGGCACAAAATTTGCTTTGATCATTTGGGGATTCTTTTCAATGCAAAGATTTATTAAAAAAGTATTTTCCATAATTGTTTGAAAAAGTGACTTTTTCTTCTCCCTTTTTTTTGGTCTTAATGATCCATACATTCACGACTTAGCACACTGAATCAAGAAAAATGAGGTTTTATTCAACTAGTAGGGAAGGAGGATTACATCACTCGACTCGATAAACTCGACAAAGACTTGCAAACAGACTTGATAACAGAATGACCAGAAGACTCGACTGGACTTGACATTTGACTCCAACCTAACATAACTCGACTACCAGACTTGACTTGGTCTCAATTGGAGTGTCACAGATAATTTTCAATTTATTGGGTCTTCAAGAGCATCCACATTTGATTCAGCAGTAGCATTTCCAAACACTATTACCTCACTGGTATCTTCCTCAGGTTCATCATTCCCCTTCTGTATCTTTGTAGGAACACCAACTGCCCTTATGGCCCATTTTTCAGTCGAATGGCCCTTCTCTGACTCATACCGAGTATTGTCAATGCCTGTTTCGATTCCGTTGATTGGGTCGGGGCCAGTTGCTTGTTGCGCACTTAGGTAGGCAACGAATCCCTTGAGAGTATGCAACGATGGTTGTGATTGAAAAGATTGTATGTCATGCCAGACGCCACTCGGTGGGTTCAGCAAAGGAGTGATGATTTTATGCTCAATGAGATCTTGGATATCATGGCGGAGTTTCATGCAATAGTTAGTCGTATGGCCAATGGTCAGGTGGTAGGCACAGTACAAAGACAGGTCACATTTGCGGGGTAAGGGATTTGGTAGTGGCTTTGGGTCCAGGGGGTTGAGGTGACCATTCTTGACAAGGTGACCAAGGGCCATGGATAATGGCATGTCAAGGTTGGTGAAGATTCTCGACTTGCGGGTTTGGTTTGATTTTGAATTCAACTTTGAGCTTGAGTTAGTTTTTGAGTTGAGATGTGGACTTGGAATAGCTCTTTGGTTAGTTGGGATTGGGCCTGGATGTGGGCTTTGGTGAATGGTTGAGCTTGGGTATGGACTTTGGTGATAGGTTGGGTTTGGACATGGGCTTCGGTGCACATGTGGGCCCAGACATGCCTGTTGGTGCTTCTTTAAGCAATCCATTATTCTCTGATCCGTCTTTTCCTCATCAGGGCCCCTTTTGATCTTTCAATAATTGAATGAAGTCAAGCATGACCCCCTCCAATTGCTTCACCCTAGAATCTTGTTATTCAACAACGACTTGCAGTTTGCTCACTTTCTCCTCCAAAGCTCTGTGGGCCATTGGTGGGTCTGTCTCAACATGATGGTCCATGATCTCTTCTAATTAAGAGAGATAAACCCAAGAAGATTAGAAGTGTCCTTACTAGGGGATCTGGTTGTTCCACTCTTTCTAAAAAAAAACAGATAGGAAAAAAAGGTCCGCATGCAGAATTGAATAGTAAGGGATTTTTTAGGGACTTTGATCTTAATTGGGAAGAAGATGTTGTGAGTTTGTACGCTACACGTATGTAATGATATCGATTGGTGAGAGCGCAAACTGCACATGCTCTTATGATTTGATGCATGCACTGCACATATGGCACACGAATGGAATGCAAGTGTGTGTGTGCCTACTCTATATGCCAAAGCAAAGGAAAATTCTAATCCTAACAGGTAAACACATAAGCACATAAAATCCTCACCCATGTCAAGTGCAATAATTTCTCCTTTCATTGTGATCCCCACTACCCTTTCAAAGGTCGGGTATTTAAAATTTTCGAAATTCATTTGAAAAGCATTTCTTTAGAACGATGAGATCTTTCAAAAACAATTCTCAAGAATTTTGAATCTTTTATTTTAAAAAAATGAGGATGTGAAAACATTTCTCAATGAAGATGATTGGATTGAAATTTTGCTTTAAAATTCATTTGAAGAGCATTTATTTTCAAAAACAATTCCCAAGATTTTTGATTTTTCCTTAGAAAATGATCATGTGAAAATGTACCTTAACAAAGGTAATTAATTTGGAGTTTTCATCAAAAGTGAACTCCAAAGATTCCCTTTTTTTTTTTAAAGAGCAATTGAAAACTTTGGAATAAAGGTTACAAAAATCCATTTGCTTTCAAAGATGGATTTAAAATTCTTTGGGTAGAAGGATCACATGATCGGATTATCACCGTACTTTTCATGAATTTGGATGCATACAAGGTCAATGATGCTTAGCTACATGATATAAGAAGTATAATCTTATAATCAAAGTTCGGCATGTTCTCCAAATATCGTGGAACATGAGGAGAAATTGCTAAAAGGTGATTAAAAGATTATACATCTTTCATCAAGCAAGTATCGTCATCATCTCAAGTAATCCCTTTCGGGCATGCAAAACTTCCTAGCACATAATCCTAATCAAGAATTGATTTCCTAAGATTGAAAGGTTCTATAGAAGCTACCATGCAAAGGCTGGGTTTTGGTCAAATAAGGGACCCTTAACACACATGCGATAGGACGCTTCATATACCAAATCATGGTACGAGATCAAGGGTGATCACACAGTCCCATGATAACTTGATCGACCGGGTTGCCCCGAGTCTCCAAGGTCATAGTTCTGTGCAATCGACTGGCTGGACATGCAAGTGAAATGCAACAGGCACACAAAGATCAATTAAATTGATTAAAATGATATTTTTCAAGTCTAATCCTCGAGTGAACCCAAAATCAGAATTCTGGTCTGTGAAATTAGAGATTCTGGGTTCGATCCCCAGCAGAGTCGCGAGATTGTGGATATCGCAATTTTCTTCTTACCCACAGCTTTTCCTTCAAAGTTCCTTTAAATTCCAAATTCAAAACAAATGAGTCGCCACTTAATTTTTAAAAGGAAAATTAAGAAACCATTTTAAAAGCAACTGATCTTTTGCGAAATCAAAGATTAACTAGGTTCGGGGATTATGGAATGAGAAGGGAAGGAGCCCATTGGACTAAAACACCCCTTTTCATCCTATCTCGCGATAGGCCTCTACTTAACATCCTTTTAATTGAATTATTAATCTAAGCATGCCCTCAACTAATACATAGATATACGTATACATTACACAAACATGTCAAAATGGTGTAAAATTACCAATTTACAAAATATCATTCAAAACCACGTAATTCAAGTAGCAAGCAACATGATGTGCAATAAAGAATAAGAGAACTTACCTGGGATCCAGCCGCGGATATTAAACGTGCAATGCATGCGATTAAATAAAGCTTAAGAAAAGAGTCTCTAATCCACATATATACATGTAAGGCAAAATCTTAATTCTAAATGTGTCGCGCATGAGGTTGAAAAATCGATAAATCAATAAATTAAAATAAACTAAAGAGGGATTCAAGAAGTCGTACCTTAATAGCGCTACAAAACAAAGAGTTAGTCCACATGATATACAAGATATAAAGTTATAAATAATAATCCTACATTTCTAACTTAAGTCTATCAAATGCAATTGAATCTAAAGCAAATAAATCCTAATTACAAGTGTCAAGCCATATAAATGAATATGTTCATGAAAAAGAATAAATTATGAAATACCCAATCATTTAGATCACTTAAACTTTGAATTCAAGATTAATTAATCATTATTGAAACATGGTTTGACCCTTAACTCATGAAAATATCATCTAAGCCATTATTCATAAGATTGGTTAAAACTATTGCAAAATTCTGAAAATTGTTGAGAGCAGATCATAACTTTAAAAAATTGAAAAGCATCGTTCTCGTGGTTTGATCTTGATGAATTTTGGACACAAGATGCCTCTGTGTGTCTAGTTGTTAACCCAAAAAAGAAATCAAAGTTTCAACGGTTGGATCTCCAGGAATTGGACAAAAACCAGACATCACTCAGCATTTTACAACCTTCTGTCCAGAGTTCTTGCACGATTTTCTAAAAATAGCAAAAAGATCAGAAATGCTTTGTTCTGTTTAGGGTGACTTCATAACAAATTAATCTACTTAGAAAAAATTATTTTGGGTCATAAACACTTTATTAAGGTTCTGATTTACTTATTTCAAAAGAATGTTACTGTGCTGAAACTCTGGACAGATTGTAGTGACTTTACAAAACTCATAACCAAACCACTTTAGACATGAAATCTCCTTAAAACAAAAATTACAGTGGTAGAACTTTGAGTTATTGACACTTTCCCGTTGGTTTCACTTGATTCCAACGGTTATATTTTGAACTAAAAATCCTTGATCGAAACCGGTTTATAAACCCACCGTTTCATTGTCAAGTTCAACTTTCATTTGTTAATCCTAACTATTAAACCATGAAGTTGGACTTTAAACTAAACCATTTTCTCCTACCATTTGATAGTCATTGGAGGCTAAAGACCTTTATTTTTGTAGATTTCAAATGAAGTATGAATAGACTTCATGAAATCTCAAGATAGTGAATCTAAACCATGGAGATGGGATTAGACTCAAAACTACTTTCTCCTACCATTTGATGGTCATTGGAGATGAAGACATGACTAATACTCATGAGCCGTAAGCAAACATAGCTAAATACTCATAGGTTTCCAAGGAATATGATAGGGGATTCCATGAAACCTTAAGTTAAAGAATCCCAAACCATGGTGGAGATTTAGATCCATTTACTTGCTCTTATATGAAGGATGATCAACCTTGACTCTCATGGGGAGCACAAACTCACATGGGATCAAGGGATTCAACTCATGAGATTCAAGTGAAGTATGGAAGACTTCCAAGAATCTCAAGAGAGAAGTATAAACAAAGAAAAAGAAAAGAAGGAATTAAAGTTTGTAAGTTCCTTAATAGAACTTCTAAAAAGATTAATCAAAAGACCAAGTAGTTTTAAGATTAGGAGTTCAAAAGAATGAAGAAAACAAAAAATATCTTGTAGTTAGAGGATCACCTCCAAACTATCCTCAAAGCTTTTCTCCTTTTGAAGATCTTCCAAGCTCTTCTCTCTAGTTTTTTTTTTAAAACTCTCTCTCAAATATATGTTAGTGTAATGGTAGCTACTTCTTCTCTATCCTCCCAAGGAAGATCCTCCTTCTTTTATAGACAAAATTACCAAGTATTCTCAGTGAATTCGGAGTAAAAGGCAGGTGTAAATGTCTCATTTAGTGGTACAATACGTACTTCCTAAAAATAGACAGACTGCTGCAGAAGGCGGCAGTTAAAAGAATTTGCGGCAGTTAGTGGATGCCGTCGAGGCACTCCGTGACAACCGCAACGGCAGTCAGTGACTGCCGCGCGGCATCCAGTGAGAGCCGTTTTAAAATACTGATTGCCGCGTTTTAGTCAAAAAAAAATTTCCATTTTTTTTGTTTTATCCGCATACATGTACGTATTGTACCACAAAATACAGACTCTTAAAGCAAACGGCAGTCAGAAATTGTCGGCGGCACTCAGTGAGTGCCGTTCCGGCATTCTGTGAATGTCGTACGACACTCATTGAGTGCCGCAAAAATTGCCGTGTGCCGATTTCCGTTAAACTTTCCCTTTTAGGTCTTTTATTTTCTCCTTTTTCTTCTAAAAACTTATTTTCGGGGATCTTTTCCAAACGTGATGTGTTCACTCCTGAATTCTCCTAAATACCCGGTATTTCTTTTTTTGTGAAAATTTTATCGCGTTTGGAAAACTTTCTGAAGAGTTTGGAATACTTCAAATCTTTCGATCCTTATCATCATCGGATATGGAGGTGACACTCTCCTTAATTTGACGTTTGGTCAAAATTGGGGTGTCTACAGGAGGTAGTAGGGGCCGATACAAAGTCGTTTGTGGCATGTGTGCAAATGGCAGATGCAGTCCTGTATGAAGGCGACATCAGGCCGATCAATCTATTAGGATGTGGAAAGTTGGGGAAACCAAATACGGCTACATTCTGTAAAGGAGATTCACTAGACTTGAAGTCCTACTACCGCAATCCCAATCGGACTAAAGAAATAAAGCTGAATGAGATAAATGAACAAGAAGGTGTCGATGAGTCCATAACTGATTGAGACTCAGAGACAGCTGGCCCTAAGGGCCAGCATGACCAGATGGTGTGTGTATCTGGCCGATAGAAGATTAGAAATTGGCCCAACTAATGGAATACTTAAATTGGCCGATTATATCTATGTGGAAGAACTACCAAGAGAAGAAGAGATCCAAATGAATGAACTAGAAACGGCCACAACAAAGTTAGATGAACTAAATGCCAACGTTCAAAATCCCCTTTTGGAAGTCAACCTGGGCGAAGGAGGAGAACATAAGCCAACTTATGTAAGCCAGATGCTAGAATCACAGTCTTAGGCTGAGGTAATAGTAGTGTTACATAAGTATAAAGATTGTTTCACTTGGGATTATGATGAAATGCAAGGGCTATCTAGGGAACTAGTGGAACATCGATTACCAATCAAATCAGGGTTCAGGTGGTTCAAGCAGCTACCTCGGGTATGTCACCAGAGGTTACACTAAAGTTGAAGGAAAAAATTAAAATACTCCTGGGCGCTGGTTTTATTCAGACTGCTAGATATGTAGAATGGGTCTCTACTGTAGTCCCAATGGTGAAAAAAAATTGAAAGCTCAGAGTCTATATTGACTTCAAAAACCTAAACCTGGCTACCCCAAAAGACAAATATCCAATGCAAATGGCCGATTAGCTTAAAGATTCGGCCACGATTCTCGATTCGAACATTCATTATGCGATTATGGGTTGATCAGGGATAATGTGACAATAAGGATAAGAATGATTAAGAATAATGGATTAACGAGATGACATTATATACTATGTGGTTCATGTATGAGTTTGATATCCATTCATTTTAATCAGAACACTCAGGCTACAATGGGGCTGTTATGTAATCGTTAGTGGTATAACAATAGGTAGGTTTGATAAGTTATGCGATGATTACGAGAGGATCTATTTCTCAAATGTGGTAGACAAATGAAGGTGTCTATGACTTACAGTGGCTAGGTAAATAGGTGTTCTCAAACGCGATAGATAACCTCTATAACTTGTAGTGTTACGCGGTAGATATATCTATGCTTTGCGGTGGTTGAGGATATGTAGCTTCAGCTGTGGCAATAGAATTGATGTGTCAATGCTTGAAGCATTAAATCCTTGACATGCGATGGACTGTGCATATGTTCTTAAAAGAGGGGGATGGACTGACGTATTATCTATGACTTGCGGTGTACATAGTAGATGACCTCGATGACTTGTGGTGTTACGCGGTAGAAGGTATCTGTGACTTGCGATGATGCGGTAGACAGAGCATTGGTGTTTCCAGGAGTTTTATAATCAAGTCTGTTCCAAGGGTGAGTATATGTTGAGTTTGTTATTAACAAGACGATAAAGGTTGAGAATCGACATTTGGATAATAAAGGGAAAGATACTATTGTAACACTATATCTTAGACATTTCAATAACTTGTTATTATGTTATAGAATTGGTACCCTGTGAGTTTCTATTCACTCATTTCTCAGTAAGCTGACGGCCATTATTGCTTGGACATTCCCCGTCCAAACTACCCTATTCTCAATAATACAGGTGATGGAACTTACGAGAATGGCTACTAATCGTAAGGGGATTATGTAGAGGGTGGCCCTACTAATGCTGATTTTGCCAGAGGAGACTAGTACGCTGACGACTACCCTTATGCTAGCTAGGGATGAAGAAGTTATATCTAGTTTGTACTTCTGTTATTACTATTGTAGTTTATTAGTTTAACGGGTACTTGGGCATATGTGGACTCCTGACCTGTTGTGATCTTGAGTACCAGTTTGATATTGTAATTAATAAATTGTTATTATATATTCAGTTGTTTACTGTTCCTGTTGCTTTTAGTTGAACTAGTACTGTGTGGTGTTGATAATTAGTGACATTCACCCGTTATTCCTTATGGACCCAAAAAGGAAATTAATTTTTTTCTATTTTTGCTGCTCTAGGGCGTGATAGGATTTTTTTGGTATCAAAGCATTAGGTTGTGATATTTTTGTTCACTAATGATTCCACGCCATCTGGTCCTAGTATTTTAAGATCCCTGAGATGAGATATGAGTTTAAGATGAGTTCGCCTTCCTGACGATAGATAGTTTCCTTTGTAGGTTAGCATCATGGATCCAGAACTCCATAAGTTTGTGATTGATGCCTATGGAGGACACGTGATTCATGGGGATACCATAGAGCCAATTGACCCAGAGTTCTACCATGCTAGAAAGCTAGTCAGTATCTGGAAGAGGATATGTGCAAGGCTCTCTATGTGACCAGGAAGACCTACCCTACAAAGATGCGTATGGATACTTATCATTCTACGAGGATTGGTAGGGATTTTTGTCAGGAGATTTTACAGTTGATCCAGAATAAGCTGGAGATGGACACTGTAGAGCTACGAGCCATTCTTGGAGGACCTATTAAGGCAGCACTAGGAGTAGCACCACCATCACCAGTACCCAAGGTACCCATTCTAGAGTCGTCAGAAGCTGAGCTGATAGTAGATGTTGACCAAGAAAAGGATCCCGTAGAGGACATTTAGGTCGTCGATGATGACGAGGAGCCAGAGGAAGATCCAGAGGAAGACCCAGAGTTAGTTGATGAGGATGTTATGGCTGGAGAAGATGATGCAGTGATAGAGGCACATGAGATCATGGAGGTAGCAGTAGAGGATGTTCCTGAGGTAGAGGATGCAGGCATACCAGAGATTCCTATTATTCCAGAGTTACCCGCAGAACCTATATTACACATGGCAGTCGAGTGGGTAGCAGAGATGGTTGCACAGCCAGACAGACTTCCGATAGGAGAGGCTGCGTTAGCAGAAGCTATGGCTATAGCTGGGGATTTTTCTGAGATGATTATAGATACTGTCAAGCTAGCATTCGGAATTGAGGATATAGACGTTGACGAGATGATCGTTGAGGACTGGGATATTGGAGTTATAGTCGGAGATCTTGCCGCACCAGTTGAGGATGTTCCCCTTGAGGAGATGGACATCATTTTATAGGATGAGGCATAACCAGCAGGATCAGATGCTGATCATTTTTGAGTCAAGATCTAGAAGAGGTTTAGAATTTGTTAGTTTTATCAAGACATGTTGTCCACATGATTTTTGAGAGCTTGACAGATAGCTATTTTACCATAGCTTTGTATAGATATTATCCATAGTAGTAGCATTGTAAATAGCTGACTTTAGTACTGTTTTAGCCTTTGTCCCATATAGTATACAGTTTGACTAGTGTGTATTATGTGGTATATCTTTTGATATATATATACGAGTAGTACTTTGATATTGATTGTATGTTTGAGTGATATGTGATAATTAGTAGAACTATTAGTTCTTATTGCTGTTTATTGCCCTATCTTGATTTCGTTTCTCTGAGAAGACTTTCAGTTAATCGATAGATGTCTTGCCGGTACACTTCACTAGTACACTATGGTAGGTCCCTTGAGGAATCATCAAGCACAAATTGGAGCACATACTCTAGAGGGAATGGAACCATCAGGAGTTTTTGAAGCTTTTATGCAGAGGATGGAACATGTAGGCGACATATACAACCATGCTACCAATCAATGACCTGTCCAACCCCCAGTTGTACCGTTTTAGCAAAGACAAACCAGAGACAAATTACTAGCACATTTTCTTGGATTACGTCCTAAGAAGTTCAATGGATTAACAGAACCATGGAAAGTCGAATAGTGGATAAGAGAGATGGAATTAATATTTGAAGCTTTAGAAGTGCAGTGAATAGGAGAAGCTCTGTCTTGCTATTTTCCAGCTCACCTATGCCGCCGCAGATTGGTGGGAAGCTGAAAGAGCCATTATTGGTATAAATACTACAAGGGCGATGCCTTGGGAAAACATTCAAAGGAAGATTTCTGGAGAAGTACTTTCTGGAATATGAAAAAGATGAACAGGAGAAGAATTTTATGAGCCTAGTTCAAGGAGATTGGATGGTAAGATAATATACTTCCCAATTTGAGCGATTGTCTCAATTCGCTCAGCATATGATTGATATACCACAAAAGAAGATAAAACGGTTCCATCAAGGACTGAATCCCCATCTTCGTTATATGATGATTGGGCACTTGAACCAGTGTTTTGAAGGACTGGTTAAAGTTGTTGTGAGTCTAGAAAAAGATGCCTATCTAGTACAACGACAATAGATGAATCAACACCAGCCATCGAGAATTTTCTGCAATAGAGGAATTTCCAGCACCCGTCACCGAGGAATACCCAAGTGGGGAGACCTCAGGTAACTTTCAAGGCAACAAGAGAACCTGGGATGGAACCAGGAAGCCTCAATCAAGCTATCTTAAATCCCAGCAATATCAACAGCGAGGATCACAATCTTAGGCACTACTTACTGCCCCACCACCGAGTGACGGAGGATGTTTCAACTATGGGAAGCCGGGGCACCTAGCGAGGAGTTACACTATTTTAAAGACCCACCACTGTAACGATTAGTTTTGTCGCAACTGCATTAAGTCTGGTCACTTGAGCAAGGATTATCGTGCGCCATGAGGAGATGGGGCACCAGTTCAAGGATTTTAAGGACACCCAAATCAGACTAGGATGAATGCTATAATCTCAGGAAAAGCAAGCTTTAATGCTGATGAGCAGTAACATTTGGAAGGTACGCTTGTACTCTTTCATAGTCCAGTTAAAGCTTTATTCGATACTGGAGCTGCATGTTCATTTATTGCTGTTAAGATTGTGCGTTAGTTGGGTTTAGAACCTCAGACACTAGAGACAATACTTAATGTTGTGTCACCATTGGGAGTGACTGTTAAGTTGGGTAAAGTGTGTAAAGATTGCCCATTGACTCTAGAAGATCATAATCTTCCAACATACTTAGTAGTTCTATTAATGTCAGAGTTTGACATTATCCTAGGGATGGATTGGTTGACTAAGTATGATGCCAATTTGGACTTCCCTAAAGAATGATTATATTTCCAATACCAGGATGACCGACAATGAGATTTCAGTGCCAGTCAACAAGTGACATGTTTCTAACAAGTGGTTTAGCTACGATCGGAGGTACGAGTACAAGTACCAAACTCATGATGGATCAGATTCCTATCGTACAAGATTTCAGAGATGTACTCCAGGATATTAAAGGACTTCCAACGAAAAGAGAACTAGACTTCTATGTAGAACTAGTACCTGACACATTGCCGATATCTAAGACTCCAAATAGGATGACACCAACTAAGATGTTGGAATTGAAGAAGCAAGTTCAGGAACTTGAAGATCTGGGATTTCTTTGCCCGAGTACGCCACTTTGGAGAGCACTAGTTATGTTTGTGAAGAAAAAGGATGGAACACTTCGACTCTGCATAGACTATAAGGAGTTAAACAAGGTTACGGGCAAGAATCAATATCAACTTCCTTGGATAGATAATCTATTCGACCAGTTATAAGGATCAAGGATCTTTTCTAAGATCGATTTGCATTTAAGATATCACCAACTGTTAGTCCAACCAGAGGATGTGACAAAGACTGTATTCAGGACGAGATACGGGCATCATGAATTTCTAGTTATGCCTTTTGGATTGATGAATGGGCCAGCAGTATTCATGGACTTGATGAATAGAGTATTTAGATCATATCTGGATCAATTCATTATAGTGTTGATCGACGATATATTGATCTACTCAAAGACAAAGAAAGACCACAAAGAACACTTACAGATTACTTTACAGACACTCAGAGATAGCAAGTTGTATGCCAAGTTCAGCAAGTGTGAATTTTGGCTACAAGAGGTCAAATTCTTGGGACATGTTATATCTCATGACGGTATCTCTGTGGACTCATCTAAGATCGATGCAGTCTTAAGTTGGAACAGACCAACTAACACAACAGAGGTCAGAAGTTTCCTCGGCCTAGCAGAATATTATTGGAGATTTATCGAAGGATTTTCCAAGATAGCAGGACCTTTGACAAATTTGACGAGAAAATAGATAAAGCATGAATGAACAGACAAGCATGAGGGTGCATTTCAAGAGTCAAAGAAAAGATTAACTTTTGCACTAGTACTCGTGATACCTAAGAGTGGACAAAGGTATGTGATTGATAGTGATGCATCACATCAAGGACTTGGTTGTATACTTATGCAAGATGGGAATGTCATTACATATGGATCCAGACAATTGAAGGTACATGAGAAGAAATATCCTACGCATGATTTGTGATCGGCGACGATTAGTTCCCATTTATAGTCCTGAAATAATGCTTTGTTAAGCTATTTCATTTAGTTATTAGTTTTTTTAATAAGTATTCTAAAATTTGTAGGTTTTGGAGTTTTAACTTGAAAATGCAAAAAAATCCAATGATTAGTGGCTTTGGAAGTCATTCTGGGCTCAAAAGTTGATTTCGGTAAAAGCCGAGTGCAGTAGCAGCCTCGGTAAATCGCATTTTTGACAAGGAATACTTTGGGTTTGATAAATTTCTCCAAAGATATAAAATGAGATCTTCGAGTCACGGATGTGTGGCCATAAATGGTGAGTTAATTTGAGGTCCGAGTCAAAAGTTTTCGCAATTCTACGATCAGTGCGCGAAGTTAAGAAAATGAGAAAATCTAGAAAAAGGCCATCTCGCTGGAGCGACCCGTCGGCATGACCCACACGAGCGACCAATTGAAAAAGTCAAAAACAAGTATTTCGAGGTATTGAAGAGCCCTGTGCGATCTGAATTGGCTGAATACATCCAGATTCGTAAAAATAGCAGTTTTAGTGCGATTAGAATTAGAAAAAGCCTCCTAATCCTTCCAAAATCTATGTAAATCCTATTCTAAATCAATTTTGGGGTTACACAACATTACACAACATTATACACATCCATATACAACTAAAACTTCAGCCATTGAAGAGAGGAAAGTAAGGAGAAGAATAAGAAGACCAAGGATTCTCATCGCCTCTTCCATCAACAACTTGCTTGTTTTCGATTCTATAGCCGCTTAGACCTATATCTAGGGTTTCACTGAAATCCTAGCCAAGTAATAGGGTATATTTATGTTTTTCTTTTGGTTTTATTACGTATGGATGATGATTACATGTTCAGAGGATTTTTTATAATAAAATCGTACTTCTACTGATTAAATCATTGCTTTCAAAGTTTATTCTTGTCTTAGATCTATTTTGGATGTGATGTGCTCAATGATCTATTTTTGCTGCGCTTGTATGGTTTTTTTGCATGTTATGGTGCTTAATTGAATTATGATATCAAGTACACGAATAGTTCATGCCTAGGGAAGACGGAGTGTGCCTCAACCCTAGTTTAGTGTGAGACACTCCTTGCTAATCGAAGATGAAATATGTTGATGCTTGAATCGTAGTTATTTTCATGAAGAAGGAATTGGGCTTGTAGCTATAATTCTCCATTATCATCCAACATAATAAGTTAATTCAATGCATAGATACCCTTATTACGAAGCTAGTGGTGGATTTGCAATTGTAGGTTCACCTTAAATATCGTTTACAGCAACTTTTAATCGCTTTCATAGTTTAGATTTATTTTCATTTTTCTTAGTTTAATAAAAATCAAAGTTAAAATTCTGTTTTCTTAATTAACTACGGTTAGGTTTTAAAATTGAAGTGCTTTTGTTTTTAAATCTCTGTGGGTTCGACCTCTACTACCACACTACAAATCTTTTAAAGTAGAATATACTTTTTATCTTGATTTTGATAAGATCAATTTTTAGATGTGATCGACGACGATTAGTTCCCGTTTATAGTCCCGAAGTTATGCTTTGTTAGCGCATTTCATCTAGTTAGTAGTTTTTTTTATTAAGTATTCTAAATTTTGTAGGTATTGGATCTTTTAAATTGAAAATGCACAAAAATCCAATGATTAGTGGATTTGGAAGTAATTCTAGGTTCAAAAATTGATTCCGGTGAAAGCTGAATGCAGTGGCACATTCCGTAAATCATATTTTTGACAAGAAATATTTTATATTTGAGAAATTTATCTAGATATATAAAATGTAGATCTTTGACTTACATATGCGTGGCCGCAAATAGTGAGTCAATCCGAGGTCCGAGTCAAAGGTTATCGCAATTCTATCATTGGTGGGTGAAGTAGAGAAAATCTGAGAAAAGCAGGAAAAAGGCCATATTGCTGGAGCGACCCCCGCGCGCGACCTACTTGCCGACCTGTTGAACATTTCAAAAACACGTATTTCGAGGTATTGAAGAGTCCTGTGCGATCTGAATTGGCTGAATACGTCTAGATTCATAAAAATAGCTGTTTTAGTGCGATTATGTTTAGAAAAAGCCTCATAATCCTTCCAAAATCTATGTAAATCCTATTCTAAATCAATTTTGGGGTTACACAATATTACACAACATTATACACATCCATATACAACTAAAACTTCAGCCATTGAAGAAAGGAAAGCAAGGAGAAAAAGAAGAAGACCAAGGATTATCATCGCCTCCTCCATCAACAACTTGCTTGTTTTCGATTCTATGGCCGCTTAGACCTATATCTAGGGTTTCAATGAAACCCTAGTCAAGTAATAGGGTGTTATTTATGTTTTTCTTTTGGTTTTATTATGTATGGATGATGAATACATGTTCAGAGGATTTTTTTTTAATAAAATTGTACTTCTACTGATTAAATCATTGCTTTCAAAGTTTATTCTTGTCGTAGATCTATTTTGGATGTGATGTGCTCAATGATCTATATTTGCTGTGCTTGTATGGTTTTTTTACATGTTATGGTGCTTAATTGAATTGTGATATCAAGTACTCGAAGATGAATTATGTTGATGCTTGAATTGTAGTTATCTTCATGAAGGATGAATTGGGCTTGTAGTTATAATTCCCCGTTATCATCCAATGTAATAAGCTAATTGAATGCATAGATACCCTTATTACGAAGCTACTGATAGATTTGCAATCGTAGGTTCACCTTAAATATCGTTTCTAGCAACTTTTAATCACTTTCATAGTTTAGATATATTTTTATTGTTCTTAGTTTAATAAAATCAAAATTAAAATTCCATTTTTTTAATTAACTAGGGATAGGTTTTAAACTTAAAGTGCTTTTGTATTTCAATCTCTGTGGGTTCAACCTCTACTACCACACTACAAATCTTTTAAAGTAGAGTACACTTTTTATCTTGATTTTGACAAGATCAATTTTTAGATGTGATCGACGACGATTAGTTCCCGTTTATAGTCCTGAAGTTACGCTTTGTTAGCGCATTTCATTCAGTTATTAGTTTTTTTAATAAGTATTCTAAATTTTGTAGGCTTTAGAGCTTTAAATTGAAAATGCACAAAAAATCCAATAATTAGTGGCTTTGGAAGTAATTCTAGGCACAAAAATTGATTCCGGTGAAAGTTGAATGCATGGCAGACTTCGTAAATCGCATTTTTGACAAAAAAATTTTTATATTTGAGAAATTTGTCTAGATATATAAAATGTAGATCTTCGAGTTACAGATGCGTGGCCGCAAATAGTGAGTCAATCCGAGGTCCGAGTCAAAAGTTATTGCAATTCTACGATTGGTGGGTGAAGTTGAGAAAATCTGAGAATAGCAGGAAAAAGGCCATCTCGCTGGAGCGAACCCCGCGCGCGACCCGCTTATTTGACCTGTTGAAAATGTCAAAAACATGTATTTTGAGGTACTAAGAGCCCTGTGCAATCTGAATTGGCTGAATAAGTCCATAAACATAAAAATAACTGTTTTAGTGCGAATAGGTTTAGAAAAGCCTCCTAATCCGTCCAAAATCTATATAAATCCTATTCTAAATTAATCAATTTTGGGATTACACAACATTAAACAATATTATACACATCCATATACAACTAAAAACTCAGCCATTGAAGAGAGGAAAGCAAGGAGAAGAAGAAGAAGACCAAGGATCCCATGGCCTCCTCCAACAACAACTTGCTTGTTTTCGCTTCGATGGCCGCTTAGACCTATATCTAGGGTTTTAATGAAACCCTAGCCAAGTAATAGGGTGTTATTTATATTTTTCTTTTAGTTTTATTATGTATGGATGAAGATTACATGTTCAGAGGATTTTTTATAATAAAAATCGTACTTCTACTAATTAAATCATTGCTTTCAAAGTTTATTCTTGTCTTAGATCTATTTTGGATGTGATGTGCTTAATGATCTATATTTTCCGCGCTTGTATGGATTATTTACATATAATGATGCTTAATTGAATTGTGATGTCAGTTACTCGAATAATTCATGCCTAGGGAAGACAGAGTGTGCTGCAACCCTAGTTTAGTGTGAGACACCCCGTGCCAACCGAAGATGTATTATGTTGATGCTTGAATCGTAGTTATCTTCTTGAAGGAGGAATTGGGTTTGTAGCTAAAATTCCCCATTATCATCCAATGGAATAAGCTAATTGAAAGCATAGATATCCTTATTATGAAGCTAGTGGTGGATTTTCAAACCTAGGTTCACCTTAAATATCATTTACAGCAACTTTTTATCGCTTTCATAGTTTAGATTTATTTTCATTATTCTTAGTTTAATAAAATCAAAATTAAAATTCCGTTTTCTTAATTAACTAGGGTTAGGTTTTAAAATTAAAGTGCTTTAGTATATTAATCTCTGTTGGTTCGATCTCTACTTCCACACTACAAATCTTTTAAAGTAGAGTATGTTTTTTATCTTGATTTTGACAAGATCAATTTTTGGATTTGATCGGCGACGATTAGTTCCCGTTTATGGTCCTGAAGTTATGCTTTGTTAGCCCATTTCATTTAGTTATTAGGTTTTTTAATAAGTATTCTAAATTTTGTAGATTTTGAAACTATAACTTGTAAATGCACAAAAATCAAATGATTAGTGTCTCTAGAAGACATTTTGGGCTCAAAAGTTGATTTCGGTGAAAGATGAATGCAGTAGCAGCCTCGGTAAATCTCATTTTTGACATGGAATATTTTGGATTTGAGAAATTTCTCTAGAGATATAAAATGTAGATCTTTGAGTTACGGATGCGTGACGCAAACGGTGAGTCAATTTGAGCTCCGAGACAAAAGTTATCGCAATTCTACGATCGGTGTGCGAAGTTGAAAAAATCTGAGAAAAGATAGAAAAAGGTCATCTCGCTCGAACGACTCGCTAGTGCTATTTATTGAAAAAGTCAAAAACACGTATTTTGAGGTACTAAAGAGCTCTTTGTAATCCGAATTGGCTGAATACGTCAAGAAACGTAAAAATAATAGTTTTAGTGCGATTAGGTTTAGAAAAAGTCTCCTAATCCTTCCAAAATCTATATAAATCCTATTCTAAATCAATTTTTGGATTACAGAACATTACACAACATTATACACATCCATTTACAACTAAAACATCAGCCATTGAAGAGAGGAAAGCAAGGAGAAGAAGAAGAAGACCACCAAGGATTCCCATGGCCTCCTCCATCAGCAACTTGCTTGTTTTCGATTCTATGGCCGCTTACAACTAAAACATCAGCCATTGAAGAGAGGAAAGCAAGGAGAAGAAGAAGAAGACCACCAAGGATTCCCATGGCCTCCTCCATCAGCAACTTGCTTGTTTTCGATTCTATGGCCCTTAGACCTATATCTAGGTTTCAATGAAATCGTAGCTAAGTAATAGGGTGGTATTCATATTTTTCATTAGTTTTATTATGTATAGATGATGATTACATATTCAGAGGATTTTGCACAATAAAATCCTACTTCTATTGATTAAATCATTGCTTTAAAAGTTTATTCTTGTCTTATATCTATTTGGATGTGATGTGCTCAATGATCTATATTTGTTGTGCTTGTATGGATTATTTACATGTAATGGTGCTTAATTGAATTGTGATATCAAGTACTCGAATAGTTCATGCCTAGGGAAGACGGAGTGTGCCACAATCGTAGTTTAGTGTGAAACACTTTGTGCCAACTAAAGATGAATTATGTTGATGCTTGAATTGTAGTTATCTTCTTGAAGGAGCAATTCGGCTTGTATCTACAATTCTCTATTATCATCCAATGTAATAAGCCAATTGAATCCATAGATACCCTTATTACAAAGCTAGTGGTGGATTTGCAATCCTAGGTTCACCTAAAATACCGTGTACAACAACATTTAATCACTTTCATAGTTTAGATTTATTTTCGTTGTTCTTAGTTTAATAAAAATCAAAATTAAAATTTCGTTTCCTTAATTAACTAGGGTTAGGTTTTAAATTAAAGTGTTTTAGTATTTCAATCTCTATGGGTTCGATCTTTACTTCCACACTACAAATCTTTTAAAGTAGAGTATAAACTTTATCTTGATTTTGACGATCAATTTTTAGATGTGATCGGCGACGATTAATTCCCGTTAATAGTCCTAAAATTATGTTTTGTTAGCCCATTTCATTTTATTATTAGTTTTTTTAATAAATATTCTAAATTATGTAGGTTTTGTAGCTTTTAACTTGAAAATGCACAAAATTCAATGATTAGTGGCTTTGGAAGTCATTCTAGGTTCAAAAGTTGACTCTGGTGAAAGCTGAATGCAGTAGCAGCCTTCGTAAATCACATTTTTGACAAGGAATACTTTAGATTTCAAAAATTTCTCCCGAGTTATGAAATGTAGATATTCGAGTTATGGACGCGAGGCCGCAAACGTTGAATCAATCCGAGGGTCCGAGTCAAAAGTTATAGCATTTCTACGATTGGTGCGAGAAGCTGAGAAAATCTGAGAAAAGCAGGAAAAAACCATCTCGCTGGAGTTTCCCGCACGTGCAAACCATTGAAAATGTCAAAAACACGTACTTTGAGGTACTGAAGAGCCATGTGCGATCCGAATTGGTTGAATACGTCCAGAAACGTAAAACATCAGTTTTAGTGCAATTAGGTCTAGAAAAAGCCTCGGAATCCTTCCAAAATCTATATAAATCGTATTCTAAATCAATTTTAGGATTACACAACATTACAACATTATACACATCCATATAAACTAAAACATCAGTCATTGAAGAGAGGAAAGCAAGGAGAAGAAGAAGAAGACTAAGGCTTCCCATGGCCTCCTCCATCAACAACTTGCTTGTTTTCGATTCTATCGCCGCTTAGACCTATATCTAGGGTTTCAATGAAGCCTTAGCCAAGTAATAGGGTGTTATTTATGTTTTTCTTTTAGTTTTATTATGTATGGATGATGATTACTTGTTCAAAGGATTTTTTTATAATAAAATAGCATTTCTATTGATTAAATCATTGCTTTCAAAGTTTATTCTTATCTTAGATATATTTTGGATGTGATGTGCTCAATGATCTATATTTGCTGTGCTTGTATGGATTATTCACATGTAATGGTACTTAATTGAATTGTGATATCAAGTACTCGAATAATTCATGCCTAGGGAAGACGGAGTGTGCCGCAACCGTAGTTTAGTGTGAGACACTTTGGGCCAACTGAAGATGAGTTATGTTGATGCTTGAATTGTGGCTATCTTCTTGAAGGAGGAATTGGGCTTTTTGTAACTATAATTCTCTATTATCATCAAATGGAATAAGCTAATTGAATGCATAGATACCCTTATTACGAAGCTAGTGGTGGATTTGCAATCCTAAGTTCGCCTTAAATATCGTTTACAACAACTTTAAATTGCTTTCATAGTTTAGATTTATTTTTATTGTTCTTAGTTTAATAAAAATCAAAATTAAAATTCTGTTTTCTTAATTAACTAGGGTTAGGTTTTAAAATTAAAGTGCTTTAGTATTTCAATATATGTGGGTTCGACCTCTACTTCCACACTATAAATCTTTTAAAGTAGAGCATACTTTTTATCTTGATTTTGACAATATCAATTTTTGGATGTGATTGGCGACGATTAGTTCCCGTTCATAGTCCTGAAGTTACATTTTGTTAGCCTATTTCATTTAGTTATTAGCTTATTTTAATAAGTATTCCAAATTTTGTAGATTTTGGAGCTTTAACTTGAAAGTCATTCTGGGCTCTAAAGTTGATTTCGGTGAAAGCTGAATGTAGTAGCAGTCTCGGTAAATAGCATTTTTGACAAGGAATACATTAGATTTTAGAAATTTCTTCTAATTTATAAAATGTAGATATTCGAGTTACGGACGCGAGGCCGCAAACGGTGAATCAATCCGAGGCCCGAGTTAAAAGTTATAGCATTTGTACAATTGGTGAGCGAAGTAGAAAAAAAATTGAGAAAGCTGGAAAAAGACAATTTCGCTGGAGCGACCCGCGCACGCGACTTGTTGAAACAGTCAAAAACACGTATTTTAAGGTACTGAAGAACCCTGTGCAATCCGAATAGGCTTAATACGTCTAGAAACGTAAAAACAGTAGTTTTAGTGCAATTAGGTTTAGAAAAAGCCTCCTAATCCTTCCAAAATCTATATAAATCCTATTCTAAATCAATTTTGGGAATATACAACATTACACAACATTATACACATCCATATACAACTAAAATATCAGCCATTGAAGAGAGGAAAGCAAGGAGAAGAAGAAGAATACCAAGGATTCACGTGGCCTCCTTCATCAACAACTTGCTTGTTTTCGATTCTATGCTCGCTGGAGTTACCCATGCGCGCTACCCGCTCGTGCGAACCATTGAAAATGTCAAAAACATGTATTTCGAGGTACTAAAGAGCCCTGTGCAATCCGAATTGGCTGAATACGTCCAGAAACGTAAAAACAGCAGTTTTAGTGCGATTAGGTTTAGAAAAAAGGCTCCGAATCCTTCCAAAATCTATATAAATCCTATTCTAAATTAATTTTTGGATTACACAACATTATAACATTATACACATCCATATACAACTAAAACATCAGCCATTGAAGAGAGGAAAGCAAGGAGAAGAAGAAGACGACTAAGGCTTCCCATGGCCTCCTCCATCAACAACTTGCTTGTTTTCGATTCTATGGCCGCCTAAACCTATATCTAGGGTTTCAATGAAGCCCTAGCCAAGTAATAGGGTGTTATTTATGTTTTTCTTTTAGTTTTATTATGTATGGTTGATGATTACATGCTCAAAGGATTTTTTATAATAAAATCGCACTTCTATTGATTAAATCATTGCTTTCAAAGTTTATTCTTGTCTTAAATCTATTTTGGATGTGATGTGCTCAATGATCTATATTTGCTGTGCTTATATGGATTATTTATATGTAATGGTGGTTAATTGAATTGTGATATTAAGTACTCGAATAGTTCATGCCTAGGGAAGACAGAGTGTGCCGCAACCCTAGTTTAGTGTGAGACGCTTCGTGCCAACTGAAGATGAATTATGTAGATGCTTGAATCTTAGTTATCTTCTTGAAGGAGGAATTGGGCTTGTAGTTACAATTCCCCATTATCATCCAATGTAATATGATAATTGAATGAATAAATACCCTTATTACGAAGCTAGTAGTGGATCTGTAATCCTAGGTTCACCTTAAATATCGTTTACAACAACTTTAAATTGCTTTCATAGTTTAGATTTATTTTTCACTGTTCTTAGTTTAATAAAAATCAAAATTAAAATTCCGTTTTCTTAATTAACTAGGGTTATGTTTTAAAATTAAAGTGTTTTAATATTTCAATCTCTGTAGATTCGACCTCTACTTCCATACTACAAATCTTTCAATGTAGAGTACACTTTTTATCATGATTTTGACAAGTTAAATTTTAGATGTGATCGACGATGATTAGTTCCCGTTTATAGTCCTGAAGTGACGCTTTGTTAGCCTATTTCATTTAGTTATTAGTTTTTTTTTTAATAAGTATCCTAAATTTTGTAGGTTTTGAAACTTTAACTTGAAAATGCCCAAAAATTCAATGATTTGTGGCTTTGGAAGTCATTCTGAAGTTGATTCCGGTGACAGCTGAATGCAGTGGCAGTCTCGGTAAATAGCATTTTTGACAAGAAATACTTTGGAATTTCAAAGTTTCTCCAGAGATATAAAATGTATTGAGGTCTAAGCCAAATGTTATCGCAATTCTACGATCAGTGCGCGAAGTTGAGAAAATCTGAGAAAAGCTGGAAAAAGGCCATCTCGCTGGAGCGACCCGCTCGCGCGACTTGTTGAAAGAGTCAAATACACGTATTTTAAGGTACTGAAGAGCCCTGTGCATTCTGAATTGGATGAATACGTCCAGAAATGTAAAAATAGCAGTTTAGTACGATTAGGTATAAAAAAAGCCTCCTAATCATTCCAAAATATATATAAATCCTATTCTAAATCAATTTTGGAATTACACATTACACAACATTATACACATCCATATACAACTAAAACATCAGCCATTGAAGGTAGGAAAGCAAGGAGAAGAAGAAGAATACCAAGGATTCCCATGGCCTCGTCCATCAACAACTTGCTTGTTTTCGATTTTATGGTCGCTTAGACCTATATCTAGGGTTTCAATGAAACGCTAGCCAAGTAATAGGGTGTTATTTATATTTTTATTTTAGTTTTATTATGTATGGATGATGATTACATGTTCAGAGGATTTTTTATAATAAAATCTTACTTCTATTAGATTAAATCATTGCTTTCAAAGTTTATTCTTGTCTTAGATCTATTTTGGATGTGATGTGCTTAATGATCTATATTTCCTGTGCTTTTATGGATTATTTACATGCAATGGTGCTTAATTGAATTGTGATATCAAGTACTCGAATAGTTCATGCCTAGGGAATACGGAATGTGCCGCAACCCTAGTTTAGTGTGAGACACTCCGTGCCAACCGAAGATGAATTATGTTGATGCTTGAATCGTGGTTATCTTCTTGAAAGAGGAATTGGGTAGCTATAATTCCCCATTATCATCCAATGTAATAAGCTAATTGAATGCATAGATACCCTTACTACGAAGCGAGTGGTGGATTTTCAAACCTAGGTTCACCTTAAATATCATTTACAACAACTTTTAATCGCTTTCATAGTTTAGATTTATTTTCATTATTCTTAGTTTAATAAAATCAAAATTAAAATTCCGTTTTCTAAATTAACTAGGGTTAGGTTTTAAAATTAAAGTGCTTTAGTATTTCAATTTCTGTGGGTTCGACCTCTACTTCCACACTACAAATCTTTTAAAATAGAGTACTTTTTATCTTGATTTTGACAAGATCAATTTTTGGCGCCGTCGTCGGGGATTGCAAGTTACTTCCTTTAGTTTTAGAATTTTAGTTTAATTAATTCATAAATATTATATTAAGTTTTCTTTTTCTTATTTTCCATCTTTGTTTTGAGTCACTAACTTTTTCCTTTAATTTTGTAGTTTCTTGGTCATCAAATTCTAGCATTTCGGAGTGGAAGAGCTTTGCACATCAAAGGAGCGTACGCGAATAAAAAAATTGAAAAAAAAGCAAGAATACAAGTAAATCACTTCCTTTACAATTCTCTTTAAACCACTGTAAGTCAGGGCGCTGAGACGCACTATTTGCATTAGTTTAGGGGTGATTTACATGTGTATTAGCTAGGAAACCCGGGGCTCTGGGCTTTGACGCGAATCACTGCATTACAGGATAACTTTCATGCATCATAGTAGTTGTGTGCTGCTTGTCTTATTTGCGTGATTGTCTTTTGTATTTGTTTGAGTCAGTGTTTATCTTAGTGTCGTTTTTTTTAGTTTATGTTTGGTACGCGTTGAAGTAAATCTGAATTACATTCTTTCGATCCAGAACTTGAACGTGCTCTAAGAGTTAGTAGGTCATCAACCCAAGCTTCTAGAGCTCGGTTGGTATAAGACGAAGAATCGACTCCGAAACCGTCGTCGTTATTATAGGCCAAAATTCTAAGTACCCTTAAATATTTAAGAAAAACTAGAACTATTAACATCGAACTTATTCCAATGGCTGACTTTGAAAACAATGGGAATAACGGAAATAATCGAAATATCCCTAATATACCTAAACCTCCTCCACTAAAAGACTATTTCATTCCTGCGAATTACACGCCACAAGCATACATAGAGATACCGGAGGTGACAGCGTCTCACTTTGAGATAAAGTCATCTACCATCGCGTTACTCCCTTCATTCCATGTTCGTGCTAAAGAGGACCCATATCACCATTTAGGAGAATTTCAAGATATTTGTGCAACCTTGAAAATACAAAATTTAACTGATGATGAGTTAAAATTGTGACTTTTCCCATTTTCTTTAAAAGATAAAGCTAAGTATTGGCTCCAATCTCTTGAGCCAAACACTATCAAAACATGAAAAGCGTTGCATAATGTGTTCTTACAAAAGTTTTTCCCTATTACGCATACAAATTAAATTCAAAAATCTATAATGAATTTCATGATGCAAGATGGTGAAACACTTTACGATACGTGGGAACAGTTTAAAGAACTTTTACTCTCTTGCCCTCATCATCAAATTCCTAAGTGGCTGTTGGTACAAATCTTTTACGAGGGACTTATTCCCTCTATCCGTAACACAGTCGATGCTATTTGTGTTGGAATATTTCTTCACAAAGCGCCGACGAGGCCTGGAAAATTTTTGAAACATTAAGCAAAAATTCCATGCACCGAGCAGTGTCCGTCCGTCCTGAGGGGTGTCTTCCACCTAAACCCAAGCAAGAGGAGCATTTTTGAGTCAAGTCACTTAATCGAAATACAAGAACTATCTAGAAAACTTGACCAACTCATGAGGATGGGCCATATGTCCAATCTACCTCCTTCTGAAGTATGCACATTGTGTTCTAAACCTTCTCATTATATCTTCGCATGTCCTTCTGCTTCTCAATTCCCTGAGTTTGTCAAGCAACATATTAACTCTATCTAATAATTCCCACGAAATGCTCACAACCCTTCGGGAAATAATTACGATGTGCCATGGAGAAGTCACCCAAATGTTGGGTGGCGATCTCAAAATAATGAGGGTTCAAATTCCTATCATAGACCTCAAATTAAAACTAACTTTCCTAATGCATGGGAACATCAGTCTCAACAATATCAATATACACAACCCAACCCTACGCCTCCTCTACCTCTACGTAATAATGCATTTGAGGAGAAAGTGTTGGCCTCACTTGAAAGTTTTGGTTCGGTGATCCAGTTAGTACACTCTCACACATAGTCTATTGCAAAGTTGGAGTCACAAGTGGGATAAATAGCTAATACACTAAGCTGTTTGATCGAGAGTAAGTTGCCAAGTCAACCTATTCAGAAACCTAAGGGACAATACAAGGTGGGTGGTACAAGTGAGCAAGTGAACACTGTTTCAACTAGGACAACTACTCGAGATTGAGATTATGAGAGAGAGTGGGAGAGATGCAAACATTTATTTGAATCAAGAGAAAGGTGAGGACACGAGTCAAATTAAGAAAGAAAATGAACCGGTCCCAACTAATCATGTTCCAAAACTGCCTTTCCCACCAAACATTGAGGAACCATCATAGTTTTCAAAGAAAGGGTCAAAATTTGAAGATATACTCGAGGCATTTAAACAAGTTAAAATCAATATTCCATTCCTCGATGCTATTAAACAAATTCCTGCATACGCTAAATGTCTTAAAGACCTATGCACTCAAAAGCGCAAGTCGCACAGTCATATTTCGAAAAAGGTCTTCCTCACTGAAAAAGTAAGTTAAATCATCCAACATGCACCTCCAAAGTATAAGAATCCCGGTACACCGACGATCTCATGTATCATAGGTGACACTATTATTCATCAGGCTCTCCTCGACTTAGGAGCATGTGTTAATCTCTTACCTAACATCGTCTACAAATAACTAGGTCTAGGTGAACTTAAAACCATGGCTGCTACCATACAATTAGTGGATCGTTCTGTAAATATCCCTAGAGGAATCATCGAGGAAGTATTTGGTAAAAGTTGATAAATGTTATTATCCTGTCAATTTCATGGTCCTTAACACTGAATTGGTGCTAGATGCTAGGAAACACACTCCTGTCATTCTTGGTCGTCCATTATTAGTCGCGGCCAATGCTCATGTCAATTGTCAAACGGGGGTAATGAAAGTGTCGTTTGGGAACATGAACCTAAAATTAAACATTTTTAACGCTATTGATCAACCTCCCAATGACGATGATTATCTATGTGTGGTGGATAGTGAGGTTAGAAGAACTATTAAACCTAACAAAGAAATGATTATGAGGAAGGAAAAAAATACAGTAAGTATGAGCGGACGAATTTGAATAACCCGGACCCTAATGCTGAATTTACTCGGAAGGTGAGAAATCGATATGAACATGATCAAGGAGAATCGTTGATCGAGTTAACAAATAATGACATTATTTTCGCTTTCTATCGGAGTCTCCCTAATGCCTTCAAGGGTACAAAGTCCGAGTTACGGCCCCCATAAGTCTTAAGCTAGAACGGTCTAGCTAAAAACGTAAAAGACAACGCTTCTTAGGAGGCAATCCAAGCTTTTATCGTTCTGTTTTCTCAGTTTTGTACACTTTGTGGGTCATTTTGAGTCAGTTTTTGGTCGTTCTGGACAGGTTTGGGGGTCGGGGTAATTTGTTGTGAACATATTTACTTTGAAGGAAGAGAAAAGAAAAAAAAAGACATATCACGCGTGCGACCCGCTCGCGCGAGATTTTACCTTAGGAATAATTTTTGAAAATTTTAATCTAGCCTCAAATTCATGTCGCGTCTTAAATCATGTGTGCGAGGGACAATCTCCTGAGCGATCTATTGACTTAGAATATTTTTTATGAATCTTGACAACATGCCTCAGATTCACCTCGCGGAGGGACTCGCGTGCACGAAGGTTGCTTGCGCGGCCCGCTTGCATGAAGGGGTATGTTTGTATTTTTTTCTCTTTTGTTCTTTTCTTCTCACTCCCAACCCTTACGTATGTGTTTTCTTCTTTCTATTTGCTCTCTTAGGCCACTTTTAGAACGAGTACTTATTGTTTGTTACTTTTGTTTATTTCGTTTCTTTTTGTTTGTTTTGTTTCTTTTTGACTATATTAAAAAAAAAATTTGTTTTTCTTTTTGTGTTTGATCTTTTGCATTGCTTCTTACATTAGCTAGTGTTATTTGTATATTTTTCATTTTTCTTGTTCTTATAAGTATTGACAGGTGAATCAGTGGCTCCATTTGGAGCAATTGAACTTTATCGCCATATTCATATACGTTTACCTAGTTTGTGATTGTAGAGATCGAGGTAATATCGTTTCTTCCTTGCGTACTCTCCTTTCTTTCATTTTATTATTTCATTGGGGACAATGAAAGGTTTAGGATTGGGGGTATGCACTCACATACACATTATTATGCAACAATTTTTCAAAATTTCGATACTTATGCTTAAATAAACAATGTTACCAACGTTTTTGCAAGCTCAATTCGATACTTCTTGTTATGTAACTTGGATTGTTATATAATGGTAAACATGATAAGATGTGGTTAAACATTTACTGAAGTCATGATGTGACATTTTAGGATATGTATTGTTCGAATCGTAGTTTTATATCATAGATTTGAACACAAAGCTATGCACTGCATGTAGTCACTTGAATACATGTTTGATGTGAACTATAATATGATTCGGATTTCTAGATTACACATGGTGTGGAGACTAAATCCAGTGAGCTTTTGAACCTATCTTTTTTTTAGAGGGTTATAAATACATCTTGTGTTTCTCAAAATTTCATTGATATAGCGCATTAACTCGTTATTTAGTCTCATTATTCTTGTCTTGGTTGATAGTTAAGTTAAAATATTTGCTACCATGCTAAATAATCTTCCATCATCAAACATTGAAGAACCATATGACCATAGGAGACGATGGTAGGCCCTTATTGTTTACCTATCCAGATAAATGATAAAATTTTCTTAGTTCACCCCTTTGAGCCTTTAAAGTGCCTCTCTTTCTTTAATCACCATAATCCTTTTTTTTTTTTGCTCCAACGTGGCCAACTTAGAGTTTACCACTGAATGATTGATCAACTTTTAGTGGTGATAAGGCGGTGTGTTGATTAAGAAGAAGAAGAAAACAAGATGATGTTTGGGGTAGTTGCCTTAGTATTCAGTGAATATTCGTTTCAAAAGCAACGAATAGGAATAGGAAAAAAAGGTTGAAAGAGGAAAAGAAAAAAATAGGTTAAAAGAAGAAAAGAAAGAAAAGAAGTTGAAAGAATAAAATGAAAAGTGAAAGAAGAGAATGAAATGATGAAAGTTAGTAGAAGAGATGAATGAAAGAAATCGAACATACCTTATAATGCCATTCTGAAAACTACTTAATGAATCTTTTTCTATCCTTTTTTATTGCCTGAGCCACGTTACAACCTTTGAAATGTCCTACTTGATCCTAGAAAACATGGTTTGGATATTTAAACGATGGGAGGGGGATTAAAACATGGTAACGATTGATTTTTCTTGACTATTGGCGTCCTATCCGTGAGACTACTATTCTTTCGTGTCATGCGTCTTTTACGAGCCATATGTGAGCATTTCTTATTTTGAAAACATATTTCTTTTGCTCCCATATATTAGAGAAATTATACCTATTTCTGAGTGTTTCATTTGTGAGTGTAATTAACATTGTGAGATTCGTAGTTAAAGCATAGTTGGATGGTTATCCGAGTTATATTCCAAGTTCATGACATGCACGTGTTCATTTGACTACCACATCACACACGTGCAATTTTTTGAGAAACTCTATTGATTTATGCGATGCATATGCTTGGGATTGTTTTTCATGACATAGGTAGACGTTTGATTCTGTTACTTTTTGTTTGTTATTCTGTTTCAAATCATGGTTTGATGATAAGAACTATTGAATGTTATGTTTTTCATTTATAAATAAAACTTTTTAAATGTATAATGAAATAAAGATGGTTGTGGCTGTCTTATTCGACGAGAACCCTCACGAGACTTCACTTGTCCTACTAGGGATACCTAGGGGTTTAAAAGGCTTGTTGCATGTGCTAAATTCAATTAAGTTACCTGCGACAATGAGCTAGGATTTTTAAGTATAGTTTTTCTTTGCTCGAGGACTAGCAAAGTGTAGCTTTGGGGGTGTGATCGGCGATTATTAGTTCCTGTTATAGTCTTGAAGTTATACTTTGTTAGCCCATTTCATTTAGTTATTAGTTTTTTTAACAAGCATTCTAAATTTTGTCAATCTTGGAGCTTTAACTTGAAAATGAACAAAAATCCAATGATCAGTGGCTTTGGAAGTCATTCTGGGCTCAAAAGTTGATTCCAATGAAAGTTGAATGCAGTAGCAGCCTCGGTAAATCGCATTTTTGACATAGAATACTTTAGATTCGAGTTACAAACATGTGGCCGCAAACGGTAAGTCAATCCGAGGTCCGAGTTAAAAGTTATCGCAATTCTACTATCGGTCTACTATCGGTGCGTGAAGTTAAGAAAATTTGAGAAAAGCAGGAAAAATGCCATCTCGCTAGAGTGACCTGCTCTCGTGACCCGCGTAAGTGACCTATTAAAAAAGTTAAAAACACGTATTTTGAGGTACTGAAGAGCCCTGTGTGATCCAAACTGGCTGAATACATCCAGAAACACAAAAACAACAGTTTTTGTGCGGTTAGGTTTAGAAAAAGCCTCATAATCCTTCCAAAATCTATGTAAATCCTATTCTAAATCAATTTTAGGATTACACAATATTACACAACACTATACACATCTATTTACAAATAAAACTTCAGCTATTGAAGAGAGGAAAGTAAGGAGAAAAAGAAGAAGACCAAGGATTCCCATGGCCTCTTCCATCAACAACTGGCTTGTTTTCGATTCTATGACTGCTTAGACCTATATCTAGGGTTTCAATGAAACCCTAGCCAAGTAGTAGGGTATTATTTATGTTTTTCTTTTAGTTTTATTATGTATGGATGATGATTACATGTTCAGGGGATTTTTTATAATAAAATCATACTTCTACTGATTAAATCATTTCTTTCAAAGTTTATTCTTGTCTTAAATATATTTTGGATGTGATGTGCTCAATGATCTATATTTACTGTGCTTTTATGGATTATTTACATGTAATGGTGCTTAATTGAATTGTGATATCTAGTATTCGAATAGTTCATGCCTAGGGAAAACGGAGTGTGCCGCAACCCTAGTTTAGTGTGAGACACTCCGTGCCAACCGAAGATGAATTATGTTGATGCTTGAATTATAGTTATCTTCTTGAAGGAAGAATTGGGCTTGTAGCAACGATTCCCCATTATCATCCAATGTAATAAGCTAGTTGAATGCATAGATACCCTTATTACGAAGCTAGTGGTGGATTTGCAATCCTAGGTTCACCTTGCGCCTCAGTTTCTGCTTGACAGGTTTAGAATTGGGGAGGAGGGGAATACGATGTTGGACAATGTCGGGATCGACCCCAGGCATGTCTTCGTAAGACCAAGCAAAAACATCTTTGAATTCTTTTAGCAAGAGGGTTAATTTTTCTTTTTCTTCTTTATTAAGAGTTGAGCCAATTTGCACAATTTGGGGATTATCTATTTCACCTAGGTTAACCGATAAAGTATCCTCGAATATTTCATAAGCAGGTGGTTTTTCAATTAGTTGCTTAAGTTCGATTGGGAGATCCTCGGAAGGATTTGTGCATTCACAAGTATTAGACACAGAGGAGTAAGCAGAATCGTCTTTCATTTCATTCATGATAGGTGAAGTGATTACATTGGACAGTGGTGGGCTTACAGCAGCCGACTCTAGTACAGACTCGATAATTAGCAGTACAGACTCTGGGGGAACAGGGGATTGGGAGACACAGACAGATGACTCTACAGCCTGGTTGCTCAGACCCTCCTCAGTTGGCTTGATCTGATCATCTTGGCTCTTGGCCCTCTTTTCTTCCTTCTTCTCAGCGGATTCCTCCCACATTTTCTTGATGGCTTCAGTGTCCAGGTATTTCAACCAGTCTTCCTCTGGGGTCTTCTCAATTTCTTCGGGATAGAGCGGATCTTGATATGGGGGCCTTTCGCAGTCAACGAAGATTTCAAGCCCGGGGTGTCTTTTCCCAGTGGTTTGATGGATCCAGGGTTCGAGGAATCCGAAGTAGGGGAAATCATCCCCTTCTTTTATGAATTGTCCATTCAAGGTTTTGCGGTATGGTGGGAGACCCTTTACCCTTTTCTTCCATGGCCTCTGTAGCTCGACGTCTTCTTTAGTGGGCTTGTATCCCAACCCAAAAGTGCCTTGTTGCCCTTTGATCTGAGGGAACTCACGAATTCCTTGCTGGCGTCGGCCCAATCCCATTCCGGGGAAGTAGTTCACTTTGCGGACAATGTTGACAACTGCAGAGTGGACCTCGGGGAACCTGTCTTCGTCATTGATCATGTGGACTTCTTCCATGAAGAATCCCCCGATTTCTCCTTCTTCTAGCTCAAGTATTTCGATTTTAAAAATGGGAGCGTAATTTAGGAAAGCTTCATTACCCCAACTATTACCGAGGATGATCTTTACTTCCTTCTCATGAATGTACTTGATCATTTGATGCACAGTGGATGATACGGCTTTGTTGACATGCAACCAAGGCCTTCCAATCAACAAGTTGAACGAGGCAGGTATGTCCATGACTTGAAAAACTTCAGTGCTTACCAAAGATCCTACCCAGATTTGTAGAGAGACAGTTCCCATCACATTCCTCTTGGTGTTATCGTAGGCCCTTACGGATTACACAGATGGTGTGATGTTAAGGACATCGACCCCCAAAGCGGTGGCAGTCCTCAGGGCACAAACATTTAGGGCAGAACCTGTATCGACCAGACAAAACAATACCTGTTGTCCCTTACATCCGACAGTGATGTACAATGCTTTGTTATGTGCAGATCCTTCTGGTGGCAGGTCCTCATCAGAAAATGTTATGATCGGGTCAGGGGTAAGTGCGCCCAAGAAAGCCACCATGTCCTCCGGTGCGGCGTCGATAGGGACTTCAATTCCAGCCAAGGCATTTAACACGGCTTGCCTATGCTTGTAGGATGTTACCATGATATCCCACATCGAGAGATGTGCTTGGGTTTTCTTTAGCTGCTTTATCAACTCATTATCTTCTTCGATGATCTCATCCATCTTACCCTTCCCCTTGTCTTTAACCGGACCTTTCTCGATAGTTTCAGTAGTAGGTTGCAGAGGTTGGTAATGATGGCCCGATCTAGTCAGATGATCAATCTCGACAGGAATAGGCCCTTCTACAGTCCCATCTTCTTTGAACCAATCACAATCCGTTCCCACAAATGGTTTCTCCAGCTCGTTCCAGATAGAAGCATTGCTCTCATTGTTAGGATCATACCATTTGAGGTCTACCACCCCTAGATCATGCTCCTCTAGAAAGAACAAGTCTTGCTCATCATCTAGCTGTTGCTGCCACTCGTCATTCTCCCCTTCATTTAGATGAATTCCCATAGAGTCTGGGATGTCAATGAGAGGCAAGGGTTGTCCTAGGGAGGTGATATAGGTAGCGGGGTTGAAGGATACAGGGCTGGACTCAATGAGGCTGACATTTTGGTGGTTAGGTAGAGGATTCTGAGTGATATGGGGCTGCTTTGGAGGCGGCTCAATGATATTCTGGTCAATGAGGTCCTGGATATCATGACGGAGGCATATGCAATCATCGGTGTTGTGGCCGGAGGCTTGGTGGTAGGTACATCGTTTGGACATATCGCAGTTAGGCGGGGGCGGGATATTTTGAGGTTGGAGTAGTTGGATATGGCCCTTTTTGAGGAGGCAGTCTAAGGCTGAGGAGAGAGAGATTTCTAAGTTGGCGAAGTTGCGAGGGGGCTTTTTCTGGAAAGGGCGATTGGAAGAATTTGCCTGGTTGGAGGGTTGGTATGGCCTAGGAGGGTACGCCATGGGTTGGCTGCTAAGGGCAATGACATCCAGGGGATTCCGGGAGTAGTTGGGCCTTCTTGATTGACTCGGAGGCTCTTCCTTTTTGATCTTTCCTTCTCTGATAGCGTCTTCAATTCAAGTTCCAACTTCAAATAACTCCTCAAAGGTGGAGATGGACTGGTAGAACAATTTCTCATGGTAGAGTGGCTGCAGATTTTGGATTAGCATTCTCACTTGTTCCTTCTCAATCGGCCGGTGGGTCATTTGGGCTACCTTGCTCCTCCATCTGCTCAGAAACGCAGCGAAAGATTCATTGTTGTTCTGCCGGGTTGTTTCCAAATCCCTGATAGTGACATCCAGCTCTTGATTATAGGAGTAATGATCGATGAAGATTCGAACGATGTCTTCCCATGCTCGGATTTTGGAGGCTTCCAAGGTTAGGAACCATGATAGTGCAGACTTTGCAAGAGTTTGCGGGAACAACATCGCAATGTGCTCGTGGGTACAACCCACAGACTGGAAGATACTCATGCATAGCTTTACATGACTTTTTGGATTCCCAGTTCTGTCAAAACGATCGATGGCAAGCATCTTGAAGTTCTCTGGCAGTTTTAGCTTAACAGGCTCAAAAAGGCCTTCCAGGTCTAGCATGTAATCATCGACCCCCTTGATTTTCCTTAGTACGCTCTCCAGCTTGTCAACCTTATCCATTTTCTCTTGGAGCTTCTTTTCATACGCAAATGGTGGGACCCCTTGAAGCCAGTCTTCTTCCCCGTTATTCTCATGTAGGGGTGGTTCAAACCCTGGTGGTGGAAACCCAGGAGGAGGTTGCGGCCGCTGTTGCTTCGATTCTTCCATGAACATCAGAACTTGGGCTAGGCTGTCAGACTGTTGGCTTATAGTTGCTCCGAACTCGGTAACCTTGTTTCTAGCTCTTCTCGATTCATGCTAAAGTAGGCTGTCGGGCTGATTCTGACCAAGCGATTATCTGAACTCCTGACCCACGACGAGGATCCCGGCTGTTGACTTTGGGAATCTATACTGACCTGACAGATTTCGAAAGAAGGGGTATAACAGATCCTGATAGTGACGACTTTAGACAGACAAAGACAATGATGTGGGCTGACTCGAGACAGTGCGTGTAGATTGGTGGGAATGGTGTATGCATGTGAGACAAGCATGCGGATGTAAGCCCTAATCTATATGATGCTCCTATTTCTAACAGATAGCAGTTAAACAAATAAGGTCCTAACCATATAGAGTGTGCCAATCTTACTTTCCAGTACGATCACCAAGGGATAACAGGGGTTTCCAGGTTTTTTTATGAAGGCTTCTAGGAGAGACCGGACATTTCCGATTGATTTGGACAGAGTTTCTAGAGAAACTGGGTATCCGGACACAGTTTCTGGTATTTCTGGGAAACTTGAGCAGGGTTTCTGGGAAAAATTGGTTAATGCAATTATATCTGGGATATCTGGACAGAGTTCCTGGGATAAACGGGTTAGTGCGGTTATATCTGGGATATCTGGACAGAGTTTCTGGGAGAAACGGGTTAGTATGGTTATATCTGGGATATCTGGGCAGAGTTTCTGGGAGAAACGGGTTAGTACGGTTATATCTGGGATATCTGGACAGAGTTTCTGGGAGGAACTGGTTAGTACGGTTATATCTGGGATATCTGGACAGAGTTTCTGGGAGAAACGGGTTAGTACGGTTAAATCTGGGATATCTGGACAGAGTTTCTGGGAGAAACGGGTTAGTACGGTTATATCTGGGATATCTGGACAGATTTTCTGAGAGGAACTGGTTAGTACGGTGATAGTGATCGTACTTTCTAGCAGGTTTTCATACTCCTATGTCTTAGGACCGACAAACAAGGTTTGCGGTATATATCTTTGTGAGCATGGAGTAGACATCCTTGTCATGGTGCCTAGGCAGGTCAACTCAATGTGATCACATGTGAGCGATTGCCTTGGGGATCATAAGAAAGAGGTTCTGTTCTATGCCACATAAGTGTCTACACCGCTCAGGTAATCCCATCAGGGCATACGGTAGTTATATCACATTGTCCTATCTGAAAAGATAAATGAACAGTCCTATGAAAGGTTCTACAGGAATCTATATGCAAAGGCTGGGTTTAGTAAAAGAGGGTCCGTTGACGAGAGTTCCAATATACCGTCAGAGAGACAGTACGGAGGTTTTTACTCTTTTTGATATACCTTGGAAGGTACAGTATCAACGGTGACTTGTGCCTTGGCACAGCAAGACCTGAACAATGTCAGCGCCGCGTTTCAGACACAATCGAAAGGGGGAAAATGCAAAGTGCAATGCGGTGAACCAGACACAGTAAAAAGATGATTTTAAGGATGCTTCTTATGAGTCAAACCTCTGTATTATTTTGTTTTAAAATAAAAGTCCTCAGCAGAGTCGCCAGATTGTGGATGCGTGGCGTTCCACCACTTTGTTAGTTTTGAAATTTGATTTGGATAGAGAGAGAAAAGGTCTGTTGAAAACAGATACAGAGTCGCCACTTGGTCTTTAAGGAACCAAGAAACCTAATTTTGACTCACCCAAACGGATAAAGGGCACCGGCGCTTCATAACCAAAGAACTTGGTTCGGGGTTTTGGTACGAGAGAGGAAGGAGCCTTTGTCACGACTAAAACACCCTCAACTCGCCCCGTCTTTCGACGGGCCGCAATTAGCATCCAAATAATCGTCTTATACTATATATGGTTCGACAATTAATACTATGATAGTATATTACATCACATAAGAAAATTTGAAATGGAAGATCTAAAGATAAGATATCATTCATAAGATCTAAGTCAAATATCATACAATGTAAAGTGAAAGATCACACAAATGAACCTAGGAAAAATCGTCTAATCATGTATCAAGTAATTAAGTTTTCCTCGTCTAAGGGGACATGAATTGTTATTGAAACAAACAAATAAAGAAATCAAAATATGCTTAGCAAGCTAGAATGATACATGTTAATCTTTGAGAAAAGAAGATCTCTCAATCCCCGGGATGGATGAGAAAGGATGATTAGATCGGGGGAAGCATGAACGTGTGATCATGATCATTCCTTATAATCTTCTTAGATTAGGAGTCACAAAAGCCCCAAATCTTTGCATGGATGCAATGTATGTATCTAAAATGTGCCAAGGTTGTAGTGTGCTTTGTGTTCATGGATTCCTAGAATGACTTAGAAGTCTAAAAGGTGTATGAATGGATGAATGAAATCAACATGGGATATGTACAAATGTAGTATGAACTATTTCCTAAGATATGAATTAATTTGGAATGCATATAAGCATCAAATCAAAGAATGAAAGTTAAAATGTGCTTGCTGTGAATAATGGACAGAACAGTAACTAGATCTTTTGAAAATTGAAAAGAGGGGTTAGAAATGTTTTCAGTACATGATTTTTTATGGAGATCTTCCTTATTGTGTCTAGAACACTACCCAAAAAGCCAATCTTTTATAACTATCACAGATTGGGAGAAATCATATAAACAATGAAGGTCACTCAGAAACAGAGTCCGTACTATCGACTGAAATGTTGAAAAATCTTAGAAAATGAAAACAGATGATCTAGGGATCCATTTTATACAGAACGTTTCCTAAGACATTGAAGTTTAAGGAAAAAATAATTTGGGATCACCCCTTTTGGAAAAGGTTTCTGAAAAAGAAGTTGGAAGTTAACCAAGCTGCTGTGACAGCAGAGGCAGAATGTCTGGAAGGAATGTTTGGGTCCAAATGGACCATTTTCAAGTACTTCCAAGTCAAACCAAAAATCATGGGTGTTCTCCAATGAGTTAGGAAGACTTTCCAAGTAGCCTTGCATCCATATGTTGAGTATTGAGTTCTAGAAAAATCTTTGAACTCAGATTACTTACTGTTTTGACTCACTGTTTTGAAAATTTTTGGGAAAAAACTAGAGTTTTCTTTCTTGAGATTAAAATGAGGGGGTTTTAAGAGGGGTTTTGAAGTAGATATTTTGAAAGCATATTTTCAATACTCAATGAAGGTTATAGCCACTTAAAAGGCCAACCTCAAACTCATCATCAAGAACCTCCAAGATTGTTGGAGAGATTATTTTTATTTTGAACATAACTTCAAGAATACCTTGGAGGTATTGAAGTTATGATCATCATCTATCAAACATGTTTTTGAGGTCAAGAGCTACTTTCCATGAGGATTCACTCACCCCAAACTTCATGTCATCATTTAGATGATGATGGACTAGTAAGTAAATAAAGAAAATAAAAAAGAAATGAGATGAGAAGAGATGAACATTATATAAGCAAGCAAGCAAATAGATAGCAATCAATAGATGATATTCATGATGTATAGAACTTGTAGTTTGGTGTTTCACTCATATGTAATGACATTGGACATGGAAGAAGCTTCCACTATCTTAAATGCTCACTATAATGGTGGTTGGGTGTATTTAATATTGAAGTAAATGGGAGTAATGAAGTAAAAACAAAGTTTAGAACTCACTTTTGTTTTGAAAATCAAAGAAGGAAGCTTCTTTTCTCTCTATTCTAACCTTATCTCTACAACTTTCTCTCCCAAACTTTTTTTAAGCTTTCATTTGACACCCCCAAAATGGAGAGCAATGGGGGGTTTAAATAGGCCAACATGGGGTGGTTTTGGGGTTTTAGAAGTATTCCCATTGGCTCCAAACATCTGAAATCATAAAACTACGTCGTTTTGGTTTTTAATTAATCAAAATGGAACCCCAAAATTATTTACAAAAACACACTATTCTGGAGGGGAGTGCAGCGGCGTCACTGGGCTAGTGCCGCGGTGGTACTGCTCCTCCTTCGTCCAGATAATGTTGTTTAGGCCCCCTGAGGTTCCGGTATTCGCGAAAAGGCCCTATTTCGTCCGAAATTCACAGAAAATGTGTATGAACTCCAAACTGAGGTTGTGATATACCGTTGAAAAGGTATTGGAGTCTACTTTACATAACAAATAATTCGGAGATAGGTCACTTTGAAAACTTTTGCGGTATTTGCGATAAAAGCCGATTTGATCGCCTTTTTCGCCTTTGGAAATTCATAATAGACTCGTTTTAAATCCGAAAATTATGTACGATATACCGTTGGAAAGCTATTGACCTCTAGTATCCATGAAAAAATTTTGAAAATTGTTACGGTGCCCCGGTTTTAAAGTCAAATTCTGGTCAAACTGGTCAAACCTGGGATTCCCGGGAAGTTCTAGAAACTTCTGGGAGTTCCCAAGAGCTGACATTTTCGCTTGATTTTCTTTTAAAACTCATTTTAATACTTTTCTCATGATCTAGAATGACTCCGGTGAATTCGGACTATTTTGGTCAAACTTGGTCGAACTTGGTCAAACCATGGTCAAACCTTGATCAAACCGGTCAATAGGGACTTTCCGGGAACTTTCGGGACTTCCGGGGGTCTCTGGGAGCTGACGATTTCATTTGATTTTACTTAAAAACTCATTTTTTTACTTTTCTTATGACATAGCATGTTTCCAGAACTTTTGGGACCGATCTGGGAGTGTTTGGGCTTTCAGGGGTATTTTGGTCATTCTGAGCATTTTGAGAGATAGAACTAACTTCAAGGAGTCCTTTTGAGTCTTTTTCGATCATTGTGAACCACCAAGCTATGGGTCTCCTAAATCTGATAGCCGACAAAATGGGGTGTCTACAGTCGGTTTACCAAGATAAGATGAGGTTCCAATCAATTGACACTTTTACTGAGGTTTTTGATGTGGGGACAAGAATTAAAGATGCTATCCGCGAAGGGGTAATCAAAAGAGAGAATTGGGCGAACAAATATATGGCGCCAGAATCTGATGTTAACACTTTGGCGTAATCGCCTCAAAGGAAGGGCCATTATCAAAAAGGCAATCGGTCGAGGTCTAATCAGGGACGACATAGAGAGACCGCTAGATTCGGAATACCGTTGAGTGTGGCATTAGAACATGATACTTGAAAAAGTTGGATCCATAACCCGTGCCTGACCACATCCCAAAGGGATATAACATTGACCAGTATTGTGCTTATCACTAGATGTTGGGTCATGATACTGACCATTGTATGAGATTGAAGCATGAAATTCGAAGCCTAGTTGAGAAAGGAGTTATGACACATGTTGTTGGGGAGTAGTGAACTCAAAGGTTCAAATGATGCCAGTGAGGTGATAGTGTTTGGAACTACTACTGCTAAAGTAAATGTGGATGCTCTTGGAAATTTAATAAATTGAAAATCATCTGTGACACTCTAGTTGAGATCATGTCAAGTCTAGTCCGGTAATCGAATCAGGTCAAGTAGGAGTCAAGTGTTAAGTCCAGTCGAGTCTTCAAGTCAGTCTGTATCAAGTTTATTTTCAAGTCTTTTTACCGAGTCGAGTGATGTAATCCTCCTATCCTAGTTGAATAAAATCTCATTTTGCTTGATTCAGTGTGGTAAGTCATGAATGAGTGGATCATTAAGCCAGAAAAAAAAAAGAGCGAGCAGAAAAAAAGAAAAAAGTAACTTTTTTCAAACAATCATGAAAAAAAACTCTGTTAATAAATCTTTGCATAGAAAAGGATCCCCAAGTGATCAAAGCAAATTTTGTGCCAAAACCAAGAAGGAGTAGAGAATTGATTAGCTTTACTTTAAGAATTTAAAGATGCTCTTGCTCAATCTTGAAAAGATGAACTCGAAACTTGAAGCTTGCTCACCATCCCTTTTATTCTCAAATACCAAGCCTAAAAGATGAGTCCAACCAGTCCAAAGCCATAACTTGATCTTTTATGGTAGGCAAATATTTTAAATGAACTTCTTCTTCCAAAAAAAAAGAGAAAAGAAAGAGCTCGCTAGGATGAAAACCTGAAAGGGCGCCAAGGCAAAAGTGAGAGCACAAACCAAACCAAACCAAACCAAACCAAACCAAGCCTTGTGTCCCAATCAATTGTGTCCCAAGGCAAAAATGAGAGCACAAAAAAGGAGAAAATAATAAAGAGAGAAGAAGAATAAAAAAGAGAACGAGCTCGCTAGGATGAAAACCCGAAAGGGCACCTAGGCAAAAGTTAGAGCAAAAATAAGATGCGTGTTGATTTCAAAATCAGAATCCTAGCAAGTCAAAATCACGAACAGAATAAGAGATAGTGAGGTAGAAAAAAGAAAGGAAAAAGTAGAGAATAAATAAGATTGAGAATTCTTGAGCACTTCAAAGTACATCATTGGTACATGAATTATCCCAAGGCTTTGTGTTGTTCTCAACAAAGAAAAGAATTTGGAAATGAAAAGAGAGATTTGAAAGTATCAATTAAAGTTTTGTGAGAGACTCAATGGATAAGTGATAAGTGGGCCTAAAACCATGTAGAAATACCTTTGAGAAAGATAAAGAGTGATTTGGAGGGCTGATATTACTTTGTGAGTATAATAGAGTATGATTAAAACACGATGTGTTACGAGAGTCGGAAAGATTGATTGGGTAGTGAAAAGGTGAAAATAATCAACCGCCACAAACAAAAAAGAAAAGAAAAGGAAAAAAAGAGAAGAAAATGAAAGGGAGAAGTAGTTCATGTTCCTGTTCAAAGGCTACCACAAGCAACCCATTTCAGAAAAAGCACTTATTGGACCCAAATAAAAACATGGCTCGAAAAGCCCACCAATTCTTGAAGCCTTTTTCTTTCGAGACTTTCAGAGTCAATGAACTACATTTTGACCTCATTCCTACTTGGGGATACATAGGCAACTTGCTTGGTTGGGTCATCACCCCATCATCTCATGCTATCTTTCATTCAGGCCTTGGCCGAACTAGTTTGTGTAGACACCCTAATTTTGACCAAACGTCGAGTTAAGGGGAGTGATACCTCCAAGACCCGATGATGACAATGTCCGACCAATCTAGGACTTCCAAAGATGATTCAAACTATTTGAAAGACTCTCTAACCTAAACAAAAAGCAAAGAGAAAGAAAGAGGAAAACAGAGGCAAAACGGCACTTGGGCAAATATGCGGCAGTTACGGGTTGCCGCTGAGGCACTCCCTAACCGTCGGACCGATATTCAGGGAAAGCCGCAATGGCATCCACTCACTGCCACTAAAATGCTTCAAGTGCCGCTAAATTTGAAAATCCTGAAAAGACGGCAGTCCATGGAGTTGTCCGCGGCATTCTATGAGTGCCGTTGCGGCATTCAGAGAATGTCGCGCATTCACTGAGTGTCGTTCCAGGATTCAGCGAGTGCCACTTCTATCTCCATTGAGTGCTGCATTTTTGTAACAACCAGCTATAATATAGCATATTTTGTACTACCAAAGGACAGTCCGAATTAGGGTTTTCTGCTCTAAAATGACTAAAATACTCCCTCAAATTTGTCTATAAATAGAGGATGAATATCCTCTTGCATGAGGTTGGAATTTTCTTTGAATCTTGAGGTTGTATTAGTTCTCCAAGTTTTAAAACTTTCAAAATTCTTCTCTAAACACAATTAGAAGCTAGTTTTAGAAGAGTTGAAGAGGGTGGAAAGAGTTGATTAGTTGTTGGAAGTTCTTCAAAATCAAAAACTTGAGGATATTTTGGAGGTAAAACTTTGAATTAATTAGTCTTTCTAATCACAAATATACTTAGAGTCTTTAAAATTTTCATTTCCTCTCCCTTTTAGTCTTCAAGATTCATGAGGCCCTCAATGTCTTACTTGAATCCTTAGACTTGAAATCCTTTAATTCCTTTGTAAGCTCATGATTTACAAGGAAGTTGAAGTTGATCTTAGTACACTTGACTAATAAATCTAAACCTATCTCCATGGTTTAGGTTTGTTATGTTTAGGTCTCATGAAATTTCTCCATATTTCTTTGAGACCTTCAAGATATGAATGTAGTTAGTCTCCTATGACCATCAAATCGTAGGAGAGGTGGTGTGGTTCAAGCCAAGTTCCATGGCTCAAATTAGTTAACAAAGTTATATTTGAATAAATGATGCAGTAAGGTCACAATGTATTTTTGATCATAGATTTTTAGTTGAACATCATAGAATTTTAGTGTTTATAACTCAAAGTTCTACCACTTAAATTTTTGTTTTAAGGTAGTTTCATGTTTGTACTGGTTTGGTCAAGGGTTTTGTGGAACAACTATAATCTGTCCAGAGTTTCAAAATAGTAACACTGTTTTGAAATAAGCAAATCAGAACCTTAATCAAGCACTCTTGACCCAAAATAACTTTTTCTAAGACGTTTAATATGTTAGGAAGCTACCCTAAAAAGACCAAAGCATTTATGAGTTTTTTACTATTTTTAGAAAATCATACAAAAACTCTGGATGGGGAGTTGTAAGTCTCTGACTGATGTCTAGTGTTTGCCCAATTCCCGGAGATCTAGCCGTTCAAACCTAGATTTTCATTTTGGGTTAGAAACTAGACACACAGAGGCATCTTGTGTTCAAATATTATCAAGATCAAACCACGGGAAGTATGTTTTTATTTCTTTGAAGTTCTGATCTGCTCTCAGCAATTTTCAGAATTCTGTCACAACTTTGATATATCTTGCAAACAATAGTCTAAATGATCTCTCCATGACCTAGGACTTAAATCATGTGTTAATAATGATTAGTTAATCTTAAATACAGAGGTAAAATGATCCAAACCAAGGAATCATATAATAGCTTATTCTTGTTCATGTAATCATGCACATTCATCCATATAGATCGGTATTAGAATTCATAATTGCGTCCTTTCTCTTACTTGATAGAATTAAGCTTGACATTTAGGAATAATTATCCGATATTATACATTCTTTCTAAAGTATGTGGACTAACCCTTGTTTTGCAGCGCACTTGAGGTACAACTTCTCAACCTTTTCTCTAGTTTACTTAATTCCTTGATTTTTTTTATTGATTTTATGACCTCATACGCGACACGTTAGAATTAGGATCTTGCCTTATGTGAATACGTTTGATTAGAGACCTTTTCTTAGGTTTTACTTTCTATTCGCATGCATTGCACGTTTAAAATTCATGGCATGGATCCCGGGTAAGTTTTATAGTTCCCTATTTGCATATCATATCGCTTGCTACTTGAATTACGTGATTTTTGAATGATATTTTATCACTTGCAATCTTACACCCTTTAGACATGCTTTTGTAATGTATATTTATACATATGTATTAGTTGAGGACATGCTTAGATTATTAATTCGATTAAAAGGATGTTAAGTAGAGGCCTATCGTGAGATAGGATGAGAGAGTGTGTTTTAGTCCGACGGGCTCCTTCCCCTCTCATTCCATAATCCCCGGACCTAGAAAACCTCTAATTTCTTAAAATATCAGTTTGCTTTAAAATGGTTTCTTAATTTTCCTTTTAAAAATTAAGTGGCGACTCATCGTTTTTGAATTTGAATTTAAAAAAGGTTTTTAAACAAAAGCCGTAGGTAGGGAAAATTGCGATATCCACAATATGGCGACTCTGCTGGGGATCAAACCCAGAATCTCTGGTTTGGCAGACCAAGATTTTTGATTTTGGGTTCACTCGAGGATTAGACTTGAAAAACATCATTTTAATCAAATTAATTAATCTTTGTGTGCCTGTTGCATTTCACTTGCATGTCTTGCCAGTCGATTGCATGGAACTATGACCTTGGAGGCTCGGGGCGACCCGGTCGGTCAAGTAATCATGGGGCCGTATGATCACTCTTGATCTCGTACCATGTGCTGATATATGAAGCATCCTATCGTGTGTGTGTCAAGGGTCCCTTATTTGACCAAAACCCAGCTTTTGCATAGTAGCTTCCATAGAACCTTTCAAATCATAGGAAATCAATTCTTGATTAGGATTTATGTGCTAGAGAGTTTTGTATGCCCGGAAAGGGATTACTTGAGATGATGACGATACTTGCTTGATGAAAGATGTATAATCTTTTAAATCACATTTTAGCAATTTCTCCTCATGTTCCACGACATTTGGAGAACATGCAAAACATTGATTATAAGATTATACTTCTTATATCATGTTAGCTAAGCATCATTGACCTTGTATGCATCCAAATTCAAGAAAAGAATGGTGACAATCCGATCTTGTGATCCTTCTACCCAAAAGTTTTAAAATTCACTTTTGAGAGCAAACAAGATTTTGATAAACCACCATTCTTTATCGCAAAATGTTTTACGGTCAAGCAAAGCTCCAAACTAACCTCTGTTAAGGTATATTTTCACATGATCATCTTCTAAGGAAAAATCCAAAAATTTTGGGAATTGTTTTTGGAAGAAATGCTCTTCAAATGAATTTCAAAGCAAATTTTCACCTAATCATCTTTATTGAGAAATATTTTCACATCCTCATTTTTAAATAAAAGATTCAAAATCCTCGAAAATTGTTTTTGAAAGATCTCATCATTTAAATAAATACTTTTTCAAAATTTTTTTGAAATATCCAACCTTTGATAGGGTAGTGAAGATCGCAATGAAAGGAGAAGTTGACTCACTTGACATGGGTCAGGATCTTATGTACTTATGTCTTTATGTGTTAGGATTAGGATTTTCTTTTCTTTGGCATATAAGATAGGCACACACACACACATGCATTGCATCCGGGTTACATATAAAAGAGAGTTTTTACCAAGGGTCTTTTAAAAACAAAATATATATATATATGTGTGTGACAAAAGGAAGCGAATAAAAGTTTTTTAAAAAGAGAAAATTTAAACCTTTTTGTAGGGGCAAAAATAGCATCAAATTCAAATCAAGCCTGGTTTAGAGATCCCACAACAAGCTTAATAAGAAGAGAAGACGCTGAAATGGCAGAAGAAAGGAACAACGAGGAAGTAGCCGGGTTGAGAACACTGGTAGAACAACAAGCAGAGCAAATGAGGTGGCAAGCCGAAAATATGAACCGTATGATGGGAATGATAGAAGCACTGAATCACCGACCACCGCCTGTAATTCCGCCGGTTATGGACCCACCTCTAGGGGGGAAGGAGATTGGTTTGATGATCAGGAGGTACAGTGGACTGATGCGCTGCAGGCCAACAGGGAAAGGGAGAAAGCTGAGAAAGAGAGGCTACTGACTGAGAAGATAGATAAGCTGGAAAGGGTAATGTGCAAGGCTCAGGGAGTTGACACTTATTTGCTGGAACTAGAAGGTTTATATGATGGGGTTTGTGAGGTACTACCTGTCAGATTCAAAATGTCGGTCTTTGACAAGTTTGATGGAACCGGAAACCATCGAAGTCATATCTGAATGTGCATATGCGCCTTTCAGCCAAGTGGCTTGAGCGGAACCATGATGGCTGTCTTGTTCCAGCAAACATTAATCGGAGCTGCACCATCGTGGTACCTTACATTAGAGCCGAGAAAAACCCGGGTTGAGGAAGAGGTGATTAAAGCATTCGTGGAACAGTATGAATACAATCAGGACCTGGATGTTACAGTCCGAGATTTGGAGACCACTAGGTAGGGAACCAAAGAATCGTTTGCTGAATATTTGAGCAGATGGAGGGGAAAAGCAGCTAAGATGGTACAGAGACTGTCCGAGAAAGACCAGATCAGAATGTTGATGAAAAACCTCCAACTTGTCTACCAAGAGAAGATGAGATTCTAGTCGATCAACACTTTCGCTGAAGTTTTTGATGTGGGAACAAGAATAGAGGATGCGATCCAAGAGGGGATAATTAACAAAGAAGAACAGTCGAACAGATACAGAAGACCGAACTATGGGTCCAATGGAGGACAGTCGGGGGATCATTCTAGCCCCACTAATGTCAACGCACTGACCGGGCCAGAGAGGAGATTTGATATAACACCAAAGAGAGGGGGGACAAAGCATCGAGAAATTCTCAGATCTGGGAGTATAACTGTCAACCGCTCTCGAAAGGCTGCTAGTGAAAGGGCATCTTCGTCAGTTGGAACCTCGACCTCTACCAAATCCACCTCCGCCAAATTTTCAAGGGGATCTCTTTTGCAAATTCCACCAACAAAAGGGCCACTCAACGGATCGTTGCATGAGGCTAAGGCACAAAATCCAAGATCTTATTGATAATAAGGTAATATCGGAACCACCCACCAGACCTCCGAATGTCACGAGAAATCCACTACCAAACCACCACACTGTACCACCATCGTAAGGCCTCTATTTCTTGGGGATAGAAGAAACCATCTTCGATCCGTCTAGGCGAATCACTAGGGCTAGGACACCAAGAAGGCCTTATCAGCTGATGGAGAATCTGACAATCTGTACATTGGAGGGTGCTTCGAAGGGATGTGAAGAGGGAAAAGCAAAACAGATGGATTGGTGGGTTCAGGAAATGGGCAATATAGATTAGATAGAGGATGATTTATGGTACAAGAGTGATGAAGAGGTGAGAACTAAAAACAAGAATTTGGGAAGGGTTTTGGAGGCCGACAATTTATGCATGAGAGAAGAAGTTAGTCATCTGATCCGGTCAAGCAGACACTTCAAGCCTCACGAACTGGAGGAAGATCACCCGAGGAGGGATCTAGACAAGTGAAAAGAAAAAATAGATGAAGAAGCAGAGGAAAACAGGGTCCTAAAATAATTGAAGAAAACTCAGGCTAACATCACTGTTTGGGGCTTACTGATCACTTCAAAACGTCACAGGTAGGCAGTCTTGGATGGTTTGAACCAATCTGACATTTCCATCAACGCAACACCAGAAGACCTCGTGGGAATGATCAGTAGAATTTCAACTCTGGCTATTACCTTCTCATCAAACGACCTACCTCCGGGAGGGCCTGTTCATAATAAGCCATTGTATGTCACTATCGAATGCCTAGGGAACAATGTGCCTGCCTATCTTGTTGACAATGGATCTGCTCTAAACGTGTGTCCATTCCGAATAGCCAAGCGCATAGGTTTAGATGAAACAACGTTCGTACCATCTAAGCAGAAGGTAAGGGCATACGAAAACACTCAGAGAATGGTCATGGGAATAATTCTCCTTCATTTAGCTGTCAGGTCTGTGGAAAAGTTAGCCGAATTTCAGGTCATCGACATACCTACTTCTTTCAATTTACTATTGGGAAGGCGTGGCTAGACAGTTTGGGCGCCATACCATCTACGGTTCATCAGAAAGTCAAGTGTGTCTAGAAGAGCAAGGTCTGTGATATTCTCGGGGATAGTTGGGTTCGTCTGTCTGAAGCTTCATCGAGCGCACCGGTTTTGGAGGTACAATTCCAAGGAGAAGAAACAGGTCTAGGAGTTATGTTGGAAGGAGAGAAGCCGAGAGAATTTCTACCATTATATTTCGATCAGTACGCGAGTCCACTGGTCGCCAGTATCATGAAGAAGATGGGTTTCTTCTCAAGTATGAGATTGGGTAAGAATCCTCAGGGTCTGCCAAAATTTCCAAGTATCGCCACTCAGAATCACACTCATGGCCTAGGCTATCAACCATCAAAGAAGGAGCTGAGAGATAAGAAGAAGGCAATTGATGCACCATTGGATCCATACCTGAAGACGCTCAATGGGTACTTTGTGAAAGAAGGAGAGGATTTCCCCTATTGTGGCTTCCAGAACCATGGGTAGATCAGAAGGATAAGTGTATTAAGCCTGGGTTTGAGATCTTCTTCCCCTACGAATTCTCTGAGTATCAGGATCCAAACCTACAGATACCCGTAAAGTCAGCTACTATAAAAGATTGGGTTGGTGTGTTGGATGACTGAGTCATGAAGAACCTGTTGGGCGAGGAAAGCATAGAAGCTACGGGAACGGGCCAAGAAGGGGTCGTGGAAGACAAGGCCAGAAAAGAACACGCTGGGGGATTGGTAGAAGAGATACAAGGCAAGGAGAACGGCATAGAAAGGACCGAGAAGCCAGAAATGAGGGAGATTACCAAGACAGGGGAACTAGAAGAGTGCTTTATCACTGATCTGGGAGGAGAAAGCAAGAAAGAGTGGGTTTTTGAGTCTAGTGATAGGTATCCCCCACACCCAGAGTCTGTAATGGCCCAAATGAGGCGTCTTTCAATTTCTATGTCTGTTGTAATTGCTCCAAAGAAAATCAATGAAAACATGACCGATTCTGTCTACTCGAATGCACTTAATGAACGTGATGAAATGTGATGATCATGAAATACTAGATGAATTGCAAAAGTTAATCGAAAAAGAAAAAGAATCTGCATGTAAAATCATTGATAACACTCTAACGATCAATCTAGGAAATGAAGATAATCCTCAAAATGTTTTTATCAGCTCTACACTTAGCAAAGAAGAAAGTAAAGAATTAATCAAACTATTAAGTGAATTCAAAGATGTTTTTGCATGGTCTTATAATGATATGCCAGGCATTGATCCAGAAATAGCCCAACACCACATCCCCGTCTTCCCCAATTCCAAACTTGTAAAATAAAAATTGAGGCAAATGAGGCCTGAATGGGCACTTAAAGTCAAAGAGGAAGTTGAAAAGCATTTGAGAGCTGGATTCTTAATGGTTACCAAGTATCTAGAATGGATCGCAAATATAGTACCTGTCCTGAAAAAGGACGGTCGTGTTAGGGTGTGTGTCGACTTCCAGGATCTGAACAAAGCCAGCCCTAAGGACGATTTCCCTTTACCTCACATTGATGTGTTAGTGGACAATACGGCGGGGCATGAACTCCTTTCTTTTATGGATGGGCTCTCAAGGTACAACCAAATTCTAATGGCTCCTGAAGATAGGGAGAAAACCACTTTCATCACACCATGGGGGACATACTGCTATAGGGTGATGCCATTTGGACTCAAAAATGTAGGAGCAACTTATCAGCGGGCCGCTACTACGCTATTACATGACATGATTCATATGGAGGTTGAGGTGTATGTGGACGATATGATTGTAAAATCTAAGGAAATGAGAGGTCACTTGGAGGCATTAAGAAAATTCTTTGGAAGGTTGAGGGAATTCAGAATGAGGTTGAACCCCCAGTAGTGCACCTTCGGAGTCACTACTAGAAAATTGTTAGGGTTTCTCATTACTCAGAGAGGGATAGAGGTAGACCGGACCAAGATAAGGACCATAGTCAAAATGCAGCCGCCCAAGAAGGAAAAAGAGTTAAGGGGATTTCTGGGTAGAATACAGTTCATAAGTCGCTTCATCTCGAAGCTCACCTTAACCTGTGACCCATTGTTTAGGTTACTCAGAAAAGGAGAGAAATTCGAATGGGATACCCTATGTCAACAAGCCTTTGATAAGATTAAAACCTACCTCCAAAACCCACCTGTCTTGTTACCACCCTCACCCGGGAAACCTTTACTGTTGTACCTTTCTGTGTCCGAGGATTCAATGGGGTGCATGTCGGCCCAAGAAGGGAAGAGGGGCATGTGGAAAAAGCCATTTATTATTTGAGCAAGAGGATGACCGGATACGAGCTGAAATACTCACCTCTAGAAAAAGCCTGTTGGGCCCTAGTCTAGTGTACCCGTCGTCTTAGGCACTACATGTTGGCCTTTCCTGTTGTCCTAATCTCCCGAATTGACCCACTCAAATACCTATTCGAAAAGCCTATCTTGACCAGTAGAATTTCCTGTTGGACCATGATGCTGGCCGAATTCGATATCAGATATGTCACTTCTAAATCTGTTAAAGGAAGAGCCGTTGCTGAATACCTAGCCGACCTTGTCGTAGAATCTGAGGAGAAAGGGGAGTTCAAGTTTCCCGATGAAGGGGTAATGGTGTTGAAAGAGGATATGTGGAAGATGTATTTTTGATATAGCCACCAACCAACTAGGCTATGGGGTTGGAATCATCCTCATGGCACCTGATGGGACACCTACCCCGTTAGCCGTCAAGCTTAAGTATAATTCAACCAACAACACGGCCAAATACTAGGCTTGCATAATTGGGATAGAAGCAGCCTTAGCCTTAAATGTTGGAAGGATCGACGTTTTCGGAGACTCTAACCTGATCATATCCCAAGTCCGAGGTGATTGGAGGGTGAAGCATGAGAAGTTGAGGCCTTACCATGACTACCCAGAGAGCCTAAAAGTATAATTCAAAAAGATATCGTTCTACTACCTACCTCGTAAAGAGAACCAGTTGGTCGATTCCCTAGCAACTTTGGCCTCAATGATACAAATCCCTTTGGGAGTCACCATAATACCGTTGTCCATAGAAATCAGAAACCAACCTTCATTCAAGATGATAGCAATGATAGAGGAAGGAAGTGAGGTGCCTTGGTACACGGATGTTTGGAATTTCATTAAGGAGAATACCTCGAGGGAGCTTCAGAGAAGGACAGAAAGGCGATCTGAAGGTTCTCTGCCCAATTTATGATCTATGCAGATAAGTTATGGAAGAAGTCGTACACCGGGTTACATCTGGAGTGTTTATATGGAAGGGAGGCTAGGAGGATGATGGCAGAATTACACGAAGGAATCTATGGGCCCCACATGAATGGACATATGCTGGCCAAGAAGATAATTCGATAGGGGTATTATTTGACCACTTTGGACAAAGACTGCTGTGAGTACGTCAGAAGATGCCATAAGTGTCAGATCCATGCAAATCTAATGCATACTCCACCTTCCCAACTCTATAGCATGACCATACCGTAGCCTTTCTCTGTTTGGGGCATTGATATCATCGGTGAGATAGTTCCAAAGGCATCCAACGGACATCGATACATAATCTTGGCAATTGATTATTTCACCAAATGGGTAGAGGCAGCGTCATACGCCACTTTAAAGGCCAAGGATGTTGTGAGCTTCATAAAAAAGAACATAATTTGCAGATATGGAGTCCCGAATGAGTTCATTTCAGACCATGGTAGCCATTTCCAAGGAGAAGTCATCCCACTCCTAGAAAAGTACAAGATCACCCGCCACCAGTCTTCCCCCTATAGGCCTCAAACGAATGGAGCTGTGGAGGCGGCAAATAAGAATGTTAAATCAATCTTAGGGAAAATGACAGATACATACAAAGATTGGCACGAGAAGTTACCGTTTGCATTATGGGGATACAGCACCTCTATAAGAACTTCTACGGGAGCTACGCCGTACTCATTAGTTTACGGGATGGAAGCCGTTCTTCCAATTGAAGTAGAAATACCTTCTTTGAGAATCTTAGCAGAGTATGAAGTGACTGAGCTGGAATGGATGCGAGGGAAGTATGAGGAACTAATGTTGCTTGATGAGAAAAGGTTGGCTACAATAAACCATACTCGGGGGTACCAAAAGAGGATTGCTCTTGTTTTCAACAAAAAGATCTGCCCAAGGAAGCTTGTTGAGGGTGACCTGGTCCTCAAAGAACTGAAAGTGCCCGTTTATGACTCCAGAGGAAAATTCAAACCCAACTGGGTCAGGCCATACATCATTAAGACTCTCCTCTCTGGAGGAGCGGCCTATCTCATGGACCTAGACGGGGTTGAATTCAAACAACCAATCAACCTCGATCGCCTCAAAAAATACTTTGCTTGAAACCACTTCTTTCAAAACCTCCTACCTAGATGAACTACGCTTGACCTGATTCCCTATAGGGGATACGTAGGCAACCTGCTCGGTTCGGTCATTAATAATTGCCTAAAAGGCACTTTCTGTCAAGCCTTGAAAAAAAAAACTGAACTACTGCGGACCTATATAATACCCACTTGGGGATAAGTAGGCGGGCTCCCAAAATCCTTCGGTCCATATAGAAAAAGTGCCTACGCCAAAGTAGGGGCAAGCCCGGAATCACTTCAGAGCCCTATAACTAGGGGCAAACTTCGTTTGCTAAACCGAAGAACTCAAATAATGTCTAAACCCATCTCTGGATCTCCTGGTCGTCAAAATAAGTAAAATAAAAGAACGAATGAGGATTCATGGTATAGGATGATTAAAGCTTTAAGCAAGGATTCAAAGCAAAGTAACAAAAGCCGAAAAGAGATTTTGAAAGGAGAATTTTCATAACTTAAAGATAAACTAAAAGAGTGAATACATTGATTAAACATGCTAGAGCATGCCCCTTTTTTTAAACATAAAAACATTTTCTGGAAATGAAAGAAGTACATCACATTCAGATGCGCAAGAAAGTAGACAGGATCCATCTAAAATGTTGTAAAATAAAGCTTCGCCCTGTCATGCTTTTATCTATGAATGTCTATGAAGTCAGTCTCTCAACTAGGGTCTGAATCTGTGAGAGGTACTCAGCAGTAGGTATGACCAAAGCAGGAATCCTCAGAAAGGGAGCAGCTACCCTGTCATGCCAAGCCTCAATGAAAGCCCTAACAGTAGAGGAGCATATGATCCAACTCCTAGTGAAATCCACAACAATATCTTCAGTAACATCCTAAAGTAATCCATATTGATGGACCCCTCGGCCAGGAATGTAGAAAGTAGTGGCATGCAAACCAGGCAACTAGATACCAGGCTTCCCAAGAAACCACACTACAATAGAGCAATAAGACCAATTAGGGCAAAACCAGCGAATATCACCAGAAGCGGGGTTTTTAAGCCAATTAAGCCATACATCATCCGAATGGAACAAATGATGAACCACAGTGCGATCGTAGGGAAGCAACCCATGAAGGTGTGAAGGATGCACGAAGAGATCCAAGCGCTCCATGAGCCAAAGCTGCAGGATAAAAGGGGCTCCCACGGATAACATGGCCCCGATGGCATGAGCCTGATCTAATCCTATCAAGGATTCGCCAAGAACTAGCCTGACGGCACTCTTCATCTCTCGCAGAGCACAGGCAATGGGTATGAGAATATCAGAAGATGACTAGAAGAGGAAGTAAGAGAGCATGGCAATCGATAGTGCGCTACGCCGGATAATCTGATACCCGCCGTCATAGGGATCTCCCACAGGGGCATAAACCGAGGAATGTCGCCCGAAGTCAATCTGCCTGTCACAAATAAAAGAGCCTACAGCGTTATGGGACATGTGGAGTAGGGTGGCCAAATCTTAAACATAGCCCGACTGCACCAGTGGAACCACCAGATTCGCAAAAGGGTGGGTATGAAGTAGAGCGCTGAACTCTTCAAATAAAGGACAGACTTCATGGAAACCGAAGCAAAAGACATGAAGGGAGGGATCTCAACACTGAATCGCAACTCGAAGCAAGCCTTCGTTCAAAAACATTCATCGGAAAGAGAAGAGGTCGTTCAGCCTGAAACACTCGAAATATTGCCTATCAATGCCCGAGAGAGAATCCATCCATGGGAAGAGGATTTCAAAGCTAATGGGGGCCATTATGGGAAGAAGTGAGGAAGAGAAAAGGATGTTTTGCTGAGTATTGAGGGAGAAAAGTGGTATAAATAGGAGAACAAAGCTGTCTACCTACCCGTGGCAGTCGATAAAGCTGGACGGCACTCAACGAAATGCCGCACAGCAGTCCATGAATGCCATTGCGGCATTCACTGAATGCCGTTGTGGCATTCACTGAGTGTCGTAAAGGCATAACCGAGTGCCGTTTGGAGTTTAATTTTGGTCAATATTTGTTTGTAATATTTTCAGCCCACCTACAAACAGAAAACTGAATATATAAGCGTGCGCATCATGTAGCACATACAAACAAGACCAAGCCATGGTCTCATACATCCATTTGTGCATTCATTCATTCATTCATTTTAAACAAATAAAGAGGACGGAAGCATTCAAGGTTAAAATAAAAGGACCAAGCTATGGTCACGCATACGGGGAGCAATAATAAAAACAAAAAAGACAAAAGCAGTCATAGAGAATGTAAAGGCAGTAAGTAAAAGGTGTACGGACACCTATCCTACCAGCAATCCTAGAGCTATCACCAAAATAAGTGTGTGTGTATATACAGTCATCCCAGTATAGGTGCGTCCTCACGAACGCTCAAAAATGTAAAATAAAAGATGGAAAAAAACGCTGTCACCCCTGGCCACTACCCTGAGCCTGACGTGTGATGCGTCGAAAAGGCTCCTCCTCTGACTATGTTCCGCTCGCTATGCCTCTGTCTCCACCTCCGCCGCCGCCAGTACCGCTCGCTCCACCTCCGCCTCTACCGCTACTGGTTCCTCTGTTACCACCTCTACCTCGTCCGGCGCTGCTGCTCCCGGGGAGCTCCTCCATAGTCTCCATCAAGATCTATCCCAAACTGCCAAAGTCGCTGCTCAAGCTCCCTCACCCGCAGAGTCAGTCTCCTGACCTCATCGTACTGAGAAAAAGGAAAGATGAATAACATAGTCTGTTTTAAAATAAAAGTGAAAAGTGTTAATAAAAGGGAGTCAGGTCGACTTACCCTGGCTCTCGCCGGAGCCTCGGCAGTCACCCGTGCCCCGTCAGCCTAAGCAAAAAATCAGTAAAAAAGGATTAGTGGAAGCAGAATAAGGATACAAGAATCAGAAATAAGATCCTATAAGCTTACCCTCCACTCCCAGCCTTAGATCCACTCTCTGAACCTATGAGCATAAAGCAGGCCCTCCTCCGCATAGTCCTGAGGGACATGATCGTACTGGAGCGTAATAACGGGAGCGCCCGCGGGATACCGGGGGACCTCAATCATGACCTGCTCGCCATAAGAAACGGTCCGGATACTCCAATCCCAAGGTGGCAAGGCTGGGGCCCGAGTCGCAGCAGAAACAGGCTACAAATAGAAGAAATGTGATCAATAATAAAATATTTGGAAACTCAAAAATAGAAGAAAGAGTGCAGAAACAAAGAGGACTCACCTGAGTCACTTCCATCAAAGGGAAGTTCCTCATTAACCTCGCAGGTCAGAAAGCTGCATATCCATCAGGAGAATCCACGAGCGTCTGAATCGAGACTCCCTTAAAAGTAGCTATAAGCTGGGAACTGTGGAGCGTATCCATGGCCCCCATGGAAGTAGGAGGGGGCTGTGGCACGAAATAATCAGGAGCCATCAGTGATTGCGTGGTCACTCTCTCGCCTAAGTACCACTCCCTAACCTCGGGGCCGTCCAATAGAATCCTCATCGGGTCGTACCCACCTGACCGCCATATCCCATCCGGAGCCTCAAGAAGCACGTCCCTCCAGGGTTGCCACTCCACGTGCTATACTCGCAGCACAATCGTCAGGAAGTTCCTGAACGAGCTAAAGTCGTGGGCCCCAGTCTTCTGCCCCACCCGGTTCTTCGTCCACTTCAGCCCCTGGGGCATGATGAGGGCGTCTGCTGGTCGCGTCCTAGGCAACATCATATGACGATACTCGTGGGACTAAATCTGCAAAACAAGAAAGAGAGGAGCATAAGGATCACATTCTTTTGAAAATTGATTAGAAAAAGAAATGAAATGAAAGAAAAGAGAAGTGTTGCATACCTCCCACACCCTCCAGAAACTGCCAGTGGAGGCCGGGTGATCCTCGGATATCTCTCCCATATGTCTATATAAGATGGCCAATCCAGCACCGGCCCAATCATACTGGTAGATCTGGTCCATGTGCTCCAAGGACCCCCACCAGCGTCACGAAGATCCGGTCTCCCTTGGTGCTCAATAGGGAGCACCCCAGCATGTACATCAAGAAGCCCCAAGCCATCTGCTCATCGGTAAAGCCCGACTGGCCTATGAAGGTGTCAAGGAACCACTTTGACGTAACCAAGGGCTCCTCCGAGACCGCTCCAAGTAGCTCCTGCACCCTGTCCCACTCGGTGACTACATCTAAATATCGTAGGAGCTCTCCTCCGAATGGGATCTCGGTGATCATGCTGAAGTCTAAGGGAGTCATCGTCATATCCTTGAAGTCGAAGTGAAAGGTGTTGGTGGTATTCCACCACCTCTCCTCCAGCGCATGGATCTGTCGCAGATCATTGGAGCACTTCGTCAAGAATTTGACGAAGTCCCCAAAACCTGCATCCCTGGTGAACCCCTGAACGGTCGCACTAAGCTCCCCGTACCACTCAAACCCGTGAGCGAGACTGCCATGCCCCTTTAGCACCTTGGGCTATAGCTGCAAGAGAAAGAATCATCATATTTGATGTCAGTAAATAAGAAAAAAATGAGAAGCAAAAATATGAAGAGAAAGATAAAAGAAAGAAAATATGTATATATGAAAAAAATAATCATAAATAAAAAATAATAATAATAATGAAACAATATCTACATTTTTTCGAGATAAAGGTTTTGAGAATGGCATGACCATGAGGAACGGGTGAATAAAAATAGTTCTTGAGAGAACTTCACGAGCGTGGATTTCACATTTACGAAAAGTTTGCAGAATAACAAAAAAATAAAATAAAAAGGGGGGAGGCAGTAATAAAGGATGAATGAATAACGAAAGTGTGTAGAATACTGGTTTATTATTCTTAAAGGGGTGTGCGAGGTTTTGATTGACATACATCGCAGTCAAAAGTCTGAGAAAAGTTAGCGAAGTCGAATGTGCAGATACAAGTGGGACACCCGAGCATTCATAAGCATAACATTCATTTTTTTGGTCCCTGCATTCGTAAAAGTTCATAAGAAATAGGATAAAATAATACAAAATGGAATGAGTATCGGTTAAAGGCATTCCAGACACTCGAAAGTACTGCAAGCATAGCATTTGCATTTGAAATGAGGCATTCAAAGTTCCATTGATTGCACGTTGCATACGGCGTAAGAATCATGAAAAGAGAAAAGTGAGCAGCACGTTTACCTCGCGCTTGAACGCGCGGGCAGATAAATGATCGTCTGGATCCCAGAGTAAGAGTGTGGCATCGGGGTTAGGCGTAGCTCGATACTTTGCCTTCTTCCTACTACCCGAGCCGCTAGCCATAATCTGTCAAAGAATAAAAAGGAATTTGTGGTTAGATTCATGAAAAATTCTAAAAAAACAACAAAAATAATGAGAATGATACAAGTTTTGATCGAGTAGAACTAACCTGTGAGTGCCGGAGATCAATACAAAAGAGAAGAGAGGATGGGAGAAAATTTCTCCAGAGAGGATTTGGTTTGGAAAGGTTTTGAGAGAATGAAATGAAATGAAATAACACTCTGCGTATAAGCTACTGCCTGCCAAACGCGGTACTTGATTTTCGTGTGCGACAGTTGGTGAACTGCCGTGCGGCACTCACTGAATGTCGTAGCCGCACTCCGTGAGTGCCGTATGGCAGTCAAGGACTACCGTAAATTCTAGCGTGTGCCGTGTTTGAGGCAGTTACCAGACCCTTCATTTTCTCCTAAAATTCAAATTGGGACCCAAAAATCGAATTCTAACCCCTAAATTTTGCCCTCATTGTGCTTTTGACCCCCGGAGAGGGTTCTTTGATTTCGTAAAGTTGAAATAAATTGGAGTATGTGGACTCCAAATTTTGAAAATTGAAATGATTTTGAGTCCGTGGGCTCCAAAATTCTGAAAATTAAAATGATTTAGAGTCTGTGGGCTCCAAATTTTTGAAAATTGAGATGATTTGGAGTCCGTGGGCTCCAAAATTTTGAAAATTGAAATAATTTTGAGTCCGTGGGCTCCAAAATTCTGAAAATTGAAATTATTTGGAGTCCGTTGACTCCAAAATTTTTAAAATTGCGATGAGTTGGAGTCCGTGGGCTCCAAAATTTTGAAAATTGAAATGATTTTGAGTCCGTGCGCTCCAAATTTTTGAAAATTGAAACGATTTTGAGTCCGTGAGCTCCAAATTTTGAAAATTGAAATGATTTTGAGTCCGTGGGCTTCAAAATTCGAAAATTGAAATGATTTTGAGTCCGTGGGCTCCAAAATTTTGAAAATTTAAATGATTTTGAGTCCATGGGCTCCAAAATTTTGAAAGTGATTTTGAGTCTTGAGTCATCCAAATGTGATTACCCCGTTTTTTAGGGTGGAACAAACTTGCACTCTCGGTTCTCGCAACAGATTTATGTTAATCCTTGTTCTGGGAATATAACGGATTTAAATTCTCGACCATCGCAATAGATTTGCGTTAATCTTTGTTCTGGGAATATAACGGATTTATATTCTCGACCCTCACAACAGATTAGCGTTAATCCTTGTTTTGGGAATATAACAGATTTATATTCTCGATCCTCGTAACAGATTTACGTTAATCCTTCGGAGTGTAACAGATTTGCACTCTCGGTTCTCGTAACATATTTGCGTTAACCCTCATTTTGGGAACATAACGGATTGATATTCTCGATTCTCGTAACAGATTTATGTTGATCCTTCAGATTGTAACAGATTGCATTCTCGGTTCTCGCAACAGATTTGTGTTAACCCTCGTCTTGGGAATATAACGGATTTATATTCTCGATCCTCATAACAGATTTACGTTGATCCATCGGAGTGTAACAGATTTGCATTCTCAGTTCTCGTAACAGATTTACGTTAACCCTCGTTTTGGGAATGTAACGGATTTATATTCTTGATCCTCGTAACAGATTTACGTTAATTCTTTAGAGTGTAACAGATTTACATTCTCGGTTCTCGTAACAGATTTGCATTAACCGTCATTTTGGGAATATAGCGGATTTATATTCTCGATCCTCGTAACAGATTTATGTTGATCCTTCAGAGTGTAACAGATTTGCATTTTTGGTTCTCGTAACAGATTTGCATTAACCCTTGTCTTGGGAATATAACGGATTTATATTCTCGATCCTCGTAACAGATTTACGTTGATCCTTTAGAGTGTATCAGATTTGCATTCTCGATTCTCGTAACAGATTTGCGTTAACCCTCATTTTGGGAATATAACGGATTTATATTCTTGATCCTCGTAACAGATTTACGTTGATCCTTCAGAGTGTAAGAGATTTGCATTCTCGGTTCTCGCAACAGATTTACATTAATCCTCATCTTGGGAATATAACAGATTTATATTCTCGATCCTCGTAACAGATTTACGTTGATCCTTCGGAGTGTAACATATTTGCATTCTCGGTTCTCGTAACAGATTTGCGTTAGCCCTGGTCTTGGGAATATAACAGATTTATATTCTCGATCCTCGTAACAAATTTACGAGTTTAACAGATTTGCATTCTCGGTTCTCACAATAGATTTGCGTTAACCCTCATCATGGGAATTTTGAAATGCATTTTCTAGACCCTTGCAAATGAATCTTTGCATCGGTCAACATTTGGTAAATCTTCTCTGCCTAAACGCATCATGAAATATGCGTCACATATAGAGAATAAATGACATAGAGTAAGCATGGCACTTGCTCGGTCGAGTTTATTTGAAAAATACCATTGCATGAGCATTTGCATCATGACAAGATGGGAGCACTCATCTATATGATTACTTGTGCTTGCATATGCCTGGCTCCTGCCCGAACTACGTCTTGGTCTGATTCCTGAGGGGATACGTAGGTAGCTCATCATGGAGCACGACCAATTGGAATTTTGTTGCGCGATGGCTTTCTTGTTACAACGCATTTTGTTTTTACCAGAACCCGACTGCTCGATCAAAGGCTTGTCTTCACATAGGCTTCAACGTTCACTTGTGGTTTGTGTTGCTCCACTAGCTCCGTCGAAGAGGGGTAAACTGTAGACACCCTAATTTTGACCAAACGTCGAGCTAAGGGGAGTGATACCTCCAAGACCCGATGATGACAACGTCCGGCCAATCTAGGACTTCCAAAGATGATTCAAACTCTTCGAAAGACTCTCTAAACTAAACAAAAAGCAAAGAGAAAGAAAGAGGAAAATAGAGGCAAAACGGCACTTGGGCAAATATGCGGCATTCACAGGTTGCCGCTGCGACACTCCCTAACCATCCGACCAGCATTCGGGGAGAGCCGCAACGGCATCCACTAACTGCCGCTAAAATGCTTCAAGAGCCACTAAATTTAAAAATCCTGAAAAGACGGCAGTCCATGGAGTTGTCCGCGGCATTCTATGAGTGTCGTTCTGGCATTCAGCGAGTGCCGATTCCATCTCCATTGAGTGCCGCATTTTTGTAGCAGCCAGCTGTAATACAGCACATTTTGTACTACCAAAGGACAGTCTGAATTAGGGTTTTCTGCTCTGAAATGACTGAAATACTCCTTCAAATTTGTCTATAAATAGAGGATGAATATCATCTTGCATGAGGTTGGAATTTTCTTTGAATCTAGAGGTTGTATTAGTTCTCCAAGTTTTAAAACTTTCAAAATTTCTTCTCTAAACACAACTAGAAGCTAGTTTTAGAAGAGTTGAAGAGGGTGGAAAGCTTGATTATTCTTTGGAAGTTCTTCAAAATCAAAAACTTGAGGATATTTTGGAGGTAAAACTTTGAATTAATTAGTCTTTCTAATCACAAATATACTTAGAGTCTTTGAAATTTTCTTTTCCTCTCCCTTTTAGTCTTTGAGATTCATGAAACCCTCAATGTCGTACTTGAATCCTTAGACTTGAAATCCTTTAATTCCTTTGTAAGCTCATGATTTACAAGGAAGTTGAAGTTGATATTAGTACACTTGATTAATAAATCTACCTATCTCCATGGTTTAGGTTTGTTATGTTTAGGTCTCATGAAATTTTTCCATATTTCTTTGAGACCTTCACGATATGAATGTAGTTAGTCTCCCATGACCATCAAATGGTAGGAGAGGTGGTGTGGTTCAAGCCAAGTTCCATGGCTCAAATTAGTTAATAAAGTTGTATTTGAATAAATGATGCAGTGAGTTCACAATCTATTTTTGATCATAGATTTTTAGTTGAACATCGAACCGTTGGAACTGAATGAAACCAACGGGAAAGTGTTTATAACTCAAATTTCTACCAATGCAATTTTTGTTTTAAGGTAGTTTGGTGTTGGGAGTGGTTTGGTCAAGGGTTTTGTGGAACAACAATAATCTGTCCAGAGTTTTAGAACAATAACACTCTCTTGAAATAAGCAAATCAGAACCTTAATCAAGCACTCTTGACCCAAAATAAATTTTTCTAATAAGTATAATGTGTTAGGAAGCTACCCTAAAAAGACCAAATCATTTCTGATTTGTTTACTATTTTTAGAAAATCATACAAAAACTCTGGACAGGGAGTTGTATGTCTCTGAGTGATGTCTAGTATTTGTCCAATTTCGGGAGATCTAACCGTTCAAAGCTCGATTTTCTTTTTGGGTTAGAAACTAGACACACAGAGGCATCTTGTGTCCAATTATCATAAAGATCAAACCACGGGAAGTATCTTTTTTATTTCTTTGAATTTCTGATCTGCTCTCAGCAATTTTCAAAATTCTGTCACAACTTTGATATATCTTGCAAACAATTGTCTAAATGATCTCTCCATGACCTAGGACTTAAACCATGTGTTAATAATGATTAGTTAAGCTAAAATACAGAGGCTAAATGATCCAAACCAAGGAATAATACAATAACTTATTCTTGTTCATGTAATCATGCACATTCATCCATATAGATCGGTATTAGAATTCATAATTGCGTCATTTCTTTTACATGATAGAATTAAGCTAGACATTTAGGAATAATTATCCGATATTATACATTCTTCCTAAAGTATGTGGACTAACCCTTGTTTTGCAGCGCACTTGAGGTACAACTTCTCACCCTTTCTCTAGTTTACTTAAATCCTTGATTTTTTTTATTGATTTTATGACCTCATGCGCGACACGTTAGAATTAGGATCTTGCCTTATGTAAATACGTGTGATAAGAGACCTTTTCTTAAGTTTTACTTTCTATTCGCATGCATTGCACATTTAATATTCGTGGCATGGATCCCGGGTAAGTTCCATAGTTCCCTATCTGCATATCATATCGCTTGCTACTTAAATTACGTGGTTTTTGAATGATATTTTATCACTTACAATCTTAAACCCTTTAGACATGCTTTTGTAATGTATATTTATACATATGTATTAGTTGAGGACATGCTTAGATTATTAATTCGATTAAAAGGATGTTAAGTAGAGGCCTATCGCGAGATAGGATGAGAGGGGGTGTTTTAGTCCGACGGGCTCCTTCCCCCCCTCTCATTCCATAATCCCCGGACCTAGAAAACCTCTAGTTTCTTAAAAGATCAGTTTGCTTTAAAATGTTTTCTTAATTTTCCTTTTAAAACTTAAGTGGCGACTCATCGTTTTTGAATTTGAATTTAAAAAAGGTTTTTAAACACAAGTCGTGGGTAGGGAAAATTGCGATATCCACACTTTGGACCTGATTCCCTCTCGGGGATAAGTAGTTGAACCTCCCAAGGTTCTCGGTCCATAACCATCCCTAAAACTATAAGCATTACCCTTTTGTGCCTTTGGTTTCCTTCCTTCAGACTAGGGGCAAACTTACATTTGCTTGGAGCCACATATATATCGCCAAACTAGGGGCAAACTTCATTTGCTGAACACCTAATTTAATCCCAAAAGCAATGCCTCCAAGTTCTATTCAAACTAGGGGCAAACTTCGTTTGCCAAAATCTCTCTATGTCAGAGGCAAGTTCTCAAGTAATCAAGTTTATTTTGAAAGGATTAAAATAGAGTACCTTTCATTCTATAAGCTAAAGCACTAATTTGAAGCACATTCTAGATGGGCAAATAATTCGCTAAATTGAATAGGAAAAGTTTTCAAAGTTTAGATTTATCAGCAAAAGCACTACCATTTGTAAGATAATGAATAAATGAAAGGTAAGATGATACATTATTCACGATGAAAGCACATTCACTCAGAATGAATGTAGAGTTTGAGTCAGTCATCTTGAGTAACTGGCTTTATCAGGTCTATCCTCCTTTGATGAGTCAATAAATGGTCTCAAATGAGTGGGTTTAAGATGATGAATAAAGATTTGAAAAGACTTCATGAGCATCCCAAGAGCAATACGAGCAGAGGTTTCGAACACTATCACAGCATAAAGTGGCAATATAAGAAGAGTCCAAGACTAGGGGCAAAGGTGACTTCCCTCTTTTGACAGAATCGATGTGTTTCTTCCAAAGGTCCGCAAATACAGAAAATCATTATTTCTACCAGCTCTCTTCAAATTCTTTGAGTCTCGTTTAGAAAATAGGTTGATTTGAGTCTGATTGACTCCCGATTTAAGAAATTGAATTGAATTGAATTGATTTGAGCCTGATTGACTCTCGTTCTTTGGAATTAAATTGAAATAAGTCCTTGCGAAGATGTTGATCTTCGTTCTTGCAACATAAGTCCCCTAAAAGGCTGTTGATTGTCGCTTTCGCAACATAAGTCCTTGAAAGGCTGTCGAATATCGTTCTTGCAACATAAGTCCTTGAAAGGCTGTTGACCATCGTTCTTGCAATGTAAGTCCTTGAGTAGCTTTTGACCATCATTTTTGCAATGCAATGAGTGGCTATTGACCAATGTTTTCTCTTTCTAAGCATTAGTCCTCAATGACAACTTCCCAACCTTGCATTAGTCCTCAATAGCAACATCATCGGTGTTAGTCCTCAACGGCAACATTGCATTATCCTCAATGACGGCATTATTAGTGTTAGTCCTCAATGGCAACCTTGCATTAGTCCTCAATGGCAGGATTATCGGTGTTTGTCCTCAATGGCAACCTTGCATTAGTCCTCAATGGCAGCTATATCGGTGTTAGTGCTCAATGGCAACCTTGCATTAGTCCTCAATGGTGGCATTATCGGTGTTAGTCCTCAATGGCAACCTTGCATTAGTCCTCAATGGCAGCAATATCGGTGTTAGTCCTCAATGGCAACCTTGTAATAGTCCTCAATGCCGGCATTATCGGTGTTAGTCCTCAATGGCAGCATCATTGGTGTTAGTCCTCAATAGCAACCTTGCATTAGTCCTCAATGGCAGTATCATCGGTGTTAGTCCTCAATGGAAACCTTGCATTAGTCCTCAATGGCAGCATCATCGGTGTTAATCCTCAATGGTAACCTTGCATTAGTTCTCAATGGAAGGATTATCTGTGTTAGTCCTCAATGGCAACCTTGCATTAGTCCTCAATGGCAGCATCATCGATGTTAGTCCTCAATGGCAACCTTACATCAGCATCATTTGTGTTAGTCCTCAATGGCATCTACATTAGTCCTCAATGACAGCATCATCTGCATTAGTCCTCAATGGCAGCATCATCTGTGTTAGTCCTCTAAGGCAATTCCTGTTTGTCCTCAATGGCAATCCCCGTTAGTCATCAATGGCAATCTTTGTTAGGCCTCAATGGGAACCCTCATTAGTCCTCAATGGCAATTTCTGTTAGTCCTCAAAGGCAATCCCTGTTAGTCCTCAATGGAGATCTCTGTTAGGCCTGAATGGCAATCCTCGTTAGTCCTCAATGACAATCTCTGATAGTCCTCAATGGCAACTTCTCTACAAAGGAATTAGTCCTCAATGGCAGCTTCTTTACATAAGCATTAGTCCTCAATGGAAGCATCATTCGTGTTAGTTATCTATGGCATTTAATACTAGTCCTCAATGGCAATCTTTTTGAACTTGCGTTAGTCCTCGATGGCAGCATCTTTTTGGTCAATTTTAGTCCTCGATGGAAATCTTTGCTGAAGTCCTCTAGATTGAGGCAAATCCCAGTTGAAGTCCTCTAGGTTAAGGCAAATCCCTATTGAAGTCGTCTAAATTAAGGCAAATATGTTGAAGTCCTCTAGATTGTGGTAAATCCTTATTGAAGTCATCTAGGTTAAGGCAATTCATATCGGTGTAAGGCATAGAATGCATTCATATCACCAGAAAGAGCATGATCTTAGATATTCGTGTTAGGAAACTGTGTTCCCAGAATCCATTGACAGCGCGTATAAGTTGGTACTGCAAAAAAAATTACGTGAAAACTACGATAACCCTACAAGGGCGGAACTAGGGTTACCTTAATCTGCTAAAACGGATTGCTGTAGTAGATGAATCGAGAACACGGGCTCGATAACAGCTCACGATCTTCTACCGTATTCCTTTGCTGCTAGAATATCGAACTGAGTGTGGGCTCTTTCAAAATCCTTTCTGTTTTCTGCTCTCCCTCTTTTACGCTCTCTTTTCTATTCTGAGTTATAATTCTCTATATAGAAAAATGCTAACTGAGGAGAGAGCCAAAGCAGCATATATATAGGCTACGATAGGGACCATAAGAAGTCAATAAGGAATAGGCTTCCTTATGGAATTAGGAAACCCTAATTCGAACTGAATCAGATTCCTATTTCCATCATTTATAATTCATACCACTAAAGAATTATAATTGCACTCCTACCCTTATCTCAAAAATATATTTCGAGCTCCATGTTATTAAATGCTTATTATCTCCCCATGTTAAGATTACAGATATCCATTAATATAATTACTGACAATCATATTTAATTAATTTCTTAAAATTCCTTGAGATCCTCTGCTAAACTTATCTGATATGTCGGATACAAAATCCACCTGCAGGGTTTGACATAATCAAAACTTATAAGCTTTCTCAAGGGGATATCATCAATCCCAAAATTGAGACATGGATTCCATCATTAATTAATATCCACCACACAATTAATATTGCCACCCAATCCAATGAGATATTGACCCATTTAAGGATCTCACCCTTTTAGGGATCAAAGTGTAAATAACAAATGTACGTGTCTACAAATTAACTTAGGATTTAGAGCATAAGCACTCATAATAGCCATGAGGTATTAATTATCTTATAAGTCAGTATAAAGATAATTACCCCAAGTCAGTCCCGTTTAATACACAAAGTGTACCAATATAGTGAGTTGAAACTATACCGTTTTCCGTAGTCAAGACAAACCTACTACAACACCATGCTGCAGTCCTACCGATGGTGTGTCCAATCCCATCTAAGACTGTAAACCAAAATCTTACATTCTATAATATCTGATGGCCTGATCTTCCGTGTATAAGCCGAACTCTACACACCAAACCACCTACTATATAGAATGAGAGACACACATGCATAATATTAAATAAATAATATAATACAAACATTGTCCACACAGATTCTCATAAAAAATGGATTAACTGATTTTATTAAATGAATAATAAATCAACTACATAAAGCATGGCTTTTAGTATATATCCCTAACAATTCGCATCTACATAGAATGAAGCATAAAATTGTATTGACAGTCGTTATTCCATGAGCATGTTCATCACGATAGGATAGGTGCATTCATCCATGTGATTGTTTGTATTCAGGTTTTGCCCCTCACCCGCACTACGTCTTGGTCTGATTCCCGATGGGATACGTAGGCAGCTCACCATCGAGCACGACCAGCACCAACCTTCTCTGCGAATGTTTTTGCAATGCATTTTATTTTTTACCTAAGTTCAATAGCCCGGTCAAAGGCTTGTCTTCACACAGGCTTCGACATTCACTTGTGATACGCGTTGCTACACAAGCTCTGCTGAAGAGGAGCAAACTGTAGACAACCCAATTTTGACCGAACTATTAAACTTAGTGGGATTTACTTCTGTTGATCAATGATGAATATGTCTCGTCGGAATCAAGACTCTTACAAGCAATCTGATTCTCTTCCAAGAAGAATCTCGGTCCAAAATTGCCCTTTTTAGCAAAAAAAGACCAAAATTCTCATTTACCTGTCACCTTGTAGACCATGAGTTTTGAACACGTATAGAAATACGGCATTGTTCTCGAAGCATCTTAAAACCATTTTCAAAAGTAGAGAAATGCAGTATGAACCCGAAAAGGTCATCAAAAGTCAACAGTTGACCAAGTGAAAAGTCAACGGGTCAAAAGGGAGTCAATCGTAAAATTTTTGAATTTTAAGATGAAAAGTCCCGGTAATTGTTCATTGGGTCTCCCTTTTGCTAGAAATGATTTTTAAGAATTTTTAAATGAAAGGGAACATTGAGAAATTGAAAGATCTTTAAAAGAATTGTGCGGGATATTAGAAATTTGCCTTCGGAGGGAGAGTTGATTTTTTTTCCTTAAGTATTTTGATTTTTTAGATATTTTTATTGAACCCAAATGGGGGGTATTTCTATGAAATGAAATTAAGGTGCTGAATTGCTGTGAATAGTATTGAACAGTTGTGCACTCAGCAAGTGAATGCTGGGCTGTGCACTCAGAATGCCCAAACGACAGTAAGTGAATGCCGCTGCAGCACTCAGCAAGTGCCGCGCGGCACTCAGAAAGTGCCATTTCATCTTCATTGAGTGTCGGCCTGGGCTAATTTGCACTTTTAAGTCAAAATTCTTTTTCAATCTTTGATCAAATGAATCCACCAAATGATGCCTTTTTTTTGTACGTGTTTACTACTCCTAGGTCATGAAAACCATACTCCCACCATCCCTAATTGACCTATCTACCCTTATCTTAGCCCCTACGATAATGAAAGTCTATAAAAATCCCATTCTCTCTCATTTTGAGAGGTTGGAGACTTGAATCTTGAGAGAGAGACTTGAACCTTCAAGATAAGACTTGAATCTTAGAAAGAGAGGCTGAATTTTGAAGATGAAGTTTGTTCTTAGAGAAATATAGAGAGAGAAACCCAAAAACCCAATACAAATCCTACCCAATACACCCAATTCCTCAAATCTCCATCCAAGAACCTAGAAGCTTCAAGGAAGAAGAAAAAGAAGAGTATTGCTTGTAAGGCTTGGATCTCTCCAAATCAATCAAATCCTGAGAAGATCTAGAGGTTAAATCCTTATTCCTATACTTGTTCTACATAATTCAATCACAAATTCATAGATCTAGGATTTTTACACATTTTCAAAACATCTCTTCCTACCTCATTTCATCACACACCACTTAGAATTTGTGATTGAATCTCATATTATTTCATTAATTTGGATCTAGTTGGCGCCTTGGGTTTAAAATATGTTTGGTTTTGAAGAATTTGTGTTCCAATTTCTCTGAGTAAACTTTGATTCTTCATTTCTATTTTCCTCTTAAGATTCATGAGATTTTATATATCTTACTGAGTCTCTTTGAGTTTGATTCTTTAGTTTCCTGTGATCCTATGAACCATATGGTGATTAAAGTGAATCATAGCCATATCTACACATAGTTGGTTGAGTTCAAGTCTTAGCTCATGATTTGGATCTCCCTACTAGGGATCTTATGGAATCCATACTATATTCCATAGAGATTTGAGTAGATTTGGGTCTTATTTAGTCTCCAAGGACCATTAATTTGTAAGGAGAATGGCATGCCATAGCTTAAATTTCCTCAAGGATCATATGTTTGAGAGAGGATTTAGATGTAAGTTTTCATAGTTTGTTTGTTGCAATCTAGGGAACTTGAATATTCAAAGGTCCATAAGATTGAATAAAGCCTTAGGATTCTCTTGCTAGATCTTCAAATATGAGATCTATGATAGAGATCCATTAAGGTTAAATCTATGGATCTCTTTATATTTCATCACTTACTCCAATAATCATAATCATACTTGATCCTAGTTCTCTCTAGAATCATGGATCGAGTTTGATTCAAAATATGAACACTAATCTAACAATGGTGCAGTGAATCCTTAAGTCCACTGTGATCAAAGATTTCTCATTAAATCATGGTCCATTGGAATGGGATGAGACCAATTAGAGGATATTCATGACTCATTTAAGTACCTCTGTGATTTTTTTCTTGAAGAAATTCCATGTTTAAAATGGTTTGACCTTATGGTTTCAAAGCAAGCTACTCTCTGTCCAAAATTTCAGAACAGTAAGTCCGTTTTAAAATGAGTAAACCAGAGCCTTAATCAATTTTTCTTGACCTCCAATAAATGTTTTTAAGTAGTCCAATGTGTTAGGAATATACCCTAAAAAGAACAAAGTGTTTCTCATTTTGTTACTATTTTTAGAAAATCATACAAAAACTCTGGATAGAGAGTTGCAGATTCTTGAGTAATGTCTAGTGTTTTCTTTATTCCTAGAGATCTAACTGTTGGATCTTTAATTTTCTTTTTGGGTTAGAAGCTAGACGCACATAGGCTTAGCAAACTCGAAAATCATTAAGATCCAACCATTGGAAGTATTTTATTTATATTCTTGAAGTCTGGTCTGCTCTCTTTAATTCATGTGAAACTGTCACTGTTTTTGTCTAATCTTATTGATTTTAACTTAAATGGTCTTCTAATGCCTTGGGACCCAAATCATGTTTTGAATAATGATAATTAAGTTTAATCCAGAGGCTAAGTGATCCAAGTTAGTGAATAATTTATAGCTTGTCCTTGTACATATCCATGCATTCATCCATGTATATTTTTACTTGTAGTTAGGATCTATCTCTAGGTTGTTTTGTCCCGAATTGAACCTAGTTGTGAGTTCCTTATAATCATGTTGGGATTATACTAATTCTATATGGACATCGCATTGGCTCCTAGTTGAGACTTGCATATCTATAGAGGTGATACCTTTTTAACTAATTATAAGGAATCTATAAATAGGTCAATTCTTTCCATGCTTGATATATTTAAGCCAGAAGCTTAGGGTTGATTATTTGATATCTTTTATCAAGGCATGTGTACTAATCTTTGTTTTGTAGCGCATTTGAGGTACAATTTCTCAATCCCTTCTCTAGTTTGATTTACTTCTTTGATTTTAATTGATTTTTGACTCCATGCACGACATCTTAGCTTAGGTCTTGCCTTATGTGTATATGTGATTAGAGACGTTTTCTTAGGATTTCTATTCTTGCATGCATTACACGTTTCTATTTCGCGGCGGGACCCCGGGTAAGTTCTCTAGTTCCCTATTACATATCATATTGTTTGCTAATTGAATTACATGATTTTGGATGCTATTTTATCGTTAGCAATCTTACACCCTTTTTGACATGCTTTTGTAATGTATATATACATATGTATTAGTTGAGGGCATGCCTTAGATTAACAATTCGATTAAAAAGGATATTGAATAGAGGCCTATCACGAGATAGGATGAAAGGGGGTGTTTTAGTCCTCCGGGCTACTTCCCCTTTCATTCCATAATCCCCGGACCCAGTTTATCTTTGGTTTCGCAAAAGATCAGTTTGCTTTTAAAATGGTTTCTTAATTTTCCTTTAAAAAATTAAGTGGCGATTCTTTTTATTTGAAATTTGAAAGAAATTGGTTTAAAAATTAAATGTGTGCCTAAATGCCGGTATCCACATTCCTAACGCTAGAACAATTCCAACAGTCCTAACGCCAGAACAAATTATTGCGCTTTGCTGCGCTCACTCATCTCAACGAAGGATAGTGTCATACACAACAACAAATCGACGACCTGGTGGCCATATAGCAGACAGTCCCACCTAGTCAAGAAGAAGTCTCATTCACTGGCCTAACTTACTATGCAAACATTGAACTAAGCAAAGTACAGACCTTGATCAGAGACCTAGAAAGGGGGCTCGGCAATCCTGACCCAACCTCTAGTTTACAATAGTCAGGGTACAATAATCCCGACCGATCTCCAATAGTCATGGTCCGATAATCCCAACCTGACCTCCAGTTCACAACAGTCAGGGGCACAGTGATCCTGACATGACCTCCTGTCTCTAATGGTCAGAGTCAAGCAATCCTGACCCGACCTGCAGCCTCCAATGGTCAGGGTCAAGCAATCCCGACCAGACCTCCAGTTCATAGTAGTCAAAGGCTCGGTGATCCTGATCCGACCTCCTATCTTCAATAGTCAAAGTCAGGCAATCCCGACCCGACATCCAGCTTCTAACGGTCAAGGTCAGGTAATCTCGACCCGACCTCCAGTTTTCAATGGTCAGGGGCTCGGTGATCCCGACGCGACCCCCAGTCTTCAACGGTCAGGGTCAGGCAATCCTAACCCGATCTCCAGCTTCCAGTGGTCAGGCTCCACCAATCCTGACCTGACTCGACCTCCAGGTTTTAGCAGTCAGGTTTCGGCAATCCCGACCCGACCTCCAGTGGTTAGGAGCCGGTAATCTCGACTTGACCTCTAGTTTACAGTAGCCAGGGGATCAGTGATCCTGACCTAGCCTCCTGTCTCCAACAATTAGAGTCAGGCAATCCCGACCCGATCACCAGCCACCAACAGTCAAGGTCAAGCTATCTGGACCTGACCTCCAGATCACAGCAATCATGGGTTCCGTGATCCCGACCCGACCTCCTATTTCTGACGGTCAGAGTCAGGAAATCCCGACCCGACCTCCAGCTTCCAATGGTCAGGGTTAGGTAATCCCGACTTGACCTCGAATTTTTCAGTGGTTAGGGGCTCGGTGATCCTGACGCAACCCCTAATCTTTAACGGTCAGGGTCAGGCATTCCCGACCCGACCTCCATCTTCCAGTGGTCAAGGTCAGGCAATCAAGACCCAACTTCTAGTTTATAGTAGTCAGGGGCTCGGTGATCCCAACCCGACCTCCTATCTCCAACAGTCTAGGTGAGCCCAACTGCAATGCTTTTTTTCATCTAGTATAGAACAAGACTGCATGAAATATGTCAAAGAGCTCCAACAAAAACTCGGATTGCCTAGCTAATTCACAGAGCACAATCAAAGTCCTTGGTCACTCTAGGGTGCCAAAAAGACCACCACGTGTGAAAGTCCTCGGTCAACCCGAGGCAGAACTCCACTGAGGCCCAAACCGAAGATAGAGACCCACGATAGAGGAGTAAAAGAAATTCCTAAAATCCATACATTTTTGGTCTTTAATCAGGCCCAAATCCACAATAGAGGAGATTAAAACCTCGTAGGTTGGACCACGATAAAGGAGTAAAAGAAATCCCTAAAATCCAGACATTTTGGGTCTCCAGTTAGGCCTAAACTGACGATAGAGGAGACTAAAGCCTCTTAGGTAGGCCCACGATAGAGGAGTAAAAAAGGACCCTAAAGCAATACGCTTTAGGTCGGCTCTACCAACATTGTCAAATTCTTCTATTAGAAGCCTTAATGAAGGCATATTGGGCAGAAGATAACAATCATGAGAGCTAACATAAAAAATTACCCTAAAGCAACACGGTTTTGGTCGGCTCTACCAACATGGTCAAATTCTTCTACCAACAACCTTGATGAAGGCTTAATGAGCAAAAGATAACCATCCTTGGAGCTAATATAAACAAAAGACTCCAAATTAGACTGAGTCTCAAATCTTAGCAAATTTCCGAGCAATCAAAAGACTCCGAATTAGGCTGAGTCTTAACTCATAACCAATTCCTGAGAAGTTCCAAGGCAACTTCTGCGAGCAATCACAGTATTACTGATCTTGTCGCGTTATTGATACAAGGGTGACTCACCAAGATCTACAAACTTTAAATCATAAGGTGCATCACTCCTCGAGAAAATCCAACTTTGCAAACATCAGACAGTGGTAAGAGGAATCAACAGATTTCCAAACTTCACTTGATATAGCATCATGCCAACCTTAGAAATGGGGGGCTACTGATACGCCCAAAATTGTCTAGTAATTCAGTGCTCCAGGCCCGACCTCTAGACCTCCAGATGTGACCTCCAGTACTCCTGGTCCGACCTCTAGTATTCCAGGTCCGACCCCAACCGACTGACCTCCAGTCCAGGGCCCCGGGTCTGACCCCAACCTATGGGTCGGAATACGCAGTCCAATTACAATACAGTTCAAGTCCAGCTCAGCTAGCTCAGTGGCGTGTCCCAAACTGCTCGGACTCCAGCAGTTTCCTAAGTCAACTAGGAAACCTTCCAGATACACATAAACAGTTTCCTTATCAGATTAGGAAACATTGCGGATATGTAGTTATAATTATAGGTTGTCAGTCAGTTGCCTAATCAGACTCAAACACCTTGTAAGGGAGGATTCTTCCTTCTATAAAAGGGTCCTTCCATCGCTCTAAGAGGGGACCCCGAACCTGAGTTCAATAGAACGAATGATCTTATATTGTCAAGTCTCTCCCAAGAAACCTTATAATAACGTCCCTGCATGGCCTACCCTTGGTAGCTCTAGTCACCATTGTTGGATCACCAAGGTCCCTGCAGGAGTTTCTTATACTTAGTGGAAGTGTTCTGACACACACGTGGACGTAGGTTCCTTCATTAACAGGATCAAACCACATACAAACACGTCGCCTATATTTCTCTCTCCCTCTCTTCTATGCTTTTTTTTTTTTGAATGATTCTTCTATGCTTTTAATATGCTCTTAAACTCTAAATCCGACAAGTACCAAAAATTGCATCATTACTTAATATTACTCTTATTGATTAATCTTTTTGGGTTAATTACATTTTACCCCTGTGGTTAGACCTAGTTTCACTTTATCCTGTGTTCTTCAAAAGTGGATACTTAACCCTCCTGTGATTTCGCACTAAAGTGAAATTGTTAAAGATTTTTTTCTCTCAAACCTGATTAAAATTTTAAAATTGGCCAAATATTAACACTTAAAATTATTATGTGGTTAACTTTAGGATTAATTCCCTATATGAAGATAATGCTGCCATATAACCCACCTATGTGTACCTAATTTTTAATACTTAACCCCTTTGTGAGGCTAATTTTTGGATTAACTGCCTATGAGGGATTAATTTTGACACTTAAACTCTCTCAAGTGAGACTAATTTTAATACTTAATTTCCATGTAAAGCTATTTTGAGAGAAATCTTAGTAGTTTCAATTTCGTCCAAAACTACAAGGGTTTAAGTGTTTACTTTTGAACTATAGAGGGTAAAGTGAAACTGAACTTAACCACAAAGAGGTAAAATATAATTGACTTATCTTTTTTTTACCATATACACATGATGAACTATACACATGAGTTTGGCTTTGCCCTAGAGCCGACCCATGTTTGCCCCGACCCATGTTTGCCAAAAAAAACAATAAAAAAAGGGATAACTAATTAATCATAGTACTGTAGACCACTATTTTATTCCATTTTTTCTAATCACAGTCATATGGGCCACAATTTTATTCTTTTTTTTTTTTTTTTTTGGCTGAAAAACCACAATTTTATTCAAGCATGGCCTTAGCCTGCTATGGACCACACTAATACTGACCGTGATACGAAAACAATTACTATGTTGTATGTACAGTTGTACACCCAACTCACGTGGGTGTCCCAAAGAATTCTCCAATGTCAAAAGGAACTGACGTTTACGAGTATCACATTTCAGAGACGTATGTATTTAGTAAATCGTAAGAGCAAGTTTATCACGTATGTGTGGTTGTCAGTATTTCTCTCCTTTCACGTTTACCATGCACAAACATTAATGAACAAATTATTATTATTATTTTTTTTTGTTTGATATGGAATGAACAAATCTTTAGTACCTTACTCTTGAGACCACTGTTGTTTTGCTGGATTAATAGGGGTGTTTGTTGTCGTTTTTTTTTTTTTAGTTAATAAGCTAACTTTTTTTAGTTTATTACTTATTATAAGTTTAAATTGTACCAAAGAGGGTTTAACTTTTAACTTATTTTAAGTAGAAAATAACTTAAAAGTGGAAAATAAACTAACCTATCAAAAGTTAAATTTAAAATGTTTTTAAGATTGTAACTTCTCAGCGAATTTTAAACTAGATATTCTAGTGTTTGGATATGTTCAAATGTGATAAACTAATTATTCATTTGAACTACAGTCCCTCAATCATATGAACCACGTTTATTTCGCAGGATTGGCGGCATGATTGGACTATAAGAATCTATTGCAATGAGTAGTCCAAGTACAAGACTAAAAAGTTGGCTATGAATAATACATTTTAACTAAACAATCCTTTATTTGGACCGCTATTTCATTCCACGATCAGTTGTGTGGTGTTATCAATCAAAAATAATGGCCACCGATAACGAAGTGGGTACAGGGAATCAAAGTCTGCTTTAATCCGGTCTATGAAGTATGAACCACAAATCGTAAAGGGGATAGGTGATCTGCGAGAGCTAGCTCCGATACCCTCGCTTGTGTGGAGTAAATATTGAATGAAATGGGGATACCATTTCATCAATTGTGCCCTCTCATATATTTTGAAACTACACTGATGTTGAAAGATATATAATTCCGATGAAAATAGAAGGCCAGATGAATAAATAAAAAAAATTTCAGTTAGTTATACCACATCACTAAGTACAACCGTTACATTGAATATTTAGCCGCTTGAGTGGGCAGACCTTGTGGAAAGGATTCAACTCATAACGAACAAATGTTGCCATCAAGGGCACCATATGTGATAGTCCTATGTTCTATCTTCAAACCAATGAGGGTGCATTTTGTGAGTCTCGAATTGTAGGTTTCTCACAAATGATCCGCTCTCATTATTTCATTAACTACAAAATATTACATAAAATTACTACATGGTATCTTTAAAATGCCTAAAAATTTATTGAGATTTATGGCAATATTCATCAATCACCCCTCGTAACGAGAAATTATTATATGTGACCGTCACATTTTATAATGTCCACTGTAATCTTTTTATTTATTTTATCCCATGTAGGATCCCAGAAGAGAGATCACGAGATTATTTCTCCCTCACCTCATCACCTTATAAAGTCGGTAGACTCAGTACTGCACTCTCTCTCTCTCTCTCTAGATCTCATTATTTATTTGAACACTTTCCACCGTCCAACCATAAGAAAGGAGAGAGAAGCAACAAGAACGAAGTGGAAAGAGAAAAAACATGTCTTCACACACTGCTTCAGATTCCTTTGTTCCTCTCCTAGAGTCAGAACCAAAGGAGGTTGTGGTGTTGAAGAAGTTTTTGGACATGAATGAGATAAAGAACCAACTCTTGTTTTCCATACCCATGATCTGTACAAGCCTTTCTTTCGGTGTTATTCCTTTGGTATCTGTCATGTTCGCCGGTCATATTGGAGAGCTTGAGCTAGCCGGCTCAAACCTCGGCAACACTTGGGCTACTGTCACTGGCTTCACTTTCTTGGTTCTCTCTCTCTCTCTCTCTCTCTCTCTCTCTCTCTCATCCAAAAATGTATGTATATGGATAAATATGAATTGGATAATGCTATGTCTCCCAAAATTTGTATACTAAATAGTTGCCAAACAAATGTGCTAATTAGTCCATTTGGTTTTGATTGGAGGATCTTAAAATATTGTTGAAGGCAATATGACTATCACGTGTATTTGAAAACCATTTAAGACACAAAATTTGAGAAGTATAGCATTACTCAAATTTGAAATGAAAGAAACTCTTTTTCATTACTAAATCAATGTCACCTAATTGTCATTATATTTTTAGGCAAATATCACCTACCTCTATTGAGGTTTAGCCTTAATACACTTATCTTGCTTCACGTTTCAGGAGTCTAATTTACCTTCTTTATTTTTTTAATTTTAGTATCAATTCCATTAAATTTTCTAACAATTTATTAAAAGGAGGGGGGAATCTGATATTAAAATTCAAAATAAGATAGGTAAATGAGATTTTTGAAACGTGAGGAAAGATATGTATATTAAGGCAAAACTTTAAGGGAGGTAGGTGATATTTACCGTTTTTTTCCTAATAATTTGCTCATTATTTTATGGGCAAGAGGGAGCAGCTGTTCCACCTCAACTTATCAAAATCACTTTTTTATTTTATAAACTTCACACATTAGTTATTTTTGCCCTTGAATTGCCCCCTCTCAACTTTTCAAAATAACGTTTTTAATTACCTTATATATTCCATGCGTTAGTCATTTTTGCCCCTTTGCCCCTTAATTGCCGTTCCAACTTTTCAAAATAATTCTTTTACCATATATATTTGATACTTTATTTTTTTTGCCCCTTAATTGCCACCACTCAACTTTCCAAAATAATTATTTATCTTATGTATTTCATATTTTATTCATTTTTTCCCCTTATTCCCTCAACTTTTCCAAAAAAAATTGCTTTTAAGCTAAAAAAAATTGGGGGCAAAATAAGCTTTTAACCCCGAACAAAACTCTTGAGTCCGCCCCTGATTAAAGGATTGAAATAGCTATAATATAGGATGTGACTAAGCAGTGTATCATTCCCTCGATCTGCCTTAAGCTTAACCTTGTCCTAAAGGTTGAAATTCAGGAATCGAACTTGCGTAGAATAGGCATCTTTCCATGTGGCATCTTCTGTTGGTAAGAGGATCCACTGGATAAGAAGTTGTTCAATGTCATGAGCCTTTTTGCGAATGACTCGACAATTTAGCACCTTTAGAGTAAGATCTTGTAAGACCCCACCTGTTTGCATCCAAAAATCGTCAATGATTTTTGAGCCCGAGTTAAGTTGAGTTGGATGAAGGAGACGCTGGGGTAAGTAGTAATGACTCATCGGACTCGAGAGGCAGCCCGATGGAGGGAACAACTGTTGGAAGAAATAAGAAGAGTCCGATGGGAGTATTGAGCAAGTGTAAGGATCATCGGGCTATGTGAAAATAGAACTTATCATGTTGAGAGCCCGATGGTAGAGTAAAGCAACGTTATAGCCAATCGGACATCATGAAAAGGAAGAGTTCGTCCGATTGATCATAAGAAGTTGAAGAAATATGATCGGGCATGGAAGAAGTCATGTAAGCTGATTAAGCCCAATTCATTCAGGAGGAGCAATGATGAGGCCGATTGACGAAGGACAGGGCGTTGCTGTTCACAGCTGGCAGAATGATATCATCTTCGTGAGTTTTAGAAACAAGAGTCCGTTTAGGACATAACTTAATCATGGCCAGCTGGATTGGAGCGTTCGATCCCTAAATTAAAGGGATTAATTCAATCAAGATAATGATAAGGCAAGGGTGGGAGATAAGGAAGGTTTCTGCTAACTAACCAATCAATTACATAGCTTAAGGCGCAAGATAAGGAGTCCTTTCCTAATCAGAATTTAATCATGGCCGCTATAAATATGGAGGCAGGCCAAGCTGCATAGGCACTCCGCGTCACTCTCGAAAACAGCATTCAACAAAGCATTCAACAAAGCATTCAAACTTTTTAGGTTCTTTCTGCATTCATCGCAAATAGGTCTACCCTCTTTGTTATTTTTCTTTTGCTATTTTCATTCTCACGAACGATCAGAGCCTGTTCTGAATCTGTTCTTTGGTTATATTTTCCAAACATTTAATAAAATCTGTATTTTATTAATCGTTTGTGATTGTTTATTTGGTAAACTTATACACTATTTGGCTTGTGCGCTTCAGTACTGCCAAGGGATTTCTGGTGAGGGTACTTTCCTACTCGCCGTACACAATCGTTTAGTTTAAAAGTCAGATCTGGAAGCCTTGAGTATCACTGACTCAAGCATATAGGAAATTAGTTTGCATACACCGAACCACTTTTGGTTCTGGCACGCCCGCACATAACTACAAGCAAACATTTTGGCACGCCCGGTGGGACCCATAGTGTCAAGACATGCCGCCAAAGCGGGATAAGCAGACGGGAAAAACCGGCCAAGACGAGTCTGTCGTTGATCCATCTATGGAGGAAAGCACTGGTCATTCTCCAGACGATGGTGGCGTTACTATCGAAGCAATCTCGGAAACCATGAGAGCCACCGTTGATCCCTTGAGGCAGGACTATAATACCTTGATAGAGTCAATGGCAGGCCTCAACAATATGGTCAGGCAAACTGACGATATACGCCGGGAACAGTCTGAGTTGGTCATGGAGACTAGGGTTACCCACGTGAAGCTGGACGCCCTAGCTACTCAGGTACGATAGCTTTGCGCTATTTTTGAGGCCAATAACAACCAAAAGGCCTCGGGGGTGGCCTCAGGCTCGGGATCGGGCTCTGGCACGCCGCTTGAGTCCGACAAACCAAAAGACCCACTCTATGTCTGTCCAAACCTAAGGGAGGGTAACGTCTCGGGCAAGAAGCCCGAATCACATAACGAAACGGCTAGTGGCGTGATGGTCACCGATCCCAGTGGATCGGCGACACCAAGCTTTGTCCAGACAGGAGGCCGTGTTGAAACCCAGTTCGACCGTACACCACCTCTAGTTCGCGCTGCTGGGGGGCAAAGAAACAATGGCGGGTTTTGGACCCACCAGATCAATAATAATCAACAGTTGCCGCCTCCATTAATAACCCCGATAACAGGGGCTCAGCCTGAAGTAATCGCAACGACTGGCCGTAATCCAGAGGTAATCGGCCAACAAATGCCCCCAGGTAATGCTGCTGGGGGGCAAAGGAATAATGATGATTTTTGGCTGCGTCAGGCCAATATCAACCAACAGCAACCACCACCCCCTTTGGTGAATGCCCGAACCGCTGCGCAGCCTATTAACAGGGAAGAGTTGGTGGCGGCCATACACGAAGAGTATGGCCCGTTCATGAGAAGGATGGAGAGGCCGACATACCGACGACCTTACCCGCCTGAGATCGACCAAGTTAATTTCCCTCAAGGGTATAAAGTTCCGAATTTTACCCTATTTTCTGGGGAAAGTGAACATACCACGGTAGAGCACATAGGCCGATTCATTGTGCAGTGCGGCCATGCAGGCAATAGCGACCCTTTAAAACTAAGGTTGTTCCCAAACTCGCTCACGGGCATAGCGTTTTTGTGATATGTCAATCTCCCGACCAATTCAGTACGAAATTGGCCAGCAATGGAGGAATTGTTTCATGGGCAGTTTTATAGGACTGAGCCCGAAATATCGTTGGCAGATCTGTCTAGGATGCTCCAACTAGTGGGAGAGACCGTTGAAACATATATAGCCCGATTCAGGAAGGCTAAGTACAGATGTAAGACAATATTGCCCGAAGAAGAATACACAAAGATGGCTATGGGCGGAATGTCTTTCGAGCTTCGTAAAAAGTTTGAAGGGACTGATTTCTGTGATTTATTCGAGCTGGCTTCAAGGGCAGCCCGTTACGAGCGTATCTTACTTGATGAACAGGAAAAGAAGAGTTCTTCTAAAGGAACATATTACAAAGATCCCAACTACGAGGTCCATCTAGCAGATTGTGACCTCGAGGCAGAAATCGACATGGCCGAACTGATCTCTAAGCGGCCTATTGTGTGTAATGCCTTGAACAAACCTATCAATAATAACGCCGCTGCTAAAAAAATGGCGTTCGAGGCAGGAAAAAATTACACATTTGATATAACAATGGCCGATCAGATTTTTGACGCTCTTTTGGCTGAAAAAGTGATTAGGCTAGGTGAAGGTCATCGGCTACCCAAGGCCGAGGACATAAAAAATAAGGAATATTGTAAGTGGCATAATTCCTGGAAACACTCCACTAATAACTGCGTTGTTTTTCATAATGTGATACAGGAGAACGTGGAGAAAGGAGTGTTCAAATTTTCGGACAAAGCTATGGGAGTTGATGCGGATCCGTTCCCACAGATCACTGGAACCAATATGGTATTGCCCGATTTGACCAAGCTGACACGGCCAAGGGCGAAGGTAGACTTGACTGACGGCGAGAAGGTCCCGAAGCAAAGGGAAGGGAAACAATTTGCCGTTTCGGAAACTGATAGGCCGAAGGTGACAATTCGTGAGCTTCAGAGGACATACCAGGAACGTAAGGAAGCAGAACTAAAAGCTGAGGTTGAGGTAGCCCGGTCGACCACAGATAGTTTGATCGCAGATCTACGACACCAACTAGAGTTGATAGAACAAGGCCTGTGTCCGAGGTGCAAGGCTGATATTAAGAAAGGGGCATCCAGCCCAAGTAAAAGGCCTAGAGTTGAGGAACGACGAGAAAACAGCCCGAGAAGATCCGTGTATGAGAGGCTTTCCTTGCCCAAACAGGAACGCGTAAAGCCCGAGTGGAAGCCGAAGCCGCCGCCAGCAAGCGGTATGCCTAGCTCGAGTCATATGGAAGGAAGGCAATATCGATCACGACCCACAATGAGTGCCTCACAAAGGGTTGAAGCATCGAACATTCGCTCCCGAATGATACTCCCACCAAGAGTGAGCGAAGGGAGGTGGTATAGAGCTGAGCATCCAAAATTTCCAGTGGCGCCTCAATACAGCAAGTCTCAGAAGAGGAGGTATCAGAGGGCGAGACAGGCTGAGAGGGAACGACAGCGCTCGAAGGGTCACGTCCAGAATCCTCCAAGGTCCCCTCAGCATAAGGCCGACAAACAGATAACGGCCATGGAAGAAGATGAGCTCGTTTTCGACAAAAAAGCGGGCAAAGGGGCGATGCATGCCACAGAGCGCTTAAAGAAACTTTTTGAACAAGAAAAGAAGTGTGAGCCATTGGTCCATCCAATGGAGGAGGTCGATGATTATGAAGATGAGGATGATACACCCATTCAATTCAGAACAATCCCGAAAAGTCTATCCTCAAACATGGTGTTTACTCTTCCCATGTCGTTCATGGCCAAACCGGATCAGCCAACGGCCATAGAAGGTGACGTAATAGAAGGCCAGACCAAGGAGTCGGCAGTAATAGAAAGTTTATGTGGGGATGGTGGAGAAACTGTCAGACCCAAGGTGGTAGAGGCTACGAGCAAGAACGTGGATGCTACCGATATACAAACCGATCGGCCTAAGATAACCATCTTGAGGCCGAAAGGGATCCAAACTGAAGAAGGGTTGAAACCAGCGGGACCAGTCAAGGTGGTTTTTGAAAAACCTACCTATCAAATGTCTCAGCACCTGAAGCCGCTGTACGTAAAGGGTCACATTAAGGGGATCCCCGTGAATAGAATATTGATCGATGGGGGATCTACCATCAACATCATGCCCCAAATAATGCTGAGGATTCTTCAAAAATCTGAGTCGGAACTGATTCCGACTGAGATGAATGTTCAGAGCTTCACGGGCACGCCATCTAAGACAAAGGGCATCTTGCCTCTTGAGCTGACTGTTGGAACCCAAACGGCCATGACAGCCTTTTTCATCGTTGAGACATCGGCCGCGTACAACGCGTTGCTGGGCCGTGATTGGATCCATCCCAATTATTGCATCCCTTCCACTCTCCATCAATTGTTGATCTTTTGGAGAGATGACGAAGTGGAAGTGGTTGGGGCCGATACAAAGCCATTCGTTGCCCGGGTGCAGACAGCTGATGCAGTATTATACGAAGATGATATCGGACCTATCAAATTACTGGGATGCGCCAAACTGGGCAGACCAAATGCAGCCACATTCCGTAAAGAAATTCTACCAAACTTAAAGTTTGGTTATCACAATCTCAGTCGGACAGATGAATCAAGGCCGATTGAGATTAATGAACAAGAAGACTTCGATGGATCCATGACCAATGGAAGTTAAAAGACAGCTGGCCCTCAAGGCCAGCATGGCCAGATGGTGCACATATCTGGCTGATAAGAGATTGGAGATCGGCCCTGTGGACGGAATGGTTAATCTGGCCGATTGTATCTACGAAGAAGAAACGCCAAAAGAGGAAGAGATTCAAATGGATGAACTCGAAACGGCCACAGCCAAGCTTGATGACTTGAAGGCCGATGTGCAGGATCCACTATTGGAGATCAACCTGGGCAATGTAGGAGAGCACAAACCCACATATGTGAGTCAGATGCTTAAACCGCGGTGTCAGGCCGAGATCATTGCTCTCTTACACAAATACAAAGATTGATTTGCTTGGGATTACGATGAAATGCCCGGACTATCCAGAGAATTGGTGGAGCACCGATTGCCAATTAAGCCGGGTTTTAGGCCGTTCAAACAGCTCCCGCGGCGCATGTCACCTGAAGTCACGATAAAGGTTAAAGAAGAAATTGAGAGACTTTTGGGAGCTGGCTTCATTCGGACAGCCAGGTACGTGGAATGGGTATCAAATGTAGTCCCAGTGGTAAAGAAAAACGGTAAGCTGAGAGTCTGTATTGATTTCAGAAATCTAAACCTAGCTACCCCAAAAGACGAGTACCCTATGCCTATGGCCGATCAATTGATTGATTCAGCCGCCAAACATAAAATATTGTCCTTTATGGACGGGCACTGAGGGAACCTTTGAATGGGTGGTCATGCCTTTCGGACTAAAGAACGCTGGAGCCACATATCAGAGGGCGATGAATTCAATCTTCCATGATATGATCGGGCATTTCATGGAGGTTTACATCGATGATGTGGTGGTAAAATCGAGCGACAACGCCGATCACTTGAGAGACTTAGAAAAAGCATTTGAAAGAATGCGGGCTCACAAACTAAAAATGAACCCTCTCAAATGTGCTTTCGGCGTCTCGGCAGGGAACTTCTTAGGATTCCTGGTGCATCAAAGAGGTATAGAGGTGGACAAGAACAAGGCTCGGGCAATACAGGCAGCAAAGCCACCAGCCAATAAGAAAGAGCTTCAAAGGCTGCTTGGGCAGATTAATTTCCTGAGAAGATTCATATCCAACTGTGCAGGAAAGACCCAAGTATGGACCCCACTATTGAAGATCAAGACCGACGAAGAATTCAAGTGGGAAGACAGCCATCAACAGGCCTTTGAGGGAATTAAGCAATATTTGTCAACTTCCCCAGTTTTAATGCCACCCAAGAAGGGTAGGTACCTTAAGTTGTATATATCGGCTTCTGACTGCTCTATAGGAAGTATGTTAGCTCAGGATAATGAGCAAGGAAACGAGCAGGCCGTTTATTACTTAAGCAGAATATTAACTCCAATCGAGCAGCGCTATGCGCCGATTGAGAAATTATGCTTGGCATTGTATTTTTCATCACAGAAGTTAAGAACGTATATGTTGCCCGTTTCTACTTATATTATATGTCAAACCAATGTGATAAAATATATGTTGTCAAGACCAATCATGAGAGGCCGAATTGGAAAATGGACTTTGGCCCTGATGGAATTTGCCATCCAATACCGATCACAGCAATCGGTTAAAGGCCAGGCTATAGCCAATTTCTTGGCTGATCACCCAGATCCAACTGATCTGGGAGAGTTGCTACCAACACCTAAAGTACTAAACACTTCCTTGGTCCCATGGACATTGATCTTTGACGGGTCCAAAAACGCAGAAGGGGCTGGGGCAGGTGTGGTGATTATATCACCCAAGTACAAGAAGACAAAAATGTCTTTTCGGCTCAACTTCAAATGCACTAACAATCAGGCCGAGTACGAAGCACTTATAATCGGACTAGAGATACTCCTTGAAATGGGGGCATCGTCCGTGCATATAAAGGGTGACTCAGGATTGGTGATCGGACAGATAGCCGGAGAGTTTCAGATAAGAAGTTGGGAGCTATGCCCGTTCCATGCAGTTGCTACTCAGCTCATGGAAGCATTTGATGACATTAGTGTGAGCTATATCCCAAGAACAACCAATACTGAGGCCGATAAGTTAGCAAAAACGGGATCAGCCTCACCCTCCCAGAAGAGTGCAGAAGACCAACTAATCACGGTCAATGTCCGGTCATTACCGTCCGTTGCAAAGAGAGGTTGGTACGCTACTACCAATTCGGTCCTGATGGAGGATGACGATTGGAGAATCCCCATCATGGAATACCTGAATCATCCAAATGTCAGGGTAGACCGAAGGGTTAGATTGTTTGCAGTCCGATTCATGGTACTTGATGGAGAATTATTCAAGAAACCGATCGGTGACGACGTGGTCCTGCGGTGTTTAGGGAAGAAACAGGCCATGCAGGTAATGGCCGAGGTGCACGAAAGGATATGTGGAGCACATCAGGCCGGCACCAAGATGAAGTGGTTGCTGAGGAGGTATAATTATTATTGGCCTGGCATGTTGAAAGATTGTATCAGTTATGCCAAGGGATGTCAACCTTGTCAAAAGCATGGTCCGATTCAACATGTGCCGGCCAAAGTATTGCAACCTATAATCAAACCATGGCCGTTTAGGGGATGGGCGATGGATTTAATTGGCAAAGTTCTACCGCCATCATCCGGCCAGCATTGTTTCATCATAGTAGCTACGGACTACTTTACCAAGTGGGCCAAGGCCATACCTTGTAGAACGGTGACACAAGCCACCGTCATAAAATTCATTGAAGAACACATTATCCATAGGTTCGGCCTTCCAGAAACAATCACGGCCGACCAAGGATCTGTGTTTACAGGGACGGAGACCTCAGCCTTTGCAGAAAGTAGGGGAATCAAGATTCTTAATTCTACACCCTATTATGCACAGGCTAATGGTCAAGCCGAGTCTACTAACAAGATCCTTAAGGGGATCATTGAAAAGATTATCGTGGAGAATCCTAGGGAATGGGACAAGCTGTTGTCCGAAGCATTATGGGCCTATCGGACATCTAAAAGATCAAGTACTGGGGTTACACCGTTCCTGTTGACCTACGGGCATGACGCGATGTTACCTATGGAAGTAACAGTCCGATCGGCTAGAAGAGCTTTACAGAATCAGCTTGAACCCGCTGAGTATATAGAGGCTATGATAGCTGAGTTGGAAGGGCTTGATGAAATAAGGCTAACGGCCTTGGATTCATTAAAAGTGCAAAAGCAACGGGCCGCCCGAGCTTACAATAAAAGGGTGAAGGAGAAATATTTTTGCACGGATGATTTGGTATGGAAGGCCGTGTTACCTATTGGAGAGAAGGATAATCGATACGGTAAATGGTCAGTCAATTGGGAAGGCCCGTTCATAGTTCACCAGTTTAAAAGAGGAGGTGCTTACAGGCTTCGTGATTTAGATGGAACTATCCATGTCCGATTAATCAATGGTCAGTATTTAAAGTCTTATTATCCAACGTTATGGGAGACCATTGATCTGGATTATAAACCTAATCCGGGGTTGGAGTACGATCAGTTGATAAATTATGAGCCTGAGCCCGAATGATTTAGATGAACAATGATTTTGTATTGATAGGCTGAGCACAGCTTACTTACAAAATAATAAAGAAAAAAAAATTGCTTTTACAAAGTATATATAAAAGGAGTCGGTCTCTAGGCCGACCCAAAATTCCTAAGCTTAGCCTTCAAGTCTTCCCATGTCTTGATGGCTCCAGACCGATCTCGTTTGGCTTTTTCCAGTTTTTGGGCCCAAGCCCGGGATATGGGGTCGCTGGCTTGTAACTGATCACTGCACTTCTGAGCATCACCACCTAGCGAAGAAAGGGCTTCATCAATTTTTTCAAGGGCGGCGCTGTTGGTGATGACATCGGCCTCACATTGGGCAAGTTGAGCCTTTAATGCAGCAATACGGTTCCGCAGCCAAGTATCCCTTGCTAGAACCTGAGCCCGAGAGGCCTTCCCTGCTTCAAATTTGGCTTTGGCCCCTTCCAAGAAATTTAATGCCTTCTGCCGGGAGCCCAAGTGAAGTTCCGCATCAGCTTGAATTTTCAAGGCCGATCTATCCATAAGACGGGCACTGGGAAGTCTCTCTTTTATCTCCAGCAGTAAGGATAGTTGTCCGTCGGAAAGGGTAGGATCGGCCATGAGAGTGTTCAAGGCGGTGTCAATGTCAGCAGCAGCAGGAAGGTTGGGAAATTCCTGGTCAGCCAGCCCGAGGAGTAGGTCCTTGGCTTGTTGCAGCAGGGAAGGAGAAACCGCTTCGGGCTCCAGGGGGCCGAGGTCAAAAGCTCCCAGGTCCAGGCCCGAGAAGAAGTCATTGAAGGGAATAATGAGCACTGGATCTGAAGGATCGGCCTGTTCAAGAGAATACAGTCAGGCATTGTTTTTTTAGAACATTATACGAATTAACGCAAAGTAACATAGCAATACCTGGGTGTGAGGACGAAGCGAGGCCGAGATCGCTTCGCGAATGTCGGTCTCGCTTGGTTGAGAAGATGTTTGAGAAGAAGGAAGGCCGGTCTCTACTTCCGGTGCTATCGATGCCATTGTTGTCTGCGGAGCTTCTGTTTCTGGGACAGAGCCCAAATTATCACCCTCAACGGCAGACGCTTCTGGAGGACTGACCTCGGCCATTACCGGTCCTGGTATTGGGTGAACAGGAGATCCGATGGCCGTGGTAGGTTCCCTTGCCCAGTTGGAGTCTCGATTTCAGAAGGGACGGCTTGATTGACTTCCTCCCCAGCGGCCTCTGTGGTAGGTTCAGCATCGGCCGCACCCTCAGTGCTGGAAGAGAGGACGACTTGCTCAGGGGCTTGGCCGATATGAGCAAGGTCTTCAACTCCGCTGGAAGGAGTCAGAGGAGGCACGATGTGAAGAGGCATCACCCTCACGGCAACCCGCTCCAGATAGGCCGCTGCGGAGGCCGGTGATGCAGGGATAGTTGGAGGAAGAGTCTGAGTTGTTGGAAAGGGATCTTCTCCTGAATCTTCGTCAGCAAGCTGAAAAACAGAACAAGATAATTAGTACTGAATGCGAAGAATTCGGGCTTAATCACCAAAGGAAGTGGGAGAGCTAACCTGAACGAAGGCTGGCGTTGTCTTTTGTTTCTTTTGAGAAGGGCCTTTGCCCGAAGATGGTTTACGGGCCGGCCTCTTGGCAACTTGTTTGCGCCGGACTGGAGCTGCTGTTGGAACAGGTACATCGGCCTCAATGGTTGACGAAGCCATAAAAGGCACAAGGGCCTTAGCAGCGGTTTTAGAAAATATTTCTCTTGCCCGTTCAGCCCACCATTGGGTGAATTCATCTGATACCATTGGCCGGGCAGAGAAGGGTGTGAAGTTAAATGCAGCTTTTAACCGGTCGGACCTCTCTTTTATTTTCTTCACTTGCCCGTCATTAACAATGAGGCCGCGTTCAACCCAATCAACGTTGACGGTTATGCCAGGGGGGACGGGCACAAGTTGTGTGAGTCCGAATTGACGGGCATACAGAGGGGCGAAGTAGTATTCGGCCCCGCATTTATTATTGGCTGATGGGATGCTCGGGCAAAAGATAATGTCTCTAGCTACTAAGTAACTAGAGAAGATTTCATTATAAGTAGACTGGGTGCCCGAACCCCAGTTGGAAGGGTTATTGGAAAGCTGAAGGAAAGAAGAGAATTGAAGAGAAAAGAATGGAGTAAAGAGGTTGACAGCCCGAGGGGAGCAACCCTGATAAAAGAAAGAAAAACACTCTTCAAAGGAGTGTGAAGCAGGAGATAGGTTCATGAATTGAACAGCAGAGATTGGAACATCGGCTGATGGGCTGATGAGGGGTTGGAATTCAGGAAAGTAGGAGTGAAGCCACAATTGCAGTATCCATATCGGGCTACCACCAGCGCTGAAGCCCGAATGGACAAAATCCGTTATACCTCTGACCAGGTGCGCCCAAACAAGCGTGGCCATGGCTAAAGGCTGCCCCGATGCAAGAGCCAGGGCTAGGGTTGTGTATTCTTTAGTGATGGCCTGGCTGGCCGAGCAGAAGAGGTATTTATTGAGCCAGTAGATGATGAAGGCAGTATGTTCTGCATCGGACACCTCCGTATCATCTGCTCCGATGCATGCAGTGAGAAAGCCTCCAAAGGCTGTGATCGGCCTATGGAAAACGGCCCCGTCCCTTACCACTTCCTGTTGAGGATAGGCAAAGCTGGCCGTTCCAACGTTAAGCCCGGGAATGATCTCTGGCCCATGAGGGTGAAGGCCGAGTAGATAGCTGATGTCTTTGACGGTGGGAGATATTGGTCCGCAGCGGAAAAGAAAGCCGTTGCAAGATGAGGACCAGAATAGCAAGGCAGAGAGAAGAAGAGGTCGGTCTATCTCTATTCTTGACCGACTGAACAGTATGGCGTCGTGGATGCCCGTTTGCTTCCAGACACCGGCCTTAGAGGCCGAAACTCTGGTAACCCATTTGTCCCAGTCGGCGGCGGGGGTCGGCCATCCCCGAATTGGCTGGTTTGTAGTCTGGACCTTGGTCCAATGAGCAGGAACTTGTAGGAACGCTTCATTTTCTACCGGAGGGAAGAAAGGAAGAAAAGCCGCCGGAGGGTGGCCAAGAAACGCTGCGCCCAAACCTGGTGCGGCGGGTGAACCAGTGGAGGAGCTGTAGGGGGTGAGATATTCAGTGGAGATATCAGCGGCGTGAGCTTTGGCTAGGGTCCTGACCTCTCGGCAGCGGTTTTGTGGCGGTGGAGCGTCTGCGAAAGACTTTTTTCCTTTGGAGGTGGCCGGAGCGGTCTTGGGAGCCATGTCTATGGAAGAAAGGAAAGTCGCCGGAGAAGATGAAGGTAGAGTGAGAAGCTCTGTGTTTTTTGCTTGAACTCTGGAGAGAGTAAAATGCGAATGTGTAAGGTGTTTCGGAAGTTGGGTGATATTTAAATATCACGACGCCGTAATCATGGCGCATTAAATATGGAGTGACTGGTGGGATTCTCCATAATCTGACGGTAACTGCGTGCTTGACGCATGGCATATTTGAAATTCAAAACGTCACATCAATCAAGGCGGGACGTTTGATATGACCTTTTGGGGGGCAATTGTTTGCACCCAAAAACCGTCAATGATTTTTGAGCCCGAGTTAAGTTGAGTTGGATGAAGGAGACGCTGGGGTAAGTAGTAATGACTCATCGGACTCGAGAGGCAGCCCGATGGAGGGAACAACTGTTGGAAGAAATAAGAAGAGTCCGATGGGAGTATTGAGCAAGTGTAAGGATCATCGGGCTATGTGAAAACAGAACTTATCATGTTGAGAGCCCGATGGTAGAGTAAAGCAACGTTATAGCCAATCGGACATCATGAAAAGGAAGAGTTCGTCCGATTGATCATAAGAAGTTGAAGAAATATGATCGGGCATGGAAGAAGTCATGTAAGCTGATTAAGCCCGATTCATTCAGGAGGAGCAATGATGAGGCCGATTGACGAAGGACAGGGCGTTGCTGTTCACAGCTGGCAGAATGATATCATCTTCGTGAGTTTTAGAAACAAGAGTCCGTTTAGGACATAACTTAATCATGGCCAGCTGGATTGGAGCGTCCGATCCCTAAATTAAAGGGATTAATTCAATCAAGATAATGATAAGGTAAGGGTGGGAGATAAGGAAGGTTTCTGCTAACTAACCAATCAATTACATAGCTTAAGGCGCAAGATAAGGAGTCCTTTCCTAATCAGAATTTAATCATGGCCGCTATAAATATGGAGGCAGGCCAAGCTGCATAGGCACTCCGCGTCACTCTCGAAAACAGCATTCAACAAAGCATTCAACAAAGCATTCAAACTTTTTAGGTTCTTTCTGCATTCATCGCAAATAGGTATACCCTCTTTGTTATTTTTCTTTTGCTGTTTTCATTCTCACGAACGATCAGAGCCTGTTCTGAATCTGTTCTTTGGTTATATTTTCCAAACATTTAATAAAATCTGTATTTTATTAATCGTTTGTGATTGTTTATTTGGTAAACTCATACACTATTTAGCTTGTGCGCTTCAGTACTGCCAAGGGATTTCTGGTGAGGGTACTTTCCTACTCGCCGTACACAATCGTTTAGTTTAAAAGTCAGATCTGGAAGCCTTGAGTATCACTGACTCAAGCATATAGGAAATTAGTTTGCATACACCGAACCACTTTTGGTTCTGGCACGCCCGCACATAACTACAAGCAAACAATCCTCGAACTTGGGTAAATTGTGAGGAGTAAAGATTGGGACACATTCAAAGATATAATTTTTGAGATACAATTCAAAATATGTGTTTATATCTCTCATGTGATGTCAATGGACCCTACAGTGACACAAGAGAGAGATAAGCCTCACAGTGACACAAGAGAGAGATAAGCACATCCCTTAGGTTGTGTCCCAAAAATTATGTCTTTGGGTGTGCCTCAAGTATTACCCAATTGTAAACCCGCACATTTTTCACATCCATCGATCATCTTTATAAGGCACGAAACATGGAAAAATAGGGTGCAACTTGGAGCTCACTTGTAGATCGAATCGATAACTAACACTTCTTTGTGGAGGATACGATGAGGACCATAAATCATGAAGCCAACTTCGAGCTGGAACAGATAGATGGTTGGAGCCAAAGAACAACCATATCGCCCACATCAAATCCATGCTCAGCCCATTGTTGATTTTCTTGTTGCTTCATACGATTTTGGGCCATTGTCAAGTTTTGCCTGAGGTACTTAAGGCTTAGTTTGGTCTCACTTTGGTGTTTCTCCTTTTTTAAAACACAATTTCATATTAATTCATTGGTAACTAGTTTATGAGCTTTGCAAAAATTGAATTTAGGGCTTTTTTTTTAGGGAGCTTTTAAAAGCTCTAGAATGAAACTTTTAAAAGCTCAAGGTTGCTTTTTAGTTTCATGATGTCTTTTTGAAGAGTAGTGTGTCATTATCAAAAACTTAGTAATAAATTTCATAAGCTCCTTTTAAAAAGCCACATGAGGGCCAAACTAAGCCTTAATTAGTAATAAATTTCATAAGCTCCTTTCAAAAGGTCACGTGGTGACCAAACTAAGCCTAAGTTGTTGTCTCACTCTACCAAAGTTTCTTCAACCTTTTCTGTAAGAGTGGTAGTTAGGAAATTATATTTCCTAATGAGTAATGCTTGGGGCACAACCAAACACACAACTTTTGGGACACAACCTAATTCATGTGTCTATCTCTCTCCTGAGTCATTGTGGGGTCCAGTGACATCACAGGAGAGAGATAGACACATGAATTAGGTTGTGTCCCAAAAGTTGTGTGTTTGGTTGTGCCCCAAGTATTACTCTTTCCTAATAAGAGTGGACAATATATTAATATCAATTATATTATAAGGACTATTAATTGAATGGGCTTACATTATGTGGTCTAATTGTAGGAATCCCATGGACTTCTACTGCGTATGGGTTTAATGAGTGGATACCAAATACTGACCCTATTAAGAATAATGGAAACTCTAACATATCAGTATATAAAGACATATACATTATGGTCCCCAATATGTCAAATCAATATACATCTTCTTCTTCTATCCCATCTAGAGAAGGAACCTATTAAAGAACTCAAGAGATTTGACTGAGGAAGACATAACTGATCATCATCGTTCTCCTAAGGTTTGCTAATTGCTACAATGGATACATGTATGTATTCTACTATATTATACCCTTAATAATCTAACATGATACGATCCTAGGGCTGTGATTTTACTACTCTAGGGTTCTACAATTTTATAGATTAAAGTTTCTAACAGTGGTGCCTAACTCATAGCATGTGATAAATCGTAAGAAATCAATTCATACCGACAAATCCGATAATGGGAAGATTGGAAAAGGTCTTTGGCACATTGGTCAAGTCTTTGGCACATTGGTGAAGGAGGAAGATTGTGGGAACTTTGGGTTAGTGCTGAGTCTTAAAGAGGTTGTAGTGGTGTTATCTTTTGTTGGGTGTTCTGGATCTTGAGATTTGCTCTTTTGGATTCTGTCTGCTTTTCCTATCGAAGGTTCCATTTGATTTGTTCTGGTGCTAGTGTGTTCGGGATATGAAGTCTACACATTGAATAGGTTATTTGATATGTAATCTTCGAGGCTTATTTATATTCCACTATGCTTTCATGATCATTTTTCTCGGTTTATAATGAACACGTTACGTGAGATGAATGTCAAAGCTACTGGGATTTTATTAATAAATCTTTATCTTACAATAGCTTTGTAAAATTTCTTTTAAAACTGTTTTAATGTTGTTAAAATTTTCTTCTAAACTATCTTTTAGAACAACGATAAAAAAACGGGTTATTAAGGATTCTACATGAGTGTATGGCTGCTCCATTGTTGTTTTTAGTGTGAAAGCTTTAGAAATAAGGAATAGCTACCTGTCAGTGAGTGTATACTGTGAGCAGGCGAGATTTCAGTAATGTTTTAGTAGGGTTAAAAGGCCAAGTCGCTCGAGTGGGCTACTCAAGCGATGTCACGAAACCCAAATTTTCTAAATCATTTTGGAATGGACTGAAACCTTCCTAATCAGTTTTAGACAACTTGGGGAGTTAAATAGGGGTTCTAATGATGTTTGAAGACCAAAAAGTGAGAGACCAAGAGTGTTAGATACATTGTGTGAGTGTGAGACACATTGTATTAGACATTGGAGTGCCTTTTGTGTGTGTGTGTGTGTGTGTGAGAGAGAGAGAGAGAGAGAGAGAGAGAGAGAAATTTCTGTATGTTTGGCTCTTGTGGTGTTCCCAGGTTAAGAGCATTAAATCTTTCTGTGTAATCTTCTTCTTCATATAGTGGAATTCTTCGTTGTGCTTCACCCATGGAGGAAGGCGAGTTTGCCGATCCACGTTTATTTTGTGTCTCTTGTGATTGCTATTTCTTATTATTATCTATTTTTCGCATATTCTCTATGGATTTGTATTTTGATGGTCTTGGGCACAACATGTGGTACCGTAACATGTAGGATCTTATTGTGCTTATTTTCTTAACAAACTATCAGATTGAATCTCCATGTTCGATATCGTCTCCAAAATTCAATGTAGCGAAGTTTGATGGTATGAATGGCTTTAGTTCATGGCATATCAAGATGCGCGAGTCATTAAGACAACAAGGATGGGAAAAGATTTTGGATGTAGAGGAAGCAACCAAAGCAGCAGACATGGAAGTAAAGGAATATAGTGCTATTCAGCTATGTCGTGCAGATGTCGTTCTTATGGAAGTTGTAGACGAAGAAACAATAAAGGGGCTATGGGATAAGCTTGAAAACTTGTATATGAAGAAGTCTCTCACGAACCGGTTGTATTTGAAGGAACGGTTGGATACTCGTTCTCAGGATGACAGAAGGTATGTCGGTGCATGAACACCTTGATAATTTACATAAAATTGTCATGGATCTTAAAAACATTGATGTCAAGGTTGAGGAGGAGGATCAAGTACGTACTTAATCTTTTTTGTTCACTACAAATCCTAATTTGCATAAACAACTAACTTAAACTACAACCTTAACATAAACATGACTTAAATTATACTACTAACATGAACTCTCCAAATTCAAATTGAAAACTACCATATTACAAGTTCTAGTCCAAAACATGAAACTGTCAACATTAGTTCCAACCATTCCCAAAATCCCACACGACCTCGCCGTTTCCATTTTTCACCTTCTAGAAGCTTCCCTTGATCACCTACAATGGTTATTCAATAGCCACTATAATATATAAGCTACATGCTTAGTAAATAATAACAATCATACTTATGGATAATAAACATTCCCAATTTCATCTCTTTACACATAACTATGGTCTCCAGAAACACAAGTACAAGCCACCGTTTCATACTAATCTGCAACTTTACCATAAGTCCATGCCACTAGCCAAGACCCATGCCTCTCTCAATTTAGACATATGACCTCATAGCCTTAATTATGTCATGCTCCGGAACAGCCAAAATAGAGAAAAAAAAAATTTCCTTTTTGGGTCCATAGGAAATGATGGGTGAATGTCACTAAATTGTCCACACCACACAGTACTAGTCAGCTAAAGAATAAGAACAGCAACATAAAAAAGCTAAATATAATACAACAGTTGTATCTATTACAAACATCAGACTGGTCCTCAAGATCACAACAGGTCTAGAGACAACATATACCGAAGAACCCGTTCACTATAAGTTCAACAGAAATAAAACTAAATATAATTATCATCAGATCTTCAGCTAGTGTATGGGTAGTCATTAGCGTAACAGCCTCATCTGACATAACCTGCACCAGTGGGGCCACCCTCTGCATAATCCCCTTCTAGGTAGTAGCCATCGTCGTACGCATCATTATCTGCATTTTTAAGAATAAGGTAGTCTACAAGGGAAATGTCCAAGCAATAACGACCGTCAGCTTACTGAGAGCTGAGTGAATAGAAACTCACAAAGTATCAATGATATTATGTAAGTTATTGAAGTGTCTAAGATATAGTGTTACAATTGTATCTCTCTCTATATTTCAACATCATTTACTCAACCCTTATCTTCTTGTTAATAACAAACTCAACACACTACTAACTCTTAGAACAGTCTTGATTGTAAAACTCTTGGATACACCAATGCTCTGTCTACTACATCATGCAAGTCATAGACATCTTCTACCACGTAACACAGCAAATTGTAGAGGTCATCTACCACGTACACCGCAAGTCGTAGATAATACGTCAGTCCATTCCCCACTTTTAAGAACAAATTCATAGTTCACTGCATGTCAGGGATTTAACGCTTCAAGCATCGATACATCAATTCTATTGCCACAACCTATCGTCAGATCTACCACGTACCTATGATCAAACAATATGCGTCCTCGTTCTCTTCCCAGAACTTATCAAACTTACTAAACTTTTGTACTACTATTGATACATGACAACCCCATGTGGCCAGACTACTCTGAATAAAATGAACGGATGTCGAACTTATATATAAATCATATAGTATTTAGCGTCATCTCGTTAATACATTATTCTTAATCATATTTATCTTTGTTATCACATTATCCCCCGATCAACCCAAAGTCATATAATAGAAGGCCGAATCGACAGTCGAATATCCGATCCTCTTATGTAAGAATCGAAGGAAACAAAACCAGGTTCTGCAAAGTTCGACGATTGAAACTGTTTTTGATTAATTGAGAAAAGCAATGTTTGAGCAATCGAAGTGTCTTCGATCGGTTGAACCGTCGATCGAGCGAACTCTGTTTAATCGCCCGAGAGTCGTCTTCTCCAGTAGATTTGTAAACAGCAATATATAAACATCTTAGAAACGTGTTTACTACATCTAAACATCACCAAAAGCTCGTAAAACATTATATAAAAGAAACCAAGTGAGTAAAAAACTCACTGAATGATCGCAAGGATGTGTTTGGCTTGAACTCCAAGTTTGGTGACCTCGGATGGTGGTCTCCTCTCTCTTCTCTATTATGCCTCCTCTCTCTCTCTCTGCCTCTGTTCTTCTTCTTCTTCTTCTTCTTCTTCCTTTTCTTCTTCCTCTTCTCTGTCTCTCTCTCTCTGCCTCTGTTCTTCTTCTTCTTCTTCTTCTTCTTCCTTTTCTTCTTCCTCTTCTCTGTCTCTCTCTCTGACTGTATATATATAGGTATGTGTATGTCTATATATGTATGGATTGTATATATATAACAAACACAAGCACACAACTCTCTCTAACCTCTTGAATTCAGCAAACCTCACACACACACGAGTACAAGGTATATATAGAGAAGATGGGGTATAGGTAGTTGTCTTTGCGTGAAACCTAGAAATCCTGATGATTACAGGTTCGATCTATTGAAGTAGGTTCGATCGCTCGAAAGCAGTTCGGTCAGGTTTGATCGATTGAAAAGGGGTTTGATCGATTGAAGTGGGGACCATGTCATAAATTTATGTCGGTAGGGTTCGATCGCTCGAACAAGGTTTGATTTCTTAAACAACCAAAATGGTCGATCGATCCAAAGGGCTTTGATCGATTAAAAGTAAGATTACAAGTTTGGTCAAGGAAAGTATATAGAATTTCTGTATGTAAATAATTATTGAAAATACTGGGTGTTAGATCATCCACTACTCATTAAAAGATTTCGTCCTCGAAATCGGAAAAAAAACCAAAGTCTAAAACAAAAATGGAAAGTTCTTCCGTATCTCTTACTTTAGCTCCTATGAAGCTTCTCCTTCATCATGATTCGTCCACTGGATCATGACTAACAGAATTTTCTTATTCCTGACCTTCTTGATTCCTCGATCTAGAATGCGAACTGGTCCTTCGTTGAATGTAACGTTGTTGTTGACTTCAATATCCTTGAAGTTGATCTCGTGCACTAGGTTGTGGGTATACTTCCTCAGCCTACTGATGTGGAACACGTTGTGTACTCCTAACATCTTCGATGACAACGCAAGTCGATAAGTAACCTTTCTAATACGTTCTAGAATCTCGAATGGTCTGATGAATTACGGCGATAACTTGCCTCTCTTTTGATCAAAATGAACAATCCCTCAAACAAGTGAAACTTTAAGCAATACGTGATCTCTAACTGTAAATTCTAAGTCTTTGCGTTGCTTGTCAGTATAATTCTTGTGTCTAGTTGAGCTGTCTTCATCTTCTCACATACAATCTGAATCTTCTCGCTGGTCTCTTATACCATCTCTAGACCAAGAAGTTAAGTATCTCCGACTTCGGCCCAGCTTATCGGCGATCAACAAGGTCTTCCGTACAAAGCTTCAAATGGCACCATCCCTATGCTCGTATGGTAACTATTATTGTAGGTGAACTCGATCAACGGTAGGTGTGTCTCCCAAGAACTCTCGAAATTAATAACGTAAACGCATAGCATGTCCTCCATCACTTGATTGACTCGTTTAATCTATCCATCAGTCTACGGATGAAAGGCTGAACTCAAGTTCAGTGTTGTTCCCATCGCTATTTGGAGACTCTTCCAAAACTCTGCTGTAATGCGTAAATCTTGATTTGACATGATAAAAATAGGGACACCGTGTAACCATACTACGTGCTATATCTCATCCGGCTCAAACGTTCTACTGGATACGTCATACTATAGAGATAAAATGTACCGTCTTTGTAAGTCGATCCACAATTACCCAAATAGCATCGTGGTTCTGCTGAGACTTCAGCAATCCTACCACAAAATCTATGGTGATGTGTTCCCATTTCCATTGGGGAATCAGTAAGGGCTGTAGAAGTCCAGGTGGCTTCTGATGTTCTGCCTTTACTTGTTTGGAAGAAAGACACTAAGATATATACTCAGCTACCTCTTGTTTCATTCCTTCCCACTAGAAATTCCTCTTCAGATCCTTATACATCTTCGTACCTCCAGGATGAATAGTCATCCGTGACTTATGTGCTTCATCCAATATGTCTTTCCAGAGATTTTCTTCATCAAGTACACAGAGTCTACATTTACATCGTAAGGCTCTGTCTGTACCAATACTCTAAACCTCTGCGGGAGTGGGAGTTATATACCTCTCCTCCTTAAAAAGTAGATTGTCCCCAAACTCACAATATCTCAAGTCTTGAACAGGTATGAATATTGTTCTCGCATTTACTCTTCCCTCTCCCACGTGGATTTCTCAATCGAGTAATTTCACCCAATACCATGACTGACTGAATAGTTTTCGTTCTCAACACTTGCTATTTTTTGTCAAGATCTTGACTGGATACTCAATATAAGTCAAATCTTCTCTGACTTCCAATGGCTCTAGCTCAATTACTTGGCTCAAATCCAATACACATCTTTGTAGCATCGATACAAGAAACACATTGTGCACATTCGCTAATTCTTGCGGCAAATCTATTCGATAAGCCCCCGGTCCAACTCTTCCAATAAATTCAAATGGTCCTACATACCTTGGATTCAATTTCCCTCATTTCCTAAATCTTACAACACCTTTTGAAGGCCACACCTTAAAGAGTACATAATCTCTTACTTCAAATTCTATTGATCATCTATTCAAATCTGAGTAACTCTTATATCGACTTTAAGCCTTTCACAGATGTTGTTGTATTACCCTAATCTTCTGTGTGGTATATTGAGTGATCTCTGGCCCTAATAATTTCCTTTCCCCCCCCCCCCCCCACCTCAGGCCAATAAACTGGTGAATGACATTTTCGTCCAAACAAAGCCTCAAAAGGCGCCATCCCAATACTAGATTGAAAACTATTATTATAGGTGAATTCAGCTAATGGTGAATGTTCTTTGCAATCACCTTTGAAGTCAAATACACATAATCGAAGCATTTCTTCCAATATCTAAATTACACACTCTGACTAACCATCGGTCTGAGGATGTAAAGCCATACTAAAACTCAGTTTAGAACCCATAGCCCTTTACATTCCTTGCCAAAATCGTGATGTGAATTTGCTGGAGCTCCGCGCAACCTTACAACCTCTTGAACATACAATTCTACTAGTTTCATCGGATCATTAGTTTTGATTGGCAAGAAGTGTGCCGACTTGGTCAATCGGTCAACGATTACCCAAATGGCATAATTTGACTTGCCCGATACGAAGTCCATTATAATGTTCTCTCATTTTCATTCCGACATAGGTAATGGTTCTAACTACCCTGCTAGTCTCTAATGCTCTACCTTGACCTGTTCACATACCACACATTTGGCTACATGTTCTGCTATCTCCCTCTTTGTACCTGACCACCAATAAACTTCCCTTAAATCGCGATACATCTTAGTATACTCCCTGGATTGATCGAATACTTGTTATTATGTGCATCCTATAAAATTATTTCTTTGACTCTATCTACGTTGGGTATACAAACTCGATTCCTAAACTTTAGTTTACCATTTTCAAAAGTGAACTCTGGTTGCTTAACCTTAGGTATACCATCACAAATCTTCTTTAAAGCTAGATCTTAGAGCTATTTATCCTGAATTTCATCAACTAACGATGGTTGTGCAATAATAGCTGACATTAATGCACCACAAGCTTATGGAATTACCTCTATCTTCAGCTTCTCCATTTCCTATATTAACTTCTCTTGAGTAGTCAGGCATAGACCAAGTTACTTGTTGACTTACGGCTTAACGCATCGGCCACTACATTAGCCTTTCCCGGATAATAGTGAATAGTTAAGTCATAATCCTTCATTAATTATAACCAACGCCTTTGTCTCATATTCAAATCTCTCTGAGTGAATAGGTACTTCAAACTTTTGTGATCAGTGTAAATCTAACAATTTTCCCCGTACAAATAATGTCGCCAAAATTTTAACAAATAAATTACGGCCGCTAACTCCAAATCACATCTCGGGTAGTTGATCTCATGTGGTCTCAGTTGTTGTGAAGCATATGCAATTACTTTGTTGTTTTGCATCAAGACACATCTCAATCACTGATGCGAAGCATCACTGTAAATATTAAACCCCTCCATACCCGAAGGAATAGTAAAGTTCGGCGCTAACATTAGTCGAATCTTCAACTACATAAAGCTTTCCTCACATTCAGGACTCCACACAAATGGTACATCATTCTCATCAATCGGGTCATAGGTCCACAAACCTTCAGTAATAACCAGTCAACCAGAAATCACATTTCTTCAACTTCCAAATAGCTTCTTTTCTCGAAATTGTTGTAGAATTAATCGAAGATGTCTTTCATGATCTTCCACACTTCTAGAATATAACAAGATATTATATATGAAAATATTATCCGAGCAATCCTTGAATACCCGATTCATCAATCCATGAATGTCGTTGATGCATTAGTAATCCCAAATGGCATAACCAAAAACTCGTAGTGGCCATAATGGGTCCTAAATGCAGTCTTCTCAACATCTTCCTCTTTTATCTTCAGTAGATGATAGCCCAATCGCAAGTCAATTTTAGAGAATACCTGAACTCTTTGAAGTTGATCGAATTGATCGGCGATTCTGAGCAATAGATACTTGTTCTTGATAGTTAGCTTGTTTAGTTCTCGGTAGTCGATGCACATTCTCATGGTTCCATCTTTCTTTTTATTTTATTTGCTCATCATTGTACTCTCAATTTAAAGGCAGATTATAATTTTATACTAAAATGTATATATATGTTGTAGGAATGGAATAAGAAACTCTTAATACATGCTCAAGTATAGACATAATTGATACTGAAAATGAGAATGAAATTGCGAAGACAAATGTACTTGGGGAGAATGTAAAAGATAAGGTTGATGAGCCTAAGGTAAATATGATGTTTGGTACATGGAAGAGTTGATTGGGTACTATATGAGATATGGTAACCAATTAGGCTTTGTTGTGTCAAAAAATGTTCAAAGAAGGACATTGATGGGGTAGAGCTAATAAAGTTGAAGATTTAGCTGCAAGATAAAGAGAGAGAGAGAGAGAGAGAGAGAGAGGGGGGGGGGGGAAGAGAGAGATGGGGAGATGAGAGAGAGAGAGAGAATGGACTACGTTTAACTCACAAAAGAGAGAGAGAGAGAGAGAGAGAGAGAGAGAGAGAGAGACGATTGGTTAGGTTAAGACTTAACTCCACTGGGTTAAAATGTTTGATTATACTTGGTTAAACAAGATGGGTCCGACTATGCCAACTAGTTTCCACTTAGTTTGTGGAAAGTGTTTAGTAACATAATTTCTCCTAGAGGAGACAATAATCAAGATTTAAAATTTTTTAAGATAATAGGATAAACATTTTTAGATATATTGAATTCTCAAAAGTTATTACTTTAATTTTGAACGGAGTGAAATGTTTTTATCATTTTGTCAAATGGTTGTTTAATTTGGGAAGGGGTGAGATTGTTTCATCATGTATATTATAAAATTATATCTGTGATTGATGCATGTTTTATCATTTTGTTGCTTCAGGCTGGCCTAAGTGGTGCACTAGAGACATTATGTGGGCAAGGATATGGTGCAAAATTATATAGAATGATGGGTATATATCTACAAGCATCTTCCATCATCTCATGCTTCTTCTCTATACTCATATCCATATTTTGGCTCTACACCGAACCCATTATGATCTTACTTCATCAAGATCCTCAAATATCAGAAAAAGCTACCATCTACATAAGGTATCTTATACCAGGACTGTTTGGCTATGGCCTTGTACAAAATATGATCAGATTTCTTCAGTCCCAGTCTGTTGCTAAGCCCCTGGTGGTGTGCTCGGTTGTCCCATTTATCGTCCACATAGGTGTCACCTATTTATTGGTTCACAAGAGTCCACTTGGCTTTGAAGGTGCAGCATTGGCAGTTTCAATTTCAATGTGGATCACTGTGCTTATAATGGGCCTTTATGTTCTCTATGGAAAGAATCTTGAGCACAGATTGGATGGATTTTCATTGGAGTCATTTAATTATATTGTGACAACTTTGAAATTGGCCTTGCCCTCTACAGCTATGATGTGGTAAGCAATCTTTTCATGTGAGTAATAATTTTTATTTGTTTGGGAAAGCTAAGAACCTATTACATGGTTCTTTAGAGAATTAATTTTGATTGTTTTGTAGATGACAGAAAAGATAGGTTTCCTCGTTTATTTATTGTGGGGTTTGTTTGGAAATCCTAAAATAAGATAAAGTTGAGTTCCATTCTCATTTTAACATGTGCTTTGTCTAGAAAGCAACTTTCATCTTCGTTTTATATTAACTTTCTAAAGTGTACATTAATATCGAATTCGAATTTCTATGCAATAAAAAGAACATTTAACAACACTAGCTAAGAGTTTGTTTGGGTAACTTCAAAAATCGTTTTGGGGTTGAGAAAAAACTAGTTGTAAATTATTTGGTCTTTGTAGTGGTGGACCCAGGAATAATAACTAGGGAGGCTGTGTACAGAACTGAGTAAAAGTTTCTGGGTCACTTTGAAATTTTTAAGTAGGATTTTCCTTATTAGGAAGATTATAGTTTTGCTCTATGAATTTTTCTCTCCATGATGGCAAAAAAAGTTAAAAATTTTCACAACAATCTAAAAAGTTTTTTTTAATAGACGGAATCCCAAAAACCCTAATTTGGTCAAAGGGGGTAACTTTTTACACCTACATCCAATATTTAAGTGTAATCCCTTGTAAAATAAAATTTTTTTTTTTTGCTCAGCAACCAAGTTTTTATAAAATGTACAAAATCCCAAGAAAAGTACATCAAGAGAAAAGCCATAAAGTTACCAATACCAAACTAAATCTCCCTAGAACAAGGTAACTAATTAAGTCTCAAAAAACCCCAAAACAGGCATCCCAAATTTTGCAGCACAATGCAAACAGAAACCCCCCAAAAAATTTACCCTAAAATCAAGACCCACTAACACAATTCTGCACCAAACTTTGCAGCACAGTGCACAAAATTCTGCACAAATTTAACACAATCACAACATTTGACCCACTAGCACAATGTTGTAGCACAGTGCACAAATTATGCACAGATTCTGCCCCAAATCTGTACAAATTCTATATAAAGAGTGTCACTCTCTAACACAACACCAGGACCCACTTAAAGACATCGTACTGCCACTTAAAGACATCGGACAACCATTAAACTCCAGCAAAATCAACAACAGCATAAACCTCACCAAATCAACACAAAAAACCAAATCTGGAAAACTAAATCCAAAAGGTCAGCTAAACTCATCCGAAAACATGGCAAGAGAAACCGAGCAACCAATCGAACTAGAATATATTCAGCAAACAAAGGATGCACTCAACTCAAGCCCCCACATTGAACTTTAACTACAGCAAGAAAAGTTATCACGACATGAAAAGAAAACCCAGTGGATAGCCATCTCAAAGAGAGCAACTGAACCGAGCAAAGACAGCAAGAAGCAGAACCTCAGCAATCCTGGCAGCAGCCATAACCATCAACCCATTTCAACACTCATAAATGCAAAGCTAAGAATGTGTAGCAAGAACAATCCCTTTTGAAGTTAATCAATTATACTACAATAAAAAATAAAACTTCCCGCTTTCACCGGTTGATATAACCACCACATCACAATCATCAACCATAGATATGACAATCAAATGATTCCATTAGCATAGATTCCCAGATCAGTCGGAGAAGAAAATTGCATCACACTTCTCTGCTAGTCCAAAACCAAGTAACCAAAGATTTTGCACCATAGCTACATTCCAAAGTGATAGAGATCATACCCACGTACAAATAGAAATCCGAGCACCATTGAAAATCATAAGCTCTATATCAACTCACCATAAATTATTAGAATGCATATCCCTAGTGAAGATCACATTCACACACCCACACTCCCAACGAGACACCAAAATAGCGCACACCCCCGAGAGATTAGCATACACCCACTGATGCACAAAGAACATCACACTACAACGAAGAAGCACGCACAAATACCAAAACACACGCCAAAAGAGAGCTCGACGATAAGAGTCACTCCCAAAAAGAAAACACATACCCAATCACCCAAAAAATTACACACACACACCCAAAGAGACGCACAAAATAAGGAAAATTCTTCTCAAATTATTTCCCATTTTTTTCAGCACAGAAGAAGAACAAAAAAGGAAATAAGAGCCTACAAGGGGCATATATCATCCAAATTGAAACACAAAAGACCCCAAATACAAGGTGAACATGAAAAGACCCCAAATAGAACTTGTCCAGACTTAACCCAATTGCCAAGAAAACTACGATAGGAGATCTCGTACTACATCCGCAAATGGATCTTGACAAAACCAAAATAGACCAAACCCACATTAAGCACATTCCAAAAACTCTAGACCCAAAAAATGTGCTGAATACCCGAAACCACACTACGAAACAATGAAGAGAGCAAAACAGAGAACATTTAGACACAAAGTAGCACAAAACCCTAATTAACAACAACCACCATGGACCATGGAACATACAATTCTTTAGAGAGCATTGGCAGAAACACACCAGCAACATTAATCTTCACATAATCAAAACACCCACTTAAGAAATTTGATCATGTTCTATGCAATTCCCAAAGAGCCCTTCCTTACTTACAACACAATACCCTACCCTCCAATCTGTGCCAAACAAGTGGTACCAAACAGACATGGATATCACTAGCAACCTCCAAACACATCAGAGAAGCTTTGACAAAAATAGAAGAAGAAAGAGAGACATTTCAGCAGCATAGTATCAAAAGATCAATAGCAAAGAAAAACTTGTGTAACAAACGTTCCGCTAGAACAATCCTTATCCAAAAAAACCTTCCAATAAAAAAACAATAAAACAAACTCTGATAGCAAGCACCGAACTCAACAAAATAAATGAGTGAACGCCAAGACCAACACAAACCTAAACATACATTCCTAGTCAATGGAACTCGTGCATAACTGATATGAAATAGGGAAAGAATCAACTTACAAAACACACTATTACAATAGAAAAGGCACCCAAAAATTGACCAAAAAAGAAAGAACCTAGACAAACTCACATCCAGCAAGTAAACCAACCAGACACCACATCCACCCAAAACCACAAAATGATCACACAACACACAACTATTTCACCACCATGCTTCGAAGAAATTAGGACTCGAGACTCCCTTTTTCGCTAGGCTGTCTGCAAAAGCATTACATTCCCTAAAACTTTTAATAAAATCCACATTATCGATCTTTGCAATACAAAGGTCAATCTCAACAAAAGATTCCTAGACCTTCCATGGTCTTAAACTCCTATTTTTGACCCAAGATACCGCCGTCGTAGAATCTGACTCAACAACCAATTTCATTTTATCAACCCATCCAGCAATAATGAAACAAGAAAGTGCATTGCGAATCGCCTCAACTTCAGCCACATTTGAATCAGCTATGCCCAAAGGACCACAGAAAAGGGCAACAACCGAACCCGTTTCCTTCCTTAAAATGCCACCACAACCCGCCAAACCTGGTTTACCCCATGCTGATGCATCAACATTGAATTTCAAGAAGCCCAAATAGGCGGGACCCAAACGGTTATTGCCCTGCCGTAACCATTCATAAGCTTCTATCTTTTGCCCAACTTAAGAGGATCATCACACCAATCATGAAATTGATAGTGAAAATCGACCTCAAACATTTGCACCCAATGAAATGATCGAAGCTTGAAAATTTCTAAAAATTGTTCCACCCTCCAAAGTTTATTTTTAAACCAAAGCTCATTACGAGCTAACCAAATAGACCAAAGTCCAGCACAACACACCATTCTCCACCAAGTTTTTAACCTTCTTGAAAGAACAACCCCTTCCCATTGTACAATAAAAGCTTCCACAATAAGATCACAACACCAAGAGAAGCCACACCAACTCCAAATCCGAGACCAAACCTCCCATACCCAGTAACACTGAAGCAAAGGATGGTTGTGGTTCTCATCAGAGTTTTTGTACCAAGGACATAAAAGATCCAAGTTTTCAAACACAAAGCCTTTTTTAGCAAGAAAAGCCTTTGTTGAGACTCTTCCTTGAACCGCGAGCCAGATGAAACATACAACCTTAGAAGGAGCTTTACATTTTTATAAAGACGTAGCCCAAGGACAAAAAAGACCATTTTCTATGCTTTCAATTGCGTTAGAATGAACCTTAACCGAGAATTAACCATTAACGCATGACGCCAAACCAATCTATCTTCAACACTGGGTGTTAGCAAAAATTTTCACAGATAGCTTCTAATATTTTCATGTCCTCTACTTCCCAAAGCCACAAGTTTCTATGAAAAAAAAAACTTCAAGGATAAAATCTCAAACACCATAGCCTCTTTAGCATTAGACACCATAAATAACCTTGGAAATAGTTCACTAAGGGGTCCATCTGAGCACCAAGAATCTTTCCAAAACTAAATGGACTTCCCATTTCCCACAAGCCATTTGAAACCATCAATTCCCACAAACTTTTTTATTTCCTCTGACACTTCTAACTTCAAAATTTCAAACCAGTCTTTCGAGAAATACTGATGTCTGTTATTATTAGGCTACCACCCGCCAGCGTCTAGATTACATTTTTCACAAATTAGATTTCTCCAGAGAGAATTCTTTTCTTTTCCAAACTTCCACCACCATTTTGCTAGAAGTGCTGAATTCATAACAGATAATGAATTTATCCCCAAGCCTCCCAAAACCTTTTTAGAACAAACTTTGGACCACTTTACTTTGCTACACCACTTTGCTTTCACTCCTCCACCCCAGAAAAAAGACCGCCTGATCTTATCCAAGGCTTTAATGACACCTACTGGAGCCTTGAATAGAGACATATAATAGATAGGTAAGTTGGACATTGCTGATTTAATCAGGGTTAAACGACCACCGAAAGACAACACCTTACCCTTCCAACCAGCCAATTTAGTTTTGAACTTTGAAATAATAGGTCCCTACATTTTGATTCTAGCAGGGTTAGCACCTATCGGAATCCCCAAGTAAGAAAAAGGCAATTCACCAAACTTGCAGCCAAAAGCTTTAGCCATCTCATCAAGCTGATATTGGTTTCCATTCACAGAGTAAAGATAACACTTTAAATAATTTATTTTCAGTCCAGAAATAAACCAAACCAAATAAGGATCCTTCTAATAGTACGCAGCATAGATCTACCACCACTACAAATCCCAAATCGGATTTTAATTTTAAATCACTTTGGGTGAATTTTGAAACAACCTAGAGCCCCAAAAGTACCGTTTTTTTAAGCACGTCCCAAAATATTTAAGCCAAACATGATGCACGAGAAAGAGTTGGATTTAAATGATTTTTGTCTTAATTTTAAGGGAAAGTTAGATAAAAGATCATTAAAATGAGCTTTGTTGAAATTAAGGACAACTTAAAGTGGACATTGGGGATAAGTCCTCCCAATGTCTATAGACCACAATAACCACATCTTCATCCTCTAACCCTAGCCAAACCCTAGCCACCTCCAACCACCACCCAATTACCTTCGACCACCACCTTCACCATCTCCGGTCACCACTACCACCTCCTTCCTTCCTCCCCTACTTTAAAATGTTTCTTTATCTCTCTCTCACTCTAGAACTCCCTCTCTCTCTCTCTCTCTCTCTCTCTCTCTCTCTCTGTGCTAGATCTAAGAAGAAGAAGAAGAAGAAGAAGAAGAAGAAGAAGGCTTTAAAGTTATAGATCTAGGGCTTTATATAGATGAGGTGTCATAGAGATAGGAAAGATGATGAAGAAGAAGAAGTAGAATACCTTTCAATGCGGTCGACGGACATGGACGACGATGGTCAGAAGGTGGATGGTGGATGTGGCAGATTTTTCATTTTTTGGTCATGAAATTGCAAATATCCTACATCAAATTTGACTTAGGATAATTCTGAACTGAAATTACATTCACTGAAGTTTGTAAAATTTTCACCCATTGTTATGCAAGTTAAGTGAAATTCACTTACTTTAATCAACAATTGTTTACTGAAGTTTGCAAAATTCACTGGAGATCCCCTTTTCAATTAACACAATAAAATAAACTTTGCTTAAGAATTTAAAATTTTACTTCAAAAATATTAAGTGAAATTTCACTTAAAATTTGTAAAATATCCAACTAACACACCAATGCAATCAGTGCATCTACAATAGAGGCAACATTTAAGAGATTAATCAACAATAAAAAACCACTGAGGCATAACAACAAGTACCTTTACCTACATAAACCCAAAACTTTTACAAATCACCATCTTAAGTGAAATTTCACTCATCTTAACGGAACTTGCAATTATTCTCTTAAGTTTGTAATTTCAGTAAAGGCTACCTTTACATTTGACAAAACAACTGAAATTTTACTTAAAATTTTGAAAAATCCACTTTAAAAATCATAAGTCAAATTTCTCTTAAGATAAGGAAAATTTGCAACTGACATACCTCATAGTTGTAAATGGTAAGAACTCGCAAATAAACTTTAAACTGGAAATGGTCGTCGGAGTTCATTGTGATGGCCATGGCGGCAATATTCGAATCTCAATCTAGATCTTGACCGGTGAAGGAGATCTAGATCTAGATCTGGATCTAGATCGACGCCGGTGATGGTGACGATGGAGGTGCTTGGTGATGATGATGATAACCACGCTGGTGTTGGTGGCCATAGTAGTGGGATGTTTGGTGGCTATGGCAGAGGGTGGTGGTGGTGATCGATGGTGACGGTGGTGGTGGTTGCGGTAGAGGCCGAGTGGTGGTGGACTGGGAGTGGTGGTTGAGATCGGTGGTGGTGGTGGTGTCAGTGGTGGAGGTTGACTGGTGGTGGTGATGGTGGTGGTGGTGAGAGAGGAAGTGATCTGAGAGAGTGAGAGTGAGAGAGAGAGAGAGAACGGAACTGATTTATAAAACAGGGGAATTTTTGTCTCTAATAGGACTTGAGGAATGAATTATTAGTGGTGTCGACTGGATCGATTGAAAAAATTGGCTTTGGCTTTTGTGCTTGTGAGTTTATTGTTAATGGGCTGCATGCCCTTTAAAGCAAAAATGACCAACTTAGGGATCTTAGATCAAGTCTCCCTAATTTTAATGGTGTGCTTATTACTAAGGCTTGTGCTTCTGAGTAAACTTAGAGTCAATATTTAGACCTACAACTTCCCAAGTTACATGTGCTCGTAAACACATTTAAAAATTATGGAATTGTCAGATCAAAAAACTCTAAGATTACATATAGATATTGGAGATTTCAAAAAATGTAGAATGACTATAGTTTATATTTTTAAAATTGCATTTAGGTGATATGTTTTTATACATTTTGCAAAAGCCAAAGTACCGAATTTTTAAAAGGGAATTGATATTGGCAATCCAAAAGTTACCATTGGTACTTCATAATATCATATTCAATGCATATAGTACTATACAGTTAATACAAAAATGAAGTGCCATTAGTAATCCATGGAGTGCCAATAGACATGCTATTTTAAAATTACTATGATGTATCAAACTTTGTAAAAAATTTGTGGTCACAAGCCCCCTACACCCAGTGTTGGTCTGGGTATTTGTGTATCTACTTTTGGACTACGCAGGAGTTCGATGAATGACTTTGATGTATCTCAAGAGTGGGTTCTTCTGCAAATCAAGTTATATCTAGTTTTCATAAAGAGTAATATTTGGGGCACTAACAACTTCCACTAACACTTACTAACACACTCTATCTCTCTCCTAGTGGTACTGTGAGGTCCGCAGTGGACCCCGCAGTACCACTAAGAGAGAGATAGAGTGTGTTAGTAAGTGTTAGTGAATGTTGTTAGTGCCCCAAGCATTGTCCTTTCATAAAAGCCAATTAAATGTAAGAATGAGACTAAACTTGCTCTCGTGTAGGCATTCTCAAACAAGCCATGGTCTTAACGTAACTCTTAAAGCTGATTCTTGTCAAATCAAAATGAATTTGATTCTATAAAATAAAAATCAGATAGAAACTAGTGGCTTTGATTATAGTCCCTCAAATAAAATCCTTTTAAACTAAAATATAAGTTACTTTTCTTTAACTCATTAAGTCTTTTTTATACCTAAACAACATCAAAAATTGCTATAATTGTTGTTTTACAAGTCTGTTTTCTATAAAATTTGATGTTTTGGAATCAGCAAAATGCAATCTATCAAACGAGATCAAGATTGACGATGAAATGCTGGGAAAAAAAAATTAAAATTAAAAAAATATATATGAAAATTTGCATTTTTTTTTCCATAAATATAATAAAAACATGTTCCTTCCATAAAATTGGAACCATAGATGCATAAAGATCTTGAAAAAATACAGGAAATAAAAATAAAAAATAAAAAAAAATACCAAAAAGCCTAAGAATTGATAAAGTTATGATGTTTTAAAGTTGATAAAATAATATTATATCTCTGCAAACAGATAATACTATCTGTTAGACAGATAAGATCTGAAAATCAGACTGTGACTTATCTTTTTTTGTAAAATTTTCAAGTCCAATGCATAGATCTTAAAGAAATCAATACGTGAAATACAAAATATATATATAAATCCATAGATATATCATCTATCATCTATACATAAAGGAAGGTATAGCACCTATGGGTGCATGCCAATTTCTCAAATTGATTTATCAAATTTTGGTATTTTTTCTGTTTGTTCTGTCCTTTACGCTAATTGCGTAGTCAGTGAAATACCATAATATCCTTTTAGTATACCATAATTACTCATCTATGTGTACAACTACATAAGGATATATTGATTTTTGTGAGGCATTCTGTTATTTCAGACAATAATTACATTCAAGTCAACTAATAATTACATTGAGATCAAATTTAGAAATTTTATTTAATATAAAACTGAGGATTCAATTAATTTGGCTTCAATATTTCAAGTTCAATTAGCTTTTGCAACCATAATTGCAATTCGCTTCAAGTGAAAGTCAACAAAAATGGCTTTTGACATGATCTTTACATATAGGTCAATTTTTTGTAAGAAAAATTACATAATGGTCATCTTTTGGAACAATATTTAAACAAAAATGGCTACTCACATCATATTTACATATAGGTTCAGTTTTGTTCAAAAAAGTTACAGAATGGTCCTACTTTGATACTCGTACAATATTTACCCATAGGTCAATTTTTGTAAGAAAAATTACTGACTGGGTATCTTTTTGCACATCGACCTTTTTTTTTTTTTAAATGGGTAATTATACTCAACTTTTGCAACTAAATTAATTTTAAACCCAACCATTGCAACCATACTTACAATTGGCTTCAAAAGAATATCAACTCAACAAAAATGGCTACTTACGTTATATTTACATATAGGTCAACTTTGTAACAAAAAGTTACAGAATGGTCTACTTTGATTACACACGCGCGCACAGATATGGTTATGTTCGTATATTTTGCTCTTTCTGTTATAATTTATATCATAATAATTATCTTGGTCTTATTGCGCAAACATACCAATATAAAATACAATTTGAGTAATGCTATGCTTCAAAAATCTTATGTTGCAGGGTTATGATTCATGTTTGTAAACTCTAAGCTCTGAATTTATAAGTCATTCTATACATTTTTAACATCACAATGTTATTTCCTATTGCTAAGTTTCCATACGACAACTTAGCTTTAGTTTAAACTAGGTTCGGACCACAATTTTGTATTGTGTTTTAGTTATTTAAAACTTAATTTGATACAATTAATTGCATATGTTAATATTATACACACAAATACCTATAAATTGAATTCAGACACACAACATATGCTAATATTTTAATCTTTTAGTTCTAATATGTATAATCATACTGAATTTAGAAGTCAATCTATAACTTCAAAATTTTGACTTCTAAATTATTTGAGAATGAGATTTTTAATTACCAATTGTAAAAGCCAAAAAAACTAATAAGTAGGGGATAGGCACGAGCAAAGTAACCTGGTATATACAACATAAACATGTTCCTTTCATAAAACTGGAACCATAGATGCACATAGATCTCAAAAAAAAAAAATACATGAAATAAAAAAAAAATTTAAAATCACCCAAAAAGCATAAGAATTTAGAAAGTTATGGTGGTTTAGAGAGACTTTTCGTTGAACAAAAAGGAAGCAAAAGGCTTTTTTAAAAAATGGCCAAATCGTATGGGTTTTTGACTAATATGTATACTTAATTTTAGGTAGCTGGTAAGGGCAGGTGCATTTTTTAATTTGGGCACCTCTTTTTAAGTTAAAAAATCAAATTTTTATCTTTTACTGTAATTAGTAAGGGCACCTCACTTATTGTACTATATATATATGGGTAAATTGCAAATTACACCCCTGTAGGTTAAGGGTTGTCAGAGTTTGGTCCCTATAGTTTCAATTTTGGCAATTTACACCCTTTTCAGTCCTCAAATTGTGCAAAATCCACCCAATTACAAAATAAGCAAGGGTACAATGGGAATATCACATTATTTCTGGCCCAAAATGACCCCATAATATATCCTATAATTTTTTCACGAAAGTTTTGTATTATAAGCTTAATTTTTTATTTATTTTTATCAATTTCACTTTGATATTAGTGTGGCAGTGCGTGTCCAGCTTTAAGTGTATCAGATTATTTAAAAGATTACAAGATATTATCATGTGGTTTAAAAGATCATAAGATATTAACAGATTATTATAAATTTTAAGTGTATCAGATTGTTTAAAAGATTATAAGTTATTTATGGGATGGTGATGATAATAGTGGTGGCGATCCAAAATAACTTATACCATCACCATCCCATAAATAAATTATAATCTTTTAAACAATCTGATACACTTAAAATTTATAATAATCTGATAATATCTTATAATCTTTTAAATCACATGATAATATCTTGTAATCTTTTAAACAATCTGATACACTTAAAGCTGGACACGCACTGCCACACTAATATCAAAGTGAAATTGATAAAAATAAATAAAAAAAATTAAGCTTATAATACAAAACTTCCGTGAAAAAATTATGGGATATATTATGGGGTCATTTTGGGCCAGAAATAATGTGATATTCCCATTGTACCCTTGGTTATTTTGTAATTGAGTGGATTTTGCACAATTTGAGGACTGGAAAGGGTGTAAATTGCCAAAATTGAAACTATAGGGACCAAACTCTGACAACCCTTAAACTACAGGGGTGTAATTTGCAATTTACCCATATATATATATATATATATATAGTACAATAAGTGAGGTGCCCTTACTAATTACAGTAAAAGATAAAAAATTAATTTTTTAACTTAAAAAGAGGTGCCCAAATTAAAAAATGCACCTGCCCTTACCAGCTACCTTAATTTTAAGGGTCTATGACCTAATATCCCTATAAAATAAACCGTACTGTCTTAATCATACGTATGATTCAGAAATTAGAACGAGACCTAACTTGATCCTATTTGATGGATTCGAGCAGCCAGTTTAAGATTCTAAATTTGACTACACCCCAATAGGTACAACAATATCTTTGACATATCATCAATGGTCACTCGTGGTTCCAGTAAATTTTGTTCTAACTCAAATTGTTGTTCAAGAAAACTAATTTTCTTAAGTTATTTTCCAAAATTATTAACAGTTTGGAGGAATGGGCTTTTGAACTTTTGGTGTTATTAGCTGGATTGATGCCAAACCCAAAAATAACAACTTCTCTACTTGCAATGTGGTAAGCTTTCTTTGAGATTTTAAGCAATTCCAATTTTTTTTATTTTTTATTTTTTTTTCTTGAGATTTTAACCAATGGTTATTAATTATGGTTGCTTTTGTGGTTATTTCTTCAGTGAAAGCACCCAATCTATCTCCTACATGGTTACCTGCGGTCTCAGCGCCGCTGCAAGGTTGGTGAAAGAAAAAATAAAATTTCAAAGGGCTGTTGGGAAATTGCAGAAACTGATTCTATTAAGAGGCCCTTCAACGTATTTCCGAAAAGAGCATTGCTAGATTCACACAATGAACTACACATTTTTTTCACACACAGCTTTAAATGCATGTACTATGTGCTGTATAAGTGGGGCACAAAAAAGTGTCAAAAATTCAAACAGCACAAAGTACAAGCATTTAAAGCTGTGCGTTGAAAAAATGTAGCATTTTCCGAAAAGAAAAAACTGTGCTATTTTTTTTCCAAATTTTGTATTCTAAACACAAGTGTCAGTGGGCCAACTTGATTTTGATTGAAGGTGTTGAAGTGATCCCACCGTTATTAAAGGTGGACCCACTGTCACATGTGTTTGGTAACCATTTAGGATACAAAATTTAAAAAGTATACTATACTCCTTAATAAACGAGTAGTAGACAAGGGCCCACCCCTAATTGTAAGAACAAAAAAAATTTACATGTAAAATATTGTCTATTGGCATCTAACTCATCTTAAATATTTGACCCCAACACATTCTCATAATTTAAACCCACACCACCATTTTGAAGGTAGAAATAGAATCATTTTTATTATTTTATAAATTGCTAAATTGGATTTAACAGCACAAGAGTATCAAATGAGTTAGGAGCTGGCAATCCTGGTAAGGCTGAGCATGGCTTGGTGGTTTCTCTCAAGCTCTCTATCATTCTTGCTGTAATTATTGTTATAGTTCTTTGCTTTGGAAACAATATATGGGCTGGTTTCTTTGGTGATTCCTTAGAGATACAAAAGAATTTTGCTTCAATGACACCCCTGCTTACAATCACTATACTCCTTGATTCTGTCCAAGTTGTGTTATCAGGTTGGAATCATCCCACTGTTAATTTCCCCTATAATTAATACTCCCTCCGTCCCATTTTATGTATCCATCTTTCTTTTTTGGGATTTCCCAAAATTGTTGTCCACTTTTCTAAATTAGCATGCAAATTTTACTTAGTTTTCCAAACTATCCTTCCTTGCAATCAACGCCAAAACAAAACAAAAAAAGAAAGTGCAATGATTATGGGCAATTGTGGAAAGTATGAGTAGATTCTTTTTGTCCCCTTAAATAATTGAATTCCACAAGATGGACACATAAAATAAGACGGAGGGAATATATAAATAGGTGATGTGATGTGATGTGTTCTTATGTATTTAGGTGTGGCCAGAGGATGTGGTTATCAACATTTGGCTGTATTCGCCAACTTCGCAACATTCTATCTCATTGGCTTGCCAATTGCAGTCTTCCTTGGATTTAAGTTGAAACTACATGCAAAGGTGACACAAAATTACACACACACACATATATATATATATATATGGATTTTAGAGATAGCAGGATAACATCGTGGTTAATATAAATGGATAAAGACATGACATTGTTATTTGTTACCCCCTTAAGATATTGTGATTAACTAATTTTACTTTCCTAATTATAGAAGGGAGTTTTTAAATACACCCAATAAATTTTTCTCTACACTAAAATACACTACATGAGATGTTGCATATACTCTCCTCGCTGCAAAATGTAGATTTTACAAGAAATTTATGGATATATTTAGGAGCTCTCTTTAAAAGAGGTGACGGAGACTTATCTTTTCATTTCTAATGCCTACTTTTTTTTTTTTTTTTTTTTTTACATGAAACCAGACTAAATACTCACCCCTCGCCCCCCCAATTCCAAAGTCTCACAATAAAGTTCAATAAGGGCTACTCATTCCGACTGAAGAATAACTAGAGGGCAAGTAACTAGAGTCCACTATGGGAATTCGAACTCTCTCATTCCCCACTGAAAAGAGAGAGACTATGCCAATTGAACTACAGCCAACTCAGCTATAATGCTTTTAAATATGCAATAACTTAGCATTATCCTATATATAGGTACCTGTACATGGTAACTTACTAATGTCATGAAGTACCTCTTCTTAGATGGAAAACAAATAAAGTAAAATAAAATTCTCTATTATTTCATCAAAACAGAGATATCAAAGAAAATTTATGAAGAGCCTATAGTTCAATTATTATAGCCATTTTGTAATAAAATTACTTTAATTCCCTCACTTTTGATGTTAGTTTGTAAGGGAACATTGGATGAATATTTGTGATCATATATGTTTGATATTTTATATGCATGCGATCATTTTCTTTATTCCATGCATCATTATGTAACTGGGATTATGGATGGGCATAATCTGTGGAGTCTTGTGTCAGACTGGAACTCTAGCGTGGATTATACTGCGCATCAAATGGGCTAAAGTGGAACTTACAATAAAAACCGATGAAGAAAACAACCTTCTTTCAACCAGATGCCCCATAAAGAAAGATATAAACAACGTGTGCTACTCGGATAATGACAAGTCAGAGAGATTTGAGAGAGTTTAACTATAATCATCTTGTAATGTTGTCATGAAATAAAAATTTTGAACTCAATTGATTCATTGTCATAGTGCCACGTGTCAATCTATGATGGTACCCAGTATTATTGATAATGGGCCCTATAACTGGACCCTACTCGAGACCCACAAATAGTGAAACTCCTTCACCCACTTGACCCACTATCATTGGGTGCAGGTATATGACTTGAGATTCTCAAGGTACCTATATATTTCTCATGAAGGTTAAATGCACTTATACCCCTGTGGTTTGGCCGATTTACACTTATACCCCCTGTGGTTTAAAATTTTGCACTAATACCCTGTGGTTCGGACGTGCAAACGTTAAAACTTGCTAACCGATCAAACTGAAATAACCAAATTATCCTCAAGTCTTCATAACAATGTTAAGAACAAAATTTGTTTACTTCAATTTGTTTAGGGAGAAACATATGGTTTTGAATTAGGTGAGAAAGAATCTTTGACATTTTTTAAGATTTTCTTGATATAGGTCATGTGCTTGACCTAAATAAAATGGTTTATGATTTATTTTCCTTTTAATATGACTTTTAGGGGTCAAAGAGTCATTTTACCTTTCAAATTAAGTCTCCCAAGTATAAAACCATTAATTTGGATGAAAAAAAAATTACGGTTGCACTTTAGTTCAAATCACAAGGGGTATTAGTGTCAAAATTTAAAGCACATATGGGTAAGTTCAAATTGGCCAAACCATAAAAGGTGTAAGTGTATTTAACCCTTCACGTTAAGTAGGGGTAGAATCCAAAGTACCTAAAAAGACTATATTTAATAAGAGGCCAAATTCAAATCGTGGATAAAACCCGCAGGGATGTACCTTACAAGTTTAAATGACAAAGTAGTTTTGCTAGCCCTTTTTGAAAAGCCTCTCTATATGGGAAATATTGAGACGTTGAATTGCAAAAATTGGAAGACTAAATTATACATATCTCGCAAAATTTCTAGCAGTAATAACCCAATCAAGACTTTCCCTTTACCGCCGCAATCACCATCACCATGGCTCTGAAACTGGCCGCATGGGATCATTCTCACCGTCTACGACCAATTTATATGGTTTTCCGGACTCTCCCATGTCTGGACAATGTCCATGATCTTCAGCTAGCCCTTATGACTATAAAGCTGCGGAGATAGAGGGGCTTTCTGGTAGATTGTGATCAGGCACGCGTGAGAGACTATGTCCTGCGACATCTAGAATACTCTCACAAAAGACCCAAACCGAGATCTCCAGCCTTGAATTGCTTGAATCTAACAAAGTGGCTTGTGCTTACTTCATCACCATGTGAAAGGGAATCATAGTAATTTAGGGCTCGCATAGTAAATAGTAATGTTGTGGTTGTGGTTTTGGTTTTCAGTTTTTGTTTCCATTTTTTGTATTAGGAGTTGACTGTGTTCAATTCAAAAAATAGAAACAAAAACCAAAACCCGAAAACCGTTCGAGCCCTTAGTTCACACTCTTAGGGAAGGGAACCGCATGTGACATGGCTGATCGATAGTTTAAGGTTAGCCGGAATTAATCTGAATTTTGTGAATGGCTGTAAAGAGTGCACTGGTCAAGTTTTTGATATTTTTGTTGGCTGGTGTTAAGGATAATCTAGTTTTGATGTTCCACGGGTCCAGTTGTGTAGTTGTTTGTTGGAATATTTTAATAAAAATGTTAATTTACATATGTTATTGCTCTTCAAGGATATTGTTGTGGGTCAATGTTTTAATTCCACTTAAATCAAATGGAATTGAAGAAAATCCTTTATAATATGTTAAACAAATGTTCACACTAGCATTTTAAATTAATGTAATTTAATAGTATATTAATGTAGCAATGTTCACAACGGTTTGGCAATACATGCATGCTTTCAACATGCATGATTTCTTATATTAATGGACCATTATAGGTTCATTTTGATGAGGAGACAATTTAGTATTTTAAATTGCATTTATTTGTTATAACCTTGTCACACCCCAACCCGCCTCGTGCGGATTAGGACACGTGTAACAATGCCACCAAGGTACGTCCCCAAAACATATAACATAAAACAAGTCTTAAACTCTATTTTAAACTCTTTATAAGCTCATTTGTATGTAACTAACCCCAAGGATAAAATGGTCATTTTGAAATTTTAGTCAAACCCAATGTCAAAATACAGTACTTTTCATTTAAAAACCAACGGTGGAAACGGCTCGCGAATCCGAGCTTTCTAGCTCAAGTTATGATGACAAAGCATGGTTATTTGGAAAACACACCAGTCCGGTTGACCGGACAGAGACCTTTAAAATATCCGGTCGACCGGACAGAGAGCTCTTTTGCAGAAAATTTTGCAGCAACTCCCCCAACCTGTTTTGCAAGTTTAAACCCCACCAAAATATGTCTAAATCACTTGAGAACAACTCCAAAACTTCCACAACATGTCCACAAACATAATTAAACATTCCCACACATTTTCAAACATCAACCAAGCATGTACCACATATCCACAACTAGAATTGGATCAAATTAACCCATGACAACTCTTTTACATGAACTTGTTAGGAATCACTACAAGAAAAAAGGCTATTTATGTCACTTTTAAAATTGTATTTATGTCACTTTAATTTTGAGTGACATAATTATTTTTTGCATTAGCTTTTTATGTCACTTTTTTAGTATTTATGTCAGTTTTTAAAAAAGTGACATAAATACTTAATTATTTATGTCATTGTTTAAAAAAGTGACATAAATAATAAAGCATTTATGTCATTTTTTATAAAAAGTGACATAAATAATAATGCATTTATGTCACTTTTTTAAAACTGACACAAATAAAAACGCGGGTGGCATTTTTGTAAATAAAACATTTAGTTTTTATGTCACTTTTTATAAAAAGTGACATAAATATCTAATTTTTTTAAAAAAAGTGACATAAAAAAAATTTCATGCGCGCGGGAAACAGACCCTTTTTTAGTCCCTATATTCCCTCTCATCTATCTCCTCTCGTCTTCATCCTAAGCCCAATAACTTCAATCGTTCTCTCTATCTCTCCATCCTATTAGTTCTTCCCCCTCCCTCTCTCCCTCTCTTCCCCGCTCACACGCCTCCATCGCAGCTGTGAATGGTTCCTTCATCAGAATTCCCTAACCCTAATTTCACCTCACGATGACCATTCCATCATGAATGGTTCTTCTCTGCTCACAGATTCGTAGGAACTGCGACCCTATCTTTCATCAGAATTCCTTCAATCTCTCTCTCAATCTCTTCATCCTCTTGTTTCTTCCCCCCTCCCTCTCTCCTTCTCTTCCCCACCCACACGCAGTAGCCATCGCCGTTCATACGCAGTCGCCGCCGCCGTTCACACGCTGGGATTGAAAGTGGTTAGGGTTTGCCGCCGCCGCCATTCATCTCTCTTGTGCATACAGGTATACATATATGCTTGATTTTTCATTTATTTTTATTTTTCATTTTTCATTTTTTCCGTGCGTAAATTGGTGAGTGGAAAACATTTGTGTAGGGTTGTATCATGGTGTCGAGAAATTGAAGAAAAGTTTGAATGCATTTATCTTTTAGTATAGCTTACTTTATTATGTCATGTTTGGTTCTCTTGTCTTGAGTACTAGACAAGAACTTTATGATATTTTTATTTTTCTTTTGGTTCTTGTTTAAGAGCTCTTTGGAAGCTATTTTCCCCCCTTTCTCCTCCACATTTGATTTTAACTACTGATTTTGAAGAGGGAACTGGTAGCCCTCTATGGGGTTTGGCGTTGAATAGGTTAGGAATTTTATTTTTTAGTTTTGCATAATTACTTGTGGATTTAGCAAAACTTTGTAATCTTTTGTCATCATCTTTTTTATACTTTAATGGATGCTAAAAAGTGTGTAGTGTGTACTAGCTCTCTTTCTCACACACACAAACATTTTTTTTTTGTGGGGACAAGATAAAAGTAGAAATTGTTGTACTCATATCCTTTTTCTTCCTCTCATTGTTTTTTATATTTAATGTTTCTATGCCTAGATGCCTTGTAAGATTATAATCATTTAAAATCTTCGAGGTGGACCCAAAAGGCATTTCATCCTATGTTGTTCTTTCATTTTAATATTCTGTGTCCGAATCTATTTGATTAACTTTACAGAGCATTATTTTTCTCTTCTTGTTTACAATCAACATGTTACAGTTCAAAGTTGTACATGTTCGTGACAATGCTTCAACTTTAAGCGTGAGTCTTTTATGTCAAACATTGTTGTTTTCATTATTTGTCATTTTGTTACATAATTATTTGGTACATTTTTCACAGGACATGCAAGACATGAGAGACATTTGCTATGATAGCTTGCTCTCTGCTGCTGCAGCAACGGCAAACAGTTCATATGGTATGTTTTTTTTATATTTTTTTATTATCTGATTTTAGATTTCAGTTTCAGATGTTCTCTGCATCTTACCCCTCAAAAAGGAAAACGAATGAATGATCCTCTTTTGCTTCTATTAGGAAAAGGTCCATACAATTTTGTACCTTCTTATCTGATCAAATCCTCGAATATGCGAATCTTATGTTTTCTCAACTTTTAAAATACTCTAGTTGTGTTAACGAGCAAAAATTGAATGAGTTATGCAAAGAGCAGGATTCAGAAGCTATTCAGTGTTTTACTGATTGGATTGTGCTTTTGGCTGAACTAACCTTCAGAATGATGCGAACCTAGTCCTTTTGCTCGCTGGAGCATGAAGTTGGTTCCTTCTTCCTACATCATTGATAGAAATTCTAGTGAGTCTAGGTGATGTCACTCAGTATGTATGTTAGTCAATTTAGTTTAGTATGAGTTGACCAATATTGCTGTCATTAACTAAGAGTTAATAGATAAAGGCACATATTTATAACGAAACAGAATGAAAATGAACATCCGACAAAACTATGAACTTCCAAGTAACACGACTCTAGTTTGACAAAAATAAGGAAGACTATTGCTTAGTGAAAAATATTTCAAAGGACTTGAAAATATATTCACGCTCAAGGAAATCATTGTTAGAGTAAAGATTAGGGGATCCATAAAATATTTTTGGCTTCACATTTTGACATCCGTCAGGATTTGTGTGCACCCGTGCATGGGTGAATGCTCTTTTTTAGTTTCTGATGTGTTTTTCTCTTTCTATACGATGCTGCTTGTCCTTATCTTTATTTAGTTCAATATATGAGCCATGCTACTTAAAACTTTTAAAAACTCTGCGAGAGTATTTACAATATTTAGTTACACTACCTTTTATCCACCCTAACTGCATAACCTATACTAGCTAGCTTAGCTGGTAAGCCATGTCCGTTGCTAAGAAGCACGAACACAGACACGAATATGACACGACACGACACTCGGACACACAATTTCTCAAAAATGTAGGACCCGAATACGTTGGGGACACATTGAATATGTATGTATATATCTTAGAAGCACGAAACAAGGGGGGGGGGGGGGGGGGGGGGGCGGAGGCGGGAGCGGGAGCGGGAGCGAGGAAGTGTTAAACTTTAAGTGGTTCAAAGGTTGGGAGCATTTAAGAAGCGTCCAAATTGGTCTTGTGTCGGACACATGTCCAGGCACGTTGGTCTTGTGTTCGTCACGTGTCTGATGTCAAGAAAAAATTAAGACTCGCTTTTTTGCGTGTCAGAGAGTGTCCAACAAGTGTCGGTGTTGGACACTAACACGTAACCCAAATTGAAGTGTCGGTGATACATATGTCCGTTGTTAAACCACAAGTCTTGCTTCTGGTTTCCCAAGGTGCTTGAACATTCTTGCCTCTTGTCCATCAATGTTTAGAGGAAATGAATAGCCTAATTCAGTCAAGATGTTCCCATGTACTTGCCCTTGACTTTTTTCACCATAGAACATGTACGTGGCAATGGGTTTACAACATGAAGATAAATCAAGAAAACTGAAAACTTGCACAATGAAAGTTGGAGTGTATTTTTGGCTATATATCTTGAATTAGACCAACCACTTTTCGAGAACTCCCTTGGTTTGAAGGTTTAATCTTACATCACAGCATGTTGAATCGTTGATACTAAGAAGTAATACCTAATACACACTGACACCATGCAATCCAACAACTTTTGCCAGTGAAGAAACCAAAAGTTGGTTCTGTTTTCCGCTAAAGGCAGTGATGTTTTATGTAGTCCAGTTTGATTGGATTTCTTGAAATATTTGAATTTATGAAGCTATTTTCCAGCGACGAACTTATAGCATTTTCAAAGATGTTCAGATGTTTGTGCATCTGAATTTCCAAGAAATCTTGTTAATCACATTGTCTATTTTCAGAATTCTCAGAGTCCATGAGGGAATGGGTTCTTGCCTTCTTGAGAAAACTGCTCTGAATGATGATGAGGAAAGTGGTTAGTGACTGTAAGTCCCTTTATATATCTGTGTTTGCTGGGATTGCCAGTAAAAAAGAAATAATTTGGAATTCTTATACGTTACTGAGGATCAAATCATCAAGGTCACTTTTTCCTTTTGGGTTGTTAAAGTTAACGTAACTTTGTTCTTAAGTTGTATATATTTTTTAACTCAGCCACAACTTTGGTGTCTGAATTCCATCTTGTTCCTTTATGCAGATTTCTGGCCACGTGAATTAGATATTGTTGTTTGGAACTTGAATAAAAATTTTGGCCAGCATCAATGTACTTCATATGTGGAAGTGATAGTTGATACTCAGTTTTTTCTTTCTTTATTTTCTTTAGTAAAATGGACTTGTGTATCATATTGCACACGCAACGCGTGTGCCCAGCGACTAGTTCTACTAGAGAGAGAGAGAGAGAGAGAGAGAGAGAGAGAGAGAGGAACACCCATCAACAAATGCTACACATTACATAAAATTGAGATTCTGGGGGGCTTCCTTCAGTTGGATATTGAAAAAAAGAAAAAAGAGCAATTCATAGAATAGCAGCTTATTATGAGTGTTTTATTCAATTGACAGTGTTGTTGTCCTTGCCTAGTTACTTTCCCAATTGATTCTCAGAAGTCATCCGTTGTGTGCCTTCCAATATAGTACCTAAATAGCAGCTTATTAAGAGTGTTTTTATGGGTATTCTCAAGTGAAATGTTCTTTTTTTCGCCATGGAGTTTGAATAAAAATTAAGTTCCTTCATTGATTATTCGCTAAAATGGAATCGATTATTTCAGATCGCTAGAGAGTTACGGCTGAGAGATATTGGTGGAATTATTGTGGTAGATTTCATTGATATGGTGGATGATTGTAAGTCTCTCTCTCTCTCTCTCTCTCTCTCTCTCTCTCTCTCTCTCTCTCTCTCTCTCTCATCGTACCAAAACTTGGTTATGTATCAAAATGTGAAAAAATAAAATGTCTCGTAAACCAGCTACATGGCCATGCTTTTCTGATTCAGAACACTAGAAGTGAAAAAACAACTTGCCAATTACATAACCAGTGCAATAATTAAAGGTTAGTGTTACTTCAAGTATTTGTTTGAACTAAACACGTCCTTAATTTGCTTGTCCATGTGAAAACGGAAACTGAAACAGAGAAAAATAAAAAATGAGAGGGAAAGGAAAACAAGATGAACCAAACAAAGCCTTAAATTTATTGTTCAAATATATTTGACAAAGGCATCCTATCTCGTCATAAACTGTTTTTTGTCCCACGTGCCTTGTAACTTCTGATTTCCTAATTGAAAATGTGGGTGTTGCAGTAACATATAAATAAACTGTATAGACAAAAGGTGTTATCTTATTTGTTTTCTTTCTTTTGAAACAATTTTTCCATTCAGCAAATAAGAGATTGGTCTATGAAGAAGTTAAAAAAGCTGTTGAGAGAGACCGGTCAATGGTGAAAGTTTCTGAATTATCTAGACATGGGCTTATGGAAATCACCCGAAAACGGGTATGATACTTGTTTAGAATGGTAGTTTTCTTTTGCTTTTAATTTTCAGGAATTTTGGAAAAATTTGTTTGAACGTTGCTATTCCAAGATATTCATCTGTTTATGGTTGGCTAGAAAGCGATCACAAGGTAGTTATGATGTTATTTAATTTTCTTTCTATTTTTCAAAGAGATATGAGAGTTGTTAAATACGAGATGCAGCCTATTTTATCTAATGAAGTGCTGACACAATGCTTGACAGGTTCAACCTAGTGTGTCATTTATGATTAGTGAACCAATAAATAAAATTCAAGAATATCTTCAGTAATCATCATTCATCAACGTTATTACGAGATATGACATTTAAATACGAGATATGACAGTTATGATTAACAAAACCAATAAATAAAATTCAAGAATATCTTCGGTAATCATCATTCATCAACTTTATTACATAATTTACGCATTTTCCAAATGAATTGGTCTCAGTATATACTTCCTTTTATCTTTTTTAATCCTAAACTTTCTTTCACAATTTTAAGAACTTTCATAAACATGCATTGTGTATAACAATTTAGAAAAAAAAAAGTTTGACCCCAAAATTTCAAAACGTTATCTAAGAATAGCAACTTAGCTTGTCCTTCTTGTGTCGTAAGCATGTCGTTTGCGTGTCTTTTGAGTGTCAGTAAGGTGTCCATTTGAAAAATTATAGTATACAACTTAGCATTGATATTTAGAGTGTTCGACATGTCTCCCGAGTGTCGGAGAATGGTGGTGTCGGATACGCTGTCGACACTGATACGATGGCCAAAATTGAGTGTTAGACTCTAAGTGCTTCCTAGGTTAACTATATTGTTACAAACTTCCATTGGTTACCTAAATCTATTGTTATTTCATTAAAAAATGTGTAAGAGAATAGAAATTAGTGTATGGATTATTTATTCTTACATTGTTTCTCAATTTGTTTTGAAGCATGCTAGGGCCTGCATGGCAATATATTCTAATGCAGTTCTTTATTGGAGTTGGAATTCTCTTTAATGATTCCAAATTACTTGGACCCTTTAGTGAGTAGATTGTTGTGCTTTAAATATTACTGACGTTCAATTTCCGTGTACAGGATTCTGGCCAATAGGCAGTCTGCTGCTCGTTCAAAAGAGAGGAAGGCCTGTTATATGTCAGAACTTGAGAGAAAAGTACAAATCCTTCAAACAGAAGCAACCACTCTTTCTGCACAACTCATGCTATTCCAGGTGATTCCTGGAGTATTCAGTGCCTTGCTTTATGAGAATTTGTTTATGTCATGAGTTCCACTGAAATGTCATTTACTTTGATATTGAATTGGGTAGTCATAACTCATCTTTTCAATTCCTATCTCATGCCATCCACGACCATACTACTTTCTAATAAAAAATATTTTGTTCATATCACTTGGCTAAAATGCTGCTTAGGCAATTTTCTCCTTGGTAGTTAACCCACTCTTGAATGTTAATTTCTGCTCCTTTTTGCCCTGGAGCACTTCAAAAGTATTTCAAAATGGTTTCTTCTTTATTTACCCTAATTGAAAGCCTTTTTTGATAAGTCACAAAAGACCTTTTCCTTTTGTGATAAGCCACAATTGCAATCCTTCATAACCTTTTCTTTATCAGCGTTGGAGAAGATCTTGATCGGTGATAATTTGGTGTTTAGAGTGGGGCATCAGGGTTCTCAGATCTAGTGAGTCTAGGTTTCCTTTTTGACATATCACCTCCTCATCACCTTTTTGGCTTGTCATGTCGGGCGTATCACGCGATACGATAGCTGAGATGGCAATATATCGGTGGTATAGGCTGATACGACTGATACATACCACGAGTCATCACCTTTTGTAAATCTTGCTGACTTGGCACCATATCTCGTATCGAACCCCTTTGAAATCGAGTTGACTCAGTCGATCCTTTGAACCATGCTTTGGATTCAAATTGCAATATTCTTGAAATCGAGGAACAAAGGGATGAAAACTTTGAAAAATTTGTTAAGTTTTTCCTTGAACGCTTGTTTTGAAAATTAAAACGGTGACGAATTCACTTTTAAGAAATTCATAGGTAGAGAGAATTGATAGGGTCTATGCAGTTATACTAGGACTTTTAGGAAGAAAAAAAAAGTAAAAACATTTCGGAGCTTTTGGAATTGAGGATGATTGCATTTTAATTTCAGTATTTTATAATATCACTTTTTTATAATGCGGACTTATCTATGGAAATTTATACTTTTTACTTGTCATGCCCTCACCAAGTCCATGTACTGCTTTTTAGGATATTCCATCGCCCCATATCCATATCTTGTCTCGTATTTCTTATATTTGTGCCTGTGTTTGCAAGCTGCACTTAGCATATGGAGGTCTTAGAATATTAGATATCACTCTACCTTATTTTCCAAATGGATCTTAATGACGTGTCGAATTTGGGTCTTAGTTTTAGATCCTTTAGATGCTGTTGTACTAAGGGCATCAATACCATAATCCAACTTTTGGATGTACCAAAACACTGAACTGGCCTGAGTTGGGCAATGAAATCTATTCTTCTCCTCATTTTAGAAATTCAGCCCTCCACTATAATACACTGATTCTTGTTTCTGTACAATTATTTTCAAACACATCTCTGAATGAAGCACTTAAGCAGGAATATATCAATCCTTCCTTTGGATTGAAGACACTCCACTTATTTTTATTTTCATAAAAAGAATGGGATCAACCAATGAACAATTTGACAACCCAATTTAAAATTATGTTTATAACTATCTTATATATATGTTATATATGGATACATTTATCTCTGACCACAAGAAGGGTGACCAAATTAATCAGGTTTTTCTCTTCCCGATTCTGAGCTTTCAGGCCATGGCTTCAGGAGCAGGAAAATCAGCAGCATTCATCCTATTAATCCTAACCTCGTACTTTATTCCATCGCCACTATAATCGCGGCATAGGCTGTAAATCATGCTATTAAAAGAGCTCGCGAAACAGGTATCCAAGACAACACAATACAATACAATACAATACAATACACTGACTTTAGTCACATACATACACGGATATACATTCATACAAAGGCTTGTTATAATATTGTGTTTAATTTAAATAGACAAGCCTCGTTAAATAAGGGTGTATTACATAAATTTGTAACGAGGGTAGTTGTAAAGTAATTTAGCCTGAAAGATAAAGGATTGAATTGACCAAACTGCAAATTGGTGTATAGTTCAAGGGTACAAAATGCATTTTGCCCACATCATTAAATTGTGGCAAATACTATCAGCGCGAGATTTTAAAATCCAGATCTCACCGAGTCACATAATTTTTGTGGAAGTTAAATTTGATTACATTGTAGGCGGAAGGCTTTTTGGGCGGCGAAGCAAGTTTTACAGCTGGGAATGGGTGATGCCTTTGATGATTGGCTAATAGAGAAAATCCAGCTTCTGCGTAGGGGATCTGTAGTCGCTTCAGGTATCAGGCGAGTTGAGCAGGTAATTTTGTTAACCTTCAGTATATCTATTAATTCCAGACACATTTCAAAAATTTTAATATGATGCTCAGATCTGTCTTCTTTCTATTGCTTACTATTTAGATGGAAAACTCTTTGATAGGTTAAAAATTCTGAATTTTTATCTGCTCTTAACAATGACTTTGCAATCTGTACTTCTGTAATTCTGTTGCCTGTCCACTCAATATTTGAAGCAAATATCTTGATAAATGATCAGACTGACGATTAGTTGAAGTTTTGCTGCTGATAATGGGTAGTAGAAATAATGGTCATCCTGATCCATTTTCCCCTCCCACCTTTATGTGTTTTCAATTCCTTTGTCACTCATGGTCTTGATTGATATAATTTTAGAGAACTTTAAAATGAGACCTTGTTCACGGGGAAGTATAATCTTGAACAAGGTCTGTAATGAAAGGTGGTTGCTAATTTAGCTAAATATTCAGTACGCAAGTAGCATTTTAAGAGGCTTCTTGTTGGTGAATTTGTTGAAGAGCTTATTGTTATATATAGGTTTGGATTCATTATTTAGTGTTCTGCAATGTTATGGGTTGCACGATAAAGGGTTTACCCATTTGGAATTCTTGTTAAGGCTCTGTTTGGTTTCTGGATTCAAAGAAGGAAAGCTATTTCCCTACTCTAATGTTTTTCCTTTTTTTTATTTACTCCATTCTGAACTAACATTAGAAACTAAAATTTCAAATATGACGACACTCGAAAAAAGCAGAAGAAAAGTGACAAAATTCAGAAATTTATTTTATTTTATTTTTTCTTTTCCTTCTTAATTGAATTGATAGGTTCTACTGCTGGGGGTCTTGAGTTTCTGCACAAGTATACTCTCTTTTGTATTCTTTAGTTCTGCGAAATTTATGAAATAATGGTCGTCGATTTCTACTTTTCTTTATTTTGATCTCAATTGTTCGTATTGGGTATTGCTCAGGTATAGAGATTTCAAGAGATCCCTTCAGCTGGTTCATGTAGGAATTGCTATAGATGCTACTCGGGAAGCTGCCGAATCTCTTTTTCTTTCTTTGTTGCTTTCATTGTTTTGTTAGTACTTTTTTTATGAATATAACATGTATAAGTTATTAGTTTAGCACTCGTACGTGGATCAATTGTATATATTTTTTGTTCATTCCAATTAATTGGTTGATATTGAGATGAACGATGAAATTTAGTGGTTGAAATAGATCATTGAGTTTGATTTAATTTTGTACAAGGTGGTATTGTATGTACAGGGTGTTATTGTTTTTACAGGGTGGTATTGAATCACTAATATTTAACATATTTATGTCACTTTTATCAAGTATTTATGTCACTTTTATAAAGTATTTATGTCACTTTTAAAGTTTTTATGTCACTTTTAAAGTATTTATGTCACTTTTAAGACTTTGGTTTAGTAATTTTGTTTGGTATTTATGTCACTTTTCTACTTTTATGTCACTTTAGGTTAAAAGTGACATAAATAAAATAGTATTTATGTCACTTTTAAGTATTTATGTCACTTTTTATTAACATATGTGTTGGTTTTATGAAACATTTATGTCACTTTTATAAAACATTTATGTCACTTTTAAAACATTTATGTCACCTCCATTTATGTCACTTTTTATTGAAAAAAAAAGTGACATAAATACCTATTTATGTCACTTTTTAAGTGACATAAAAAGCCTTTTTCCTTGTAGTGAATGGATTCAAGCCAATTCAATACTTCTCCAAACTTTGCAAACCTTTGAGAAACATATTAATAATCTATACAAGGTTTTATCTCTCTTTCAAAACAAATGTATACAACTTCAAATGAGTTAAGTAAGTAATCAAAACCAAGTTAACTTTAAGAACCACCATTTACATAACTTCTCCGGAACATGATTATAAACCATTCAAAACATTTGGTTACAAAAAGAAACCTGACTAAAGTCTACAACCCATGTATCCGAACTCGTCGGAATGATCCAAACATACAATGTACCCAATATGAACATTAACATGGAAAATTTACATGAGTTCTTTCATGTTGACATTAAACACATGAGTTAGGTCTCCAAGCCACAAGTTAAGGATACTAATCCACTAGTTACATTATATTACAAGTTATGAACATATTTACAAGACCCAATCTCTCCCCCACTCCCGAGCACACTATTTCCTCTCCGGATATTGCTCCGTACCTGCGGTGGTTGTTATTTACCACAACAGAAACAGAAAACGGTTTTCTTAAGCATTACGCTTAGTGAGTAATCTAAACATGGCTGAATGTTTAACATGTGCAATGCAACAATAAACATATAAATCATATTTGTAATCGCCGAGTCACCGGTTCAATGATTCATTCAGACCCAGGACCTCCCTTGGTCCCGTGGCCACTTCTATTCCTTGGACTTTCGTCTTTCTCGGATTCTTCCTCTTCACCACCATTATTCCTCCCAACTAATGAATCATTGTCCCGGGCTCATTGAATACCACATAACCACATAAGCACATACACATGTAGGCACATATAACCTTCATAAAATTAGCATGAAATTCACAATTTAGTAACTACATGATTTTTAAACATGAGTAATCAACACAATAAGATCATTCTCTTGGTTCCTAAGCATCAATTATCATCTCTACACCATTGATGTATTGAACATAGTCAAACACAACCATTCTTTAGTGTAGAAAACTCACCTTAGCAAAATCTACCCAAATTCAAGCTAGAAATGAAGAATTCCTTCACAAATCTTGCTCAATTCTTACCCAAAGTAAATCCTACATGGTTTTGGTTCAACAAATATCATTTATCAAGAATGGTTACCGGAAAAACGTTGCCGAAACAGAAAATAAGTTACGTGCATGTAATCCCCTTACCTCCACGAGTCCAAAAGTGGTCTCGGATCGTAAATCCGGCGTCGAACGGCGAAGGAACGACAAGAAAACGACGTCGAAAACCCGTCGTCTTCCGTCGAGAGTTCTCGGTTCTCTCTTTTGTCTCAATTCCAACAAATATGAGACTAATCTCATATGACAACACACACATGTATCTTGACATGAGGTGTCAAAACCTTATTTTTTCCCATTTTCCGTTTACACCCCCAGAACTCTTAAGTTCTTATTATGAAATCCCCAAAACATGCCATTAACTACCCAATTATCAAATGAGTGTTTGTCTAAGTTTCGTATGGGTCCCAACATGGGTCCCATATATTTTGTGAAGTTGCTATCGTACCTACCAATTTAAATCTTTTTCAATTATACCCTTATTTAGGTGTCCAAACTAATACCAAATGCTACACATATATCATCATATAATATGAAAGCATTTAAACAAATAATCAAGTAATCACATAAATGCATTTAACATATAAAATGCAAATTTCATTTTATCCGGCCCTTCACTGGGTCCCACTCCAATACCTGTCCCTCTTCAATGGGAACTTTTCCAATTGGTATCCTTTTCTGAACACCTTTTTCTGGGCGAGTCCAAGCCTCCCCTTAACCCATTTTATACACTAATTATATTAATTAATGCATATTAAGATAGTAATTAACCCGTTTTTCGGGTACGGGTGTTACAAACCTTGAAATGAACGTTGCAAGCAAGGGGCAACGGCTCTTTTGGCAATTTAACAATATTGGCAACGGTTGGTTTTGGCAAGCTTCATTTTTTCCTTTCCTATATATATTAGCTCAACCATAATTCATATAGAGAGGCAGATCAATACATTTCTTCCTATTTTTTTAATCTTGTAAAGAGCAGAAAAACCACATATAGTTAGAAAGTGTTTTCAATTAGCAGTTACCGAGCAACCAAATCTGAAAAGGTGTGAGTATACCAGTTTCTTGATGTGCAAGAGAAACTGAGACAGAGATGATTCTGGGCTGTTTTATCCTGGGGGCGGCATGGCATGTACGAACTGCTTGCACATTTTGGGCAGAGCCGCGAAACGTCTTAAAGAGAGCGAGATCCGCGACTTGGCCCACAATTTGTTAAAGAGGCTACTGATCCGATAATTTTGTTCTAATTTTATTTATATGCTCTAACAATTTTAAAACGTTTTCTTCTGCCATGTATTATGGATAATCCTCTAAGTCCCCAGATCTCATAAGTCTTTTTAAACTTGATAGTCTTCACTTTAAGAGGTGGAGACAGAAAATGTCGTATTTTATTAATTATAAAGAAATTGAGTTTCTTGTGTATTTTGGAAAAATGATTGAACCCAACAATTTTAGTGTGGGTTAAATTAAAGCCACTCAAAATTCGGGTAGAAATTTTATTGTTTGTATAGGAAAATTATTCATTTTTTAAGAGGACGTGATTTTGGCCTCATGAGATACACAAGAAGACTCGGCAACAAGGTCAGAAAATTTTGTTGTTCTTTTGCTACTTCGAACTAAGAAGGATTCTCACTTCTCAGAGAGCTTGTTCAAACTCTTTTGTGAAGAGGAAATACATTGACAATGGCCACTGCCACATGTTTAGATGCAACTTAAAAGAGAACCAATACATGTTAAAACAATGCTTTTCCACTATTATCTTTTGGACCCACATGCTTGTATCTTTGCCAAATGTGTGTTTTTTGTTTAAGCAAGTTTAAGGTCCTGTTTGGAGTAACTGTCCAAAGATACGTTGGGAAAAATTATTTTTGGAATCAGAAACACAAAGATATTAATATGTTATTAAGTTGTTTAACTGCCCTTTTCAGATTATTAGTTTTGAATTTCTGATATAAATATTTTGTTAGCATTAATCTGTCAACAGTTACACGTCTTCATGATGATTGCATCTAATGTATGTATAGTTGTTTGTATGGATGTAAATCCAAGCGCATATATATATACATATATATACACACATATTTTGCGGAAGTTGTTAAAAGCTTATTTCATGTACATTTTATGTACACTGTGTTCCTTTAATTTTCATATTTTAAATTCCATCTTCAATAGGCAGACATTTTGTCACTTGATGTTTGTTTGGTTGAGCTATCTTTTGTTGGGACCATGCACTGGAGCAAGGGGTTGCTTGGTCGGCCTTTAATAGAAGATTACTATTATTATTTTTTTCCTTTGTATAGATACATGGGGTATTATACCTTTGTAATTTCTACACCCATTATATTTATGTGATTACCATTTCCCAGAACAGAACTAAGGGCGTTCTATGAGATAAAATTGGGTGTGACAGGTCCCGTGTAAACTTATTTTCTCGTCATATCTTATTCATCTGTGTTTCGATTGAGATGATTTAAATTTTTGGGAATGAGCTTTACTAAAGTGTGTGCTATTTGTTTTAATAGAGTACCCCACTCTATTTTTTATTACTCTTTTGGATATTGAATATATATATATAATTTTTAAAATTTATGAATTTTGGGTTATTTAGCTTGTGATAGTTTTTTTTAATCCTAAGAAAAATGCCAGTAAAGTCGTAGATTGTGCCTTATTGAGATATGCAAATAGCAGTGTTGCTCGTAGAATTTTTAGACATAATTAAAATCTGCGTGACTTTTGAGTCTATTTTATGAGCATATATATTTCCTTTTAAATTGAGGAATAGTGGGGGTTCTCAATATATTATTTATCCCTTCTAGATATATTGCATTTAGAGTGCGTTTTATTTGAACCACGATAGTATAAGAGAGCCAAGCACTCAGAAGACTTTGAAAGTAAATTATACACATTTGCTTCAAAAGGAGATCCTATTTATTTAGAGGATACTCTTACCTTTTCAAATGTTAAGTTTTGAAAATAAGCCATTCAAAGTGAGATGGATAATATTATTTTCAACCATATATATTTGAAAACTTGTGGATTTGTCATCCAAGTGTAATGTTATAGAAACAAAATGGAGCCTTACAAAGACTTTTAAATCCGATGATATTGGAAATATAATTGTTGGATACCCTATTCTCCTGTTTTACATCCATTAAATTTTATTAGCTATTGTTACTATCTATGGTTTACATACTTGTGAAATGGATGTCAAAACCGTTTTCTGTTTATGGAGAATTAGAAGATGATATTTTATTTGGATAAACCGGAGGATTTATAGATGAGAATAAAGTGTGTATTATTATATATCCTTTATATTGTTTTTGAAACTGGCACCCAACTAGTAGCATGGAAATTTTTTATCAAACTATTATTTTAAAATAGTTTTAAAATCAATGAAAGTGACAAATTTATTTATCATAAACACAATGATGGAGTATGTGTTATGACATTTACGATTATTAATTTTTTGTTTCTGTTGTAGAGATGGCAAAAGAGACAAAAATATTTATTGTCGCTTAATCTGATATGAAAGGATTTGGATGAAACGAGTGTAATTTTAGAGATTGAACTTACAAGAGCTTGTGATGTCACTTTGAAAAAGATTTTGAGAAATTACTATTATTTTCATATGAGTGCCACTAGGCATATGAGTAACAATCACAATTGTTACTAGAGATTCTCTCCAACGGAGAATGAAAACATTTTACTTGATGGTTTACTCGATACCAAGATTCTGATACTGGCAAAGTGAAATTGAATTTTACCTCCGGGAAGATATTAAATTTTGGAAATGCGTTGTATAACCCGGAGATAAGAAGTGATTATTTTTAAAATGTGTTGCATACTTCAAAATTTGAAAGAATTTAATTTTTTGGATTTTCCAGGCTGGTTTAACACATTATTTTTTGGTGATATAAGTATGTAATTTTAAAGTTAGAAATGCAATTGAAAAAATAATGACGTTTTATAGAAACCTATTAATTTAGGTATTTTTGTATAAATAGTTTTCATTATAATTAAAGGTTACAGTGATGCTAATTGATATTCCTAACGGAAGACTACAAAGCCACGAGTGGCCATATTTTTAGTATTTGCCGGAGTATTATTGAGAAAGTTATGTGTTACCTGAAGAGGACCATGAGTTTCGGATTACATTGTGAGAGGGTTTCCGCTATCCTTAGAGGATATAGCGATGCAGATTGGAATACCTTTTTAGATGATTTTGAAGCCACAGTAAATAAATTTTTTTTTGTGTTATTGGGGCATAGTTCTGTAAAAGTCTAATGAATAGACTATTTTGGCTAAGTCCACGATGGAGTTAGAGTTGATACCATTAGCTAATGCTAGTGAGGGAAGCTTGGCTGAGAAGCCTGCTATGAGATACCCCTCTATGGGAGAGATTGATACCAGCTGTTTATCCACTGCGATAGTACCGCGGCTATTGCAAAGTACAGAACCGTTAAAACGGTAAGAGACGACAAATAAGCCTCAAGAATGCCTATTAGAGAAATTTTCTCTACAGGAGCTAGAAAGGTGGATTATGTACAGGCTGAGGTATAGCTGATTCTTTGACGAAAGGACTAGCTCAATAGAAGGTTTGAAAAAAAACCTAAAAAGGGATGGGACTAAAGCCCATAGAAAGTTGAGTCACTTGTGATAGTAACCCAACCTATAGACTGGAGATCCCAAGAAATAGGTTCAAAGGGTAATAACAAGTCATGAAGTGATATGAATGGAATCATGCTATTATTATACGGGGTTAATACTCCAAGTCAATCCCTAAGAAGCATGATATCCTGAAGCGATAAACGGATGAGTTACTTTAACTCTTAATGAGATCTAAACTCTCTGTTGAGTGGGATACCTAGCTACAGGAGTATCCTTATTAGACTCACCTACGCGATTGTGGAAGTGTGGCCGCTTCCTATGGAATTTGGGCAAATTCTCTAGAGCTTTCGCTATACTGAGATATAAGCACATAGCCGTAAAAGTGCTGGCTTTTGAACTTCACCTTAGTAGGGTTGCGTGTGTGGTGTTGTCTGAGATAGAGTTCAAAACTACGGTTACTCTAGTATAATCAGAAGCACTATCACTATGTAAAGGTTCAAGTTGAAAAACACCTTTATTTATGCACAGTCCTATGATCAGTTGCTCGATGAAATTTTAATTTTTTATAAAATTTATCTTTATTAAAATAAGTGGGGGATTGTTGGAATATTTTAATAAAAATGTTAATTTACATATGTTATTGCTCTTCAAGGATATTGTTGTGGGTCAATGTTTTAATTCCACTTAAATCAAATGGAATTGAAGAAAATCCTTTATAATATGTTAAACAAATGTTCACACTAGCATTTTAAATTAATGTAATTTAATAGTATATTAATGTAGCAATGTTCACAACGGTTTGGCAATACATGCATGCTTTCAACATGCATGATTTCTTATATTAATGGACCATTATAGGTTCATTTTGATGAGGAGACAATTTAGTATTTTAAATTGCATTTATTTGTTATAACCTTGAAATGAACGTTGCAAGCAAGGGGCAACGACTCTTTTGGCAATTTAACAATATTGGCAACGGTTGGTTTTGGTAAGCTTCATTTTTTCCTTTCCTATATATATTAGCTCAACCATAATTCATATAGAGAGGTATTAGTAGTATGCCCTAAAAGCCAATTAGATTGGAGTAGTATTTTAGGAATATTACATTGTAATAACAGTTTCATATTAATAAAGGGCAAGATTATTATTTTGTCATTATTGTTGTTTAACATTTATATGATATGCCCATAGAATTAAAGTTGAGAAGGTATGTACTTAAAGAGTTAAGGAACAAGACCATATACTTCTTAGTTGCTTTATTCTAAAATTGTTCTTAGTCGTAGGATTATTAAATTGGGCATTTGATAATCCGGTTAGACTAACATGTGTCATGTTTATTTTATATGATAAAATATGACTAGTCTTAAGTCATCAGTGTGGGGACACTGGAACAGACATATGGGTGCTTGTTATAGAACAAGTTCACTGAATGTAATCAACTATTAAGAACATCCAAATGGAGTTTTACTTATCTATCAATGGATTGTTCTTAGTTACAGTGGTACAAGTAATCCTTAGACCTGAGACATTACTGTTGTCTTGTGTATAAGTTATTATGCTTTAACGTGCACGGTGTTTATGTTTTAATCAAAGGCATATTCATGTATTATTGGGTATAGTAAGTCATACATGGAGACATGTGAATGTACAATAAGGAATCTATCACTCTCAAGTGAGAGAATGAATGTCCTATGTGATCTTCTATGATATATCTCAAGTAAAGCTCCCTGGCCAGGGTAGGGTGAGAATTAGAAAGAGTTTTCTAATTTCACCAGATGTAGAGAAATATCAATTAGTTCGAGAACATATAATTAAATCTGGGTTTGATAATGTGTCCATTACCCAAGAGATTTAATTGGGACATTGTTTGATAGAAGGATTGAATTGTACGGTAACTGTTAATGAAAAGGTTCACTATTTTTCAGACTGTCTGGGGTGTGTCATGATATACTGCTAGGTGTCACTCATGACTAGTAGAAGTCCGGAAATAATAAATATTGATATTAATTATTTCTATAAGGGATAATTAGAAGATGTTCTAATTTAAATTAATTAGAAAGGGTTCTAATTGTAATACTTTAAAGTATTAGTACCTACTACCAGATTAGTATGAACCTAAGGGGTCACACACAAAAAGGGCGATGTATAATTAGAAGAAGTTGTGAGGGTCTACTTGATATTAAGTTGTTAATATGGAAGTAGTATAATAATACTATTAGTTTATATTTGATTTAAGAAAGTCTTCCAATCAAATATGGTTTCCTAATTAGATTAAGAAATGGTTTTATAGCATTATTATATATATGAGGTATGGAAAACTAAAAAGGAGGCTAGCACACCTGAGTTTCTCTAAAATACTCTAACCCCATAAAAATCCGTACGGTCACTTTGAGAAAGTGACTTCATCATTGTTTTCTTCAATTTGTTGAAGAAAGTCAAATCTTCTTTCAATTAGTGATTTGCTTGTGTGGATACTTTTAGAGATCGGACGCTTGGACGATTTGGTGAACTATTCGTGGGACGAATCAGATTCAATATTTTGTAAAGAACGCTTCAAGGGTAACTATTCGATTAACCCCCTATGGATGTTGTGTATATTTTGTATACATCATAGACTTGATCATGGGTTTAGGAAATCATTAAATTTTTGTTTTCCGCTGCGCGAGCCTTTAAGGGTTTCACATGGTTTCCTTTCAGTGGTATCAGAGCCTTAGCCTATGATTAATACAAAATACCTAGTTATTTTCTAGTATGGATTTATTTTTGAATAATTATGATATTTTGGGACTATAGATTTTTGTATAAGATACAAAACTTTTAAATTCTTAAAGAATGGTACACATATGTATATGATAAGTATCTATTTTCGTGCTATGTGTAAATGGTTATACATACTTGAACAAGCTGACAGGTGTTCACGTTTGATGTGAATTGGTCCATACAATTTATTATTTAAAAAAAAAAAAAAAGAGGTGGATGAAGGCATACTTCATTCAATTCGTATGTGGGTCAGTCTGTCACTATTAGTGACTGATTTGGATTAAAATAAAGGGATACTTCACTATTTGTACGGTCTGTCACTATTAGTGATTGATTTGGATTAGAATAGAGTTTAATTTATTTTAATCAAATTGAAATCCTAATGTGATTTGTATTTAGTCCCAAAATTATACGATATAATAATAGCAATATTATTTTTATTTGTATGAGATGTGAATGGTTAATGTAGAGGATGATTATGGACTAGACCTAAATAATTGAGCTATGTGATTGGTTTATTTATTCAATATGATTGAATGGTTTATTGTTTCGGGTTGTAATTTTTAAATAGGGCTTGCATGCCTTCCTCCCTCCTTCTCGTTGTAATTTCTATTTCCCTCCTATGTACCTCCCCCTTGATCATGGATCAAAGGCTTTCTTTTTAATGCCATGTAAAATTAGATTTAGAGATGAAAATAAGAAGATTACAAGGAAGACAATGTGGGGCCTACTTGGAGTAGACATGGTGTCTAAGAAAAGAATAAAGACTATTTATTATTTTTGTTTCAAACTTAGAGCTTGAAAATATGTGATGTTTAATAATTATTACAACCCCATAGACCTAGATTCAACTTAAAGGCTCAAGTTGAATCACCTTAAAAGTCCATAATCATCCATGACCCAAAATTTTATGTGATAATTATTGGGGCGGTTTCACCAAATATTTTATATGTCCATATTTTAAAATTGTTTTAAAATTTAATCTAAGTATTGTGTCATGAGGATACTCCTTTAAAATTAAAATTTTAAAATTGTTTTCTAAATTTAATTAGTGGGAGCATCATATGGATATATTAAAATATAAATGATGAAATATTTATTTTATGTATTTGATGCATGTATAATTGATGAGACCATAAAATTCCCTTCATGTTACGATATTAAGTTGTAAGCGAAAAGACATTATGAATGTCTTATCGTAGCCTTCCACCATTATAGGTGACTGTATTTTCTTATTTGGGTTTGTCGGCTACAGATATGTGGGGACTGCTCATTCTAAGAAAAGCCACTCATACTATTTAAATATATGATATTATGAGGTGAGGGGTTAGTGGGATCCAAGAAACTATTATGTGAGGGTCTCATTAGTGACTCATACTTGTATGAATGGTGGGTCTAACTTAACTAAAATATATGGATCAAGAAACTATTATGTGAGGTTCATAATTTTAGAGGCTAAATGCTGATTGGAACTTGCTTAAGAAGCAATAGGTAAGAAGTTACCTTCTTATCAAAGCTAGTACAACCAAGAAACTATTATGTGAGGTTGTACTAGTTTTGGTGGGACCCCAATCCCCACTAGGAATTTTTACAAATAAAGATTCCCAAATTTCTTTTAAGGGATGAGGAATTTGAAAAGAATTGTGGGAGGTACCATTATGATTTAAAGACCCAAAATCTAATGGATAATAAAATTGAATTTTATTTTATACTCATAAATTACTATTTATCTTCTATAGATCACCGCTAAAAAATGTCAAACTTCAACCCCCTTGCTAAAATTCTGGATACCAACTGTTTGACTGGACCAAACTTTGATGATTGGTTTAGGAACTTAAAAATCATTCTTACTTCTGACAAAATTGCCTATGTCTTGGATGGGCCAATGCCGGAATCTCTTCCGGAAGGATCCACTGAGGCAGAGCATGACACTTTGAGAAAGTGGCAGGAAGATGAAATAAAGGTGAGATGCTACATGTTAGCATCCATGAGCAATGAGCTTCAGAAGCAACATGATTCATATAAAAGCTCAACCTCTATTCTTCTTCACCTACAAGAGTTGTATGGGGTACAAAGCAGAACCGCAAGGTTCAATGTTTCAAAAGAACTCTTCCAGGCCAAAATGTCAGAGGGGTCATCTGTAAATGAGAATGTGCTTAAGATGATCGGTTACATTGAGCAACTCGAAAAGCTTGATGTAGGCATGGATGCAAAAATTTGCAAATAGATTTGATCTTACAATCCTTGCCAGATTCATTTTTGCAGTTCGTTATGAACTTCAACATGAGCAGGATGACAGTTCCACTGCATGAGTTGTTAAATATGTTGAATACTGCGGAAGGCTCTATCAAAAAGACAAAGGGAGCTGCTCTTGTCATTCATGAGGCTTCTACTTCCAAGTCCAAGCCTAAGGGTAAAGGAAAATGGAAGGGGCAGAAGTCCAAGGTGAAGGCAAAGGGCGGGATCAAGAAAGGTAAGCCCGCAAATGATAAGGGTAAAGGAAAGTGTTTCTTCTGTGGCAAAGAAGGACATTGGAAGAGGAACTGCAGAGAGTACCTTGCTTCCATAAAAGACAAACCTTCTGAAGGTATGTCTAAATTACTTTTTATAGAAACTAACCTTTCGGTTAATTCTGTTTCTTCTTAGGTATTAGATACCGGAGCTAGTTCTCATATTTGCAATTCGTTGCAGGGATGAAGGGGAAGCAGAAGGCTGAGTAGAGGACAAGCTGCTCTTCGAGTGGGAAATGGAGCAAGTGTTGCTGCATTAGCTGTAGGGAGCTACTATTTAGCATTACCATCTAGCGAAGTTTTAGAATTAAAAGATTGTTTATTTATGCCAGATATTATTAGGAATATCATTTCTATTTCTGCTTTATCTAGAGATGGTAATAAATTTGTTTTTGAGAAAAATAAATGCACATTTTATTTAAATGATGATTTAGTTGGTTCTGGCATATATTTGAATGGTCTTTATTTCTTAAACTTAGATAATGGTATTAACTATATTGAGCAAGCAAAAGATAAAACACCAAAAAGACCTAGAGATGAAGTTAATCCTACTTATATGTGGCATCTTAGATTAGGTCATATTAGTGATGATAGGATCAACAAGTTGGTTAAGGATGGACACTTTGGCTCATTAGCTTATGAAGCTTATCCAACTTGTGAATCTTGTCTCATGGGCAAAATGATCAAATCACCCTTTGTGGGACATGGGGAAAGAGCTGTCGACATACTTGGATTAATTCACACTGATGTGTGTGGTCCTATGAATTCAATTGTAAGAGGAGGTTTTTCATACTTCATAACCTTCACCGATGATCACTCACAGTTAGGGTATGTGTATTTAATGAAATACAAATCTGAATCTTTTGAAAAGTTCAAAGAATTCAGAAATGAAGTAGAAAAACAAACTGGGAAAAATATTAAAGTTCTTCGATCAGATCGAGGAGGTGAATACTTAAGCAATGAATTCTTGGACCATCTCAAGGAAAATGGTATTTTATCACAATGGACTCCACCTGGAACACCACAATTAAATGGTGTGTCCGAAAGGAGAAATCGTACCTTATTGGATATGGTACGATCCATGATGAGCTACACAGATTTACCTGTATCATTTTGGGGATATGCGCTCCAAACATCAGCACATATACTAAATAGGGTGCCGTCCAAATCTGTTCCTAAGACACCGCATGAGATGTGGCATGGGAAAAGGCCTAGCCTTAATTACATTAAGATCTGGGGTTGTCCAACCTATGTTAAGAAACTAGAAGTGGACAAATTGGAATCTAGGTCAGTAAAATGTAGATTTGTGGGCTATCCGAGAGAGCCGTTGGGATACTATTTCTATCACCCAGGCGAACAAAAGGTGTTTGTTAGCAAGTTTGCTGTATTTCTTGAAAAAGAGTTTATTCAAGATGGAGGCAATTGGAAAGTGATAGAATTAGAGGAAATGTCCTCTGAACCACAAACCAACATTGACCAACATGAGGAAGAGTCCTCAAACCCTATTACAGTAGCACCTTCTATCACACAACCTCCACGTAAAACTAGTAGGACTCCCATACCTAATAAGAGATACTTGAATCTCCATCAAGGTGATGAGGAACTCTTTTATTGTGGAGACAATGGCGACAAGAGTGATCCTACTAATTACAAAGAGGCGATGTCAGATATCGATTCGAGTAAATGGCAAGTTGCCATGAAATTAGAAATGGATTCTATGTAATCCAACCAAGTCTGGATTTTGGTAGACCCGCCTCAAGGTATTGTATCTATTGGCTGTAAATGGGTTTACAAAAGGAAGATAGGCTCAAATGGAAAGGTAGAGACCTACAAAGCTAGGCTAGTGGCAAAAGGTTACAAACAAAGACAAGGAGTTGACTATGAGGAACCCTTCTCGCCAGTAGCTATGCTGAAATCCATCAGGATTATACTTGCTATAGCTGCACACTATGACTATGAGATATGGCAGATGGATGTAAAGACCGCTTTTCTCAATGGTCAGATTGAGGAAGAGATTTACATGGAGCAGCCAGAAGGCTTTATATCCTGTGGTGAAAACCACAAAGTGTGTAAGCTGCAGAGATCCATTTATGGACTCAAGCAAGCATCTCGAAGTTGGAACATCCGTTTTAATGAAGCGATTAAAGCATTTGACTTTCATCAAAATATGGATGAACCATGTGTGTATAAGAAGCTCAGTGGGAGAGCGATTACGTTCCTAATTTTGTACGTTGATGACATCCTCCTCATTAGGAATGATGTAGGAATGTTATCATCAGTCAAACTATGGCTTTCACAAAACTTCTCCATGAAGGATTTGAGAGAAGCATCTTATATAATGGGTATAAAGGTTTATAGAGATAGATCTAAAAGATTGCTTGGTTTATCCCAGTCCTTATACATAGATAAAGTGTTGAATAGATTCAACATGGCAGATTCCAAGAGAGGGATGCTGCCCTTCAGACATGGAATTCATCTCTCGAAGGACATGAGTCCTAAGACACCAGAGGATAGAGAGAGCATGAGCAAAATACCATATGCTTCAGCAGTGGGAAGTCTCATGTATGTTATGCTATGTACTAGACCTGATATCAGTCATGCTGTAAGTGTTACAAGTAGATATCAGTTTAATCCAGGTATGGACCACTGGATTGCAGTGAAGAACATCCTTAAGTACTTGAGAAGAACTAAGGATATGTTCCTTATTTATAGAGGAGGAGAATTGAGAGTTGATGGTTACACGGATTCGGACTTCCAGTCTGATGTGGATGATAGAAAATCCACATCTGAGTATGTGTTTACCCTTAATGGGGGCGCTGTTAGCTGGAAGAGTTGTAAGCAAGATACAACGATAGATTCCACGACCGAAGCAGAATACATTGCTGCTTCAGAAGCAGCAAAGGAGAGTGTATGGATAAGAAATTTCATCAGTGAACTAAGTGTAGTTCCAACCATTGAATCACCTTTGCCTCTGTACTGTGATAACAATGGGGCGATAGCTCAAGCCAAGGAAGCAATCCAAACACATTCAGCGTCGATACCATATGATTAGAGAAATCATTGGTAGAGGTGATGTGGAGATACAGAAGATAGCATCAGCAGATAATGTAGCAGATCTATTCACTAAGGCCTTAACCCAGTAGCAATTGGATCGCCACCTTGAGAGGATGGGTATGAGATACATGGTCGATTGACTTTAGTGCAAGTGGGAGATTGTTAGTAGTATGCCCTAAAAGCCAATTAGATTGGAGTAGTATTTTAGGAATATTACATTGTAATAATAGTTTCATATTAATAAAGGGCAAGATTATTATTTTTCATTATTGTTGTTTAACATTTATATGATATGTCCATAGAATTAAAGTTGAGAAGATATGTACTTAAAGAGTTAAGGAAGAAGACCATATACTTCTCAGTTGCTTTATTCTAAAATTGTTCTTAGTCGTAGGATTATTAAATTGGGCATTTGATAATCCAGTTAGACTAACATGTGCCATGTTTATTTTATATGATAAAATATGACTAGTCTTAAGTCATCAGTGTGGGGACACTGGAACAGACATATGGGTGCTTGTTATAGAACAAGTTCACTAAACGTGATCAACTATTAAGAACATCCAAATGGAGTTTTACTTATCTATCAATGGATTGTTCTTAGTTACAGTGGTACAAGTAATCCTTAGACCTGAGACATTACTGTTGTCTTGTGTATAAGTTATTATGCTTTAACGTGCACGGTGTTTATGTTTTAATCAAAAGCATATTCATGTATTGTTGGGTATAGAAAGTCATACATGGAGACATGTGAATGTACAATAAGGAATCTATCAATCTCAAATGAGAGAGTGAATGTCCTATGTGATCTTCTATGATATATCTCAAGTAAAGCTCCCTGGCCAGGGCAGGGTGAGAATTAGAAAGAGTTTTCTAATTTCACCAGATGTAGAGAAATATCAATTAGTTCGAGAACATGTAATTAAATCTGGGTTTGATAATGTGTCCATTACCCAAGAGATTTAATTGGGACATTGTTTGATAGAAGGATTGAATTATACGGTAACTGTTAATGAAAAGGTTCACTATTTTTCAGACTGTCTGGGGTGTGTCATGATATACTGCTAGGTGTCACTCATGACTAGTAGAAGTCCGAAAATAATAAATATTGATATTAATTATTTCTATAAGGGATAATTAGACGATGTTCTAATTTAAATTAATTAGAAAGGGTTCTAATTGTAATACTTTAAAGTATTAGTACCTACTACCAGATTAGTATGAACCTAAGGGGTCACACACAAAAAGGGCGATGTATAATTAGAAGAAGTTGTGAGGGTCTACTTGATATTAAGTTGTTAATATGGAAGTAGTATAAAAATACTATTAGTTTATATTTGATTTAAGAAATTCTTCCAATCAAATATAGTTTTCTAATTAGATTAGGAAATGGTTTTATAGCATTATTATATATATGAGGTATGGAAAACTAAAAAGGAGGCTAGCACACCCGAGTTTCTCTAAAATACTCTAACCCCATAAAAATCCGCACGGTCACTTTGAGAAAGTGACTTCATCATTGTTTTCTTCAATTTGTTGAAGAAAGTCAAATCTTCTTTCAATTAGTGATTTGCTTGTGTGGATACTTTTAGAGATCGGACGCTTGGACGATTTGGTGAACTGTTCGTGGGACGAATCAGATTCAATATTTTGTAAAGCACGCTTCAAGGGTAACTATTCGATTAACCCCCTATGGATGTTGTGTATATTTTGTATACATCATAGACTTGATCATGGGTTTAGGAAATCATTAAATTTTTGTTTTCCGTTGCGCGAGCCTTTAAGGGTTTCACATGGTTTCCTTTCAAGAGGCAGTGTGGACACCGGGATTCCACCACTTTTGTTTGCTTTTGAAACTTGTTTGAAATTTGAATCAAGGAAAGAGAAAAGGTCTGTTGAAAACAGATACAGAGTCGCCACTTGGTCTTGAAGGAACCAAGAAACCTAATTTGACTCACCCAAATGGATAAAGGGCACCGGCCCTTCATAACCAAAGAACTTGGTTCGGGGTTTTGGTACGAGAGAGGAAGGAGCCTTTGTCGCGACTAAAACACCCTCAACTCGCCCTGTCTTTCGACGGACCTCAATTAGCATCCAAATAATCATCTTATACTATGTTTGGTTCGACAAATAATACTATGATGGTATATTACATCACATAAGAAAATTTGAAATGGAAGATCTAAAGATAAGATATCATTCATAAAATCTAAACCAAATATCACACAATGCAAAGTGAAAGATCACACAAATAAACCTAGGAAAAATCGTCTAATCATGTATCAAATAATCAAGACTTCCTAATCTAAAGGGGACATGAATTGTTATTGAAACAAATAAACAAAGAAATCAAAATATGCTTAGCAAGCGAGAATGATGCATGCTAATCTTTGGGAAAAGAAGATCTCTCAATCCCCGGGACGGATGAGAAAGGATGATCAGATCGAGGGGAAGCATGAACGTGTGATCATGATCGTTCCTTATAATCTTCTTAGATTAAGAGTTACAAAAACCCCAAATCTTGCATGAATGCAAAGCATGTATCTAAAATGTGCAAAGGTTGTAGTGTGTTTTGTGTACATGGATTCCAAGAATGACTTAGAAGTCTAGGATGTGTATGAATAAATGAATGAAATCATCATGGGATATGTACAAATGTAGTATGAACTACTTCCTAAGATATGAACTAATTTGGAGTGCATGTAGGCATCAAATCAAAGAATGAAAGTTAAAAGGTGCTTGCTGTGAATAGTAGACAGAACAGTAACATGATCTTGCAAAAATGGAAAAGAGAGGTTAGGAATGTTTTCAATGCATCATTTTTTATGGAGATCTTCCTTATTGTATCTAGAACACTACCCAAATGTTCAATCTTTAATAACTATCACAGATTGAGAGAAATCATATGAACAACAGAGGTCACTCAGAAACAGAGTCCGTACTGTCGACTGAAATGTTGAAAAATCTTAGAAACTGTAAACAAATGATCTGGAGGCCCATTTTATACAGAAAGTTCCCTAAGACATTTAATTTTAAGGGAAAAATAAGTTAGGGCCACCCTTTTTGGAAATGGTTTCTGCAAAAGAAGTTAGAAGTCAACCAAGCTGCTGTGACAACAGAGGCAGAATATCTGGAGAGAATGTTTGGGTCCAAATGGACCATTTTCAAGTATTTTCAAGTCAAACCAAAATTATGGGTGTTCTCTAATGAGTTAGGAAGACTTTCCAAGTGGCCTTGCATCCATACATTGAGTATTGAGTTCTAGAGAAATCTTTGAACTCAGATCACTCACTGTTTTGACTCACTGTTTTGAAGATTTTTGGGGAAAACAAGGTTTTCTTTCTTGAAATCAAAATGAGAGGGATTGAAGGGGGTTTTGAAATAGAGGTTTTGAAAATGTATTTTCAATACTCAATAAAGATCATAGCCACTTAAAATGCCAACATCAAACTCATCATCAAGAACCTCCAAGATTGTTGGAGAGATTTATTTTTAATTGAACATAACTTCAATACACCAAGAATACTTTGGAGGTATTGAAGTTATGATCATCATCTACCAAACATGTTTTTGTGGTCAAGAGCTACTATCCATAAGGATTCACTCACCCCAAACTTCATGTCATCATTTAGATGATGAAGAACTAGTAAGTAAATAAAGAAAATAAAAAAGAAATGAGGTAAGAAGAGATGAACATAATATGAACAAGCAAGTAAATAGCAATCAATAGATGATAATCAATGTGATTTTGGACTTGTAGCTTGGTGTTTCACTCATAGATTTTGACATTTGGACATGGAAGTAGCTTCCTAACTCAAGAATGCTCAAGAAAGGTGATTGGGGGTGTTTGGAATGTGAAGCATAAGAGAGGCAATGGAAGAAAACAAGATTAAAACTTACTTTCTATAGCAAAATAGTAGGAGGAAGCTCATTTTCTCTCTTTTAAACCTATCTCTATCTCTCTTCTTCTCTACAACTTTTCAAGCTTTTGCACTTGGCCCCCCCAAAATGAAGAGCAATGGAGGGTATAAATAGGCCAATTTAGGGTGGTTTTGGGGTTTTAAAAGTACTCCCATTGGTCCCAAACATCTGTGAACATAAAACTACGTCGTTTTGACTTTCAATTAATCAAATTGGACCCCCAAAAAAATTACAAAAATGGACTCTGCGAGGGTTGAGTGCCGCGGCGGCACTGCTCCTCAGAAGCCCAGAAAATTACGTTTAGGCCCCCAGAGGTTCCAATATTCGCGAAAAGGCCCTATTTCGTCCGAAATTCACAGAAAATGCATACGAACTCCAAATTGAGGTTGTGATATACCGTTGGAAAGGTAATGGAGTCTACTTTACATAAAAAATAGTTCGGGGATAGGTCACTTTGAAAAGTTTTGCGGTATTCGCGATAAAAGCCGATTTGATCGCCTTTTTCGCCTTCGGAAATTCAAAATAAATTCGTTTTAAATCCAAGAATTATGTGCGATATACCATTGGAAAGCTATTGACCTCTAGTATCCATGAAAAATATTTGAAAATTATTTTGGTGCCCCGATTCCAAAGTCAAATCTTGGTCAAACTGGTCAAACCTGGGATTCCCGGGAAGTTCTGGGAACCTCTGGGAGCTCCCAGGAGTTGACGTTTTTGCTCGATTCTCTATTAAAACTCATTTTAATACTTTTCTAATGATTCCAGTGAATTCGAATGATTTCGGTCAAACTTGGCCAAACTTGGTCAAACCGGTCAACGAGGACTTTCCGGGAACTTCCGGGACTTCCGGGGGTCTCTGGGAGCTGACGATTTTATTCGATTTTACTTAAAAACTCATTTTATTGTTTTTCTTATGACGTAGCATGTTTCCAGAACTTTAGGACCAAATCTGGGAGTTTTCGGGCTTTCAGGGGCATTTTGGTCATTCTGAACATTCTGAGAGATAGAACTAACTTCTAAGAGTCCTTTTAAGTCTTTTTCAATCATTATGAACCACCAAGCTATGGGTCTCCTAAATCTGATAGCCAACAAAATGGGGTGTCTACAGTTTGCCCCTCTTTGGCAGGAACTTGCGAGGCAACGCATGTCGCAAGCGAGTGCCAAAGTTTTGAAGAGACAGGACTTTTTGGAGGCTACAGATTTAGGATAAAAAGCGTTGCAAAAGATGCAACGATGATGAGGCTAGTGCTGGTCGTGCTCTGCGTGAGCTGCCTACGTATCCCAAGGGGAATCAGACCAGGATGTAGTTCGGGGCACAAAGGAATGAATCGCACATACACAATGAGACAGGCAGATGCTATGTTACGAGGTTGGTATGCAATGCATGTATGTGATATGAATTGTGTCATGAGTCCTATCATGCCTAGTGTTCTGACCCTAGTATGAGCTGGTGTTGTGGGGCGTGCGCCACTCCATGTGGACTTATGCTGTGCTAGTATTTCTAACTGTGATGCAGTTATTGACCCGAATAGGGACATCAAGGTTTGAATACTCTGGGTCTTGGAGCAAACTTCTGAATTTTGGGAAGTGTGCTTCGCAAGCGAATGTAGTCAGATGTGGGGTCCCTGAGTACTATAATTGGAGATGCAGTTTGACAGATAACCGACGGACATGGAAGCCCTGGAAATTAAGAGACGGACACAGAAGTCCTGAGATGTCAAGTGATTGACATGAAATCCCGAGATGTCAAGCGATGAACATGGAAGCCCCATTAATGGACATAGAAGTCTAAGATTTTGAATGAGAATGATGAACACGGCATATTTTGAATGAGAGTGATGGTAAACTAATGATGATTAATGAACTGACGTTGTACGAATCGAGATGATGAGTCAACAGTGAACTACTGTGACTATCATGGATTGGATCAACAGTTGGGCTAACCGTGACCGGAAGAAGTGACGATGCACGAATCGAGATAATGAGTCAACAGTAAACTACTGTGACTATCATGGATTGGATCAACAGTTGGACTAACCGTGACCAGAAGAAGTGACGATGCACGAATCGAGATGATGAATCAACAGTGAACTACTGTGACTATCCTGGATTGGATCAACAGTTGGACTAACCGTGACCAGAAGAAGTGACGATGTACAAATCGAGATGATGAGTTAACAGTGAACTACTGTGACTATCGTGGATTGGATCAACAGTTGAACGAACCGTGACCAGAAGAAGTGATGATGTATGAATCGAGATGATGAGTCAACAGTGAACTACTGTGACTATCATGGATTGAACTGAAAATGTACTAATCGAGATGATGAGTCAACAGTGAACTACTGTGACTATCATGGATGAACTGACGATGTACTAATCGAGATGACGAGTCGACAGTGAACTACTGTGACTGTCATGATTGAACTGACGATGTACTAATTGAGATGATGAGTCAACAGTGAACTACTGTGACTATCATGGATGAACTGACGATGTACTAATCGAGATGACGAGTCGAAAGTGAACTACTGTGACTGTCATGATTGAACTGACGATGTACGAATCGATATGACGAGTCGACAGTGAACTACTGTGACTGTCATATATTGAACTGATGATGTACTAATCGAGATGACGAGTCGACAGTGAACTACTGTGACTGTCATGATTGAACTGATGATGTACTAATCGAGATGACGAGTCGACAGTGAACTACTGTGACTGTCATGATTGAACTGACGATGTACGAATCGATATGACGCTGGGGATTAAACTGAATCTGCTGGGGATGAAGCGACTCTTTCTGGGATCTCTCTTCAACTACTCCTCTTGACCGGGAATCAGGATTCAAATTTGAATCTCTCATAGTTGATCGAATCTTGCTGGCCCAGAACTAGGATCCATCTCTGAATCTCTCGCGGTTGATCAAATCTTTGCGGTGCCCAATCCGAGATCAATCAACAGCCACTCATGGACTTATGTTGCATGGACGAGGGAAGGTAATCAACAACCACTCATGGACTTATGTTGCAAGGAGATGATGTTCAACTTTCGATGGTTTGGAAAGGGATGAAATTCGCATTTGCCCGAAGTTTGGACGCTTCTCATGCTGACGCCTTAACCGGTACAGTAATGGTGTTTGGTACTCCTGCTTGTATTGGCATGCTCTTTATAACTTGATTTGAAAATTTTATTAGTCACTATTGACTTACACATTTGAGACTACAACAGACTCAAAAACTTGACAGACATTGACGCACGAGGATGACACATTTGACACAAGCTCGTCTTGTCAAAACTTGATGTGCTTTTGTTATAAATGATGTACCATTTCTCTTTTGGTGTTCACCCCTCATCTTAACATGGTAGCACTTTGCTGATAAATCTGATTTTTGAAAATTCCTCCCTAGTGATCTAGTCAATTTTCTGCTTCTCCCAGGAAGTGCTTTGAATTAGTGCCTTAGCTTTTAGAGTAAAAGATGCTCTATTTCAAAATTTTCAAAACAACTTGGTAACTTGAAAACTCGCCCTTGGTGTGAAGGGATTGTGTTAGGCAAACGGAGTTTGCCCCTAGTTTGAGGTGTACAAAGTGGGATTCATAAGCAAACGAGGTGGGTGACCGAAGTTTGCCCCTAGTTTGGATGATGGTTTATTGGAGGTTTTAGGCAAACGAGGTAGGTGACCGAAGTTTGCTCCTTGTATGAAGTGTAGTTAGTAAAAGTCAGGCAAACGAGGCGGGTAGCCGATGTTTGCCCCTATTGTGGAAGGTGATTTTCTGGCTTGAGGCATGGACCGTGACTTTAATCTCTCAAATGCTCATAACTTTTGCCTAGGCACCAGTGAGGTGACCTAGCAAACTCTTTTCTCTCTTTTGTTATTGCTCACCTTGGATTTAACTCTAATTTTGCCTAGGCATCCTTTCAGATTTTCGACCTAGCGAGCCATCCTTCTTTTCTTTTTGAAAGTCTGCCTACGTACCCCCAAGTGGGGATCAGGTCCAACGTAGTTCGGGCCATAGTCGGAAAGAAGCGGGTTGATTTTTAGGTAAGTGGGGTGACCGAACCGTTGTGGTTGCCTACGTATCCCCGAGCGGGAATCAGGTCAAGCGTAGTTCAAGGCAAGGTCTTGAAAGAAATTGGTTTGATTATGATGGTGTCGACCGAACCGATGTGGTTACCTACGTATCCCCGAATGGGAATCAGGTCGAGCGTAGTTCAAGGCAAGGTCTTGAAAGAAATTGGTTTGATTATGATGGTGTCGACCGAACCGATGTGGTTGCCTACGTATCCCCGAATGGGAATCAGGTCAAGGGTAGTTCAAGGCAAGGCTTGAAATAAGGGGTTTGAGGTATGAGGATTTTTCAAACCAATCATCAAAGAAGTTCAATCTTGAGCCACTTGTGGTAGCTTTGAATAAAAGGATTCAGTTTCAATCTCCCTTTCTTTTCTTTTTCTTTTTCTTTTTGTTTTGTTTTGAGGATTGATCCTTTTCACTTTCGCCTAGCCAGTCAATTTTGCTTTTTAATGTAGTCGATTCTTGTGAGATCTTTCGATCGCAATCTCAGAATTCCAGAATGTGCATGTCAGCTCTCGGAATTTATTTGTGGTCATTCTGTACCTCTTGAAATGTGATCTTGGCACGTTCTTAAGATGTATCTTGAAGCGTATGATTTTCTCATTTGTTTCATCAAAATTTTCTCCAACATTTCGACTGGCTAGGGTCAGATTTTGGAAATTAACACATTTTTCAGCTCTAACTTTTGCCTAGGTGCCCTTTCGGGTTTTCAACCTAGCGAGCTTTTTCTTTTATTTTCTTTTTCTTTCTTTTTTTTTTTTGTTTTTTTTTTTGGAAAGTGGAGATGAAACTCACTGAAATGTTTGGCCACCATCAAGGGCTAAGTTTGCATTGCTTTCAATCGGACAGATTGCGTGGCTCCCAATCGGATTGGGCTTAAGGCTTCGAAATGGTGGAAAAAGGATGTTGGGCAAGCCCCAAGTTAGTTTCAAGTATGTCTTTTCAAGATTCAGGCAAGAGCATCTTTAAATTCTTAAAGTAAGACTATTCAATTCTCAGCTCTTCATCAGTGTTGTAGACACCCCATTTTGTCGGCTATCAGATTTAGGAGACCCATAGCTTGGTGGTTCACAATGATTGAAAAAGGACTCAAAAGGACTCCTGGAAGTTGGTTCTATTTCTCAAAATGCTCAGAATGACCAAAATGCCCTTGAAAGCCATAAAACTCCCAGATTTGGCCCCAAAGTTCTGGAAACATGCTACGTCGTAAGAAAAGTATTCACATGAGTTTTAAAAGAAAAATCGGATGAAATCGTCAGCTCCCAGAGACCCCCGGAAGCCCCGGAAGATCCCGAAAAGTCCCCGTTGACCGGTTTGACCAAGGTTTGACCATGTTTGACCAGGGTTTGACCAAGTTTGACCAATTTTGACCAAAGTCATCCGAATTCACCAGAATCATTTTAAAAGTGTTCAAACAAGTTCCAAAAGAAAATCGAGCGAAAACATCAGCTCCGGGGAACTCCCGGAGGTTTCCAGAACTTCCCGGGAATCCCAGGTTTGACCAGTTTGACCGAAATTTGACTTTGGGACCGGGCCACCGAAACAATTTTCAAACATTTTTCATGGATACTAGAGGTCAATAGCTTTCCAACGGTATATCGCACATAATTTCTGGATTTAAAGCGAATTTATTATGAATTTCCAAAGGCGAAAAAGGCGATCAAATCGGCTTTTATCGCAAATACCGCAAAACTTTTCAAAGTGACCTATCCCCAAACTATTTTTTATGTAAATTAGACTCCATTACCTTTCCAACGGTATATCACAATCCCAATTTGGAGTTCGTACGCATTTTCTGTGAATTTCGGACGAAATAGGGCCTTTTCGCGAATACCGGAACTTCAGGGAGCCTAAACAACATTATCTGGACGAAGGGAGGAGCAGTGCCGCCGTGGCACTGGCCCACTGCCGCCGCGGCAGTGGCCCAGTGCCGCCGCGGCACTCCCCTCCAGAACAGTCCATTTTTGTAATATGTTTTGTGGTCCCATTTTGATTAATCAAAAGCCAAAACGACGTAGTTTTATGATTTCAGATGTTTGGAGCCAATGGGAATACTTTCTAAATCCCAAAACCACCCCAAGTTGGCCTATATAAACACCCCATTACTCTTCATTTTAGGGGGAGTCAAATGCAAGTTTAGAGAAAGTTTGGGAGAGAAAGTTGTAGAGATAAGGTTAGAGTAGAGAGAAAAGAAGCTTTCTTCTTTGATTTTCAAAACAAAAGTGAGTTCTACACCTTGTTTTTACTTCATTACTTCCATTTACTTCAACATTCAATACTCCCAACCACCATTTTAGTGAGCATTTAAGAGAGTGGAAGCTTCTTCCATGTCTAGTGTCATCACATATGAGTGAAACATCAATCTACAAGTCTCATGCTTCATGAATATCATCTATTGATTATCATCTACTTGCTTGTTTATTTATTGTTCATCTCTTCTTATCCCATTTCTTTTTATTTTCTTTATTTACTAACAAGTTCATCATCATCTAAGTGATGACATGAAGTTTGGGGTGAGTGAATCCTTATGGATAGTAGCTCTTGACCTCAAAAACATGTTTGATAGATGATGATCATAATCTCAATACTTCCAAGGTATTCTTGGAATGTATTGAAGTTATGTTCAAAAAAATAAAATAAATCTCTCCAACAATCTTGGAGGTTCTTAATGATGAGTTTGATGTAGGTATTCTAAGTGGCTATGATCCTTATTTGAGTGTTAAAAATATGTCTTCAAAACATCTATTTCAAAACCCCTCTCAATCCCTCTCATTTGGTTTTAAGAAACAAAACTTTGTTTTCTCCAAAATCTCCAAACAATGAGTCAAAACAGTGAGTGAGTTGAGTTCAAAGATTTTTCTAGAACTCAATACTCAACATATGGATGCAAGGCCACTTGGAAAGTCTTCCTAACTCATTAGAGAACACCCATGATTTTTGGTTTGACTTGGAAGTACTTGGAAATGGTCCATTTGGATCCCAACATTCCTTCCAGACATTCTGTTTTTGCTGTCACAGCAGCTAGGTCCACTTCCAACCTCTTTTTCAGAAAACTTTTCCAAAAGGGGTGGCCCTAACTTATTTTTCCCTTAAAATTCAATGTCTTAGGAAACTTTCTGTATAAAATGGGCCTCTATATCATTATTTTTCATTTTCTAAGATGTTCCAACATTTCAGTCGACAGTACGGACTCTGTTTCTGAGTGACCTGTGTTGTTTGTATGATTTCTCTCAATCTGTGATGTCTATTCAAGATCGGCCTTTTGGTTTGTGTTCTAGACATAATAAAGAACATCTCCATAAAAAGTCATGCATTGAAAACATTCCTAACCCCTCTTTTCAAATTTCCAATGATGATGCTACTGTTCTGTCTACTATTCACAGCAAGCACATTTCAACTTTCATTCTTTGATTTGATGCTCATATGCATTCCAAATTAGTTCATATCTTAGGAAGTAGTTCATACTACATTTGTGCATATCCCATGATTATTTCATTCATTCATTCATACACATTATAGACTTCTAAGTCGCTCTAGAAATCCATGTACCCAAAACACACTACAACCTTTGCACATTTTAGAATACATACATCGCATTCATGCAAGATTTGGGGTTTTTGTAACTCTTAATCTAAGAAGATTATAAGGAAAGAACTTGATCACACGTTCATGCTTCCCCCGATCTAATCATCCTTTCTCATCCATCCCGGGGATTGAGAGGTCTTCTTTTCTCAAAGATTAACATGCATCATACTAGCTTGTTAAGAATATTTCTATTTCTTTGTTTATTTGTTTCAATGACAATTCATGCCCCCTTTAGATTAGGAAACTTGATTAATTGATATATGGTTAGACGATTTTTCCTAGGTTTATTTGTGTGATTTTCACTTTACATTGTATGATATTTGACTTAGATCTTATGAATGATATTTTATCTTTAGATCTTCAATTTTCAAGTTTCTTATGTAATGTAATATACTATCATAGTATTATTTGCCGAACCATACATAGTATAAGATGATTATTTGGATGCTAATTGAGGCCCGTCGAGAGACGGGGCGAGTTGAGGGTGTTTTAGTCACGACAAAGGCTCCTTCCTCTCGTACCAAAACCCAGAGCCAAGTTCTTTGGTTATGAAGGACCGGTGCCCTTTATCCATTTGGGTGAGTCAAATTTGGGTTTCTTGGTTCCCTAAAGACCAAGTGGCGACTCTGTATCTATTTTCAACAGACCTATTTTCTTTCTTTGATTCAAATCAATTTCCAAACAATCTCAAACAAGAGAAGTGATCCACTTCCGGTGTCCACAATCTGGCGACTCCACTGGGGACTTTTATTTTAAAACAAAATAATACAAAGGGTTTGACTCATAAGAAGCATCCTTAGAATCATCTTTTTACTGTGTTTGGTTCACCGCATTGCACGCTTGCATTTCCTCCCCTTCGACTGTGTCTGAAACGCGGCGCTGACATTGTTCAGGTCTTGCTGTGCCAGGGCACAAGTTACTGTTGATACTGTACCTTCCAAGGTATATCAAAAAGAGTAAAAACCTCCGTACTGTCTCTCCGACGGTATATTGGAACTCTCGTCAACGGACCCTCTTTGATTAAACCCAGCCTTTGCATATAGATTCCTGTAGAACCTTTCATAGGACTGTTCATTTATCTTTTCAGATAGGACAATGTGATATAACTGCTGTATCCCCTGACGGGATTACCTGCACGGTGTAGACGCTTATGTGGCATAGAACAGAACCTCTTTCTCATGATTCCCAAGGCAATCACTCACATGTAATCACATTGAGTTGACTTGCCTAGGCACCATGACAAGGATGTCTGCTCCATGATTACAAAGATATACACCGCAAACCTTGTTTGTTGGTCCTAGGACATAGGAGTATGAAAACCTGCTAGAAAGTACGATCACTATAACCATATTAACCAGTTTCTCCCAGAAACTCTGTCCAGATATCCCAGATATAACCATATTAACCAGTTTCTCCCAGAAACTCTGTCCAGATATCCCAGATATAACCATATTAACCAGTTTCTCCCAGAAACCCTGTCCAGATATCCCAGATATAACCATATTAAGCAGTTTCTCCCAGAAACTCTGTCCAGATATCCCAGATATAACCATATTAACCAGTTTCTCCCAAAAACTCTGTCCAGATATCCCAGATATACCAGAAACTGTATCCCAGTCAACCAGAAATGTCTGAAAACCCCTGTTATCCCTTGGTGATCGTACTGGAAAGTAAGATTGGCACACTCTATAAGGTTAGGACCTTAATTGCTTAACCGCTATCTGTTAGAAATAGGAATATCATGTAGATTAGGGCTTACATCCCGCATGCTTGTCGCCCATGCATACACCATTCCCATCTCTCTGCACGCACTGTCCTGAGTCAGTCCACATCACTGTCATTGTCTGTCTAAAAGTCATCACTGTCAGGATCTGATACACCCCCTTCTCTCAAAATCTGTCAGGTCAGTATAGATTCCCAAGGTCGGCAACCGGAATCCTCGTCGTGGGCCAGGAGTTCAGATAATCGTCTGGTCAGAATCAGTCCGACAGCCTACTTCAGCATGAATCGAGAAGAGTTGGAAAACATGGTTACTGAGTTGGGGGCAACCATAAGCCAACAGTCCGACAGTCTAGCCCAAGTCCTGAAGTTCATGGAAGAACTGAAGCAGCAGCAGCCACAACCTCCGCCCGGGTTTCCGCCACCAGGTTTTGAACCTCCTCTACATGAGAATAATGGGGAGGAAAACTGGTTTCAAGGGGTCCCACCGCTTACGTATGAGAAGAAGCTCCAAGAGAAAATGGACAAGGTCGACAAATTGGAGAGCGTACTGAGAAAGAGCAAGGGAATCGATGATTACATGTTAGACCTGGAAGGCCTTTTCGAGCCTGTCAAGTTGAAACTGCCGGAAAACTTTAAAATGCCTGCCATCGATCGTTTTGACGGAACTGGGAACCCAAAAAGTCACGTGAAGCTGTGTATGAGTATCTTCCAGTCCATGGGTTGTACCCACGAGCACATCGCAATGCTGTTCCCACAAACTCTGGCAAAATCTGCACTATCATGGTTCCTAACCTTGGAAGCCTCCAAAACCCGGGCCTGGGAAGATATCGTTCGAGTTTTCGTCGATCATTACTCCTACAACCAGGAACTGGATGTCACCATCAGGGATTTGGAAACGACCCGGCAGAACAATAATGAATCCTTCGCTGCGTTTCTGAGCAGATGGAGGAACAAGGTAGCCCAAATGACCCACCGGCCAACTGAAAAAGAACAGGTGAGAATGCTAATCCGGAATCTGCAGCCGCTCTACCATGAGAAATTATTCTACCAGTCTATCTCCACCTTCGAGGAGTTGTTTGAAATCGGAACCCGAATTGAAGATGCCATCAGGGAAGGAAAGATCAAAAAGGAAGAGCCTCCAAGTCAGTCTAGAAGGCCTAACTACTCCCGGAATCCCCCGGATGTCAATGCCCTTAGCAGCCAACCCATGGCATACCCTCTAAGGCCGTACCAACCCTTCAACCAGGCAAATTCCTCCAACCGCCCTTTCCAGAAAAAGCCCTCTCGCAACTTCGCCAAGCTAGAAATCTCTCTCTCCTCAGCCTTAGACCGTCTCCTCAAAAAGGGCCATCTACAACTACTCCAGCCTCGAAATACCCCACCCCCGCCTAACTGCGATATGTCTAAACGATGCGCCTACCACCAAGCCCCCGGCCATAACACCGATGACTGCATGCTCCTCCGTCATGATATTCAAGACCTCATTGACCAGAATATCATCGAGCCACCCCCAAAGCAGCCCCATATCACCCAAAATCCCCTACCGAACCACCAAAATGTCAACCTCATTGAGTCCAACCCTATATGCTTCAACCCTGCTGCCTATATCACCCCTGTAGGACAACCCTTACCCCTCATTGACATCCCGGACTCCGTAGGAATTCATCTGATTGAAGGGGAGAATGACGAGTGGCAGCAACAGCTAGACGATGAGCAAGACTTGTTCTTTCTGGAAGAGCATGACCTAGGGGTGGTAGACCTCAAATGGTATGATCCCGACAAAGAAAGTGACGCTTCCATCTAGGACGAGCCAGAAAAACCATTTGTGGGGACGGATTGTGATTGGTTCAAGAAAGATGGGATTGTAGAAGGACCCACTCCTGCCGAGATTGATCATTTAACCAGGTCAGGCCGTCATTATCAGCCTCCACAGCCTGCCACCGATGCAACCGAGAAAGGTCCAGTCAAGGACAAGGGGAAGGGTAAGATGGATGAGATCATCGAAGAAGATAATGAGTTGATAAAGCAGCTAAAGAAAACCCAGGCACATCTCTCAATGTGGGATATCATGGTGACCTCTTACAAACATAGGCAAGCCGTGTTGAATGCCTTGGCTGGAATTGAAGTCCCTATTGATGCCGCACCGGAGGACATGATAGCTTTCTTGGGCGCACTTGCCCCCAACCCGATCATTACATTTTCCGATGAAGACCTGCCACCAGAAGGATCCGCACATAACAAAGCACTGTACACCACTATCTGGTGTAAAGGGCAGCAGGTGCCATTTTGCCTGGTTAATACGGGTTCGGCCCTAAATGTTTGTGCCCTAAGAACTGCCACCGCCTTGGGGGTCAATATCCTTGACATCACGCCATCTGTGCAATCCGTGAGGGCCTATGATAACACCAGGAGAAATGTGATGGGAACTGTCTCTCTCCAAATCCGGGTAGGATCTTTGGTAAGCACCGAAGTCTTCTAAGTTATGGACATACCTGTCTCGTTCAACTTGTTGATCGGAAGGCCCTGGTTACACGCCAACAAAGCCGTATCGTCCACTGTGCATCAAATGATCAAGTACATTCATGAGAAAGAAGTAAAAATCATCCTCGGTAACAATTGGGGTAATGAAGCTTTCCCAAATTACGCTCCCGTTTTTGAAGTCCAAATACCTGAGTTAGAAGAAGGAGAAATCGGGGGATTCTTCATGGAAGAAGTCCACGTGATCAATGACGAAGATAGGTTCCCCAAGATCCACTCCGCAGTTGTCAACATTGTCTGCAAGATGAACTACTTCCCCGGAATGGGATTAGGCCGACGCCAGCAAGGGATTCGTGAGTTCCCTCAGATCAAAGGACAACAAGGAACTTTCGGGTTAGGATACAAGCCCACTGAAGAAGACGTCGAGTTGCAGAGGCCATGGAAGAAAAGGGTAAGGGGTCTCCCACCATACCGCAAGACTTTGAATGGACAGTTCGTCAAAGAAGGAGATGATTTCCCTTACTTCGGATTCCCCGAACCCTGGATCCATCAAACCACTGGGAGAAGGCACCCCGGAAGACTGGTTGAAATACCTGGACACTGAAGCAATCGAGAAAATGTGGGAGGAATCCGCTGAGAAGGAGGAAGAAAAGAGGGCCAAGAACCAAGATGATCAGATCAAGCCAACTGAGGAGGGTCTGAGCAACTAGGCTGTAGAGTCATCTGTCTGTGTCTCCCAATCCCCTATTTCCCCAGAGTCTGTACTACCAATTATCGAGTCTGTACTGGAGTCGGCTGCTGTAAGCCCACCACTATCCAATGTAATCACTTCACCTGTCATGAATGAAATGAAAGACGATTCTGCTTACTCCTCTGTGTCTAACACTTGTGAATGCACAGATCCCTCCGAGGATCTCCCAATTGAAATTAAGCAACTAATTGAAAAACCACCTGCTTATGAAATAATCGAAGATACTTTATCGGTTAACCTAGGTGAAACAGATAATCCACAAATTGTGCAAATTGGCTCAACTCTTGATAAAAAAGAAAAAGAGAAATTAACCCTCTTGCTAAAAGAATTTAAAGATGTTTTTGCTTGGTCTTACGAAGACATGCCTAGGGTCGATCCCGACATCGTCCAACATCATATTCCTCTCCTCCCCAATTCTAAACCCGTCAAGCAGAAACTGAGGCGCATGAGACCGGAATGGGCACTCAAGGTTAAAGAAGAGGTGGAGAAGCAGTTCAAGGCAGGGTTCATCATTGTCACCGAGTATCCAGAATGGATTGCCAATATCGTGCCAGTCCCGAAGAAGGATGGAAAAGTTCGTGTGTGCGTTGACTTCCGTGATCTAAACAAAGCCAGTCCCAAAGATGACTTTCCGCTTCCCCACATTGATGTCTTGGTGGACAACACCGCTGGACATAAGCTACTTTCGTTCATGGATGGCTTCTCAGGGTATAATCAGATTCTGATGGCGCCAGAAGATCGGGAAAAGACGACGTTCACCACCCCTTGGGGAACCTACTGCTATCGAGTAATGCCTTTCGGACTCAAGAACGCGAGGGCGACTTACCAAAGAGCTGCCACCACTCTGCTGCATGATATGATTCACAAGGAGGTAGAAGTATATGTAGACGACATGATTGTGAAATCCAAGGACCGAGAAGGACACCTGGTAGCGCTAGAAAAGTTCTTCGAAAGGTTGCGCAAATACAAGATGAGGTTGAATCCAAAGAAATGCACTTTCGGCGTAACTTCCGGTAAACTCCTGGGTTTTCTAATCACACAAAGGGGAATAGAGGTGGACCCCTCTAAGATCAAGGCAATCCTCGAAATGACGCCACCACGGAATGAAAAAGAAGTAAGGGGGTTCCTCGGAAGAATCCAATTCATCAGCCGTTTCATTTCCAAGCTCACAACCACGTGCGATCCTCTGTTCCGATTATTGAGAAAAGGGGAGAAGTTCCAATGGGATGACCAGTGCCAAGCCGCTTTCAACAAAGTAAAAGCCTACCTTCAAAACCCGCCTGTCCTCTCACCACCCACTCCCCATAAGCCCTTATTCCTTTACCTGTCTGTCTCCGAAAATGCCATGGGTTGCATGCTAGCCCAGGAAGGAGAGGAAAGCCATTCCGAAAAAGCCATATACTACCTCAGCAAGAGGATGACTGGGTATGAGCTCAACTATTCTACCCTCGAAAAAGCATGTTGGGCCTTGGTCTGGTGCACCCGCCGACTAAGGCACTACATGCTGGCCTTTCCGGTTGTGCTCATATCCCGCATGGATCCTCTAAAATACCTTCTCGAAAAACCTACCCTGACCGGTCGTATATCCCGTTGGTTACTTCTATTATCCAAATTCGATATCAAGTATGTTACGAGCAAGTTAGTAAAAGGGAGAACCGTAGCTGAGCATCTCGCAGAACATGCCGTTGACTCCGAAGAAAGTGGGGACTTTCCGTTTCCGGACGAGAACATCATGGAAATCAAGGAAGAACAGTGGAAGTTGTACTTCGATGGAGCAGCCAACATGAAGGGATACGGAGTAGGGATGATCCTAGTATCGCCAAGTGGGGACCATACTCCATTAGCAGTCAAGCTCAATTATAACTCCACCAATAACACTGCTGAGTATGAAGCATGCATCCTGGGAATGGAAGCAGCCTTAGAGCTAAAAGTTCAGAAGTTGGATGTCTTCGGGGATTCAAACCTCATTATATCGCAGGCTAGAGGAGAATGGAAAGTAAAAGAAGAAAGGTTGAAGCCCTATCATGACCGTCTGGATCAACTCAAGAGGCAATTCAAGAACATCACATTCCTCTACTTGCCCAGGGAAGAGAACCAGCTGGCAGATTCCTTGGCTACTTTATCCCCATGATCAAAATTCCCGCAGGGGTCAAGATGATGCCTTTGGTAATTGAGCAGAGGTACGGGCCTTCGTTCAACATGATCGCCGTAATCGAGGAAGAAGAGAATGAAGCACCGTGGTACCAAGATATCTGGGATTTCATAGAAAAGGGGACGTTCCCCCAAGAATCCATCGAGAGAGACAAAAGGGCCATACGAAGATTCGCAGCACAATTCATCATTTGCGGCGGGAAACTGCTGAAGAAAGGATACAACGGTCACAACCTGACTTGCTTGTTCGGAAAGAGCTCCAAAAGAATGATGGAGGAAATACACGAGGGGGTCTGCGGCCCGCACATGAACGGTCACATGTTGGCCAAGAAGATTATAAGACAAGGGTACTATTGGACGACCTTGGAAAAAGATTGTTGCGAATACGTAAGAAGGTGTCACAAGTGCCAGATCCATGCAAACATGATGCATATGCCACCATTTCTTCTATACAGCATGACCTCGCCTTGGCCATTCTCCACCTGGGGAATCGATATTATTGGTGAAATCATTCCAAAGGCCTCAAATGGAAATCGGTACATCCTGGTGGCCATAGACTACTTCACAAAATGGGTAGAAGCCGCATCTTACACCAAGTTGGGGGCCAAGGAAGTGGCCAAATTCATCAAGAGAAATCTCATTTGCCGCTATGAAGTTCCCCATGAGATCATTTCGGATAACGGAAGTCATTTCAAAGCAGAAGTCAGGGATCTATTTGAAGAATACAAAATCACCTATCACAAGTCGTCGCCATATAGGCCGCAAACCAATGGGGCAGTCGAAGCTGCAAATAAGAATGTCAAGGCCATACTGCAAAAATCAGCTGATACCTATAAAGACTGGCATGAAAAGCTACCATTTGCACTTTGGGGATACAGAACTTCGATAAGGACGTCCACAGGAGCAACACCTTACTCATTAGTGTATGGGATGGAAGCAGTACTTCCGGTCGAGATAGAACTACCGTCCCTACGCGTGATGGCAGAATGTGAAATTTCGAAATCAGATTGGTTAAGGGAAAGATACGAAGAATTGGCTCTCTTAGATGAAAAGCGCCTAGCGGCAGTCGACCATGTCCGAATCCATCAAAAGAGGATAGCCCGTGCTTTCAACAAAAGAGTTCGCCCAAGGAAGATTGTCAAGGGCGACCTTGTCCTTAAGGAATTGCGAGCTCCGATCTTTGATCCCCGTGGGAAATTCAAACCTAAATGGGTAGGCCCTTACATCGTCAAGACCATTCTTTCCGGAGGAGCAGCATATCTCATGGACCTCGATGGTGTCGAATTCAAAGAACCAATAAACATGGATCGTCTCAAAAAGTACTATGCTTGACTATTCAATAACCATTCCTTTCAAGCCTTGCCTTGAACTACGCTCGACCTGATTCCCACTTGGGGATACGTAGGCAACCACATCGGTTCGGTCGCTCCACCCACAAAAAATAACATTTTCTTTCAAAACTTTGGCCCGAACTACGTTGGACCTGATCCCCGCTCGGGGGTACGTAGGCAGACTTTCAAAAAAAAAAAAAGAAAAACAAAAAAAAAAAAAAAGAAAGAAAAAGAAGGATGGCTCGCTAGGTCGAAAATCCGAAAGGACGCCTAGGCAAAAATTAGAGCTAAATCCAAGGTGAGCAATAACAAAAGAGAGACAACAGCTCGCTAGGTCACCTCCTTGGTGCCTAGGCAAAAATTATGAGCATGTGAGAAAAATAAAGTCGCGGTCCTTACCATAATCCAAAAATCACCCTCCACACTAGGGGCAAACTTCAGCCACTCGCCTCGTTTTCCTGAGCCTCTTCTAAACTAGGGGCAAACGTCGGTCATCTACCTCGTTCGCCTCACAACCATATATATCCCAAACTAGGGGCAAACTTTGGCCACCCGTCTCGTTTGCCTCTAATAACCCCAGCATGCTCAAGCAAGTACCAAAAGCAACAACTAATTGAAATCTCAGTTACAAAATATTTTTAGAAGGCTAAAATGCACAAAATAAGATTCCCGAAGTAACCAAGGTTCACCGATAAACAAACTTTGAAAATTACATAAACAGGAATAAATCAAAGAAATAAAAGTCTTTCAAAAAGCAATCACATGTTCAAAGACACTTGGAGGAATGAGCGGAATCAGTCAGGTCTAGTTTTATCGTAGTGTCTTTATTTCTTCAAAGGTCTTTAGAAGTAGGCCTTTACTCGGTCAGTCCAACCATCAATAAAAGCAGCGATAGTGGCAGCCCTGATCCTGGAAGCAAAGTTCCTCTCAGTAAACCCCCGGGGAACCTCCTGAACCTGCCCATACTGTCTGGCCAAACGGCGAGGATGATAAAAAGAAGTCTCTCTCAGGCCCATCAACCACACTCTCTGGTGACCCCTGAGGCTCGTGGTGATAGCATAAAGGCCCCAACGCCTCACGATCCAGCAAATGTCAGCCTCAGATAAGGCACTCATCATGCCCACCCAATCGGCAAAGGTATAGTGAGAATGAAGCACGGCTCAACGAAAGTAAACCGGTGGTATACGGCCCGTCCACAGCTAAAGGCGCTCGTAAAGCCAAGCCTGTAACACCAAAGGCGCCCCGGAAAGGAGAGGAGTCCCTTGGTTGAAGGCATTATCCAAACCATTCAAAGTTTCAGCTAGAACCATGGCCATGGGATTCCTGCTAAGTTTCAGCTCGAGGCACACATGCACCAAGTCAATGGAAGTGCTCGAGAACAATAAGTGCGAAGTCATGCACAATATCAAAGCGGCCCCACGGGAAGCATCATACACGCTGGGATTCCCAGGACTGGCGTACCGGGCAATAATAGAAGCAATGTTGAGAACCTCACCTTGAATCAGCCGACGGGAAATAGTGACGGAGCAATTCAGATATTCAACCAAGCCTCGCGTAGGACTGAGGGTATCAACAGAAGGGAGAATCAAGTCGGAGTCAGAATCAAAGCCAAGAATAGCACAGAACTCCTCAAACATGGGGCATATCTCCAGGCCATTGAAGTTGAAGACATGGTTCACCGGGTCCCAGTAACCAATGGCAGCACGCAAGAACTCAGTATTTAAGGTCACCTGGCAAAGAGAAAACAGCTCGGTCAAGCCGTAGCTAAAGAGGTTAATCCGCTCCACGCCATCCGTGATGTTCAGCCAAGCTGTGAGCTGAGCGGGATCATACAAAGTCATGCTTTCGGTCGCGGCTCTAGGAAAATTCAAAATTTCGGCAGCACCTCCCCGCTTCACGGACTATCCCACCTGCAAGGCAAAAGCACTCACTATCACAAAACTGCCCATCGCAGTAACATCCAACAACCACAGTGCACATATATCAATTAAAACAAGCACACAACTGCGCCCCTAAACCGGAAGCTATCCGGCCTAAGAGGCGAAACATCATAATACTCTGTCAAAGGTCACAAATTGTTCTACACATCGTCCTACACTGTCCGAATAGTCATGTCACTGGTACAACCCAATCGAAAACATAAAAATAAAATAAAATAAAATAAAATAAAATTCCCGCTTGCGAGGTCTCAGTCCTCCTCTTCTTCATCCTCTGTTGGACCGCCCAGAGTGTATGTCAGCGACGGCCTCCTCCTACCACCTCTGCATCTAGGACCAGTCCTCGATGAGCCAGTCCCGCCTCCACGGTACTGCACACACAAATAAAATGAAGGCAATCAGTAGGGAAACCACAAAAAATACAAAAACAGAGTCGAGTCAGAAACTTACCAAGGACGCCATCTGGTTGGCGGTAAATTGCCGCATACCATCCATCTGTCAAGGGTAAAATCTAGGGTTAGAACCTCATAACTTTAAGAAAGTGCAAAATTAGAGACATACCCGGTGGTCTCGTGAGAGGACCAAGGACCGTAAGCTAGCCGCCAAGGCGTGACCCTCCTCAGCGTAACTCCAAGGAACATTCAGGACGCCCGCTGGCTGAGTAGGGTACCCGCATGTGACTCGTGGCACCTCCATCACTTGGGGAGTGCCATCAGCGCCTAGAACATTGACGGTCCAATCCCAAGGAGGGATAGGGTCGGGAGCCTGAGGAGCCTGTCTCCTGTACATCTCGCGAAGCTGTAGGCAAAGAATAAGTTAGGAAAAGGTGAATAAAAGACATAGGCAAAAATATAAGAAGAAACTCACCTCCAAGAGTGGGAAGTTAGGCATCAAGAAGCGGCCACGGTAAGCTTCATAGCCGGTCTCAGATAGAAAATGATCCCAAACATCAGTGCCGGCTAAGGCCGCCAGCAGAGCATCACCGGAGAGGTCACTGGCATCCATCACAGGGGGATCATGAGGAACGCGATACCTGGAACCACCAACCACCTGCCGAGATACCCGCTCACCAAGGAACCACTGCCTGCACTCGATACTCTCCATCAGAAGGCGGCAAGAGGTAAGAGATTTGACTGCTTGTATCTCCTCTGGGGCGGCATAGGCGACGCCCTCCCAAGGCGTCCAATCAACGCTAGAGGCCGTCAGCTCAGTCAAGAAGTTTCTAAGCAAAACAATTCGATGGGCCCCGCTCTTCACCCCAACAACATCCCTCCTCCATCTCAAGCCTCGTGGGAACAGAGGCACAGGAGCCATGCCATCCTCGTCTTCGCCTGACTCGTCCGCTGGGGAAGGAGCCAACATCTTCAGGTATTCAAAGCTCCAAAGCTGCACAGATAAAGGAGAAAATCAGAACGAGTATAGAAATAAAAAAGATGGAAAATAAAAAAGATACAAGGCATACCTCCCAAGCTCGCCAAAATCCTCCGGTCGATCTAACATCGCCCCGAGAGACCTCGCCCATATGCTTGTAAAGATGGGCCAGGGCAGCACCGCCCCAGTTGTAGGAGGGGATCTCATCAATGGTCGCCAGGTAAGAAAGGACCTCAAGCTCACCCGGTCATTCCGCGTCGCAAAGATTGAGCAACCCAGGACATATAAAAGATACACTCTCAGGAGCTGGGAATTATTCAAATTATGATTCCCTCTGCCATAGGCCCGGTAAAGCCAGCCGCAAGGAAACCAATGCCTCTCCAGGTTCGGGGGAACAGCCCCAATCAGCATCTCTACAGCCTCCGGATCAATCTCATAGAAGTAATCCAGAATCAGGCGCTTCCCACCAACCCTCAAGCCCGTAATCATGGAGAAATCAAAGGGCGTCATAGTCATCTCACCAAACGGCAGGTGAAAAGTGTTGGTGGTATCTCACCACCTCTCGGCCAGTGCATAAAAATGAGCCAAATCATTGCTGCTTTTTGAAACCAAACGGACGAAGCCTCCGAACCCGGCATCATCAACTATCCTCTTGACGGTAGGCGAGAGTTGAGTGTACCATAAGAAAGCATGGGCGAGGCTACCATGGCCTTTCAATGCCAATTCCGGCACCTGCACTCAACAAACACAAACAAAGAGATGCACAAAGTCACTATTCACAACCCGAGAGCCAAACTCACGAGATCAACATTTAAGCACAAATTGGACTTCTAACGATCTCTAGGTTCACACTACGGCCCACAAAGCTAGCATAATACATGAAAGCGATCCTAAAATGTTGAAAGTTTCACATACCAAGCTCACTAGAGCCGCGGCCGAAAGATGGTGTTGGGGGTCCCGTAAAATCAAGTTCGGGGTTTGCATCTCGGCCTTCATCCGTCCCTTGGCCTTCTTAGACTGTCTCCTTGAGCTCGAAGCCATGGATCTACAAGAAAAATGGAAGTCACCGTTAAACTTTCTTCTTAAAAATTTGGGCTAACCAAAACACCAATCAAAAATCCAACTACGGGGAAAGATTACTCACCTGAGCGCGCACAAGCTGCGTTTTGATGAATTTTGACTCCAAAAACACCCCAAAATGGCCAAGAATGAGCTTCAAAAGCTCAAAAAAACCCCGAGATATACAAAGTTGAGGTCCGGCCACCCAGTGTCGCCGCGGCACTAGCCAACTGCCGCCGCGGCAGTGGCCCAGTGCCGCCGCGGCACTGCTCCCCGCGGGCCCCGCTTCGCTCCGTTTTGCCCCCTTTTGACCCGTTTTGGCCTTTTTCAGCCCATTTTTGCCCCCGATCAGCCCTAGTGGCCCATTCCAGTCAAGATTTATGAGGTTTTACCCCAAGCAGACTAAAAGTTTCCAAAACTACCTCCAGCAGGCAGAAACTGAAAAAAATCGGCTCCCGAAGACCTGAATCGGCCGTTTCAGGACAACCGTCGCAAAATTCGATCAACCGTGAGAGATTCAGAGATGGGTCCTGGTTCCCGATCAAGAAAAGAGATTCCCCGAGAACCCTGCATTATCCCCCGAGGACAAAAGCAGACAGATACCAGCTCCCAGAGATCCTGACAGGCTCTCTTGGATTGAGCGCCAAAAGATTTTGATCAACCGTGAGAGATTCAGAGATGGGTCCTGGTTCCCGATCAAGAAAAGAGATTCCCCGAGAACCCTGCATTATCCCCCGAGGACAAAAGCAGACAGATACTAGAACCCTGGAAGCCACAACCGGCTCTCTTAGATTGAGCGCCGAAAGATCCTGATCAACCGCGAGAGATTCAGAGATGGATCCTGGTTCCTGATCAAGAAAAGAGATTCTCCGAAAACACCTACGTCATCCCCAAGGGTAAAAGATACTACCACTAGTCGGCCGTCAGGAACAATCAGAACATCGCCCACATCCAGATCTCCTGATTATCAAGAATTTTCTCACAGCTTTACCACAAAATCCCTCGGTCACCTTTAGCTGTTGTCTTTTTTTTTAGACAACGCGCACCTGATCCATCTCACTCGTTTGCAACACACACTTCCCAAGTTCCAGAAGTTTGCCCCTAGACCCAGAGTCTTCTAAACCTTGATGTCCTCATCCGAGTCATCCACTACATCACAGTCACGAACACTAGCACAACACCAGCCCACTCGGAGTGGCACACCCCATGGCACCTGCTCATTCTAGGATCAGAAAGCTAGGCATGATAGGACTCATGTACGAAATCATATCACATCCACACATTGCATATCATCCTCATATAGCATAGCATCCGCCTGATTGTTGTGTATGTGCACGTGTGATTTATTCCTTTGTGCCCTGAACTACGTCCTGGTCTGATTCCCCTTGGGATACGTAGGCAGCTCACGCGGAGCACGACTAGCACTAACCTCATCATCCTCGCATCTTTTGCAACGTTTTTATCCTAAATCTATAGCCTCCAAAAAGTCCTGTCTCTTCAAAGCTTTGGCACTCGCTTGCGACATGCGTTGCCTCGCAAGTTCATGCCAAAGAGGGGCAAACTATAGACACCCCATTTTATCAGCTATCAGATTTAGGATACCCATAGCTTGGTGGTTCACAATGATCGAAAAAGGACTCAAAAGGACTCCTGGAAGTTGGTTCTATTTCTCAAAATGCTCAGAATGACCAAAATGCCCTTAAAAGTCATAAGACTCCCAGATTTGACCCCAAAGTTCTGGAAACATGCTACGTCATAAGAAAAGTATTCAAATGAGTTTTAAAAGAAAAATCGGATGAAATCGTCAGCTCCCAGAGACCCCCGGAAGCCCCGGAAGTTCCCGAAAAGTCCCCGTTGACCGGTTTAACCAAGGTTTGACCAGGGTTTGACCAAGTTTGACCAAGTTTGACCAAAGTCGTCCGAATTCACCAGAATCATTTTAAAAGTGTTAAAACAAGTTCCAAAAGAAAATCGAGCGAAGACATCAGCTCCCGGGAACTCCCGGAGGTTTCTAGAACTTCCCGGGAATCCCAGGTTTGACCAGTTTGACTGAAATTTGACTTTGGGATCGGGCTGCCGAAACAAATTTCAAACATTTTTCATGGATACTAGAGGTCAATAGCTTTCCAACGGTATATCGCACATAATTTCTGGATTTAAAACGAATTTATTATGAATTTCTAAAGGCGATCAAATCGGCTTTTATCGCAAATACCGCAAAACTTTTCAAAGTGACCTATCCCCGAACTATTTTTTATGTAAATTAGACTCCATTACCTTTCCAACGGTATATCACAATCCCAATTTGGAGTTCGTACGCATTTTCTGTGAATTTCGGACGAAATAGGGCCTTTTCGCGAATACCGGAACTTCAGGGGGCCTAAACAGCATTATCTGGACGAAGGGAGGAGCAGTGCCGCCGCGGCACTCCCCTCCAGAACAGTCCATTTTTGTAATATGTTTTGTGGTCCCATTTTGATTAATCAAAAGCCAAAACGACGTAGTTTTATGATTTCAGATGTTTGGAGCCAATGGGAATACTTTCTAAATCCCAAAACCACCCCAAGTTGGCCTATATAAACACCCCATTACTCTTCATTTTAGGGGGAGTCAAATGCAAGTTTAGAGAAAGTTTGGGAGAGAAAGTTGTAGAGATAAGGTTAGAGTAGAGAGAAAAGAAGCTTTCTTCTTTGATTTTCAAAACAAAAGTGAGTTCTACACCTTGTTTTTACTTCATTACTTCCATTTACTTCAACATTCAATACTCCCAACCACCATTTTAGTGAGCATTTAAGAGAGTGGAAGCTTCTTCCATGTCTAGTGTCATCACATATGAGTGAAACATCAATCTACAAGTCTCATGCTTCATGAATATCATCTATTGATTATCATCTACTTGCTTGTTTATTTATTGTTCATCTCTTCTTATCCCATTTCTTTTTATTTTCTTTATTTACTAACAAGTTCATCATCATCTAAGTGATGACATGAAGTTTGGGGTGAGTGAATCCTTATGGATAGTAGCTCTTGACCTCAAAAACATGTTTGATAGATGATGATCATAATCTCAATACTTCCAAGGTATTCTTGGAATGTATTGAAGTTATGTTCAAAAAAATAAAATAAATCTCTCCAACAATCTTGGAGGTTCTTAATGATGAGTTTGATGTAGGTATTCTAAGTGGCTATGATCCTTATTTGAGTGTTAAAAATATGTCTTCAAAACATCTATTTCAAAACCCCTCTCAATCCCTCTCATTTGGTTTCAAGAAACAAAACTTTGTTTTCTCCAAAATCTCCAAACAATGAGTCAAAACAGTGAGTGAGTTGAGTTCAAAGATTTTTCTAGAACTCAATACTCAACATATGGATGCAAGGCCACTTGGAAAGTCTTCCTAACTCATTAGAGAACACCCATGATTTTTGGTTTGACTTGGAAGTACTTGGAAATGGTCCATTTGGATCCCAACATTCCTTCCAGACATTCTGTTTTTGCTGTCACAGCAGCTAGGTCCACTTCCAACCTCTTTTTCAGAAAACGTTTCCAAAAGGGGTGCCCCTAACTTATTTTTCCCTTAAAATTCAATATCTTAGGAAACTTTCTGTATAAAATGGACCTCTAGATCATTATTTTTCATTTTCTAAGATTTTCCAACATTTCAGTCGACAGTACGGACTCTGTTTCTGAGTGACCTGTGTTGTTTATATGATTTCTCTCAATCTGTGATGGCTATTCTAGATCGGCCTTTTGGGTTGTGTTCTAGACACAATAAAGAACATCTCCATAAAAAATCATGCATTGAAAACATTCCTAACCCCTCGTTTCAAATTTCCAATGATGATGTTACTGTTCTATCCACTATTCACAGCAAGCACATTTCAACTTTCATTCTTTGATTTGATGCTCATATGCATTCCAAATTAGTTCATATCTTAGGAAGTAGTTCATACTACATTTGTGCATATCCCATGATTATTTCATTCATTCATTCATACACATTATAGACTTCTAAGTCACTCTAGAAATCCATGTACCCAAAACACACTACAACCTTTGCACATTTTAGAATACATATATCGCATTCATGCAAGATTTGGGGTTTTTGTAACTCTTAATCTAAGAAGATTATAAGGAAAGAACTTGATCACACGTTCATGCTTCCCCCGATCTAATCATCCTTTCTCAAAGATTAACATGCATCATACTAGCTTGTTAAGCATATTTCTATTTCTTTGTTTATTTGTTTCAATGACAATTCATGCCCCCTTTAGATTAGGAAACTTGATTAATTGATATATGGTTAGACGATTTTTCCTAGGTTTATTTGTGTGATTTTCACTTTACATTGTATGATATTTGACTTAGATCTTATGAATGATATTTTATCTTTAGATCTTCCATTTTCAAGTTTCTTATGTAATGTAATATACTATCATAGTATTATTTGCCGAACCATACATAGTATAAGATGATTATTTGGATACTAATTGAGGCCCGTCGAGAGACGGGGCGAGTTGAGGGTGTTTTAGTCACGACAAAGGCTCCTTCCTCTCTCGTACCAAAACCCCGAGCCAAGTTCTTTGGTTATGAAGGACCGGTGCCCTTTATCCATTTGGGTGAGTCAAATTTGGGTTTCTTGGTTCCCTAAAGACCAAGTGGTGACTCTGTATCTGTTTTCAACAGACCTACTTTCTTTCTTTGATTCAAATCAATTTCCAAACAATCTCAAACAAGAAAAGTGGTCCACTTTCGGTGTCCACAAGTGTCTGCGTGAAATCGACTTTAACCTTTCAGGATTCTTTTTTGTTTTGTCGTAGAAAAATTATTAGCAGAGTAATATCCATGATAATTTGAAAAGTGACACTTTAGTTTAGTGATTCATGCATTTATGACTAGGCACATCAGATTAAGCAAAATGAGATTTCATTCCATCAATAGAGAAGGTTTACAGACTTATTAACAACTCGATGACAGACAGACTTGATCACAAGACTAGAATTGAAATGGACTCGGAACATAGAACAGACTCAACTTGACTCGACCTGGTCTCAAATGGAGTGTCTTTGCGACCCATTTATTATTCTTATTCTATTTTTTTAGCAGAAGTTCCAAACACCATCACTTTACTGCGTAGCTTCAACATTCATTAGCATCGATGGAAGGGATCATTCGATCGGTTGGTCCAAGCCAAGATAGTGGATGGGATTAGGAGACAGGACATCTTCTATAAGGTTCTGAATGTCATGGCGGAGGCGGATGCACTGGTCGGTGGTATGTCCTAGATTTTGGTGATAAGCACATTGTAAGCTCATGTTGTAGTGGGAGGGTATAGGATCTGGTAGCGGCTTATGAGGGAGGAGCTGCAGGTGGCCCTCTTTGAGTAGGTGGTCCTAGGCTGTGGAAAGAGGAACATCAAGTTTGGAGAATTCGCGAGGGCCTTTTGGGCGATTTGGCGGAATGGACTGGTATGGACGAAGGGCGCAAGCCACTGATTGGTTGCTAAGTGCATTGATATCCGGGGAGTCCAGGGAGTAGTTAGGTCTCTTGGACTGGTGTTGGGGTTCATCCTTTTTGAACTTTCCTTCTCTAATGGCATCCTCTATTCTGGTGCCTATTTCAAATAGCTCTTCGAATGTGGAGATGGATTGGTAGAATAGCTTGTCATGATATACTGGTTGCATGTTCTTGACCAGCATACGTACTTGCTCTTTCTCAACAGGTCTGTGGATCATTTGAGCCACTTTATTCCTCCATCTGCTCAAGAACGCAGTGAAGGACTCATTGAAGTTCTGCCTGGTAGTCTCTAGATCCCGGATGGTGATATCAAACTCTTGGTTATAAGAGTAGTGATCAATAAAAGTTCTAGCAACGTCTTCCCAGACTCGGGTCTTGGAGGCTTCAAGGGTTAGGAACTAGGATAGTGCGGCATTCTTAAGGGTTTGCGGGAACAGCATCACAATGTGCTCATGAGTGCAGCCCATCGATTGGAAGATGCTCATGCACAACTTGATGTGACTTTTTGGATTTCCTGTTCCGTCAAAACGGTCGATGGCAGGTATCTTGAAATCCTCTGGCAGTTTCAGCTTGATGGGCTCAAAGAGGTCTTCCAGGTCTAACATGTAATCATCGACCTCCTTGCTTTTCCTCAGTACGCTTTCTAACTTGTCAACCTTATCCATTTTCTCTTAAAGCTTCTTCTCATATGCAAACGGTGGGACCCCTTGAAACCAGTCTTTCTCCCCATTATTCTCAGGTGGGGGTGGTTCAAACCCCGGTGGTGGAAACCCGGGCCGAGGTTGCGGCCGCTGCTGCTTCAATTCTTCCATGAAACTCAAAACTTGGGCCAGGCGATCAGATTGCTGGCTTATGGTTGTTCCCAACACAGTGACCTTATTTTCCAATTCTTCTTGATTCATGCTGAAGTAAGCTGTCGGACTGATTCTGATCAATCGATTATCCGAACTCCTGACCCACGAAGAGGACCCTGACTGCTGACCTTGGGAATCTATATTGACCTGACAGATTTTGAGAGGACTAGATTAGATCTTGACAGTAGTGACTTTTGACAGACAAAGACAGTGATGTGAACCGACTTAAGACAGTGCGTGCAGATTGATGGGGAATGGTGCATGCAAATGGGACAAGCATGCGGATGTAAGCCCTAATCTATATGATGCTTCTATTTCTAACAGACAGCAGTTAAACAAATAAGGTCCTAACCATACAGAGTGTGCTAACCTTACTTTCCAGTATGACCACCAAGGGATAACAGGGATTTCTGGGATACTTCGGGTAATTTTGGACAGAGTTTCTGGGAGAAACTAGTTAATATGGTTATATCTGGGGTATCTGGAAAGAGTTTCTGGGAGAAACAGGTTAATATGTGGTTATATCTGGGATATCTGGGCAGAGTTTCTGGGAGAAACAGGTTAATATGTGGTTATATCTGAGATATCTGGACAGAGTTTCTGGAAGAAACATGTTAATATGTGGTTATATCTGGGATATCTGGACAAATGGTTAATATGGTTATATCTGGGGTATCTGGACAGAGTTTCTGGGAGAAACAGGTTAATATGTGGTGATAGTGATCATACTGTCTAGCAGGTTTTCATACTCCTATGTCTTAGGACCGATAAACAAGGTTTGCGGTGTATATCTTTGTGAGCATGGAGCAAACATCCTTGTCATGGTGCCTAGGCAGGTCAACTCAATGTAATCACATGTGAGTGATTGCCTTAGGAATCATAAGAAAGAGGTTCTGTTCTATGCTACATAAGCGTCTACACCGCTCAGGTAATCCCATCAGGGCATACAGTAGTTATATCACATTGTCCTATCTGAAAAGATAAATGAACAGTCCTATGAAAGGTTCTACAGGAATCTATATGCAAAGGCTGGGTTTAGTCAAAGAGGGTCCGTTGACGAGAGTTCCAATATACCGTCAGAGAGACAGTACGGAGGTTTTTACTCTTTTTGATATACCTTGGAAGGTACAGTATCAACAGTGACTTGTGCCCTAGCACAGCAAGACCTGAACAATGTCAGCGCCGCGTTTTAGACACAATCGGAGGGGAAAATGCAAGAGTGTAATGCGGTGAACCAAACACAGTTAAAAAAGATGATTTTAAGGATGCTTCTTATGAGTTAAACCTCTGTATTATTTTTTTTTAAAATAAAAATCCCCAGCAGAGTTGCCAGATTGTGGACACCGGGATTCCACCGCTTTTGTTTGCTTTTGAAACTTGTTTGAAATTTGAATCAAGGAAAGAGAAAAGGTCTATTGAAAACAGATACAGAGTCGCCACTTGGTCTTGAAGGAACCAAGAAACCTAATTTGACTCACCCAAATGGATAAAGGGCACCGGCCCTTCATAACCAAAGAACTTGGTTCGGGGTTTTGGTACGAGAGAGGAAGGAGCCTTTGTTGTGACTAAAACACCCTCAACTCGCCCCGTCTTTCGACGGGCCTCAATTAGCATCCAAATAATCATCTTATACTATGTTTGGTTCGACAAATAAAACTATGATAGTATATTACATCACATAAGAAAATTTGAAATGGAAGATCTAAAGATAAGATATCATTCATAAAATCTAAACCAAATATCACACAATGCAAAGTGAAAGATCACACAAATAAACCTAGGAAAAATCGTCTAATCATGTATCAAATAATCAAGACTTCCTAATCTAAAGGGGACATGAATTGTTATTGAAACAAATAAACAAAGAAATCAAAATATGCTTAGCAAGCTAGAATGATGCATGCTAATCTTTGGGAAAAGAAGATCTCTCAATCCCCGGGACGGATGAGAAAGGATGATCAGATCTAGGGGAAGCATGAATGTGTGATCATGATCGTTCCTTAAAATCTTCTTAGATTAAGAGTTACAAAAACCCCAAATCTTGCATGAATGCAATGCATGTATCTAAAATGTGCAAAGGTTGTAGTGTGTTTTGTGTACATAGATTCCAAGAATGACTTAGAAGTCTAGGATGTGTATGAATAAATGAATGAAATCATCATGGGATATGTACAAATGTAGTATGAACTACTTCCTAAGATATGAACGAATTTGGAGTGCATGTAGGCATCAAGTCAAAGAATGAAAGTTAAAAAGTGCTTGCTGTGAATAGTAGACAGAACAGTAACATGATCTTGCAAAACTGGAAAAGAGAGGTTAGGAATGTTTTCAATGCATCATTTTTTATGTAACTCTTCCTTATTGTGTCTGGAACACTACCCAAAAAGCCAATCTTTAATAACTATCACAGATTGAGAAAAATCATATGAACAACAGAGGTCACTCATAAACAGAGTCCGTACTGTCGACTGAAATGTTGAAACATCTTAGAAAATGCAAACAAATGATCTGGAGGCCCATTTTATACAGAACGTTCCCTAAGACATTTAAGTTTAAGGAAAAAATAAGTTAGGGCCACCCTTTTTGGAAACGTTTTCTGCAAAAGAAGTTAGAATTCAACCAAGCTGCTGTGACAACAGAGGCAGAATATCTGGAGAGAATGTTTGGGTCCAAATGGACCATTTTCAAGTATTTTCAAGTCAAACCAAAAATCATGGGTGTTCTCTAATGAGTTAGGAAGACTTTCCAAGTGGCCTTGCATCCATACATTGAGTATTGAGTTCTAGAGAAATCTTTGAACTCAGATCACTCACTGTTTTGACTCACTGTTTTGAAGATTTTTGGGGAAAACAAGGTTTTCTTTCTTGAAATCAAAATGAGAGGGATTGAAGGGGGTTTTGAAATAGAGGTTTTGAAAATGTATTTTCAATACTCAATAAAGATCATAGCTACTTAAAATGCCAACATCAAACTCGTCATCAAGAACCTCCAAGATTATTGGAGAGATTTATTTTTAATTGAACATAACTTCAATACACTTCAAGAATACTTTGGAGGTATTGAAGTTAAGATCATCATCTACCAAACATGTTTTTGAGGTCAAGAGCTACTATCCATAAGGATTCACTCACCCCAAACTTCATGTCATCATTTAGATGATGAAGAACTAGTAAGTAAATAAAGAAAATAAAAAAGAAATGAGGTAAGAAGAGATGAACATAATATGAACAAGCAAGTAAATAGCAATCAATAGATGATAATCAATGTGAGTTTGGACTTGTAGCTTGGTGTTTCACTCATAGATTTTGACATTTGGACATGGAAGTAGCTTCCTAACTCAAGAATGCTCAAGAATGGTGATTGGGAGTGTTTGGAATGTGAAGTATAAGAGAGGCAATGGAAGAAACAAGATTAAAACTCACTTTCTATAGCAAAATAGTAGGAGGAAGCTCCTTTTCTCTCTTCTAAACCTATCTCTATCTCTCTTCTTCTCTACAACTTTTCAAGCTTTTGCACTTGGCCCCCCCAAAATGAAGAGCAATGGAAGGGTATAAATAGGCCAATTTAGGGTGGTTTTGGAGTTTTAGAAGTACTCCCATTGGTCCCAAACATCTGTGAACATAAAACTACGTCGTTTTGGCTTTCAATTAATCAAATTGGACCCCCAAAAAAATTACAAAAATGGACTCTGTGAGGGTTGAGTGCCGCGGAGGCACTGGGCCAGTGCCGCGGCGGCACTGCTCCTCAGAAGCCCAGAAAATTACGTTTAGGCCCCCAGAGGTTCCGGTATTCGCGAAAAGGCCCTATTTCGTCCAAAATTCACAGAAAATGCATACAAACTCCAAATTGAGATTGTGATATACCGTTGGAAAGGTAATGGAGTCTACTTTACATAAAAAATAGTTCGGGGATAGGTCACTTTGAAAAGTTTTGCGGTATTCGCGATAAAAGCCGATTTGATCGCCTTTTTCGCCTTCGGAAAATTCAAAATAAATTCGTTTTAAATCCAGGAATTATGTGCGATATACCGTTGGAAAGATGTTGACCTCTAGTATCCATGAAAAATATTTGAAAATTATTTCGATGCCCCGATTCCAAAGCCAAATCTTGGTCAAACTGGTCAAACCTGGGATTCCCGGGAAGTTCTGGGAACCTCTGGGAGCTCCCAATAGTTGACGTTTTCGATCGATTCTCTATTAAAACTCATTTTAATACTTTTCTAATGATTCTGGTGAATTCGGATGATTTCGGTCAAACTTGGTCAAACTTGCTCAAACCTTGGCCAAACCGGTCATCGAGGACTTTCCGGGAACTTTTGGGACTTCCGGGGGTCTCTGGGAGCTGACGATTTTATTCGATTTTACTTAAAAACTCATTTTATTGTTTTTCTTACGACGTAGCATGTTTTCAGAACTTTAGGACCAAATCTGGGAGTTTTCGGGCTTTCAGGGGCATTTTGGTCATTCTGAACATTCTGAGAGACAGAACTAGCTTCCAAGAGTCCTTTTAAGTCTTTTTCGATCATTGTGAACCACCAAGCTATGGGTCTCCTAAATCTGATAGCCGACAAAATGGGGTGTCTACAGGCAGATCAATACATTTCTTCCTATTTTTTTAATCTTGTAAAGAGCAGAAAAACCACATATAGTTAGAAAGTGTTTTCAATTAGCGGTTACCGAGCAACCAAATCTGAAAAGGTGTGAGTATACCAGTTTCTCGATGTGCAAGAGAAATTAAGACAGAGATGATTCTGGGCTGTTTTATCCCGGGGGCGGCGTGGCATGTACAAACTGCTTGCACATTTTGGGCAGAGCCGCGAAACGTCTTAAAGAGAGCGAGATCCGCGACTCGGCCCACAATTTGTTAAAGCGGCTACTAATCCGGTAATTTTGTTCTAATTTTATTTACATGTTCTTAACAGTTCAGTCTCTCCTTTTTTTTTATTGAAAGAAGAAATTTCATTGCCAAATCAAGTTGTCATAGCCTCAACAAAGGCGAGAAACTGAATACAATCAGGAAAACATTAAAAAAACAAACATGCGATATCAGAAGCACCAAGTCGAGCAACATGCTCAAGAGCCGTTACGTTGTTAACACCTAAAATCCGCTCGGCCCATTGGGCACCGAGGTCAGAATGGGTAAGGATGGTTAGACTTAACAACACGAAATGGTTTGGACAAAGGCCAAACAAGCCTGAAGATTAGCCCGAGATCAGGCCCGATGTCCACAAATACCTTCAAGAGATTGTGTATTTTCTTTAAGAGAAAAAGACACTACTCTAAGGGATATGTATACCGAGACATGAATATATACATGTATGCCAATAAAGAAAAAGATATGCAAATCACGTGCATATATCTACACCCACAACAGTTTCCATCAGGTTCAACAGATTTTTTAAAGATACAAAAGAAAGTCAATTTCGTTGTAGTTGAAAAAAATAACATTTTATGTCTTTAATTCTTAAATTCAAGATTAAGAACATAAATTATATCTTAATAAAGCATCTTAAAATTATTGGGACATTTAGATAGAATGGGAACAATATTACCAGATAAAAATCTTGGGCTATGTCGATCATAGCAACATCCAAGAAATGTTCTTAAGATTGTTGGAAATATAGGAAAAATACGACTCTGATATTGATTGAGGCGTGTAGCAATTTGCACTGTCCTTAAAAACAATTCCGCCGCTCGACGTGCAACAAATCTTTATGTGCACAGATCTTTACGTAAACATTTTATGTGCACATAGCATTACCCTTTGTTTAAAATAGCCATCTAAAGAGATGTCGCCAAATTTTCTAGTGCTTTACGGGCATTTGTATCAGGCATTTTATCTGGTGTCCTAAAAGTGTCGTTTGAAAGTAGCAAGTTGGTATTGATTGTTTATAGTACTACCGGTGTATACATCTAAAGTCATTGTTTATGAAACTTTTAAGAAACACATCCCATAATATGCCAGCAAAATAACTTTCATTTTTTTAAAAAAAAATTTACTGGTATGTTTTAATTCATTTAATCCACATTAATGGTTCATTCAATTTTCTCAACAAACCATAAAAAACTATTCACCAACTAAGTGCCAGTTTAGGACATGAAAAAATATTTGCAACACATTTATTATGTGGTAAACAAAATATACATCCAAATTATTTCTCACTTTTGTAAGGAGTACATCCACACGAATATATATATACAGTACGGTGTCCTTTTAGTGACGAAAAATCTCTTTAAGCAGCAAACAATTTCATCGCTAAAATCGTTTTCTTGTCGCTAAAAGCTGATGTACGTGCTGCTAACCTATAACCACAGTCCTATAAATTAGCAGCTCAATATATATAAGCTCCCTATATATATATTGAGCGATTTTGAAAATTAAACAAGTCACATAAATGGTTTCAGTGATTCAATGGACCATAAATAAATATATATATATATATATGTATATCTATATACGGTGAGACTCTTAAGTGAACAGGGTCGAGTGAACATACCCAGTGAACATATTTTTTAACCTAAAAGAACTTGCGGGTTAGCGTGGTGGGCAAGTCAGCGGAGAAGTCCGTGGGTTCTTTTTGACTAAAAATTATGTTTTCTGAGTACGTTCACTCGAGCCTGTTCACTTAAGAGCCTCACCGTATCTATATATATATATCTATAATAATAACCGATTTTGGTGAGAGATTTGATTATTGTTTAATAATTTCCTAAAAAGTAACTATCATATATATACACATTTAAAAACTAGGTGCATTTTGTCGTACAGAATGGTGGAGGACTTATTTTTAATAAGTTTTTATTATTGGACCCATTGCTACATGCGTACACCCCTTGGATTTTTAACTTATTTAGAATTTTTTCTTCAAAAGAATTGCATTAGGGAACCAGACTCAGCCTACCCCTAGATTCACCCTTCGTGAAAAAAATTTGAATTCAAGCACCAAAATGGGATGAGTAATTGTATACTCACACTCTCATTCACACCTGATCCCCAATCACATTCAGCACGTTCTGATCGTTGATTGCCCTTAATTCTGGTGGGTTCCACATGAGTTCCACATAGGACTCACTAAAATCAAAGGACAGGATGTGCTGAATGTGATTGGGGTGTGGTTGAGAGAGTGGGTATATCATTATTGAAATTGGATTTGGTGACTGAATACTCAAAGCATGAGTTTAAATTGGATTTTGAGTTTTGAACATTGGTGAAGGCGAAGCTACAGATCAATTCACCGCACTGTCTTCAGTAGATTAAAACTAATACTGAATTTGGAGAGTTTTACCTAAGGAAGGCTGTGGTTGGCAGAAGGGTTTGAGAGATGATGATTGTGTTCGGCGATTGGTGGGTTGTGGCGGTAGCCGTGGCAAAGGCTGGTGGGGGATTGTGTTTTGTTCTTCCTCAGCCGCAGTGGAGGGCGTTGACAGTTGGTAGGGAAGAGAGGAAGGGGAGGGGGTTGGAATGGTGGTGTATTTGGTTAGTAAATATGGTAAATTTTTTTATGGTAATGGGCACACATTGATATGGGCAAATTGGTAAATCTACTATATATGTTGATGATGTTAGTCTCCCTTTTAGTTTAGATAGATGAGGACGTTAGTTTGATGGTCCCTTTGGTGGTTGAAGGGTTATTAGTGAAAGCATGTCATGATATATTTGAGGGGGTGGCCTTATAATTTACCCTATTTTTTTTACTTTCAAGTTGCCGCAGTCTTTAACATCTTCACTATGCAACTATTTCACTCCAAATTATAAGAAACAATTTGTTTCCCCATGATGTGAACATTCCAAACTATAAGGGATCACATAAAAAGTTGATTTCACTCTTGTTAGTGAAACTAACTCTAGTCCCTCGCAAACTAATACTTCCTCCGTCCTATAATAAGTGCCTATTTCTATTTTGCACATTGTTTAAGAAAGTTGTATTATTTTAGTTTTTTTGGTTCATTAAATAGTCACTTTCCAATTTTGCCCTTAGATGTGATAGGTGTTTGACTTTTTGCTTGTTTTGATGCCACAAATAAATGCTACTTTGTCTTTATTATAAGGGTAGTTTTGGAAAGTAAGTGATGATGTCGAAAATTGGTAAGCGAGATTTATGCGGGAAGATAGAGTAGAAGGAGATTTGTATGTGGTTCGGCCCGTTAACGAGGTGACCTACGTCCACGTGTGCGTCTATGCGCTTCTTACTAGCAGATCTCCGGCGGGCCTGGTGAGCCAACAAAGACGGGCAGCACTACCAGTAATCCCGGCCGGGTGTATGCGTGTAAGTGGTGAGTACTCTTCGTAAGTGTTTGTGTACTTCGAGAGATTATGTTCGGATCCCCCTAGAGAGGACAGGTGGGGCTCTTTTATAGATGCAAGAGTCCACCCTTATATGTAAGTCAATAGGATTAGGAAGCCTAATCTAATCACAATAGATTTACATGATTTTTAGGAGAGTTTCCTAAGTGGTTTAGGAAACTAATCATCTTTCCTTGACAGAGTCCGGGTCATACAAGGAAACGGCCTGGAATGTTCCTCCAAGATGCCCATGCTGGAAAGCCGCCATAAATCACGCCCGGGCTGGCTGATCTCCGCGAGAGGTAGCATCTAACGCGGGGCGCGGGCCCCAAGATCTCTTCCCGGATAGCTCGGGTTCTTCTGCCACGTGGCTGTTGGACTTTAGCAGGATATTTCTGGACATATCAGCTGCCCCCCATTTTCAAAGTTGATGTGATATCTTGTCGGATGAAATTTGAAAATTAAGAATGTCTTCCAAATACCGTCCGGAAAAAGACCAGGACTCTTGTCAGGAAGGGGCTGGCCGGGAGTGATCCGTCGGGATATCGACCGAACGGTGACCTTACAAGACCGGGCTCCCTGACACCACGTGCCCATCGATTATTGGTCTGGTTTGGATCCAACGCTGCCAGTTCGGAAGCAACCGAATCGTCCATGTAGCAACCGAACCATCACGTCGTGCATTCAATGCTCACACTGTTTGAGGCGACGCCCCACGTGCCCGAAGTGACAGTTTCGGCGGGAAAGCGTATGAGCCGTCCGATCAAATCTGATCCCAGCCGTTCGCGATGCCTACATAAGGAGCACCTGTTCAATCTATCTCTTACTGCAAGTTAACAACTGAATCGCCCGAGCAGTTTTTGAAAGCAAAACATCCCCGAACTCCTTCTTTTTCTCCGTCATTTTTGTTCTTCAAGCTTCCCTCAAATGGCCTCTCACATCGACCTGACATCTGATGAAGGACTAAAAACTTTTCGTGAGGATTGCGAACTTCCCGACGACGTCGGAGTTCGCCCCTACATCGAAGGGGAGGAAGTAGCCTTCCCTTTCGTCCTCATCAGCAGATATTTGCTGCTTGTTGTGGGGCTACGCTTCCCTCTCCCGGCCTCCTTCTGCGACCTGCTTCAGGGGTTGCGCATCCAGCTTTCCAAGTGCCGCCCAAATGTGGCCCGCCTCCTGTCGGGAATATCAATACTGAACCAGCGACTTGGGATGCTCCTCTGTTCCATCGACGTCGTCAGGTGTTATGTCATGGGGATCGACCACAGGGGCCCTTATTTACGCCCTGGTGCAGAGGGAAGGCACCTTGTCCAGGGCTTGGATTTCCCAAACAAGAGGTGGCGCCAATATCCTTGGGTTGTTGTGTCCGGCAACTGGCTGGTGGACCCTGATCTCTGCCCTCCTGCGGCCTTTGATGCGGAATTGTGCAAGGCGTCCTTTGCTGCCTTCTGCAGCATTGCCCCCTCTGTTGCCGACACAGAGGCCATCGATCGCGCCATCGACGCCGGCCTCACGTTCTCGGATTTGTCCGGCGGTCCCGCTGGTGAGGTCGGCGGTGAGGATCCGCCTGCGCCCCCTGCTACTGCTGCTGCCTCCGAGTCTCGCCGCTATACTCTGTCCCTGGCTTCTGGTCGGTGTGCCACAAGCAGGGCCGGCCTCCCGAGGGACCAGTCTCCCTGTCCACCAGCAGCGACTCATCCTCCTCCGGGGATGCGAGCCCACCACCAGGCCCATCCCGAAAGGGGAAAGAAAAGGCAGTCGGGGAAGAATCTCGACCCCCACCAAAAAGGAGCCGGAGGGAATCTCCGACCGGTCTTCATGTGCCGAGCTCTTGGACGGGCCTTGCCCTCGGTAACCTAGAGGGTCGTCTTCAAGAGGTGGAGAAGCAGACTGCGCGCCTGCAGACTGAATCTGTCATGCAGGAGGTGGATGTTCACACCATAGAGCTCACTGTCAAGGAGTTAGTGGCAAGGATGACGGCCCTAGAAGAGGAGGTGAAAGCTCTGAAGGGCAAAGGAACTTAAAGACTCCTTACTGTTTTTTTGCTGTTTTTTTTTTTTTTTTTACCGGGGAGCTACTATAACTGCCCCCAATCTCTGTACAGTTTACTTTTTATTGCAATGAAAAGGTCCTTGAGGCCAACCCTTTTTATCTCTCTGTTCTTCTAACTGTTTATTACTTCTACATAGCATTTAACCTCCAATACCCGATCGGTTTTCGTTGACCGACCTGGCTTTGGCTTTCTGCCCCTTAGCGACTGATCTTTGGAACTCCATTCGGCTTTATCGGCACTACCCCCCATTTTCGGAACTGACTAGACATGTCATCGGGTAAGGATCGAAAATCAATATTGCTCTAAAAACCGTCCGAGTAACTCCCAGGGATCCGGTCGTTGTAGAGAAAGGCCAGGGTGGTGGTATCATGGGCCCGGACCTATCGCTGCTACGTGGCAAACGGTGAGTGGCCAGGTTAGGATCCAACGATGGCGGTACGATCATAACCGAATCGCTGGTGGGCTAACTGAGCCGTCGTGTCACGCATTTAATGCTCACGCCTTTTGAGGCGACGCGTCATATACCCGAAGCGACAGTTTAGGCGGGAAGTCGTATGGGCCATTGGATCCGCTTTGATCTTGACCGTCCATAGCTCCTATATAAGGAACGTTTGGCCACTTCCTGAACCACTTTCGCCGAGACGAACATTCCCGGACAAAACTCCTGCGCTTGAAGCTTTGTAAGTCTCCTTCTATCCCGAACTTCTATTTACTGATTTCTCCTTCTTCCCCCTATCTCTCTTCTTGTCAGAGTGAGGCTGGAGAGGACGAGTCCGGTAGGGTTCGAGCGGGAGTGGGATTTCTTTCTTCTCAGATTCTGCGCATATTTTAATTCGGGGGGAACCTTAGCTCAGTTGAACTGAGCGGGCATCCAGTGGGTTTTGAGGGAGTGTTACCTATCGTTAAGAAGCATATATTCATTACCATTCAGGTTAGTGACGTTGCCCCCGCTATATACTAGGTTTGGGGTTTCCGACCCTTACACAGATCGTAGCCTGCTCCCTTACCGTAACGTAGGAATATCAGGGATGGACCACTCCGGGTTCAACTCTGCCTCCCGATCAGAGAGTGAGATGTCCAGGTCGGGCACGCCTGACCCCAGTATAGACCTACCATCAGCTTCCCCCTCAGATCGTTATATTGAGGGCCATATCCCTGCCCAAACGTCAACCGACGAGTCCAACCGGGAGACCCCCACTGTATCAGTGTCACGGGGCTCAGGTGACGAAGTGCCTAGGGAACCCGACCCCGAAGTGGCATTCGCCTGCGAGTTTATTTCCTCAGCCTTGCATTCTGGGGACCTCGATCGGATCAGGGATAAGTACGCCGTCCCCGATGGGAGCTCCTTATCCGTCTACCCCGGTGGGGCACATATCCACCATAGGGGTTTGGTTACCCTATACGAGGATGCCTTCTTAGCTGGCCTTCGTGTCCCCCTCCATCCGGTCGCCCGGGACGTTTTGATTTTTCTTGGAATAGACCCTGGTCAGTTAGCCCCGAATGGGTGGAGGTATCTTATGGGGTCTATCTCCTTGTGGCCCCAGGTCTTCGGGTACGAACTCACCCTTCAAGAGTTCTTCTGGATCCACCGACCCTTCCCCATTCATAGGGAGGCCGGATTCTTTTCTCTAGGGGCTCGGCAGGGGAAGAGAGTTATCGTCAACTGCCCGAGCAACAATAAGGGGTGGAAGAAAAAGTTCTTCCAAGTGTCCACCCCTGGGTTCTGCGAGCCAGCCCCTAGGAGTCAACTGAGGACCTCTTGGGCAGAGGAGTTGAGGGGTAAGTCCGTCCCATACTCCATATGCCCCTTTTTTAAGCCTTGCTTTACGGTTTTGAACTGATAGCTTTGGTTTACCCCGCAGCGGGGTCAGTCAACCTCCCACGTGTTCCGGCAGAGTGCGAGGAGAGATTCAGGGGCTTGATTGAACAGCCCGTTAATATCTGGGACGTGCTGACGCGATCGGGAGACCAGAAAGGCGACCGCCAACCTCGTCATCCTGCTAAGGCTCCGGCCTTCATTAACATCCCTCCGGGTAAGAATTGGTTCACTTGTATCAGCCTGAGCTATCCTTGCCGCATGCCCTTGTTATCTTAGTTGCTGACCCTGTGGCTATTTTCCCTTTGCAGAGATGGCCCCCAGGAAAGATCTCGAGCGCTTGAAGGCTCTTCATGCGGCTGCTGCCGAGCGGATGGCGATGACTGGGAAGAGGCCGACCGTGGAGGCTTCTGGCAACGTACGCCCGTTTAGGCCACTCAGGCATGACCCTTCAACAGCCCGAGCTCTCGGGGAGGCGTCAAGCCCCCGGGTTATCATAACGAGCGAAACGTCAGTCCCCCGAGCCGAGATTCCCTCCGGGATACCCCTGGACGAGACCAGGGAGTCCCGGGACCGGGTCAGACCATGCCTACTTCCCAGTCAAGTGGATAGGTGCGCCGACATGTCTCCCCAAGTCTTTCAGCTGGTAAGCAACTGCTCTGCATCGGCTGATTTCTTTGCATTTTCTGCACTGTTGACAACAGTGGCTGACCATTTCCTCTTTTGCCTTGATTGTAGGTTGGCTGCATGGTGGCCAGAGCTGAGTCCTTCATGCCGACTCTTGCCGGGAGAGCCACTGGCGCTGAGGCCGCCCTCTCCGCGAAAGAGGTTGCGCTGGAGACCAAAGAGAGGGCTTTGACCGTGGAGAAAAACAGGGTCAAGGGCCTAGTTTCAAGCCTCAGGGCAGCCCAGGAAGACCTAGCAGTGGCACTGGAGGAGCTTGAGGCTGAGCGGGCTGGCCGCGCGGCCGCAGAAGTTCAGGCGAGGACACTCTCGGAGGCGGCGACTGTCGCCGGTCCTCCGGGGGAAACTTTCGACGACGGCTTCTTCCTTGGGTACGAGGATTTGAAGAGGAGGCTGGCCCGGGACCACCCGGAGTGGGACACCACTCCTTACCAGGGGGTAGACTCTGACTACTGGGATATAGCGCCCGAAGCTACCGAGGATGCTGACGCCGAAGCTGCTGCTGATGAGGGTGCCATTGCTCCGGTTGGCCAAGAGGGAGCTGTCGTCCAGGAAGGGCAGCCCGGGGAAGAATTAATGTAGATGACATCTAGGCTCCCTGCTCCCGGACTGTTGCTATTTTTCTCCCCTTGTTTTTTTTGTTGTAGTTTTTTTTGTGGGGGGGGGGGGACTACTACAACTGCCCCCTAGGCTCTGTACAATTTTATATTAATGAAAAGGCCCTTCGGGTCAGATTTCCTTTTCATTCACTATCTTTTTTCTTTTTGTACTATGCTTGCTTATAGTTGCTAGTATCCGCTCGGCTTTGGCCGACCTAACACCTGCCTTAGCAAATGCTTTAGGACTGTAACCAACAGAAATGCCTAGTCTTATTAACCTTTCTAGAAAGGTAACCGCCCAGAGCGTTGTAGGAACTAGCCCTACCTAGCATCTGGGATCGTCCGGTATATTATAGGAGTACCCTGTATTACCATCCGAGTTGTCCCAGCGTATCATAGGGGTATCCTGTTTTATGACCCATGACGTATCTCTGATCACTGTAAGCGCCTAGGAAGATCTCCCAAGCTCTTGTAATGACCGGTGTGATTCCCTGTTTTGGCCTAATGGTTCCCTGCCCCCCAAGCATTTTGCTAAGGCGAGAGTTCGGGAACCGGTGACCGTAGGGAACCGACCTGGGACATGGGTGGTCGCAGGGGCATTTGAAGCTCGCCGTTGTCAGCCACCTAGGGGTTTGGTCCTATTGTTGGCTGGGCCTAGGCAAAGCTTGAAGTAATTTCCTGTTTAGGTCGACAATCCCCTTGCCCTTGGCGCCCTGCTAAGGCGGGGGCGTGCTGGGGAGTAACCATAGGAAACCGACCTGGAACATGGGTGGTTGCAAGGTCCTTTGTGCCTAGGTTCAGAGCCCGAGGTCTTTTCTGCCTTGGGGTTAGGCCCAAGGTCTTTGTTGCCTCGGGGTTAGGCCCGAGGTCTTTTCTGCCTTGGGGTTAGGCCCAAGGTCCTTGTTGCCTCGGGGTTAGACCCGAGGTCTTTTATGCATTGGACGGTGTACTGACAGGAGTAAATTTTTGAAGTAGAACCATGTAACTTTATTAAAAAAAAATAATAATAAACTACGTCGATTATCCAATCGAAGCTACAAGAAAGAATTTTGCCTATAATACTAATCTCCCATGGACCGATGCTACTGATAGTGCTTGCGGAGGGGTTGCACATTCCAAGGATGAATGAGATCACGCCCGTCCATACTCTGTAACCAGTAGGTTCCCGGTCGGTTAATTCGAGTCACTTTGTAAGGACCTTCCTAGTTTGCCCCTAGTTTGCCGTGGCTTGGGATTCGGGTTGACTGGTTGACCGCCTTGAGGACGAGGTCTCCCACTTGAAAGCTACGGTGCTTCACCTTACTATTGTAATACCGCGAGACTCTTTGCTTGTAAGAGGCCACCTTGAGATAGGCCTGGTCTCTTTTTTCTTCCACCAGGTCGAGCTCCGTCCTGTGGACTTCTCCATTGTCTGGGTCATTGAAGGTAGCCACCCGGTATGTGGGTAGCCCGAGCTCAGTGGGGACCACTGCCTCAAAACCATAAGTTAAGGAAAATGGGGTTTCGCCTGTAGCCGCTCGGGGTGTGGTGCGGTAGGCCCACAGGAGGGTCGGTAGTTCTTCAGCCCACAGGGCTTTGGCGCCTTCAAGCCTTGTCTTAATCGACTGCAAAATCGTACGGTTGGTTACCTCTGCTTGACCGTTAGCTTGCGAGTGTTCGGGGAAGGAATAGTGATTTAATATCCCGTAGCCCGAGCAGAACTGTCTGAAGATTGGTGTGTAGAATTATCGGCCATTATCGCTGATCAGGACTCGCGGGATACCGAACTGGCTGAGGATATTTCTTTCCACGAAGCTCTTCATTTTCTGCTCGGTTATCGTTGCCAAGGGCTCGGCCTTTGCCCATTTGGTGATGTAGTCAACAGCTATCACGGCAAATCTGACTTGCCCTTTCCCTGTCGGTAAGGGACCAACAATGTCGATTTCCCACTGGGCAAATGGCCAGGGACTGTGAACCGGTGTTTGGAGTTATCCTGATTGGTTGATCATGGGAGAATACCGCTAGCACTTGTCATACCTTCGAACATACTCCTGCGAATCTCGGGTCATGGTTGGCCAATAGTAACCCTGTAGTAGGGCCTTTCTGGAAAGCGCCCGACCTTCGATGTGGTTTCCACACACACCTTCGTGGATTTCAAACAATATTGCTTGCACTTGCGCAGGATGAACGCAACGGAGGTACGGGATAGTGAATCCCCTTTTATAGAGAGTACCGTCCAGAAGATGATATCTTGCTGCCCGGTACTTGACCCAGCGAGCCTCATCCTTGTCATCTGGTAGCCTTCCTGTCGTTAAGAATGTCACGAGCGGGTCCATCCAACTAGGTCCCAGAGTGACCGGGTCGACTTCCATGCCCTCTGAGTTGATCACACTCGGCTCGGGTAGGAACTGTATCCTTATCCCGGGCAAGTCTGACTCAGAGGACGAGGCGAGACGAGCAAGCCGGTCTGCTCTGGTATTCTCTTCTCTTGGTATCTGGGTGATGGAGAACCCTTGGAGCTTCTTGGAGGCCGCTTGGACAAGGGCCAAGTAGGCTACTATGTTATCTTCCCATGCTTCATATTCTTGATTTACTTGGTTGACCACAAGCTGGGAGTCGCTGTAGCCCTGCACCTGCAGTGCACTCATTGAGATGGCTAACTGCAACCCGACCAAGAGAGCTTCGTACTCGGCCTCGTTGTTGGAAGCGCGAAACTCGAACCTTAGGGCATACTCGAGCTGGATACCGTCCGGGGCAGTCAAGATAATTCCAGCTCCACTACCTTGCTGATTGGAGGAACCATCCACGTGCAGTATCCAGGTCGGGATATCGGAATTTAATCCGGGCAGTAAGGCCGGAGGCTCGGACTCTTTGATTGGGTCTTCGGGGTATGTAAACTCAACCAGAAAGTCCGCTACAGCTTGGCCCTTGATTGCTGTCCGGGGTCGGTAGATTACTTCGAACTCTTCTAGTTCTAAAGCCCACTTGACGAGCCTCTCAGATGTATCTGGCCGAGAGAGAATTCTGCGGAGAGGCTGGTCGGTCAGCACTACAATGACATGGGCCTGGAAGTACGGGCGGAGCCTTCGGGCTAAGGTGATGAGGGTGAAGGCTAGTTTCTCGATGCGGGAGTATCAGCTTTTCGCGCCCTGCAATGCCCGGCTGGTGTAATACACTGGAAACTGTATCCCGTGCTCCTCCCGAACAAGTGCCGAGCTAACAGCCGACGGCGACACAGCCAAATACAGGAACAATTCCTCTCCGGGTGTGGGTGTTGATAGTAGAGGGGGAGAGGCCAGATATTTCTTGAGTTCCTGGAATGCCTCTTCACACTCTTTTGACCATTGAAACGCTTTGCGGAGGATCTTGAAGAATGGAAAGCACCGGTCGGTAGCTCGGGATACGAATCTGTTCAGTGCGGCCACCCGTCCGGCTAAGCTTTGAACTTCCTTCGTTGATTTGGGTGACCGCATGTTGATGATAGCTCTGATTTTCTCAGGGTTTTCTTCGATTCCCTGTCTGCTAACTAGATGGCCGAGGAACTTCCCGGACGAGACGCCGAAGGTGCATTTGGCCGGGTTCAACCTCATCATAAACTTTCTCAAAATGCTGAAGGCTCCGGCCAGATTCTCAAGGTGATCGGATTCATCCCGGCTCTTGACCAGGAGATCGTCCACATATACTTCCATGGACTTCCCGATAAGGTCTTTGAACATGAAATTGACCAGGCGCTGGTAGGTAGCCCCGGCATTCTTGAGGCCGAACGGCATAACTTTGTAGCAATACTGCCCTGGTCGGTGATGAACGCTGTCTTCTCTTTGTCCCCGGGGTACATGCTGATCTGATTATACCCCGAGTAAGTGTCCATGAATGACAGGAGTGAGTGGCCTGCCGTTGAGTCAACAAGGAGGTCTATCCGGGGCAGCGGATAGCAGTCCTTGGGGCAGGCCTTGTTGAGGTCGGTGAAGTCCACACACATTCTCCACTTCCCATTGCTTTTCTTGACCAGAACGACATTGGCTAGCCAGTCGGGATAGTGGACTTCTCGGATGGACTTCGCCTTCATGAGTTTCTCGACTTCTTCCCCGACTGCCTTTTGTCTTTCGGGGGCCATGCCCCTCCTTTTCTGCTTAACCGGACAACAATCCGGGCTAACATTGAGATGATGGGACATTACCCGGGGGTCAATCCCGGGCATGTCCTCGTGATTCCAAGCGAAAACATCCTGTTCTCGCCTCAGGAACTAGATCAACTCTTCCTTCAAAGCCGGCTCCAGTAAGGTCCCTATGCTGACTGTGCAGTTGGGGAAATCTGGGTTCAGCATAATCTGCTCCAGTTCTTCCATCGGTCCTATCACATAGCTCTGGTCCCGGGGGTCCATCTCTCGGACGTTTAATGTTTTTGTTATTGCCCCCCGACGCAATGAGCTGACGTAACAATTGCGGGCAGTGCCCTGATCCCCACGCAAGGCTCCAGGCCCCTGCGGAGTTGGGAACTTCACTGTTAAGCTGTATGTGGAGACAACTGCCTTGGCCCTGTTGAGAGTTGGCCTGCCAAGGATGACGTTGTATGCTGATGGGGCCTCTACGATAGCAAAATTGGCGAGCACGGAGGCCTGCTGAGGGTATGTCCCCATAAGAACCGGAAGCTCGATTGTTCTGAGCGATTGTGTACTGGAGCCGTTGAATCCGAAGAGGGGAGTAGCGACCGGCCAGAGCCGATCCCTGGAGATCCCGAGCTGGTCAAACGCCGACGTGAACATAATGTCTGATGAGCTGCCGGTGTCTATCAACACCCTCTGGACCATATAATTGGCTACAGAAAGCGTTACCACTAACGGGTCATCATGAGGGCTATGGATTCCCTGTAGGTCGTCGGACGTGAATGTGAGAACATCGGCAGGGGAGGAGCCGGTGGATTGGATTTCCCCGACCTCAGTTCGGGAGGCTCGGGCATGTCTCATCCGTGCCGACTGTGAGTCACCTCCGCCTGATGTTCCTCCAGAAATCACATGGATGTGGCGGAGTGGCGGCGGCGGTAACTGGTTAGGAGCCTGGACGTCCTGTCGAGGCCGTCCTTCTGTGACGAACTCGGCAAGGTGTCCCTGCTCAATCATCTTCTCGATTTCTATCTTCAATTTGAAGCAATCTTCTGTTTCGTGGCCGTGATCCCTGTGGTAGCAGCAAAACTTGTCCCGGTTCCTCTTACCGGGCGGGGCCCAGAGTTTAGCTGGCTGCGGAAGCAGCCTCTGCGCCTCAGCGGCGGCCATGACCTCATGGATCAGGCGGGAAAGAGGCGTGAAAGCAGTCTGGGGCTAATCCCTTGCATCTCTCTGATCCTACTTCGGCTTCTTTCCCGAAGTCTTTTCGAACCCTTTGCGCTTGCGTTTGGCCTTGGGGGATTCGTCCTCCGTTTGGCCAGCGCGCTTCGCCTTTAGGAACTCCTCGGTATCTATGTATTTCCCGACCCTCTCCGAGAGTTCCACTAGGGTCGCCGGTCAATTACGATGGAACGACGTAGCGACTTTGGTGTGCTGAACTCCTGAACAGAAGGCCATGATGGCGGCCGTTTCATTAAGGTTGCGGATCAGGAGCCTTTACTGATTGAAACGGTCCACATATTCCCTCAAGGATTCCCCTTTGCGCTGTTTGACGCTCAACAGCTGGGTGTCCGGCTGCGACCGATCGAGCATCCCGACAAACTGACTAATAAAGAGTTTGCCGAGGGCTTTGAAGTTGTCAACCGTTCGGGGCTTCAATGCGTGGAACCACTGGGCGGCTGACCCCTTTCGGGTACTGGGAAAGGCCAGGCACAGCAACTCGTCTGTCGTGGTGACCAATGCCATCTGCGCCTTGTAGGTGCGGATGTGGTCTACTGGACTCCCCGTGCCATCGTATGAGCTGAGATGCGGGGGTTTGAACTTTCGTGGAATAGGAAATTGGGTCACCCGAGCGGTATAGGGCGACTCCGTCTCCGTATCAGTGAGGTCGTGACCGGACTTTCGGTTTAGCCTCTCGATTTGCTGCTGTAGTTCCTCGACCTGGGCTTTAACGTTACTCCGCCCTACTCTCCTATCCGTGTCTGAAAGGTAGGTGGGGTCGGACGATGAAGCCTCCTCCTTAAAGTGCGTCGATCTCGGAGATAGTACCCGACTGTTGGTTCGGGTATGCCTGTGCCTAAGGTCCCCTCGGCTCAGGACGGGAGGATCGTCGACCGATTCCCGGGTTTTTCGTCCGGATTTTTCTGCCCTTGCTGCGCGCCGTCGATCAATGATGATTCTGGCGTCCTCTGCTCGGCGCGCTCGGCGAGGGATGTACCGAGGCACCCTTTGAGAGCGCTTAGTGGCCTGGCTGCGCTCTCCACCTGTAGGACGTTCTCGATCTGGTGGGGATACCGGAGCGGATCGCGCATGCTCACGCACCCGAGCCGGCTAGCTGACGGAAACGCTTTCCTCAGGTCGACTCTCTGACGCGGGGCGCTTCTCACGTTGGGCCATAAGCGCGTCTATCTGTTGTTATGCTCGAAGCTAGCCCTCCAGGAGCTGCTCCAGTGCCGCTATGACCTGTTCGGTAGTCATGGAGGTGGCCCGCGGCTCGATCTGCAGGTTTTCCGAACCGGCTGAGTCGGCGGGGTTGTCGGTCTTCTTACCCTTCTTTGGCGGCATGTCGATCAGTCAAAGATTTTGTTGATGAGAAGACTGTGTCGTTCCCACAGACGGCGCCAAACTGATGATGCCGAAAATTGGTAAGCGAGATTTATGCGGGAAGATAGAGTAGAAAGAGATTTGTATGTGGTTCGGCCCCGTTAACGAGGTGACCTACGTCCACGTGTGCGTCTATGCGCTTCTTACTAGCAGATCCCCTGCGGGCCTGGTGAGCCAACAAAGATGGACAGCACTACTAGTAATCCCGGTCGGGTGTATGCGTGTAAGTGGTGAGTACTCTTCGTAAGTGCTTGTGTACTTCGAGAGATTATGTTCGGATCCCCCTAGAGAGGACAGGTGGGGCTCTTTTATAGATGCAAGAGTCCACCCTTACATGGTAAGTCAATAGGATTAGGAAGCTTAATCTAATCACAATAGATTTACATGATTTTTAGGAGAGTTTCCTAAGTGGTTTAGGAAACTAATCATCTTTCCTTGACAGAGTCCGGGTCATACAAGGTAACGGCCTGGAATGTTCCTCCAAGCTGCCCATGCTGGAAAGCCGCCATAAATCACGCCCGGGCCGGCTGATCTCCCCGAGCGGTAGCATCTAACGCGGGGCGCGGGCCCCAAGATCTCTTCCCGAATAGCCTGGGTCCTTCTACCACGTGGCTGTTGGACTTTAGCAGGATATTTCTGGACATATCAGTAAGTAAATGCTGCCAATTTAGGAAAGTGAACACTTATTGTGGGACATTCAAAAAAAGAAATGTGAACACTTATTATGAAACGGAGGGAGTATACCAATTATTCGAGAGCATCCCCGAATAGTATATTTTATAGTTCCCCAAAGAGTCTTCATTGCTCTTTATTGAGAGTTCCACTCTATACCATTTGGTGCATAGTGTAATTAACAATTGAGACCTAATTTGGCTGCAGAAACCGAAACCTGTACCATAATTGAGCATGAAATGAAATGAAAATGATCGATATAAAAGATTTGTAACTAGTTATCTAGAACTTTGCCTCTCAGCACATTGAGAACATATATGCCCATACAAACGAGCATATATCTATATATTTATTTATTATCTTATAAAAACAGAGCACCTGATTTCAGGTGCTTGCTTCGACACAAGTAACTCCCAAGCTGCACGAAACTTTGCTTATCCAAAGTGGCCTCTCATGTTATGAGTTCATTACCTGTTTACCCTTATATATATATATATAGATGTTAGTCATATCCTAAGACTAAAGAGAATATTTTTGCTCACTTAAAAAATGGTACATCAATGTTCATTCAAGTATCTTATTGGCCAACGCAGTGAGACTCAAGATTAAATAACATTAAATAATATTTGTTTAATCCTGAGTTCCAGTGCATTGGCCAACGGAATGCTTAGGTGAACATTAATATACCATATTTTGGATAAACAAAAATATTTTCAGGACTAAAATGAAAGCATGAACTGTCTTTGTTTTTCTTTCCTAAGTGACACGCAGAGGTACAGAGATGAGCTGCGCCTTGTCTCTATTGGCCATCAAGAGAAAGAAGGGAAAAAAAAAAACAGAAAATGGAAGAACGAGTGGATCCGTGCGGGCACAAAGTGGGGCGACTAACATAATATTTATAGTTTTATACATAAATCAATTTCTTAAAAAAAGAAAAATAATTTTTGCAATTATAATTACAATTAACTTTAAAAGGTCAACTAAAAAAACTACTTATATGATATTTATTTATAGGTCAATTTTTGTAAGAAAATTTACATATTGGTCATTTTTGGCACAACAATTTTTTTTTTTTAAATGGTTAATTTAATACTTCGATTACACACGCGCGCACACACATAGTTATATGCTTATATTTTGCTCCTTTAGTTATAATTTGTATCATAATAATTATTTTGGTCTTATTGCACACACATACCAAAATTTTATCCAAAAGCGCAGCGGAGTTAAGTGGTCACTTTTAAACCACGTGGAGGGTAAAGTGTCATCGGACCAAACCACAGGATGGTAAAGTAGTCACAAATTTTAGGGACTTAACACTCTACATTAGATTTTGTAGCGGTGACACTTTAGCAGAAAGAACAAAGAGTTAAGTGGTCACTTTTAAATTACCACAAGGGGATAAAGTATCAACGAGCCAAACCGCAGAGGGTAAAGTGTAATTAACCCTAAATATAATTTGAGTAATGTTATGCTTTCCAAATCTTATGTGTTAGGGTTATAGTTCATGTTTGCATGTAAGTGTCACTGGTTTCCTACAATTTTACAAATCTTTGGCCTACTAAGTAAAGAGTAATGCTATGCTTTCCAATTTTTTATCCCAAAAATGCTTTCCAAATGATGTGACAGTAGGGTCAAGTAAACAACTTCCAATCAAAACTCCTGACCCCTATTACTCCTAATTCAATGAGTAAAGATTTAGGCACAATAAACTACACTAATCAAATTCTTTAATATTAGACGATGACTTGAAAAACTCGTTTATTTCACAAACACGTGCAAACAGTGGCGGATGTAGGGGGGGCGGGGGGGCAGTGGCCACCCCTAGGTTTTGAAAAATTGTACTTTTATACATGTAATTTAGGTAAATTTTTAAATTTTATTAAGCTTTGCCCCCCCAAAATAATTAAACTTATTATATAGCCCTCCAAAAAATATTAGTTAGGCTTAAATAAATAATTTTATATGTATTATGTTGGCCCAATTATACTTCATTCTCTCAAAAATTGATTAAAAAAAATCTTATTATATGTTATATATTGGCTTAATTACAAATAAATCCAAAAAAATTTACCTCGGGGGCGCTGCTCCCGAACCCCGTGTGACTCTAAATTCTTACACAATCCCCCTAATTGAGATTCCTAGATCCGCCGCTGCGTGCAAAGCGCGTGCTGCCCACTAATATTATATACAAATGAATACCGATACACACATCGGTCATGCTATACGAGGGACCGAGGGTTATAAAGCAAGTTAACGAATGATCTAAAGTTATGCTTTTAGGAGCTAATAAATGCATTCACTTATTATTTTTCTACTCACACCGTGATACATATATGCATTGAGGAATAGATTCAATATTCACTGTAGTCTAAATATAAATTGGTGTACAGAGTAATTTTATGGGTTAATTTAGAGTTTACGCAAACTAGTTAAGTACCCTCTTTGCAAAACACCTTCGTTTCAACAAGGAAGCACAAAGTTTTATTGTTTAGTTAAAATTGGGCACGAGGCTCTCCTAGTATGCCCATGTTGTATGATAGCACATTTTGTTCACTTTTAAATAGACAATTAAATTCTTTTGTCCTACTATTAAAAAGGGTGACGAAGGTAATATTGCAACGAAGACACTACCTTTGCAATGCCATAACAAGTCACATATTTGTACTGTAACACTCTGTAATTCATTTTTTCATTTATAAATGAATGTTTTATTTTTATTTCTCTTTATAATAATTAATTGTGATCAAATCGTAATTTTCTTAAATATAGAAAATACTTTATGTGGTTTTAAAAACAATATCTATATTTTTTGTATAAATCGGGAATCTAATTCCTACGCTATTATTATTTTCTGTATTTTTGTAGTTTAATCAGTTAATACAAGTTTTTACTTTTAATCTGTGTTTTTATCGCGACGTGTGTGGGAGCACGTGAGCTCACCACGTGGGATCACCTCCCAATTACTTGGAGGCTACCCAATTCTTAGTATACATGTATGTGTATCACAGTCTCTCATTCTCTGATATCACTCACTGCATCTCTCAATTCTCTCAACTCTCTCAAGAACACACACTCAGATTATATATCACACACATACACTGATTATATATAATATACACTTACACACATACATAGCTATATAGATATATATTTCAATCCAGAGAAAAAACGGAGATATTCTCAAACGACGGAAACTTCGGCGGAAAATACTTGGTCTCTAAATTCTCTATATAATCACCTCGATGAGTATTATAAACTCATTCGCCATGTTTATATATGTATATTTTAGTATATATAGGTGTATATATATGTATATATGTGAAGAACACCATGAAGGCTTTGAATTGGAGTTTTGCAAAACTCAACCGAAATCAATTCCGTGAATTGATTATGGAAGATCTCAGTCCCAATATGCTACGGTTCCAATCCTACGGCTTAATTTATCAGTATGGCGACGTATTGATGATTTGAAGTTTTGTCACTCTAACTTAAATCGTGAAAATCGAGAGATTCAATCCGTATTTGTTTAAATTGATAGCGTATTCTTAATCTACGCGAAAAACTGAAGAAATCCATATATTACATGCATTGTTTAGAACAGAATCTGGAAATAGGTATAATTCCAGTTTGAAAATCAAAAACAGGGAAAAAAACGAGGAAGATGTTGAAACTGTGACAACTTGTGCGCGCGGGCCGCTCGCGCGACCCCTCGCTCGGGCGGCCCGCTCGCACGAGCTGTGTATTTTTGGGCAGAAAGCTTTTTTTTTCTTTTTTTTTTTTTACAGATTTCAGGAAAAAGGCAAGATTGCGCGCGCGACCTATGCAGATTTGGACAATAAGGAATTTTTAAACAATTTTCGTGGAAAAAGGTAAGATCGCTCGCACGGCCCGCTCGTGCGAACCCTCACTCGCGCGGCCCGCTTGCGCGATAAGGTTTTTTTGGCAGTTTGTGTATTTTCGTATAAGGGACTGTTTGGAAAGGTTTTAGAAGTTTTTAAGGAACTGTTTGACAGATACACTGTTTTAAAAGCTTATGTTTAAGAAACGTATTTATAAGAACGATTAAGCCTGAGATTCATGTTAATACGATTATCTAGCTTCGAGATTAATAACTGATGTCATGATTTGTGAATATTGACATACATATTAGGGCCGAGGTTGAATCAACATGCATGTGTATGAGAATGCGTGAAAAGAATAAAGAGTGGAGGTCTGGTGTGCGGTTCCAATACTGAGCAGATATTATTCCTGGTATTGGAGGTGACAATGTGTACGACTTAGATATCGAGCGGATATTATTCCTGGTATCTAAGGCCCTCGTTTTGGATATCGAGCGGATATTATTCCTGGTATCCGAAGTGATGGTTGGTTGTGATCGACCCAGATATCGAGCGGATATTATTCCTGGTATCTGCGGCGATAGCGTAGTGTATGACTTAAATATCGAGCGGATATTATTCCAGGTATTTAAGGCACTCGTCTCGGATATCGAGCAGATATGATTCCTGGTATCTGAAGTGATGGTTGGTTGTGTGCGACCTGGGTATCGAGCGAATATTATTCCTGGTATCTGAGGTAATGGGGTGTTTGAATCGAGTTTGTCGAGAGAAAAGAGTCAGAAAAATGAGATGTCACATGGTTCATGCACGGTCGCATATTTATTGTTTATTATTATTCCCTGTGACTTATGTTGAAGTTGGAACCTTGAAATTATTATTTTATCAGTTTAATTGCACTGTTGTCTTATATGCTTATATATACATTGCGAGCACACGTTTATTTTGCTCACCAACTTGCATAAGTTGACGGCGTCGATGCATCCTAGACTCTTTGTCAAGGTTTTCCAGGTTAGGAGCAGCCATGGTACTTTAACTATGCTAGTTAGAGGCAGGAGACGTCCTAGTAGGCTGTTTTTATACTTCTTATGTATTTTAATTTGGAGTTGTAATAGAAATTATGATAGATTTGAATAAGATGGTTTGTGCCTAAGTTTATAACTGATCTAATAGTTTAGTAAGTTTAAACTTTGGAGCTTATGATTATTATTATCCTTTGTTTTAGAATTGCCGTTTAAGATATTTGTTGCAGGGATAATTGGTCATAATCACTTGTCACGACCTCCGAGTCCATAAAGGAAATTAAATGCTTTCCTGTATTATGCTACGTCGGGGCGTGACAGGCTTTTTGGTATCAAAGCCAGGTTTTGGATCGACCAATTGTCCAGAACACGTAGGATTTACCGTTAAGATAGCATTAAGATAAGATAGTTTAACCTTATTATGTGTTTAGTTACTTTATATCGTTGAGAATTTTCCTATCTGGAGTTTGACCGAATTCTGTTGTTCAATAAATAGGTACCTTTCTCTCAAACTTCTCGCTGGAAGGAATCTTAGGCCTCGTCCTGTTGCTATTGAAGCTGCACCCCCGACAGTGGATCCAACCGGGATGTTTGAGGCTTTTGTGAGACGATTGGAAAAGGTCAGCGATCAGAACACAAGGGACGATAATCAACATGGGTATCACAAAGGGAATGAGAGGCGGGCCCACCAGACTGGGGACAAGTTTCTCAAGGAATTTCGCGCTCTGTGGCTTGAGTATTTTGCTGGGACCGATGAACCCTGGCAAGCAGAGCAGTGGCTACACCAGATGGAGTGTATATTTGAGACCATAGATTGCATTGATCTGGAGAAGAAGCGCCTGGCGACCTTTCAGTTGTCATATGCAGCGGCTGATTGGTGGGATGCCGAAAAGACAACTATTGGGGAAGAAGCCTCAAGGGGAATGCCGTAGGTGGTGTTCAAAGAGAGATTCCTTGAGAAGTATTTCCCTGAAGAAGAGAAGGATAAGAGGGAGAAAGAATTCATTGAACTAACACAAGGAAGTCTGATAGTCCGTGAGTACACCACTCAGTTTGAACAGTAGTCTTGCTTTGCTCCACATATGGTAGACACACCCAAGAAGAAAATCTAGAAGTATCACCGGGATCTCAACTTGTCTCTCTGACATCTGACTATGGGGCACCTGAACCAGTCATTTGAGGCTCTAGTAAGATTGGCTACGGGGTTAGAGAATGATGGTTGTCAGAGTCTGAAATCATTTGGGAATCGACCTCCGTAGAAAGGCTATCCCGGAAAGAAACCTGGGTACCCTCAGGGACAGAAAAGGACTTGGGATGGAGGGAAAAAACCTTAACAGACACAACCAGTGTAGCAGTATCAGCCTCGAGTAATAGGAGGGTACAACAATGATAAATGTTTCAATGTTGGTAATCCTGGTCACCGAGCTAAAGATTGCAGAGTACCTAGGCATGCTGATCGTTCGGGAGTTGTGTGCTATAATTCTGACAACCCAAGTCACATAAGTACGGAATGTGTAGACACCCCAATTTTGACCTAACGTCGAATTTAGGAGAGTGTCACCTCCGTATCCGATGATGACAAGGACCGAAAAATTGAAGTATTCCAAGCTCTTCAGAAAATCTCCAAAACGCGATAAAATTTCACAGAAAGAGGAAAAATACCAGGTATTCAGGAGAATTCAGGAAAAAGACATGATTTTTTGGAAAGGATCTTCAAAAATAATTTGTTTCAAAAAGAGAAAAGACCTAAAAAGGGGAATCTCACCAAAAAACGGCACACGGCGGATTCCGCGGCACTCGATGAGTGCCGCGCGGCATTCAGAAAGTGCCGCAGCGGCATTCTCCGAGTGCCGCCACAGATTTCTGACTGCCGTTCACTTTTTAAGTCTGTATTTTGCAGTGCAATACGTATGCGCATGCAGATAAGAACAAAAAACTGATAAAGTAAGACTGACAAAAACGCGGCAATTAATTAAATGCCGCGGCAATTGATGAGAGCCGCGCGGCACTCACGAAGTGCCGTAACGGCAGATGTTGAGTGCCGCAACGGCATTCACGGACTGCCGCGGCAGGTTTCTGACTGCCGCGCTGGGCAGCAGTCTGTCTAATTTCAGAAAGTACACATTGTACCACCAAATGAGAGAATTACACCTGTTTTTTGCTCCGAAATTCACCAAAAATAGCTGGTATTCTTGCCTATAAAAGAGAAGGGATCTTGTTGGTAAGGGAGGACCAAGAGAAAAAGGCATTTGGGGGGGAAACATATACAAAAAACACTTCCATTACACCCACATTTGAGAAGGAAAAGAGAGAGTTTTGGGAGAGCTTGAAGGAGAGTTTGGATAATCTTCAAAAGAAAACTTTGAGGATAATTTGGAGGTGATCCTCTAAACCTAGATTATTAGCTTACTCTTTCTTCTCTTGAAATCTTTAAATCTTAGAATATTTCATCATCTTTCTTTGTTTTAAACTTAGTAGTCTTTTTGTTCCCAATACTTCTTTTTTTTTTTGTGTCTATCTTCTTCTCTTAAAGGTCTTGGAGATCTTCAATATCTCTATTGATCTCTTGAGCATGATCCTTTGAATCTCATGTAAGCTCATGCTCTACATGGAAGTCAAAAACTTGATCATCACTTTATTTCACATAGATAGGACCCAAGTCCATAATCATGACTTGGATCCTCTAAACTTGGTGTCTCATGGAATCATTTCCATATTCCTTTGAAAGCTACCAAGTATTAGTTGCACCTTCATCTCCAATGACCATTAAATGGTAGGAGAATATAGTTTTGAGTCTAAATCCATCTCCATGGTTTAGATTTCCCTATCCTTTAGATTTCATGAAGTCAATCCATGTTTCATTTGAAATCTATGAAGAACAAAGGTTTGTAGTCTCCCATGACCATCAAATGGTAGGAGAAATGGTTTGGTTTAAACCCAACTTCATGGTTTAATAGTTGGAGTTACCAAATAAAAGTTGAACTAGCAAAATAAAAACAGTGAATTCACAAACTGTTTTTGATCAAGGATTTTTAGTTCGAAATCTAACCGTTGAAATTAAGTGAAACCAACGGGAAAGCATTAATAACACATTGTTCTACCACTGTAATTTTGGTTTTGAGGTGGTTTCATGTTTAGAATGGTTTGATCATGGTTTTTGTGAAGCAACAGCAATCTGTCCAGAATTTCAGAATAGTTTCAGAACAGCAACACTCTTTTGAAATAATTAAATCAGAGTTCTAACAAAGTTTCTATGACCCAAAATAATTTTTTCCAAGTAGATTAATGTGTTAGGAAGCCACCCTAAAAAGAACAAAGCAATTCTGAGTTTTTTACTATTTTTAATAAATCGTGCAAGAATTCTGGACAGGAGATTGTAAGATGCTGAGTGATGTCTAGTGTTTTCCATATTCCCGGAGATCTAACCGTTGAAACCTTGATTTTCTTTTTAATTTGGAAGCTAGACTCACAGGGGCATTTTGTGTCCAAAATTCATCAACATCAAACCATAAGAGACGTGCTTTTTATTTTCTTAAATGTCTGGTTTGCTCTCTGCAATTTTCAGAGTTTTATGATACACTTGACCAACTTTGGTAATAATGGGTCAAAAGGTTTTTCTATAACTTATGGCTTAAATCATGCTTCAATAATGATTAGTTGAGCTTAGATTCAAAGTTTAAGAGTATTTCATAGTTTATCCTTGTCCACGTACATATTCATCCATATGGTTTGACACTTGTAATTAAGACTTATTTGCTTTGGATTTAATTAATTACATTAGATAGATGTAAGCTAGAAATTTAGGATTGTTATTTCTAACATCGTATTTTGCATATCATGTGGACTAACCCTTTGTTTTGTAGCGCTATTAAGGTACGATTTCTCGATCCCTCTCTAGTATATTAAATTTCTTGATTTTATTTGATTTTTGACCTTAATGCGCGACACCTTAGAATTAGGTTTTGCCTTATGTGTATATGTGATTAGAGACTCTTTTTAGGATTTTCTTTTGTTCGCATGCATTGCACGTTTATTATCGCTGCTGGATCCCGGGTAAGTTCACTTGTTCTCTATTGCATATCATATCGCTTGTTACCTGAATTATGTGGCTTTTGAATGATATTTTGTCAATTGCAATTTTACACCCTTTTGGACATGCTTTTGTGATGTATATGTATATATGTATTAGTTGAGGGCATGCTTAGATTAATAAATTTGATTAAAAGGATATTGAGTAGAGGCCTATCGCAAGATAGGATGAGAGAGGGTGTTTTAGTCCGACGGGCTCCTTCCTCTCTCATTCCATAATCCCCGGACCTAGTTAATCTTTGGTTTCGCAAATGATCAGTTTGCTTTTAAAATGGTTTCTTAATTTTTCCTTTTAAAAATTAAGTGGCGACTCATTTTGTTTTAGAAATTGATTTTGAAAAGCTGTGGGTAAGTCAAAACCTGCGATATCCACAATCTGGCGACTCTGCTGGGGATCGAACCCAGAATCTCTGGTTTCGCAGACCAGAATTCTGATTTTGGGTTCACTTGAGGATTAGACTTGAAAAATGTCCTTTTAATCAAATTAATTAATCTTTGTGTGCCTGTTGCATTTCACTTGCATGTCCAGCCAGTCGATTGCACGGAACTATGACCTTGGAGGCTCGGGGCAACCCGGTCGGTCAAGTCATCATGGGACTGTGTGATCACCCTTGATCTCGTACCATGATTTGGTATATGAAGCATCCTATCGGGTGTGTGTCAAGGGTCCCTTATTTGACCAAAACCCAGCCTTTGCATAGTAGTTTCTATAGAACCTATCAAATTTAGGAAATCAATTCTTGATTAGGGTTATGTGCTAGGAAGTTTTGTATGCCCAGAAGGGATTACTTGAGATGATGACAATACTTGCTTGATGAAAGATGAATAATCTTTTAATCACCTTTTAGCAATTTCTCCTCGTGTTACATGACATTTGGAGGACATGCCGAATCTTGATTATAAGATTATACTTCCTATATCATGTTTAGTTAAGCATCATTGACCTTGTATGTATCCAAATTCATGGAAAGTACGGTGATAATCCTGTCATGTGATCCTTCTACCCAAAGAATTTTAAATCCATCTTTGAAAATAAACAGATTTTGCCGTCTCTATTCCAAAGTTGTTAATCACTTTTCCAAAAATTCTGGCAGTTCATTTTTTGATTAAGAGCCAAACCAAGGTTATTCATCCGCTAAGGTGCTTTTCAAAACAAGAGTTTCAACCCAATCACTTTTTGAAAAAGCGCGATCCAAAATTTTTGAAAATTGTTTTCTAAAGAGTTCATCAGAAATGCTTTTCAAATAAGTTTCGAAAACGCTAAAATTTCCAAACATCGAAGGGTAAAGAGGATCGCAATGAATGGAGAAATCATCGTACTTGACATGGGTAAGGATTTTATGTGCTTATGTGCTTATGTGTTAGGACTAGAATTTTCCTTTCTTTTGCATATAGAGTAGGCACACACACACACATGCATTGCATCCGCATGACTTACGAAATAAAAGTTTTGCTAAAATAAAGATAAAAAGGTTTTTCTAAAAAAGAAATTTCCAAAATTTATTGTAGGAGCAAAAATAGCAAACCAAGGGTGGTTTAGAGGTCCTACGGCAAGGTTAGTGAGAAGAAGATACGTCGACATGGCTGAAGAGAGAAACAATGAAGAGATGACCGGACTGAGGGTACTAGTTGAGCAGCAGGCAGAACAGATGCGAAGACAGGCTGAAAACATAAACCGAATGATGGGAATGATAGAGGAGCTGAACCGCCGACCGCCGCATGTGGTTCCACCTGTCATGGACCCACCTTTAGGAGGAGGAGACGAGGATTGGTTCGACGATCAAGAGGCGCATTGGAATGATGCACTGAGAGCCAACAGAGACAAGGAAAAAGATGAGAAGGAGAAGCTGCTGACCGAGAAGATAGAAAAGTTGGAGAGGGTAATGCGCAAAGCTCAGGGGGTGGATACTTACCTGATGGAACTGGAAGGGTTGTACGACGGAGTCCATGAGACGTTGCCGGCCGGTTTTAAAATGCCCGTCTTTGATAAATTTGATGGCACAGGCAACCCCCGCAGCCATGTCCGAATGTGCATAGGAGCTTTTCAGCCTAGTGGGCTGAGCACTACCATGATGGCTGTCCTGTTTCAACAAACCTTAACGGGAGCTGCCTTGTCGTGGTACCTTACTCTCGAACCAAGCAAAACCAGAGTATGGGAAGAAGTGATTAAGGCATTTGTGGCACAGTACGAATACAATCAGGACTTGGATGTTACTATCCGAGATTTGGAAACAACCAGGCAGGGGAACAAAGAATCATTTGCCGAGTATTTAAGCCGATGGAGAGGGAAAGCTGCGAAAATGGTGCAAAGGCCATCCGAGAAGGACCAGATCCGAATGTTGATGAAAAATCTACAGCCAGTTTATCAGGAAAAGATGAGGTTCCAGTCAATCAATACCTTTGCTGAGGTATTCGATGTCGGGACAAGAATTGAAGATGCGATTCAGGAAGGGACAATCAAGAAGGAAGAACCACAGAACCGATATCGAAGGCCTAGCTATGGGTCGAATGGAGGGCATTCGGGGGGTCACTCTGGCCCCACCGATGTCAATGCGCTTAGCGAGCCGGAGAAGAAATTCGATATCACCAGAAGTCATCCAAGGGGAGGGGAAGACAAGCCAATGAGGAAGTTTTCAGATTTGGGAGTATCATTATCAACCGCCCTCGACAGGCTGTTAGCAAAAGGGCATCTCCGCCAGCTGGAACCTCGACCCCCGCCGAGTCCACTCCCGCCGTACTTCAAAGGAGATCTCTACTGCAAATATCACCAACAAAAGGGCCACTCGACCGATCGGTGCATGAGGTTAAGGCATGACATACAGGACCTCATTGACAACAAAGTGATATCCGAGCCACCTGTCAAGGCTCCCAATGTCACCAAGAATCCACTGCCAAACCATCGTGCCGTACCACCGCCGCGGGGCCTTTACTTCTTGGGAGTAGAAGAAGTGACATTCGATCCGTCCAAGCTAATCACCAAAGTTGGGGAACCAAGGAAGTTTTATCAGTCACCGGAGAATCTGGGAATCTGTATGATAGGAAGCCAGCCAGGGATACGGGAAAACGAAATGACGAGGCAGTCAGATTGGTGGGCCCAAGAAAGCAATGATCGGAACATAGGCCTGGTAGGGGAAGATGATCTATGGTACCAAAGCGACGAAGAGGTAGAAGAAGGCTCAAAGACCGTTTCAGAAACCGACGATATTTGGGCAAAAGAAGAGATTGACCACTTGACCCGGTCTGGTAGGCACTTCAAGCCACATGAATTAGAGGAAGATCACCCGGGGAGAGAGCTGGAGAAAGGGAAATGAAAGATGAATGAGGAAGAAGAAGAGGATAGAGTCCTCAAGCAGATGAAGAAGACTCAGGCTAACATCACTGTTTGGGGATTGCTGATTGCCTCCAAACGTCATAGGCAGGCGGTCCTAGACGCCCTTAATCAATCTGACGTGTCTATCGACACCACCCCGGAAGACCTTGTAGGGCTGATCAATAAAATTCCGACTTTGGCTATTGCTTTCTCATCAAATGACTTACCACCGGGAGGGCCCATGCTCAATAAGCCTTTGTACATCACTGTTGAATGTTTGGGGAACACCGTACCCGCTTGTCTCGTTGACAACGGGTCTGCTCTTAATGTGTGTCCTTTCCGCACAGCCAAACGAATGGGCTTGGATGAATCTTCTTTTGTGCCGTCTTAGCAAAAGGTCCGGGCATATGATAACACCCAAAGAGCAGTCATGGGCATCATCTTTCTTAACCTTGCTATCGGGCCAATGGACAAAGAAGCTGAGTTCCAAATCATCGATATCCCCGCTTCTTTCAATCTGCTGCTGGGAAGACCTTGGTTGGACAGTTTGGGCGCTATACCATCAACAATTCATCAAAAGGTTAAGTATGTCTGGGAAAACAAAGTCTGTGATATCCTCGGGGACAGTTGGGTTCGATCATCTGAAGCGTCGTCAAGTGCACCGGTTCTAGAATTACAGCTGCAAGAACAAGAAGCAAAAATGGGAGGATTCGAGTTCATCAGCATGATAGAAGAGGGAAAGCCGAAAGAGTCCCTACCACCCCATTTTGATCAATATGCTAGTCCAGTCGTCGCCGGAATCATGAAGAAGATGGGTTTCTTTCCAGGATTGGGGTTGGGGAAGAATCTTCAAGGCCTGCCAGAGGCCCCAAGAATCCCTACTCAAACTCACACTCACGGTCTCGGGTATCAGCCAACGAAGAAGGAGCTGAGAGCAAAGAAGAAGGACGTCAATGCGCCACTAGACCCTTACTTGAAGACCCTCAACGGGTATTTTGTGAAGGAAGGAGAAGATTTCCCCTTCTGTGGTTTCCCAGAACCATGGATGGACCAAAAAGACAAATGCATGAAGCCGGGGTTCGAGATTTTCTTCTCCCATGAATTTTCTGGGTACAAAGACCCATTTTTGCAAAAACCTGAAAAATCTGTTGCTGCCAAGGACTGGGTTGGTATGCTGGACGGTCCTGCCATGAAAGATCTGTTAGGCGAAGGAAACGCAGAGGTCATAAAGGAGGATCCTGGAAAGACCAAAGGTGAATACATCGAGGGAATAGTGGAGGAAGCTGCCGAAAGTGAAGAAGGTGAGGAAGGGAAGGCTGAGGAAGAAGAGATGGAGAAAATCACCAAGACAGGAGGCCCGGAAGAATACTTCATCACTGGCCTGGGAGGAGAGCACAAGAAGGAGTGGGTTTTTGAGTCTAGCGATAGGTTCCCCCCACACCCAGAGTCTGTAATGGCCCAAATGAGGCGCCTTTCAATTTCTATGTCTGTTGTAATCACTCCAAAGAAAATCAATGAAAGTATGACTGATTCTGCCTACTCGAACGCGCTTAATGAATGTGATGAATGTGATGATCATGAAATACCTATTGAACTGCAAAAACTAATTGAAAAAGAAAAAGAATCTGCATGTAAAATCATTGAGGACACCCTAACAATTAATCTTGGAAATGAGAACAATCCTCAAAATGTCTTCATCGGCTCTACACTTAGCAATAAAGAAAGAACAGAACTAATCAGTCTATTAAATGAATTCAAAGATGTTTTTGCATGGTCTTACAATGATATGCCAGGTATCGATCCAAAAATAGTCCAACACCACATCCTCCTCTTTCCTAATTCCAAACCCGTAAAACAAAAATTGAGGCGAATGAGGCCAGAATGGGCACTCAAAGTAAAAGAGGAAGTTGAAAAGCAATTAAGAGCTGGATTCTTGATGGTCACCGAGTATCCCGAGTGGATTGCCAACATTGTGCCTGTCCCAAAGAAGGATGGTCGTGTTAGGGTTTGCGTGGATTTTCGGGATTTGAACAAAGCAAGCCCTAAAGACGATTTCCCATTACCCCACATCGACGTGTTGGTTGATAACACCGCGGGACATGAACTTCTATCTTTCATGGATGGGTTCTCCGGGTATGATCAAATCCTCATGGCTCCCGAGGATAGAGAGAAAACCACGTTCATCACTCCGTGGGGAACATATTGCTATAGGGTCATGCCATTCGGACTCAAGAACGCGGGCGCAACCTACCAAAGGGCTGCCACCACTTTACTGCACGACATGATCCACAAAGAGGTAGAGGTGTATGTGGACGATATGATTGTGAAATCCAAGGAGAGAGGAGGACACCTAGAGGCTTTGAGAAAGTTCTTTGGGAGGTTGAGGGAATTCAAGATGAGGCTGAACCCACAGAAATGCACGTTCGGAGTCACTACTGGCAAGCTGCTAGGATTTCTCATTACCCAAAGGGGAATAGAAGTGGACCCTACCAAAATAAAGGCTTTAACCGAGATGAACCCACCGAAAAATGAGAAAGAACTGAGAGGATTTCTGGGTAGAATACAATTTATAAGTCGTTTCATTTCAAAGCTCACCATGACCTGCGACCCGCTGTTCAAGCTACTCAGAAAGGGAGAGAGATTCAATTGGGACACCCCATGTCAACAAGCCTTCGACAAAATCAAAACCTATCTCCAGAATCCACCTGTCTTGTCACCACCTTCACCCGGGAGACCTCTGTTACTTTATCTCTCTGTATCCGAAGATTCGATGGGATGTATGCTGGCCCAAGAAGGAGAAGAGGGGCACGTGGAGAAGGCCATTTACTACTTAAGCAAGAGAATGGTAGGATATGAGTTAAAGTATTCGCCCTTGGAGAAGGCCTGTTGGGCCTTGGTTTGGTGTACCCGTCGCCTCCGCCACTATATGTTAGCCTTCCCCGTGATCCTAATTTCCCGGATGGACCCGTTAAAATACCTGTTCGAAAAACCCGTCTTGACCAGTAGGATTTCCCGTTGGACCATAATGCTGGCTGAGTTCGATATCAGATATGTCACCTCCAAGTCTGTAAAAGGAAGGGCCATCGCCGAATTTCTAGCCGACCTCGCTGTAGAATCTAAGGATAAGGGAGACTTCAAGTTCCCAGATGAAGGAATAATGGAAGTGAAGGAAGAGTTGTGGAAAATGTACTTTGATGGAGCAGCCAACCAGTTAGGTTACGGGGTCGGAATCGTTCTCATGGCACCAGACGGGGTCCCTACCCTATTAGCTGTCAAACTCAAATACCACTCAACCAACAATACCGCGGAGTACGAAGCCTGCATAATTGGAATGGAAGCGGCTTTGGCTTTGAAAGTCGGACGGATTGATGTCTTTGGAGATTCCAACTTGATCATATCCCAGGTCCGAGGAGATTGGAGGGTAAAACATGAGAAATTGAGGCCCTACCATGATTATCTAGAAAACCTGAAAGCGCAATTCCAAAAGATTTCCTTCTACTACCTCCCTCGTGAAGAAAACCAACTAGCCGACTCTTTGGCTACCTTAGCCTCGATGATCCAAATCCCTTCCAAAATTGCCATGATTCCGCTGTCCATAGAAGTAAGGAATCAACCGTCATTTGAGATGATCGCAGCCATAGAGAGAGAAGATGAAATGCCTTGGTATGTGGACGTATGGAAGTTCATTAAAGAAGGAGAATACCCCGAAGGAGCCTCAGAAAAGGACAAGAAAGCGATACGACGATTTGCCGCTCAATTCGTGATCTACGCAGATAAACTATGGAAGAAGTCCTACACCGGGTATAATCTGGAGTGTTTATATGGGAGGGAAGCTAAGAGAATGATGGAGGAAATACATGAGGGAGTATGCGGGCCCCACATGAACGGGCACATGCTGGCAAAGAAGATCATCCGACAAGGGTACTATTGGACGACCTTGGACAAAGACTGTTGTGAATATGTTAGAAGGTGTCACAAGTGTCAGATTCATGCAAATTTGATGCACACCCCACCGTCGCAGCTTTATAGCATGACCACCCCTTGGCCATTTTCTGTATGGGGGATTGATATCATTGGTGAGATAGTTCCAAAGGCTTCCAATGGGCACCGGTATATAATCGTGGCGATCGATTATTTTACAAAATGGGTGGAGGCGGCCTCATATGCGACTTTGAAAGCCAAAGATGTGGTGAGTTTCATTGAGAAGAACATAATCTGCAGATATGGAGTCCCGAACGAATTTATCTCCGATCATGGCAGCCATTTCCAGGGGGAAGTTATCCTGCTCTTAGAGAAGTATAAGATCACTCGCCATCAGTCATCTCCGTACAGGCCCCAGACGAATGGAGCAGTAGAGGCAGCAAATAAGAATGTTAAAGCAATCTTGGGGAAGGCGACAGATACGTACAAAGATTGGCATGAGAAGTTGCCATTTGCTTTATGGGGGTATCGGACATCAGTAAGGACTTCAACGGGAGCTACGCCATACTCGTTGGTCTACGGGATGGAAGCAGTCCTTCCAGTCGAGGTGGAAATACCTTCTCTCAGAGTCTTGACAGAATGTGAAGTGGCAGAATCAGAATGGATACAAGGAAGATATGAGGAATTGATGCTGCTTGATGAAAAGAGGTTGACCGCGATAAACCATACTCGAGGGTACCAGAAGAGGATAGCTCGTGCTTTCAACAAAAAGGTTCGCCCAAGGAAGCTTGCTGAGGGTGACCTGGTCCTCAAAGAACTAAAAGTGCCCGTTTATGACCCCAGAGGAAAATTCAAACCCAACTGGGTTGGACCATACATCATTAAGACCCTCCTTACGGGAGGAGCGGCCTATCTCATGGACCTGGACGGGGTTGAATTTAAACAGCCGATCAACCTCGATCGCCTCAAGAAATACTTTGCTTGAAACCATTTCTTTCAAAACTTCCTACCTTGATGAACTACGCTTGACCTGATTCCCGCTAGGGGATACGTAGGCAACCAACTTGGTTCGGTCATTTCAAAAAAAAAAAAAAAAAAAAAAAAAAAAAAAAAAGGGTGCTAAACTAGGGGCAAACTGTCGTTTGCCCGGAATCACTTCGAAGCCCTAAAACCAGGGGCAAACTTCTTTTGCTAGCCGAAGAACCCAGAAATAAAACCATCCTTCAGGTCACCTGGCTGTCAGAATAAGTACTATAAAGAAACAAATAAGAATTCATGGAAAAGAATGAGTAGAAAACAAAAGAAAAGTAAGGAGCCAGATAAAGACATTAAAAGGAGAATTCCTCATAAAAAGATTAATCGAAAGGTTGAGCGCTTTGATTAAGCATGCTAGAAATTTCCCTAAAAGATAACAACATCAGTCAATCACATTCGAAAAGCGTTAAAAAGTAGGCAGGGTCCGTCAGAAAGTTTTGTGAAAGGGCCAACTTTTCTCTGTTTTTTCTGTTTTATTGTGCACGTGTCTCATCAAGTCTGTCTCACGACCAAGGCCTGGATCTCCAGAAGATACTGGACGGTGGGCACAATCGAAGCAGGGACCCTCGGGCACGGAGCAGCCATCCTACTAGACCAAGCCTCTATGAAAGCCTTCACAATGGGAGGACGCAGAGTAGAACCCCTGGTGAAATCAGCAGCCACAGATTCAGTAGTATCTTGCAAAAGTCCGAACTGACGGACAACTCGGTCAGGAATGTAGAAAGTCGTAGCGTTTAAACCCGGCAGCCAGATGCCAGGACGCCCAGGGAGGCGTACAGCAACAGAACGATGAGTCCACTGAGGGCAGATCCAGCAAATGTCACCAGAAGAGAGGCCTTGGAGCCAACCGAGCCATGCATCGGCAGATTGGAATAAGCAATGGATTTCCATGCGGTCGTAAGAAAACGGCCCACGAAGATGCGAGGGGTGAATGAAGAGATCAAGGCGTTCCATGAGCCAAACTTGCAGAACAAAAGGTGCCCCGGCAGATAACATAACCCCAGTAGCATGAGCATGGCCCAGCCCGATCAGAGTTTCACCGAGGACTAGCATAACAGCACTCTTCATCTCCCGCAAACCGCAGGCGATGGGTATGAGAATGTCAGAAGATGACTGGAATAGGAAGTAAGAGAGCATAGCAATCGACAAGGCACCACGTCGAATGATCTGATACTCGCCATCATAGGGGTCCCCTATGGGAGCATAAACGGAGGCGAGGCGCTCAAAATCGATATGCCTGTCACAAATAAGGGAGCCCGCCGCATTTCGAGATATGTGGAGAAGAGTGGCTAAGTCGCGGACATACCCAGCCTGAATCTGAGGAACCGTCAGTTCAGCAAAAGGATCAGTGTGGAGAATAGCGCTAAATTCCTCGAACAAAGGACAAATCTCCTGAAAGCCGAAACGAAAGACGTTGAGAGCAGGGTCCCAACACTGAATAGCAGCTCGAAGTAAGCCCTCGTTCAAGTTCATGTGCCGGAAAGAGAAGAGATCATTCAATTTGAAGCATTCAAAATTGAGCCTTTCAATACCTGAGAGAGTATCCATCCATGGGAAGAGAGTTTGGGAGCTAATGGGGGCCATTTGAAAGGAGGGTGGAAAGAGAGAGAGATGTTTTGCGGAGTGTTAGAAGAGGAGGGGTATAAGTAGGGAAATAGAGCTGCCCACTAGATCGCGGCACTCGATAAAGTGCAGCGGCACTCCATGAAGTGCCGCGCGGCAGTTCGTGAGTGCCGCACGGCATTCACTGACTGCCATTGCGGCATTCGTTGAGTGCCGCGGAGGCTTAACCGAGTGCCGTTCTGAGTTTTTCATTGGCCAGAATCTGTTTGTAACACGATCAGCCCACCTGCAAATAGAAAATTAATTGAGAAGCAATAAAACGTGCGCATCATGCAGCACGTGCAAATACATTCATTCATTCATTTCATTCATTTGTATATATCGAATAAGTAAAAGAAGCAGAAGCATGCAAAGATAGAAATAAAATCGGGGCCAAGCCATGGTCCCACATACGGCAAAATTTGGACCAAGCTATGGTCACACATACGGTGAATAAAGCAGAAAGCATAATAAAAGGAAGCAGCCATCAAAATAAAGCATATTTGTATATTTATACAGTCATCCACCCAAATATGTACAATAAAAAAAAATCCTCTCAAAAGAAAGCAAAAATATAAGCAGGATCAACTCCGACCCCGACCCCGGCCGCGAGTCTGGCGAGTCGTGCGTCTGAGAGGCTCCTCCTCTGACTCAGTCCCGCTGCCTCCTCCACTCTCTCCACGCCCGCTGCCTCGGCCCCTGCCACCGCTAGTGCCCTCGCCAACGCCTCCGCCACGCCCAGCACCGCTACCTCCGGGGACGTCGCTGAAAGAGATGCCGAACTGCTGAAGCCGATGCTGGAGCTGCCCCACCTGCTGAGATAAGACCCTGTTCTCCTCCATCTGGAAGAGAAGGGATGAGTCCATGAAAATCATTGAAAAGGGATTTGGAATGCTAAGAATATGGAAAGGGTAGAGATCATACCAGGGCCCTCGACTGAACCGCGGCGGTCGCTCGAGCTCCCTCGGCCTGAAAACAAGAAACGGAAATAAAGATCAGTAAAAAAAAAAAGATACAATTCCAGTCAAAGATAGGAGTAAGAATGAATTTCTTACCATCCACTCGCGCCCAAGAACCCACTGTCGCACGCTATGGGCGTACGCCAGGCCCTCCTCCGCGTAAGCGCGCGGGACAAGATCATAGTGAATAGGAATGGTAGGGGCGCCCTGGGAGAGTCGGGGGACCGTCGTCACATGGGGCTCGTCAAATGAGACGGTAGACATAGTCCAGTCCCACTCAGGTAGGCCAGGGGGGCGGGGCGCAGCAGGGACATGCTGCCAACAAAAGTAATAAAACATGGGTGAAGAGTAAAAGGAAGAACTCACAAAAATAATAAAGGAATCATTTACTCACCCGAGTCACTTCCATCAGCGGGAAGTTCGGCATCAGCTTGGCGGCACGGAAGGCCGCATAACCGTCAGGGTCGTCCAAGAAGCCGTGGATACCGAAGCCGGCTAGAGCAGCCGAGTAGTCACCGCCCTGAAGAGTGTCTGTAGCTCTCATAGAGTCGGGAGGAGGGAACGGCACAAAGAATCTGGGAGCCGCTATAGACTGCCTGGTCACCCTCTCTCCCAAGTACCACGCCATGCCCTCTGACCTACCATCGAGTAGCAGTCTCATCGGGTCATACCCGGCCGACTCTTGAATCCCCGCGCTAGCCTCGGGTAGCGCCCTGAGCCACGGCTGCCACTATACATGCTCCTCCCGTAGGTTCGTCAGGAAGTTCCTGAACGAAACAAAGTCGTGGGCCCCGGTCTTCCGCCCAACCCTGTCCTTCGCCCACTTCAGCCCCTGGGGCATGACGAGGGCGTCCGCAGCACGTGTCTCAGGAGACATCATGCGGAGATATTCATGGGACCAAATCTGTAATAAAAAGAGAGAAAGAAAGGAGAAATTAGTATCGCAATGCAAATAAATTTCTGAAAGTAAATAAGCGATGGAATGTGAAAAATAAATAAAATATATGTGTACCTCCCACGCTCTCCAATACCCGCCGGTAGCTGTCGACTTGCCCCGGGAGATGACGCTCATGTGACTGTACAGGATAGCTAAACCTGTACCAGCCCAATCAAACTCGGTGACCCGATCCAGATGCTCCAGCGACGCCACCAGGGGAGCAGAAATCCGGTCGCCCTTGGTGCTCAACAAAGAGCATCCCAGCATGTACATCAAAAAGCCGCGGGCCATCTGCTCGTCTGAAAAGCCGGGTTTTCCCCGGAAAGTATCCATGAACCATCGACCAGTGACCAAGGCCTCCTCCGGGACCACCCCTAGCAAGGGCTCCATCTGATCCCACTCCTGGTCTGTAAGGTGCCGCAGAGGCTCTCCTCCGAATGGGATCCCCGTAATCATGCTGAAGTCTAGGGGGGTCATCGTCATCTCCCCAAAATCGAAGTGGAAGGTACTCGTAGTATCCCACCACCGCTCCGCCAGCGCATGTATCTGCTGAAGGTCGTTGGAGCTCTTCGTCAAAAGCTTGACGAAGTCTCCAAACCCTGCGGCATCCACCAGAGCCCTCACAGTCGGGCTCAGCTCTGTATACCACTCGTGCCCATGGGCGAGGCTGCCGTGCCCCTTCAGCACCTTTGGCTGCAGCTGCAAGGAAAGAATAAAAAGTTTGTTGTTAGGGGATAGATAAAGAAGAGAGCAACAACAGCGAATAAATAATTAATAAATGGAAAGTCCAGAAGTGTTCATAAAGGATTTCACATTTGTTTGCAGAAATGAATAAAAGAAAAACATTCAATGTTATAGCAAGGTTTCGAAAAGAAAAGGAAAGAGAAAAAGTAGTTTGTCCGCATTTTTGAAATACATGCATATATAAGGTTCTGAATCCAAAAATAAGTACAAGGAATTCAGTAGTCAATTTCAAATAATAAAAGGGCGTCTGGAACATTCAGAGAAATTCACAAGTATAATAAGATACAGGAGAAGGTTCAGGATCGTGTATTCATGGACATTGGATGTTTGAAATTTTTGATTTTCAAAACCTTTGATGAAAATTAAAAGTTGAAAGAAATGAAAATAGTGACAAATAAAAGGATGAGTGTTCAAAAGAATTCCAATGTAACATCCAGTTTATTTTCGAAATAAAAAACTTCTTTGCAAGGGGCATGAAATGGGGCGTTCAAGACACCACGAGCATGTCATTCGGAACAGGGTATCTAAAGTTATAGCAACCCTACGATATATCCACACAGGAAAGGAAATGCGAGAAAGGAATACGAGAAATAAGAGAAGAAGAGTGTTTACCTCGCGCTTGAACGCGCGGGCCGACAGATGCTCGTCAGGATCCCTCAGTAAAAGCGTGGCGTCTGGGTGATGCGTGGCAGTATACCTAGCCCTCTTCTTGCGCCCTGAACCACTCGCCATAATCTGTTAAAGAAAAAGAGAGAATCCACGCGTAGATTAGTAAAAAAAATTTGAAAAAACAGTGAAATAAACAAGTTTAATCAAACTCTGATCTAGCAAAACTAACCTGTGAATGTCGTGGATCGATATAGAGGCAAAGAAAGAATGAGGGAAAAATTCCTCCATAGAGATCTCGAGATGAAGAGAATGAGAGAATGAGAGAATGGGAAGAGAACCCCGGCGGTTTAAGCCACTGCCCCTCAACGCGGCACTCATTTTTCCGTGCGCGGCAGTCAGTCAACTGCCGCGCGGCACTCGCCGAGTGCCGCAACGGCACTCCGTGAGTGCCGCGCGGCAGTCACGGACTGCCGCAAAAAGCCGCGTGTGCCGCGATTATGGCGGTTCAAAGATATTTACATTCCCCCCAAAAATTCAAATCAAGTCCCAAAAATTGAATTTGAGGCCCCAAAAATTGCCCCCATTGCGCTTTTGGCCCTCAGGATCGTTTCATAGATACACTTTGACTACAAATTTTGGAATTCAAAAAATATTTGAGCCCATGGGCCCCCATTTTTGAAAATTGGAGATGTTTGAGCTCGTGGACGCCCCAATTTATGAAAATTAAGATATTTGGGCCCATTGGGTTCCCAATTTTGAAAATCGCAACATTCGAGCCTGTGGGCCCAAACTTATATTCCCAGGTTTTCGCAACGGATTTGCGTTAACCCTTGTTTTTGAGAATATAACGGATTTATATTCCCGGTTCTCGCAACAGATTTGCGTCAACCCTTGTCTTTTGAATATAACGGATTTATATTCCCGGTTTTCGCAACGGACTTGCGATCAACCCTCGTTTTGAGAATATAACGGATTTATATTCCCGGTTTTCGCAACGGACTTGCGATCAACCCTCGTTTTGAGAATATAACGGATTTATATTCCCGGTTTTCGCAACGGACTTGCAATTAACCCTCGTTTGGAGAATATAACGGATTTATATTCCCGGTTTTCGCAACGGACTTGCAATTAACCCTCGTTTGGAGAATATAACGGATTTATATTCCCGGTTTTTGCAACGGACTTGCAATTAACCCTCGTTTGGAGAATATAACGGATTTATATTCCCGATTTTCGCAACAGACTTGCGATTACCCCTCTTTTGGAGAATATAACGGATTTATATTCCCGGTTTTCGCAACAGACTTGCGATTACCCCTCTTTTGGAGAATATAACGGATTTATATTCCCGGTTTTCGCAACAGACTTGCGATTACCCCTCTTTTGGAGAATATAACGGATTTATATTCCCGGTTTTCGCAACAGACTTGCATTGACCTTCGTGATCAAATTAAAAGCACTCTCATGACTCCTATGACAGATTCTCGCATAGATAATCTTCCCTGACTAACACGCTACGAAATGCGCGTCATACATAGGGGAAATGTGATGAGCATGACATTTACATAACCAGGTTAATTCAGAAAGCACGAGATTGTTTGTGCACGCATCACGATAAGATAGGTGCATTCATCCGTATGACTATTCGCGCTTGTGTATGTTTGACCCTTGACCCGAACTACGTCTTGGTCTGATTCCTGAACGGATACGTAGGCAGCTCATCATCGAGCACGACCAGCGTGAACCATTGCCCTGCGCATGTTCTCTTTTTTTGCAACGCATTTTGTTTTTACCTAAATTCGACGGTCTGGTCAAAGGCTTGTCTTCACACAGGCTTCGACATTCACTTGTGGTACGCGTTGCCCCACAAGCTCTGCCGAAGAGGGGCAAACTGTAGACACCCCAATTTTGACCTAACGTCGAATTTAGGAGAGTGTCACCTCCGTATCCGATGATGACAAGGACCGAAAAATTGAAGTATTCCAAGCTCTTCAGAAAATCTTCAAAACGCGATAAAATTTCACAGAAAGAGGAAAAATACCAGGTATTCAGGAGAATTCAGGAAAAAGACATGATTTTTTGGAAAGGATCTTCAAAAATAATTTATTTCAAAAAGAGAAAAGACCTAAAAAGGGGAATCTCACCAAAAAACGGCACACGGCGGATTCCGCGGCACTCGATGAGTGCCGCGCGGCATTCAGAAAGTGCCGCAGCGGCATTCTCCGAGTGCCGCCACAGATTTCTGACTGCCGTTCACTTTTTAAGTCTGTATTTTGCAGTGCAATACGTATGCGCATGCAGATAAGAACAAAAAACTGATAAAGTAAGACTGACAAAAACGCGGCAATTAATTAAATGCCGCGGCAATTGATGAGAGCCGCGCGGCACTCACGAAGTGCCGTAACGGCAGATGTTGAGTGCCGCAACGGCATTCACGGACTGCCGCGGCAGGTTTCTGACTGCCGCGCTGGGCAGCAGTCTGTCTAATTTCAGAAAGTACACATTGTACCACCAAATGAGAGAATTACACCTGTTTTTTGCTCCGAAATTCACCAAAAATAGCTGGTATTCTTGCCTATAAAAGAGAAGGGATCTTGTTGGTAAGGGAGGACCAAGAGAAAAAGGCATTTGGGGGGGAAACATATACAAAAAACACTTCCATTACACCCACATTTGAGAAGGAAAAGAGAGAGTTTTGGGAGAGCTTGAAGGAGAGTTTGGATAATCTTCAAAAGAAAACTTTGAGGATAATTTGGAGGTGATCCTCTAAACCTAGATTATTAGCTTACTCTTTCTTCTCTTGAAATCTTTAAATCTTAGAATATTTCATCATCTTTCTTTGTTTTAAACTTAGTAGTCTTTTTGTTCCCAATACTTCTTTTTTTTTTTGTGTCTATCTTCTTCTCTTAAAGGTCTTGGAGATCTTCAATATCTCTATTGATCTCTTGAGCATGATCCTTTGAATCTCATGTAAGCTCATGCTCTACATGGAAGTCAAAAACTTGATCATCACTTTATTTCACATAGATAGGACCCAAGTCCATATTCATGACTTGGATCCTCTAAACTTGGTGTCTCATGGAATCATTTCCATATTCCTTTGAAAGCTACCAAGTATTAGTTGCACCTTCATCTCCAATGACCATTAAATGGTAGGAGAATATAGTTTTGAGTCTAAATCCATCTCCATGGTTTAGATTTCCCTATCCTTTAGATTTCATGAAGTCAATCCATGTTTCATTTGAAATCTATGAAGAACAAAGGTTTGTAGTCTCCCATGACCATCAAATGGTAGGAGAAATGGTTTGGTTTAAACCCAACTTCATGGTTTAATAGTTGGAGTTACCAAATAAAAGTTGAACTAGCAAAATAAAAACAGTGAATTCACAAACTGTTTTTGATCAAGGATTTTTAGTTCGAAATCTAACCGTTGAAATTAAGTGAAACCAACGGGAAAGCATTAATAACACATTGTTCTACCACTGTAATGTTTGTTTTGAGGTGGTTTCATGTTTAGAATGGTTTGATCATGGTTTTTGTGAAGCAACAGCAATCTGTCCAGAATTTCAGAATAGTTTCAGAACAGCAACACTCTTTTGAAATAATTAAATCAGAGTTCTAACAAAGTTTCTATGACCCAAAATAATTTTTTCCAAGTAGATTAATGTGTTAGGAAGCCACCCTAAAAAGAACAAAGCAATTCTGAGTTTTTTACTATTTTTAATAAATCGTGCAAGAATTCTGGACAGGAGATTGTAAGATGCTGAGTGATGTCTAGTGTTTTCCATATTCCCGGAGATCTAACCGTTGAAACCTTGATTTTCTTTTTAATTTGAAAGCTAGACTCACAGGGGCATTTTGTGTCCAAAATTCATCAACATCAAACCATAAGAGACGTGCTTTTTATTTTCTTAAAGGTCTGGTTTGCTCTCTGCAATTTTCAGAGTTTTATGATACACTTGACCAACTTTGGTAATAATGGGTCAAAAGGTTTTTCTATAACTTATGGCTTAAATCATGCTTCAATAATGATTAGTTGAGCTTAGATTCAAAGTTTAAGAGTATTTCATAGTTTATCCTTGTCCACGTACATATTCATCCATATGGTTTGACACTTGTAATTAAGACTTATTTGCTTTGAATTTAATTAATTACATTAGATAGATGTAAGCTAGAAATTTAGGATTGTTATTTCTAACATCGTATTTTGCATATCATGTGGACTAACCCTTTGTTTTGTAGCGCTATTAAGGTACGATTTCTCGATCCCTCTCTAGTATATTAAATTTCTTGATTTTATTTGATTTTTGACCTTAATGCGCGACACCTTAGAATTAGGTTTTTCCTTATGTGTATATGTGATTAGAGACTCTTTTTAGGATTTTCTTTTGTTCGCATGCATTGCACGTTTATTATCGCTGCTGGATCCCGGGTAAGTTCACTTGTTCTCTATTGCATATCATATCGCTTGTTACCTGAATTATGTAGCTTTTGAATGATATTTTGTCAATTGCAATTTTACACCCTTTTGGACATGCTTTTGTGATGTATATGTATATATGTATTAGTTGAGGGCATGCTTAGATTAATAAATTTGATTAAAAGGATATTGAGTAGAGGCCTATCGCAAGATAGGATGAGAGAGGGTGTTTTAGTCCGACGGGCTCCTTCCTCTCTCATTCCATAATCCCCGGACCTAGTTAATCTTTGGTTTCGCAAATGATCAGTTTGCTTTTAAAATGGTTTCTTAATTTTTCCTTTTAAAAATTAAGTGGCGACTCATTTTGTTTTAGAAATTGATTTTGAAAAGCTGTGGGTAAGTCAAAACCTGCGATATCCACAGAATGCAAGGCTCCTAGGAGAGGCAATTAGGTCAGCAAGGACAGGCCTGCCTGAATGCTGTTATCCCTGAGGCTGCTGGTTATGAAGAAACAGGATATGAAGAAGGTGCTTATGAGGAGGAACCGCCTGAGCAACAAGCAATGGAAGGTACTCTAACTTTGTTTAACTCTCATGTTAAAGCTTTATTTGACACGGGTGCTACACATTCCTTTATATCTGTTAAGATTGTTCGGAAGTTGGGTATAACATCGCAATGTTTAGATAAAGCTTTGAGTGCTGTCTCACCCTTAGGCCGTCAAGTTAGCACATGTATGTAAAGATTGCCCTCTACGGTTTAGAGACTGTGAACATTTGGCGAGATTGGTGGTTCTGTCGATAAAGGAGTTTGATATAATCCTGGGAATGGATTGGCTCGAGAAGAATCATGCGAAGTTGGATTGTGCAAGGAAGAGGATCACATTTGCGGATAATGGGAACTAACCCTTTGATTTCCAATGTAACCCTTCAGGTGATATGTTCCTCACCAGATGCCTAGCAAACATCGAAGTTGTCAGTATAGAAGTGATGGTGTCATCAATACCGGTGATCAAGGAATTTGAGGAAGTATTCAGAGATATTTCAGGATTACCGCCTAAGAGGGACATAGAATTCTGTATGGAATTGGTGCCACGTACTCGACCTATAACCAAAGTTACCTACAGGATGGCCCCTACCGAGCTACTAGAATTGAAGGAACAAGTTCAAGAACTTGAGAAGTTGGGTTTTGTTCGTCCAAATACTTCACCATGGGGAGCGTCGGTGTTATTCGTGAAGAAGAAGGATGGGACAGTGCGGTTGTGTATTGACTACTGGGAATTGAATAAGGTTACTATCAAGAATAAGTATCCTTTACCTCAAATAGACGATCTGTTCGATCAATTACAAGGAGCCACGACATTTTCTAAAATTGATCTACGGTCGGGGTACCATCAGTTAAGGGTACGAAAGGAAGACATACCTAAAACTGCTTTCAGGACGAGGTACGGACACTATGAGTTCTTAGTGATGCCTTTTGGGATGACGAATGCTCCGGCTGTGTTTATGGACTTGATGAACAGAGTATTCAAGCCATACTTAGATCAGTTCGTTATTGTCTTCATGGACGAAATTTTGATCTATTCCAAGTCAGAGGAAGAGCATGAACGTCATCTACGGATTGCGATGCAGACTCTCAAGGATCACTGTTTGTATGCTAAATTCAACAAGTATGAGTTCTGGCTTCAAGAAGTTAAGTTTCTCGGGCATGTGATCTCTCAACGAGGAATCGCGGTTGACTCATCAAAAACCGATGCAGTTGAGAATTGGACTCGGCCGACCAATGCTACAGAAGTCAAAAGTTTTCTAGGATTAGCTGGTTACTATCGGAGATTTGTGGAGGGATTCTCAAAGATAGCAGCCCCGTTAACTGGTTTGACTAAGAAAGATTTGAAGTTTGAATGGACTAATCAGCACGAACGCACTTTCAGGAATTGAAAGTAAGGCTGACAATAGTGCCAGTACTTGCAATACCAAAAGACGGTGAGAAGTTCACTATTTTTAGTGACGCCTCTTACCAAGGGCTGGGATGTGTCCTTATGCAAGACGGGAAGGTTATCACATATGGTTCACGACAGTTGAAGTCGAATGAATTGAATTACCCAACTCATGATTTGGAACTGGCAGCAGTTGTGTTCGCGCTTAAGATCTGGAGACACTACCTCTATGGAGAGAAGTTTGATTTGTTTTCGGACCACAAGGGCCTTAAGTATTTGTTTACTCAAAAAGAGCTAAACATGAGGCAACGTAGTCATTGACGCCCTATGGGGAGAAGTTTGATTTGTTCTGGATACACTACCTCTATGGGGAGAAATTTGATTTGTTCTGGAGACACTAGCTCTATGGAATTGATTAAGGACTATGACTTTACATTAGATTACCACCCTGGTAAGGCTAATGTAGTCACTGACGCCCTAAGTCAAAAATCTCGAGGAATGATTGCTTCATTGATGATAATGGAATAGAAAGCTTTAGAGACAATCACTGAATTTGATATGCAGATTTCTGAGGGAAGTGACGGACATCACCTTGGATGCCTCATGGTTCAACCAACACTTGTGAGTCGAATTATCGAGGACCAAAAGGAAGATGAAAAATTTCAAGCATGGTTCATCAAGATGTCAGAAAAGGGCCCTATAGAATGGAAAGTTGGGACCGATGGGGGGTACAGATGTCGAGACAGATTGTGTGTGCCAGATTTAGGAGACTTGAGAAAAGATATTCTCGAAGAAGCACATAAATCGAGACTGACAGTACACCCAGGAGGAGCAAAGATGTATAAGGATCTGAAGAGAAACTTTTGGTGGGAAGGAATGAAAAGAGAAGTAGCCGAGTTAGTGTCTAAATGTTTTGACTTGTCAACAAGTGAAGGCCGAACATCAGAGACCCTCGGGATTATTGCAACCCTTACCCGTTCCAGGACGGAAGTGGGAACACATAACTATGGATTTTGTAGTTGGACTACCCCGGTCACAACAGAACCATGACGCGATTTGTGTAATTGTGGATCGTCTGACGAAATCCGCACATTTCATCGCGTATAGTATGACTTACCCAGTAGAAAGGATGAGTCGAATGTACCTACAGCAAGTGGTGTGACTTCACGGTGCACCTGTGTCTATTGTATCAGACCGCGATGCCCGCTTTACCTCGGGATTTTGGGATAGTTTGCAGAAGGTTATGGGAACTTTGCTCAAGATGAGTACTACTTTCCATCCTCAGACCGATGGGCAGACCGAGCGTGTAAATCAGATTATGGAAAATTTGCTCAGAGCTTGTGTAATTGACTTTGAAGAGTATTGGAAGACGCACTTGTCATTGGTCGAATTTGCGTATAACAACAACTATCACTCGAGTATTGGGATGGCGTCATTCGAAGCCTTGTATGGATGGCCATGTCGATCTCCTTCGTGTTGGGTAGAAGTAGGGGATACAAAATTATTGGGACCAGATTTGGTGAGAGAAACCAATGAAAAGATTTCACTAGTCAAGGAAAGAATGAACACTGCACAGAGTATACACAAAAGTTATGCGGATCGGTGTCGAAAGGATTTGGAGTTCAGTATCGGAGATCACGTACTCCTTAAAGTTTCACCCGTTCGGGGAGTAGTACGCTTCGGTCAGAAAAGAGGAAAGTTGGCACCTCGTTTCATCGGACCGTTTGAAATACTAGAACGTGTTAGGAAGGTGGCTTATAGGCTCGCGTTACCACCAAAGATGTCTGGTGTTCATAACGTATTCCATGTCAGTATGTTGAGGAAATATATACGGGATCCTTCACATGTAGTAAATTTTGATGATATTGAGACGAGTCAGAATGTTGTCTACAAGGATAGACCCGTGAGAATTCTTGACCAGAGTATCAAGAGACTGAGAAGAAGAGACGTTCCTTTGGTTAATGTTCAGTGGAGGCATCATGACGAGGTAGAAGCATCGTGGGAGTTAGAGTCACACATGAGGACTAGATACCCTGAGTTGTTTCAGGATTAGTCAGCTCAGATTTCGGGGCGAAATCTCTATTAAGGTGGGTAGATTGTAACACCCTATAATTCCTTTTTTCATTTATAAATGAATGTTTCACTTTTATTTCTCTTTATAATAATTAATTGGGGTCAAACTATAATTTTCTTAAATATAGGAAATAGTTTCTGTGGTTTTAAAAACAATATCTATATTTTTTGTATAAATCGGGAATTTAATTCCTACACTATTATTATTTTCTGTATTTTTTTAGTTTAACCAGTTAATACCAGTTTTTACTTTTAATCTGTGTTTTTATCGCAAGGTGTGTGTGGGAGCACGTGAGCGCACCACGTGGGATCACCTCCCAATTACATGGAGGCTACCCAATTCTTGGTATACATATATGTGTATCACAGTCTCTCATTCTCTGATATCACTCACTGCATCTCTCAATTCTCTCTCAATTCTCTCAACTCTCTCAAGAACACACACTCAGATTATATATCACACACATACACAGATTATATATAATACACACTTACACACATACATAGCTGTATAATCCAAGGAAGAAACGGAGAAATTCTCAAACGACGAAAACTTCGGCGGAAAATTCTTGGTCTCTAAATTCTCTGTATAATCACCTCAGTGAGTATTATAAACTCACTCGCCATGTTTATATATGTATATTTTAGTATATATAGGTGTATATATATATGTATATATGTGAAGAACACCATGAAGGCTTTGAATTTGGAGTTTTACAAAACTCAACCAAAATCAATTCCGTGAATTGATTATGGAAGTTCTCAGTCCCAATAAGTTACGGTTCCAATCCTACGGCTTAATTTATCAGTATGGCGATGTATTAATGATTTGAAGTTTTGTCACTCTAACTTAAATTGTAAAAATTGAGAGATTCAGTCCGTATTTGTTTAAATCGATCGCGTATTCTTAATCTACGCAAAAAACTGAAGAAATCCATATATTACATGTATTGTTTAGAACAGAATCTAGAAATGGGTATAATTCCAGTTTGAAAATCAAAAACAGGGGAAAAAACGAGGAAGATGATGAAACTGTGACAACTAGCGCGCGCGGCCCGCTCACGCGACCCCTCGCTCGCGCGGCTCGCTTACGCAACCTATGCAGATTTGGACAATAAGGAATTTTTAAACAGCTTTCGTGAAAAAAGGTAAGATCGCACGCGCAGCCTGCTCGCGCGACAATGTTTTTTTGGCAGTTTGTGTATTTTCGTATAAGGGACTGTTTGGAAAGGTTTTGGAAGTTTTTAAGGAACTGTTTGACAGATACACTGTTTTGAAAGCTTATGTTTAAGAAACGGATTTATAAGAACAATTAAGCCTGAGATTCATGTTCATACGATTATCCACCTTCGAGATTAATAATTGATGTCATGATTTGTGAATATTGACATACATATTAGGATCGAGGTTGAGTCAACATGCATGTGTGTGAGAATGCATGAAAAGAGTAAAGAGTGGCGGTTTGGTGTGCGGTTCCAATGCTGAGCGGATGTTATTCCTGGTATTGTAGGCGACAGTGTGTACGACTTAGATATTGAGTGGATATTATTCTTGGTATCTAAGATGCTCATTTCAGATATCGAGCGGATATTATTCATGGTATCCGAAGCGATGGTTGGTTGTGATCGACCCAGATATCGAGCGGATATTATTCCTGGTATCTACGGCGATAGCGTAGTGTACGACTTAGATATCGAGTGTATACTATTCCTGGTATCTAAGGCGCTCATCTCGGATATCGAGCGGATATTATTCCTGGTATCTGAAGTGATGGTTGGTTGTGTGCGACCTAGGTATCAAGCGGATATTATTCCTGTTATCTGAGGTAATGGGGTGTTTGAATCGAGTTTGTCGAGAAAAAAGAGTCAGAAAGATGAGATGTCACATGGTTCATGCACGGTCGCATATTTATTGTTCATTATTATCCCCTGTGACTTATGTTGAAGTTGGAACCTTGAAATTATTGTTTTCTCAGTTTATTTGCACCGTTGTCTTATATGCTTACATATACATTGCGAGCACACGTTTATTTTCCTCACCATCTTGTATAAGCTGACGGCGTCGATGCATCCTGGACTCTTTGTCCAGGTTTTTCAGGTCAGGAGCAGCCAGGGTACTTTCACTATGCTAGTTAGAGGCAGGAGACGTCCCAGGAGGCTATTTTTATACTTCTTATGTCTTTTAATTTGGAGTTGTAATAGAAATTATGATATATTTGAATAAGGTGGTTTGTGCCTAAGTTTATAACTGATGTAATAGTGTAGTAAGTTTAAACTTTGGAGCTTATGATTATTATTATCCTTTGTTTTAGAATTGCCGTTTAAGATATTTGTTGCAGGGACAATTGGTCATAATCACTTGTCACGACCTATGAGTCCATAAAGGAAATTAAATGCTTTCCTGTATTATGCTACATCGGGGCGTGACATGAACTTATGTGAATCTCTCTCTCTCTCTCTATATATATATATATATGTATGTATGAATGTATATTATGTATTATACTCAATTTTACATTACCTTAGTATATAGTTTCAACTTAAACCCCAAGAGAATTGTCATTGGCATGACTATGAAATAGAATGTTGCCAAGTTGATGTATAAAACCAAGTGCTTGTAATTAGGGGCGGAGCCAGGAATTTTAATCAAGGGGACCCAATCGGGGGTTTGAGGGCAGTACCCCCGGGGTGAATTTTTTTGGGCTCTATTTATATATATTTTCGGTCAGATTTTCTTGTCATTTTTAGAGTTGAGAGGTTTGGTTAATGATTTATTATACTTTTGGTCTAATTATACATACTATTTGTCCAAAGTTGGGATAGACCGATTAGAATTGAGTTAAAGTATTACATGTAAAAAAAAATATTTTGATCTATTTGATACAATTTAGGTAAATTTGTGTTGTTCTGAAGACAAATTTGGGGTGGGCTAATTAGAATTGGGCCAAAATATTTCAAATAATTCTATGGTTTTGGTCTATTTTATATAATTAGGCCAAGTTTAAATTGAGCTACAGTCAAAATTAGGATTGACTGATTAGAATTGAGCCACAATATTACATCTAATAAATATTTTTGGTCTATTTTATACAATTAGGCAAAGTTTGATTTAGGCCGAATTCAAAATTGATGGGCCAAATAAGAAATACATTTAAACTTTAAAAGTTCAGACGAGGGGCTAAATCAAATTTTTAAAATTTTACAAGTCTAAAGTGTAATTTCTAAAAGTCAAAGGGGGGCCTGGGCCCACCCTAGATCCCACTTGGCTCCACCCCTGCTTGTAACCACATCATCTTGCCGCCCTGTGGACACCGGGATTCCACCGCTTTGTTTGCTTTTTGAAACTTGTTTGAAATTTGAATCAAGGAAAGAGAAAAGGTCTGTTGAAAACAGATACAGAGTCGCCACTTGGTCTTTAAGGAACCAAGAAACCTAATTTGACTCACCCAAATGGATAAAGGGCACCGGTCCTTCATAACCAAAGAACTTGGCTCGGGGTTTTGGTACGAGAGAGGAAGGAGCCTTTGTCGCGACTAAAACACCCTCAACTCGCCCCGTCTTTCGTCGAGCCTCAATTAGCATCCAAATAATCATCTTATACTATGTTTGGTTCGACAAATAATACTATGATAGTATATTACATCACATAAGAAAATTTGAAAATGGAAGATCTAAAGATAAGATATCATTCATAAGATCTAAGCCAAATATCACACAATGCAAAGTGAAAGATCACACAAATAAACCTAGGAAAAATCGTCTAATCATGTATCAAATAATCAAGACTTCCTAATCTAAAGGGGGACATGAATTGTTATTGAAACAAATAAACAAAGAAATCAAAATATGCTTAGCAAGCTAGTATGATGCATGTTAATCTTTGAGAAAAGAAGACCTCTCAATCCCCGGGATGGATGAGAAAGGATGATTAGATCGGGGGAAGCATGAACGTGTGATCAAGTTCATTCCTTATAATCTTCTTAGATTAGGAGCCATGAAGGCCCCAAATCTTGCATGGATGCAATGTATGTATCTAGAATGTGCCAAGGTTGTAGTGTGCTTTGTGTTCATGGATTCCTAGAATGACTTAGAAGTCTATAATGTGTATGAATGAATGAATGAAATCATCATGGGATATGTACAAATGTAGTATGAACTACTTCCTAAGATATGAACTAATTTGGAAGGCATATAAGCATCAAATCAAAGAATGAAAGTTAAAATGTGCTTACTGTGAATAGTGGACAGAATAGTAACTAGATCTTTGGAAAATTGAAAAGAGGGGATAGAAATGTTTTCAATGCATGATTTTTTATGGAGATGTTCCTTATTGTGTCTAGAACACAACTCAAAAAGCCAATCTTTAATAACTACTACAGATTGAGAGAAATCATATGAACAACAGAGGTTACTCAGAAATAGAGTCTGTACTGTTGACTGAAATGTTGAAAACTCTTAGAAAATGAAAACGAGTGATCTAGAGGCCTATTTTATACAGAGAGTTCCCTAAGACATTGAAGTCTAAGGGAAAAATAATTTGGGACCATCTCGTTTGGAAATGTTTTCTAAAAAAGAAGTTAGAAGTCAACCAAGCTGCTGTGACAACAGAGGCAGAATATCTGGAGAGAATGTTTAGGTCCAAATGGACCATTTTCAAGTATTTCCAAGTCAAACCAAAAATCATGGGTGTTCTCCAATGAGTTAGGAAGACTTTCCAAGTGGCCTTGCATCTATATGTTGAGTATTGAGTTCTAGAGAAATCTTTGGACTCACCTCACTCACTGTTTTGAAGATTTTGGGGAAAATAAGATTTTCTTTCTTGAAATCAAAATGAGAGGGACTGAGGGGGGTTTTGAAGTAGAGGTTTTGAAAGTGTATTTTCAATACTCAATAAAGATTACAACCACTTAAAATGCCAACATTCAACTCATCATCAAGAACCTCCAAGATTGTTGGAGAGACTTATTTTTATTTGAGCATAACTTCAATACACTTCAAGGATACCTTGGAGGTATTGAAGTTATGATCATCATCTATCAAACATGTTTTTGAGGTCAAGAGCTACTATCCATAAGGATTCACTCACCCCAAACTTCATGTCATCATTTAAATGATGATGAACTAGTAAGTAAATAAAGAAAATCAAAAAGAAATGAGGTGAGAAGAGATAAACAATGAATAAACAAGCAAGTAGATAATGATCAATAGATGATATTCATGAAGTATTGAACTTGTAGATTGGTGTTTCACTCATATGTAATGATATTGGACATGGAAGAAGCTTCCACTCTCTTAAATGCTCACTAAAATAATGGTTGGGTGTATTGAATGTTGAAGTAAATGGGAGTAATGTAGTAAAAACAAAGTTTAAAACTCACTTTTATTTTGAAAATCAAAGAAGAAAGTTTCTTTTCTCTCTACTCTAACCTTATCTCTACAACTTTCTCTCCCAAACTTTCTCTAAACTTGCATTTGACCCCCCCCAAAATGAAGAGAAATAGGGGGTTTATATAGGCCAACTTGGGGTGGTTTTGTTGTTTTAGAAGTATTCCCATTGGCTCCAAACATTTGAAATCACAAAACTATGTCATTTTGGTTTTTAATTAATCAAAATGGGACCACAAAACAAATTACAAAAATACACTGTTCTGGAGGGGAGTGCCGCGGCGGCACTGGGCCAGTGCCACGGCGGCAGTGGGCCAGTGCCGCGGCGGCACTGCTCCTCCCTCGTCCAGATAATGCTGTTTAGGCCCCCTGAGGTTCCAGTATTCGCGAAAAGGCCCTATTTCGTCTGAAATTCACAAAAAATGCGTATGAACTCCAAACTGAGGTTGTGATATACCGTTTGAAAGGTAATGGAGCCTACTTTACATAAAAAATAGTTCGGGGATAGGTTACTTTGAAAAGTTTTGCGGTATTCACGATAAAAGCCGATTTGATCGCCTTTTTCGCCTTCGAAAATTCAAAATAAATTCGTTTTAAATCCAGGAATTATGTGCGATATACCGTTGGAAAGCTATTGACCTCTAGTATCCATGAAAAATATTTGAAAATTATCTCGGTGCCCCGATTCCAAAGTCAAATCTTGGTCAAACTGGTCAAACTGGTTAAACCCAGGATTCCCGGGAAGTTCTGGGAACCTCCGGGAGCTCCCGGGAGCCGACGTTTTCGCTCAATTTTCTTGTAAAACTCATTTTAATACTTTTCTAATGATTCTGGTGAATTCAGACAATTTTGGTCAAACTTGGTCAAACTTGGTCAAACTCTGGTCAAACCTGGTCAAACCTAGGTTAAACCGGTCAACGGGGACTTTCGGGTAACTTCCGGGACTTCCGGGGGTCTCTGGGAGCTGACGATTTCTTCCGATTTTACTTAAAAACTCATTTTATCATTTTTTTACGACATAGCATGTTTTCAGAACTTCGGGACCAAATTTGGGAGTTTTTGGGCTTTCAGGGGCATTTTGGTCAATTTGAGCATTCTGAGAGATAGAGCTGACTTCCAGGAGTCCTTTTGAGTCTTTTACGATCATTGTGAACCACCAAGCTATGGGTCTCCTAAATCTGATAGCCGAAAAAATGGGGTGTCTACAGTTTGCCCCTCTTTGGCAGGAACTTGCGAGGCAACGCATGTCGCAAGCGAGTGCCAAAATTTTGAAAAGACAGGACTTTTTGGAGGCTACAGATTTAGGATAAAAAGCGTTGAAAAAGATGCAATGATGCTGAGGCTAGTGCTGGTCGCGCTCTGCGTGAGCTGCCTACGTATCCCAAGGGGAATCAGGCTAGGACGTAGTTCGGGGCGCAAAGGAATGAATCACACATGTACACACGCAACAACCAAGCGGATGCTATGCTATGTGGATGTGATGTGTTATGAATCCTATTATGCCTATTGTATGATCCTAGTATGAGCAGGTGCTGTGGGGTGTGCCACTTCGAGTGGGCTGGTGTTGTGCTAGTGTTTGTGACTGTGATGTGGTGGATGACTTGGATGAGGACATCAAGGTTTAGAAGACTCTGGGTCTAGGGTCAAACTTCTAGAATTTGGGAAGTGTGCTTTGCAAGCGGATGTAATCGAATGTGGGGTCCCAGAGGACTATAATCGAAGACGCCTTTTGGCAAATAACTGACGGACACGGAAGTCAAGGGATGATGATGAAAATGGAAGCCCCATGGCATATTTTAAATGAGAGCGACGACGATTAATGAACCAACGACGTTTGAATTGAGATGATGAGTCGACAATGGACTACTGTGATTGAATTGACGGTGTACAAATCTGCTGAAGATTAATCTGACTCTTCTGGGGATGAAGCGACTCTCTTTGGGAGCTCTCTTCAACTGCTTCATTTGATCAAAATTTAATTTCATTAAGATCTTTTGGTGCTCAAAAAAGGGCCGGTCGGAGCCTCTGGGAGCTAGTATCTTTTCACTTCTGTCCTCGGGGGATGATGCGGGGTTCTCGGGGAATCTCTTTTCTTGATCGAGAACCAGAACCCATCTCTGAATCTCTCACGGTTGATCAAAATGTGTCGGCGCTCAATCCAAGAGGGCCTGTCGGGGCCTCTGGGAGCCGGTATCTTTCTACTTCTGTCCTCGGGGGATGATGCGGGGTTCTCGGGGAATCTCTTTTCTTGATCGGGAACTAGGACCCATCTCTCAATCTCTCACGATTGATCAAAATGTGTCGGCGCTCAATCCAAGAGGGCCGGTCGGGGCCTCCGGGAGCCGGTATCTTTCCGCTTCTGTCCTCGGGGGATGATGCGGGGTTCTCGGGGAATCTCTTTTCTTGATCGGGAACCAGGACCCATCTCTGAATCTCTCATGGTTGATCAAATCTTGCGGTGCTCAATCCAAGAGTGCCGGTCGGGGCCTCTGGGAGCTGGTTTCTTTCCGCTTCTGTCCTCAGGGGATGATGCGGGGTTCTCGGGGAATCTCTTTTCTTGATCGGGAACCAGGACCCATCTCTGAATCTTTCACGATTGATCAAATCTTGCAGTGCTCAATCCAAGAGGGCTGGTCGGGGCCTCCGGGAGCTGGTATCTTTCCGCTTCTGTCCTCGGCGAATGATGCGGGGTTCTCGGGGAATCTCTTTTCTTGATCGGAAACTAGGACCCATCTCTGAATCTCTCACGGTTGATCAAATCTCGCGGTGCTCAATCCAAGAGGGCCGGTCGGGGCCTCCGGGAGCTGGTATCTTTCCGCTTCTGTCCTCGGGGGATGATGCGGGGTTCTCGGGGAATCATGTCTTCAATTTCAATGGCTTGGAGATATGCCCCTTATTTGAGGAGTTCTGTTCCATCCTTGGCTATGATTCTGATTTGGACCTAATTCTCCCTTCTGTTGATACCCTCAGTCCTACGCGAGGCTTGGCTGAGTATCTGAATTGTTCCATCACTATTTCCCGCTGGCTTCTTCAAGGTAAGGTTCTTGACATTGCTTCCATAATTGCTCGATATGCCATTCCTGGGAATCCCGGCGTGTATGATGCTACTCGTGGGGCTACTCTGATTTTGTGTATGACTTCACACTTCTTGTTTTCGAGCGCTTCTAGCGACTTAGTGCATGTATGTCTCGGGCTGAAGGCAGGTAAGAACCCCATAGCCATGGTTCTGGCTGAGACCCTGAATGGTTTGGATCGCGCTTCAAGTCAAGGAATGCTTCTACTTTCTGTGGTGCCTCTGGTGTTACAGGCTTGGCTCTACGAGCGTCTTCAATTATGGACCGGTAATGTGCCGCCAGTTTATTTTCGCAGAGCTGTGCTTCATACTCATTTTACTTTTGCTGATTGGGTGAGTATGATGGGCGCCTTATCTGAGGCTGACATCTGCTGGATCGTGGGGCGTTGGGGCCTTTATGCTGTGACCACTAGTCTTGGGGATTTCCAAAGGGTATGGCTGATGGGACTGAGAGAGACTTCCTTCTATCATCCTCGTCGATTGGCCAGACAGTATGGGCAAGTTCAAGAGGTCCCCCGGGGGTTTACTGAGAGGGTCTTTGCTTCCAGAGTCAGAGCCATTACCATTGCTGCTTTCATCAGGGGCTGGGCCAGCCGAGCAAGGGCCTATTTCTAAAGACCTTTGAAGAAATAAAAGACATAAAGATAAAACTAGACCTGACTGATTCTGCTCATTCCTCCTTGTGTCTTTGAACATGTGTGATTGCTTTTCGAAAGACTCTATATTTTATTTTTTATCTTTCCTGCTTATGTAATATTCAGAGTTTGTTTATCGGTGAACCTTGGTTGCTTTGGGAATCTCATTCTATGCATTTTAGCTTTAAAAACATTTTGTAATCGAGATTTTAATTAGATGTCGCTTTTGGTAGTTGCTTGGGCATGCTAGGATGATTAGAGGCAAACGAGGCAGGTGGCCGAAGTTTGTCCCTAGTTTGGGATATATATGGTTGTGAGGCAAACGAGGTAGATGACCGACGTTTGCCCCTAGTTTAGAAGAGGTTCAGGCAAACGAGGTGAGTTGTCGAGTTTGCCCCTAGTGTGGAGGGTTATTTCAGGGTTATGGTAAGGACCGTGACTTTATTCTCTCAAATGCTCATAACTTTTGCCTAGGCACCAGTGAGGTGACCTAGCGAGCTCTTTTCTCTCATTTGTTATTGCTCACCTTGGATTTAGCTCTAACTTTTGCCTAGGCATCCTTTTGGATTTTCAACCTAGCGAACCATCCCTTTTTTTTTTTTTGAAAGTCTGCCTACGTACCCCCGAGCGGGGATCAGGTCTAACGTAGTTCGAGCCAAAGCTTGAAAGAAATTGGGCTATTTTTGTGGGTGGAGTGACCGAACCGATATGGTTGCCTACGTATCCCCGAGCGGGAATCAGGTCGAGCGTAGTTCAAGGAAAGACTTGAAAGAAAAGGTTATTGAATAGTTAAGCATAGTACTTTTTGAGACGATCCATGTTGATTGGTTCTCTGAATTCGACACCATCGAGGTCCACGAGATAAGTTGCTCCTCCGGAAAGAATAGTCTTGACGATGTAATGGCCGACCCATTTAGGTTTAAACTTCCCACGGGGATCAAAGATCGGAGCTCGCAATTCCTTAAGGACAAGGTCACCCTTGACAATCTTCCTCGGACGAACCTTTTTGTTGAAAGCACGGGCTATCCTCTTTTGATAGATTCGAACATGGTCGACTGTCGCTAGGCGCTTTTCATCTATGAGGGCCAATTCTTCATACCTTTCCCTCAACCAATCTGATTCTGAAATTTTACACTCTGCCATCAAGCGTAGGGACGGTAGTTCTATCTCGACTAGAAGTACCGCTTCCATCCCATACACTAGTGAGTAAGGAGTTGCTCCTGTGGATGTCCTTATCGAGGTTCTGTATCCCCAAAGTGCGAACGGTAGCTTTTCATGCCAGTCTTTGTAAGTATCGGCTGATTTCTACAGTATGGCCTTAACATTCTTGTTTGCAGCTTCGACTGCCCCATTAGTTTGTGATTTGTACGGTGATGACTTGTGATAAGTGATTTTGTATTCCTCGAATAGATCCCGGACTTCTACCTTGAAATGACTTCTGTTATCCGAAATAATCTCATGTGGAACTCCATAACGACAGATGAGATTTCTCTTGATGAAATTGGCCACTTCCTTGGCTCCTAACTTGGTATAGGATGCAGCTTCTACCCATTTTGTGAAGTAGTCTATGGCCACCAGAATGTACCGATTTCCGTTTGAAACATTCAGAATGATTTCACCGATAATATCGATTCCCCAGGTGGAGAATGGCCAAGGTGAGGTCATGGTGTATAGAAGGGATGGTGGTACATGCATCATGTTTGCATGGATCTGGCACTTGTGACACTTTCTCACGTATTCGCAACAATCTTTCTCTAATGTTGTCCAGTAGTACCCTTGTCTTACGATTTTCTTGGCCAGCATGTGGTCGTTCATGTGCGGGCCACATACCTGTAGATACCCCATTTTGTCGGCTATCAGATTTAGGAGACCCATAGCTTGGTGGTTCACAATGATCGTAAAAGACTCAAAAGGACTCCTGGAAGTCAGCTCTATCTCTCAGAATGCTCAGATTGACCAAAATGCCCCTGAAAGCCCGAAGACTCCCAAATTTGGTCCCGAAGTTCTGAAAACATGCTATGTCGTAAGAAAAATGATAAAATGAGTTTTTAAGTAAAATTGAATAAAATCGTCAGCTCCCAGAGACCCCCGGAAGTTCCTGGAAAGTCCTCGTTGACCGGTTTGACCAAGGTTTGACCAGGTTTGACCAAGGTTTGACCAAATTTGACCAAAATCATCCGAATTCACCAGAATCATTAGAAAAGTATTAAAATGAGTTTTAAAAGAGAATCGAGCAAAAACGTCAAATCCTGGGAGCTCCCAGAGGTTCCTAGAACTTCCCGGGAATCCCAAGTTTGACCAGTTTGACCAAGATTTGACTTTGGAATCGGGATGTCGAAACAATTTTCAAATATTTTTCATGGATACTAGAGGTCAATAGCTTTCCAATGGTATGTCGCACATAATTTCTGGATTTAAAACGAATTTATTATGAATTTCCGAAGGCGAAAAAGGTGATCAAATTGGCTTTTATCGCGAATACCGCAAAACTTTTCAAAGTGACCTATCTCTGAACTATTTTTTTTATGTAAAGTAGACTCTATTACCTTTCCAACGGTATATCACAACCTCAATTTGGAGTTCGTATACATTTTCTGTGAATTTCGGACGAAATAGGGCCTTTTCGCGAATACCGGAACCTCTGGGGGCCTAAACGTAATTTTTTGGGCTTCTGAGGAGCAGTGCCGCCGCGGCACTGGCCCAGTGCCGCCGCGACACTCAACCCTCGCAGAGTCCATTTTTGTAATTTTTTTGGGGGTCCAATTTGATTAATTAAAAGCCAGAACGACATAGTTTTATGTTCCAGTGCCGCGGCGGCACTCAACCCTCGCAGAGTCCATTTTTGTAATTTTTTTGGGGGTCCAATTTGATTAATTGAAAGCCAGAACGACATAGTTTTATGTTCACAGTTGTTTGGGACCAATGGGAGTACTTCTAAAATCCCAAAACCACTCCAAATTGGCCTATTTAAACCCTCCATTGCTCTTCATTTTGGGGCGGCGAAGTGCAAAAGCTTGAAAAGTTGTAGAGAAGAAGAGTGATAGAGATAGGTTTAGAAGAGAGAAAACAAGCTTCCTCCTACTATTTTGCTATAGAAAGTGAGGTTTAATCTTGTTTTCTTCCATTGCCTCTCTTATACTTCACATTCCAAACACCCCCAATCACCATTCTTGAGCATTCTTGAGTTAGGAAGCTACTTCCATGTCCAAATGTCAAAATCTATGAGTGAAACACCAAGCTACAAGTCCAAAATCACATTGATTATCATCTACTGATTGCTATTTACTTGCTTGTTCATATTATGTTCATCTCTTCTTACCTCATTTCTTTTTGATTTTCTTTATTTGCTTACTAGTTCTTCATCATCTATATGATGACATGAAGTTTGGGGTGAGTGAATCCTTATGGATAGTAGCTCTTGACCTCAAAAACATGTTTGATAGATGATGATCATAACTTCAATACCTCCAAAGTATTCTTGAAGTGTATTGAAGTTATGTTCAAATAAAAATAAATCTCTCCAACAATCTTGGAGGTTCTTGATGATGAGTTTGATGTTGGCATTTTAAGTGGCTATGATCTTATTGAGTATTGAAAATACATTTTCAAAACCTCTATTTCAAAACCCCCTTCAATCCCTCTCATTTTGATTTCAAGAAAGAAAATCTTATTTTCCCCAAAATCTTCATGAGCTGAGTTCAAAGATTTCTCTAGAACTCAATACTCAACATATAGATGCAGGCCACTTGGAAAGTCTTCCTAACTCATTGGAGAACACCCATGATTTTTGGTTTGACTTGGAAATACTTGAAAATGGTCCATTTGGATCCAAACATTCTCTCCAGATATTCTGCCTCTGTTGTCACAGCAGCTTGGCTAATTTCCAACTTCTTTTTCAGAAATATTTTCCAAAAGGGGTGGTCCCAACTTATTTTTCCCTTAAACGTCAATATCTTAGGGAACTTTCTGTATAAAATGGGCTCTAGATCATTCGTTTTCATTTTCTAATATTTTTCAACATTTCAGTCGACAGTACGGACTCTGTTTCTGAGTGATCTCTGTTGTTCATATGATTTCTCTCAATCTGTGATAGTTATTAAAGATTCGGTTTTTGGGTTGTATTCTGGACACAATAAGGAACATCTCCATAAAAAACCATGCATTGAAAGTATTCCTAACCCCTCTTTTCCATTTTTACAAGTTCATGTTACTGTTCTGTCCACTATTCACAGCAAGCACATTTTAACTTTCATTGTTTGATTTGATGCTTATATGCCTTCCAAATTAGTCCATATCTTAGGAAGTAGTTCATACCACATTTGTACATATCCCATGATGATTTCATTCATTCATTCATACACATTATAGACTTCTAAGTCATTCTAGGAATCCATGAACACAAAGCACACTACAACCTTGGCACATTCTAGATACATACATTGCATCCATGCAAGATTTGGGGCCTTCATGGCTCCTAATCTAAGAAGATTATGAGGAATGAACTTGATCACAAGTTCATGCTTCCCCCGATCTAATCATCCTTTCTCATCCATCCCGGGGATTGAGAGGTCTTCTTTTCTCAAAGATTAACATGCATCATACTAGCTTGCTAAGCATTTTTTTTGATTTCTTTGTTTATTTGTTTCAATAACAATTCATGTCCCCCTTTAGATTAGGAAGTCTTGATTATTTGATACATGATTAGACGATTTTTCCTAGGTTTATTTGTGTGATCTTTCACTTTGCATTGTGTGATATTTGGCGTAGATCTTATGAATGATATCTTATCTTTAGATCTTCCATTTTCAAATTTTCTTATGTGATGTAATATACTATCATAGTATTAATTGCCGAACCATATATAGTACAAGATGATTATTTGGATGCTAATTGAGGCCCGTCGAGAGACGGGGCAAGTTGAGGGTGTTTTAGTCGTGACAAAGGCTCATTCCTCTCTCGTACCAAAACCCCGAACCAAGTTCTTTGGTTATGAAGGGCCGGTGCCCTTTATCCATTTGGATGAGTCAAAATTAGGTTTCTTGGTTCCTTAAAGACCAAGTGGCGACTCTGTATCTGTTTTTAATAGACCTCTTCTCTTTCCTTGATTCAAATTTCAAACAAGTTTCGAAAACATAACGAAGCGGTGGAAACGCGGTATCCACAATACCCCCTCGTGTATTTCCTCCATCATTCTTCTGGAGCTTTTCCCAAACAAGCAAGTCAGATTGTGACCGTTGTATCCTTTCTTCAGTAGTTTCCCACCGCAAATGATGAATTACACTGCGAATCTTTGAATGGCCCTTTTGCCTTTCCCGGTAGATTCTTGGGGGTACGTTCCATTTTATATGAAGTTCCAGACATCCTGATACCACGGTGTTTCATTCTCTTCTGCTTCGATTGCGGCGATCATGTTGAACGAGGGCTCGTACCTTTGCTCAATTACCAAAGGCATCATCCTGACTCTCACAGGAATTTTGATCATGGAGGCTAAGGTAGCCAACAAATCAGCTAGCTGGTTCTCTTCCCTAGGCAAGTAGAAGAATGTTATGCTCCTAAAGTGCTTCTTGAGTCCATCGAGATGGTCATGGTAGGGCTTCAACCTCTCTTCCTTCACCTTCCATTCCCCTCTGGCTTGTGACACGATGAGATTCGAATCTCCGAAGACATTTAGCTTTTGAATCCTCAATTCTATGGCCGCTTCCATCCCCAGAATGCACGCTTCATACTCAGCGATGTTGTTGGTGGAGTTATAATTGAGCTTGACTGGCAGTGGGGTGTGGTCCCCTTTTGGTGATACTAGAATTATTCCTACTCCGTAGCCTTTCATGTTGGCTGCTCCATCAAAGTACAACTTCCACTGTTCTTCCTTGATTTCCATGATATTCTCGTCCGAAAATAGGAAGTCTCCACTTTCTTCGGAGTCAATGGCGTGTTCCGTAAGGTGCTCAACCATGGTTTTCCCTTTTACCAATTTGCTTGTAACATACTTGATATCGAATTCGGGTAGTAAAAGTAACCAATGGGATATACGACCGGTCAGGGCGGGTTTTTCGAGGAGGTATTTTAGAGGATCCATGCGGGATATGAGCACAACCGGGAAGGCTAGCATGTAGTGCCTCAGTCAGCGGGTGCACCAAACCAAGGCCCAACATGTTTTTTCGAGGGTAGAGTAGTTGAGCTCATACCTAGTCATCCTCTTGCTGAGGTAATATATGGCTTTTTCAGAAGGGCTTTCTTCTCCCTCTTGGGCTAGCTTGCAACCCATGGCATTTTCAGAGACGGATAGGTAAAGGAATAAGGGCTTATGAGGCGTTGGTGGTGAACGGACAGGCGGATTTTGAAGGTAAGCTTTTATTTTGTCGAAAGCGGCTCGGCATTGGTCATCCCATTGGAACTTCTCCCCTTTTCTCAACAATCGGAACAGAGGATCGCACGTAGTTGTGAGCTTAGAAATAAAGCGGCTGATGAATTGGATTCTTTCGAGGAACCCCCTTACCTCTTTTTCATTCTGTGGTGGTGTCATTTCTAGGATTGCCTTGATCTCGGAGGGATCCACCTCTATCCCCCTTTGTGTGATGAAGAAACCCAGGAGTTTACCGGAGGTCACACTGAAAGTGCATTTCTTTGGATTCAACCTCATCTTGTACTTACGCAACCTTTCAAAAAACTTTTCCAATGCCACCAGGTGTCCTTCTCTATCCTTGGACTTCACGATCATGTCGTCTACGTATACTTCTACTTCCTTGTGAATCATGTCATACAGCAGAGTGGTGAGAGCTCTTTGGTAGGTTGCTCCAACATTCTTGAGTCCGAAAGGCATTACTCTATAACAATAGGTCCCCCAAGGGGTGGTGAATGTCATCTTTTCTCGATCTTTTGGGGCCATAAGAATCTGATTATACCCTGAGAAACCATCCATGAATAATAGTAGCTCATGTCCTGCGGTGTTATCTATCAAAACGTCAATGTGGGGAAGCGGGAAGTCAACCTTGGGACTGGCCTTGCTTAGATCACGAAAGTCGACGCGCACACGAACTTTTCCATCCTTCTTTGGGACTGGCACGATATTGGCAACCCATTCTGGATATTCGGTGACAATGATGAATCCTGCCTTGAATTGCTTCTCCACTTCTTCCTTAACCTTGAGTGCCCACTCCGGCCTCATGCGTCTTAGTTTCTGCTTGACAGGTTTAGAATTCGGGAGGAGGGGAATATGATGTTGGACAATGTCGGGATCGACCCCAGGCATGTCTTCGTAAGACCAAGCGAAAACATCTTTGAATTCTTTTAGCAAGAGGGTTAATTTTTCTTTTTCTTCTTTATTAAGAGTTGAGCCAATTTGCACAATTTGGGGATTATCTGTTTCACCTAGGTTAACTGATAAAGTATCTTCGATTATTTCATAAGCAGGTGATTTTTCAATTAGTTTCTTAAGTTCAATTAGGAGATCCTCAGAGGGATCTTGCTTTCATAAGTATTAGACACAGAGGAGTAAGCAGAATTGTCTTTCATTTCATTCATGATAGGTAAAGTGACTACATTGGACGGTGGTGGGCTTACAGCAGCCGACTCTGGTACAGACTCAATAATCTGTAGTACAGACTCTGGGGGAACAGGGGATAGGGAGACACAGACAGATGACTCTACAGCCTGGTTGCTCAGACCTTCCTCAGTTGGCTTGATCTGATCATCTTGGCTCTTGGCCCTCTTTTCTTCCTTCTTCTCAGCGGATTCCTCCCACATTTTCTCGATGGCTTCAGTGTCCAGGTACTTCAACCAATCTTCCTCCGGGGTTTTCTTAACTTCTTCGGGATAGAACGGATCGTGATATGGAGGCCTCTCACAGTCAGCGAAGATTTCAAGCCCGGGATGCCTTTTCCCAGTGGTTTGATGGATCCAGGGTTCGGGAAACCCGAAGTAAGGGAAGTCATCCCCCTCTTTGATGAATTGTCCATTCAAGGTCTTGTGGTATGGTGGGAGACCTCTTACCCTTTCCTTCCATGGTCTTTGTAGCTCGATGTCTTCTTCAGTGGGCTTGTATCCTAGCCCGAAAGTGCCTTGTTGTCCTTTGATCTGAGGGAACTCTCGAATCCCTTGCTGGCGTCGGCCCAATCCCATTCCAGGGAAGTAGTTCATTTTGCGAACGATGTTGACAACCGCAGAGTGGACCTCAGGGAACCTGTCTTCATCATTGATCATGTGGACTTCTTCCATGAAGAATCCCCCAATTTCTCCTTCTTCTAACTCAGGTATTTGGATTTCAAAGACGGGAGCGTAGTTCGGGAAAGCTTCATTACCCTAACTATTACCGAGGATGATTTTCACTTCCTTCTCATGGATGTACTTGATCATTTGGTGCACAGTGGACGATATGGCTTTGTTGACATGCAACCAGGGCCTTCCGATCAGTAAGTTGAAAGAGGCAGGTATGTCCATAACTTGAAAGATTTCGGTGCTCACCAAAGATCCTACCCGGATTTGGAGAGAAACGGTTCCCATTACATTTCTTCTGGTCTTATCGTAGGCCCTTACAGATTGCACAGATGGTGTGATGTCAAGGACATTGACCCCCAAGGCGGTGGCAGTCCTTAGGGCATAGACATTTAAAGCAGAGCCCGTATCGACTAGACAGAACGGCACTTGTTGTCCCTTACATCCCACGGTGATATACAATGCCTTGTTATGTGCAGATCCTTCTGGCGGCAGGTCCTCATCGGAAAACGTAATGATTGGGTCGGGGATAAGTGCTCCCAAGAAGGCCACCATGTCCTCCGGTGCAGTGTCGATAGGGACTTCAATTCCAGCCAAGGTATTCAACACGGCTTGCCTATGCTTATAGGATGTTACCATGATGTCCCACATCGAGAGACATGCTTGGGTCTTCTTTAGCTGCTTTATCAACTCGTTATCTTCTTCAATGATCTCATCCATTTTACCCTTCCCTTTGTCTTTAACTGGACCCTTCTCGATGGCTTCAGTAGTAGGCTGCAGAGGCTGGTAGTGACGGCCTGACCTTGTCAGGTGATCAATTTCAGCAGGAGTAGGTGTAGACACCCCAATTTTGACCAACCGTCGAATTTAGGAGAGTGTCGCCTCCGTATCCGATGATAACAAGGACCGAAAGATTCGAAGTATTCCAAGCTCTTCAGAAAGTTCTCTAAACGCGGTAAAATTTCACAGAAAAGAGGAAAATACCAGGTATTTAAGAGAATTCAGGTATAAAACACAATTTTCAGAAAAAATCCTCAAAAATCATTTGCTTTGGGAAAAAAAAATCTAAAAGAGGGAATCTTAGCAAAAAACAGCACACGGCGGACTGCCGCGACACTCATTGAGTGCCGCACGGCAGTCATAGAGTGCTGGGCCGGCATTCACCAAGTGCCGCCAACAATTTCTGACTGCCGTTCACTTTTAAAGTCTGTATTTTGCAGAGCAATACGTATGCGTATCCGAATAAGAACAAAAAACTGATAAAGTAAGACTGACAAAAACGCGGTAATCCATTAATTTCCGCGGCATTTGATGAATGCCGCGCGGCAGTCGCGTAGTGCCGCGACGGTAGTCATGAACTGCCGCCGCGACATTCACGGACTGTCGCGACAGTTTCTGGACTGCCGCGCTGGGTAGCAGTCTGCCTAATTTCAGAAAGTACACATTGTACCACCAAATGAGAGAATTACACCTGTTTTTTGCTCCGAAATTCACCAAAAATACCTGGTAATTTTGCCTATAAAAAGGAAGAAAAAAAAAAGACAACAAGAGCTACCCACTACATACAACATCCATCACTTCACCAACATTTTTTTGAGAGAAAAGAGAGTTGAGAGAACTAGAAGAGCTTGGAAGATCTTCAAAGAAAAGAAAACTTTGAGGATAATTTGGAGGTGATCCTCTAACCATAGATTATTTATATACTCTCTTCTTCTTTTGGATCTCTAATCCTAAAACCTCTTGCTATTCTCTTTATTTGTCAAGCAAGCTTAGGAGTCTCTATTTCTAATTCTTCCTTCTACTTTTTTGTATCTGTTCTTCTCTTGAAAGTCTTGGAGATCTTCAATATCTCTTTTGATCTCTTGAGTATGATCCTTTGAACCTCATGTAAAGCTTATACTCTACATGAGAGTCAAAATTTGATCATCACTTTGTTTCATATAGGTGGATCCAAGTCCATGCTCATGACTTAGATCCTCTAAACTTGGTATCCAATGAAGTCATTCCCTTATTCTTTTTGAAACTTAGGAGCATTAGTCATGTCTTTATCTCCCATGACCATCAAATGGTAGGAGTAATAAGTTGAATTCAAGCTTTGGTCTATAAAGTTTGAGTTCATTGTTCGAAATTTTGAGAAGTTCATTTCATACTTCATCAAAATCCATAAGTATAAAGTGTTTTTTATTCTTCAAGGACCATCAAATGATAGAAAAAGTAGTTTGGTTTAATCTCAACTTCATGTTTTAATAGTTGAGGTTAACCAACAAAGTTGAACTAGCAAAATAAAAACAGTGAGTTCACGAACTGTTTTTGATCAAAGATTTTTAGTTCAAAATCTAACTGTTGAAATCAAGTGAAACCAATGGAAAAGTGTCGATAACACATCGTTTTACCACTGTACTTTTTGTTTTGAGGTGGTTTTATGTTTAGAAAGGTTTGATCATAGGTTTTGTGAGACAACCACAATCTGTCCAGAATTTCAGAATAGTTTCAGAACAGCAAACCGGTATTAAAATTGATAGATCAGAGCTCTAACCAAGTTTTCATGACCTCTAATAATTTTTTATAAGAACCTTAATGTGTTATGAAGGTTCCCTAAAAAGAATGAAGCAATTCGGATTTGTTTGCTATTTTTAAAAAATCATACAAGATCTCTGGACAGAGAGTTGTAAAATGCTGAGTGACGTCTAGTGTTTTCCACATTCCCGGAGATCTAACCGTTCAAACCTTGATTTTATTTCTGGGTTAGAAATTAGACTCACAGAGGAATAACATATCCAAAAATCATTAAGATCCAATCGTTGGAAATATTTTATTTCTCTTTTTTAAGATCTGGTCTGCTCTCTGTAATTCATAAAAAACTGCTACTATTTTTGTCTAATCTTATTTATTTCAACTCAAATGGTTCCCTAATGTCTTGAGATTCAAATCATGTTTTGAATAACGATAATTTAGCTTAAATCCGAAGGTTAAGTGATCCAAATTAGTGAATAAATCCATGTTTCATTCTTGTTTACATTCACTCATCCATGTTCATCTAATGCCCATGATTAGAACTAGGTATTGAATAAAGTTGGATTTCATGCTTGTTAGATCTAAGCTAGGGAATTAGGATTGATTATTTGACATCATATTATTATGTGAAGCATGTGGACTAATCTTTGTTTTGTAGCGCATTTGAGGTACAATTTCTCATCTCCCTTCTAGTTTATTTCATTCCTTGATTTTATTGATTTTTTAACCTCATGCGCGACACCTTAGAATTAGGAGCTTGCCTTATATGTATATATGATTAGAGACTTTTTCTTAGGATTTTCTTTTGTTTGTATGCATCGCACGTTTAAATATCGCTGCTGGATCCCGGGTAAGTTCTCTTGTTCCTTATTGCATATCATATTGCTCGCTACTTGAAATATGTGATTTATGAATGATATTTTGCCATTAGCAATTTTACACCCTTTGGACATGTTTTTGTGATGTATATGTATATATGTATTAGTTGAGGGCATGCTTAGATTAATAAATTTGATTAAAAGGATGTTGAGTAGAGGCCTATCACAAGATAGGATAAGAGAGGGTGTTTTAGTCTGGCGGGCTCCTTCCTCTCTCATTCCATAATCCCCGGACCTAGTTTAATCTTTGGTTTTGCAAACGATCAGTTTCCTTTCAAAATGGTTTCTTAATTTTTCCTTTTAAAAATTAAGTGGCGACTCGTTTGTTTTGAATTTGAATTTTAAAAGAACTTTAAAAGAAAAGCAGTGGGTAAGAAAAATGCGATATCCACAGTAGGCCCTTCTACAGTTCGTCCTTTTTGAACCAATCACAATCCGTTCCCACAAATGATTTCTCCGGCTCGTCCCAGATAGAAGCATCACTTTCGTTATTGGGATCATACCATTTGAGGTCTACCACCCCCAGATCGTGTTCTTTCAGAAAGAACAAGTCTTGCTCATCGTCTAGCTGTTGCTGCCACTCGTCATTCTCTCCTTCAATCAGATGAATTCCCGCAGAATCTGGGATGTCAATGAAAGGCAAGGGTTGTCCTAGGGGGGTGATATAAGTAGCAGGGTTGAAGGATACAGGGTTGGACTTAACGAGGTTGACATTTTGGTGGTTTGGTAGAGGATTTTGGGTGACATGGGGCTACTTTGGTGGCGATTCGGTGATGTTCTGGTCAATGAGGTCTTGAATGTCATGGCGAAGGCGCACGCAATCATCAGTGTTGTGGCCCGGAGCTTGGTGGTAGGTACACCGTTTGGACATATCGCAGTTTGGCGGGAGTGGGGTGTTTCGGGGTTGGAGTAGTTGGAGATGGCCCTTTTTGAGATGGCGGTCTAAAGCTGAGGAGAGAGAGATTTCTAACTTGGCGAAGTTGCGAGGGGGCTTTTTCTGGAAGGGACGATTGGAGGGGTTTGCCTGGCTAGAGGGTTGGTACGGCCTAAGAGGGTACGCCATGGGTTGGCTACTAAGGGCATTGACATCCGGGGGATTCCGGGAGTAGTTAGGCCTTCTGGACTGACTTAGGGGCTCTTCCTTTTTTATCTTTCCTTCTCTGATAGCGTCTTCAATTCGGGTTCCAACTTCAAACAACTCCTCAAAGGTGGAGATGGACTAGTAGAATAATTTCTCATGGTAGAGGGGCTGCAGATTCCGGATGAGCATCATTACCTGTTCTTTTTCAATCGGCCGGTGGCTCATTTGGGCTACCTTGTTCCTCCATCTGCTCAGAAATGCAGCGAAGGATTCATTGTGGTTTTGCCGGGTTGTTTTCAAGTCCTTGATGGTGACATCCAGCTCTTGATTGTAGGAGTAATGATCGACGAAGACTCGAATAATGTCCTCCCAGGCCCGGGTTTTGGAGGCTTCCAAGGTTAGGAACCACGATAGTGCAGACTTTGCAAGAGTTTGCGGGAACAACATCGCAATGTGTTCGTGGGTACAACCCATGGACTGGAAGATACTCATACATAGCTTCACATGACTTTTCGGATTTCCAGTTCCGTCAAAATGGTCGATGGCAGGCATCTTGAAATTCTCTGGCAGTTTTAGCTTGACAGGCTCGAAGAGGCCTTCAAGGTCTAGCATGTAATCATCGACCCCTTTGCTTTTTCTCAGTACGCTTTCTAGCTTGTCGACCTTGTCCATTTTCTCTTGGAGCTTTTTCTCGTACGCGAACGGTGGGACCCCTTGAAACCAGTCTTCTTCCCCATTATTCTCAGGTGGGGGTGGTTCAAACTCCGGTGGTGGAAACCCGGGCGGAGGTTGCGGCTGCCGCTGCTTCAATTCTTTCATGAACTTCAAAACTTGGGATAGGCTGTCGGATTGCTGGCTTATGGTCGCTCCCAATTCAGTAACCTTGTTTTCCAACTCTTCCCTATTCATGCTGAAGTAAGCCGTCGGACTGATTCTGATCAATCGATTATCCGAATTCCTGACCTACGAAGAGGACCCTGACTGCTGACCTTGGGAATCTATACTGACCTGACAGATTTTGAGAGGACTAGATTAGATTTTGATAGTGGTGACTTTAGACAGACAAAGACAGTGATGTGGACTGACTCGAGACAGTGCGTGTAGATTGATGGGAAATGGTGTATGCAAATGAGACAAGCATGCGGATGTAATCCCTAATCTATATGATGCTTCTATTTCTAATAGCTAGCAGTTAAACAAATAAGGTCCTAACCATACAGAGTGTGCTAACCTTACTTTCCAGTATGACCACCAAGGGATAACAGGGATTTCTGGGATACTTCGGGTAATTTTGGACAGAGTTTCTGGGAGAGTTTCTGGAAGAAACTGGTTAACATGGTTATATCTGGGATACCTGGACAGAGTTTCTGGGAGAAACAGGTTAATATGGTTATATCTGGGATATCTGGACAGAGTTTCTGGGAGAAACATGTTAATATGGTTATATATGGGATATCTGGACAGAGTTTCTGGGAGAAACTGGTTAATATGGTTATATCTGGGATACCTGAACAGAGTTTCTGGGAGAAACAGGTTAATATGGTTATATCTAGGATACCTGGACAGAGTTTCTGGGAGAAACAGGTTAATATGGTTATATCTGGGATATCTGGACAGAGTTTCTGAGAGAAACTGGTTAACATGGTTATATCTGGGATATCTGGATAGAGTTTCTGGGAGAAACTGGTTAATATGGGATAGTGATCATACCGTCTAGCAGGTTTTCATACTCCTATGTCTTAGGACCGATAAACAAGGTTTGCGGTGTATATCTTTGTGAGCATTGAGCAGACATCATTGTCATAGTGCCTAGGCAGGTCAACTCAATGTAATCACATGTGAGTGATTGCCTTGGGAATCATAAGAAAGAGGTTCTGTTCTATGTCACATAAGCGTCTACACCGCTCAAGTAATCCCATCAGGGCATACAGCAGTTATATCACATTGTCCTATCTGAAAAGATAAATGAACAGTCCTATGAAAGGTTCTATAGGAATCTATATGCAAAGGCTGGGTTTAGTCAAAGAGGGTCCGTTGACAAGAGTTCCAATATACCGTCAGAGAGACAGTACGGAGGTTTTTACTCTTTTTGATATACCTTGGAAGGTACAGTATCAACGGTGACTTGTGCCCTGGCACAGCAAGACCTGAACAATGTCAGCGCCGCGTTTCAGACACAGTCGGAGGGGAAAAATGCAAGAGTGCAATGCGGTGAACCAAACACAGTAAAAAGATGATTTTAAGGATGCTTCTTATGAGTCAAACCTCTGTATTATTTTGTTTTAAAATAAAAATCCCCAGCAGAGTCGCCAGATTGTGGACACCGGAATTCCACCGCTTTGTTTGCTTTTTGAAACTTGTTTGAAATTTGAATCAAGGAAAGAGAAAAGGTCTGTTGAAAACAGATACAGAGTCGCCACTTGGTCTTTAATGAACCAAGAAACCTAAATTGACTCACCCAAATAGATAAAGGGCACCGGTCCTTCATAACCAAAGAACTTGGCTCGGGGTTTTGGTACGAGAGAGGAATGAGCCTTTGTCGCGACTAAAACACCCTCAACTCGCCCCGTCTTTCGACGGGCCTCAATTAGCATCCAAATAATCATCTTATACTATGTTTGGTTCGACAAATAATACTATGATAGTATATTACATCACATAAGAAAATTTGAAAATGGAAGATCTAAAGATAAGATATCATTCATAAGATCTAAGCCAAATATCACACAATGCAAAGTGAAAGATCACACAAATAAACCTAGGAAAAATCGTCTAATCATGTATCAAATAATCAATACTTCCTAATCTAAAGGGGGACATGAATTGTTATTGAAACAAATAAACAAAGAAATCAAAATATGCTTAGCAAGCTAGTATGATGCATGTTAATCTTTGAGAAAAGAAGACCTCTCAATCCCCGGGATGGATGAGAAAGGATGATTAGATCGGGGAAGCATGAACGTGTGATCAAGTTCATTCCTTATAATCTTCTTAGATTAGGAGCCATGAAGGCCCCAAATCTTGCATGGATACAATGTATGTATCAAGAATGTGCCAAGGTTGTAGTGTGCTTTGTGTTCATGGATTCCTAGAATGACTTAGAAGTCTATAATGTGTATGAATGAATGAATTAAATCATCATGGGATATGTAAAAATGTAGTATGAACTACTTCCTAAGATATGAACTAATTTGGAAGGCATATAATCATCAAATCAAAGAATGAAAGTTCAAATGTGCTTGTTGTGAATAGTGGACAGAACAGTAACCAGATCTTTGGAAAATTGAAAAGAGGGGTTAGGAATGTTTTCAATGCATGATGTTTTATGGAGATGTTCCTTATTGTGTCTAGAAAACAACCCAAAAAGCCAATCTTTAATAACTACTACATATTGAGAGAAATCATATGAACAACAGAGGTTACTTAGAAACAGAGTCTGTACTGTCGACTGAAATATTGAAAAATCTTAGAAAATGAAAACGAGTGATCTAGAGGCCCATTTTATACCTAAAGTTCCCTAAGACATTGAAGTTTAAGGGAAAAATAATTTGGGACCACCCCTTTAGGAAAAGGTTTCTGAAAAAGAAGTTAGAAGTCAACCAAGCTGCTGTGACAACAGAGGCAGAATATCTGGAGAGAATGTTTGGGTCCAAATGGACCATTTTCAAGTATTTCCAAGTCAAACAAAAAATCTTGGGTGTTCTCCAATGAGTCAGGAAGATGTTCCAAGTGGCCTTGCATCTATATGTTGAGTATTGAGTTCTAGAGAAATCTTTGGACTCAGCTCACTCACTGTTTTGACTCACTGTTTTGAAGATTTTGGGGAAAATAAGGTTTTCTTTCTTGAAATCAAAATGAGAGGGATTGAGGGGGGTTTTGAAGTAGAGGTTTTGAAAGTGTATTTTCAATACTCAATAAAGATTACAACCACTTAAAATGCCAACATTCAACTCATCATCAAGAACCTCCAAGATTGTTGGAGAGACTTATTTTTATTTGAGCATAACTTCAATACACTTCAAGGATACCTTGGAGGTATTGAAGTTATGATCATCATCTATCAAACATGTTTTTGAGGTCAAGAGCTACTATCCATAAGGATTCACTCACCCCAAACTTCATGTCATCATTTAGATGATGATGAACTAGTAAGTAAATAAAGAAAATCAAAAAGAAATGAGGTGAGAAGAGATAAACAATGAATAAACAAGCAAGTAGATAATGATCAATAGATGATATTCATGAAGTATTGAACTTGTAGATTGGTGTTTCACTCATATGTAATGATATTGGACATGGAAGAAGCTTCCACTCTCTTAAATGCTCACTAAAATGATGGTTGGGTGTATTGAATGTTGAAGTAAATGGGAGTAATGTAGTAAAAACAAAGTTTAAAACTCACTTTTGTTTTGAAAATCAAAGAAGAAAGCTTCTTTTCTCTCTACTCTAACCTTATCTCTACAACTTTCTCTCCCAAACTTTCTCTAAACTTGCATTTAACTCCCTCAAAATGAAGAGCGGGTTTATATAGGCCAACTTGGGGTGGTTTTGGGGTTTTAGAAGTATTCCCATTGGCACCAAACATCTGAAATCATAAAACTATGTCGTTTTGGTTTTTAATTAATCAAAATGGGACCACAAAACAAATTACAAAAATACACTGTTCTGGAGGGGAGTGCCGCGGCGGCAGTGGGCCAGTGCCGCGGCGGTACTGCTCCTCCCTCGTCCAGATAATGCTGTTTAGGCCCCCTGAGGTTCCGGTATTCGTGAAAAGGCCCTATTTCGTCCAAAATTCACAAAAAATGCGTATGAACTCCAAACTGAGGTTATGATATACCGTTGGAAAGGTAATGGAGCTTAATTTACATAAAAAATAGTTTGGGGATAGGTCACTTTGAAAAGTTTTGCGGTATTCGCGATAAAAGCCGATTTGATCGCCTTTTTTGCCTTCGAAAATTCAAAATAAATTTGTTTTAAAACCAGGAATTATGTACGATATACCATTGGAAAGCTATTGACCTCTAGTATCCATGAAAAATATTTGAAAATTGTCTCGGTGCCCCGATTCCAAAGTCAAATCTTGGTCAAACTGGTCAAACCCGGGATTTCCGGGAAGTTCTGGGAACCTCTGGGAGCTCCCGGGAGCCGACGTTTTCGCTCGATTTTCATTTTTAAAACTCATTTTAATACTTTTCTAATGATTCTGGTGAATTCAGACGATTTTGGTCAAACTCTGGTCAAACCTTCGTCAAACCGGTCAACGGGGACTTTCGGGGGACTTTCGGGGAACTTCCGGGACATCCGGGACTTCCGGGGGTCTCTGGGAGCTGACGATTTCTTCCGGTTTTACTTAAAAACTCATTTTATCATTTTTCTTATGACATAGCATGTTTTCAGAACTTCGGGACCAAATCTGGGAGTTTTTGGGCTTTCAGGGGCATTTTGGTCAATCTGAGCATTCTGAGAGATAGAGCTGACTTCCAGGAGTCCTTTTGAGTCTTTTACGATCATTGTGAACCATCAAGCTATGGGTCTCCTAAATCTGATAGCCGACAAAATGGGGTGTCTACACGCCCCTGCAGATTTTAGAATTAATCCTATTAACAAGGGTTTGGTTGGCAACTTTTGCGATTCAATTGTAAAGAAAGTGCTTTAGGCTAACAGCTCCCCCAAGATAGTTTTTTGCCGTTTACAAATTTTGGCAACTGACACACATTTTTCTGTGATTGAATTTGTTGGACCTAATATGGAAACCATAGATGGGGGTGAATAAGGTTTTAGCGGAAATAAACCTTTTAAAAGCTTAATAGCAAATTAAACACAATCACAAGAAATAATGTAAAGAGATCAGAGAAGAGACACTTGCAAACCAAGTTTTCAAACGGTTAGGCAATCGTACACCGCGGCCTACGTCCACCCTTCAAGAACACCTCTTGTGGATTCCTTTACTCCGATCTACCTCTTGAACACATTTTCTTTGCACACAAGGGTTACAAACCCTCACTCTTTATAATTGATTTGGGTACAAATGACTCTTTCTCTGGAGTGGATAATACAATGACAGCTCACACAATAACTCTTTAGTGAGTAGATAATACAAATAAAAATATCACTACAATTTGCTCTCTTAAGAATTACAATTGAAATCAAGAACAAATTGATTTTCACTCAAACTAGGGCTCAAACATGAATGATAATTAAACAAGATATTTAAAATATTTTGTTAATGTTCCTCCTTGTTTATGACCCTTAAAAACATCCCTATATATATCTTTTGAAAGATTATACCCGTTGGAAGTGATTGGGTACATTTAAGACAACATTTGGAGAGTTAGAAAATTAGCCGTTATGGGTTTTTGCACGTTTCAGTCAACTGGATCTAAGGTTCAGTTAACTGGAAAGTTTATAATAGAGAAGAGACATTCTGCTGTGAATTCCGGTCAACTGAATAGTGCTCCAGTCGACTGGACATCTTTTCAATCGACTGGACCCTTAATTTTTTAGTCGACTGGATTCAGCTAGTTTTTGGCAGACTGACACATCTTCACTAAAACAGCCATAACTCTATTTACAAAGTGAAATTTTACAATCTGTTTGAAGATTCGGAAACTAGATTCAAATACCTTTCCAACCATATAAAACTTAACATCTAATGCCTTACCAATTGGATCAAATTTGCCTTTAAAGTTGACCTATATGCTTAAAGGTATATGTTTTGGCTTAGCCACTTGAAGACTTTTGTGAAATGAATTTAATTGAGTGGTCTAAGTATGTTTAGGTCCTTCAGAGTATTTCAAAGTGTAAGATCAAGGATCCTAAAGTCTAATTAAAAATTACTTGAGCCCCTATGAGTGTTTGATCAAAATGCTTACATATAAATCCTAGTCTTTAACCAAGGATGAAAAAATCTTCAAATCTTCAAGCTTGATCCTTGTTGAGCTCCATCACTCTTGGACTTCACCATATGCTATCTCATGATCTCAAACAAAGTTAGAACATTTAAATACATGAATCAAGAAGTTAGCATAACGAAAATGACATGATGATTGATTGAAATAGAACCAATAAAAGTATTCAATTATCACTAAATTTGTCATCATCAAAATAAACAAAAATAATGCCTTAAATAAATTCAAAGCTAACAATCTCCCCCTTTTTGATGATGTCAAAACATGCAATATAGATGTAGCAATTTAAAGTACAATAGGTGTCATTTTCATGTTGTCATTCAAAGTAACAAGATTTCCAAAGTATGAGTCCAAGAATGATAACTTACAATAAAAATTCTCTTTTATCATTTTCCCTTCTTGACTATTTTTAAAATATCTCTTTCTCATTTTCAAGAATCTTAAATTTAATTGTCATCTCTATATTATTTTCCCACTTTTTCACAACAACAAAAAGATTGGGGGTTGGAATTAAAAGTTTCCCCTCAAGATATGCAACCGTATGATACCAAGGAAAACTCAAGTAAACATATCATGGAGGCAATAAGATACCAAAAGTAACTAAAGTGAGCATAATATCATGATACCAAGAAATCAAGCCAACTAAAATGAACATAGTAATATATTCCCCCTAAACATATGCATAAACAAATGAATACCAATTATGGGATCAACATTATGCATTATCTCCTTAGGAGGATGAAATAGCTATGAACATCAAAACAAAATAACTTAATAAATCAAACAAGATTAGCATGCTATCAAAATCAAGAGAAATATCGAAACAAGTTAATCTAACCTACTCCTACTAGGCTTAAGGTGAGAGATTTAACCATTGTCCAACCACCTCTTGGATGCAACATTTGCCAAGAAGGTAGGAGAGGATCCTTTCACAACCCAAATCATGTTAATTTTCTTACGAAATGAAAATTTGTAATTAACATGCCCCTTTTTCATGCAATAATGACAAGTTACATGGGGAAGGGTCTCATTTGAAATTGATGCTTTAACAAAGAAATTCTTGTGAGCATTTTGAGAATTTGAAGTAGAGGATGTGGACTTTACAAAGAAGTTTTTGTACTTCTTTTCCTTGAATGTGGGATTAAATCCCAAATCGGCCTTATCAAAAATACATTTTTGTTTTCCCAAAAGTATATTCAAATTTTATTCACCTTGGGTAAACTTGGCTAAAGTTTTTGTCAAATCATCTACTTTTTTTCTCAATTCAACCTTTTCTTTTTCAATAAATTAATTTGAAGGTTGATTGGTTGAAACAAGCTTTTCTTTTCTCAAAATTTCATTTTGAGATTTTAAATCATCTAATTGCTTTTTCAACTCCACATTCTCTATTTCATGCTCATTTGAAGATTGTGCTCTTGAAACATGTTTTTCATTTTCAATCTTCAAAGATTCATTTTGGGATTTCAAAATATTTAACTCACTTGAATGTTTTGAAAAATTCTTTTTAAGAGTTATATATTTAGATCCCAAATTCTCTAACTCCTCATGTAACTCCTCAAAAGCACATTGAAGCTCATTATAGTTAGGAGATTCAATAATAGAGGTAGGATTAGAGTTTACCAAACTCTCTTGTGCATCTACTTGGTCACATGAGTCATCATCGGATGAGTCGTCATCATCCCAAGTGGCCCCTTTTGCCATTTTATCATTCTTATCATCTTCATTTGCAAAAAGGCACACTTTTTCCTCTTGACGAATTTGGTTAGTAGTAGTAAAATGAAAATTTTATAAACATAACCAAATTTTATGTGCACTAGAGCATGAACGAATTCTATTATATGAACTATCATCTAAAGAAGTATATAGAATTTTCATGGCTCTAAGATTAAATAGAAAGTTATTTTGATCACTTTTATTCCATTCAATCTTTGGTTTAGGAGAAAAACCATTTTTAACAAAGTTCCAAAGATTTATGTCAAGTGATATAAAATAAATTTCTTTTCTCTTCTTCCAATGATCATACTTATGATCTTTCAACAATGGAGAAGTACTAATGTAATAACCTTCTTGAACTTTTGTTTCCAAAGAAGTTGACTCAATATTTTGAAATTCAATAAAATCATTAGAGTCATTGAAAGAGCAAGAAGTAGAGGTTACCCCATTGTTAATTACCATGAGGCAAAGATTGACAATATCATCTTCATTTGAGTTGTCGTCCGATGATTCACTCTTGGAGCAACTTTGAGTGGCTTTCATTGCCTTCTTCTTACGTTGTTCATCTTTAGGAGGCTTCTTTCCCAATTTTTCTTTCTTTAGAAACTTTGCAAATTTTTGGGTGATCAAAGCCATTTCCTCATCCTCATCACTCTCATGATCTTTTCCCTTTTTCTTTGAGCTTGAGGACTTCAAGACGATGTCTCCTCTTTTGATCTCCTTTTTCTTGTCTTCTTCGACAAGCATGGCTAACTCCATTTCATGGGTAATGAGAGATCCCATGAGTTGTTCAATTGACAAGTTTGTCAAATCTTTCGCTTCTCGGATAGCCGTGACCTTCGGTTGCCATTGCTTTGGTAAAGCCCTAAGAATTTTCTCAATAATTTCTTCATTTGCATAAACTTTACCAAGATTTTTCAAGCTATTGATGATAGTTGTAAAACGGGTAGACATATCACCAATAGACTCAAAAGGCAACATTTTGAACATTTCATAAGATTGAACAAGCAAATTAATTTTTGACTTTTTGACTTGGCTTGTTCCCTCATGGGTCACTTCAAGTTTATCCCAAATTTCTTTTACGGATTCGCAAGATGAAATTCTATTGTATTCATTTGGGTCTAAACTGCAATATAATAAATTCATTGCCATTGCATTCATTTTAATAAGTTTCTTATCGGCATCATTATACTCATCTTTTGTTTTTAAAATCAAAATACCATTTAAAATTTTTGTAGGAAGATGAGGGTCATTGACCACTATTTGCCATAAATCAAAATTTTGAGAAATTATATAGATTCTCATTCTATTTTTCCAATAAGCATAATTTGATCCATTAAAACACGGTGGTCTATTTGCCGATTGACCCTCACTATAAGACATGCGAGAAGTGTTGGTTTCCATTTGGATCTTAATTCAAAATTTTCAAAAACTTTGAAAATAGAAGAGCCAAAGCTCTAATACCAATTGTTGGCCCAAATATGGAAACCTTAGGGGGGGGGGGGGTGAATAATGCTTTAGCGGAAATTAACCTTTTAAAAGCTTAATAGCAAATTAAACACAATCACAAGAAATTATGAAAAGAGATAAGAGAAGAGACATTTGCAAACTGAGTTTTCAAGTGGTTCGGCAATCTCACACCGTGGCCTACGTCCACCCCTCGAGAACACCTCTTGAGGATTCCTTTACTCCGATCTACTTCATGGGTGTAGACTAAACTGTTACAAGAGCCTTCAATCTATTCCAAAGAAGAACACCTTTTCTTTGCACACAAGGGTTACTAACCCTCACTCTTTATAATTGATTTGGGTACAAATGATAACTCTCTTTCTAGAGTGGATAATACAATGCTAGCTCACACAATAACTTCTTAGTGAGTAGATAAAACAAATTAAAAGATCACTACAATTTCCTCTCTCAAGAATTACAATTGAAATCAAGAATAAATTGATTTTTACTCAAACTAGGGCTCAAACATGAATGATAATTAAACAAGATGTTTTAATGATCTTGTTAATGTTCCTCCTTTTTTATGACCCTTAAAAACATCTCTATATATAGCTTTTGAAAGATTATAGCCATTGGAAGTGATTGGGTACATTTAAGACAATATTTGGAGAGTTAGAAAACTAGCCGTTATGTGTTTCTGCACGTTTTAGTCGACTGGATCGAAAGTTCAGTCGACTGGGAAGTTTATGATAGAGAAAAGACATTCTGCTGTGTATTCCGGTCGACTAAATAGTGCTCCAGTCGATTGGACATCATTTCGGTCGATTGGACCCTTAATTTTTCAGTCGACTGGATTCAACTTGTTGTTGGCAGACTAACACCACTTCACTAAAACGGCCATAACACCTCTACAAAATGAATTTTTGCGATCCATTTGAAGATTCGAAAACTAAATTCAAATACCTTTCCAACCATATAAAACTTAACATCTAATTCCTTACCAATTGGATCAAGTTTGCCTATAAAGTTGACCTATCTACGCAAAGGTCTATGTTTTGACTTAGCCACTTGAAATCTTTTGTGAAATGAATTTAATTGAGTGGTCTAAGTATGTTTAGGTCCTTGAGAGTATTTTTAAGTATAAGATCAAGGATCCTAAAGTCTAATTCAAAATTACTTGAGCTCCTATGAGTGTTTGATCAAAATGCTTACATATAAATCCTAGCCTTCAACCAAGGATGAAAAAATCTTCAAATCTTCAAGCTTAATCCTTGTTGAGCTCCATCACTCTTGGACTTCAACATATGCTATCTCATGATCTCATACAAAGTTAGAACATTTAAGTACATGAATAAAGAGGTTAGCATAACGAAAATGACATGATAATTGATTGAAATAGAACCAATAAAAGTATGCAATTATCACTAGATTTGTCATCATCAAAATAAACAAAAATGATGCCTTAAATAAATTCAAGCTAATAGAATTATAAAAGCTGGTTTGCCAATTAGTTCTATTTCAGTCTTTGGAGTTTCAGAATCACTTATGTATACCAAAGACTATTACGGGGAAGAAGATCCGTCATCAATATTGCTTTCGAGGGGAAACAAAATAAAAAGTAAAAAAGAGCAAGCGGTGATTTGAATCTAATAAGACGCCTTGGATAGAATCAAACAACATAGAGATTAGAAGCAGGGGTGTTATTAATTGAGCCAAACTTCCTTGTTTTTAGCAAGCTGTCACTGAAAAAACTAGCCCAGAAATTGTGGCCAAAGCCTAGTACTACCACAAGAGTAAGAACAATAATGGTATAAAGTTTGAGAGTAACTGTCATGGCATGCTTTGCTGCATTCGGAATAGGATTGCCTGCTCCCAACTCATTGGACACCCTTGTGTTCTACCATTTAGTTTCAATTTATTTAGGAACTGTTCGAGTGGATTAATACACTCATGACTCATACTTTTGGAGAGCGTTTTTATCTGAAAATACAATTTCTATATGAAAATTGTGCTCATTGCAAAAGAGATTCTTTCAATAAAAAATTTCGGAATTTCAAGGACAAGATTTTGGTACATGGTGTGTTTTTCATAGACTTAATTGGTCCAAATATGCATATATTGCCTACATCGAATACCAGTTATGTCTTGGAATATTAGTCTATATGTATCCGAGGAAAAGTACTGAAATGCTATCTTTTCCAGGGGAATTTTTTTTTAAAAAAAATCACAACGGTAATATAATAAGAAATGTGGGTAAATCTATGATTTATCAAAATGGATTCATTCAAGCAGATGTGTTTTGCTTTAAAATATTGTACAAAATATGGTAGAATTTTATGATAGGACGATAGTGGTTTTGTCATATCATACGACCTAAAATGGGTACAGTAATTGCTTGTGATATTTTGAAACTAGTGTGCAATGTTTTGGGACCTAATTATGGGTATAATGTTTTGAGATCTTCGTACAATATTTTGAGACTTGGCTGCAATCTTCTAGAATCTACATCACTATAGTCGTACAAAGTGGTTTGGGTATGATGTTTTGAGACCTAGGTGCAATGTTTTTGGACCTAGGTAGGTAAAATGCTTGGGACTCAACCATCCAGTTAAGTCATGTGATACTACCACACTCCTAAAATTTGAATAAGACTACTCAAATTAAAGTACAAAGACAGATCGAGATGCAATTAGTATTAGAAACAATTAAGGGTTAATTGCACTTTGCACCCCTGAAGTTAGGGAAATTTTTGCACTTTGCGCCCTAAACTTTTAAATTTGGCACTTTGATCCCTAAAGTTTGGGATGAGTTGCATTTTAGTCACTCCAAGACTTTTTGCGACAAAATTTGATTTCGTTACTAAAGGGCTATCTGGGCTTATTTGCCACATTTGTAAAACTTTAGGGACCAAAGTGCCAACGGGGTGCAAATCACAATTAAGCCAACAATTAATAATGGATTAGTCTAACCGTGCGACAGCGCTGAGTCATCAGGAAACCATATAGGTAATAGCTTGTCACTAAATATGTTAAAACAGGGGCAACCACAACTAACTATTGTGAAAAAGGTCTAGAGAAAATCTAAATCACACAAGAATGGAGGGTGAAGAAACCTTTAGCTCACTACAATTGTGAAGTATTTGATCTTTAATTAGATACACTATGGCATCAATCTAGCTAATAACACAGGATTTCAAAAGTCCAATCCTCCAAACTGACGAAGAAAGTAGTAAAGAAAGAATTAGAAAATAAAAAATTGTTTTGTTTTGGGTATATTTGAATTTAGATCCAAGTTAATTCACTCAGTCCAAATTTCTTATACCAAGGACATTATAAATTTGATACTAAATAGCCCTAAACAAACATAATGGTCTGTTGTCCTCTATTTAGTTTCCTCTCTCAGTTTGGGAAAATCATGCACTTCTTTTTGAAGCAAGAAAAAAAACACGTATCCAACAAACTCATTCCAACACACATTCCCAAAAGTGCCTAATGATGAAGTGTTTGACTTAATTTTGAATAACCATTAATTATGGCACTGAGAAATTGATAAGGAAGGTTTAAATTAAATCTACTATTATAAGGTCCAGTGTATCAATTCGATTTATAGAGATATGATTGGAATAATTATGAAAGCTTTAGATAATGGGTCAAAGAGAATCCTAATTCCATTAAATGTCTGGTTTGATAGGTGAGTAGAATTAGAGGCCAATTATGAGATTATTAGGTCCTCTCTCTCCCTTTAAATATAGTGATAAACTCTCCATCAGTAATCAGTTTTTATGTAATACGAATTTAGAGGGCAAGAGGGAGAAACCTAGTTCTCCAATACTAACATATTTAAGGGTTCGAAATCTTAAAAAGGGATCTGCCATCAGACTGATTTCTGGAGCCATTAGTCTAATTTCTGGAGACATCATCCTAACTTCAAGAGCCATTAGTCTGATTTTTAGAGTCAAGTAAAGAAGTACTATGGATCATAGAATGCTCTCTTATTATCCTTTAGATTAGGTGGAATTAATCGTGGACATACATGAAAATAAAAATCCTGAAGAACAACGCATGACTAGTTTATGTTTTAATCCTAGATTATTGTTTCATGCTTTAATAGTTTATGATTATTCTTGATTACGATTGCATGTGGTATCAGATCCTTAGTTTTAATCTCACGATGTTTCGTTTATATTCTGCCATAAAAGAGAATTGTGAGATTTACCGGTGTTTGGTAATAATGTAAACACCATTACTATCTCCAGAAAATTTCTTTTTATGTTCCACAAATTGAAGAATGACTCTGGAGTTATTCTTTATGTTGATAAGCTATTAAACCAATTTGGAATAAATTTTATTTTTTAGAATTACTGTCCTACTATCTCTATTTGTCTATAATACCATTAATGGGTATTAGGATGCTGATTGAACATGATTGATTTTGTTTTAGTATGATTGAATGTATACTAGAAGTATTAAGACATACTTATGGTAGCATTTACATTATGTTAAATTAGGTGTTCACCAAAGTGCCCTGATCTAAAAACAGAAAATGCTACATTATTGTGAAAATATTCAATTACTATATTTTGGTTACCCAAGGTCCAAATATGGTTTTGAGTATTGGATTGTGAATGTTTTTATTATATTGATTAATTTGCCACTGTGATTTGGTTGCCCAAAGGTCCAGTCACAATGGTTAAAATAATATTAAAGAGGCGACATGTTGTTGTTTGAGGATGATATAGGTTGCCCAAAGGTCCATATCTCTCCTTCATTGATAAGCACATTGCCCATTTATGTTTCATGAAAAACATTAAACAATCCATAAAACTATCCCTTGAAATTATCATCGATTATGTGTTGCTATATTTGATGTATGGGCATATTTTATTGTTGCAGCAGCCCCTGTTAGCCTTTTTAATGCAACTTTGTCCACTCAAAAATTTGATGGAACAAATTTTAATGATTGGAGTGAACACATTTAGTTCACCCTGGGGGTTCTTGACCTGGACATATCATTTCTTGTTGAAAAGCCTGCTGCCATTACAGATACGAGCAGTGAAGCTGAAGGGGATGTGTTTGTAGAATGGGAAAGATCCAACAGGCTGAGCCTAATGTATTTGAAACTTATTGTCATCCCCTCCATTAAAAATTCCTTACCCAAAACTGAAAGTGCTCTGGACTTTCTGAATAATGTCAAGTAGAGATTCTAGTAGGCTGATACATCCCTAGCAGGGACACTGATGGAAAAACTTACCAGAATGATTTTTGATGGAGTCTGTACAATGAACGAGCACATTCTGGAGATGACCAACCTTGTTTCCAAATTAAAGGCTTTAAAGATGCAATTGGATGATGTATTTATTGTCCAATTCATTCTTAATTCTCTCCCAGATCAATATGCATCATTCGTTGTAAATTATAACACTATAAAAGATAAATGGAGTATAAACGAGGTGACATCCAAACTGATCTAGGAAGAAGAACGTTGAAAGTAGCAAAGGGGTCAAGTGGCTCATCTTGCCATGCGGAACAATTCTAGGATGATGAACTCATCCAAGAAAGCAACTGGGAAAGGCATAAAGTAGGGCCGATCCAATGAGTCTGAACCAGCACCAAAGAAGATTGAAAAGAGGAATGGTAAGTGTCACTTTTATAAAAAGAGTGGGCACTTCCAGAAGGATTGCCTAAAAAAGTGATCCTGGTTCACAAAGAATGGTAAGCCTTTGGCTTTAGCATGTTTTGAATCAAACTTAACTGATGTTCCTTCAAATTCTTGGATTTTATTCTGATTGAAGCACTCATGTTTCCAATACCTAGCAGGGATACCTTTCGATCCGAACCATAAGACAAAATGAAGCATTTTTATACATGGGGAATCGAAGGAAAGCTAAAGATGAAGCTGTCGGCACTTTTAGAATAATTTTGGATTTTGGTTTTGTTTTGGATATAAAAGACACTTTTCATGTTCCTAGTATTTCTAGAAATTTGGTTTCCTTATCAAAACTTGATGTTGATGGCTTTTCTTTCAAATTTAAGAATAAAAGGTTTTAAATTATTTAAAGATCTTAATTACTGTGGTTCTAGTCTTATAATTGATGGTTGTATCAAATTAATTTAGATAATAATTTTGAACAAACATTACTCACCCTGCAGCCTAATGATGGAACTAAACGTGCTTTAATGAATGATATTTTGTCCTTCTTGTGGCATAAGAGATTAGGACACATATCCAGGGATAGAGTTCAATGACTCGTAAAAGAAGGAAGCCTCCCTGACCTGGGTTTTAGTGATTTTGGTGTATGTGTGGACTGCATTAAGGGAAAGCAGTCAAACATACAAAGAAAGGAGCCATGAGAAGTAATAAACTCCTGGAAATAATGCACACAGACATATGCGGTCCTTTTGATGCTCCATCCTTCGGAAGAGAAAAATATTTCATCACCTTTATAGATGACTTTTCACATTTTTGTTACCTTTATCCCTTGCACGATAAATCTCAATCAGTTAATCTTGTTGAGATTTATATAAAAGAAGTTAAAAGACAATTAGGAAAAAAGGTAAAATCATTAGTTTTGATAGAGGTGGTGAATTTTATGGTAAATATGATGAAGCAGGGCAACACCCTTTCCCATTTGCTAAACTCCTAAAAAATTTAGTTATAGTTGCACAATACACAATGTTGGGTACACCCCAACAGAATGGTGTGGCTAAAAGGCGCAACCGTACACTTATGGATATGGTTAGAAGTATGATAAGCAATACTAATTTGCCTCTATCTCTGTGGATGTATGCTCTCAAAACTGCTGTGTATATATTAAATAGAGTTCCCAGTAAGTCAGTTCCAAAGACTCCTTTTGAACTGTGGAGAAGAAAAAAACCTAGTATTAGACATCTGCATGTTTGGTGTTGTCAAGTGGAAGCGAGAATTTATAATCCACAAGAAAAGAAACTGGATCCCAAGACTATTAGTGGTTTTTTCATTGGGTATCCAGAACACTCAAAGGGACACAGGTTTTACTGTCCTAGCCATAACAAAAGAATAGTTGAAACCTATACTGCTAAATTCATTAAGAATGGTGAAGTCAGTGGGAGTGATCAAATTAGGGAAGTGGTTATTCAAGAAGTCAGGGTACAAATTCCCTTACCTCGAATTCAGAATGATGTTGTTCCTAATGATGTTTCCCATGGCAACAACAATGAACAAATGAATAATCAAAAACCCATTAATGAACCCCCTAATGAGACTGTCACCATTGAACGTATTGTAGAGGCACCATCGAAAACAGCATTAAGAAGGTCTTTGAGATCTAGAAGGCCACCTATCTCGGATGATTATGTGGTGTATTTACAAGAGGTTGAATTTAACATAGAGGATATACATTTATAGTGATTATTTTGATAAATAGATTGTTGCCATGAAAGATGAATTAAAATCTATGGGTGATAATGATGTTTGGGAGTTGGTTGATTTGCCTCAAGGATGTAAAAGAATCAAGTGTAAATGGGTCTATAAGACCAAACGCGATTCAAAGGGCAACATTGAACAACATAAAGCCAGACCAGTAGTCAAAGGTTTTAATCAGAAAGAGGGCATTGATTATAATGAAACCTTCTCTCCTGTTTCTAAGAAGGATTCATTAAGAATTATTTTGGCATTGGTAGCTCACTATGATTTAGAGCTTCAACAAATGGATGTCAAAATGACTTTTTTGAATGGGAGTTTAGATGAAGTCTACATGGTACATGGCACAGCTAGAAGGATTCATTATAAAGGGCAAAGAGGACATGGCATGTTTGTTAAAAAAAATCAATATATGGACTTAAGCAAGCTTCTCAGCAATGGTACCTTAAGTTTCATAATACCATTATCACCTTCGGATTTAAGGAAAACATCGTGGATCGATGTATATATCTGAAGATCAGTGGAAGTAAGTTTGCTTTTTTAGTTCTATGTGTTGATGACTTATTAATAGCCAGCAATGATCTTGGTTTGTTACAAGAAACCAAGAATTTTCTTTCTGAAAACTTTGAAATGAAAGATATGGGAGAGGCGTCCTACGTGATCGGGATAGAGATATTCCGGGATAGATCACGTAGATGGTTGGGATTGTCTCAGAAAGCTAACATTAACAAAGTTTTAGAAAGGTTTCACATGAATGATTGTGGCTCTATTCTTATTCCAATTTAGAAGGGAGATAAATTCAGCTTAAGTCAATGTCCCAAGAATGAATTGGAACAAAAACAAATGAAAGACTACCTTGATTCTTCTATTGTGGGAAGTTTAATGTATTCTCAGGTTTGCACCAGACCTAACATAAGTTTTGCGATTGGAATGCTTGGGAGATACCAAACTAATCCGAAGCTAGATCATTGGGAAGCTGCAAAGAAAGTGTTATGGTACTTGCAAGGGACTAAGAATCATATGCTCACATTTAAGAGGACTGATCACCTTGAAGTGGTTGGTTATTCAGACTCAGATTTTGGAGGATGCCTATATAGTAGAAAGAACACTAGCGGTTATGTGTTCCTTCTTGGAGGAAGGGTGGTTTCGTGGGAGAGTGCTAAGCAGACTGTCATAGTATCATCCACCATGGAGGCTGAATTCGTGGCATACTTTGAAGCTACGAATCATGGCTTATGCCTGTGAAATTTTATATCAGGACTTAGTATTATGGGCATTGTTGCTAAGCCATTAACAATTTATTATGATAATGTTGCAGCAATCTTCTTTTTGAAGAATGATAAATACATTAAAGCTGCTAAGCACATAGAGATGAAGTATCTAAATTGAAAGAAGAAGTTCAAGAACAGACATTGTTTATTGAACACATTAGTACAAGTGTGAATGTAGCAGATCCATTTAATAAAGCACTAGCATTAAAGACCTTTTTACAACATGTTGAAGGGATGGGTCTTGAGCAGAGTGTTTAGAATGTGATAGTGGATTGCTAGTGCTTATTATGCAAAGACACTATGATATGATATAAATAAAGGTATTTTCTGAACACTTTTGTATTTTGTCAAGATTGAATGCATGAATGTTATTAATCGTGAATTTGACAAAATAGTCTTTTAACAAGACATTATTGGACCATTATAGATGACCCAACTTATAGGCCTAGTTAAATAAATCATTCATGTTGTGGTACATAGAAGGGAACATATTCTTGAATTAGTATACAACCGTCATGACTCACATTAGTGCTTGTTCGATTAAGGTATTAAAAAGCATGATGAATAATTATTTTGATGTATGTACCGGTCTTATGTTACTCAATCAATCATTAGATTGTTATTCGGACCAAGTGGGAGAATGTTAGACTTAATTTCGAATTACCATTAATTATGGGACTGCGAAATGATAAGGAAGGTTTAAATTAAATCTACTATTATATGGTCCAATATATCAATCGGGTTTATATAGATATGATTGGGATAATTATGGAAGGTTTAGATAATGGGTCAAAGAGAATCCTAATTCCTCACATGTCTGCTTTGATGGGTGAGCAGAATTAGAGGCTAATTAGGAGACTATTAGGTCCTCTCTCTCCCTTTAAATATAGTGATAAACTCTCCATCAATAATCACTTTTTATGCAACACGAATTTAGTGGGCAAGAGGGAGAAACCTTGTTCTCCAATACTAACATATTTTAAGGTTCAAAATCTTAAGAAGGGATGTGCCATTAGTTTAATTTCTGGAGCCATTAGTATGATTTCTGGAGACATCATCCTGACTTCAAGAGCCATCAGTCTGATTTCGAGAGTCCAGTACAGAAGTACTATGGATCACGGTATGCTTTCTTATTATATTTTAGATTAGGTGAACTTAATCATGGACATATATGAAAATAAAGATCCTGAAGAACAACGCATGACTAGTTTATGTTTTAATCTTAGATTATTGATTCATGCTTTAATAGTTTATGATTGTTCTTGATTATGATTACATCAATATGTAGGTGGTATGTAAAGATTGTAATGAGATAGAGTAATGCAATGCTAACTTAATTTTGAATTTTTTATTCTTCTCAGATATATATATATATATATATATGTGGCAGTAGATTGATTAAATTTTGATCAAAGGATGTTAAAGAGGTCCCATCATTATTGAAAGTGGTCTCACTGCCTCATCTATTTGAGAAACACTAATGACACAAAATTTGAGAAGCATAGCATTAATTGCTTAGATAACTGTGTGGTCGCGCACAAGACAATGATAGTTGCATTGGAGTGAGTCCAACGTGACAAACTGTAGGATAACTAAAAAAGGTTGTGCAATGTTATTATGAGAAGCTTCTCATAAACACAAGTACTCTACAATCATTGGATTGTCCAAACTTGATCGAAATTGTGAATAAATAATTATTTAATAATTTTTTTACTTATTATCTCGAGACTAAATCTTCATCAAATGGTTATAAAATACATGTATATATGAGAAGCTTTTCATAATAGCATTATGCAAAATTTTGTCTCTATGATCAATCCCAATTCCCAAGTCAACCATTATCAAAAAGGGCCAATTAGCATTTACAAATAGAGCCATCGGTTATTTTGCATGAAGCTCAATGTTAGCCCAATGCCAACCCCTAGCCCACTTAAAACTCCTCTACTGATTGCTTAAGTTTCATCCATTGTGTCCAGTTGTGATATTATTTGTCCAACTACTTGAGGTATGTCCTTGTCACGCCCTGGAGAAGCAAATTAAAATAGAGAAAACAAGTTCCTTTTTGGTCCCGTAGGTTCTTGACTGGTGAATAGCCGCATTGTCATCTATACCAACCAAAAAATAAAATGATAGGGAGGGTGCTATTCATAAAACATATCTTATTAACATAATCAGAGGCTACAGTGGAAATACAAAGGTTTGAAAGCAACATATGCCTAAGTACTAATTATAAAAGTCTACTAAACCTATTACACCAGCTGGCTTAAAGTCTGTAGTCTATAACAATAATAATAGAAGTACAACAGATATACAAACTAACTAATACAAAGCAGCACGCCTTCATCTTCAAGCCTTCAGCTCCAAGCCCGGCGGAACATCAGTCTCCGTCCTCAAGACCTGCCAAGCTCTAGACATTGGAATGTTTAGGGCACAAACCCCATCAACTTTGAATACAAAGCTGAGTGAGTGCACTAAAAAACACTCCCCACCGTTATTGTTCAGCATCTTAAAATACGGTTAATCTCTTAACAATGATGTCACTCATGGACATAGCAGAGGTCTCATGAAACTATATATGAATTCAATGATAGCAGAAAACATATTAAATGAAATCAATAATAAAGATCATGGTATAAATATCTCATCATCTATTGACCAAATCCATGCATGAACCCATGCAACTACCTTTACGTTGGGATGCTGAATCCACGTCTGAACATTAATCTCATCATATCCGTACTATATTCATACCTCTATCCATCTCAGTATCCATACATCAATACCATATTACAAATATGTATTCATTCATCGATACAATATTCTCAAATCCGTATCCATACGTCGATACAATAATGCCAATCTAAATCACCTAACTAGGCAGTAGGTCCCAAAATCCCTTGATAGGGTTACCGGTTGTCTACACGGTACCACCTATCTGTAAATGATAGAACGGCACATCGGACGTCTTTAATAATGTGTATACCCTCACTGGTCCTCTACACAGCTGAGAATACATTAGAGCACTAGCCGAACGTAATCGTCAACTGTACACTAGACTTCTTCAACAGAGCATACGCATCACTGGACATCTTCAACAATGAGAGGCGCACTAGGAACTCTAACCATCCCACTGCCACCCGACTTGTCAGCCGTTGATTCCTCGGATCCCAAGTACACATATCTCATATTCCACATGAGCCACCATTCTCATTTCTCATTGTATTCCCTTATCTCTTCACATCACTATCCCATGTATGCTGACCACATGTCGTGAAATGAATTACTCTAGATACAAGAATTACCACATGCTCTGTATTCATCATATCTATTCATTATTGATTATTAACATCCAGTTGTGTTCCGTTCTATTATTCAGTTCGGCAATATCGTCATATAACAATTAAACAGTTCATCTCATATCAACAGTTAACACAGAATAATTCATCTTGTAATATTACCGATCACTACATATAAGTCTAGTCATGACATAGCACATATATAGCTTATCTACATATTATAATAACACATATGGTACAACATTAACAAGTCTGATATATCATAAGCATAAAATCATATAAAAATAACATTCTGCTCATATCCAATCGATTGACCAAACATGGCAATCGATTGAAAATAATGCCAATCGATTGGGATAAAATAATGTCAATCGATTGCTACTCATGCCAATCGATTGGGTCCAGACTAATGGCAATCGATTGGTAATTATGCCAATCGATTGGGAAAAATGGCAATCGATTGGGATTCATGGAAATCGATTGGGAAATTACGACAATCGATTGAGAAATTATACAATTGATTAGATCCAATGGCAATCGATTGGACTCTGTCTTCTTCATCATAAACTGCTGGTTTTATATATAAAACATTGGGGTTCTTTCCTCTTCCATGCATGTTATTAGCATACATAACACACCCCAAAAACAATCCCTTGAGTGAGTTAATGAAACTCACCTCTCTTCGGCATTTCGGTGATGGCGTCCCGAGCTCCGCGGCGGCGGCGGCTATGGTGAGTTCTCTCTCCTCTCCTTCTTCTCTCTCTGTCAGTCTCTTCTCTCTGGTCTCCTCTCCTCTTCCTTCTTCTTCTTCTTCTTCTTCTCTTCTTCTTCTCCTCTCTCTCTATCTCGAAAGTGTGTATGTGTGTATATATATAATATGTGTCTATATATATATGAGAGTATATCACTACAACAAATCTGCTTTTTCGTCGCGCGCAGCTGCGTGGCTACTAGTTGTTGACTGCGTCGCTAAAGGTATTTGCGACGCTGTCCGTGTGTCGCACGAGCGTAACGGAAAATGACGTAACGAATTATATTACGCGACGTAGTCAACGGCGTTGGTAATAATATTTTTATTAGCGACGCTCCAATGCGTGGCAAATAATCCGCACGCGCGTTGCTAATAAGTTTCTAACTTATCAAAAATGACTGCGTCGCTCAAAGTAGTTATTATTACTGACGCATTTATACGTTGCCAATAATGAGTATAATTATCAGCCACGATGTATTGCGTGGCTAATAACTATGTAATTTCCATGCAACAAAGCGTGGCAAATAATATATTTAGTAATTCGGTAATTATCAGCAATGCTCATATGTGTTGCTAATAAGGTAGTATTTGCTATGCTACATGGCGTGGCAAATAATCATTTAGCATTTTGAATGAATATCAGCCATGCCAATGTGCGTCGCAAATAATATTACTCGATTTGAAATATTCTTTTATGTTTTTTTAATATTTTTTTATTTGAACCAATTAACCTGCTAAAACTTCAATTCAAAAACCAACAATGATTCTAATCTTCATACATTCATTCCAATAATTTGTCAATAACTAAACCAAGTCGCAAATTTAAAAACATAGTTATTACAAACCACAATATCAAAAGATGTTCAAATTCACTAGTACAAAAGTATCATAAATATGTCTAAGGAAAAAAAAAACAGAATAAAGTTCGAGAATAAGATCATCCAATACAGGTAGTAGAGCCTCCCAATCTGAAAAGAGGGGAAAAAAAAAAAAACAATAGTCGCAAATTTTTTAATAACAATCGATCTTAAAAATAAGACAATAACAAATGATTTGGGTAACTTGCAAAATGTGTGTAGGAATTGCGTGCCATTTGTTCCCACAAGTCTAGTTGGTCGTGTATGAGGTATGAGTTTCAGTCTCGTGCCTCTCCGAGTGCCGGAACTCGTTTCGACCACCCAAAACCTCAAACTTAGTTATAAAAGTCTAAGGAGATGATTTTGCGAATTATCGCGTAACTTGCAAACCGTGTGTAGGAATTGCCTGTCGTTTATTCCCGTAAGTCTAGTTGGTCGTGTGTGAGGTGTGGGTTCCAGTCTCGTGCTTTTCTGAGTGCCAAAACTTGTTCCGACCCCCCAAAACCTCAAAACTTAGTTATAAAGGCCTAAGGACATGATTTTGTGTATTAACGTGTAACTTGTAAACCGGGTGTAGGAATTACGTGCCGTTTATTCCCACAAGTGTAGTTGGTTGTGTGTGAGGTGTGGGTTCTAGTCTTGTGCTTTTCTTAGTGCCGGAACTCGTTTTGAACCCCCAAAACCTCAAAACTTAGTTATAAAAGCCTAAGGAGATGATTTTGCGTATTATCGCGTAACTTGCAAACCGTGTGTTGGCCCAAATATGGAAACCTTAGAGGGGGGGGGGGGGGTGGGGGTGAATAAGGTTTTAGCGGAAATTAACCTTTTAAAATACTTAATAGAAAATTAAACAAGATCACAAGCAATTAACTAAAGAGTGAAGGGAAGAGAAACTTGCAAATCGATTTTTCAAGTGGTTCGGCAATCGCACCCCGCGGCCTACGTCCACCCCTCAAGAACACCTCTTGAGGATTCCTTAATCCGATCTACTTACGGGTGTAGACCAAACCGTTTCCCGGAGCACTTACGGGTGTGAACAAAACCGTTACAAGAGCCTTCAATCTCTCCCAAAGAAGAAACCTCTTCTTTGCAATCAAGGGTTACTAACCCTCACTCTTTACAATTGGTTTTGATACAAATTGAACTCTCTTTATAGAGTAGATAAAACAATTGAAAGCTCACTACAATTCACTCTCTCAAAGATTACAATTGAAAGCTAGAGCAAATTGATAAACTCACATAACTAGGGCTCAATTGTGAATGATTAAGAATCAACAAGTTGTGTGATTGAAATAGATGTTTTCCAATTAATTGATCAACATAAAATGGTGTAGGAAAACATGTATTTATAGGCCAAGAAAGATTATAGCCGTTGGTGGCAAGTTTGGTAATTAAAAGCCCCTTTAAAAACTAGCCGTTATGCCTTTTCAGGTCGCTTCAGTCGACTGGAACATGAAGCAGTCGACTGGTACTTGAAACAGTCGACTGAGATGTGTTTACAAAGGGTTCTGTTAGCATTCTGCTCACTTCAGTCGACTGCATCGGGCCTTCAGTCGACTGCCCCTCCCTGTTTGACAGCCTGACACATCTCCACTAAAATGGCCATAACTCCCTCTACAAAACTCGGATTTTCGATCCGTTTGATGTTTTGGAAACTAGATTCAAATATCTTTCCAACCATATAAGATTCAACAATTAATTATTTTCCAATTGGTTGGGGCATTGCTTTAAAGATGATCCACTTAAAATTTATTTCCAAAACTTTAACCTTTAGAGTTTTGTTTGAGCCCCTATGAGTGTGAGATCAAGATGCCTTACAATGATGGTCCTAAACTTCAACCAAGGATGAAATATCTTCAAGTCTTCAAGCTTGATCCTTGTTGAGCTCCTTGTAATCTTGATCTACATGAATTAAATCTCATACACACAAAGATGTAAAAAACATTGATACAATATTAATACATGAGATTATATGTGAGCATAAAAATGACTATGATAATAACAAAGAATGAAACAAAATGAATCATGTAATTATCATAGCATATTTGACATCATCAAAACATAATTAAATATGCCTTAATATACCTTAAGGCTAACAATCTCCCCCTTTTTGATGATGGCAAACAACCAATGAAGGATATGCCAAAATAAGCACATTTGGTCATTTTCATATTATCATTCATAATGGATATCAAATGTTAAAGAACATGAATGATAACTACCCAAATGCTTCTCCCCATTACTTCTCATTTTTCTGCCCCTTTGACATTATCAAAAAGATTTGGGGATAAAACACAAAGCTCCCCCTCACAATAGGCATACAAATCAAAAGGTCAAAAATGATACCAAAAATAAACAAATATAACCATATGTGAGCAAATGAAACAAGAAAGTGCTCCCCCTAAGCATGTGCAATGATTAAAGATATCAAAAGATATGAATAGAGAGCATATTCTCCCAAAAGATACCAATAATAAAGTTGGAGAACTCAAAATATAAGATAAACAACAATTCAATCGAATCAGTCGACTCCTCAGACGACGTCCCTAGGCAGAGAGTTAAAAACATCAATGCAGTCGATGCCACAGTCGACTTAACAATGCATAATAAAAAAAATTCAAAGCTTCACACCTGAATCAGTCGACTGTGTCGGGGTACCAGTTGACTGCTTTGTTCAGCAGTTCATAACAAGACAGTTCAGCAGGAAAAAAAAATTTGAAGGATTCACAAAACATCATTCGGATCTAAACATTTTTAAAACTTTGTCTAATCAAACAAAAGCATATCAACATTAAGCAAATAAGCAATATCAAGTATGCAAATCTAAACAAAATTAAAGTGATTTGAAACAAATAACAGTATGATATGAAATAATAAAAAAAATTAAGTAGGATGATGAAAACAAATCAAAACAAAATTACCTACTAACCTACCATTACCAAAACAATACTTAACCTTTGTCCAAGCATTTCTTGGATGCTCCATTTGCCGAGGTGGTAGGAAAGGCCCTTTCCATTATCATAAGGCAAAGATTGACAATCTCTTCACCATTTGAGTCGTCGTCCGATGATTCGCTCTCGGAACTACTATTTGTGGCCTTGATTGTCTTCTTTTTGTGTTTTTCCTCCTTGGGTGACTTCTTTCCCGATTTTTCTTTCTTTAGAAACTTTGCAAATTTTCGGGTGATCTTTGTTATTTCCTCATCCTCATCACTCTCAACATCTTTTCTCTTTTTCTTTGAGCTTGAGGATTTTAAAGCCATGTCTCTCCTTTTGGCCTCTTTCACTTCCAATTTCTTGTCTTCACTTTCGAAGACGGCCAATTCCATTTCATGAGTTAGAAGAGAACCCATGAGTTGTTCCAAGGAGAGTGTTGAAAGCTCCTTTGCTTCACGAACCGCCGTGACCTTTGGTTGCCAATCCTTTGGTAAAGACCTAAGCACTTTCTCAATCATTTCTTCATTAGTATAAACTTTACCAAGGTTTTTCAAGTTATTAATAAGAATGGTAAAACGAGAAAACATATCTCCAATAGATTCATATGGCAACATTTTAAACATTTCATAAGTTTGAACAAGCAAATTGATTTTAGACTTTTTAACTTGGCTTGTTCCCTCATGAGCATTTTCAAGTTTATCCCAAATTTCTTTTGCGGATTCGCAAGATGAAATTCTATTGTATTCATTTGGGTCTAAACCACAATATAATAAATTCATTGCCATAGCATTTATTTTTATGAGTTTCTTATCGGCATTATTATATTCATCTACCATCTTTGGAATAGAAAAACCATTTTCAATTTTTGTAGGTAGATGAGGCCCTTTGACCACGATTTGCCATAAATCAAAATCTTGAGAAATCATATAGATTCTCATTCTATTTTTCCAATAGGCATAGTTTGAGCCATTAAAACATGGTGGTCTTAATGTCGATTGACCCTCACAATAATAAATGCAAGAAGAGTCGGTTTTCATTGGATCTTATCTCTAGTTTTTCAAAAATCTTTTGAAAGAGAAGAGCCGAGGCTCTGATACCAATTGTTGGCCCAAATATGGAAACCTTAGGGGGGGGGGGTGAATAAGGTTTTAGCGGAAATTAACCTTTTAAAATACTTAATAGCAAATTAAACAAGATCACAAGCAATTAACTAAAGAGTGAAGGGAAGAGAAACTTGCAAACCGATTTTTCAAGTGGTTCGGCAATCGCACCCCGCGGCCTATGTCCACCCCTCAAGAACACCTCTTGAGGATTCCTTAATCCGATCTACTTACGAGTGTAGACCAAACCGTTTCCCGGAGCACTTACGGGTGTGCACCAAACCGTTACAAGAGCCTTCAATCTCTCCCAAAGAAGAAACCTCTTCTTTGCAATCAAGGGTTACTAACCCTCACTCTTTATAATTGATTTTGATACAAATTGAACTCTCTTTATAGAGTGGATAAAACAATTGAAAGCTCACTACAATTCACTCTCTCAAAGATTACAATTGAAAGCTAGAGCAAATTGATAAACTCACACAACTAGGGCTCAATTGTGAATGATTAAGAATCAACAAGTTGTGTGATTGAAATAGATGTTTTCCAATTGATTGATCAACATAAAATGGTGTGGGAAAACATGTATTTATAGGCCAAGAAAGATTATAGCCGTTGGTGGCAAGTTTGGTAATTAAAAGCCCCTTTAAAAACTAGCCGTTATGCCTTTTCAGGTCGCTTCAGTCGACTGGAACATGAAGCAGTCGACTGGTACTTGAAATAGTCGACTGAGATGTGTTTACAAAGGGTTCTGTTAGCATTCTGCTCACTTCAGTCGACTGCATCGGGCCTTCAGTCGACTGCCCCTCTTTGTTTGACAGCCTGACACATCTCTACTAAAATGGCCATAACTCCCTCTACAAAACTCGGATTTTCGATCCGTTTGATGTTTTGGAAACTAGATTCAAATATCTTTCCAACCATATAAGATTCAACAATTAATTATTTTCCAATTGGTTGGGGCATTGCTTTAAAGATGATCCACTTAAAATTTATTTCCAAAACTTTAACCTTTAGAGTTTTGTTTGAGCCCCTATGAGTGTGAGATCAAGATGCCTTACAATGATGGTCCTAAACTTCAACCAAGGATGAAATATCTTCAAGTCTTCAAGCTTGATCCTTGTTGAGCTCCTTGTAATCTTGATCTACATGAATTAAATCTCATACACACAAAGATGTAAAAAACATTGATACAATATTAATACATGAGATTATATGTGAGCATAAAAATGACTATGATAATAACAAAGAATGAAATAAAATGAATCATGTAATTATCATAGCATATTTGACATCATCAAAACATAATTAAATATGCCTTAATATACCTTAAGGCTAACACCGTGTGTAGGAATTGCATGCCGTTTATTCCCGCAAGTCTAGTTGGTCGTGTGTGAGGTGTAGTTTTCAGTCTTGTGCTTTTCTGAGTGCCAAAACTCGTTTTGACTACCCAAAACCTCAAAACTTAGTTATAAAAGCCTAAGGAGATGATTTTGCGTATTAACGCGTAACTTGCAAACCGTGTGTAGGAATTGCGTGCCGTTTATTCCCACAAGTCTAGTTGGTCGTGTGTGAGGTATGGGTTCCAGTCTTATGCTTTTTCGAGTACCGAAACTCGCTTCGACCACCCAAAACCTCAAGTCTCTCTCCCTATCTCTCTCCTCATCAATCTCTCTCTCTCTCTCACGACCACTACTACCACCACAATGCACCACCCTCACTCACCACCAAAACAGCCCACCACAAATAGCCCCCCTTAATCCTCTCTGAGAAAAAAATCAAAAGAAAACAAAAAAAAAGGAAAAGAAAACTCCCGCATCGAAAAACTAACACAATAAAACTAACTATTTGAAACATAACTTACCATCCTATACTGTTGATGATCAACCCATCAAGTCCATGCGAGCATTAAATGCGTCCATCCGCTCCTCCATTGTCAAGAGCTTTTCTTTCATCGCATCAGCCTCTTTTTTTGCCTATTCAGCTTCTTTTTTGGCCTGTTCAACCTCTTTGATCGCCTGTCCAGCCCTCTCATTTGCCACTCGCATTCGCACATCACATGTAGTGTGTGAAGCGGACTTAGACAATGAAGTGACCACCCCATGTCCGAGGCCCATAGCATATCCGGGCCTGTACCCCAATACTTTATCAAATATTTCCTTATCAGTCAGTGGGGTCGACTCATCTGGGGTGGGCTGAGACTTCATTTGTACCATGCTGTCCTACAATATACAAGTAATGTAACGACCCACCTCCCCATCTAGCAACAATATTGTCCGCTTTGGGCATAAACACAAAGAACTTCCCAGGGAGTCACCCATCCCTGGTACTGCTCTGGCAACAGCACGCTTAATTGTGAAGTTCTTTCATGTTTAGCTCCCTCACGGTTTTAAAAGGCCTTGTTGCATATAGAGGGGGCGATTAATCCTTATAAACTAGTCCAGGAACTTCACCCCAGGCGATGTGGGACAGCCCCCACACTCAACCTCACCTCATCCATCTTGGCCATCCTGCCTCAGGAGTATTGGCTCTTGGTCGTCACAATCCACCCTCCTTAAGGGTCACACGTCCTCGTGTGGGACCCGTCCCACACTTCCGGCTGGGTTTCAGCTCTGATACCATTTGTAATGACCCACCTTCCCATCTAGCAACAATATTGTCCGCTTTGGGCCTAAACACAAAGAATTTCCCAGGGGGTCACCCATCCCTGGTACTGCTCTGGCAGCAGCACGCTCAACTGTGAAGTTCTTTCATGTTTAGCTCCCTAACGATTTTAAAAGGCCTTGTTGCATATAGAGGGGCGATTAATCCTTATAAACTAGTCCATGAACTTCACCCCAGGTGATGTGGGACAGCCCCCACACTCAACCTCACCTTATCCATCTTGGCCATCCTGCCTCAGGAGTATTGGCTCTTGGTCGTCACAAGTAACTAGTATTAATACAATTGTTTCAAAATGGAATGTATAATTGTAACAAATTGAAAATTAACACTTACATAATTATCGTGTGAATGCTCACTACCCCAACGACTGGTTTTTGGGTTGTAATGTGTTTTGTAATACAGGTCTATGGGGCTCACATCTGTAACCATCACTGTACCTGAGTCTTGGGTTTGCGACTGTCAATCCTTTACCTGTGTATTGAATATATGATGTTATTATAGTAGTCAAATATTTATCAGAATGATGTTAACCTCATATATGTATTGAACTCTGCAACAATTACCATATTGTAACGATGTTCAGCAATTGACATAGATCCGCCGGTGTGACGTGCCTTTTGTATCGATCGATAGGTAACATTTTGCTGGCTAGAAATCTGTAGTTATAAATAGATAACACGTTAGGTCACATGGCCTTAGTAGTACTATTAATAAGAAAGAATTCAAATTATAGTATATCACCTGGAACTGTTCACTCGAATACCGTTCGCAGCAAACATTCCAATCATCTAGTGACACGCCTGGCAAGGGGTTATGGGGGGGATTCTTGCTCTTTAGGAAATACTTGTGGAGCTCGTGCCTGTATGCCCTTAAACGTTGGCTGAAATATTTATTGACGGCATCCAAGGTATGGGTATCATCAAGGTTAATATCAAATGATTACTACACAGTCATTAACAAGAAACATATTCGTCACATCAATTGAATTTAGTAGAATTAACGCTAACTAAGTGAAACATATAACACTATTACCTTGATTGGTGCATACCATTGAAATTTCATTGAACTTTGATATCCTTCCAGCCAACAATAGCCGCTGTAGCATGCATCCGAGCAATAATGCCCAATTCAGCCTTGAAAAGATCACTATTCTCTCCTACTGGTACCCATGTGGGCCTTTTAGATCACAATCAGGAGTGGATGCCCACCATTCTCTGCTAATTTCTTTAGCAACTTCACATTCTTTGACCTCCCTCGACCCCGTCGAGTACTTGTTGACGCTGTTGAAAGATGTTTAATAACAATTTGATGTAGTAAAACAAAAGTTGCATTATTTTTTCTCAAATACAATAATAAGATCGTACCAACGCTGCTCGAGGGAGTCGGTATAGTGTCAGAGTTGGTGTGGAAAGAATCGGCTCAGAGTGGGGCCCAGCATGCATTCGTGTGTGGCGTCATCCAGGAGCCATATCTACAAAATGAACACATGCAATAGCAATAATAGCAACATATATATAAAACAATATCTGGCAATGGTTCTCGTAAAATAATAAAACATACACATTCTATAAAGACTCAATACCACTAATGCTTAAATAACATAAAAGTACATTATCAATCATCTAAATCAGTATCTTCATCAGTTAGGATTAATTCATCAACATCATCACAATACTCCATTAATGTTTCATCTTCAGCGTCACTTTTATCATCATTAATGAAATATGGATCTAATTGCACTTGAGGGATGACAGCACTAACATCAACATGATCTGGTTCTGCACCTGACCTATTCAAAGCGAATGGTACATCTTCTTAGCCATCAGGCTGGACAACACCGCGATTAACCGATTGGTACTTTTCTTGGAAGGCCACTTTTGTCATGTCTACATCTTCATTTATCATTGTCACTTCAGGAACATCATATAAATTCTGTGGCTTTATTTTCTGTACTACATGCCAATCACCTTTGTATTTTGTATCTTTAAGATAAAATGCTTGTTTCGCTTGAGATGCTACTACGTAAGGATCATCCTTATAACGCGTTCGTAATGCATTAATACTTGTGAAGTGTGCATCGGTGTGTATTCCAGTTCTATTGTTACCGACATCCCACCAATCACACTTGAAAAATAGTATGGAGTTCTGAAAACAATAATCCAACTCTATAATATCTTAGATAATCCCATAGAACTCTTGATTTCCCTCGTACACCCCTTCAACCACAACACCACTATTTTGCATTTGCCGGTGTATTTCACGTTCCTTGGTGTGAAACCGAATGCCATCAATAATGCATCCAGTGTATCATTTGACTTGTTTATCAGGCTCACATGCTAAGGCATATAGTCCATCAGTAACTTCAGGCGAGTTCTGTTCTTGTAATAGTTTAATCTATTATCACGACACTTATTAAAATATAATATAAGTTATGTGACAAATTCATTTAGTCTTGACACTTACACGATCTCTGAACCATTTAGCAAACTGTTGTTGTTGTGCTTTATCTATATTGATCACGTTTTGCCGCTTCAATTCAGCCTTATGTTCCCTGTATTAGCAATTAATGTGATTATTTAAAAGTTAATCACATAAGTAACACACTTCAACACATCTATCGTCAACTTACTCAAAATAATTCAATGTCTCATCACAATTATTCAGCACAGTGTAATGAGCTTTTCCCCATTCGAGTTCGGGGCAGAATTTGTAGGTTGAGGCACCTATTGTCCGCCAAGTCTCCTTGAAAATGGCAAGGTCTTTTTCAACATGAGCATTGTCTCCAACGTAGTTTCGTTCTTGTTGATTGATATCTTCGAGGTACATGGACATAAATGTGACGCATTCGTAATCAATGTATGCCTCGATAATTGAACCTTCAGGTCGTGCCTTATTGCGCACAAATTTCTTTAGGTTGCCCAAAAACCTATAAGATAACCTTTCATATTTATAATTCATCGGGGTGTACTTGCACACATAAATGATGAGAAAAGGAAGTATGTAGAGAAGTACCGTTCGATGGGACACATCCATCGGTAGTGGACAGGTCCACCAATCATAGTCTCGACAGGTAAGTGGGCTGCTAAGTGAACCATAACATCAAAGAAAGCTGGTGGAAATATTCATTCCAACTTACAAAGGATTATGGCAATGTCATTTTCTAGGCTCTTTAGTACTTGTAGTTTCAACTTCTTGGCACATAATTCTCTAAAAAATAATTCCAGCTCAATTAATGTGATGGATACAAATTCATCAAGATAGCTTCAGATTACAACCGGAAGAAGCCGTTGCAAAAGCACGTGGTTGTCATGGCTCTTCAAACCGGTTATTTTGCCATCTTTAACATTAACATATCGAGATATATTTGATGCATATCCATCTAAAAACTTCACTGATTTAAACCACTCGTACCACTTCTTTCTCTCATCAGTTGATAACGTATAGCATGCCGGTGGCACAGTAAATTTATCTCCATTTCAAACCAAGTGCAACTCTTTTCTCATACCAAGTAACTCTAGGTCCATTTGGGCTTGAGCACTATCCTTTGTTTTCCCTTCTTTATTCATTAAAGTTCCAAGAGATATTCTTCTCGGTGTGCATTACATCCAAATTGTGCCGCAACATAAGCGTCTTCCAATACGGTAATTTGAAGAAAATACTATGCTTTGTCCAATTCAACTCTACCGGAGTACGCTTCCTCTTCTTAGTACCCGGTACCTTTCCAAACTTTCCAGGTTTGATGTGTTCTAGTTGTTTCAAAACATCATCACCAGACAATAACTTAGGGGTAAATCTGTGTTCAAGCTTGCCATCAAACAAATCCTTTTGGCAAATTTGCCACCTGTGGTTCCGTGGTAGGAAATGACGATGGCCCATGTAGCATTTCTTCCTTCCATGGTACAATGATTGCGAAGATGCATTCTTGTTGCAAACCAGACATGCCATGATCCCATGAGTGCTCCAGCCAGACAAGTTTCCATAGTCTGGAAAATCATTTATCGTCCACAATAACGATGCATGCATTCGAAACGTCTCTTTCCTAGATATATCATATGTCTCTACACCGACTTCCCATAATTCCTTCAACTCATCTATCAAAGGCTGTAAGTAAACGTCGATATCATTTTTGGGTGATTTCGGGCCTGGAATAAGAAGTGACATGAAAATGAACAGTTGTTTCATGCACCTCCAAGGTGGCAAATTATATGGCACAACCATGACCGGCCACATGCTGTATGCACTACTAATGTCACCGAATGGATTAAACCCGTCACTGGCAAGGCCAAGGCATACATTATGTGGCTCATTGGCAAACCATTCATGATTCTTATCGAATTCAGTCCAAGCTTAAGCGTCGGCCGGATGCCTATACACACCTTCTTCCTTTGGACGCTTCTCTTTATGCCATCTCATATCGGAAGCTATTTTTTGTGAAGCATACAACCTTTGCAGTCTCGGTGCCAACGGAAAATATCTCAATACCTTGTGTGGAATTTTCTTACCCTTTCCTTCAACAATTTTATACCTCGGCTCATTACAAACCAAACAGTTCTCCTCTTTCTCAGTCTCCTTCTAGAAAAGCATGCAATCATTCTTGCATACATGGATTGGTATATAGCCGAGACCTATATCCTGCATATACTTCCTCGTCTTGTCATGACAGTTCGAAAGGGTCTCCCCTTTGGGGAGTGCTCTTTTAATCAATGCAAGATTCGTGTCAAATGATTTGTTTGTCCAAAGGTTGATGGTCTTAATATGAAGCAATTGCATTAGAAAATTTAACTTCGAGAACGTCTTACAACCTGGATAAAACTCCAGATTTGCATCCTTGAACAGGAGTCCAAGGGGACCTGATTCTCTTGGATCACTACTACTTGAGACATCCCCTTGAGGCATGACATGACTCATCGAACCCCTATCCAAGTCTGCCAACATTTCTCGCAAACCTTCATTACCATCACCACAGGTTCATTATCATCCTCATCCTCACTCAATACTTCATAAGCCTCCCCGTGATTGACCCATATGGTATAATTGATATCCATCCCTTTATCGAGCAAAAGCGCTTTCACTATATCTATGTGCCAAAATACCTTATTCCCGTACATCACACACGGACATATTATCCTACTACCACTGTCTGCAGATAACCGTGCATACTCAATGAAATCGTCAACCTCTTTCTCATACTCCGGTAAGTACCTAGTTTAAATCTTCATCCATTGCTTATCCATATCTGCTACATATCACAAGTTTAACAAAATCTTTAAAATGAATCAACCTACCTAAGTAGATATAAGCTCATTTGTGGGACAATAGTTGCAATAAACACCTTGAAAAAAAAACAAGCATTATCCAACTACTAGTTATAACCTGTGCTCGTGGGCATGAAGCAAAAAAAAAATATCAATACTTTAAAAGATCAAATCTATTGCATAAAATTGTCCATGTCATTCAAACCCATGTGATATTTAAGTGAAGACATTAGTTCCATGGGCACAATAATATGTCCCTCTTTCAATTTTGATCTATCCGAAAACTATTATTATTCACTTAAGAGTGTTGACACACCAAACTATTTTCTTAAGTAAGCAAGTGGTTGTTTGAAAAAAGTCCTTAATTTTAGAAAGTTGGATTCAATGGGACGGATGAAGTAACATTTTGGGGCACAATTCAAATATTTTTGGACCAAAGTTACAATTGTTTAACACAAAACTAGCAATAACATGTACTAAACCATTCTAATGGTTGATGCTTAAACTAATAAAGTTTTCAAAATTGTTCGAGATCTACATGTCTTAGACCATCCATGGCACTCCCAAATACTATAAGGACTGTGGGAACAAATTTTCTCCAATCAACCCAATTTTCACTCAACTAATGGTTCATTTAGGTTTCGCTGCTATCATATAAACCCCACTGAAGCATAAAAGAAAATAGGGCCATTAAAAAAAATAAAAACCACATATCAATCAACCCACAAATAATGAAATCGATGGAATCAAACCTCAGTCGCAATCTGTGACAAAGTACTTCCCAAAATCGCAATCTGTGACAAAAAAACTACCCAAATCTACAAAGAAAAAATTGAAATAAAACATTAATCAACCAAAAAATGCAGCGAAGAAGAAGATGAGAGGAAATAAGAGAACATATGAGACATAGAGAGAGTGAAGTACTGCGTATGTGTGTGTATGTATGACACAGAGAGAGAGAGAGAGAGAGAGAGAGAGAGAGAGAGAGAGAGAGAAAGAGAGAGTACTAATGATTTTCTTATGAGAAAAAAATCTAAATTGCCAAAGTATGCTAGAAAAATAAAAACAAAAATTACTTAAATGTTAGACGAGTAATGCTATGTTCTCAAATGATATGGTAAGATGATGTTGAAAGGGTCCCATCATTATTGCCAATGAGTCCACTGTCACATTATTTGAGATGAGAATTTGAAACTAAGATTTGAGAATCGAAGCATTACTCATGTTCGACATATGAAAATTTAGAAATGATTACCCGGCCTTCAGTATTTCCTTAGTTGCTTTAGGTGTTGTATTTCGCTATCATTGGTTCATATAAACAACTACTATTTATGTGGACATAGGCACATTGTCGAACCATGTAGAATTTCTTTGTGTCTCTTTAATCTTTTTATTTTTCATATATTGTTTACATGTGATTGTTTCGATCCAACAAACAAACAATGAGTACTCAGTAACTATGATCTTCATTCCAATGGATAGCCGTACTGGAAAAAATGTTTACAATGTCCACGAGACCATGCACAGTATCCTAAAAAAGTAGATAACTGGGACCATGTCACAACATGGGTTGCAGAAAACATACAATATTTACACTCCCATTCTGCTGGGTGTTTTAAGCAAAATAATAATGAGTATGTATATATGTCTATGAAATCTATCCACTATATATATACATATATATATATATATCATTAAGCCGATTCACTAAAATAAGAGTATTAAAGTAATTTCATCAAAGAATTACTAAAAAAGATTTTGAACAATAAAATTACTTGGGTATTCTTATTGGTAAAATTAATTTATTGCCTTAAATATGAATGAAATGAAGTCGATTTTTAATCTTTGTATAAGAACATAAAAAAAAAAGTGTACTAGAAATGACGAAGTACTTTCCAAGGGCTGAGATTGAAAGTTGCTAAAATAGGAGGGACCCACATCGTCCTCCCTTATTTTATAGATAATTACAAATTAAAAACCTAGTCTCAATCAATATATATTTATTAAAGTCTTGGGACTAGCAAATTGAGACCATTCAACAAACACCTTATGGGCGTAATAGAATCCAAGGGCAACAAACTTGGTCACTGCTTCAAATCTACCCCATGAGTTCATACCCAAACACCCAATAAAGAACAAAATGTTAAGAACCAATCTCCAAAGCAAAAAGCTAAATCAGTCACAACACTAAATCACAAATTGGTTTTTGAGTTTATTTGCACAATATTCAGTCACAACACTAAATCACAAATTGAAACCACAAGTAAAAAGCTCTATACTTCTCTTTAAGAAAAAAAAAAACAAACACATAGTAGGCCTACCTAAATGTCTCAACACAACCACCCCACTGAAAACATAACTGTCCCCAAATTTAAATCCAATTCCACAATAACGATTAGAAACAAACAAATAGATGCTCCTTGGTAAAAAAAAAATTTGAACAAAAACCAATTATTTCCTTTCCTTTTCTGTAGGAACTCTAGATCATGCAAAGTTGTAAGAGAGAGAGAGAGAGAGAGAGAGAGAGAGAGAGAGAGAACATAGATATATATATGTATATAAATATATGTATAAACAAACCTGTAAGAGGAGGAAGCGGCGGTGGCTCAGTGGTGGTGATGATGATGGTGAGGGCGCCCGCTGTGGTAAGGCGACAGTGATGAGGCAGCAGTGTCGAGCATGCTGGTAGTGGCGAGGCCCTGGGACGGTACTGGTGGTGGTGAGGCACCGTGGGAACACTTTGGTGGGAGTGAGTGAGAGAAGTTTTTGATAATTTGGGGATTTAGGGCTAATTTCCTTTGACACTTTGCCGGGAGTGAGTGAGAGAAGTTTTCCCTTCAATTCTGTTTCTTAATTTCCTTGGTCAAAATACTATTTAATTAACTGTTGCTTTTAGTGGTAATTGATTCAAAACTCAGTAGCTTCTCATAACTATGTTATATAGTTATTGTGGATTGTCATAAATTAGATTTGTGATTGTTCAATAATGAGAAGTTTATTTTATTTATTTATTTTTTTTTTTAACTCAGTAGACATTTAGGGCTTTCTCATTCTAATGTGAAATTTGATTAAGTGATATAGTATTATTCCCAAAAGTGCAACCCAAATGATGTGGCAGTGGGGTCAAGTAAACAACTTCCAATAAAAATTCAACTAATCACACTATATTGGACTTGGCCCCACTTCCACATCATTTGGGTTGCACTTTTGGGATTGATACTATATTTGTAGTCCGTGCAATGAACTGGAGAGTTGTTATAAGTCAAACATTTAATAGATACAACTCTACAAAATCATTGAAATCTAAGGGCTTGTTTGATAAAACTGATAATTAATTAGAAAACTAAGGGTGTGTTTGATAACACGATTAAGTGGTGAAAATGAAAATTTTTGGCACTTCTTTTTTTCAAAGCATTAGATAATGTATCACTTAATTTAAAAAATAACTAAAAGCCCACTGAAAACTTTTAGTGAAAAAATTCTAAGAAAATAACCACTGACTGTAGTCTATTTCAATACACTATTTTCAGTATTGCAAATTCACTCGCTTAAAATTTTTAGTGCCTAAAATTCAGCAATTAATTTCAGTTTTATCAAACAAGCCCTTAGTGATGAATTTTAATTACTGAAAATTTAAGAATTAAAATATGGTTAAAGTAAAATATGGATAACTTCTTCTTTGGTTAGAATTCTTTCTCTTGTAAAAGATATAGATTAGAATAGATGTGATTTAAAAAGTAAAAAATGATATACTTTGATTTAATGGTATATATATATGTTTTATATAACAATGTGAACTTAATGTAGCATTTTTCATATATTCGAAGTATTTTATTTGCCGCACATTTCTTGCGTTGCAGATAAGCGTAAAACATTTTGCAGCTCACAAGTGCATGGTAAATACTTCCTCTTGAATTAGAATTTATTTGCCACGCACCTCAAGCGTGGCAAATACAAAGTAAATTATTTTCCACGTGCACTTTGCGTTGCAGATAATAGTTAAACGTTTTGCTGACTTTTTCTGATATTTATTTGCAACGCTTTGTAAGTGTGTCGTTGAAAATTTAGTGCGTCGCAGATAAATACTATTTACCATGCATCCAGCGATTTGTTGAAAATTTAGTGCGTCGTTGAAAATAAGTGCGTCGCTGAAAAGCAAATTTGTTGTAGTGTATATATCTCTCACTCTCTCTCAAACACACACACAACAACCATATAAATATATAGGGGAGAGGGTATATATAGGGAGGGGGAAACAATCAAATAGCACAAAACCAATGAGGTGTCCAAGTTCTGATATTGCCAATCGATTGGTACCAGGTGCCAATCGATTGGTATGTGCCACATCATTGATTAAAGTCGGCAGCAAGGCAATCAATTGGTAAAACATCCAATCAATTGGAATAGCAATCGATTAGGATAAGCGCAATCGATTGGGCTCTCAAAAGGGGCAATCGATTGGTATATGATGCCAATCGATTGGGATGCAAACTTACCCAAAGGCTAGGAAAAGTACTAGGGATATATATACCAAAAAATACGGGGTATTATATCATCCACCACTCATCAAAAGATTTCGTCCTCGAAATCTGAAGCAGCGGTCCCTATTACCAAAAAGAAATCCATCTCAAAAGACAAATTCTAAAAATGCTCAAGTTCTCATTTTACGTAAACGATTACATCAGCGGCCAACGGGTTAAAGTTCTAGACACGTGATATAAAAATATCACTGATCTACGAATACTAGGGTGATAACTAAAAATCCTCAGGAGTAAGAGATATGAAATTCGTATGTCAAACTTCGAAAAAGTTCTAGGTAGCACAATCTAATCATCTTACAAATCTGAAACAGCTAGTCTCCAAACACATGAGGTTCCTCCCTCAAGTCAAACTCTACGGTGTGAGGATTCTATTGATCAAATGTTCTAATCTCATCTAAGTTGTAGCAAAGCATTGTCGTCTACTCCCGTCTTCAATGATGCTTCGAACTATGCTAACGATGTCTCTACTGTATCAACAGTTGGCTGTCTCCCATCTCTGGGCTCCTGGTTATGATTGACAGCGTCCTTAGTCGGTCTCTTGTTGTACACAACGTTATATGACATCTTTGTTAACTCCAGTGTTGTCACCATCATTCTTTAGTATGTTGACTTGAAAGGATTATGAATCTAGCATCGTAGTTGGTGACTTAAACTTCCTCATGTGTCTCCAAATTCCCACGTACTATTGATATAATAATGTCTTCGAGGTTGTACAATCTGTTGAATGCTCGTTCTGCTTCCACGTACTAATCAAATAGGTTAGGCAGGGCTACATACTAATATCGTGAGTCGATCTACTATATAACATTGCAAAAGGATGAAAATAATAGGAACTCGGTGTCAAAAAGCAATCTTTCGTGGTACTCATTGTAATTCTGGTATCGTCTCTGCGTCACTAGTATCTCTTCTTGTATACTCGTAATCTTCCACTTCATCCTCTCCGATTAAGGCTGCGTCTCAAGAAATTGAGATTCTTCATCTGCAGTCTCGGTCAAACTTAACAACGGTTGGCATTGTCTTTTGTGTAGGTAGGCTAATGATGTCAGATAGGGAGGCAATTAATGTCTTATGGGGATGCAAAAGATATCATATGGGATGCAATTGATGTTATATCTATACTTGGATAACTACTGTCGATCAGTGTCAAACGAATTGTTCAGGTATCCACAAATTACCGTGTAGGCTAATCCTCTTATAATCAATCAAATAAATGCCAAACTTCCTAGATATCGGGATCATAAGGTAATACAAAATGTAGGTGGTGAGGGTTGTACCTTCTGTCTATCGTTCTTGTCTAAGTCGATATTCATTACTTGTTTAGTGGGTTTGCCCTCGTGATACTTATCGTGATGGAACATTGTGTTGCATCGCTAGTTCTGGACAAAACTTATAGACATGATCAACTTTACCACAATTAAAACATCGTATCCCTCATCCATTATATTTCCTTGATGTTCTACATTATTGGGAATGGTGTCCTGGTACTCCACAATTGTAGCAGATATCTCATTCTCTGTGCTGTGTTGGAGTCGCCACTGGTTTAGATTCTTTCTTATTGTTTCCCAATCTCTTATGCTTCTGGCGGTTGCCCATATAACTTCTCGCTGTGTTTCTTTATTGAATTTGGTTAGCTGCCAACACAACCTGACTGTCCCTTCCTCTCTGATCTGTTAGGAGAAACTGATCGTACTCTGGAAATGTTAGATCAGATCATTGCCCTTCACTAATTTGAATATCGTCTTCCAATTTCGTTGCCATTTTTACCAGAGCTTTGAAAGATTGATCTAAATGTCCTATAGTTATATGACAGATATGTGGAACTAGTCCCTGATGATATCTTTTGATTTTCTTTCTTGGGGTATTGATCATATGTAGTGCAAATCATGGTAGTTTCTCGAATTGAGTTGTATATTCTGGTATTCTCATACTACCTTGGACTAATTGTATGAAATCCATTTCCCTTTTGTTCTTCTCAGATTCTGGGAAGTACACTTCTAGAAATTGGGTCTTAAATGATTCCCAAGTCATTCTTTCTATAGCTTCTTCACCTATCGTAGCTTTTACTACATCCCACCAATCTGCTGCTGAGAATGTCAATTGAAATACGGCTAAATGTCTTTTCTCAGTGTCAGTACATTCAAGTGTCTCAAATATCAATTCTATCTGGCGAATCCATTGTTCAGCTTGCCATACTCCCATTAATCCGGTAAAGGTCTCTGGTTGAAGAGCACGAAATTCCTTTTGTAACTTGACTCTCATTTGACGTACTGGTACTTCATTGCCGATGACACGATGAGCACGATTGATAGATTGTTCCATGCGATGGATGAAAGCTCCGAACATTCCTGTTGGATCTATCTCGGAAGGTACTAATTCAGGTACTCAATTCAGCTGGCCCTGGTTCCCTCGAGTTGTTCTTACCATAACGAGTGCTGGTAGTGTTCAATGTCGCTACCTTTAAATGAAAAACTATTTGGTTAGACGCATTCTACCTTATATCTCAAGCAAGAACATGTGGTAAATATACAATACCACTATATAACAATATCATACCAAGCAATACGGATATAAGAATATAACCAAAGAGGTCATTCAATCTACCAGGTATTCAAATGTATCTATGCTCAAAACAAAGATCACGAAACTAAGCGTAACGTCAAATCTTAAGCATTCTATGTTTATTCTCAGGCTTTAGACAACGAGTACTGCTAAACTAACATGTGGTTCAAGGTAACAGGATAATCTTATCCATAACCTCGTTCTATTTCTAGGTCATGCCGACTGTTCCGAGGTCGCTCAGGAATTTATCAGTGTCTAAAATCCAACAGTTCTATATTTATGATCTCCACAACCCCAACTAACTCTAGATGCCTTGTTCTCTGAGAACTCAGCTACCAATAGTTCTAAGGATTCCTTATCAGCTCCAGTAGTTATTACCTTTGAAAAAAACATTCTCAGATGGAATCATCTAACTTCTCGTTTGAGTGTCAGGATAACAGCGCCGTCTCATCTGGGCTAATCCTCATGCTATCGACATTATCTTAGAACTCGGGTTCTAATCACAAAAGACAAGCGGTTAACAACTAAAACCTAGGCTCGGATACCAAAAATCCTGTCACGTCCCGGAGAAGCAAAAATAGAGAAAACAAGTTCCTTTTTGGTCCCGTAGGTTCGTGACTGGTGAATAACCGCATTGTCATATATACCAACCAACAAATACAACGATAGGGAGGATACTATTCATAAACATATCTTATTAATATAATCAGAGGATACAGTGGAAATATAAAAGGTTTGAAAGTAACATATGCCCAAGTACCAATTATAAAAGTCTACTAAAACAATTACAGCAGCTGGCTTAGAGTCTGAAGTCTACAACAATAATAACAGAAGTACAACAGATATACAAACTAACTAATACAAAGCAGCACGCCTTCATCTTCAAGCCTTCGGCTCCATGCCCGGTGGAACATCAGTCTCCATCCTCAAGACCTGCCAAGCTCTAGACATTGGAATGTCTAGGGCACAAATGCCATCAGCTTTGAATACAAAGCTGAGTGAGTACACTAAACAACACTCCTCACCTTTATTGTTTAGCATCTTAAAATTCGGTAAATCTCTTAACAATGACGTCACTCACGGACATAGCAGAGGTCTCATGAAACTATACATGAATTTAATAATAGCAGGAAACATATTAAATGAAATCAATAATAAAGAACATGATATAAATCTCTCATCACGTATTCACCAAATCCATGTATGAACCCATGCAACCACCCATGTAACTACCTTTACGTCGGGACGCTGAATCCATGACTGAACATTAATCTCATCATATCCGTACTCATATTCATACCTCTATCCATCTCTATATCCATACATCAATACCATATTACAAATCTGTATTCATTCGTTGATACCATATTCTCAAATTCGTATCCATACGTCAATATAATAATGCCAATTGGAATCACCCAACTAGGCAGTAGGTTCCAAAGTCCATTGATAGGGTTACCGATCGTCTACACGGTACCACCTATCTGTAAATGATAGAACGGCACATCGGACGTCTTCAACGATGTGTATACCCTCACTGGTCGTCTGCACAACTGAGAATATATTAGAGCACTAGCTGGAAGTAATCGCCAATGGTACACTGGATGTTTTCAACAGTGGACACGCATCACTGGACATCATCAACAGCGCAAGGCGCACTAGGAACTCTAACCATCCCACGTCCACCCGACTCGTCAGTCATTGATCCTATGGATCCCAAGTACACATATCTCATATTCCACATGAGCCACAATTCTCATTTCTCATTGTATTCCCTTATCTCTTCCCATCACTATCCTATGCATGCTAACCACATATCGTGAAATGCAATACTCTAGATACAAGAATTACCACATGCTCTATATTCATCATATCTATTCATTACTGATTATTAACATGCAGTTGTGTTCCGTTCTACTATTCAGTTCGACAATATCGTCATATAACAATTAAACAGTTTATCTCATATCTACAGTTAACAAAGAATGATTCATCTTGTAATATTAATGATCACTGCATATAAGTCTAGTCCTGACATAGTATATATATATCTTATCCACATATTGTAATAACACCTATGGTACAACTATTAACAAGTCTGATATATCATAAGCATAAAACAATATACAAATAACATTCTGCTCATATCTAATCGATTGACCAAATATGGCAATCGATCGGAAACAATGCCAATCGATTAGGATAAAAATAATGTCAATCGATTACTACTCATGGCAATCGATTGGGTCCAAACTGATGGCGATTGATTGGTAATTATGCCAATCGATTGGGAAAAATGGCAATCTATTGGGATTCATGGAAATTGATTGGGAAATTATCCAATCGATTGAATCCAATGGCAATCGATTGGACTCTGTCTTCTTCATATAAAACTACTGGTTTTATATATAAAACATTTGGGTTCTTTCCTCTTCTATGCACGTTATTAACATACATAATATACCCCAAAAACAATCCCTTGAGTGAGTTAATGAAACTCACCTTTCTCTGGCATTCTGGTGACGGCGTCCCGAACTCTGCGGCAGCGGCTATGGTGAGTTCTCTCTCCTCTCCTTCTTCTCTCTCTGTTTACCTCTTCTCTCTGGTCTCCTCTCCTCTTCCTTCTTTTTCTTTTTCTTCTTCTTCTTCTCTTCTTCTTCTCCTCTCTCTCTAACCCGAGAGTGTGTGTATGTATATATATAATATATGTGTGTATATATATAAGAGTATATATATCTCTCACTTTCTCTCTAACACACATATAGCAACTATATATATGTATAGGGGAGAGGGTATATATAGGGAGGGGGAAACAATCACAATCACACAAAACCAACGTGGTGGCCAAGTTTTGATATTGCCAATCGATTGGTACCAGGTGCCAATCGATCGGTATGTGCCACATCATTGATTAAAGTCGGCAGCAAGGCAATCGATTGGTAAAACATCCAATCGATTGGAATAGCAATCAATTGGGATAAGGGCAATCGATTGGGCTCTCAAAAGTGGCAATCGATTGGTGTATGATGCCAATCGATTAGGATGCAAACTTACCCAAAGGCTAGGAAAAGTACTAGGGATATATACCTGAAAATACAGGGTATTATAGTCCTCGCTTCCAATTCACTTATAACTTGGGTCCCTGAAGGTTTTGAACCTCTAACATTCCTTAGAGAAGCCAAAGGCTCTGGCCAACTCAGCTAGACTGAGTTGGTTGTGTACAATTATCATCTATTATGTTTACTAAGTTCTTGAACCTATACTTCTATTGAAGTGCTTACTGTTGATTGAGCATCGAAAAAATCTGAAACTAATAAGTAAAAACTTGGACATTGAGTAAATAAAAAACAACAAAAATGTTTATAGTACATTTTAGTGATTTAAGATATCGTACATTTCAAATATCACAAACATTTGGTACCAATGTCAAATATTTGCAACATGTGAAACTACCATTACTTGTGAAACTGCCGTTGCTTTTGAATAGTATCATTTTGCAATTATTAGACACCACGTTACAACATTTAGGATGTAAGAACCAATTCGGTCAAAAGAGAGAGTTTGCAATTTTTTTCGAAAATGGTTAATCGAAGAGTGACTTTACAATTACAAACACCTGATGCATTTTGAAATCACATTTGATGACTCGATAAGCAGAGCCAAATAGGGAAAAGTGGCACTAAATGATCCCAAAAAAAGAACAACAAATCATAAAAAAAAAGCTAGATTTACGCAGAGAATAAGAGATCAACCAAGATCAACTATGATAATTATTACTCCCGATAACCATGATAATCACGTTGTGGCTTTTTTATCTCTATGATCAATCCCAATTCCAAGTCAACCATTATTAAAACAGGGGTCAATTAGCATCTACAAATAGAGCCATTGGCTATTTTGCATCAAGCTCATTGTTAGCCCAACGCCAACCCCTAGCCGACCTAAAACTCCTTTACCAATTAGTTAAGCTCATCCGTTGTGTCCAGTTATCTTGTGTTTTCTTGGGGATGAAGATAAATTCCTTCACCTATCTTTTGTAACCCAGAGATTTTTTATTTATTTGGACGAAGTTATTGACACTGTTGTATTGGAGTAGGATAGAGGGAAAATCCCAGACAGGTGGACCGACCCAACAATACACGTAGAGTAGGATTTGATCCCACACCAATCTCTGAATACTATATGTCCAGATATTTGAAGTCCATCCTAACTTCCAATTCACTTACTTTAGGCCATGAGGATGAAATACCCGTGTTTATTCTCAAAAAAAAAATTTTGTTTGATCGGTTCGGTTTGGTTTTGATCAATCAATGAACACCCCTAACATTTTGAATGTAAGAACCAAATTGGCAATAATACTTTAGCAATTGTGATCGCAATCACAATCTCTAAAGAGGGTTAGCAATTGCCATTTTGTCAAACGCTGATTGCATTTTCAAACCACGTTTTGACATTTCGATAAGCCGAGACAAACAGGTAAAATGAGTGCCAAATGTTCCAAATAAAAAATTTTAAAAAAAAAATTGTTAAAATCAAATCATGAAAAAAAAACAGCTAGATTGACGCAGAAAATATGAGATCAATAAAGATCAACCATGATAATTATTAATCACGATAACCTTGATAATCACGATCAGATTCAGATTAAAACCCCACCTGGTTGCGATGAGTTAGATGGGTCCATACAGTTAAGTCTCATCTCTTTTTGACACGTGCCTGTTGATAAATATTGTTAGAGAATAAACATGAACATACCTTTTTGGCTAACCCCTTTACCTTGGTAAGTCCCTCATTCTCTCTTTGCTATTATTGAGTTCTTTGCCTGACAATAGCAGCAATGTACTCAGCTTCTGTGGCAGACAAGGCAACACATTTTTGTAACTTAGACTGCCATGAGACAGCTCCCCCTGCAAACGTAAACAAGAAACCCGAAATAGACTTTCAGTAATCAATGTCCCCTGCCATATCTGAATCTGTAAAGCCTTTTAAGACTAGTTTTGAACTCACAAAACATAAACACAAACTTGAAGTGCCCTTCAAGTACTGAAGAACCCACTTAACTGATTCCCAATGCTCTCTTCCAGGATTGGAAAGAAATCTGATCACAACACCAACTGGATGAGCAATGTCTGGTCGTGTATAGACCATCGCATACATAAGACTCCCTACTACTGAGGAGTAACGAACAACTACCATTTCTTCTCTTCTATCACACCCCGCAGTAGTAAGAATAGAGAAAATAAATTCCTTTTTGGACCGGTAGGCCATGACAGTTGAAAGTCACCATATTATCCATAACCAAAGTCAAACCATCAGAGTAGTGATTCAAACCACGCATTGGAAAGTTCTAAGGTTGATATATATAATTAGAGTTCAATATTAACTATTACAAAACCAAAGTGTTTGCAAAAAATATAAATAAAACATTATGGCAACATATGTCAACTACAAACTTAACTATTACAACGGTTTCTAAAACATAAGCATAAACTAACAACAGCAAGCTCCAAATCTTCAGCTTGCGTAGTAATCATCTCTAGCATAGCCTCCATCATCGTAGGCTCCCTCCTTGTAGCCCCTATCCATGTATGCATCTCCTGAATACTTATAACCCTGGCCAGATGGCCATCAAATATCCAGCGGCATAAACGCAATTAGCTACGAAAGCCGAGTGAATGCAAATACTAATAGAGTATCTATAGATGGCAGCATATATAAACAACATCATTAAAAAGGATTATCTCATCGTTCACATGCATGTATGCACCAACTCAATATTTAACAACGGACATCGTCCCAATCTCCCAATACATTACATAGACTCTTGGGTCCACATTAATCAGACACGTAGTCCCATACCTACGGTCTGGCAAACTAGACACACAATCCTATATAATCTAGCCAAACGCCCCAATATACTTTGGCCAATACGCCCCTGATACATCCTGGCCAACATGCCCAACACGCTTAATACTTTACCACCAACACGCCTAGCCAATACGCTTAATACATTACGGCCAAAACGCCCAGCCAATATGCTCAATACATTACAACCAACACGCCCAGCCAATACGCTCAATACCTTATGGCCAAACGCCCAGCCAATACGCTCAATACATTACAGCCAAAATGCCCAGTCAATATGATCAATACATTATGGCCAAAACGCCCAGCCAATACGCTCAATACATTACGGTCAAAATGCCAAAACAATACGCTCAATATATTACGTCCAAAACACCCAGCCAATATGCTCAATACATTATGGCCAACACACCCGGCCAATATGCTCGATACATTACGGCCACTACGCCCGAACACATACTGGCCACCACGCCCTATATCATAAAATCTTCGCGACCGCATTCACTCATACCATCATAACCAGTATTAACCCCTATGGTTGATAGACCCACTACTATGCACATCGGCTTCTCATTATTAACTCCACATTAACCGAATAGTTCCACAGTTTAATGCATTAATCCATTATTCCACGTGTGTATTATTCCAATATAGCTTTCCAACAATCACGTATGATAATAAACAGATTAATAGTTCATCAGAAATAAAAAAACTAAATAATAAACATTCTGCCAATTTCGATCGATTGAAGTTATTTCAATCGATTGACAAAAGTAAAGTTCGATCGATTGAAGAATATGAAGTTTGATCGATTGAATACCATTCGATTGATCGAGATCGGCTTGTGTTCAATTGCTCAAAAATAGTTTGATCCATTGAACGCTGATCTCTTTCTCAGAATGAACTGGACCATCACGTACATTTAGGGTCCATCCAATCTTGCCGAAACACATATATACATACATGTCTACACTACTAAGCGAGTATGAACACTCACCGGTAAAAATGGTGACGCCGGCGAGCTCGGGGTGGTCGTGGGTGGTTTCGGGGTTTCTCCCTCTCCTCTTTGTCCTTCTCTGCTCCTCTCTCTTATTCTTCTTCTCTTTTCTCTCCTTCTGCTCCTCGTAGGTTCGGGGTTGCGGTGTGGTTTGGGATTTCTTACTTTCCTTTCTTTTCTTTTCTTTCTCCTTCACTCTCTCAGCTAACTCTCTATTATTATTTTTCCCTTCTTTTCAACAGCTAATGGGAGGGGGTTTTATAGCAAAAGGGGAAAGGCCACCAATATGTATATATTATACACAACACCTCACAAGCACTAAAGCACACAAGACACCTCACAAGACACCTCATAGGACACCTCACAATCACTCAAGCACACAAGACACCTCACAAGACACCTTACAAGACACCTCATAGGGGTTGTTTGGGGGTTGGCTTTGGGTATAGCATGGTTGTGGAATCACAGGTATAATTACGGCTTCTGAAATGATATTAATTACAGTAGAAATCTAGTTAGGTAAATATTATCTTTCATTATAATTATTATTCATGTAATTATATTATTAAATGATATAATTAAAAAGTCGAATAAATACAGAAAAGGTTATATAAATACAAAAATGGATATTTTCTCAAAATGACTAAAATTGAGATTTCTTCTAAATGGATATCGAAAACTCTTAACTTCCAATATGAATAGCAAATCATTTAACCTTACACAACTCTTCCCAAAAATTATATTGTTAATTCATGACTTACAAAATTGGAGAAATGACCAAAATACCCCTATGACCAATTTTCGCTAAAATTACACACGAAGTCTAAATCGTCAATTTAAACATGAAAATACGAGTTACTACAATCTACCCTCCTTAATACAGATTTCATCCCGAAATCTGAGCTAGCTAGTCATTAAACAAAGCTGGAAACTTCTCGCGCCTTTCTAATTCCAATTCCCAAGAAGCTTCGCGTTCGTCATGGTGTCTCCAGTGAACTTTCACTAGAAGAATTTTGTTAGTCCTCAGCTTCTTGACTCCTCGATCCAAAATTCAGACTGGTCCTTCAGTATAGGTCACGTTGTTGTTTACCTCAATGTCCGTGAAGTCAATTTCATGTGATGGATCATGTACAACCTTCCTAAGCATGCTGTTATGAAATACATTATGTACTCCTGACATCTTAGGCGACAGTGCAAGTCGATAGGCTACTTTTACCACGTGCTCTAAAGTTTCAAACGGTCCAATGTAGCGTGGTGACAACTTTCCTCGTTCCGAATCTGACAATGCCTCGCACTAGAGATATCTTGAGTAGCACATGATCTCCAACACTGAATTCCAAACTCCTGCGATATTTATCTGTGTAACTCTTGTGTCTACTCTGCGCCATACGCATCCTTTCTTTCACGACCTGGATCTTCTCGTTAGTTTGCCGAACTAACTCTGGTTCGAGTAGTTGATTTTCTCTAACCTTTGCCTAACACAATGGCGATCGACACAGCCTTCCATATAATGCTTCAAAGGGTGCCATTCCTATACTCAAATGGTGGTTGTCGTTGTATGCAAATTCTATCAGTGATAGATGGGTCTCCCATGAGCTTTCAAAGTCAATAACACACTCATAACATATCTTCCATCACTTGGTTGACCTGTTCCATCTGTCCATTAGTTTGTGGATGAAAGGCAGTGCACAAATTTAACGAAGTCCCCAAAGCTGTCTGTAGACTTTTCCAAGACTCTACAGTGAATCTTGAATCACTATTGAATACAATAGAGATTGGTACAACATGTAGTTGCACGATTTGTTGTATGTACATCCGACTCAAACGTTCGATTGATGCGACATACTATAAGCTATGAAATGCACCGATTTGGTAAGTCGATCCATAACTACCCAAATAGCATCGTGATTTTGTTGAGATCTCGACAATCCTACCATAAAGTCAATAGTTATATGCTCCCACTTCCATCCGGGAACTGCTAATGGTTGTAGAAGTCCTAGAGGCTTCTGATGTTCCGCCTTCACTTGCTTATACGTGAGATATTGAGACACGTGTTCTGTAACTCCTCGTAGAACAACTCCTCGTTTTATACCTTTCCACTAGAAGTTCCTCTTTAAATCCTTGCACATCTTTGTATCTCCTGGGTGAATAGTCATTTGCCACTTATGAACTTCGTCCAATATACCCTTTCTAAGATCACCTTCATCGGGCACACAAAGTCTGCCTCTGTATCTGAGTGCTCCGTCCGATCCAATACTCAAATTCTTTAGTTCTTTTACTGCGTTACTTGTGAACCATTCTTGAAGTCCCTTGTTATTCTTTTGTGCCTCCAAAATACGATTGATAAGGGTCGGCTGTACCATAAGACATCCAAAGTGTAATCCTTCACTTGTATTTGTGGCCTGAATACCAGATTTAGCCAAAGTTTCTAATGTTTGCCACACTTTAGCCATCAGAGAAGCTACTACTATCTTCTTGGGTTTCTGACTCAATGCATTGGCTACCATGTTCGCTTTCCCAGGGTGATACTGCAACGTGAAATTGTAGTCCTTTAATAATTTCATCCATCGTCGTTCCCTCATGTTCAACTCCCTTTGAGAGAACAAATATCTCAGACTCTTATGATTCGAAAATAGATTAAACTTCTCACCGTAGAGATAATGCCTCCAAATCTTGAGTGTAAAACATTCGCGGCTAGCTCAAGGTTATGTGTCGAGTAATTCAACTCATGAGGTTTCAACTATCATGACCCATATGCGATTACCTTATCATCTTGCATCAAAACATATCCGAGTCCTTAGTATGATGCATCACTATATATGGTGAACTGTTCACTACTCTTGGGTATCGCAAGCACTGGTGCTGAGGTCAATCTTTTATTCAATTCCTGGAATGTGTGTTCATGCTTGTTATCCCATTCAAACATTAAATCCTTCTTTGTCGGTCCGATATGAGGAGCTGGGATCTTGGAGAATCCTTCCACAAATCTCCGATAGTACCCAGCTAAACCAAGAAAACTCTTGACTTCTGTTACAGTAGTTGGTATATTCTAATCCAAAACTACATCTGCCTTTGGCGAGTCTACAGCTATTCAATCCTGCAAGACAGTATGTCTTAGGAACTTGACTTCTTTTAGCCAAAACTCACACTTACTGAACTTTGTATATAGTTGGTTATCTCGGAGGGTCTGTAGTGCGATCCTTACATATTCTTCGTGTTCTTTCTTGGTCTTTGAGTAGAATAGAATATCATCTATGAACACAATAATGAAATGGTCTAAGTAGGGTCTAAAGACTCTGTTCATTAGGTCCATGAATACCGCTGGAGCTTTGGTTAATCCCAAACACATGACCAAGAATTTATAATGCCCGTATCTCGTCTTGAAAGCAGTCTTTGTAATATCCTGGGGTCAAACGAACAGTTGGTGGTATCCCGAACGTAGATCAATCTTTAAGAACATCGTCGCTCCTTGTAGTTGATCAAACAAATCATCGATTCTAGGGAGTGGGTACTTATTCTTAATCGTAACCTTGTTGAGCTCCCTATAGTCGATATGAAGTCGCTGGGTTCCGTCCTTCTTCTTAAAAAATAGCACCTGTGCTCCCTAAGGCGATGTGCTAGGTCGAATAAATTTGAGATCTTCTAACTCCTGCACTTGCATCTTCAGTTCTTCCATCTCTATTGGTGCCTACCGATAAGGAGCCTTCGATTGTGGTAAAGTACCAGGCACCAACTCGGTACAGAAGTCAAGTGGTAGTCATGCATAAAATATTTCAAAACACATCCTTAAGTCTCGCACTACAAAAAGGTAATAGTGAGTTCTGAAGTCGAGCTCTCGATAGTTGCTAGACGGCTAGTAAGAAAATCATCGCTAGAGGGATTGTACTAAAAATCAAAAGGATGACTTCCTGGTACCAAAAAGGTAATCATCCTATTGGCACAGTCCAACTTTACATGATACTTCATGAGCCAATCAAATCCTAAGATGATGTTAAATTCCTTCATTGATAAATTGATTAGATCTGCGGGAAGAATCCTATCCTCTAGGGTTAAGGCACAATCCTTGTACTCGTTTCCAAATCTTACGGTTACTCCCAAAGGTGATATCGCATTCAGGGCTACATCAAGCGCCTGGGGTACTAAACCCAAAAGTTTAACAATCTCGATTACAATAAACGAATTTGAAGCACCAGTATCAAATAGAACTTTAACTCGAGTGTTGAATAACGTAAGAGTACCTTCCATGTTCTGCTGTTCAGTCTCATCAAATCCTGTGTTCTCGGGGAGGATAGCATTCATACGAGCTTGTCCAATATGGCAATGAGCAATTGGTCTATTTTATGCCCTACAGGGTGCTCTATAATCCTTGTTGATGTGGCCATGCTTGTTACAGTTATAACAGAGAACGCTCGCCCTATTGTAGTTCTTGGAAGCTAGGTAGTCTTTAGCCAAATGACCTGGTTTTCTGCAATTAAGGCATCCACCGGTATTGCCTCCAGTAGCAGCAGGGAGTCCTTGGCAGGGAGGAGCTTGGGTTATAGCATAGCGATTCTAGGAAAACGCAGGTTGTGGCTTCCTCTCTCCAGTCCAATTACACTTGTTCCCTTGGAATCGCACCGGAGGTCTAGGTCTTTAGTTACCTCTGGGTGGTAGCCGGTTCCCAAAACGTCCTTACTCCCGTCCATTAATATCCTCATGACCGACTACCATCCCTACCATAGCTTTGAATGTTTGACTCTGATGATTCAGAGTCATCCGTTGTATTGGCAGTGAGAGGCCCTGGTGATACTGCTTATTCTTCTTCTCTGGGGTATCGATCATATGAAGAACAAAACGAGATAATCGTTCAAACGATACTGTAGATTCTCTTACGGTCTGGTTCCCTTGTGTGAGCTCGATAAATTCTCTATCCTTCATGTTCCTCTTGGTCTGAGGAAAGTATTTTTCCAAAAAAAATCCTTTAAAGGTGATCCATAGCATTTTTCTGGTCGCATCCTCTCCTACGATCGCCTTCTCTGATTCCCACCGATTGGCAGTCGCATAAGTCAATTGGAATGTCGCCAGTCGACACTTCTCGATCTCATTACATCCCAGTGTATCGAAGATCGCTTCCATCTCTTAGAGCCACTGTTGTTCTTGCCACGGCTCAGCCTTCCCGTCAAACTTCTCTGGACGAACATGACGGAAATGCTCTACAATGTGATCCTCAACTAGCCTTAGAGGTAGTGCATGGTTATTTCTGTTATGCATGTTAGGATTGTTGATCCGTTCCATCCTATGTACAAAGGCTTTGAACAATCCAGTCGGGTCAACAACTTAGAGTGTAGGGGGTGCATCTTCGATCTATGCAGGATGGTTCTGGGTAAGAGGCCTTCCTGCCATCGATGCAGTAGGGTTGGGTACCTATACAGACATCTATCGGTTAGTCGTCAATCCCAAAAATAATCATAGAAAGTAATCCGCACTAAACATAATAGTTATAATTATTATCACATTAAATAGCAAGTAAACCTTATACAAACAACTCAAAAATGTTAACTTAGAGAGTCAACCCCTATCTCAAGGAATCTTAAGGTTCAAGACTCAAAAAGTATCGGACAATTGGTGAACGCACTCACTAAACCTAGGCTTTGATACCAAAAATCTTGTCACGCCCCGCAGTAGCAAAAATAGAGAAAATAAATTCTTTTTTGGACCCGTAGGCCATGACAGTTGAAAGTCACCATATTGTCCACAACCAAAGTCAAACCATCAGAGTAATGATTCAAACCACGCAATGGAAAGTTCTAAGGTTGATATATATATAATCAGAGTTCAATACTAACTATTACAAAATCAAAGTGTTTGTTGAAAATATAAATAAAACATTACGGCAACATATGCCGATTACAAACTTAACTATTACACCGGTCTCCAAAACATAAGCATAAACTATCAAAACTGATGATGCCAAAAATTGGTAAGAGTAAAGTAGAGTAGATTAAGGAGAGAGAGAGAGTGAGAGACTGTTTTTTTTGTATGTGGTTCGATCCTATTAATGAAGGTACCTACGTCCACGGGTGTGTCTAAGCACGTTCACTATACTGTAAATGAGCCGGGGGCCTATTGTGGACCAACAAGTCTGGAGCTACCTGTAGACACCCCATTTTGTCGGCTATCAGATTTAGGAGACCCATAGCTTGGTGGTTCACAATGATCGTAAAAGACTCAAAAGGACTCCTGGAAGTCAGCTCTATCTCTCAGAATGCTCAGATTGACCAAAATGCCCCTGAAAGCCCGAAGACTCCCAGATTTGGTCCCAAAGTTCTGAAAACATGCTATGTCATAAGAAAAATTATAAAAAGAATTTTTAAGTAAAATCGTAAGAAATAGTCAGCTCCCAGAGACCCCCGAAAGTCCCGGAAGTTCCCCGAAAGTCCCCGTTGACCGGTTTGACCAAGGTTTGACCAGAGTTTGACCAAGTTTGACCAAAATCACCCGAATTCACCGAAATCATTAGAAAAGTATTAAAATGAGTTTTAAAAGAGAATCGAGTGAAAACGTCGGCTCCTGGGAGTTCCCGGAGGTTCCCAGAACTTCTTGGGAATCCCGGGTTTGACCAGTTTGACCAAGATTTAACTTTGGAATTGGGGCACCGAAACAATTTTAAAATATTTTTCATGGATACTAGAGGTCAATAACTTTCCAATGGTATATCGCGCATAATTCCTGGATTTAAAACGAATTTATTTTGAATTTTCGAAGGCGAAAAAGGCGATCAAATCGGCTTTTATCGCAAATACCGCAAAACTTTTCAAAGTGACCTATCCCCGAACTATTTTTGATGTAAAGTAGACTCCATTACCTTTCCAATGGTATATCACAACCTCAGTTTGGAGTTCATACGCATTTTCTGTGAATTTCAGACGAAATATGGCCTTTCGCGAACACCGGAACCTCAGGGGGCCTAAACGTAAATTTCTGGGCGTCTGAGGAGCAGTGCCGCCGCGGCACATGCCCACTGCCGCCGCGGCACTGGCCCACTGCCGCCGCGGCACTCAACCCCCACAGAGTCCATTTTTGTAATTTTTTTGGGGGTCCAATTTGATTAATTGAAAGCCAAAACGACATAGTTTTGTGTTCACAGTTGTTTGGGACCAATGGGAGTACTTCTAAAACCCCAAAACCACCCCAAATTGGCCTATTTAAACCCCCCATTGCTCTTCATTTTGGGGGGGCCAAGTGCAAAAACTTGAAAAGTTGTAGAAAAGAAGAGAGATAGAGATAGGTTTAGAAGAGAGAAAAGGAGCTTCCTCCTACTATTTTGCTATAGAAAGTGCGTTATAATCTTGTGTTCTTCACTTACCTCTCTTATACTTCACATCCCAAACACCCTCAATCACCATTCTTGAGCATTCTTGAGTTAGGAAACTACTTCCATGTCTAAATGTCAAAATCTATGAGTGAAACACCAAGCTTCAAGTCCAAAATCACATTGATTATCATCCATTGATTGTTATCTACTTGCTTGTTTATTCATTGTTTATCTCTTCTCGCCTCATTTCTTTTTTATTTTCTTTATTTACTTACTTGTTCTTCATCATCTAAATGATGACATGAAGTTTGAGGTGAGTGAATTCTTATGGATAGTAGCTCTTGACCTCAAAAACATGTTTGATAGATGATGATCATAACTTCAATACCTCCAAGGTATTCTTGAAGTGTATTAAAGTTATGTTCTAATAAAAATAAATCTTTCCAACAATCTTGGAGGTTCTTGATGATGAGTTTGATGTTAAAATTTCAAGTGGCTATAATCTTAATTGAGTATTGAAAATATGCTTTCAAAACATCTACTTCAAAACCTCTCTTAAAATCCCTCATTTTAATCTCAAGAAAGAAAACTCTAGTTTTTCCCAAAACTTTCAAAACAGTGAGTCAAAACATTGAATAGTCTGAGTTCAAAGATTTTTCTAGAACTAAATACTCAACATATGGATGCAAGGCCACTTGGAAAGTCTTCCTAACCCATTGGAGAACACCCATGATTTTTGGTTTGACTTGGAAGTACTTAGAAATGGTCTATTTGGATCCAAACATTCCTTCCAGACATTCTGTTTTTGCTGTCACAACAGCAAGGTCCACTTCCAACCTCTTTTTCAGAAAACGTTTCCAAAAGGGGTGGTCCTAACTTATTTGTACCTCAACCTTCAATGTCTTAGAAAGAATTCTGTATAAAATGGGCCTCTAGATCACTCGTTTTCATTTTCTAAGATTTTTCAACATTTCAGTCAACAGTACGGACTCTGTTTCTGAGTGACCTCTGTTTTTCATGTGATTTCTCTCAATCTGTGATAGTTATTAAAGATTGGATTTTTGGGTTGTGTTCTAAACACAATAAGGAAAATCTCCAGAAAACATCATGCATTGAAAACATGCCTAACCCCTCTTTTCCTTTTTTACAAGATCATGTTACTGTTCTGTCCACTATTCACAGCAAGCACATTTTAACTTTCATTCTTTGATTTGATGCTTATATACATTCCAAATTAGTTCATATCTTAGGAAGTAGTTCATACTACATTTGTAAATATCCCATGATGATTTAATTCATTCATTCATACACATTATAGACTTCTAAGTCATTCTAGGAATCCATGACCACAAAGCACACCTTAACCTTGGCACATTCTAGATACATACATTGCATCCATGCAAGATTTGGGGCCTTCATGGCTCCTAATCTAAGAAGATTAAGGAATGAACTTGATCACACGTTCATGCTTTCCCCGATCTAATCATCCTTTCTCATCCATCTCGGGGATTGAGAGGTCTTCTTTTCTCAAAGATTAACATGTATCATACTAGTTTGCTAAGCACATTTTGATTTCTTTGTTTATTTGTTTCAATAACAATTCATGTCCCCTTTTAGATTAGGAAGTCTTGATTATTTGATACATGATTAGATGATTTTTCCTAGGTTTATTTGTGTGATTTTCACTTTACATTGTATGATATTTGACTTAGATCTTATGAATAATATCTTATCTTTAGATCTTCCAATTTCAAGATTCTTATGCAATGTAATATACTTATCATAAATATTAATTGTCGAACCAAACATAGTAGAAGATGATTATTTGGATGCTAATTGAGGCCCGTCGAAAGACGGGGCGAGTTGAGGGTGTTTTAGTCGCGACAAAGACTCCTTCCTCTCTCGTACCAAAACCCCGAACCAAGTTCTTTGGTTATGAAGGGCCGGTGCCCTTTATCCATTTGGGTGAGTCAAATTAGGTTTCTTGGTTCCTTAAAGACCAAGTGGCGACTCTGTATCTGTTTTCAACAGACCAATTTTCTTTTCCTTTTCAAAACAATCTCAAACAAGAGAAGTGGTGGAATCCCGGTATCCACAATCTGGCGACTCTGCTGGGGATTTTTATTTTAAAAAAATAATACAGAGATTTGACTCATAAGAAGCATCCATAAAATCATCTTTTTACTGTGTCTGGTTCACCGCATTGCACTTCTGCATTTCCCCTCCGACTGTGTCTGAAACGCGGCGGTGACATTGTTCAGGTCTTGCTGTGCCAGGGCACAAGTCACCGTTGATACTGTACCTTCCAAGGTATATCAAAAAGAGTAAACACTTCCGTACTGTCTCTCTGACGATATATTGGAACTCTCGTCAACGGACCCTCTTTGACTAAACCCAGCCTTTACATATAGATTCCTGTAGAACCTTTCATAGGACTGTTCATTTATCTTTTCAGATAGGACAATGTGATATAACTGCTGTATGCCCTGACGGGATTACCCGCGTGGTGTAGACGCTTATGTAGCATAGAACAGAACATCTTTCTTATGATTCCCAAGGCAATCACTCACATGTGATCACATTGAGTTGACTTGCCTAGGCACCATGATAAGGATGTCTGCTCCATGTTCACAAAGATATACACTGCAAACCTTGTTTGTTGGTCCTAAGACATAGGAGTATGAAAACTTGCTAGACAGTATGATCACCATCATCACCTATTCCCGTCATATATCCCTATTTCTTCCAGAAACTCTACCCAACTCATCAGGATATCCCTGTTTCTCCTAGAAACTCTGTCCGACTTACCCAGTTATACCTGTTTTCCCACAAGCTCTGTCCAAAACTCTCAGATTACCCAGAAATCTCAATTTCTCCCAGAAACTCCGGTATACTTGTTTCTCCCAGAAACTCCGTCCAACTTACCCAAATTTTCATGTTTTCCCATAAGCTCTATCCAAATTTCCAAGATTTTCTAAAAATTCCAACAACTCCATCCAAACTTCCCAAAAATGCCTAGATGTACCAATTTCTCCCAGAAATTCTGACTTCCCAATTTCTCCTAGAAGCTCACTCCAAATCAACCAGAAATCCCTATTTTTCCTAGAAACTCAAATGACTTCTAGAAATTTCTCCGAATCTTCCAAATCCCTGTTTCTCCCAGAAACTCTGTCCAAAATTCCCGAAGTATCCTGGAAATCCCTGTTATCCCTGTTATCCCTTGGTGATCACACTGGAAAGTAAGGTTAGCATACTCTGTTTGGCTAGGACCTTATTTGTTTAGCTGCTATCTGTTAGAACTAGGAGCATTATATAGATTAGGGCTTACATCCGCATGCTTGTCTCATATGCATACACAATTCCTACCAGTCTCTGCGCACTGTCTCAGTCAGTCTGTACACAAGTCTGTACATACCTGTCACTGTCACTGTCTGTCTGATTGCCTCTGTCAGAATCTGATACACTTCTCCTCTCGAATCTGTAGGTTTGTATAGATTCCCAAAGTCAGCCACTGGGATCCTCGTCCTGGGTTGGAAGTTTAAACAGTCGTTTGGTCAAGATCTGCCCGCCAAGTTACTTTAGCATGAATCAAGAGGAATTGGAAAATAAGGTCACTGTGTTGGGAACAACCATAAGCCAACAATCTGATCGCCTGGCCCAAGTTTTGAGTTTCATGGAAGAACTGAAACAACAGCAGCCACAGTACCCACTTGGTTTCCCACTACAACCAGGGTTCATACCACCACCACCGCCTGGGTTTGGACCGCCTCCCGAGAATAATGGGAAAGAAGACTAGTTTCAAGGGGTCCCACCGCTTGCATATGAGAAGAAGCTCCAGGAGAAAATAGACAAAGTTGACAAGCTTGAAAATGTGTTAAGGAAGAGCAAAGGGGTTGATGATTACATGTTAGACCTGGAAGGCCTCTTTGAGCCCATCAAGCTAAGGCTGCCCGAGAACTTCAAAATGCCTGAAATTGACCATTTTGATGGAATAGGGAATCCAAAAAGTCACATCAAGTTGTGCATGAGCATCTTCCAATCAATGGGTTGTACTCATGAGCACATTGCGATGCTGTTCCCGCAAACCCTTAAGAATGCCGCACTATCCTGGTTCCTAACCCTTGAAGCCTCCAAGACCCGAGTCTGGGAAGACGTTGCTAGAACTTTTATTGATCACTACTCTTACAACCAAGAGTTTGATATCACCATCCGGGATCTAGAGACTACCAGGCAGAACTTCAATGAGTCCTTCACTGCGTTCTTGAGCAGATGGAGGAATAAAGTGGCTCAAATGATCCACAGACCTGTTGAGAAAGAGCAAGTACGTATACTGGTCAAGAACATGCAACCAGTATATCATGACAAGCTATTCTACCAATCCATCTCCACATTCGAAGAGCTATTTGCAATAGGCACCATAATAGAGGATGTCATCAGAGAAGGAAAGTTCAAAAAGGATGAACCCCAACACCAGTCCAAGAGACCCAACTACTCCCCGGATATCAATGCACTTAGCAACCAATCAATGGCCTGCGCCCTTCGTCCATACCAGTCCATTCCGCCAAATCGCCTAAAAGGCCCTCGCGAATTCTCCAAACTTGATGTTCCTCTTTCCACAGCCTTGGACCACCTACTCGAAAAGGGCCACCTGCAGCTCCTCCCTCATAAGCCGCTACCAGATCCTATACCCTCCCACTACAATATGAGCCTACGATGTGCTTATCATCAAAATCTAGGCCATACCACCGATCAGTGCATCCGCCTCCGCCATGACATTCAGAACCTTATAGAAGATGTCCCCTATCCTAATCCCATCCACTATCTTGGCTTAGACCAACCGATCGAATGATCTCTTCCGTCGATGCTAATGAATGTTGAAGCTACGCAGTAAAGTGATGGTGTTTGGAACTTCTGCTAAAAAAAATAGAATAAGAATAATAAATGGGTCGCAAAGACACTCCATTTGAGACCAGGTCGAGTCAAGTTGAGTCTGTTCTATGTTCCGAGTCCATTTCAATTCTAGTCTTGTGATCAAGTCTGTCTGTCATCGAGTTGTTAATAAGTCTGTAAACCTTCTCTATTGATGGAATGAAATCTCATTTTGCTTAATCTGATGTGCCTAGTCATAAATGCATGAATCACTAAATTGAAGTGTCACTTTTCAAATTACCATGGATATTACTCTGGTAATAATTATTCTACGACAAAACAAAAAAGAATCCTGAAAGGTTAAAGTTGATTTCACGCTGACACTGATGAAGAGCTGGAATTGAATAGTCTTACTTTAAGAATTTAAAGATGCTTTTGCCTCAATCTTGAAAAGACATACTTGAAACTAACCTGGGGCTTGCCCAACACCCTTTTTCCACCATTTCGAAGCCTTAAGCCCAATCCAATTGGGAGCCACGCAATCTGTCCGATTGAAAGCAATGCAAACTTAGCCCTTGATGGTAGCCAAACATTTCAGTGAGTTTCATCTCCACTTTCAAAAAAAAAAAACAAAAAAAAAGAAAGAAAAAGAAAAGAAAAGAAAAAGCTCGCCAGGTTGAAAACCCAAAAGGGCACCTAGGCAAAAGTTAGAGCTGAAAACGGTGTTGATTTCCAAAATCTGACCCTAGCCAGTCAAAATGTTGGAGAAAAATTTTGATGAAACAAATGAGAGAATCATATGCTTCAAGATACATCTTAAGAACGTGTCAAGATCACATTTCAAAAGGCACGGAATGATCACAAATAAATTCCGAGAGCTGACATGCACATTCTGGAATTCTGAAATTGTAATCAAAAGATCTCACAAGAATCAACTATGTGGAAAGGAAAATTGACTGGCTAGGCGAAAGTGAAAAGGATCAATCCTCAAAACAAAAGAAAAAGAAAAAGAAAAGAAAAGAAAAGAAAGGGAGATGGAAACTGAATCCTCCTCTTCAAGGCTACCATAAGTAACCCAAGTTTGAACTTCTTTGACGATTGGTTTGAAAAACCCTCATACCTCAAACCCCTTATTTCAAGCCTTGCCTTGAACTATGCCTGACCTGATTCCCACTCGGGGATACGTAGGCAACCACATCAGTTCGGTCGATACTATCATAATCAAACCAATTTCTTTCAAGACCTTGCCTTGAACTACGCTCGACCTGATTCCTGCTCGGGGATACGTAGGTAACCACAACGGTTCGGTCACCCCACCTACCTAAAAGTCAACCCTCTTCTTTCCAACCATGGCCCGAACTACGTTGGACCTGATCCCCGCTAGGGGGTATGTAGGCAGACTTTTAAAAAGAAAAAAAGAATGGCTCGCTAGGTCAAAAATTCGAAAGGACGCCTAGGCAAAAATTAGAGTTAAATCCAAGGTGAGCAATAACAAAAGAGAGAAAGTGCTTGCTAGGTCACCTCACTGGTGCCTAGGAAAAAGTTATGAGCATTTGAGAGATTAAAGTCACAGTCCATGCCTCAAGCCAGAAAATCACCTTCCACACTAGGGGCGAACTTCGGCTACCCACCTCGTTTGCCTGAATTTTACTATCTACCCTTCATACAAGGGGCAAACTTCGGTTGCCCAAAACCTCCAATAAACCATCATCCAAACTAGGGGCAAACTTCGGTCACGTACCTCGTTTGCTTATGAATCCCACTTTGTACACCTCAAACTAGGGGCAAACTCGGTTTTCCTAACACAATCCCTTCACACTGAGGGCGAGTTTTCAAGTTACTAAGTTGTTTTGAAAATTTTGAAATAGAGCATCTTTTACTCTAAAAGCTAAGGCACTAATTCAACGCACTTCCTGGGAGAAGTAGAAAATTGACTAGATCACTAGGGAGGAATTTTCAAAAATCAGATTTATCAGCAAAGTGCTACCATGTTAAGATGAGGGGTGAACACCAAAAGAGAAACGGTACATCGTTTATGACAAAAGCACATCAAGTTTTGACAAGACGAGCTTGTTTCATTTTGGTGTCAAATGTGTCGTCCTCGTGCATCAATGTCTGTCAAGTTTTTGAGTCTATTGTAGTCTCAAATGTGTAAGTCAACAGTGACTAATAAAATTTTTAAATCAAGTTATAAAGAGCATGCCAATATAAGCAGGAGTACCAAACACCATTACTGCACCGGTTAAGGCGTCAGCATGAGAAGCGTCCAAACGTAGGGTAAATGAGAATTTCATCCCTTTCCAAACCATCGAAAGTTGACCATCATCTCCTTGCAACATAGGTCCATGAGTGGCTGTCGATCTTCCTTCATGTAACATAAGTCCATGAGTGGCTGTTGATTACCTTCCCTCGTCCATGCAACATAAGTCCATGAGTGGCTGTTGATTTTCCTTCATCTCCAAGCAACAGATTGGGCACCGCAAAGATTTGATCAACCACGAGAGATTCTGTGGATACCGGGCTTCCACCGCTTTGTTATGTTTTGAAATTCGTTTGATTTTTGAATCAAGGAAAGAGAAAATGGCCTGTTGAAAACAGATACAGAGTCGCCACTTGGTCTTTAAGGAACCAAGAAACCTAATTTTGACTCACCCAAATGGATAAAGGGCACCGGCCCTTCATAACCAAAGAACTTGGCTCGGGGTTTTGGTACGAGAGAGGAAGGAGCCTTTGTCGCGACTAAAACACCCTCAACTCGCCCCGTCTCTCGACGGGCCTCAATTAGCATCCAAATAATCATCTTATACTATGTTCGGTTCGACAAGTAATACTATGATAGTATACTACATTACATAAGAAACTTGAAATGGAAGATCTAAAGATAAGATATCATTCATAAGATCTAAGCCAAATATCATACAATGTAAAGTGAAAGATCACACAAATAAACCTAGGAAAAATCGTCTAATCATATATCAAATAATCAAGGCTTCCTAATCTAAAGGGGGACATGAATTGTTCTTGAAACAAATAAGAAAGAAATGAAAATATGCTTAACAAGCTAGTATGATGCATGTTATTCTTTGAGAAAAGAAGATCTCTCGATCCCCGGGATGGATGAGAAAGGATGATTAGATCAAAGGGGAAGCATGAACGTGTGATCGTGATCATTCCTTATAATCTTCCTAGATTAAGAGTTACAAAAACCCCAAATCTTGCATGAATACAATGTATGTATCTAAAAATGTGCAAAGGTTGTAGTGTGTTTTGGGTACATGGATTCCTAGAGTGACTTAGAAGTCTAAAATGTGTATGAATGAATGAATGAAATTAACATGGGATGTGTACAAATGTAGTATGAACTACTTCCTAAGATATGAACTAATTTGGAATGCATATGAGCATCAAATCAAAGAATGAAAGTTGAAATGTACTTGCTGTGAATAGTGGACAGAACAGTAGCATGATCTTTTGGAATTTGAAAAGAGGGGTTAGGAATGTTTTCAATGCATGATTTTTTATAGAGATGTTCCTTATTGTGTCTAGAACACAACCCAAAAGGCCAATCTTGAATAGATATCACAGATTGAGAGAAATGATATAAACAATAGAGGTCACTCAGAAACAGAGTTCGTACTGTCGACTGAAATGTTAGAACATATTAGAAAATGAAAGAGAATGATCTAGAGGCCCATTTTATACAGAAAGTTCCCTAAGACATTGCATTTTAAAGGAAAAATAAGTTAGGACCACCTCTTTTGGAAAAGTTTTCTGAAAAAGAGGTCGTAAGTTGACCTAGCTGCTGTGACAGCAAAAACAGAATGTTTGGAAGGAATGTTGGGGCCCAAATGGACCATTTCCAAGTACTTCCAAGTCAAACCAAAAATCATGGGTGTTCTACAATGAGTTAGGAAGACTTTCCAAGTGGCCTTGCATCCATATGTTGAGTATTGAGTTCTAGAGAAATCTTTGAACTCAACTCACTCACTGTTTTGACTCATTGTTTTGAAGATTTTGGAGAAAACAAAGTTTTGTTTCTTGAAACCAAATGAGAGGGATTGAGAGGGGTTTTGGAATAGATGTTTTGAAAACACATTTTCAATACTCAATAAGGATTATAGCCACTTAAAATGTCAACATTAAACTCATCATCAAGAACCTCCAAGATTGTTGGAGAGATTTATTTTTATTTTTTGAACATAACTTCAATACATTTCAAGAATACCTTGGAAGTATTGAGGTTATGATCATCATCTATCAAACATGTTTTTGAGGTCAAGAGCTACTATCCATAAGGATTCACTCACCCCAAACTTCATGTCATCACTTAGATGATGATGAACTAGTAAGTAAATAAAGAAAAGAAAAAGAAATGAGATAAGGAGAGATGAGCATATATATAATCAAAGCAAGTAAATAGCAATCAATCGACGATAATCAATGTGATTTTGGACTTGTAGCTTGGTGTTTCACTCATAGATTTTGACATTTGGACATGGAAGTAGCTTCCTATCTCATGAATGCTCAAGAATGAGGGTTGGAGTGGACTTTGAATGTGAAGTATATAGAAGGATGATGGAAGAAAACAAGAATAAAACTCACTTTCTTATGGAAAATCAATGGGAGAAGCTCCCTTTCTCTCTTCTAAACCTATCTCTATCTCTCTTCTTCTCTACAACTTTTCAAGCTTTGCACTTGGCCCCCCTAAAATGAAGAGCAATGGGGGGTTTATATAGGCCAATTTGGGGTGGTTTTGGGGTTTTAGAAGTACTCCCATTAGTCCCAAACAACTGTGAATACAAAACTATGTCGTTTTGACTTTCAATTAATCAAATTGGACCCCTAAAAAAATTACAAAAATGGACTCTGCGAGGGTTGAGTGCCGCGGCGGCACTGGACCTGTGCCGCGGCGGCAGTGGGCCAGTGCCGCGGCGGCAGTGGGCCAGTGCCGCGGCGGCAGTGCTCCTCAGACGCCCAGAAATTTACGTTTAGGCCCCCAGAGGTTCCGGTATTCGCGAAAAGGCCATATTTCGTCCGAAATTCACAGAAAATGCATACGAACTCCAAACTGAGATTGTGATATACCGTTGGAAAGGTAATGGAGTCTACTTTACATAAAAAATAGTTCGGGGATGGGTCACTTTGAAAAGTTTTGCGGTATTTGCGATAAAAGCCGATTTGATCGCCTTTTTTGTCTTCGGAAATTGATAATAAACTCGTTTTAAATCCAAAAATTGTGTGCGATATACCGTTGAAAAGCTATTGACCTCTAGTATCCGTGAAAAATATTTGAAAATTGTTTCGGTGCCTCGGTTCCAAAGTCAAATCTTGGTCAAACCTGGGATTCCCGGGAAGTTCTGGAAATCTCCGGGAGTTCCCAAGAGCTGACGTTTTCGCTCGATTTTCTTTTGAAACTCGTTTTAATACTTTTCTCATGATTTAGAATGATTCCGGTGAATTTGGACGATTTCGGTCAAACTTGGTCAAACTCTGGTCAAACCTGGTCAAACCGGTCAACGGGGACTTTCCGGCAACTTCCGGGACTTCCGGGGGTCTATGGGAGCTGACGATTTCATCAGATTTTACTTAAAAACTCATTTTATTGCTTTTCTTACGACGTAGCATGTTTCCAGAACTTTGGGACCAAATCTGGGAGTTTTCAGGCTTTCAGGGGCATTTTGGTCATTCTGAGCATTCTGAGAGATAGAGCTGACTTTCGAGAGTCCTTTTGAGTCTTTTACGATCATTGTGAACCACCAAGCTATGGGTCTCCTAAATCTGATAGCCGACAAAATGGGGTGTCTACAGTTTGCCCCTCTTTGGCATGAACTTGCGAAGCAACGCATGTCGCAAGCGAGTGCCAAAGCTTTGAAGAGACAGGACTTTTTGGAGGCTATAGATTTAGGATAAACAGCGTTGCAAAAGATGAAAGGATGATGAGGTTAGTGCTGGTCGTGCTCTGCGTGAGTTGCCTACGTATCCCAAGGGGAATCAGACCAGGACGTAGTTCAGGGCGCAAAGGAACAAATCACACATGCACAACAAGACATACGGATGTTATGCTATGAGGATGATATGCAATGCATGGATGTGATATTAATTGTGTCATGAGTCCTATCATGCCCAGTGTTATGATCCTAGTATGAGCAGGTGCTGTGGGGTGTACCACTCCGAGTGGGCTGGTGTTGTGCTAGTGTTTGCGACTGTGATGTGGTGGATGACTCGGATAAGGACAGCAAGGTTTAGAAGACTCTAGGTCTAGGGGCAAAACTTCTTAAACTTGGGGAGTGCGTTTTGCAAACGAGTGAGGCAGATCAGATGTGCTTTGTTTAGCAGACGACAGCCAAAGGTGACCGAGGGATTTTGTGATAAAAATGGACAGATGAGAAAGCTCATGATGATCAGTGGACACGGATCCTTGAATTGTGAATAGATAGTGCTTGCCCTGGGAATCAGGGTGATTTGACTGTGGATGATATTTTCAATCGTTGGCAGATCCTTATGATGACAAGCCGGAGAATCGATCCGGACTTCTGTTATCTTCTGCAGGGGATGGTAGGGGACTCTCTGAGAATCTCTCTTCTTGATCAGGAACCAGGATCCATCTCTGAATCTCTCACGGTTAATCAAATCTTTCGGCGCTCAATCCAAGAGGACCGGTCGGGGCCTCCGGGAGCTGAAGGATAACATACTCTACTAGGAAGAAGGAAATACGTCCGTTAAATGGGAGTAAAGGTATCATTCTATTTATGACAGAGATAATTTGCGGTGGTTTGACACTGATGTAGGGTGATAATCAATAGTAACTTATGGACTTATGTTGCTAGGATGAAAGAAGATCATCAACTGCCACTCGTGGACTTATGATGCTAGGAGAAAGGAAGATCATCAACAGCCACTCATGGACTTATGTTGCATGAAGAAAGATGAAAGATCAACAGCCACTCATGGACTTATGTTGCTAGGAGAAAGGAAGATCATCAACAGCCATTCGTGGACTTATGTTGCATGAATGAAGGAGGATAACCAACAGCCACTCATGGACTTATGTTGCTAGGAGAAAGGAAGATCATCAACAGCCATTCGTGGACTTATGTTGCATGAAGAAAGATGAAAGATCAACAGCCACTCATGAACTTATGTTGCTAGGAGAAAGGAAGATCATCAACAGCCATTCGTGGACTTATGTTACATGAATGAAGGAGGATGACCAACAGCCACTCATGGACTTATGTTGCTAGGAGAAAAGAAGATCATCAACAGCCATTCGTGGACTTATGTTGCATGAAGAAAGATGAAAGATCAACAGCCACTCATGGACTTATGTTGCTAGGAGAAAGGAAGATCATCAACAACCATTCGTGGACTTATGTTGCATGAAGAAAGATGAAAGATCAACAGCCATTCGTGGACTTATGTTGCATGAATGAAGGAGGATGACCAACAGCCACTCATGGACTTATGTTGCTAGGAGAAAGGAAGATCACCAACAGCCACTCATGGACTTATGTTGCTAGGGGAAAGGAAGATCATCAACAGCCACTCATGGACTTATGTTGCATGAAGAAAGATGAAAGATCAACAGCCACTCATGGACTTATGTTGCACAGATGAAAGAAGATCATCAACAGCCACTCATGGACTTATGTTGCATGAACGAAGAAAGATGATGGTCAACTTTCGACGGTTTGGAAAGGGATGAAATTTTCCCCAAGTTTGGACGCTTCTCATCCTGACGCCTTAACCGGTGCAGTAATGGTGTTTGGTACTCCTGCTTGTATTGGCATGCTCTTTATAACTTGATTCGAAAAATTCATTATTCGTTACTGTTGACTTACACATTTGAGACTACGACCGACTCTTTTCCTGAAAAAGACTATGACAGACTCAAAACTGACAGATACCGACACGCGAGGGTGACACTTTTGACACCAAAATGAAACAAGCTCGACTTGCCAAAACTTAACGTGCTTTTGTCATAAATGATGTACCATTTCTCTTTTGTGTTTACTTCTCTCCTTAACGTGGCATCACTTTGATGGTGAATCTTATTTTTGAAAATTCCTCCCTGCTGATCTAATCAATTTCTTTGCTTCTCTCAAGATGTGCTTTGAATTAGTGCCTTAGCTTATGGAATGAAAGACGCTCCATTTCCATCTGTTCAAGACAATGTTCTTGAAGGCTTACCATTGGTGTATAGGGATCAGGTGGCAAACGAAGTTTGCCCCTAGTTTGAAGGGCATGAAGTGGGATCGGTAGGCAAACGAGGCAAATGACCGAAGTTTGCCCCTAGTTTGGAGGAAGGTTCATTGGAGGTTTTGGGCAAACGAGGTAGGTGACCGAAGTTTGCCCCTTGTGTGAAGGGTAGATAGTAAAAGTTAGGAAAACGAGGCGGGTAGCCGAAGTTTGCCCCTAGTGTGGAAGGTGATTTTCTGGCTTGAGGCATGGACCGTGACTTTAATCTCTCAAATGCTCATAACTTTTGCCTAGGCACCAGTGAGGTGACCTAGCAAGCTCTTTTCTCTCTTTTGTTATTGCTCACCTTGGATTTAACTCTAATTTTTGCCTAGGCGTCCTTTCGGATTTTCGACCTAGCGAGCCATCTTTTTTTTTCTTTTTGAAAGTCTGCCTACGTACCCCCAAGTGGGGATCAGGTCCAACGTAGTTCGGGCCATGGTTGAAAAGAAGCGGGTTGATTTTTAGGTAGGTGGGGTGACCGAACCGTTGTGGTTGCCTACGTATCCCCGAGCGGGAATCAGGTCGAGCGTAGTTCAAGGCAAGGCTTGAAGGAAATTGGTTTGATTATGATGGTGTTGACCGAACCGATGTGGTTGCCTACGTATCCCCGAGTGGGAATCAGGTCGAGCGTAGTTCAAGGCAGGGCTTGAAAGAAATTGGGTATGAGGGTTTCTCAAACCAATCGTCAAAGAAGTTCAAACTTGAGCCACTTGTGGTAGCTTTGAATAAAAGGATTCAGTTTCAATCTCCCTTTCTTTTATTTTTCTTTTTTTCTTTTTTGTTTTGTTTTGAGGATTGATCCTTTTCACTTTCGCCTAGCCAGTCAATTTTGCTTTTTAATGTAGTTGATTCTTGTGAGATCTTTCAATCGCAATCTCAGAATTCCAGAATGTTCATGTCAGCTCTCGGAATTTATTTGTGGTCATTCCGTGCCTTTTGAAATGTGATCTTGGCACGTTCTTAAGATGTATCTTGAGGCGTATGATTCTCTCATTTGTTTCATCAAAATTTTCTCCAACATTTTGTCTGGCTAGGGTCAGATTTTGGAAACCAACACCTTTTTCAGCTCTAACTTTTGCCTAGGTGCCCTTTCGGGTTTTCAACCTAGCGAGCTTTTTCTTTTCTTTTCTTTTCTTTTTCTTTTTCTTTCTTTTTTTTTTTTTTTTTTTTTTTTGCTTTTTTTTTTTTTTTTTTTTTTTTAAGTGGAGATAAAACTCACTGAAATGTTTGGCTACCATCAAGGGCTAAGTTTGCATTGCTTTCAATCGGACAGATTGCGTGGCTCTTGATTGGATTGGGCTTAAGGCTTCGAAACGGTGGAAAAAGGGTGTTGGGCAAGCCCCAAGTCAGTTTCAAGTATGTCTTTTCAAGATTGAGGCAAGAGAATCTTTAAATTCTTAAAGTAAGGCTATTCAATTCTCGGCTCTTCATCAGTGTCAGCGCAAAATTGACTTTGACCTTTCAGGATTTTTTTGTTTGAGTAAAAAAAAAATATTTTTTTTTTAGCACAGTAATATCCATGGTAATTTGAAAAGTGACACTTCAGTTCAGCGATTCATGCATCTATGACTAGGCACATTAGATTAGGCAAAATGAGACTTCATTCCATCACTAGAGAAGGTTACAGACTCATAACAACTTGATGACAGACGGACTCGACCACAAGACTAAACTTGAAATAGACAAAACACACAACAGACTCGACTGGACTTGACCCGGTCTCAAATGGAATGTCACAGTGACTCGCTTATTCTTTTTTTTTTTTTAGAAAGAGCATCCTCATTTGTTTTGATAGCAAAAGTCCCAAACACCATCGCTTCACCGGCACAGGTTCAACATTCATGGTCCTCAGCGAAGGGGATCATTGAAATGGATAGGTCATGGGTTGGTCCAGACCGAGGTAGTGAATTGGATTGGGGTGCGGCGCATCATCTAAGAGATCCTGAATTGAGTGACGGAGCCTCTTACAGTTGTCGGTCTCATGGCCTTGGTCTTGGTGGTAATCATAATACTTGGATTCATTGTACCCAGGAGGTGGGTGATTAGGAGGCTTACTAGGCTCCAAAGGTACAAGGTGGCCCTTTTGAACAAGGTGATTGAGAGCGGAGGATAAGCTCATGTCAAGTGGTGTGAAGACTCTTTGGTTTCCTTTCTTGTGCCTCTTACTGCAATCATTTTGGCTTGATGATGGGCTTAAGGCATTGACATCTAGGCTCTCTTGATCTTCACCAAAGGTATGGGGTCTCTTCTCCTTTTGCAGTGACCCAGCTCCATTGATCTTGCCTTCACAGATAGCATCCTCGATTCTAGTCCCAACCTCAAACAACTCTTCAAATGTTGAGATGGACTGGTAGAATAGTTTTTCATGGTATACTGGATGCAGGTTCTTGACCAGCATACGTACTTGCTCTTTCTCAATAGGCCTGTGGATCATTTGGGCTACTTTATTCCTCCATCTGCTCAAAAATGCAGCGAAGGACTCATTGAAATTCTGCCTGGTAGTTTCCAGATCTCGGATGGTGACATCAAGCTCTTGGTTGTAGGAGTAGTGATCAATGAAAGTTCTAGCAACATCTTCCCAAAACTCGGGTCTTGGAAGTTTCAAGGGTTAGGAACCAGGATAGTGCGGCTTTCTGGAGGGTTTGAGGGAACAGCATAGCTATGTGCTCATGGGTGCAGCCCATTGACTGGAAAATGCTCATACAAAACTTCACGTGGCTCTTTGGATTTCCAGTTCCGTCAAAACGGTCAATTTCAGGCATCTTGAAGTTCTCGGGTAGCCTCACCTTGTTGGGCTCAAACAATCCTTCCAGATCTAACATGTAATCGTCGACTCCCTTACTCTTCCTTAGTATGTTCTCAAGCTTGTCGACCTTGTCCATTTTCTCTTGGAGCTTTTTCTCATATACAGGCGGCGAGACCTCTTGAAACCGTTCTTCTTCCCCATTATTCTCGGGAGGCGGTCCAAATCTAGGCGGTGGTGGTGGCATGAACCCTTGTGGTGGTGGGAACCCAGGTGGGTACTGTGGTTGTTGTTGTCGGAACTCTTCCATAAATTTTAGAACTTAAGTCAGCCGATCTGACTGTTGATTTATTAATTCAGTGACCTTGGCTTCCAAAGTTTCCTGATTCATGTTGAATTTTCTCGGCGGACTGATTCTAGCCAAATGACTGCTCGAACTTCTGACCCAGGATAGGGATCTCAGTGGCTGATTTTGGGAATCTACAATGACCTATAGATTCGAGAGGAGTGTATCAGATTCTGATAGTGATGACTAGAGAGACAATGACAGTGAGGTTAAGGAAGATGGACTGACTTATGTACAGACTGACTGAGATAGTGTGCGCAGACTGATGAGAATGGTGTATGCACATGAGACAAGCATGCAGATGCAAGCCCTAATCTATATGATGCCCCTACTTCTAACAGATAGAAGTTAAACAAATAAGGTCCTAGCCATACAGAGTGTGCTAACCTTACTTTCCATTATGATCACCAAGGGATAACAGGGATTTCCGGGATACTTTGGGAATTTCGGATAGAGTTTCTGGGAGAAACATGGGTTTGGAAGATTCGGAGAAATTTCTAGAAGTCATTTGAGTTTCTAGGAGAAAAAAGGATTTCTGGTTGATTTGGACTGAGCTTCTAGGAGAAACTGGTATTTTGGGTATTTCTGAGAAATATGGATAGAGTTTCTAGGGGAAACAAGTATATCTGGGCATTTCTGGGTCATTTGGGCAGAGATGTTGGATTTTTTGAGAATTTGGGAGATTTGGGCAGAGCTTCTGGGAAAACAGGTACTTTGGATATTTCTAGGAAATTTGGATAGAGTTTCTAGGAGATAGGACAGAGTTTTTGGGAGAAACTGGTATATCTGGGAAATCAGGGAGATTTAGACAGAGTTTTTTTGGGAAAAACTGGTTAATATGGTTATATCTGGGATATCTGGACAGAGTTTCTGGGAAAAATTGGTTAATATGGGTGTATCTGGGATATCTGGACAGAGTTTCTAGGAGAAACTGGACAATATGGTTATATTTGGGATATCTGGACAGAGTTTCTGGGAGAAACAGGTTATGATGGTCATCATACTGTCTAGCTAGTTTTCATACTCCTATGTCCTAGGACCAACAAACAAGGCTTGCAGTGTATATCTTTGTGAACATGGAGCAGACTTCCTTACCATGGTGCCTAGGCAGGTCACTCAATGTGGTCACATGTAAGTGATTGCCTTGGGGATCATAAGAAAGAAGTTCTGCCTCATGCCACATAAGCGTCTACACCGCGCAGGTAATCCCGTCAGGGCATACAACAGTTATATCACATTGTCCTATCTGAAAAGATAAATGAACAGTCCTATGAAAGATTCTACAGGAATCTATATGCAAAGGCTGGGTTTAGTCAAAGAGGGTCCGTTGACGAGAGTTCCAATATACCGTCAGGGAGACAGTACGGAGGTTTTTACTCTTTTTTATATACCTTGGAAGGTACAGTATCAACGGTGACTTGTGCCCTGGCACAGCAAGACCTGAACAATGTCAGCGCCGCGTTTCAAACACAGTCAGAGGGAGGGGAAATGCAAGAGTGCAATGCGGTGAACCAGACACAGTAAAAAGATGATTTTAAGGATGCTTCTTATGAGTCAAACCTCTGTATTATTTTGTTTTGAAAATAAATATCCCCAGCAGAGTCGCCAGATTGTGGATACCGGGCTTCCACCGCTTTGTTATGTTTTGAAATTCGTTCGATTTTTGAATCAAGGAAAGAGAAAATGGCCTGTTGAAAACAGATACAGAGTCGCCACTTGGTCTTTAAGGAACCAAGAAACCTAATTTTGACTCACCCAAATGGATAAAGGGCACCGGCCCTTCATAACCAAAGAACTTGGCTCGGGGTTTTGGTACGAGAGAGGAAGGAGCCTTTGTCGCGACTAAAACACCCTCAACTCGCCCCGTCTCTCGACGGGCCTCAATTAGCATCCAAATAATCATCTTATACTATGTTCGGTTCGACAAGTAATACTATGATAGTATACTACATTACATAAGAAACTTGAAATGGAAGATCTAAAGATAAGATATCATTCATAAGATCTAAGCCAAATATCATACAATGTAAAGTGAAAGATCACACAAATAAACCTAGGAAAAATCGTCTAATCATATATCAAATAATCAAGCTTCCTAATCTAAAGGGGGACATGAATTGTTCTTGAAACAAATAAGAAAGAAATGAAAATATGCTTAACAAGCTAGTATGATGCATGTTATTCTTTGAGAAAAGAAGATCTCTCGATCCCCGGGACGGATGAGAAAGGATGATTAGATCAAAGGGGAAGCATGAACGTGTGATCGTGATCATTCCTTATAATCTTCCTAGATTAAGAGTTACAAAAACCCCAAATCTTGCATGAATGCAATGTATGTATCTAAAAATGTGCAAAGGTTGTAGTGTGTTTTGGGTACATGGATTCCTAGAGTGACTTAGAAGTCTAAAATGTGTATGAATGAATGAATGAAATTAACATGGGATGTGTACAAATGTAGTATGAACTACTTCCTAAGATATGAACTAATTTGGAATGCATATGAGCATCAAATCAAAGAATGAAAGTTGAAATGTACTTGCTGTGAATAGTGGACAGAACAGTAGCATGATCTTTTGAAATTTGAAAGGAGGGGTTAGAAATGTTTTCAATGCATGATTTTTTATGGCGATGTTCCTTATTGTGTCTAGAACACAACCCAAAAGGCCAATCTTGAATAGCTATCACAGATTGAGAGAAATGATATAAACAATAGAGGTCACTCAGAAACAGAGTTCGTACTGTCGACTGAAATGTTAGAAAATATTAGGAAATTAAAGAGAATGATCTAGAGACCCATTTTATACATAAAGTTCCCTAAGACATTAAATTTTAAGGGAAAAATAAGTTAGGACCACCCCTTTTGGAAAAGTTTTCTGAAAAAGAGGTCGTAAGTTGACCTAGCTGCTGTGACAGCAAAAACAGAATGTTTGGAAGGAATGTTGGGGCCCAAATGGACCATTTCCAAGTACTTCCAAGTCAAACCAAAAATCATGGGTGTTCTACAATGAGTTAGGAAGACTTTCCAAGTGGCCTTGCATCCATATGTTGAGTATTGAGTTCTAGAGAAATCTTTGAACTCAACTCACTCACTGTTTTGACTCATTGTTTTGAAGATTTTGGAGAAAACAAAGTTTTGTTTCTTGAAACCAAATGAGAGGGATTGAGAGGGGTTTTGGAATAGATGTTTTGAAAGCACATTTTCAATACTCAATAAGGATTATAGCCACTTAAAATGTCAACATTAAACTCATCATCAAGAACCTCCAAGATTGTTGGAGAGATTTATTTTTATTTTTTGAACATAACTTCAATACATTTCAAGAATACCTTGGAAGTATTGAGGTTATGATCATCATCTATCAAACATGTTTTTGAGGTCAAGAGCTACTATCCATAAGGATTCACTCACCCCAAACTTCATGTCATCACTTAGATGATGATGAACTAGTAAGTAAATAAAGAAAAGAAAAAGAAATGAGATAAGGAGAGATGAGCATATATATAATCAAAGCAAGTAAATAGCAATCAATAGACGATAATCAATGTGATTTTGGACTTGTAGCTTGGTGTTTCACTCATAGATTTTGACATTTGGACATGGAAGTAGCTTCCTATCTCATGAATGCTCAAGAATGAGGGTTGGAGTGGACTTTGAATGTGAAGTATATAGAAGGATGATGGAAGAAAACAAGAATAAAACTCACTTTCTTATGGAAAATCAATGGGAGAAGCTCCCTTTCTCTCTTCTAAACCTATCTCTATCTCTCTTCTTCTCTACAACTTTTCAAGCTTTGCACTTGGCCCCCCTAAAATGAAGAGCAATGGGGGGTTTATATAGGCCAATTTGGGGTGGTTTTGGGGTTTTAGAAGTACTCCCATTGGTCCCAAACAACTGTGAATACAAAACTATGTCGTTTTGACTTTCAATTAATCAAATTGGACCCCCAAAAAAATTACAAAAATGGACTCTGCGAGGGTTGAGTGCCGCGGCGGCACTGGACCTGTGCCGCGGCGGCAGTGGGCCAGTGCCGCGGCGGCACTGCTCCTCAGACGCCCAGAAATTTACGTTTAGGCCCCCAGAGGTTCTGGTATTCGTGAAAAGGCCCTATTTCGTCCGAAATTCACAGAAAATGCATACGAACTCCAAACTGAGATTGTGATATACCGTTGGAAAGGTAATGGAGTCTACTTTACATAAAAAATAGTTCGGGGATGGGTCACTTTGAAAAGTTTTGCGGTATTTGCGATAAAAGCCGATTTGATCGCCTTTTTTGTCTTCAGAAATTGATAATAAACTCGTTTTAAATCCGAAAATTGTGTGCGATATACCGTTGAAAAGCTATTGACCTCTAGTATCCGTGAAAAATATTTGAAAATTGTTTCGGTGCCTCGGTTCCAAAGTCAAATCTTGGTCAAACTGGTCAAACCTGGGATTCCCGGGAAGTTCTGGAAATCTCCGGGAGTTCCCAAGAGCTGACGTTTTCGCTCGATTTTCTTTTGAAACTCGTTTTAATACTTTTCTCATGATTTAGAATGATTTCGGTGAATTCGGACGATTTCGGTCAAACTTGGTCAAACTCTGGTCAAACTCTGGTCAAATCGGTCAACGGGGACTTTCCGGGAACTTCCGGGACTTCCGGGGGTCTATGGGAGCTGACGATTTCATCAGATTTTACTTAAAAACTCATTTTATTGCTTTTCTTACGACGTAGCATGTTTCCAGAACTTTGGGACCAAATCTGGGAGTTTTCAGGCTTTCAGGGGCATTTTGGTCATTCTGAGCATTCTGAGAGATAGAGCTGACTTTCGAGAGTCATTTTGAGTCTTTTACGATCATTGTGAACCACCAAGCTATGGGTCTCCTAAATCTGATAGCCGACAAAATGGGGTGTCTACAGATTCAGAGATGGATCCCGGTTCTGGGACAGCAAGATTTGATCAACTATGAGAGATTCGAATTTGAATCCTGGCTCCCGGTCAAGAGAAGTAGTTGAAGAGAGATCCCAGAAAGAGTTGCTTCATCCCCAGCAGATTCAGTTTAATCCCCAGCAGGCATATCGATTTGTACATCGTCAGTTCGATCTATAACAGTCACAGTAGTTCACTGTCGACTCGTTATCTCGATTCGTACATCGTCAGTTCAATCATGACAGTCACAGTAGTTCACTATCGACTCGTCATCTCGATTTGTACATCATCAGTTCAATCATCACTGTCACAGTAGTTTACTGTCTACTCGTCATATCGATTCGTACATCGTCAATTCAATCTATGACAGTCACAGTAGTTCACTATCGACTCATCATCTCGATTCGTACATCGGCAAATCAATCCTAACAGTCACAATAGTTCACTGTCGACTCATCATCTCAATTCGTACATCGACAGTTCAATCCTGACAGTCATAGTAGTTCACTGCCGACTCGTCATCTCGATTAGTACATCGTCAGTTCTTTTGATCATGGTTAGTCCAACCGTTGGTCCAACCCATGACAGTCACAGTAGTTCACTGTCAACTCGACATCTCGATTAGTTCAATCGTCAGTTCAATCCATGACAATCACAGTAGTTTACTGTCGACTCGTCATCTCGATTAGTACATCGTTAGTTCAATCTATGACAGTCAGAGTAGTTCACTATCGACTCGTCATCTCGATTCGTACATCGGCAGTTCAATCTTGACAGTCACAGTAGTTCACTGTCGACTCATCATCTCGATTCATACATCGTTAGTTCAATCCATGACAGTCACAGTAGTTCACTGTCGACTCGTCATCTCGATTCGTACATTGGCAGTTCAATCTTGACAGTCACAGTAGTTCACTGTCGACTCGGCATCTCGATTCGTACATTGGTAGTTCAATCCATGACAGTCACAGTAGTTCACTGTCAACTCGTCATCTCTATTAGTACATCGTCAGTTCAATCGTGATAGTTATAGTAGTTCACTGTTGACTCATCACCTTAATTAGTGCATGGTCAGTTCTTCTGATCACGGTTAGTCCAACTGTTGGTCTAATCCATGACAGTCACAGTAGTTCACTGATTACTCGTCATCTCGATTCGTGAATCGTCAGTCCATTAATCATCATTGTTTTACCATAACTCTCATTCAAAAATATGTTGTGTTCATCATTCTCGTTCAAAATCTTGGGCTTCCATGACCATTAATGGCGCTTCTATGTCCGTCACTTGACATCTATGGTTTTCATCACTTGAATTCTTAGGGTTTTTGTGTCTAGGATTTCCATGTCCATCGGTTATCTGTCAAACTTCATCTTTGATTAACATCCTCTAGGACCCTACGTTCGATTACATTCGCTTGCAAAGCACACCTTCCAAAATTTACAAGTTTGCTCCAAGACCCAGGGTCTTCACACCTTGGTATCCCTATCCAGGTCAATAACTGCATCACAGTCAGAAATGCTAGCACGACACAAGTCCACTCGGAGTGGTACACCCCACAATACCAGCTCATACAAGGATAAGAACACTAGGCATGATAGGACTCATGACACAATTCGTATTACATCCACGCATTGCATACCATCCTCATAGCATAGCATCCGCTTGGTTGCTGCGTGTGTACATGTGTGATTCATTCCTTTGTGCCCCGAACTACATCCTAGTCTGATTCCCCTTGGGATACGTAGGCAGCTCACGCAGAGCGCGACCAGCACTAGCCTCAGCATCATTGCATCTTTTGCAACGCCTTTTATCCTAAATATATAGCCTCCAAAAGACCTGTCTCTTCAAAACTTTGGCACTCGCTTGCGACATACGTTGCCTCGCAAGTTCCTGCCAAAGAGAGGCAAACTGTAGACACCCCATTTTTTTGCCTATTAGATTTAGGAGACCCATAGCTTGGTGGTTTACAATGATCATAAAAGACTCAAAAGGACTCCTGGAGGTTAGCTTTATCTCTCAGAATGCTCAAATTGACCAAAATGCCCCTGAAAGCCCGAAGACTCCCAGATTTGGTCCCAAAGTTCTGAAAACATGCTATGTCATAAGAAAAATAATAAAAAGAATTTTTAAGTAAAACCGGAAGAAATTGTCAGCTCCCAGAGACCCCCGGAAGTCCCGGAAGTTCCCCGAAAGTCCCCGTTGACCGGTTTGACCAAGGTTTGACCAGAGTTTGACCAAGTTTGACCAAAATCACCCGAATTCACCAAAATCATTAGAAAAGTATTAAAATGAGTTTTAAAAGAGAATCGAGCGAAAACGTCGGCTCCTGGGAGTTCCCGGAGGTTCCCAGAACTTCCCGGGAATCCCGGGTTTGACCTGTTTGACCAAGATTTGGCTTTGGAATCGGGGCACCGAAACAATTTTAAAATATTTTTCATGGATACTAGAGGTCAATAGCTTTCCAACGGTATATCGCGCATAATTCTTAGATTTAAAACGAATTTATTTTGAATTTCCTAAGGCGAAAAACGCGATCAAATCGGCTTTTATCGCAAATACCGCAAAACTTTTCAAAGTGACCTATCCCCAAACTATTGTTTCTGTAAAGTAGACTCCATTACCTTTCTAACGGTATATCACAACCTCAGTTTGGAGTTCATACGCATTTTCTGTGAATTTCAGACGAAATAGGGCCTTTTCGCGAATACCGGAACCTCAGGGGGCCTAAACGTAAATTTCTGGGCGTCTGAGGAGTAGTGCCGCCGCGGCACTGGCCCACTGCCACCGCGGCACAAGCTTAGTGCTTCTGCAGCACTCAACCCCCGCAGAGTCCATTTTTATAATTTTTTTGGGGGTCCAATTTGATTAATTGAAAGCCAAAACGACATAGTTTTGTGTTCACAGTTGTTTGGGACCAATGGGAGTACTTCTAAAACCCCAAAATCACCCCAAATTGGCCTATTTAAAACCCCCATTACTCTTCATTTTGGGGGGGTCAAGTGCAAAAGCTTGAAAAGTTGTAGAGATGAAGAGAGATAGAGATAGGTTTAGAAGGGAGAAAAAGAGTTTCCTCCTACTATTTTGCTATAGAAAGTGAGTTATAATCTTGTGTTCTTCAATTACCTCTCTTATACTTCACATCCCAATCACCATTCTTGAGTATTCTTGAGTTAGGAAGCTACTTCCATGTCTAAATGTCAAAATCTATGAGTGAAACATCAAGCTACAAGTCCAAAATCACATTGATTATCATCCATTGATTGTTATCTACTTGCTTGTTTATTCATTGTTTATCTCTTCTCAGCTCATTTCTTTTTTATTTTCTTTATTTACTTACTTGTTCTTCATCATCTAAATAATGACATGAAGTTTGAGGTGAGTGAATCCTTATGGATAGTAGCTCTTGACCTCAAAAACATGTTTGATAGATGATGATCATAACTTCAATACCTCCAAGGTATTCTTGAAGTGTATTAAAGTTAAGTTCTAATAAAAATAAATATTTCCAACAATCTTGAAGGTTCTTGATGATGAGTTTGATGTTGAAATTTCAAGTGCCTATAATCTTCATTGAGTATTCAAAATATTCTTTCAAAACATCAACTTCAAAACCCCTCTTAAAATCCCTCATTTTAATCTCAAGAAAGAAAACTCTAGTTTTTCCCAAAACTTTCAAAACAGTGAGTCAAAACATTGAATAATCTGAGTTCAAAGATTTTTCTAGAACTCAATACTCAACATATGGATGCAAGGCCACTTGGAAAGTCTTCCTAACCCATTGGAAAACACCCATGATTTTTGGTTTGACTTGGAAGTACTTGGAAATGGTCCATTTGGATCCAAACATTCCTTCCAGACATTCTGTTTTTGATGTCACAGCAGCAAGGTCCACTTCCAACCTCTTTTTCAGAAAACTTTTCCAAAAGGGGTGGTCCTAACTTATTTTTCCCTGAAACATCAATGTCTTAGGAAACATTCTGTATAAAATGGGCCTCTAGATCACTCGTTTTCATTTTCTAAGATTTTTCAACATTTCAGTCGATAGTACGGACACTGTTTCTGAGTGACCTCTGTTGTTCATATGATTTCTCTCAATCTGTGATAGTTATTAAAGATTGGCTTTTTGGGTTGTGTTCTAGACACAATAAGGAAAATCTCCATAACAAATCATGCATTGAAAACATGCCTAACCCCTCTTTTCCATTTTTACAAGATCATGTTACTCTTCTGTCCACTATTCACAGCAAGCACATTTTAACTTTCATTCTTTGATTTGATGCTTATGTACATTCCAAATTAGTTCATATTTTAGGAAGTAGTTCATACTACATTTCTACATATCCCATGATGATTTCATTCATTCATTCATACACATTATAGACTTCTAAGTCATTCTAGGAATCCATGAACACAAAGCACACCACAACCTTGGCACATTCTAGATACATACATTGCATCCATGCAAGATTTGGGGCCTTCATGGCTCCTAATCTAAGAAGATTATAAGGAATGAACTTGATCACACGTTCATGCTTTCTCCGATCTAATCATCATTTCTCATCCATCCCGGGGATTGAGAGGTCTTCTTTTCTCAAAGATTAACATGCATCATACTAGTTTGCTAAGCATATTTTGATTTCTTTGTTTATTTGTTTCAATAAAAATTCATGTCCCCTTTTAGATTAGGAAGTCTTGATTATTTGATACATGATTAGACGATTATTCCTAGGTTTATTTGTGTGATTTTCACTTTACATTGTATGATATTTGACTTAGATCTTATGAATGATATCTTATCTTTAGATCTTCCAATTTCAAGATTCTTATGCAATGTAATACACTTATCATAAATATTAATTGTCTAACCAAACATAGTAGAAGATGATTATTTGGATGCTAATTGAGGCCCGTCGAAAGACCGGGCGAGTTGAGGGTGTTTTAGTCGCGACAAAGGCTCCTTCCTCTCTCGTACCAAAACCCCGAACCAAGTTCTTTGGTTATGAAGGGCCGGTGCCCTTTATCCATTTGGGTGAGTCAAATTAGGTTTCTTGGTTCCTTAAAGACCAAGTGGCGACTCTGTATCTGTTTTCAACAGACCAATTTTCTTTTCCTTTTCAAAACAATCTCAAACAAGAGAAGCAGTGGAATCCTGATATCCACACTACCATAGGACGGCTGGGCATGTATATGAATGCTATAGAGGTGCTATGTAGACTAAAAAGTCAGCCCCTTCAATAGGGGGTGAGAGGTCTCTTTTATAGATGCAAGAGACCTACTCCTACATAGATAAGGAAATATATCCAATTGACATAGATTGGCATTAATTATAGGGGTTTCCTAATTAGATTAGAAAATAGTTTGCACTTTCCATTAGTCTTCTAGCTTGAGTAGGAAACTGCCCAGAATGCTCGATATCATGCTTGTGGGCCCAGATGAGCTGTTCCTGCTGTGGATGTGCCTGTGCGGTCTTCCCGACCTGTTGGCCGGGTCGTGGATGAACCGTTCCGGAGGCATCAGGTGGACCAAACCGCTCGGGATGATGCTTGTCAGTAGTTGCAGAATAGAATCGCTCGAGCATGGGCTGATTTTGGGTGTATCAGTTGTCCCACATTTCCAAGGTTGGCTGGATGTTATATCAGGGCAAGTTTGGAAATCTTCTTGATGCCACCTGCCACTGTCTGAGTGCTCAGGAAAGCTGCCTTGGAGCTTCTGAGTTTTGTGAATGCTTGGGAACTAGCTAACAGTTGAGACTTAGCCTAGCTCAGAGTCTTTAAGTTCTCGGGAACTGACAGGGAGTTGAGACCCGGTCTAATTCAGAGTCTTTTGCTTGAGTTAACTCCCCAGGATGGTTTTCTTCCGACCAGCCAGCCTTCGTTAAGAATGTTGGGAGAAGAGCTTGATCATGTTGGTGGAGCCGACCTAGAGCGTGTCACTGTAGGGTCCTTTTTGCCCCTCTATCGTGGGTCAACCTAAGAGATTTTAGTCCCCTCTATCTTCGGTTTGGACCTAAGTGGAGTTAATGCCTCTAAGTACTCTAGGTGCTCAGAATGTCCAAGATTTTGACTTGGTTATCCGCGAGGCCTATAGATACCCGGTGTGATTGCCTGTTTAGTTCATTGCGCCGTCTTGCCCCCCAAGCTTTCGCTAAGATAAGGGTCTTACAGAGGCTATGATTGTAGGTAACCGACCTGGAACATGGTGGTTGTAGGGTCTTTTGAAGCTAGCCATCATCACCCACCTAGGGGGTTTGCCCCCATCGTCGGTTGGACCTAAGCGAAGCTTGTGCTTCAGGGTTAGGTCCGAGGTCTTTGGATGCCTCGGGGTTAGGCCCGAGGTCTTTGTATGCCGCGGGATTAGGCCCGAGGTCTTTGTATGCCTCAGGGTTAGGCCCGAGGTCTTTATATGCCTCGGGGTTAGGCTCGAGGTCTTAGGAAGGGCTCTCTGACAATCGGTGGAGCCTCATGTGGTGATCAGGCAAGTACCATTGTAGTCGGTCTCATCTAGACCGATGGAGACAGGAGGTCGGATCAGGACTGCCGAGCTCCTGATTTCTCTGTGCTGGAGGCACAGTCAAAACTACTTGATCCTGACCGATGTGAACTGGAGGTCGGGTCAGGGCTGCCAGACTCAGACCATTATAAACTGGGGGTCGGGTCGGGGCTCGTCAAGACTCAGACCACTGGGAACTGGAGGTCGAGTCAAGGCTGCCAGACTCAGACCGTTGTGAACTAGAGGTCAGGTCGGGGCAGTTGGACCCTGCCTGCTGTGAGCTGGAGGTCGGGTCGAGACTGCCAGACCCTGCCTGCTATAAGCTGGAGGTCGGGTCGAGACTGCCTGACCTGGACTGCTATGAACTGGAAGAACTGTCAGTACTCCCAGGCTGATCTCACTTTCTCTTACTTCTGGAAGACTCGTTGCTTTCATGCCTGGGGTCTTTGGTCTTCAAAAACTCTTCAATGTCAATGTATTTTCCAACTCTCTCTGAGAGTTCAACCAAGGTTACTAGTCGATTTCTGTAAAACGACGTGGCGCACTTGGTGTGTTGAACTCCTGAGCAGAGGCTATAATAGCGGCGGTTCATCAAGATCATAGATGCTGAGCTTCTTTTGATTAAACTGGCTGGTGAGCTCCTTGAGGGTCTCATTATCCCATTGTATGACTGTCAGTAGCTGCCTGTCAGGCTTTGGCTGTTCATGCATACCGATGAACTGGTTGATGAACTTCTTGCTGAGTTGCTTGAAACTGCGGATCGATCGGGGCTCCAAGGAGTAGAACCATTACACGGCCGAGCCTTTCAAAGTGCTGGGGAAGGCTAGCTAGTGTAGTTCATCGGGGTTGGTGGCTAGGGCCATCTGAGCCTTGTAGGTCCGGACGTGGTCGACCGGGCTTCCCGAGCCGTTATAGGGATCTAGGCGAGGCTGCTTAAATTTTTACGGGATGGCAAACCTCATGATCTAGCTGGAGAATGGTGAATCTGTCCCGGTATTGGCCTGATTCTGAGCGCGGTTTTGACCAAGCTTTTTGGCCACTCCGTCAATCTGCTTCTGCAAGTCCTTCATTCGGGCTTCCACTCCTTCCCGACCGGTATCTGAGGGGTTGGTTGGGTCAGTGGAAGAGGCTTCTTCTTCATGGCGGTGTACTTTCCTCTGGGATTGGGCTTGGCTATGACTCTGGTTCATCGTGTGCCTAGGGACAACTTGGCTCTTGACCGAGTGACCCTGGACTGATTCCCGGGCCATATGCTCTTGCCTTTCCTCTCGAGCAGTACGCCTACTGTCGATGTCTCTAGCATCCTCAATAGGGGATGGGTTGGCTCGGGCACGTCTTCTGGTCAAGATCGGTTCCCGACCGTGTGCAACGTTCCCGAGTCATTTTCCAGCCACTAGAGGACGGGTTTGCTGGGCCAGCAGGGCTTCGATCTGTTGTTGGATTTGACGCTGGCCCTCCAAGAGTTGTGTGAGGGTCACGGTGATCTGCTCAGATGTCATGGCTGCCGCAGCCGGTGCCGGGGCTGAAGGAACATTCCAGTTGGACTACTGACTAACCTTCTTACCCTTCTTCAGTGGCATGACGATCAGTCAAGAAATTTGTTGATGAGAAGACTTGTCGCTTCCCACAGACGGTGCCAAGCTGATAATGCCAAAAATTGGTAAGAGTAAAGTATAACAGATTAAGGAGAGAGAGAGAGAGAGAGAGAGAGAGAGAGTGAGAGACTGTTTTTTTTTATGTGGTTCGGTCCTGTTAATGAAGGTACCTACGTCTATGGGTGTGTCTGAGCACGTTCACTATACTGTAAATGATCCGAGGGCCTGTGGTGGACCAACAAGTCTGGAGCTACCGTAGACCGGCCTAGCATGTATATGAATGCTATAGAGGTGCTGTGTAGACTGAACAGTCGGCCCCTTCAATAGGGGATAAGAGGTCTCTTTTATAGATGCAAGAGACCTACTACTACATGGATAAGGAAATATATCCAATTGACATAGATTGGCATTAATTATAGGGGTTTCTTAATTAGATTAGGAAATAGTTTGCACTTTCCATTAGTCTTCTAGCTTGAGTAGGAAACTGCCCAGAATGCTCGGGATCATGCCTGTGGGCCCAGATGAGCTGTTCCTGCTGTGGGATGTGCCTGTGCGGTCTTCCCGACCTATTGGCCGGGTCGTGGATGAACCGTTCGAGAGGCATCAGGTGGACCAAACCACTCGGGATGATGCTTGTCAGTAGTTGCAGAATAGAACCGCTCGGGCATGGGCTGATTTTGGGCGTATCAAAAAGTAAGCTCCAAGTCTTCAGCTTGAGTAGTAGTCATCTCTATCATAGCCTCCATCATCGTAGGTTCCCTCCTTGTAGCCCCTTTCCGTGTATGCATCTCCTGAATACTCGTAACCCTGGCCAGCTAGACGTCGAATATCCAGCAGCATAAACGCCATCAGCTATGAAAGCCGAGTGAATGCAAATAGTAACAGAGTATCTATACATGGTAGCATCATAAACAGCATCATTAAAAGGATCATCTCATCGTTCACATGCATGTATGTACCAACTCAATATCTAACAACAGACATCGTCTCGATCACCCAATACATAACATAGACTCTAGGGTCCACATTAATCAGACACATAGTCCCATACCTACGGTCTATCAAACTAGACACACAATCCCATATGATAATAAACAGATTATTCTAATATAACTTTCCAACAATCACGTATGATAATAAATAGATTAACAGTTCATCAGAAATAAATAAACTAAACAATAAACATTCTGCTAATTTTGATCGATTGAAGTCATTTTAATCGATTGACAAAAGTAACGTTCGATCGATTGAAAATATGAAGTTCGATTGAATACCATTCGATCGATCGAGATGGGCCTATGTTCAATCGCTCGAAAACAATTTGATCGATTGAACACTGGTCTCCTTCTCAGAATGAACTGGACCATTCACGCACGTTCTGGGTCCATCCAATCTTGCTGAAACACATATATACATACATGTCTATGTTACTAAGTAAGTATGAACACTCACCGGTAAAGACGGTGATGTCGGCGAGCTCGGGGTGGTCGTGGGTGTTCTCGGGGTGTCCCTCTCTCCTCTTTTTCCTCCTCTGCTCCTCTCTCTTCTTCTTCTTCTCCTTTCTCTCCTTCTACTCCCCATAGGTTCGGGGTTATAGTGTGGTTTGGGATTTCTTCCTTTCCTTTCCTTTCTTTTCTTTTCTTTCTCCTTCACTCTCTCGACTAACTCTCTATTATTATTTTTCCCTTCTTTTCAACAACTAATGGGAGGGGTTTTTATAGGGAAAGGGAGAAGGCCACCAATATGTATATATTATACACAACACCTCACAAGACACCTCACAAGCACTCAAGCACACAAGACACCTCACAATACACCTCATAGGACACCTCACAAGCACTCAAGCACACAAGACACCTCATAGGACACCTCACAAGAACTCAAGCACACAAGACACCTCATAGGGGTTGTTTGGGGGTTGGCTTAGGGTATAAGCATGGTTGGGGAATCACAGGTATAATTACGGGTTTCGAAATGATATTAATTATAGTGGAAATCTAGTTAGGTAAATATTATCTTTCATTATAATTATTATTCATGTAATCATATTATTAAATAATATAATAAAAAATCGAATAAATACAAAAAATGTTGTATAAATACAAAAATGGATATTTTCTCAAAATGACTAAAATTGAGATGTCTTCTAAATAGATATCGAAAACTCTTAACTTCCAATACGAATAGCAAATAGTTAACCTTACGCAACTCTTCCCAAAAATTATATTTTCAATTCATGACTACCAAAATTGGAAGAATGACCAAAATACCCTTGTGACCAATTTCCGCTAAAATTGCACACGAAGCCTAAATCGTCAATTTAAACATGAAAATACGAGTTACTACATCTTCCTTCTCGGCTAGAGGGACACAAGCTTTTACTTAGCTTAAAGTAACTAGCAGGAGGAGTGCTAACTAGATTAGCATCTCTCATGTTGAACTTTTCAAGCACCCATTTAATGTATTTCTCCTGTGACAACCATATCTTCTTGGCTTTCCAGTCACAAACAATCTTCATACCCAATATCTGTTGTGTTGGGCCTAAGTCTTTTATATCAAAGGACTTGAATAACTCTCCTTTTAGCCTGCGAATCATATTAACATCCTGCCCAATAACAAGCATATCATCAACATAAAGCAAAAGCATAACAAAGTTACCAATTAGACATAAACACACTGATTTGCAGCAGCTCTCTTGAACCCATGACTCACCATAAATGAATTGAATTTCCTGTACCACTGTCTCGGAGCTTTCTTAAGGCCGTAGAGACTCATCTTCAATTTGCAGACTAGGTGCTCTTTCCCCTTAACTTCAAATCCCTCTAGCTGTACCATGTAAATCTCTTCCTTTAAATCACCATGAAAGAAGGCAGTCTTCACATCTAGTTGCTCAAGCTCAAGATCCATGCTAGCTACTAAACCTAAAGTTACTAGAATATAACTCATCTTCACCACCAGTGAAAAAATCTCATTAAAGTCAACACCATGCTTCTGCCCAAAGTCCTTGACAACTAAATGAGCCTTATACTTTAGTAGCTTGTCACATCCTTCTTTAACTTGAATACCGATTTGTTTCTCAACGCTTTTCTACCCTTAGGAAGATCAACCAACTCATAAGAGTTGTGGAATTCATCTCATCTTGCATAGCATGTACCCAACTGCCTTTGTCTTTATGAGTCTGAACTTCCAGAAAACTCTCTAGCTCCCCCTCATCTATAAGCAAAATATACTCAGAACTAGAATACCTAACTGGCGGCCTGTGCTTTCTAGTCGATCCCCTGACTTGAGATACTACAATCTCTGGTGGAGGGAGGCTGTTCCCCCTACTCAAAACCCTCTATATTTGGCACATCATCATCATCCCCAAATTCTGGAACATCGATAACTAGCTCATCCTGTACTTTTTCCCCATTTGTGGCACCTTGTAATGTGGAAGGAACTGTTGTAAGGTCTGGAGCACTACTCACCCTAGGCTATGTAGGTTTCTCAAAATCGTCAAAGTCTGATACTCGTAAAAAATCACATCTCTGCTTCTGATCACCTTTTTATTTTCTGCATCCTATAACTTGTACCTAAACTCTGCATCTCCATAACCAACAAAGATACACAAAATAGCTTTATCATCAAGCTTGGATCTCTGTTCCTTAGCGACATATGCAAATGCCTTGCACCTAAACACCCTCAGATAAGAGTAGGAAATATCACCACTAGTCCATACCTTCTGTAGAATCTCAAAATCTAAAGGAGCTGAAGGAGACCTGTTAATCAAGTAACAAGCTAAACTAACTGTTTTACCCCAGAATGACTTAGGCAGCTTAGCCATTCGTAGCATGCATCTGACTCTCTCTACAATAGTGCAGTTTATCCTTTTAACCACACCATTGTGTTGTAGGGTACGTAGAACTGTCCTCTCATGCCGTATAACATGATCTTCACAATATGCTTCAAACTCTTTTGAAGTATACTCTCCCCCGTTATCAGTAAGAAGGCACTTCAAAGGTTTTCCTGTCTCTCTTTTGACCATGGCATGGAACCTCTGAAAATGTTGAAAGACCTGGTCCTTTTTTTTTTTCAAATAATACGCCCACACATTACGTGAAGCATCATTAATAAAAATAAGAAAATACTTATTTTCGTCCAAAGACTCCACCTCAATGGGACCACAAACATCATAATAAATCATTTCAAGCAACTTGGTTTTTCTTTTACTAGAAGCATGAAAGAAAACTGTATGGTGCTTACCAAATAAGCAATAATCACAAGGGTTAAGAATTGTACCTTTGGCAAAGGGAATGAGGGACTTCTTTGCTAGAATCTGCAACCCTTTCTCACTCATGTGTGCCAACCGCCTGTGCCAAAAATTTGGTGAAGACTCATCCTCAATTGCATTGAGCCCACTTGAATGCACCTTCACATGAGTCTTGAACAAAGTACAACAAAGTTCCCCTTTGGCAACAACTAAGGACCCGTTGGTGAGTTTCCACTTTCCGCTCCCAAAATGGTTATCATAACCCATTTTATTTAGTGCAACACTAGAAATCAAATTTAACTAGAAATCAAGAACATGCTGAACATCCTCCAATGTCAAAGTGCAACCCAGGCTAGTCCGAATGCACATGTTACATATCCCCTCAATCTTGGAATAGCTGGAATTATCCATTTTCACAGTATCAAAGTCACAGGCATTGTATGAAGTGACTCTCTCCTAGGGGTAGCATGGTAGGAGGTGGCTGTATCAACAACCCACTCAATATCATTATCTGTAACATGTAAGCACTCCTCATCAACAAATGAGAGTATCACTATATCCTCAGAAACTGTAGTTGTTGTATTCTTATCTTTTGACTTCTTCTCAATATTACCCTATTTTTTGTCTCTCTTACAAATTCAAGATTTTTTGTTCGTATGGCCTTCCTTATTATAGCATAAAAAAACCTCATCTCGTCTGTGACTTGCCTCTACTATTCTTAGACTTATGCTGATCTTTAGATCCTTTATAAGACCCTCTATTCGGATTTTTGTCCCTGTTCACTGTTATAAGAGCATGTATCTGAGCTGTACCCGTATCTTTAGACACCCAGAATTCCACTTCTTTGTTTTGATTTGAGATTGTTTTGAAAGAGAAAAAGAAAAGGACTTTTCAAAATAGATACAGAGTCGCCACTTAGTCTTTTGGGAACCAAGAAACCCAATTTGACTTACCCAAACGGATAAAGGGCACCGACCTTTCATAACCAAAGAACTTGGCTCGGGGTTTTGGTATAAGAGAGGAAGGAGCCTTTGTCATGACTAAAACACCCTCAACTCGCCCCGTCTTTTGACGGACCTCAATTAGCATCCAAATAATCATCTTATATGATGTTTGGTTTGACAATTAATACTATGATAGTATATTACATCTCATAAGAATCTTGAAATGGAAGATCAAAAGATAAGATATCATTCATAAGATCTAAGCCAAATATCTAACAATGTAAAGTGAAAGATCACACAAATGAACCTAGAAAAAATTGTCTAATCATATATCAAGTAATCAAGTTTTCCTAATCTAGGAGGGGGCATGAATTGTTCTTGAAACAAATAATCAAAGGAATCAAAATATGCTTAGCAAACTAGAATGATGCATGTTAATTTTTTATAAAAGAAGACCTCGCAATCCCCAGGATGGATGAGAAAGGATGATTAGATCAAGGGGAAGCATGGACGTGTGATCAAGTTCAATCCTTATAATCTTCTTAGATTGGGAGTCACAAAACCACAAATCTTGCATGGATGCAATGTATGAATCTAAAATATGCAAAGGTTGTAGTGTGTTTGTGTACATGGACTTTCTAAAGTGACTTAGAAATCTACAATATGAATGAATGCATGAAGGGAATCATCATGGGATATGTACAAATGCAGTATGAATTACTTCCTAAGAGTTGAACTAATTTAGATTGTATGTAAGCATCAAACCAAAGAATGAAAGTAAAAGTACACTTGCTATGAATAGTGGACAGAACAGTGACTTGATCTTGTGGAAATTGGAAAGTGAGGCTAGAAATCTTTTTAATGCATGCCTTTTCATGGAGATCATCCTTATTATGTCTAGAACACATTTCAAAAACCCAATCCTCAATAACTATTACAGAATGAGAGAAATCATAAAAACAATACAGGTTTCTTAGAAGTAGAATCCGTACTGTCGACTAAAATGTCAAAAAATCTTAGAAAATGAAAATAAAGTCTCTGGGAGCCCATTGTATACAGAAAGTTCCCCAAGTCACTAAGGTTTAAGGGAAAAATTACTTGGGACCACTCCGTTTCGAAATGTTTTCTATAAAACAAGTTGAAAGTCAACCAAGCTGCTGTGACAGCAAAAATGGAATGTCTGGAAGGAATGTTTGGGTCCAAATGGACCCCTTCCAAGTGTTTCCATGTCAAACCAAAAATCATGGATGTTTTCTAATGAGTTAAGAAGGCTTTACAAGTGGTCTCATGTTAAAATTTTGAATATCTAGTCCTAGAGAAATCATGAACTCGGATTGTTCACTGTTTTGAAGATTTTGGAAAGAACTAGGGTTTTATTCTTTGAAATCTAAATGAGGGGTTTAAGAGGGGTTTTGAAATAAAGGTTTTGAGAGTATGTTTTCAGTACTTAAATGGAGATTATGACCACTTGAAATATCAATATTGAACTCATATCAAGAACCTCCAAGATTGTTGGAGACATTGTTTTCATTTTTGAAGACAACTTCAAGAATACATAGGAATGTATTGAAGTTGAAATCATCATCTATCAAATATGTTTTTGAGGTGAAGAACTACTATCCATAAGGATTCACTCACCTCAAACTTCATGTTATTATCTAGATGATGATAGACTAGTAAGTAAACATAGAAAATAAAAAAGAAATGAGATTAACGAGAGATGAGCATAATATGTAAACAAGCAAATGAGTAATCAATAGATGATATTCATGATGATTTTGGACTTGTAGCTTGGTGTTTCACTCATATATGGCGACTTTGGATATGGAAGAAGCTTCCTATCTCACAAATGCTCACTAAAATGGTGGTTGGGTGTATTGAATGTGAAGTAAATGGGAGTAATGAAGTAGAAAATAAAGTTTAGAACTGACTTTTTAGTTGAAAATCAAAGAAAGAAGCTCACTTTCACTCTCCTAACCTTATCTTCTACAACTTTTCTCTCTATAACTTCTCTAAGCTTTGTATTTCCACCCCCCAAATGAGAAGTCAAGGGGGGTTTATATAGGCTAATTTGGGGTGGTTTTGGGATTAAAAGAGTGCTCCCATTGGCTCCAAATGTCTGTGAACAAGGAACTACGTCGTTTTAGTTTCTAATTAACCAAAATGGACCCCGAAATCAAATTGCAAAAAATAGACTATTTTGGAGGAGAGTGCCATGGCAGCACTGAGCCTGTGCCGCAGCGGCAGTGCTCCTCTGATGTCCAGATAATTCCATTGAAATGTTTTACGGTTTTCACGATAAAAGTTGATTTGATTTTTTTCCCCTTCGGAAATTTATAATAAATTCGTTTTAAATTCAGGAATTATGTGCGATATACCATTGGAAAGCTATTGACCTCTAGTATCTATAAAAAATGTTTGAAAAATGATACGGTACTCTGATTTTAAAGTTAAATTTTGGTCAAACTGGTCAAACTGGTCAAACTGGTCAAACCTAGGATTCCCGGGAAGTTCTGGGAACCTCTAGGAGCTCCCAAGAGCTAACGTTATCGTCCAATTTTCTTCTAAAACTCGTTTTAGTACTTTTCACATGATCTAGAATGATCTCGGATCTTTTTGGTAAATTTGGACAATTTCAGTCAAATCTTGATCAAACCTTGCTCAAACTAGTCAATGGGGACTTTCTGGGACTTCCGGGGGTCTCTGGAACCGACGATTTCTTCTGATTTTTCTTGAAACCTTATTTTTAGTACTTTTTTATAATGTAGCATGTTTATTAAACTTTCAGTCCAAATCTGGGAGTGTTTGGGCTTTTAGGGGCATTTTGGTAATTTGGTACCTCTTTTTGAGCATTTTGAGAGATAGATCTAACTTTCGGGAGTCCTTTTAAGTCTTTTCTATCATTGTGAACCACCAAGTTATAGGTCTCCTAAATCTGATAGCCGACAAAATGGGTTGTCTACAGTTTGCCCCTCTTTGGTATGAACTTGCAAGGCAACGTATGTCGCAAGCGAGTGCCAAAGCTTCGCAAAGACAGATCTTTTTGGAGACTATAGATTTAGGATAAAAGTGTTGCAAAGGATGCAATGATGAAAACATGATGTTATGGTTAGCGCTAGTCATGCTCTGAGTGAGCTGCCTACGTATCCCAAGGGGATTCAGACCAAGACGCAGTTCAGGAGAACAAGGGATAAAACAACATGCAAATGCATCTTTAGAACCGGTAGATACTATGCTATGACATGCATGGATGTGATATGAGTTACGTCCTGGGTCCTATCATGTCTAGAGTTTTGATCCTGGTATGACCATGTGCTGTGAGTTGTGCCACTCTGAGTGGGCTGGTGTTGTGTTAGTGTTTACGGTTATGATGTGGTGGCTGACTCGAATAAGGACATCAAGGTTTGGAAAACTCTAGGTCTCAGGGCAAACTTCTTGAATTTTGGGAAATATGCTAGTGAGTGGATCAGACACAGGGCCCTTAAGGATAGCAGCTGAGAGGTGAGAGGGCTCACAAAGATCGATAACCGAGGAAATTTATGATAACCGAAGTGAGGATGCTCACAACAAATGAGAAGGCTCACGGTGATTGATTTGGTGAGAACGTTTATGGTAAGTGAGGAGGCTCACTGACAGGTGAGATAAATGGAGTAAGGAAGCTCTCTATAAGTGAGGAAGCTCACAATAACTGACAGGTGAGGTAGCTCACAGTGGTTGACAAGTGAGGAAACTTACAGCGACATGATAGATGAGGAAGCTTATTAATGGGCGCAAGGCCGTAAAAGTTGGTTCTGGTTTTTTGTGTATTTTCTGCTAGGGATATTAGGGAATTATTTCTGAGAACCCATCACAACTTCTGACCGAGAACCAGGATCCATCTCTGAATCTCTCATGGTTGATCAAATTCTGCTATATTTAATCCAAAAGAGCTGGTTAGAGCCTTTAGGAGCCAATTTTTGTCTGTATATGTCCGTTGGAGGTGGTTTTGGACACTCCGAGAATCTTTCTTTACTGTCGACTGAGAACCAGGTTCCATCTCTGAATCTCTCATGGTTGATTGAATTTCTTTGACCGAGAACTAGGATCCATCACCGAATCTCTCACAGTTGATCAAATCTTGCAATGCTCAATCCAAGAGAGCTGGTTAGGGCCTCCTGGAGCTAATATATTTTTTATTTTATCCTTGGGGTATAGTGTTGGATTCCTTGAGAACCTCTCTTCGACTGCTTCTCGACCATGGACCAGGACCCATCTCTGAATCTCTCACGGTTGATCAACCTTCCAGGGCCTAATCCGAAAGAGCCAGTTAGGGCCTTCGGGAGATGATTTCTTTCTGTACCTATCCTCTGGGGATAATGGGGGACTTTTTTTAGAGTCTTTCTTGACTGTTGATTGAAAATTGGGACTCAGATCTGAATCTCTCATGGTTGATCAACTTTTGCGTCGATTATTATGAAAAAACCTGTTCAGGCCTCTGGGAGCTATTTTTTTCTCTGTAACTATCCTCTAGGGATAAATTGGATCTATTGGGGATAAAATCTTGTAAACCTTGATTAAAATGGGCCACTGGGGTTGATTGGGGCCAAAGCTAGGCTAAAAAGGCCAAAACGGGCTGAAATAGAGCAAAATGGAGCGAAGCGGGGCCCATAGGGAGCAGTGGCATAGCGACATTGGGCCACTACCACAGCGACAGTTAGCCAGTGCTGTGGTGGCACTAGGTAGCCGGACTCCATGTTTGTATATCTTGAGTTTTTGAGCTCCAAATGCTCATTTTTGGCCATTTTGGGGTGTTTTTTGAGCCAAAATTCGTCAATTATAGCTTATGCAGGCTCAGGTGAGTAATCTTTCCCCATGATTGGAATTTTGATTGGTGTTTTAGTTTCCTCTAATTACAAGAAGAAAGTTTGATTTTCACTTCCATTTTCTTTGTAGATCCATGGCTTCAAACTCGAGAAGGCTCTCCAAGAAGGCCAAGGAACGGGTGAGAGCTGAGAGTCATCCCCCAGAGTTGATTTTACGTGACCCTCAATGTCATCATTTCGAACCAGCTCTAGTGAGTCAGGTATGTGATACTTTCGGTGGTTATGTGCATTGTGCTAGTTTAGTGAACTGTAGTGTGCACCTAGAGGTCATTGGGAAGTCCATTTGGTGCTCGATTGTTGATTTTGAGAAGTTGGACTTCGGGTCATGAATAGTGATTTTGTGCTCATTTTTGTTGTTTTTGATGTATGTAGGTGCCAGAGGTGGTCTTGAAGGGCCACAGTAGTCTTGCCCACACTTTTCTATGGTATACCCAACTTTCACCTGCTGTCAAGAAATGCCGAGTTTGGTGGCTTTGTCTGCCTAGTTTCAAAGAGTATAAATGATTTGACCCACTTCTATGCTCTTACGCAGAGATGGTGGGACACGACGAATACTTTCCACCTGCCGTTTGGCAAAATGACGATGACACCCTTCAAGTTTCCCATGATCACTAGCTTAAGAGTTGGCGGGAAGCACCTAATCTTGGATTATTTTTATGAGAATGATCCTAAAACTATTAAGATACTGATTAGGGTTGTTCCTCCAAGTCTGGAGGGGCCTAGGTTCCCTTGCGGCTGGCTTTATCGAGCTTATGGCAGGGGGGACACACTTTGACTGACCAGCAGCTGCTATGGGTCTTTTTCTTGTATATTCTCGACTGCTCAATTTTTATGACACGGAATGACCAGGTGAGCTTTCGGCTCCTTTCTTGCTTCCATTTACGAGATTCCTTCTTACAACTGGGATGGTGTTACTCTGGCCCATCTTTATAAGCACATGGGTGAGGTTTTTTGTCGCGGCGTTAAATCCACTGGAGGGTTCTGGCGGACTTGGGAGGTATGTTCTATGACTTTTTCTTTTCCTTGTGGTCCTTTCTTGTTTCTGTTTTCTGACTTTCACCTCTCCGTGCAGCTCTGGAGCTTCGAGTACCAGAAAATGTTAGCTCTTACTCCCGCCGATGAATCGGGTGAAGATGAGGATGGCATGACTCCTGTGCCTCTGTTCCCTCGGGGCTTGAGATGGAGAAGGGATGTTGTTGGGGTTAAGAGCGGGGCCCACCAGATCCTCCTCCTGAGAAATTTCTTATCTGAGCTAACGGTTGCTAGCGTTGGACACCTTGGGAGCATGTTTTCTATGCTACCCCAGAGGAGATACAGGTGGTGAGGCCTCTTGCTTCTTGCCAACTTTTGATGGAGAATATTAAGCATAGGTAGTGGTATCTTGGTGAGCGGGTGTCTCGGCAGGTGGTTGTTGGTCTGAGGTACCACATTCCTCATGCCCCTCTCATAATGGATGCTGATGACCTCTCTGGTGCTGCTTTGCTGGCAGCTTTGGTCGGTACTGATGCTTGGGATCACTTTGGCTCTGAGACAGGATATGAGACCTATCGTGGCCGCTTTCTGATGTTGAATTTTCCACTCCTGGATGTGAGTTTCATTTACGTTTTTTTATCTATTCGTCACTTATGTTTTTGGATTCATTTTTTTTCCTAATTTGTTTTGTGCCTACAGCTTCACGAGATGTACAGGAGACAGGCTCCTCTAGCTTCTAATCCTATCCCTCCTTGGGATTGGACTGTCAATATTTTGGGTGCCGATGGCTCTCCACAGGTCATGAAGGTGCCACGAGTCACGTGCAGTTATCCCACCCAGCCAGTAGGCTTCCTCAACGTCCCTTAAAGTTATACTGAGGAGGGTCATGCCTTGGCAGCTAGCTTACGGTCTTTAGTCCTCACACAATACCATCGGGTATGTCTCTAATTTTGTGATCCTCAAGGTTATGTGGTTCTAACCCTAGATTTTACCCTTGACAAATGGATGGTATGCGGCAGTTCGCCACAAATCAAATGGCGTCCTTGGTAAGTTTCTGACTCAACTCTATTTTTGTACTTTTGTTGCTTTCTGACTAATTGTCTTGATTTTGTGTGTACAGTGTTGTGGAGGTAGTGCCGGCTCGTCGAGAACTAGGCCAAGGTACAGGGGTGGCGGGAGGAGGCCATCGCCGACGTATACTTTGGTGGTTCGCAGAGGATGAAGAAGAAGAGGACTGAGGCTTCTTAAGCGGGGATTTTTGTTTTATCTCCATTTCATGTCTTCAATTGGGTTGCACTAGTGAATTTGTGACTGAATGGACAATATGTAGGACAATTTGTCACCTTTTGACAGAGTATTATGTTGTTTTGCCTTTTCGGCCGGATATCTTCCGGTTTGAAGGCACGGTTGTGTGTTGTTTTAGTTGGTGATTATGTGGCGATATATGTGCACTGTGATTGTTGATGTTACTGTGATAAGTAGCCTTGTGATAGTGAGTATGTTTGCCTTGTAGGTGGGATAGTCCGTGAAATGGGGAGGTGCTGTCGAAATTTTGAATTTTGCTAGAGCCACGATAGAAAATATGGCATTGTATGATCCTACTCAACTCACGGCTTGGCTGGACATTACAGATGGTATGGAACGGATCAACCTTTTTATGTACGGCTTGACCGAGTTGTTCTCCCTTTGCCAGATGGTTTTGAATGTTGAATTTATGCGTGCTGCCATTGCCCATTGGGACCCGGTAAATCATGTCTTCAATTTTAACAGCCTTGAGATATGTCCCCCTGTTCGAGGAGTTCTGTGCTATCCTTGGCTTCGATCCGGACTCTGACCTGATTCTTCCTTCTGTTGATACCCCCAGTCCTACGTGAGGCCTAGCTGAATACTTGAACTGTTCCACTACTATCTCCCGCTGACTAATTCATGGTGAGGTTCTTGACATTGCTTCCATCATTGCCCGGTACGCTAGTCCTGGGACTCCCAGCGTATATGATGCCACCCGCGGGGCCGCTCTGATATTATGCATGACTTCGCACTTCCTGTTCTCGAGTACTTCTAGTGACTTGGTACATGTGTGCCTTGGGCTGAAATCGAGTACGAACCCCATGGCCATGGTTTTGACCGAAACCCTGAATGGTTAGGATCGTGCTTTTAATCAAGGAACTCTCATTCTTTCTGGGGCGCCTTTGGTGTTACAGGCTTGGCTCTACGAGCACCTTCAGTTATGGACTGGTAGTGTGCCGCCAGTTTACTTCCACGGGGTTGTGCTTCATTCTCAATACACTTTTGCCGATTGGGTTAGCATGATGGGTGCTTTATCTGAGGCCAACATTTGTTGGATTATGGGGCGTTGGCGCCTCCATGCTGTGACCACCAGCCTCGGGGAGTACCAGAGAGTGTGGTTGATGGGTCTGAGAGAAACTTCTTTCTAACATCCTCGTCGATTGGCCAGACAGTACGGGCAAGTTTAGGAGGTCCCCCGGGGGTTTACTGAGAGGGTCTTTGCTTCTAGAGTCAGAGCTGTCACTTTTGCTGCTTTCATCAATGGATGGGCCTGCCGAGTAAAAGCCTACTTCTAAAGACCTTTGAAGAAATAAAAGACACAAAATAAAACTAGACTTGATTGTTCCTGCTTCTTTCCTCCAAGTGTTTTTGATATTTGTGATTGCTTTCTGAAAGAAAAAACTTTTATTCATTCCTGCTTATGCAATATTCGAGGTTTTTTTTGTCGGTGAACCTTGGTTACTTGGAGAACCTTATTTTATGCACTTGGCTTTCTGAAACATTTATAGTATGATTTTGATCAGATGTGTGCTTTTGGTACTTGTTTGGACACGCAAGGACGATTAGAAGCAAACGAGGCGGGTGGCCGAAGTTTTCCCCTAGTTTGGGATATGTATAGTTGTGACACAAACGAGGTAGATGACCGACATTTGCCCCTAGTTTGGAAGAGGTTCAGGCAAACGAGGTGGGTGGCCGAAGTTTGCCCCTAGTGTGAAGGGTGATTTCTAGGTTATGGTAAGGACCGCAACTTTATTTCTCTCATATGCTCATAATTTTGCCTAGGCACCAGTTAGGTGACCTAGCGAGCTCTTTTCTCTCTTTTTTATTGCTCACTTTGGATTTAACTCTAATTTTTCCTAGGCATCCTTTTAAATTTTTGACCTAGCGAGCCATCCTTATTTTCTCTTCTGAAAGTCTGCCTACGTACCCCCGAGTGGGATCAGATCCAACGTAGTTCGTGCCAAGGTAAGGAAGAAGTAGGTTGATATTGGTGTCGACCGAATCAAAGTGGTTGCCTACGTATCCCCAAATGGGAATCAGGTCGAGCGTAGTTCAGGGCGAGGCTTGAGAGGAATTAGGCTATTTTTGTGGGTGGAGCGACCAAACCGATGCGGTTGCCTACGTATCCCCAAGTGGGAATCAGGTCGAGCGTAGTTCACGGCGAGGCTCAAAAGGAATTGGGTAAAAAAAAAGGTCAAGCATAGTACTTTTTTATGTGATCCATGTTGATTGGTTCTTTGAATTCGACACCGTCAAGGTCCATGAGATAGGTCGCTCCTCCGGAGAGGATAGTTTTAACGATGTAAGGGCCAACCCATTTGGGTTTGAACTTTCCACGCGGGTTAAAGATCGGAGGTCGTAGTTCCTTTAGGAAAAGGTCACCCTTGACAATTTCCTCAAACAAACTTTCTTGTTAAAAGCACGGGCTATCCGCTTTTGATAGATTCGGACGTGGTCTACTGCCGCTAGGCGCTTTTCATCTATGAGAGCCAATTCTTCGTACCTTTCCCTTAATCAGTCGGATTCTAAAATTTCACATTCTGCCATCACACGTAGGGACGGTAGTTCTATCTCGACTAAAAGTACTACTTCCATGCCATATACCAATGAATAGGGAGTCTCTCTTGTAGATGTCCTTATCGATGTCCTATATCCCCAAAGCGCAAATGGTAGTTTCTTGTGCCAGTCTTTGTATGTATCGGCTGACTTCTGCAATATGGCCTTGACATTCTTGTTTACAGCTTTGACTGCCCCACTAGTTTGCAACCTGTATGGTGACGACTTATGATAAGTGATTTTGTATTCCTCGAATAGATCTCTGACCTCTGCTTTGAAATGAATCCCATTGTCCGAAATGATCTCATGGGGGACTCCATAGTGGCAAATGAGATTCCTCTTGATGAATTTGGCCACTTCCTTGGCTCCCAACTTGGTGTAAGATGCAGCTTCCATTCATTTTGTGAAGTAATCGATGGCCACCAAAATGTATCGGTTCCCATTTGAGGCCTTTGGAAAAATTTTGCCAATGACACCGATTCCCCAAGTCGAGAATGGCCACGGTGAGGTCATACTGTAGAGAAGAGATGGTGGTACATGTATCATATTTGCATGGATCTGGCACTTGTGACACCTTCTTACATATTCACAACAATCTTTCTCCAATGTCATCCAGTAGTACCCTAGTCTTACAATCTTTTTGGCTAGCACGTGACCATTCATGTGTGGACCGCATACCCCTTTATGTATTTCTTCCATCATCCTTATGGCGCTCCTCCCGAATAAGCAAGTCAGATTATGACCATTGTACCCTTTCTTCAATAATTTTCCCCTGTAAATGATGAACTGTGCTGCGAAACTTCGAATTGCTCTTTTATCTTTCTCATTAGACTCTTAAGGGTATGGTCCCTTTTCTATAAAGTTCCAGACATCTTGATACCATGGTGTTTCATTCTCTTCTTCTTCGATTGCAGCGATCATGCTAAACGACGGTTCGTATCTTTGCTTGATTTCCAGAGGCATCATTTTTACCCCTAAAAAGGATTTGGATCATAGATGCTAGGGTAGCCAATGAATCTGCTAACTGTTTCTCTTCCTTGGGTAGGCAAAAGAATGTTATGCTCTTGAAATGTTTCTTGAGTCCATCGAGATGGTCATGGTAAGGCTTTAACCTCTCTTCTTTTACCTTCCATTCCCCTCTGGCTGTGACACAATGAGATTTGAATCTCCGAAGACATCCAACTTTTGAACTCTTAATTCTATGGCCACTTCTATCCCCAGATTGCATGCCTCATATTCAGCAGTGTTGTTAGTTGCGTTATAATTGAGCTTGACTGCAAATGGGGTGTCGTCCCCATTTGGTGACACCAGGATCATACCTACTCCTTATCCTTTCATGTTGCTGCCTCATCAAAGTACAACTTCCACTGCTCTTCTTTGATTTCCATGATATTCTCATCTGGGAACAGGAAGTCTCCATTTTCTTCGGAGTCAACGGCATGTTCCGCAAGATGCTCAGCTATAGTTCTCCCTTTTACCGACTTGCTTGTCACATACTTGATAGCAAATTCAGATAGTAGAAGTTGCCAACGGGATATACGACTAGTTAGGGTAGGTTTTTTGAGGAGGTATTTTAGAGGATCCACAGGATATGAGCATAATCGAAAAGGCTAACATGTAGTGTCTTAATCGGCAAGTGCACCACACTAAGGCCCAATATGGTTTTTCGAGGGCAGAGTAATTGATCTTATACCTAGTCATCCTCTTACTAAGGTAATATATGACTTTTTCAGAGTGGCTTTCTTTTCCTTCCTGAACTAGCATGCAACCCATGGCGTTTTTGGAGACATATAGGTAAAGAAGTAAGGGCTTGTGAAAAATGGGTGGTGAAAGGACGTGCGGATTTTGAAGGTAGGCTTTTATTTTGTCGAATGTGGCATGGAATTGGTCATCCCATTAGAACTTCTCTCCTTTCCTCAGTAAACAGAATAAGAGATTGCATGTAGTTGTGAGCTTGGAGATGAAGCGGCTGATGAATTGGATCCTTCCGAGGAATCCTCTCACTTCTTTCTCATTCTGTGGCGGGACCATTTCCAGAATTGCCTTAATCTTAGAGGGATCGACCTCTATCCCCCTCTGCGTTATGAGAAAACCTAGGAGCTTCACCAAAGTCACACCAAAAATGCATTTCTTGAGATTCAGCCTCATCTTGTACTTGCGCAATCTTTCGAAAAACTTCTCCGGTGCCACCAAGTGCCCTTCTCTACCCTTGGATTTCACGATCATGTCATCTACATACACTTCTACTTCCTTGTGAATCATGTCATGCAATAAAGTAATGGCGGCTCTTTGGTAGGTTGCTCTAGCATTCTTGAGTCCGAAAGGCATCACCCTATAGCAGTAGGTCCCCCAAGGTATGGTAAATGTCGTCTTTCCCGATCTTCTGGTGCCATTAGAATCTGATTGTACCCTGAAAACCCATCCATGAATGACAGTAGCTCATGTCCTGCGGTGTTATCTACTAAGACATTAATGTGGGAAAGTGGGAAGTCGTCCTTAGGACTGGCTTTGTTTAGATCACGGAAGTCGATGCACACATGAACTTTTCTGTCTTTCTTGGGGACTGGCACGATGTTGGCAACCCATTTTGGATACTCTGTAACAATGATGAACCCTGCCTTGAACTATTTTTCTATCTCTTCCTTGACCTTTAGTGCCCATTCTGGTCTCATGCGCCTTAGTTTCTGCTTGCCAAGTTTAGAATTAGAGAGGAGGGGAATACGATGTTGGACAATATCGAGATCGACCCCAGGCATATCCTCGTAAGACCAAGCGAAAACATATTTGAATTCTTTTAGCAAGAGAGTCAATTTTTCTTTTTCTTCTTTATTAAGTGTTGAGCCAATTTGCACAATTTATGATTTATCTTTTCCACCTAGGTTAATTGATAAAGTGTCTTCAATTATTTCATAAGCAGGTGGTTTTTCAATTAGTTGCTTAAGTTCGATTAGGAGATCCTCGAGGGATCTGTGCATTCACAAGTATTAGACACAGAGGAGTAGGAAGAACCGTCTTTCGTTTCATTAATAACAGGTGGAGTGATTACATTAGACACTAGTGGGCTCACAGTAGCCGACTTTGGTATACTTTGGTATAGAATCGATAATCGGAAGTACAGACTTCGAGGGTGTAGACACCCCAATTTTGACCAAACGTCAAATCCAGGGATTGGTTACCTCTTAAGATCGATGATGACAATGACTGGTGAAATCCTAAGATTTCTAGAGAATTCAAATTCTTCAAGGATTCTTCAAGAAAAGTTTTAAAATCAAAGAAAAAATCAAAATAAGAGAGAGAGAGAGAGAGAGAGAGAGAGAGAGAGGAAAATTGGATACTCGGGGGAAACCTGAACGTTGAAAAACATGTGAAAAAATCAGTCTAAAAAAAAGTCATTCAAAGAAGAGATATAATATGAAAGAAGTTTTCAAAAGAAAAAGAGGAAAAGAAGTTTTCAAAAGAAAAGAGAAAAAAAGAGAAAAATAAAAAGAAAGATGATAGTATATACCATGTATATAGGTGTATCTTAATAAAGTACACTACATATATAAGTACATTCGTATATACTTTGCTAATAATTTAAATTGTGGTAATGTAAGTTTTGAAAATTAAAAAGAAGGCAAAATTCTGTTGGCCCCGGCACGTGGGAAAGCCGGCGGCACTCAGTGAGTGCCGCCCGGCATTCAGCGGGTACTGCCCGGCATTCAGTGAGTGCTGCCCGGCACTCTGTGAATGCCGCCGGCAGCCATCGAGTGCTGTGAACTGTAACAGACTGCTTTTCTCACATGTTCTAGAAGAAAACTTTACACATGGGTTTCCACCCGAATTTACCCTTTTAACCTTGTCATGTTGGTCTATATAAATAGGCCTTCATCTCCTTCATGAGGACTTTTACTCTTATTTTCAAATTTTTCACAAGAGAGAGATATAATAGAGAGAGAATTGGGAGAAGAAAGAAGAGTTTTCTTGAAGAATTGAAGGGAGAATTTGAAGATTGTGGAAGAGCTTCCCAAGAAATTGAAGAAATCCTTGAGGTCATAAAGGTAACCTCTCAATCCTTGGTAGAATTAGGTGAATTCAATCACAATTTCATAGTTCTAGGAACTTTACACATTTTTAAAACCTCTCTTCCTACCCCATTTCATCACACACCACTTAGAGCTTGTGATTGAATTTCATAATGTTTCATTAATTTGGATCCAAAATAGAGCTTTGGATTTATGAATAAAAGAGTTTTTGACTTGAAATTTTCAAATAACCTTTGATTTCCTTTCTTTTGTTTATATTCTTCTCAAGAGATCTATGAGATCTTCAATATCTCATTAGATTTCTTTGAGTTTGATCCTCTAGTCCCCTATGATCTTATGATTTATATGGGGATTAAAGTGTATCATGATCATCTCTATATGTAGTTGGTTGAATTCAAGTCTTAACTCATGACTTGGGTCTCCCTATTAGGAATCTTATGGAATCCATACTACATTCCATGGAGATTTGAGTAAATTTAGGTCTCATTGAGTCTCCAAGGATCATCAATTTGAGAGGAGAATAGTATATCATAGTTCTAAATTCCTCAAGGATCATATGTTTGAGAGAGGATTTAGATGTAAGTTTTCATAGTTTGTTGGAATCTAGAGAACTTGAATATTCAAGAGTTCATAAGATTGAGTAAGACCTTAGGATTCTCTTGTTGGGAGATCCATGATGGGAACCCATTAAGGCTAAATCTATGAATCTCTTCATGTTTCATTATTTACTCCAATGATCATAATCATACTTGATCCTAGTTCTCTTTAGGATCATGGATTAAGTTTGATTTGAACTATGAACATTAATCTAACAAAGATGCAGTGAATCCATAAACCAATTGTGATTAAAGATTTTCTATAGGATCATGGTTCATTGGAATTGGATGAGATCAATTAGAGGATCTTCATAACTCATTTAAGTACCTCTGTGATTTTTGTTTTGATGAAATTCCATGCCTAAGATGGTTTGGTCTTATGATTCCAAAACAAGCAACTCTCTGTCCAAAATTTCAGAACAGTAAGTCTGTTTTGAAATTAATAAATCAGAACCTTAATAAAGTTTCCCAGGTCTCTAATAATTTTTTCTAAGTACCTTAATGTGTTATAAAGATACCCTAAAACGATCTAAGTGTTTCTCATTTTTTTACTATTTTTAGAAAATCGTACAAGATCTCTGGACAGAGAGTTGCAGATTCCTGAGTGATGTCTAGTGTTTTCCATATTCCTAGAGATCTAAGCGTTCAAACCTTGATTTTATTTTTGGGTTATAAACTAGACTCACAAAGGCATATCATATCCAAATATCATTAAGATCCAACCGTTGGAAGTATAGTTTTTTTCAACCTTTTAAAATCTGGTCTGCTCTCTGTAATTTAGGAAAAACAGTCACTATTTTTGTCTAGTCTTATTGATTTTAACTTAAATGGTTTCCTAATTTCTTGGGACCCAAATCATGTTTTGAATAATGATAATTTAGCTTGAATCCAGAGGCTAAGTGATCCAAATTAGTGAGTAAATCCATATCTTATTCTTGTTCATATTCATTCATTCATTCATGTACAATAATGCTTATGACTAGAACTAGTTATTGGATAAAGTTGGACTTAGTTGAACCTAATTGAGCATAAACATGGATTCCTTATGATCATGTTGGAATAATAGAACCCCTATATGGACATTACATTGGCTCCTAGTTGAGACTTGTATATCTATAAAGATGCTATGGCTCCAACTAATCAATAGGAATTCATAGTTTTGTCAAGTCTTTCCATGCTTGATAGATCTAAGCTAGAGATTTAGGATTGATTATTTGATGTCATATTATTATGTGAAGCATGTGGACTAACCTTTGTTTTGTAGCGCTTTGGAGTTATGACTTCTCATCTCTTCCCGAGTTTATTTCATTTGTTGATTTTATTAATTTTTGACTCCATGCACGACACCTTAGCTTACGTCTGGCCTTGTGTGTATATGTGATTAGAGATATTTTTTCTAGGATTTCTATTCTTTGTATGCAATGCACGTTTCCCAATTCACGGCTGGATCCCAGGTAAGTTCTTTAGTTCCCTACTTGCACATCATTTTGCTTGCTACTTGAATTATGTGGCTTATGAATGATATTTTATCGTTAGCAATTTTGCACCCTTTTTGACATGCTTGTGATATGTATACTTATATCTATGTATTAGTTGAGGGCATGCTTAGATTATTAATTCGATTAAATAGGATGATGAGTAGAGGCCTATCACGAGATAGGATGAAAGGGGGTGTTTTAGTCCGTCGGGCTCCTTCCCCTTTCATTCTATAATCCCCGGACCCAAATTATCTTTGGTTTCGCAAAAGATCGGTTGCTTTTAAAAATGGTTTCTTAATTTTCCTAAAAAATTAAGTGGCGACTCTTTGATTTCGAATTTAAAATTTGAAAGAAAATATTCTAAAAGTTTTAAAAGTGGGCCCAAATGCCGGCATCCACAGAGGGAACAAGGGATAGGGAGACACAGACAGATGACTTTACAGCCTGGTTGCTCAGACCCTCCTCAGTTGGCATGATCTGATCATCTTGGCTCTTGGCCCTCTTTCCTTCCTTTTCTTTAGTGAACTCTTCCCACATCCTCTTGATAGCCTTAGTGTCCAAATACTTCAACCAGTCTTCCTCTATGGTTTTCACAAATTCTTCCGGATAGAATGGATCTTGATAGGGGGCCTTTCGCTGTCACCGTAGATTTCAAGCCCAGGGTGTCTTTTTCTGGTGGTTTGATGGATCCAAGGTTCAGGGAACCCAATGTAGGGGAAGTCATCCCCTTCTTTGATGAACTGACCGTTCAGGGTCTTGCGATATGGTGGAAGACTCCTCACTCTCTTCTTCTATGGCTTTTAGGGCTCGATGTCCTCTTCAGTGGGCTTGTACCCCAATGCGAAAGTGCCTCTTTGTCCTTTAATCTGTGGGAACTCACGAATCCCTTGTTGACGTCTACCCAATCCCATTCCAGGGAAGTAATTCATTTTGCTGACGATATTGACTACCGCGGAGTGGATCTCGGGGAACCTGTCTCCATCATTAATCGTATGGATCTTTTCCATGAAGAACCCTCCAATTTCTCCTTCTTCTAGTTTAGGTATTTGGATTACAAAGACGGGAGCATAGCTTGTAAGGCTTCATTTCCCCAACTGTTGCCAAGGATGATTTTCACCTCTTTCTCATTAATGTATTTGATCATTTGGTGCACAGTAGATAACATCGCTTTGTTGACATGCAGCTAGGTCCTTCCAATCAGCAAGTTGAACGAGGCAGGTATATCCATGACTTGAAAGAGTTTAGTATAAACCAAAGATCCTACTCATATCTGGAGAGAAACAGTCCCCATCACATTTCTCTTGGTGTTATCGTAGGCCCTCACTGATTACACAGATGGTGTGATGTCAAGGATGTTAACCCCCAAGGCAGTGGCAGTTCATAGAGCACAAACATTTAAGGAAGAGCCTGTATTGATCAGACAGAATGGCACTTGCTGCCCCTTTCATTTGACGGTGATGTACAGAGCTTTGTTATGCGCAGATCCTTCCGGTGGCAAATCCTCATCGAAAAAGGTGATGACTGGATCAGGGGTGAGTGTACTTAAGAAGGCCACCATATATTCTGGTACAGTGTTAATGGGGACCTTAATTTCAGCCAAGGCATTTAATACAACCTGCTTATGCCTGTAAGATGTTACCATGATGTCCCACATTGAAAGATGTGCCTGAGTCTTCTTTAACTCCTTAATCAACTCATTGTCCTCTTCGATGACCTCGTCCATTTTTCCTTTCTCTTTGTCTTTGACTGGCCCTTTCTCAATGGCCTCAGTGGTAGACTGCGGAGGCTGATAATGATGGCCTGACCTAGTCAGATGATCAATCTCGGCAGGAGTAAGCCCTTCTACAATACCATCTTCTTTGAACCAATCATAATCTTTGTTTCTTTGGCTCATTCTAGATGGAGGCATCGCTTTCATCATTGGGACTATACCACTTGAGGTCTAATGCCCCTATATCATGTTCTTCTAGGAATAACAAATGTCGCTCATCATCTAGCTGCTGCTACTATCCATCGTCTTCTCGTTCAATCAGATGGATTTCTGTGGAATCCGGGATGTCAATGCGGGCTGGGGAAAGTCCTATGGGGATTATGAGAGTAGAAGGATCGAAAGTAGTGGGGTTAGATTCAATGAGGCTAATATTTTGGTGGTTTGGCAGGGGATTTTGGGTGACATGGGGCTGCTTGGGAGGTGGCTCAATGATATTCTAGTCAACAAGGTCATGGATATCATGGCGGAGGCGCATGCAATCATCAGTGTTGTGGCCAGGTGCTTGGTGGTAGGTGCATCTTTTGGACATATCACAGTTTGGCACTAGCGGGGTGTTTCGAGGCTGAAGGAATTAGAGATGGCCCTTTTTGAGTAGGCGGTCCAAGGCTGAGGAGGGGGAGATTTCTAGCTTGGCAAAATTGCGAGGAGGCTATTTTTGGAAAGGGCGATTGGAGGAATTCGCTTGGTTGGAGGGTCGGTATGGCCTAGGAGGGTATGCCATGGGCTGACTACTGAGGCCGTTGACATCCAGAGGATTCTGGGAGTAGTTAGGCCTTTTTAACTGACTCGAAGGCTCTTCCTTCTTAATCTTCCCTTCCCTGATAGCATCTTCAATTCAAGACCCGACTTCAAACAACTCTTCAAAGGTGGAGATGGATTGATAAAACAGTTTCTCATGGTAGAGCGGCTGCAGATTTTGGATTATCATTCTCACTTGTTCCTTTTCAACCGGTCGGTGGGTCATTTGGGCCACTTTATTCCTCCATCTGCTCAAGATTTTGGCGAAGGATTCATTGTTGTTTTGCCGAGTAGTTTCTAAATCCCTAATTGTGACAACCAGCTCTTGATTGTAAGAGTAGTGATCAACAAATACCCGAACAATGTCTTCCCATACTCGAGTTTTGGAAGCTTCCAAGGTAAGGAACCATGACAGTGCAGACTTTGCGAGAGTTTGTGGGAACAGCATCGCAATGTGCTCATGAGTGCAACCCATTAATTGAAAAATGCTCATACACAGCTTGCCATGACTCTTTGGATTTCCAGTTCCATCAAAATGATAAATGGCAGGCATCTTGAAGTTTTATGGCAGTTTCAGCTTAACAGGCTCAAAAAGGCCTTCCAGGTCTACCATGTAGTCATCAACCCCTTTGTTTTTCCTAAGTACGCTTTCTAGCTTGTCAACCTTATCCATTTTCTCTTGGAACTTCTTCTCATATGCAGGCGGTGGGGCCCCTTGAAACCAATCTTCTTCCCCATTATTCTCAAGAGGTGGTACGAACCCTGGCGGTGGTGGTGGCATGAAATCCGGTGGTGGAGGGAACCAAAGTGGATACTGTGGTTGCTGCTGTTTTAGTTCTTCTATGAACTTCAAGACTTGGGCCAGGCTGTCGGACTGCTGGCTTATGGTTGCTCCAAACTCGGTAACCATATTTTCTAACTCTTTCTGATTCATGTTGAGATAACTTGTTGGGCTGATTCTGACCAAATGGTTATCTGAATTTCTGACCCAAGACGAAGATCCCAGCTGCTGACTTTGAGAATCTATGGTGACCCTACAGATTTGAGAGGATTTGTATCAGATTTTGACAGTGATGACTATAGATGGACAATGACAGTAACATTATCAAATGTGGATTGACTGGTGTACGTGCATACTGACAGGAATGATGCATGCAAATGTGACAAGCATGCGGAAGCAAGCCCTAATCTATATGATGCTCCTACTTCTAGTAGATAGCAGTTAAGCAAGTAAGGTCTTAGCCATACAGATTGTGCTAACATATCCTTCAAGTATGATCACCGAGGGATAATAGGGATTTCCGGGATATTTCTGGGATATCTGGACAAAGTTTCTGTGAGAAACTAGTTTATATCTGGGTATTTCTGGGTAGAGTTTCTGGGAGAAAGTGGTTTATATCTGGGTATTTTTGGATAGAGTTTCTGGGAAAAATAGGTTATATCTGGGTATTTCTAGTTAGAGTTTCTGGGAGAAACATGTTATATCTGGGTAAATCTGGACATAGTTTCTGGGAGAAACAGGTTATATCTGAGATATCTGGACAGAGTTTCTTGGGGAAACATGTTACATCTGGGATATCTTGACAGAGTTAATGAGGGAAACAAATTAATATGATGGAAGCAGATGATGACGATGATCATACTGTCTAGCAAGTTTTCAAACTCCTATGTTTTAGGACCAACAAACAAGGTTTGTGGTGTATATCTTTGTGAACATGGAACAAACATCCTTATCATGGTGCCTAGGCAGGTCAACTCAATGTAATTTACACGTGAGTGATTGCCCTGGGGATCATATGAGGGAGGTCTTATCTATTCCAAGTAAGCGTCTACACCGCGCAAGTAATCCCGTTTAGGGCATACAACAGTTATATCACATTGTACTATCTGAAAAAGATAAATTAACAGTCCTATGAAAGGTTCTACAGGAATCTATATGCAAAGGCTGGGTTTAGTCAAAGAGGTTTCGTTGACGAGAGTTCCAGTATACCGTCAGGGAGATAGTACGGAATTTTTACTCTTTTTGATATACCTTGGAAGGTACAGTATCAACGGTGACTTGTGTCCTAGCACAGCAAGACAACGTTGGAGGGTAAAATGCAGAGTGCAATACGGTGAACCAAACACAGTAAAAAGATGATTTTAAGGATGCTTCTTATGAGTCCAACCTCTGTATTATTTTGTTTTGAAAATAAATTTCTCCAGCAAAGTTGGCAGATTGTGGACACCCAGAATACCACTTCTTTGTTTTGATTTGAGATTATTTTGAAAGAGAAAGAAAAGGTCTTTTAAAAACAGATACAGAGTCGCCACTTGGTCATTCGGGAACCAAGAAACCCAATTTGACTCACCCAAACGGATAAAGGGCACCAGCCTTTCATAACCAAAGAACTTGGCTCGGGGTTTTGGTACGAGAGAGCAAGGAGCCTTTGTCACGACTAAAATACCCTCAACTCGCCCTGTCTTTCAACGGGCCTCAATTAGCATCCAAATAATCATCTTATATTATGTTTGGTTCGACAATTAATACTATGATAGTATATTACATCTCATAAGAATCTTGAAATGGATGATCAAAAGATAAGATATCATTCATAAGATCTAAGCCAAATATCATACAATGTATAGTGAAAGATAACACAAATGAACCTAGGAAAAATCGTCTAATCATATATCAAGTAATCAAGTTTTCCTAATCTAGGAGGGGACGTGAATTGTTCTTGAAACAAATAATCAAAGGAATCAAAATATGCTTAGCAAACTAGAATGATGCATGTTAATCTTTGAGAAAAGAAGACCTCTCAATCCACGGGACGAATGAGAAAGGATGATTAGATCGAGGGGAAGCACGGACAGGTGATCAAGTTCAATCCTTATATTCTTCTTAGATTGGGAGTCACAAAAACCTCAAATCTTGCATGGATGCAATGTATCAACCTAAAATGTGCAAAGATTGTAGTGTGTTTGTGTACATGGACTTTCTAAAGTGACTTAGAAATCTACAATATGAATGAATGAATGAAGAGAATCATCATGGGATATGTACAAATGTAGTATGAATTACTTACTAAGATATGAACTAATTTAGATTGTATATAAGCATCAAACGAAAGAATGAAAGTAAAAGTACACTTGCTGTGAATATTGGACAGAACAGTGACTTGATCTTGTGGAAATTGGAAAGTGAGGTTAGAAATGTTTTTAATGCATGCTTTTTCATGGAGATCATCCTTTTTGTGTCTAGAACACATGTCAAAAAGTCAATCCTCAATAACTATTACAGAATGAGAGAAATCATACAAACAATAGAGATTGCTCAGAAGCAGAATCCGTACTGTCGACCGAAATGTCAAAAAATATTAGAAAATGAAAAAAAAAACATCTGGGGGCCCATTTTATAAAGAAAGTTCCCTAAGACACTGAAGTTCAAGGAAAAACTGACTTGGGACCACTCCTTTTGGAAAAGTTGTCTGTAAAACAAGTTGAAAATCAACCAAGCTGCTGTGACAGCAAAAACAGAATGTCTGGAAGGAATGTTTGGGTCCAAATGGACCCCTTCCAAGTGTTTCCAAGTCAAACCAAAAATCATGGATGTTCTCCAATGAGTTAAGAAGGCTTTAGAAGTTGTCTCATGTTAACATTTTCAATATTGAGTCCTAGAGAAATCATTGAACTCAGATTGTTCACTGTTTTGAAGATTTTGGAAAGAACTAGGGTTTTATTCTTTGAAATCTAAATGAGGGGTTTAAGAGGGGTTTTGAAATAATGGTTTTGAGAGTATATTTTCAGTACTTAAATGGAGATTATGACCACTTGAAATTTCAATATTGAACTCATATCAAGAACCTCCAAGGCTGTTGGAGACATTGTTTTCATTTTTTAAGACAACTTCAAGAATACATAGGAATGTATTGAAGTTGAAATCATCATCTATCAAACATGTTTTTGAGGTCAAGAGCTACTATCCATAAGGATTCACTCATCTCAAACTTCATGTCATCATCTAGATGATGGTAGACTAGTAAGTAAATAAAGAAAATAAAAAAGAAATGAGATTAAGGAGAGATGAGCATAATATGTAAACAAACAAATGAGTAATCAATAGATAATATTCATGATGATTTTGGACTTGTAGCTTGGTGTTTCACACATATATGGTGACTTTGGACATGGAAGAAGCTTCCTATCTCATAAATGATCACTAAAATGGTGGTCGGGTGTATTGAATGTGGAGTAAATGAGAGTAATAAAAAAGAAAACAAAGGTTAGAACTCACTTTTTAGTTGAAAATAAAAGGAAGAAGCTCACTTTCACTCTCCTAACCTTATCTTCTACAACTTTTCTCTCTACAACTTCTCTAAGCTTTGTATTTGCACCCCCCAAATGAGAAGTCAAGAGAAGTTTATATAGGCTAATTAGGGAAGATTTTGGGATTAAAAGAGTGCTCCCATTGGCTCCAAATGTCTGTGAACAAGGAACTACGTCGTTTTAGTTTCTAATTAATCAAAATGGACCCCCAAAATAAATTGCAAAAATAGACTATTCTAGAGGAGAGTGTCGTGAAGGCACTGGGCATTTGGCGCGACGGCACTGCTCCTCTGATGTCCAGATAATTTCATTTAGACCCCTAGAGGTTCCGGTATTCGCAAAAAGGCCCTATTTCGTCCGGAATTCACAAAAAATGCGTATGAACACCAAACTAAGGTTGTGATATACCGTTGGAAAGATAATGGAGTCTACTTTATATAAAAAATGATTCAGAGATAGTTCACTTTGAAAAGTTTTGTGGTATTCGCGATAAAAGCCAATTTGATCTCTTTTTTCACCTTCAGAAATTCATAATAAATTCGTTTTAAATCCAGGAATTATGTGCGATATACCGTTGGAAAGATATTGACCTCTAGTATCCATAAAAAATATTTGAAAAATGATACGGTGCTTTGATTTTAAAGTCAACTTTTAGTCAAACTGGTCAAACTTGGGATTCCTGAGAAGTTCTAGGAATCTCTGGGATCTCCCAGGAACTAACGTTATCGTCCGATTTCCTTTTAAAACTCGTTTTAGTACTTTTCACATAATCTAGAATGATCTCGAATCTTTTTAGCAAATTTGGACGATTTCAGTCAAATCTTCTTCAAACCTAGTCAAACATGGTCAAACATTGGTCAAACTGGTCAACGAGGACTTTTCGGGACTTTAGGGGGTCTCTGGGAGCCGACGATTTCTTCTGATTTTGCTTGAAAACTTATTTATAGTACTTTTTTTATGACATAGCATGTTTCCAGAACTTTCGGACCAAATCTGGGAGTGTTTGGGCTTTCAGGGGCATTTCGGTCATTTGCACCACTTTCTGAGCATTTTGAGAGATAGAACTAACTTTCGGGAGTTCTTTTGAGTCTTTTCTATCATTGTGAACCACCAAGCTATAGGTCTCCTAAATCTGAAAGCCGACAAAATGGGGTGTCTACAGTATACTTCCTTCCGCCTTGATTCCTTATAAAACATGTTATCTTTGGCTAAATCCAAAGTTAACTTACCATTAGGAACTGAATTGCTCAACAACACAACTAACGTCTCCCAACTGTCAGGCAAAGAACTCAATAATAACAAATCTTGAAATTCATCATCTAAATTCATCTTCATCATAGCCAACTGATTAACCACATTTTGAAAGTCACTCAAATGCGCAGCAACGTAATTCCCATCTTTGAATTTCAAGTTCAAAAGCCTTCGAATCAAGAATGCTTTGTTCTGCGCAGTATTCGTCTCATACATAGACTCTAATTTTTCCATAAACTCTATGCATTAACTTCTTAGGCAACGTGCTAAAACACGGTGTGGTCAACCCACTGTCTTCCTATTTAATTTTACTCAATCCGTAGCAGACATAGTTGAAGGCTTGGCCGTATCACCCTCAATGGGATCATACAAATCTTTATAATAGAGAATATCCTCCATTCTTGGTTTCCAAATGGCATAATTTGAAGCCAGAAGCTTAATCATCAAATGTGATGATTCCTCCATTTAATTACACAAGACAATAAATAATAATTAACCTTAACTCTAGTACCACTTTGTTGGAAAAAAATTGGAATCCCCATTATTAGGAATAATACTTCTTAACCTTGTTAAGTGTAAATTAAATAGGCAAAAATATCTAAGCCACCAAATTAAAATATAAATATTCTACACAATCCACCACAAGCAATAAAAAAATTTGACACTAAGATTTATGTGGAAAACCCCTCCAATGAAGAGTGAAAAAAAATCACAAGATAACTCCGAGTAATTCCACTATGTAAAATAAGGAATACAAATATTCTCTCAAGTTTTTGCCCTAAGCATGAGGTATTCAATCAACTAAAGAGTGAATACAAGGCTTACCTCTTAGGGTTCACAATACCCAAAGGAAAACACCAAAACTGGAATACAAGAGTAATGTACCTCAAAATCCTATGAATTTGGCACACCCAAACAAAACCTTGAACAAATCACTACTCACTACAAGGAAAAATGCTTTTTATGTCACTTAGAAAGTGACATAAATAGGTATTTATGTCACTTTTTGTTTCAGTAAAAAGTGACATAAATGGAGGCGACGTAAATGTTTTAAAAGCGACATCAATGTTTTTTAAAAGTGACATAAATGTTTCATAATACCAACACATATGGTACTAAAAAGTGACATAAATACTTAAAAGTGACATAAATATCATTTTATTTGTCACTTTTAACCTAAAATGACATAAAAGTATAAAAGTGACATAAATACCAAACAAAATTATTATATCAAAGTCTTAAAATTGACATAAATACTTTAAAAGTGACAAATACTTTATAAAAGTGATATAAATACTTGATAAAAGTGACATAAATGCTTTTTATTTATGTGGGTTTTCTTAAAAGTGACATAAATGTTTCCAAATTTTTTTTAAAAAAATAGTGATTACATTTATCAATATTACCACCTTGTACAAAACTAAATGCGACTCAATAATTAATTTCAACACAACTAAATTAATACTCAATAATCACTTAATATATCATTACAACCAATCAATCCCATTCCATCTATTCATCTCTACCAATCAACAAAAAATTAAAAAATATGTCTCTGAGAACCATGTGTATGTTCAACCTAAATTTAACTCCAGAAGTCATCGGAACTCAATATAATTCCACAAACAGAGCTGCTTTTATTTTATAAGTATGAAAAACCAATACATATAAACATTGTTCAGAAGATAAGCATCCTTCGAGAGTATTACTAATACTAAATCCACCAGCATAACATTTTCTCCAACAAAAAAAAAAGTGAGAATCCTTCCCTTTAAAAAAAATGAGAATCCTCGTCTCTTACATTCATCTGAGTCACTCAACTGCAACAGAAAAAAAAAAGTCATTAGTCAATGGATGTATTGTTATAAAGTCTATTATGTTTTGAGAAATTGAACACACATTGACCACAGCATTTATGTAACAAATTCATATTTCAGGAACTCAGATTTTCTAATAGAGTAAAGATCAAAGAAATGATGCTTTCAATTGACAGAGTGTGGATATCGTAATTTTTCTTACTCACAGCTTTTTCTTTTAAAGTTTTTTTAAATTTCAAATTCAAAACAAATTAGTAGCCACTTAATTTTTTTAAGGAAAATTAAGAAACCATTTTAAAGCAACTGATCTTTTATGAAACCAAAGATTGACTAGGTCCGGGGATTATGGAATGTGAAGGGAAGGAGCCCATCGGACTAAAATACCCCTTTTCATTCTATCTTGCGATAGGCCTCTACTTAACACCCTTTTAATTGAATTATTAATCTAAGCATGCCCTTAACTAATACATAGATATACGTATACATTACACAAACATGTCAAAATGGTGTAAAATTACCAATTTACAAAATATCATTCAAAAGCCACGTAATTCAAGTAGCAAGCAATATGATATGCAATAAAGAATAAGAGAACTTACCCGGGGTCCAGCCGCGAATATTAAACGTACAATGCATGCGATTAAGTACAACCTAGGAAAAGAGTCTCTAATCCACATATATACATGTAAGACACAATCTTAATTCTAATGTGTCGCGCATGAGGTTAAAAAATCGATAAAATCAATAAATTAAATAAACTAAAGAGGGATTCAAAAAGTCATACCTTAATAGCGCTACAAAACAAAGGGTTAGTCCACATGATATACAAGATATAAAGTTAGAAATAACAATCCTACATTTCTAACTTAAATCTATCAGATACAATTGAATCTAAAGCAAATAAATCCTAATTACAAGTGTCAAGCCATATGGATGAATATGTTCATGAACAAAAATAAATTATGAAATACCCAATCATTTAGATCACTTAAACTTTGAATTCAAGCTTAGCTAATCATTATTAAAACATGGTTTGAGCTCTAGGTCATAGAAAAGTCATTTGGACCATAATTTACAAAGTTGGTCAAATCTATCATAAAATTCTGAAAATTGCAAAGAGCAGACCAGAACTTTAACAAAATAAAAAGCATGTTTTCCATGGTTTTCTCTTGATGAATTTTGGACACAAGATGCCTCTGTGAGTCTAGTTTCCAAATCAAAAAGAAAATCAAAGTTTCAACGGTTAGATCTCTGGGAAAAGGACAAACACCAGACATCACTCAGAGATGTACAACTCTCTGTCCAGAGATTTTGTTTGATTTTTTAAAAATAACAAAAAGATTAGAAATGCTTTGTTCTTTTTAGGGTAGCTTCATAACATATTAATCTACTTAGAAAAAATTATTTTGGGTCACAAATACTTGATTAAGGTTCTGATTTGCTTATTTCAAAAGGGTATTACTGTTCTGAAACTCTGGACAGATTGTAGTGACTCCACAAAACTCATGACCAAACCACTTTAAACATGAAATCTCCTTAAAACAAAAATTACAGTGGTAAAACATTGTGTTATTCACACTTTCCCGTTGGTTTCACTTGATTCCAACGGTTAGATTTTGAACTAAAAATCTTTGATCAAAACCGGTTTATGAATCCACTGTTTCATTGTCAAGTTCAACTTTTATTTGTTAACCCCAACTATTAGACCATGAAGTTGGACTTAAACCATACCATTTTCTCCTACCATTTGATGGTCATTGGAGGCTAAAGACCTTTATATTTGTAGATTTCAAATAAAGTATGAATAGGCTTCATGAGATCTCAAGATAATGAATCTAAACCATGGAGATGGGCTTAGACTCAAAACTACTTTCTCCTACCATTTGATGGTCATTGGAGATGAAGATTATGACTAATACTCATGAGTCTCAAAGGAATATAGAAAGGATTCCATGAAATATCAAGGTAGAGGACCCAAGTCATAAGTATGGACTTGGATCCATCTATTTGCTTATAAAATGAAGTGATAATCAAACTTTGACTCCCATGTGAAGCATAAGCTTACATGGAATCAAAGGATCCAACTCATGGGATTCAAGTGAAGTATGGAAGACTTCCAAGAATCTCAAGAGAGGAGTATAAACAAAAGAAAGAAAAGAAAGAACTAAAAGAAAAAGGGAATTAAAGTTTGCAAGTTCCCTAATAAAACTTCTAAAAAGGTTAATCAAAAGACCCAAAAAAAATTCAAAAGGATGAAGAAAAACAAATTGTGGTTAGAGGATCACCTCCAAACAATCCTCAAAGCTTCTCTCCTTTTTTGAAGATCTTCCAAGCTCTTCTCCCTCTTTTTTTAGACTCTCTCTCAAAATGTATGTTAGTGTAATGGTAGCTCCTTCTCCTCTTGTATATTTTTGTATATTTTTTTGTATATCCTCCCAAGGAAGATCCCTCTTCTTTTATAGACAAAAATACCAAGTATTCTCAGTGAATTCGGAGTAAAATACAGGTGTAAATGTCCTATTTGGTGGTACAATATGTACTTCCTGAAAATAGATAGACTGCTGCAGAAGGCGGTAGTCAAAAATCCTTTGCGGCGGTCAGTGGATGCCACTGCGGCACTCCGTGAAAGCTGCTGCGGCATTCAGTGACTGCCGCGCGGCTCTCAATAAGTGCCGCGCCAAATTATTGATTGCCGCATTTTCGTCAACCTTACTTTATCAGGTTTTTGTTTTTATCCGCATACATCTAAGTATTGTACCACAAAATACGGACTGTTAAAGCAAACGACAGTCAGAAATTGTCGGCGGCACTCAGTAAATGCCGGTCAGGCATTCTGTGACTGCCGTTCGGCACTCACCGAATGTCGTTCGGCACTCACCGAGTGCCGCAAAATACTGCCGTGTGCCGATTTTTGTTGAAATTCCCATTTTTAGGTCTTTTCTTTCCTCCTTTTTCTTAAAGAAACTTATTTTTGAAGATTTTTTCCAAAAGTGATGTCTTATACCTAAATTCTCCTAAATACCTGGTATTTCATTCTGTGAAAATTTTACCGCGTTTGGAGAACTTTTTGAAGAGCTTGGAACACTTTGAATCTTTCAGTCTTTGTCATCATCAGATATGGAGGTGACACTCTCCCTAATTCGACGTTTGGTCAAAATTGGGGTGTCTATGTTTGCCCCTCTTCGATGGATCTTGTGGGGCAACGCAAACTGCAAGTGAACGTCGAAGCCTGTGTGAAGACAGGCCTTTGACCAAACTATCGGATTAAAGAAAAAAAACAAAATACGTTACAAAAGGAAGCGAGCGCGCGAAGGAATTCTAATTGGTCGTGCTCCATGATGAGCTGCCTATGTATCCCATCGGGAATCAGACCAAAGCGTAGTTCGGGCACGTGGTCAAACACATACAAACGCAAGTAGTCACGCGGATGGATGCACCTATCCTATCGTGATGCGCATGCTATGTAATGTAATTCCTGAATAGAACTGGTTATTCAAGCGTCATGCTTATCATGTCTTCTCTACGTATGTCGCACATTACGTGACGTGTTAGTCAGAAAAGATTGCCTGATTCTTGACTGATGCAAAATCTGTTATGGGGGTCATGAAGATGCTTTTGATTCAATTACGAGGGTTAACGCAAATTCGTTGCGAGAATTGAGAATGTAAATTCGTTACATTCAAAACAAATGATCAACATTAATTTTTTACGAGGATCGAGAACATAAATTTGTTATATTCTCAAAACGAGGGTTAACGCAAATTCGTTGCGAGAACCGAGAATGTAAATTCGTTACATTCTCAAGATCAAGGATCGACGTAAATTTGTTACGAGGATCGAGAATATAAATTTGTTATATTCTCAAAATGGGGGTTAACGCAAATTCGTTGCGAGAACCGAGAATGTAAATTCGTTACATTCTCAAGATGAAGGATCGACGTAAATTTGTTACGAGGATCGAGAATAGAAATTTGTTATATTCTCAAAACGGGGGTTAACGCAAATTCGTTGCGAGAATTGAGAATGTAAATTCGTTACATTCTCAAGACGAAGGATCAACGTAAATTTGTTACGAGGATCGAGAATATAAATTTGTTATATTCTCAAAACGGGGGTTAACATAAATTCGTTACGAGAACCGAGAATGTAAATTCGTTACATTCTCAAGACAAAGGATCGACGTAAATTTGTTACGAGAATCGAGAATATAAATTTGTTATATTCCCAGAACGAGGTGATCAAAACTTCAGAGCCTACCAACTCAAAATTTATTTATTATTATTATTTTTTATTATATATATATATTTTTTAAATTTAGAGCCCGCGGGCTTAATTTTATCTTTATTTTCAAAATCTAGAGCCCACAGGTTCAAATTCATCTTAATTTTCAAAATGTGGAGCCCGTGGGCTCAAATTCATTCTAATTTTGAAATTTGTAGTCGATTTAAACCTAAAAATGACCCCAGGGGCCAAAAGTGTAATGAGGGAAAATTTTGGGGGACTCAAGTTCAATTTTCAGGACCTAATTTGAATTCTTGGGGGGAAAATGAAGGGTCTTTGATCCGACTTAACCGCGGCACACGCGACTTTTTGCGGCAGTCAGTGACTGCCGTGCAGCACTCACGGAGTGCCGTTGCGGCAGTCAGCGAGTGCCGCTCGGCAGTTCACCGACTACCAGGCACAAAAAATTAAGTGCCGCGATTGAGCGACAGTGGCCTAAACCGTCGAGTTCATTACATTTCGTTTTATTCTCTCAACTCCCTCTAACTCGAAATCTCTCTGGAGAAAACTTTCCTCTTCTCTTTTCTGACTTGGATTGATTTACCGGGGCTTTCAGGTTAGTTCTACTCGATCAAAACTCAGTTAATTGCTTTCATTTCGTTGTTTTTTTGGATTTTTCATGAATTTAACGCGCGGATCTCTCTTTCTCTTTGACAGATTATGGCGAGCGGTTCGGGGAGAAGGAAGAAGGCCAAGTATACGGCCACTCATCATCCAGACGTCACACTCTTGCTCCGGGACCCGGATGAGCACTTGCCTGCCTGCGCATTCAAGCGTGAGGTAAACGCTCCCCCTTTTCTCTCTTTTTTTTTTCTTCTTTTAGAACTTTATGTATAGTGAATCATAACTTTGAATGTCTCATTTCAAATGCAAATGGCATGCTTGTAGTGCTTTCATATGTACTTTATTCAAGATTTTGCATTTCACCTTACTTCCCATGAACTTTATGAATATCATGCTCGACGAATCATAATTTATTATTCTCCCTCATGTTTATTGAACTTTCGGGTGTTCCACCTGTATCAATTCCCTTATTTCCCCTTCGACTTTTCCCAAAGACTTCCATATGCCGTTCGTGTTAACCAAAATTTTAAAACACTTCTTGTGAATAAAGAATCTTATGCTCGTGAATTTTTCCTTTCCGTTTTTCTTAGGATTTACGAATGCGATGCTTTTTAAATGAAATCCTGAACATTCTCCTGTGTTTATTATACTTGTGAATTTTCTTGAGCGTTCCAAACGCCCTTTTATTCAAAATTGATTCTTGAACGCTTGTGATCACATACTTCTCTTTGAAACTATGCTTCTTTTGGATCCAAATTTCTTTTGAACCTATATGCATGTATTTTGAATATGTGAACAAACTACTCTTTTTCTTTTCTTGAAATCTCGCTAGAACATTGAGTGCTTTCTCTTATTCATTTCCTCTTAAAATGTAAACGAGTGCCATGCTTGTGAAATTTCCTGCGAGTATTTCTAGATTTTCCATTTCTTTCTCTTTTCATTCATTTTTATGTCGTTTTTCCCCCTTTTTATTTTTTATTATTTTTTATTACCATATATATATTTTTTAATTACTAATATCAAAACTTGTGGTTCTTTCTTGCAGCTGCAGCCCAAGGTGTTAAAGGGGCATGGCAGCCTCGCTCATGGCTATGAGTGGTATGGGGAGCTTAGTGAGACAGTGCAGGGATTTATTGGGCTGCCGATTTTGGGGACTTCGTCAAACTTTTGACGAAGAGATCCAATGATCTACGATAAATCCATACGCTGGCGGAGAGGTGGTGGGATACCACCAATACCTTCCACTTCGATTTTGGGGAGATGACGATGACTCCCCTCGATTTAAGCATGATTACAGGGATTCCATTCGGGGGAGAGCCCTTACGGTATTTGGATGCGACCAGAGACTGGGATCAGGTGGAGACGTTGCTTGGAGCGATTCCGGAGGAGCCCTTGGTCACGGCCAAGTGGTTTATGGATACATTTCGGGGCAGACCGGGCTTTACCGATGAGCAGATGGCTCGGGACTTTATGATGTATATGTTGGGGTGCTCCCTATTGAGCACCAAGGGCGATCGATTCTCCGTCATCGTCGTATCCTCTTTGGAGGGCATGGACCAGATTCACGAGTACGACTGGGCTGGTGCAGGATTAGCCATCCTGTATAAGCACATGGGAGAGATCTCCCGGGACAGGCCGGCTTCTACTAGCGATTTTTGGAGGGTGTGGGAGGTACGTCCTTTCTTTTTATTTCCATTTCAATATTTATTATGCTTTTGGATGTTTATTTAAACTGTGAGACTCATGACCTCCTTCTCTTTTTATTTATTGCAGATTTGGTCCCCCGAGACACGCGATGCCGACGCCCTCATCATGCCCTAGGGGCTGAAATGGGCGAAGGACAGGGTCGGGCGGAAGATTAGGGCACATGACTTTATTTCATTTAGGAATTTCCTGACGAACCTGAGGGAGCAGCACGTTCGCTGGCAGCCGTGGCTCAGAGTGCTTCCCGAGACTTCTGCGAGGATTCAGGCATCCGGCGGATGGGATCCGATGAGGCGGCTTGTGGATTGGCCGGAGGCCCAGGCGTGGTATTTGGGAGAGAGGGTGACTAGGCAGTCACTGGCGGCTCCAGGATTTTTCGTGCCACACCTTCCTCCAGTTTCTATGAGAGCCACAGATACGGTTCAGAGTAGCGATCTCACGGCTGCTCTAGCTGGCTCGGGTATTCATGGCTTCTTGGAGCCTCCCACCGGATACGCAGCTTTTCGTGCTGCTAAGCTGATGCCGAACTTCTCTCTGATGGAAGTGACTCGGGTGAGTAAATGATTCCTTCATTCTTTTATGAGTTTTCTTTCATCCTTTATTTACATTTTATTTTTTGTTTGCAGCCCGTTCCTGCTGTGGCTCATCCTCCTGCCTTACCTGAGTGGGATTGGACTATGTCGACTGTCTCGTTCGACGAGCCCTTCTTGACGACGATCCCCCGGCTCTCACAGGGTGCCCCTACTATTCCTCTTCATTATGACATCATCCCGCGTACTTACGCGAAGGAGGGGTTGACGTATGCCCACAGCGTATGGCAGTGAGTTCTCGGGCGAGAGTGGATGGTAAAAAACTTATCCCCGCCTTTCACTTTGACTTTGACTTTGATTGCCTCTCCTTTTACTAATCGTTATTCTTGATTCTTGTTTTTAGGCTGAGGGAGCTCGGGCGACTACTACGACTCAGCTGAGGGCTCAGGTATTATCTTCACCATTTATTTTCAGTGTTTCATTTATCCTCTCAACACTTTCTGGATTTATCCTCCCTCATTTCAGGAAGAGGAGATCAGAGTCCTGTCCAAGCAGGTGGGGCAGCTTCAGCAGCGGCTCCAGCAGTTCGGCATTCCTCTCAGCGACACTCTTGTAGACGGCGGTGCCGGACGAGGCGTGGGGCAAGGTGGCAGTAGCGGTGGAGGCAGAGGCAGAGGTAGAGGTAGGGGCGGCGGGAGCAGGACAGAGTCAGAGGAGGAGCCCCTCAGGCGTGTGACCCGTCAGGCCCGAAGCCAGGGTCGAGGCTGATCTTGCTTTCTTCCTTACTTCTTCTTTTTTTTTAACGTTTCATTGTCCCGAGAGGATATATACTTTATTCAGATGATTGTATATACATATACACTTTATTTTGATGGCGGCTTTAGGATAACCGGCAGGATAGGCACTTGGATGCCTTTTACATTTTCTGCTTTTCATTATGCTCATTCACCGTATGCGTGACCATAGCTTGGTCCTTTTATAATGCTTATATTTTCTCTTACCTGCCGTATGTGGGACCATAGCTTGGTCCCCCTTTTATTTGAGTTTTGAATGCTTCTATCTCTTTTATTTATTTTGAAATGAACAAATGAATGAATGAATGGGTGAATGTATGCAGCCACGGCTTGGTTTTGTTGTACGTGCTGCATGATGCGCACGTTTTATCATTCTTTATTTAGTTTTCTGTTTGCAGGTGAGCTGAAACTGTTACAAATGGTCCCTGGCCAACAAAAAACTCAGAATGGCACTCGGTGAGGTCTCAGCGGCACTCGATGAGTGCCGCAGTGGCAGTCAGCGAATGCCGCAATGGCACTCACAGACTGCCGCGCGGCACTTCATCGAGTGATGTTCTACTTTACCGAATGCCGCCTGTAGACACCCCATTTTGTCGGCTATCAGATTTAGGAGACCCATAGCTTGGTGGTTCACAATGATCGCAAAAGACCCAAAAGGACTCTCGGAAGTCAGCTCTATCTCTCAGAATGCTCAAAATGACCAAAATGCCCCTAAAAGCCCGAAAACTCCCAGATTTGGTCCCAAAGTTCTGAAAACATGCTATATCATTAGAAAAGTATCAAAATGAGTTTTTAAAAGAAATCGGGTGAAATCGTCAGCTCCCAGAGACCCCCGGAAGTCCAGGAAGTTCCCGGAAAGTCCCCGTTGACTGGCTTGACCAAGGTTTGACTAGGTTTGACCAAGGTTTGACCAGGTTTGACCAAGTTTGACCGAAATCGTCCGAATTCACCAAACTCATTTTAAATCATGAGATAAGTGTTAAAACAAGTTCAAAAAGAAAATCGAGCGAGAACGTCAGCTCCTGGGAACTCCCGGAGGTTTCCAGAACTTCCCGGGAATCCCAGGTTTGACCAGTTTGACCAGAATTTGACTTTGGAACTGGGGCACCAAAACAATTTCAAATATTTTTCATGGATACTAGAGGTCAATAGCTTTCCAACGGTATATCGCACATAATTTCTGGATTTAAAACGAATTTATTATGAATTTCCAAAGGCGAAAAAGGCGATCAAGTCGGCTTTTATCACGAATACCGCAAAACTTTTCAAAGTGACCTATCCCCGAACTATTTTTTATGTAAAGTAGACTCCATTACCTTTCCAACGGTATATCACAACCTCGATTTGGAGTTCGTATGCATTTTCTGTGAATTTTGGACAAAATAAGGCCTTTTCGCGAATACCGGAACTTCGGGGGGCCTAAACAGCATTATCCAGACGAAGGGAGGAGCACTGCCGCCGCGGCACTGGCCCACTGCCGCCGCGGCACTCCCGTCCAGAACAGTCCATTTTTGTAATATGTTTTGTGGTCCCATTTTGATTAATTAAAAGCCAAAACGACGTAGTTTTATAATTTCAGATGTTTGGAGCCAATGGGAGTACTTTCTAAATCCCAAAAACACCCCAAGTTGGCCTATATAAACACCCCATTACTCCTCATTTTAGGGAGTCAAAAATGTGAGTTTTGGAAAAGTTTGGGAGACAAAGTTATAGAGATAAGGCTAGAGTAGAGAGAAAAGAAGCTTTCTTCTTTGATTTTCATAAACAAAAGTGAGTTCTAACTTTGTTTTTACTTCATTACTTCCATTTACTTCAACATTCAATACTCCCAACCACCATTTTAGTGAGCATTCAAGAGAGTGGAAGCTTCTTCCATGTCTAGTGTCATTACATATGAGTGATACACCAATCTACAAGTCTCATGCTTCATGAATATCACATTGATCATCATCTATTGATTGCTATTTACTTGCTTGTTTATTTATTGTTCATCTCTTCTTATCTCATTTCTTTTTTATTTTCTTTATTTACTTACTAGTTCATCATCATCTAAGTGATGACATGAAGTTTGGGGTGAGTGAATCCTTATGGATAGTAGCTCTTGACCTCAAAAACATGTTTGATAGATGATGATCATAACCTCAATACTTCCAAGGTATTCTTGGGATGTATTGAAGTTATGTTCAAAAAATAAATAAATCTCTCCAACAATCTTGGAGGTTCTTAAATGACAAGTTTGATGTAGGTATTCTAAGTGGCTATGATCCTTATTGAGTGTTGAAAATATGTTTCAAAACATCTATTTCAAAACCCCTCTCAATCCCTCTCATTTGGTTTCAAGAAACAAAACTTTATTTTCTCCAAAATCTTCAAAACAATGAGTCAAAACAGTGAGTGAGTTGAGTTCAAAGGTTTTTCTAGAACTCAATACACAACATATGGATACAAGGCCACTTAGAAAGTCTTCCTAACTCATTGGAGAACACCCATGATTTTTGGTTTGACTTGGAAGTACTTGGAAATGGTCCATTTGGGTCCCAACATTCCTTCCAAACATTCTGTTTTTGCTGTCACAGCAGCTAGGTCAACTTACGACCTCTTTTTCAGAAAACGTTTCCACAAGGGGTGGTCCTAAATTATTTTTCCCTTAAAATTAAATGTCTTAGGGAACTTTCTGTGTAAAATGGGCCTCTAGATCATTCTTTTTCATTTTCTAAGATTTTCTAACATTTCAGTCGACAGTACGAACTCTGTTTCTGAGTGACCTCTATTGTTTATATCATTTCTATCAATCTGTGATAGCTATTCAAGATTAGCCTTTTGTGTTGTGTTCTAGACACAATAAGGAACATCTCCATAAAAACTCATGCATTGAAAACATTCCTAACCCCTCTTTTCGAATTCCAAAAGATCATGCTACTGTTCTGTCCACTATTCACAGCAAGTACATTTCAACTTTCATTCTTTGATTTGATGCTCATATGCATTCCAAATTAGTTCATATCTTAGGAAGTAGTTCATACTACATTTGTACACATCCCATGTTAATTTCACTCATTCATTCATACACATTTTAGACTTCTAAGTCACTCTAGGAATCCATGTACCCAAAACACACTACAACCTTTGCACATTTTTAGATACATACATTGCATTCATGCAAGATTTGGGGTTTTTGTAACTCTTAATCTAGGAAGATTATAAGGAATGATCACGATCACACGTTCATGCTTTCCCTTTGATCTAATCATCCTTTCTCATCCGTCCCGGGGATCGAGAGATCTTCTTTTCTCAAAGAATAACATGCATCATACTAGCTTGTTAAGCATATTTTCATTTCTTTCTTATTTGTTTCAAGAACAATTCATGTCCCCCTTTAGATTAGGAAGCCTTGATTATTTGATATATGATTAGACGATTTTTCCTAGGTTTATTTGTGTGATCTTTCACTTTACATTGTATGATATTTGGCTTAGATCTTATGAATGATATCTTATCTTTAGATCTTCTATTTCAAGTTTCTTATGTAATGTAGTATACTATCATAGTATTACTTGTCGAACCGAACATAGTATAAGATGATTATTTGGATGCTAATTGAGGCCCGTCGAGAGATGGGGCGAGTTGAGGGTGTTTTAGTCGCGACAAAGGCTCCTTCCTCTCTCGTACCAAAACCCCGAGCCAAGTTCTTTGGTTATGAAGGGCCGGTGCCCTTTATCCATTTGGGTGAGTCAAAATTAGGTTTCTTGGTTCCTTAAAGACCAAGTGGCGACTCTGTATCTGTTTTCAATAGGCCATTTTCTCTTTCCTTGATTCAAAAATCAAACGAATTTCAAAACATAACAAAGAGGTGGAAGCCCGGTATCCACACCGCCCTGACTCCAGACAGATCTACCTCCATTTATACCCTCTTTTCATTAAAATTCCGCAAAACACTATCTTCTTTCATTCTCCCCTCTCTTAAATGGCCCCCGTTGGCTCTCAAATCCTTTTCCTGTGGATGGATACCCTTTCTGGTATCGATAAGCTCAACTTCGAGTGTTTCAGGCTAAACGACCTTTTCTCCTTCCGGCGAATGATTCTGAACGAAAGTTTGCTTCAAGCCACTATCCGATGTTGGAATCCTTCGCTCCACGTCTTCCGTTTCAGTCATCAAGAGATTTGTCCTTTGTTTGAAGAGTTCAGTGCTATCCTTCATACTGACCCTTCCGCGGATCTGACTGTTCCTCCGGTACAAGCCGGGTATGTTCAAGACTTGGCGGCTCTTCTCCATATTTCCCGCGATGCCGCTGGCTCTTTCATTCATGACGGACAGGTTGATTTCGAGCGCCTTTCCTCGGTTTATGCTCTCATCGGGGATCCTTATGATAGCGGGTATCAAGTTATACGGCGTAGCGCTCTATCGATTGCTATGCTTTCTTACTTTCTCTTTCAGTCATCCTCCGACATTCTCATACCTATTGCCTGTGGTTTGAGAGAGATGAAGAGTGCAGTCATGCTGGTTCTCGACGAGACTCTGATAGGACTGGACCACGCTCATGCTACCGGGGCTATATTATCTGCCGGGGCACCTTTCGTTCTGCAGATTTGGCTCATGGAACGTTTGGACCTCTTTATACACCCCTCCCATCTTCGCGGGTCACTTCCTTACGATCGTATGGAGATTCATAGCTTATTTCACTTTGCCGATGCATGGCTCGGTTGGTTCCAGGGTCTCTCTTCCAGTGATATCTACTGGATCTGTCCACAGTGGATTCATCGCTCTATTGTTGTGCGTCTTCCTGGGCGACCTGGCATCTGGCTGCCGGGCTTGTGTGCTACTACTTTCTACATTCCCGATCGGGTAGTCCACCAGTTTGGACTTTTACAGGATACTACTGAATCTGTGACTGCTTATTTCACCAGGGGGTCCACTTTGCGCCCTTCTATTGTGAAGGTTTTCATCGAGGCTTGGCACTACAGGGTTTCAGCTCCTTTTCGGAGAATCCCGGCTCCTACTGTGCCCACAGCTGAATACCTTCTTCAGATTCAAACACTGATCTAGAGACAGGCTTGTATTGATGAAAGTAAGACAAAACAGGATGAAGTTCTTAAAAAATTCCGACAAATCCTGCCTATCCCTTTACGCTTTTGAATGTGATTTTCCTTTTTTTTTTTTTCTTTAAGAAGTGTTGTTACCTTTAGGAGAGTTCTAAGATATTGAATCAAAGTGTTCACCCCTTCAATTAATCTTTTATGAAAAATTCTCCTTTCAATGTCTTTTCTTGGCTCTTTACTTTGCCCCCTTTTTTTTTTTGCTTAAAGCTTTACTCCTTCTATACCATGAATTCTCGTTTGTTTCTTTATTGTACTCATTTTGAAAGCCGGGAGATCCCGAGATGGGTTTTAGGTAAATATCTGGGTTTTTCGGATAGCAAACGGAGTTTGCCCCTGGTTTTAGGGCTTCAAAGTGGTTCTGGGCAAACGCCAGTTTGCCCCTAGTTTAGCACAGGTTTTTTTTTTTTTTAGTGTGGACCGAAGGCTTTGGAGAGCCCGCCTACTTATCCCCAATTGGGTGTCAGGTCCCAAGTAGTTTGGCTTAAGGCTGCAAAGAAAGGCGCCAATCAGGCAATTATCTACTGACCGAACTGAGTAGGTTGCCTACGTATCCCCTAACGGGAATCAGGTCAAGCGTAGTTCATCGAGGTAGGAGGCTTTGAAAGAAATGGTTTCAAGCAAAGTATTTCTTGAGGCGATCAAGGTTAATTGGTTGCTTAAATTCAACCCCGTCTAGGTCCATGAGATAGGCCGCCCCTCCAGAGAGGAGAGTCTTTATGATGTATGGCCCGACCTAGTTGGGTTTGAATTTTCCTCTGGGGTCATAAACGGGCACTTTCAATTCTTTGAGGACTAGGTCACCCTCAGCAAGCTTCCTTGGGTGGACCTTTTTGTTGAAAGCACGAGCTATTCTCTTTTGATACCCACGAGTATGGTTTATCGCGGCCAATCTCTTCTCATCGAGCAACATCAACTCCTCATACCTTCCTCGTATCCATTCCGATTCGGTGATCTCACACTCTGCCAAAACCCTAAGAGAGGGTATTTCTACTTTGACTGGGAGAACGGCCTCCATACCGTAAACCAGCGAATAAGGTGTAGCACCCGTTGAAGTTCTCACTGAGGTTCTGTATCCCCACAATGCAAATGGTAGCTTCTCATACCAATCCTTGTACGTATTCGTTGTTTTTTCCAAGATTGCTTTAACATTCTTATTCGCCGCTTCTACTGCTCCATTCGTCTGAGGCCTATACGAGGATGACTGATGGCGAGTGATCTTATACTTTTCTAAGAGCGGGATAACCTCTGCTTGGAAATGACTGCCATGATCGGAGATAAATTCATTCGGGACCCCATACCTGCAGATTATGTTTTTCTCGATGAAACTCACCACGTCTTTGGCTTTCAAAGTCGCGTACGAGGCTGCCTCTACCCACTTGGTAAAGTAATCGATTGCCACGATTATGTATCGGTGCCCATTGGAAGCCTTCAGGACTATTTCAGCAATGATATCAATCCCCCATACGAAAAACGGCCAAGGGGTAGTCATGCTATAGAGTTGTGATGGCGAGGTGTGCATTAGATTTGCATGAATCTGGCACTTATGACACCTTCTAACATATTCACAACAGTCTTTGTCCAAGGTCGTCCAATAATACCCCTGTCAGATGATCTTTTTTGCCAGCATGTGCCCATTCATGTGGGGTCCACATACTCCCTCATGTATTTCCTCCATCATTCTCTTAGCTTCTTTCCTATATAGGCACTCCAGATTATACCCGGTGTATGATTTCTTCCATAGCTTATCCGCATAAATCACAAATTGAGCGGCGAATCGTCGAATCACCTTTCTGTCCTTTTCTGAGGCTCCTCTGGGGTATTCTCCTTCTTTAATGAACTTCCACACATCCACATGCCATGGTATTTCCTCTTCGTCTTCTATGGCCGCGACTGTCTCAAATGAGGGTTGATTTCTGATTTCTATGGATAATGGGACCATCGTGACCCCCGAGGGGATCTGATGCCAGGGTTGCTAGGGAATCAGCCAATTGGTTTTCCTCTCGGGGAAGGTAGTAGTAGAATGATATCTTCTTGAATTGTCTTTCAAACTCTCTAAATAGTCATGATATGGCCTCAACTTTTCGTGTTTCACCCTCCAATCTCCCCGCACTTGGGATATGATCAAATTGGAATCTCCGAACACATCAACTTTTTCGACCTTTAAGGCCAGCGCCGCCTCCATTTCTACTATGCACGCTTCATACTCTGCTGTGTTATTGGTTGAGTTGTACTTAAGCTTGACGGCCAATGGGATAGGGGTTCCATCAGGTGCTATAAGGATAACCCCGACTCCGTAGCCTGATTGATTAGCGGCCCCGTCGAAGTACATCTTCCACAAATCCTCCCTTACCTCCATCACTTCTTCATCAAGGAACTTGAATTCTCCTTTCTCCCTAGTTTCCACGGCGAAGTTGGCTAGGTACTCGACGATGGCTCTCCCCTTAACAGATTTGGAGGTGACAAATCTGATATCAAACTCGGCTAGCATCATGGTCCATCGAGAAATCCTACTGGTCAAGGCAGGTTTTTCAAACAAGTATTTGAGCAGATCCATTCGGGAGATTAAGATCACGGGGAAGGCTAACATATAATGCCTAAGGCGACGGGTACACCAAACTAAGGCCTAACATGCCTTTTCTAAGGGTGAGTATTTCAACTCGTATCCGGTCATCCTTTTGCTCAAGTAATAAATGGCCTTTTCTACGTGTCCTTCTTCTCCTTCTTGGGCCAATATGCATCCTATTGAATCTTCAGTCACAGAAATGTACAGAAGCAAAGGCTTCCCGGGTGAAGGTGGTGACAGGACAGGTGGGTTTTGGAGGTAAGTTTTGATCTTATCGAAGGCTTTTTGGCACAAGGTATCCCACTCGAACTTCTCTCCTTTTCTGAGCAATTTAAATAGCGGGTCGCAGGTCATGGTGAGCTTTGAGATAAAACGGCTTATGAATTGTATTCTACCCAGGAACCCCCTCAGCTCTTTTTCATTTTTGGGTGGCTGTATCTCAACTATGGCTTTTATCTTGGTCGTGTCTACTTTGATCCCCCTCTGAGTAATAAGGAACTCCAATAATTTTCCTGTGGTGACTCCGAAGGTACATTTCTATGGGTTTAATCTCATCCTATACTCTCTTAACCTCCCGAAGAATTTCCTCAGAGCCTCCAAGTGACCTCTCCTTTCCTTAGATTTCACAATCATATCGTCCACATACACTTCCACCTCTTTATGGATTATGTCGTGTAATAATGAGGTAGCGGCCCGCTGATATGTTGCTCCTGCATTCTTGAGCCCGAACGACATCACCCTATATCAGTATATTCCCCATGGCATAATAAAAGTGGTTTTCTCTCTATCTTCCGGTGCCATCAGGATCTGGTTATAGCCGGAGAATCCATCCATAAAGGACAGAAGCTCATGTTCAGCGGTGTTATCAACGAGGACGTCGATATATGGTAAAGGGAAATCGTCTTTAGGGCTTGCTTTGTTTAGGTCTCGAAAATCAACGCAAACCCTAACACAACCATCCTTTTTGGGGACGGGCACTATGTTGGCGATCCATTCTGGATACTCGGTGACCTTTAAGAATCCGGCTCTTAGCTGCTTTTCAACTTCCTCTTTAACTTTGAGTGCCCATTCAGGCCTTATTCGCCTCAATTTTTGTTTTACTAGTTTAGAATTTGGGAAAATGGGGATGTGGTGTTGGACTATCTCTGGATCAATGCCTGGTATATCATTATAAGACCATGCGAAAACATTTTTGAATTCACTTAATAGTTTGATTAATTCTTTGCTTTCTTCTTTGCCAAGTGTAGAGCCGATAAAGACATTTTGAGGATTATTTTCATTTCCTAGATTAATTGTTAGAGTGTCCTTAATGATTTTACTTGCAGATTCTTTTTCTTTTTCAATTAATTTTTGCAATTCAATGGGTATTTCATGATCATCACATTCATCACATTCATTAAGCGCGTTCGAGTAGGCAGAATCAGTCATGTTCTCATTAACTTTCTTTGGAGTGATTACAACAGACATGGAAATTGAAAGACGCCTCATTTGGGCCATTACAGACTCTGGGTGTGGGGGAAACCTATCACTAGACTCAAAAACCCACTCTCTCTTATTCTCTCCTCCCAGATCGGTGATGAAGCATTCTTCCAGATCTCCTGCTTTGGTGATCTCTTCCATCTCTCCTTTCTTAGCCTTTCGTTTGTCGGTCTCCCTCTGATCTACCTCATCTTCCCCGCTCTCGGCTGCCTCCTCTACTAGTCCTTCGATGTATTCACCCTTTGCCTTTCCATGATCCGCTTTCATAACCTCTATGCTCCCTTCGCCCAACAGATCTTTCATGACAGAGCCATCTAACCCACCAATCCAATCTTTGGCGGTGACCGACTTGGCAGGCAGTTGCAAGTATGGATCTTCATATGCAGAAAACTCATGGGAAAAGAAGATCTCGAACCCTGGTTTTAAACATTTATCTTTCTGGTCCACCCATGGCTCTGGGAAGCCACAAAAGGGGAAATCTTCTCCTTCCTTCATAAAATATCCATTGAGCGTCTTTAGGTAAGGGTCTAGTAGTGCATCGACGGCCTTCTTCTTTTCCTTCTGCCCTTTCTTGGATGGATGGTACCCTAGACCGTGAGTGTGAGTCTGAGTAGGGATTTTTGGAAACTCAGGCAGACCTTGGTGGTTCTTTCCCAACCCCATGCCTGGGAAGAAACCCATATTTTTCATTATCCCTGCGACCAATGGACTGGCATACTGATCAAAGTATAGTGGCAGGAATTCTTTTGGGTTTTCCTCTTCAATCATGCCGATGAACTCGAACCCTGCCATATTTGCTCCTTCTTCTTGCAGCTGTAATTCTAGAATAGGTGCGCTTAATGATGCTTCGGACGAACCAACCCAACTGTCCCCGAGAATGTCACAGACCTTGCCCTTCCAAACATATTTGACCTTTTGATGAATGGTGGATGGTATGGCACCCAAGCTATCCAACCATGGCCTCCCTAGCAATAAATTGAAAGAGACGGGGATGTCAATGATTTGAAATTCGGCTTGTTTATCCACTGGTCCGATGACGAGGTTAAGAGAGATGATACCTATGACTGCTCTCTGAGTGTTGTCATATGCCCTGACCTTTTGTTGGGACGGCATGAAGGATGATTCATCTAAACCCATCCGTTTGGCTGTTCGGAAAGGGCATACATTCAGAGCAGACCCGTTGTCAACGAGACAAGCGGGCACGGTGTTCCCAAAACATTCAACAGTGATATACAACGACTTGTTGAGCATGGGTCCTCTGGGGGGCATGTCATTTGAAGAAAAGGTAATAGCCAAGGTCGAAATTCTGCCAATCATTCCCATGATATCTTCCGGTGCTGTGTTGATGGGAACATCAGATTGATTTAGGGCGTCCAACACTGCCTGCCTGTGGCGTTTTGATGATATCAGCAACCCCCAAATGGTGATATTGGCCTGAGTTTTCTTCATCTGCTTTAGAACCCTGTCTTCTTCATCTGCTTCGTTCATCTTCCCTTTTCCCTTGTCCAACTCTCTCCCCAGATGATCTTCCTCTAGCTCATGCGGTTTAAAGTGTCTGCCTGACCGAGTTAAATGACTAACTTCTTCTCTTGCCCATAGATTATCAACTCCTGAATCAACTTTCAAAGTACCCTCTCCCATCTCTGTTTCTTTGTCGCTTTCATACCAAAGATCGTCTTCTATCTGGCCCACATGTCGACTGTCACTCCCTTGAATCCACCAGTCTGACTGTCCCATTTTACTCTTCTCCAGCTGATCCTCCAAAGCACAGATTGTCGAATCCTTAGGTAGCTAGTATGACTTTCTTGGTGTCCCGGCCTTAGTGGTTAGCCTAGACGGATCGAAGGTTGCTTCTTCCATCCCCAAGAGATAAAGGCCCTGTGGTGGTGGCACAGCTTGATGATTCGGAAGCGGATTTCTAGTAACATTTGGAGCTTTGGTAGGCGGTTCTGAAATTACTTTGTTATCAATGAGGTTCTGGATTTCGTGCCTTAATCTCATACACTGATCCGTTGAGTGACCCTTCTGCTGATGAAATTTGCAAAAGAGGTTTCCTTGGAAATTTGGCGGAAGTGGACTTGGTAGAGGTCGAGGTTCCAACTGACGGAGATGCCCCTTCGCTAATAGTCTATCGAGGGCAGTTGATAGTGACACCCCCAAATCTGAGAACTTCCTTGGTTCTTTGTCCCCTCCTCTCCTCGGTGTTATGTCGAATTTCCTTTCTGGCCCATTCAGTGCATTGACATCGGTGGGGCCGAAGTGACCCCCCGTTTGTCCTCCGTTGGATCCGTAGTTCTGCCTCCTGTACCGGTTTGGTTGTTCCTCTCTCTTGATTACCCCCTCTTGGATTGCATCTTCTATCCTCGTCCCTACATCGAAAACCTCAGCAAAGGTGTTGATTGACTGGAATCTCATCTTTTCTTAGTACACTGATTGTAGGTTCTTCATCAGCATTCGGATCTGGTCCTTCTCAGACGGCCTTTGTACCATTTTGGCTGCCTTTCCCTTCCATCTGCTCAGGTATTCGGCGAATGATTCTTTGTTCCCTTGCCTAGTGGTCTCCAAATCTCGGACAATGACATCTAAATCTTGATTGTACTCGTATTGTGCCACAAATGCTTTGATCACTTCCTCCCACACCCTGGTTTTGCTTGGTTCTAGAGTAAGATACCATGATAAAGTAGCCCCGGTCAGAGTCTGTTGGAATAGGACTGCCATCATGGTTGTGCTCAGCCCACTTGGTTGGAAAGCCCCAATACACATCCTTACATGACTGCGAGGATTCCCAGTCCCGTTAAACTTATCGAAAATCGGCATCTTGAACCCGGCAAGCAGCGTCTCGTGGACCCCGTCATACAGACCTTCTAACTCCATCAAATAGGTATCAACTCCCTGAGCTTTGCGCATCACCCTTTCCAACTTCTCTATTTTCTCGATCAGTAGCTTCTCCTTCTCAGCTTTCTCTCTGTCTCTGTTGGCCCGTAGTGCATCAGTCCATTGTGCCTCCTGATCATCGAACCAATCTCCTTCCCCTCCTCCCAAAGGTGGGTCCATAACAGGCGGAATTACATGTGGTGGTCGGCGATTCAGTTCTTCTATCATCCCCATCATACGGTTCATGTTTTCGGCCTGTCGCCTCATTTGCTCTGCTTGTTGTTCTACCAGTATCCTTAACCCGGCCATTTCTTCGTTGTTTCTTTCTTCGGCCATGTCAGCGTATTCTCTTCTTACCAGCCTCGCCGTGGGATCCATAAACCACGCTTGATTTGACGTTGATGCTATTTTTGCTCCTACAATAAATTTTGAAATTTTCTTTTTAAGACTTTTTACCCACTTTCTTTTGTCATACAAAGATACATTTTTAAAAGACGTTTAGTAAAAACCTTTTTTATATGTCACACGGATGCAATGCATGTGTGTGTGTGCCTATTCTATATGCCAAGGAAAAAGAAAAAATCCTAATCCTAACACATAAGCATATAAGCACATAAAATCCTCACTCATGTCAAGTGTGTTGATTTCTCCTCTCATTGTGATCTCACTACCCTCCCAGAGGTTGGATATTCAAAAATTTTCAAAATTCCTTTGAAAAGCTTTCCTTGGATGGTAAAAAGTTTTTGAAAACAATGCTTGAGAGTGCTTTTTGAGAACATTCTTCTACAAAAAAAAAATTAATAAAAATAATTTCAAGGATTTTCGAATTTTTCTTTTGAAGATGATCAAGTGAAATATGCCTTAACAAAGATTAATTTGGGAATTTTAATTGAAAAGAGAAAAAGATTTTTTTTGAAAAGGTAATCGAAAACCTCGAGAAAAATCTTTGAGTAGGAGGATCACATGACCTGATTGTCACCGTACTTTCCATGAATTTGGATACATATAAGGTCAATGATGCTTAGCTAAACATGATATATTAAGTATAATCTTATAATCAGGGTTCGGCATGTTCTCCAAATGTCGTGGAACATGAGGAGAAATTGCTAAAAGGTGATTAAAAGATCATACATCTTTCATCAAGCAAGTATCGTCATCATCTCAAGTAATCCCTTCCGGGCATACAAAACTCCCTAACACATAATCCTAATCAAGAGTTGATTTCCTAAGATTGAAAGGTTCTATAGAAACTACTATGCAAAAGCTGGGTTTTGGTCAAATAAGGGACCCATGACACACATCCGATAGGATGCTTAATATACCAAATCATGGTACGAGATCAAGGGTGATCACACAGTCCCATGATGACTTGACCGACCGGGTTGCCCCGAGCCTCCAAGGTCATAGTTCCGTGCAATCGACTGGCTGGACATGCAAGTGAAATGCAACAGGCACACAAAGATTAATTAATTCGATTAAAAGGATATTTTTCAAGTCTAATCCTCGAATGAACCCAAAATCAGAATTCTGGTCTGCGAAACCAGAGATTCTGGGTTCGATCCCCAGCAGAGTCGCCAGATTGTGGATATCATAATTTTTCTTACCCACAGCTTTTTCTTTTAAAGTTCTTTTAAATTTCAAATTCAAAACAAAAGAGTCGCCACTTAATTTTTTTAAGAAAAATTAAGAAACCATTTTAAAGCAACTGATCTTTTACGAAACCAAAGATTGACTAGGTCCGGGGATTATGGAATGAGAAAGGAAGGAGCCCATCGGACTAAAACACCCCTTTTCATCCTATCTCGCGATAGGCCTCTACTTAACATCCTTTTAATTGAATTATTAATCTAAGCATGCCCTCAACTAATACATAGATATACGGATACATGACACAAACATGTCAAAATGGTGTAAAATTACCAATTTACAAAATATCATTCAAAAGCCACGTAATTCAAGTAGCAAGCAATATGATATGCAATAAAGAACAAGAAAACTTACCCGTGGTCCAGCCGCGAATATTAAACGTGCAATGCATGCGATTAAGTACAACCTAGGAAAAGAGTCTCTAATCCACATATATACATGTAAGGCAAAATCTTAATTCTAATGTGTCGCGCATGAGGTTGAAAAATCGATAAAATCAATAAATTAAAATAAACCAAAGAGGGATTCAAAAAGTCATACCTTAATAGCGCTACAAAACAAAGGGTTAGTCCACATGATATACAAGATATAAAGTTAGAAATAACAATCCTACATTTCTAACTTAAATTTATCAGATGCAATTGAATCTAAAGCAAATAAATCCTAATTACAAGTGTCAAGCCATATGGATGAATATGTTCATGAACAAAAATAAATTATGAAATACCCATTCATTTAGATCACTTAAACTTTGAATTCAAGCTTAACTAATCATTATTAAAACATGGTTTGAGCTCTAGGTCATAGAAAAGTCATTTGGACCATTATTTACAAAGTTGGTCAAATATGTCATAAAATTCTGAAAATTGCAGAGAGCAGACCAGAACTTTAACAAAATAAAAAGCATGCTTCCCATGGTTTGATCTTGATGAATTTTGGATACAAGATGCCTCTGTGAGTCTAGTTCCCAAATCAAAAAGAAAATCAAAGTTACAACGGTTAGATCTCTAGGAAAAGGACAAAAATCAGACATCACTCAGAGATGTGCAACTCTCTGTCAAGAGATTTTGTTTGATTTTTTTTAAAAATAGCAAAAAGATCAGAAATGCTTTGTTCTTTTTAGGGTAGCTTCCTAACACATTAATCTACTTAGAAAAAATTATTTTGGGTCACAAATACTTGATTAAGGTTCTGATTTGCTTATTTCAAAAGGGTGTTGTTGTTCTGAAACTCTGGATAGATTGTAGTGACTCCACAAAACTCATGACCAAACCACTTTAAACATGAAATCTCCTTAAAACAAAATTACAGTGGTAAAATATTGTGTTATTGACACTTTTCCGTTGGTTTCACTTGATTCCAACGGTTAGATTTCAAACTAAAAATCTTTGATCAAAATCGGTTTATGAATCCACTGTTTCATTGTCAAGTTCAACTTTTATTTGTTAACCCCAACTATTAGACCATGAAGTTGGACTTAAACCAAATCATTTTCTCCTACCATTTGATGGTCATTGGAGGCTAAAGACCTTTATATTTGTAGATTTTAAATGAAGTATGAATAGGCTTCATGAGATCTCAAGATAATGAATCTAAACCATGGAGATGGGCTTAGACTCAAAACTACTTTCTCCTACCATTTGATGGTCATTGGAGATGAAGATTATGACTAATACTCATGAGTCTCAAAGGAATATAGAAAGGATTCCATGAAACATCAAGGTAGAAAACCCAAGTCATAAATATGGACTTGGATTCATCTATTTGCTTATAAAATGAAGTGATGATCAAACGTTGACTCCCATGTGAAGCATAAGCTTATATGGAATCAAAGGATCCAACTCATGGTATTCAGTGAAGTATGAAAGACTTCCAAGAATCTCAAGAGAGGAGTATAAACAAACGAAAGAAAAGAAAGAACTAAAAGAAAAAGGGAATTAAAGTTTGCAAGTTCCCTAATAAAATTTCTAAAAAGGTTAATCAAAAGACCCAAAAAAAATATCAAAAGGATGAAGAAAAACAAATTGTGGTTAGAGGATCACCTCCAAGCAATCCTCAAAGCTTCTCTCCTTTTTTGAAGATCTTCCAAGCTCTTCTCCCTCTTTTTTTAGACTCTCTCTCAAAATGTATGTTAGTGTAATGGTAGCTCCTTCTCCTCTTGTATATTTTTGTATATTTTTTTGTATATCCTCCCAAGGAAGATCCCTCTTCTTTTATAGACAAAAATACCAAGTATTCTCAGTGAATTCGGAGTAAAATACAGGTGTAAATGTCCTATTTGGTGGTACAATATGTACTTCCTGAAAATAGATAGACTGCTGCAGAAGGCGGCAGTCAAAAATCCTTTGCGGCAGTCAGTGGATGCCACTGCGGTACTCCGTGAAAGTTGCTGCGGCATTCAGTGACTGCCGCGCGGCTCTCAATAAGTGCCGCGCCAAATTATTGATTGCCGCATTTTCGTCAACCTTACTTTATCAGGTTTTTGTTTTTATCCGCATACATCTAAGTATTGTACCACAAAATACGGACTGTTAAAGCAAACGACAGTCAGAAATTGTCGGCGGCACTCAATAAATACCGGGCCGGCATTCTGTGACTGCCGTTCGGCACTACTCATCGAATGCAGTTCGGCACTCACCGACTGCCGCAAAATACTGCCGTGTGCCGGTTTTTGTTGAACTTCCCATTTTTAGGTCTTTTCTTTCCTCCTTTTTCTTTCCATAAGTGATGTCTTATACCTGAATTCTCCTAAATACCTGGTATTTCATTCTGTGAAAATTTTACCGCGTTTGGAGAACTTTCTGAAGAGCTTGGAACACTTCGAATCTTTCGGTCCTTGTCATCATCGGATATGGAGATGACACTCTCCCTAATTCGACGTTTAGTCAAAATCGGGGTGTCTACACAGAGGTTAGCTCAAGACAACGCCATTGTTTCAAAAAGTAACACAGCATATCCTGAAACAAACCTTGATCTAAACTACTCTTACAATCCTATTCACCATCAAATCTACAAAGGATGAATCTTCATTGCCAGCTTTAACTGAGAAATAAAAATTTTAAGTTAATTCAACGGCCACAACTCCAATTAAAAGTGTTAGTAGTTCAATTAAAGTCTAATAATTATGTCACTCAATAGTTTAAAGTGGAACTAAAAAAAGTAGGAATGGTAGACTGCCTGCGAAAAGAATTTTGAAAATTTGTTTGACATGTCATTTCCCCTTTTGTTGACCTTAAATTCAAGCTAAGGGAAATAGGGAATAGTTTGAGATGGCCATCTTTGCCACTTTTAGTTAGTTTCTCGAATTTAGAAGAGGCAAAGATGAGTATCAAATTTATACTACTTTCTTATCATTCCCATTTCCATACTATTTTTTCCTAACCAAAGAAAGAAAAGTGTTTTCAGCAGGTGTTTCCTTCCCCTTTACCTCACTAAGTCCATGAACCAAACATAGCCTAATGTTTTACTATGGAACACACTGATAGTAGAAAATCACATCCTTTATGCATGCAAATGTACAAAGTTCAACTTCATAAAGGAGATGGAAAAAGCAGAGGTTGATATCAATCTTCCTATTCAAATCAATCAGGAATGTTAAGAGCAACTACACACAAATGCACCTAAATCGACCCAAATCAGAGGTGGGTAGTTAGTTCTCTAAATTTTAAACTAGGGTTAAAAAGCTACAATAGAATTAGTTCTCTAAATTTTATATTCTCAACTACCATACCAGTGATGAACTTCGAGCTGCTCAACTTCTGAGGTGGGTAGTTTCATTGTTATCAGCTGGAAAGAGTTGTCTAGGAACTTTTGGCAACAGGGTTATTCTGAATCAACATGATGCCTTGGAAGCAAAGTTTAAGACCTAAGGTAAATCTAAACCTTACTCTGTACTCGATATGAAAACTAACCAAATGAATCCTATAAAATTCTCAAACACCAATCCCAACTTCCTCATCAAGCTTCTTGTTAGAAGGCATTATAGCTTGATATATATTCTTGGGCCCATTCTTTATAGCTTCAACTTTTGGAGAAAGTGATAACTTGCTATACTATCAAAGCCTAGCCTTGGTTCTCAGAAGCCTTGGTTTCAGATATCCGTTCCCGTTCTAGTTTTCATGTTGCACTTTATTGACTCTAAGGGCCATTCTCATTAACTTAAGCTATGCTGGGAATCTAACTTAAAGTACTGGGTATGTACATTTTAACGAGCTTACTGAAATAGGGCAGATTGTATGTTGAAACATGCCCAATATGCAGCATTCAATAGAAGGGAAAACAACACATTTGTGAAGGAGTGAGTTTCAAGCAAGCAATTCACCAGGGCACTGCTAAATAGTTTCCGTGAAGAATGAAAATCAATCTCTTAGGCCAAGGTATATATATTTGGAAAAATCCCTAAACATAGCAAAGCGGTCATTGAAGAATGATGATCGAATAACATCTAAAGTGGAGGAGTGTCTTAGCGGTATCACTTTTTTGCATAAATAAACCCCCCATAAGGGACTTAAAATGTGAGAATTAAAAACATGAAGAGGAATCATTGAATACAGATAAGGGAAATAATTTCACTCGCGGGAAGTAAAAGTTAAATTTGCAAGCCAATGTTTATCAATTAAACCAATCCTAGCAGCGATAATTCACATAGAAAATAAAAGTATACTACCACCAGGCTGCATTTTGTTAATAAGAATTTAAAGGGAAAGTACTTTCAATCGAGCACTTGTATATGGAGGTTTGCATGACCATGCCTAGCATTTTTGGGGTAATCCACTTCCAAAAGACAATCTATGAAAAGTCAAGCTTCAAAAAAATGACACTATCCATGAGTCATAGCAATAAATGAATATTTTGTATACTTTGAAAAGCCAACCCAAATTAGCTATCTATGAATTAACATAAACTAGATAAAACCGTTGATTCTACCAATTGCTTACTAATTAATATATGGGAAATTCACAACTAAGTAAAGTTTCTCTTTACTTAATGATGATCGAATAACATCTAAAGTGGGGGAGTATCTTAGCGGTATCACCTTTTTGCAAAAATAAACCACCCCAAAAGGGACTTAAAATATGAAATTAAAAACATGAAGAGGAATCATTGAATACAGATAAGGGAAAATTTATTACCAAAAGCAAGAGAAGGAAAAAATGGTTGGAGTGAAAACCCCAATATTTCTATTTCTTTTTCTTCTTCTTCTTTTTTTTCTCTGTCACCCCCCCCCCCCTCTCTCTCTCTCTCTCTCTCTCTCTCTCTCTCTCTGGTTGATTGTATCTATGTGTATGTGTGTGCTAGGCTATGAGGGTGATATAAAAGAAAATGAATTGGGAGAGCATAGGTAGGTTTAGGATGAGTGTGTACCCATGTGAACTTGGGTGATAAGTGAGGTCATGAGTGACCCAAAACTTCACGAAGTGTGCTGAAATTATTAGGGGCTGCGTGAAGCATCTAGGGGCTGTTTGGTTAGGCTTAAATGCTTGACCAGAAAATTGTGAGGTGATAAATTTGGTAAATTTTTCGCTTAATGGAAAGCCACTCAGTAGAAACAAAAAAACAAACTATGCTATTCGATATTACCTAGACCTCCAAACTATCAACCAGAACAAGCAAGGGAGACTTCAAAAAGAGGAGTTTGCTTAAGTAAGAAGTAGAAAAAAACTAGAACTGTCTAATTACATGGCTAAATTCAATCATGTCTGGTACTTTCAGTTTTTGGTGAAGGCAGCCAAAGAATTCCATCACAGTAATTAGTCAAAATCTAAACATACCAAAAGCTTCTGAGGTTTAATGTCCCGGTGACGCACTCCAATACTGCGATAATGTAGGACAATGCCCTGAAGATTTGTCAAATATTAGCAACATATCACATTCTTTACAAGATTAATAACTCTCTTTCAAGAAAAATGGGGTAAATTAACAAAAAAAAATTACTACAATGACATTTAATACTTAACACTGCACACAAAAAAAAAAAGAAAAAAAAAAAAGAAAAAAGAAAAAGAAATGAGGGGAGGGAAAGAAAATGACCCAGAAGAGATAACATTAGACAATTCTCTCACAAAAGATGTTTCATGGAAATGTCAATCACATTAACATGCCCCACTTAATTTCAATCTTCCTTTTCTAAGCAGGGTAGAACGCTTTAGGAGGCTGTTCATTGTATTTAATTTAAGCTGTGAAAGAGTGTTTTACTCTCTAGAAAAGAGAACATAAAGAAAAGCTAAACCATTGGTCATTAAGGAGGTAGCAATTTTTTTAGAAAAATGAGGTAGGGTGATGGATAAGGGGAGTTCCATATTCAGAACTCAGAAATAAATGCAATTTATATAGCAGATAAACATAAAATCCAGTGAAATGATGAAATTATACGGGGGAGTGGTAAATGAGGTTTGTACAAACCAAGCATATAAAAGAGAGAAAATTTACATAAAAGCAGCTCACCCCAAAAGGTGTAACCACATGTCTACTCTAGACCAACTAGTAAATTTGGGCCTAAGACGGACCATACATGTAGTGAATCTAGTGATCATACCAATTAATTTGAAAAGAGTAAAAAATATGTCAAAGAAGTATGCATTATGGTGCAAAAGTTTTTTCGAAAAAAACATGTCAAAGAAGTATATAAAATGGTGCAAAAGTATTTCACAATCAATGGTTTAAAACAATCCAATCTCTACATTTTCAATCCTTCAATACATTATTAGAAATACTAGTATCCAAGGAATTGCGAACTAGTATACTGTCGCACACATCCATCAATTCTGTAAAAATACCAGATCTTCTAGAAATGCAGGGGAAACGCTGTCAGAGTCCTCCAGTAGCTTACATTTGAACCATTCAATTTATACATTTTTATTCTTCAATGCATATAACAAATCCTAGTATTGAATAAATTGCCAAATAATGTACACCACACCACCATCAATTCTGTAAAAACGCAACTCCACTAGAAATGCACGGGAAATGCTGTTAAAGCCCTCCAGGTGTTCCCTGTCTGAATGTGGACATTTGGCATGGATCAAAGGAATAGCACCCAACAATGAATAACAACCTACACATGCTATAAGATCTTGAAAGTATTCAAAGTAAAAACTAAACACCAATTGCACAAACCTGTTTTGTCTGTCCATTTTGACCACCAATAGTTGTCACAATTATATGACCTGTCTTTGTCCCATTACCGTCAACAACTGTGGCTTCCATTTCCTACAAAATAAAGAATAGTTCTGTTATTGAAGGCAAGCAATTAGAGAGAGAGAGAGAGAGAGAGAGAGAGAGTTCTATAAATAAAATAAATAAATAATTTAAAAAGCTAAGCATGTGTAAATGGTACCTTATCATCCCTAATCTTCATGTCATTCATCTCCTGGGCAATCTATCAACACCAACATTATGGCCACTGGATTCTCTCAAACCAGAAGTAGGTGATACACCCATGGAAGCCATTCACTAAAAAGATTTCCAACTACTATTTTAACTCGACGAATAAGCCATTGAACTGATAAAAGTCAAATGAGGGTTGACAGTAACTGAATTTATAAAATACCCAGTTTTGCTCCCTCGCTCCTCTTTCTAACAAAAATAGCATCTACGTCGACTAATTTAAGGTCACATGATACAAACAACTTATGCTTATCAAGAAAATAAATAAGGAATTAAGGTGAATGGAGCCTCATTGATATCATATAACTAATAACAGCATCAAAGAAGTTTTCGAATGACACAACATGAATTCTTCCTTGAAAGTGGATATGATCAAGTGAAAGTGAAACATATAACAACCCCGCATATAAGAGCTTTAAATGAACAGTGAACTCCAACCTAAACGAATTTATGTCCATATAGGAGCGTAATTAAAGAGGCCAATAAGGTATCATTACTACTATTAAACCACCAAGCACAAACAGATCACCTTACCTACCCATGAAAAAGCTAACAAAAACATTGTTATAAAAAATACCATCTCAATCAATGTGACTTCCCCTCGTGACAATGAGCTCACACATTACCAACTATAGCACTATGGAAACAAAAAAAAAGGCAGTATTATTCAGGTTTCACAAACAACAAACAGAGAGGTAGCGATAAATTTCACGCATTACTCCCCTAGATTTTGATTGAGTGATGTTGAAGTGGTGGTCTCATCATTATTGCTAACATCCAATCCAAATCCAGGGGGCGCCCCACTGTCACATCATTTGCGATTAATTTTTGGGATTAGGATTTGGGAAGCATAGCATGCATTACTCCTTATAATTACTCAATTACATCCAAGAAAATACTAGCATACAAGAAAGACCCATGCGTGCTCTTTTCTTCCCTAACCATGCACAGCCAGCCACAAACTTTGCGAGTTCGTAACTTGCTCATTTCTCGATCATTTTTAACGAACCAAGAGTACATGATCGTCATCTTTACTCAGTTTTTTGCGTAGATTCCAAATATGCTGGTTTATTACTCGTACCTAAATGTATTTTCCAGAGAATGGAATTATTCTTTTAAGCTATAAAGGAAAATTTCCATGGTTATGGTTGTGGCTGTGGAGTTACACCAAACTGTTCCAACAATACCCTTATGAGGTCCTAAGGATCATCTTGTACCAGTTTGGGAACATATGTAAGGTTTTGTGAGGACCCATTTTGGACATGTTTTTCGAGCTATGTTTGGCACCATTTCTAACTAGGTTCTAGACCTTCATTTTTAAAGATGTTTAGTGAAATAAAAAGAATGTCTAACAGAGAGTAATGACACATAATTAACTCATAATTACAGGCAAGAAATCTATATAAATTTTGAAGCCAAAATTGGTACAAAACTGTTCATTTTCTCTCTCTAAAATTTCGGTTTCTCTTTACGTCTATGAGCTGGAATCTTTAGGGTCCTAAAAGTCCTTAAGTCGATACCAACAAAGCCCTAATGGCCTTAAGAAGATTTCAAATTTTTAGCCCGGCTTTGGCATGATTTTGATTTAATTTTCAGTGGGTTTTGCCCTCCTTTTTCTGATTTTATTAGAGCTCTAACAAATCTGAAATACATAAAACACAAGTATATATGTAAGCATAAATTGCAATCTCTGCTACTCTTGCACACCTCATATAGCGTTTTTAGCTTCTCCATCAATAGTGTCTTCCACCAAGGCTACTGAAAGTTTGATTATGACCACCACATCATATTGATAAACCTAGCCCAAAACTTGTTATTCCAGCAAAATTGGAAGTCTTAGCATGACCTCAAACCTGAAAATCGCATTAAAAAAAGTCATGTAATTCAATTAACAATAGGAATTTATTGACTGTCCAAACATGGCTAGAATACCCAAACAAACCAAATAAACCAAATTTTTACAGAACCCAAAATCGATTCAAACCAAAATTGAAAGCCCAAACAATGTATGATCAAAATTGATTAAAAAATTATAAAACCAAATAGCACTTGAATGGAAAAAAGAAAAATTCAGTATTGAACTCCTCTATTCTCAAAGAAATGCATAATACAAAAGAGGTAGAGAAGAAAACCCCTAATTCTACTCTCTCAGCCTTTTAGGGATTCCACAATAACAACTACTCTTTCAACCCCTAGGGTTCCACAAAATAGATAGAATAAGTAGATGGAGGAAAACAGAACAAAAAGGAGATCATAGGCAGAAGATTCTTACCTTTATCGGAAACAAAGGGGATGATATGGATAGTAGATTTTTGCAACCCAATCGTCTTCATCATTTTGAGCAGAGGCCATGGTTGAGCTTGATCGATCACTCACTTACTCACTCACTCACTCACTCACTCTCTCTCTCTCTCTCTCTCTCTCTCTCTCTCTCTCTCTCTCTCTCTATCGATCACACACACACACACATACACACACATATATACTCTAAACACATAATAGCAAATCAATCAAAAAAAACCAAATCGGATCGATCACACACACACACACACACACATATATATATACTCTAAACACATAATAGCAAATCAACCGAAAAAAACCAAATCGGAAAAAGAGAGAGAGATAGAGAGAGAGAGGGGATTGCAGAAAAAAAAAAAAGAGGGGATTGGAGAAAGAGAGATCAAGAGAGTACCTTCGACTTGTCCAGAAGTGGTGTGAACGATCGCAGAAGAACGGCGCAGGCATGGATGACGGTACTTCCGATCTGTTTCTCCTTTATTCTTTCCCTCTCTTTCAATAGTTGTGTGGATGGCGCTAGGGTTTTGAGAAGAACAAAATGAGAGATCTGAGTAGATTTGCGAAATGTTAGGGAACATAGTATTTTTTTTGTCATTTTTTTTTTCCAGAGAGAGAGAGGGGACTTGATTTTTCAATTTCGCGCCGGAGGTTTGAAAACTTTAATATTGAAGAAATCAAAATTATTTATGTCACTTTTACTAAAAACGACATAAAAATTAAATATTTTATTTACAAAAATGCCACCGCGTTTTTATTTATGTCACTTTTACTAAAAACGACATAAAAAATGAACACTTTATTTATAAAATTGCCACCGCGCATTTTTATTTATGTCGCTTTTTTTAAAAAAAATGACATAAATAATTTATTATTTATGTCAATTTATTAAAAAAAAAGTGACATAAATAATACACTATTTATGTCACTTTTTAAAAAATCGACATAATGTAGACACCCCGATTTTGACCAAACGTCAAATCTAGGGATTGGTTACCTCTCAAAGACCGATGATGACGATGACCGTGACGTTCGAAGATTTTCCAAGAACTTCAAAATCTTCAAGATGTTCTTCAAGTTAAAATTGAAAAATTAAAAATAAAAAGGAGAGGATTTGGGCGTTCGGGGAGAAACTCGAATAATGAAGAACGTGTGAGAAACCCTGTCTGGGAACTTTTTTTTTATAATAAAAAAAGGGGGGTTTCTTTGGAAGAAAATAAGATGACAAAATAAATGAAAAAAAGAGATTTTGAAAAAGGAGAAAATACAAAAAGAAAATAGTATATTTAAGTATATACCATGCACATGGGTGATACCATGCATATGGGGGATCTTAGTACAAATATAGATATATATAAATTTAAAAAATTTTGTTTACATTAACATTTTTCTTGAAAATTAAAAGAAAGACAAAATTCAGTTGGTCCCGGCACGCGGCAAACGCGGCGGCACTCACTGAGTGCCGCGCCGGCACTCTCTGTTTGCCGCCCGGCATTCAGTGAATGCCGCCCGGCACCCAGTGAATGTCGCCGGCAACCGTCGAGTGCCGCTGGCTGTAACAGACTGTTTTTCTCACATGTTCTAGAAGAAATCTTTGCACATGGGTCTCCACCCGAATTTACCCATTTATCCTTGAGGTAATGGCCTATATAAACAGATCTTCATCTTCATTTTGAGGGGACTTAAAGCTTTTGAATCATTATATACATATACAAGAGATATACTTGAGTTTAGATAGAGAATTATATAGAGAATTGAGAAGAAGAGAAGAATTTCTTGAAGAATTTGAAGAGTTTTTTAGAAGAATTTGAAGATCTTGGAAGAACTTCACAAGAAATTGAAGAATTCTTTGAGGTCATAGAGGTAACCTCTTAATCCTTGGTAGAGTTAGGCTAATTCAATCACAAGTTCTTAGATCTAGGAACTTTACACATTTTCAAAACCTCTCTTCTTACCCCATTTCATCACACACCACCAAGAACTTGTGACTGAATCTCATAACACTTCATTAATTTGGATTCAATTGATGCTTTGGATTTGAGATAAGTTCAATTTTGAAGAATTTATGTTCCTAAATAAAACTTTAATTTCCTTTATTTCTATTTCATTCATAAGGTTCATGAGATCTTCCATATCTCATTGAAGCTATTTGAATTTGATTCCTTATTCTCCTATAACCTTGTGATTCATATGGAGTTTAAGGTTGATCATGACCATAATCTACATATAATCGGTGAGATTCAAGTCCTAATCCATGACTTGGACCTCCTTATTATGAATCTCATGGAATTCATATTATATTCCATGGAGATTAGAGAGGATTTGTTTTCTTTTAGTCTCCAATGACCACCAAGTGGTAGGAGTAATGTTTTGAACTCAAGATTTGGTCCATAAGTTTGAGTTCATTGTTTTGGATCTTGTGAAGTTTATTTCATACTTCATCAAAAATCCATGAGTCTAAAGATGTCCTTAGTCTCCAATGACCATCAAATGGTAGGAGAAGTAGTTTAGTTTAAGTCCATCTCTATGGCTTAGACTAATTTCTTTCTTGGGTTTTGAGAAGTTCTCTATACTTCATCTAAAACCTACATGTATAGATGTCCTTAGTCTCCAATGACCATCAAATGGTAGGAGAAAATGGTTTAGGTTAAGTCCAACTTCATGATGTAATAGTTGGGGTTAACAAACAAAGTTGAATTAGCAAAACGAAAACAGTGATTTCACAAACTGTTTTCGATCAAAGATTTTTAGTCCGAAATCTAACCGTTGAAATCCAGTGAAACCAACGGGAAAGTGTCCATAACACAGTAATCTACCACTGTAATTTTTGTTTTAAGGTGGTTTAATATTTAGAGGGGTTTGATCATGGGTTTTGTGGGTCAACCACAATCTGTCCAGAGTTTCAGAATAGTTTCAGAACGGTAAAACTTTTTTGAAATTAGTAAATCAGAGCTTTAATAAGGTGTTTGTGACTCAAAATAATTTTTTCTACGTAGATTAATGTGTTACGAGGGAACCCTAAAAAATATGAAGCATTTCAGATTATTTTACTATTTTTAAAAAATCATACAAGATCTCTGGACAGAGAGTTGTAAAATCCTGAGTGAGGTCTAGTATTTTCTGTATTCCTGGAGATCTAACCGTTGAAACCTCGATTTTCTTTTGGGTTAGAAACTAGACTCACAAAGCCATAACATATCCAAAAATCAATAAGATTCAACCGTTGGAAGTATTTTATTCCTATTTTTGAACATCTGGTCTGCTCTCTGTAATTCATAAAAAACTGCTACCGTTTTTGTCAAATCTTATTTATTTCAACTCAAATGGTTCCCTAATGTCTTGGGACCCAAATCATGCTTTGAATAATGATAATTTAGCTTAAATCCAGAGGTTAAGTGATCCAAATTAGTGAATAAATCCATGTTTTATTCTTATTCACATTCATTCATTTATGTACATCAATGCTTATGATTAGAACTAGCTATTGAATAAAGTTGGATTTCATGCTTAATAGACCTAAGCTAGAGAATTGGGATTGATTTTTTGATATCATATTATTATGTGAAGCATGTGTACTAACCTTTGTTTTGTAGCGCATTTGAGGTACAACTTCTCATCCCTTCTCTAGTTTAATTCATTCCTTTGATTTTAAATTGATTTTCAAACTCCATGTGCGACACTTTAGACTAGGTCTTGCCTTATGTGTTTATATGTGATAGAGACCTTTTCTTAGGATTTCTATTCTCGCATGCTTTGCACGTTTAATATTCGCGGCCGGATCCCGGGTATGTTTTCTAGTTCTCTATTGCACATTATGTTGCTTGCTACTTGAATTACGTGACTTATGAATGATATTTTGTCGTTAGCGATTTTACACCATTTCCAACATGCTTGTGTAATGTATATGGACATATGTATTAATTGAGGGCACACTTAGATTATTAATTCGATTAAAAGGATGATGAGTAGAGGCCTATCACGAGATAGGATGAATGGGGGTGTTTTAGTCCGCCGGGCTCCTTCCCCTTTCATTCCATAATCCCCGGACCCAGATTATCTTTGGTTTCGCAAAAAGATCAGTTTCCTTTCAAAATGGTTTCTTAATTTTTCTTTTAAAAAAAATTAAGTGGCGACTCTTTGAATTTGAAAGTTATTTGAAAAGTGGGCCCAAATGCCGGCATATCCACAATCTGGCGACTCTGTTGGGGATCGAACCCAGAATCTCTGGTTTCGTAGACCAGAATTTCTGATTTTGGGTTCATTCGAGGATTAGACTTGAAAGCATCCTTTAATCGAATTAGTTAACTTTTATGTGCCCGTTGCATTGCACTTGCATGTCTCGCCAGTCGATTGCACGGAACTATGACCTTGGAGGCTCGGGGCAACCCGGTCGGTCAAGCCATCATGGGGCCGTGTGATCACCCTTGATCTCGTACCATGTTTTGGTATATGAAGCATCCTATCGGGTGTGTGTCAAGGGTTCCTTATTTGACCAAAACCCGGCCTATGCATGATAGCTTCTATAGAACCTTTCAATCTAGGAAATCAACTCTTGACTTAAGATTATATGCTAGGAAGTTTTGTATGCCCGGAAGGGATTACTTGAGATGATGACGATACTTGCTTGATGAGAGATGTATAATCTTTTAATCACCTTTTTAGCAATTTCTCCTTATGTTCCACGACATTTGGAGAAAATGTCGAACCTTGACTATAAGATTATACTCCTTGTATCATGTTAACTAAGCATCATTGACCTTGTATGCATCCAAATTCATGAAAAGTACGGTGATTATCCAAACATGTGATCCTTCTACCCAAGGAATTTTAAATCCATATTTGAAAGAAGATAGGTTTCTGACTTCTTCATTCCAAAGTATTTAGTCACTCTTTTAAAATCTTTGGGATTCGCCTTTTGATTAAAAATCCCAAGTCAACCCCTTTGTTGAGGTATATTCTCGCATTCTCTTTCTTGAAGGAAGAATCCAAAAAAATCTTGGGAATTGTTTTTTTTAGAAGAAATGCTTTTTTTTTTTTTAAAAGGGCAAAATTCTGACCCAATCACCTTTTTGTTAAAGAATAATCCAAAAATTTTGAAAATTGTATTTAAGAAATCCCCCCAACTAAAGAAATGCTTTTGAAACAAATCCCAAAGCAAAGTTTTCGACCCAACCATCTTTCGTTGAAAAATGCTTTTTCCTTCGAAAGGAAAAATCCAAAACTCTTAAGAATTGTTTTCAAAAGATTTTATCATCCAAAAAAAAATGCTTTCCAAAAGAGCTTCAAAATCTTTCCATCGAAGGGGTAATAAGGATCATAAGTAAAAGGAGAAATTAGCACACTTGACATGGAGGAGGATTTTATATGCTTACGTGACTTATGTGCTAGGGTTAGAATTTACTTCTATTTGGCATATAGAATAGGCACACACACACACATGCATTGCATCCGTGTGGCATATGAATCATTCATGAAAACATATAACAAAATCAATAATAAAAGTGAAAGATAAATAGAATAATGATGAAAAAGGAGAAGGGTTGTTAAAATAATTGAAAAATATATGATTGTAGGTAAAAGATAGAATCAAATACGAGCACAGTCTGGTACAGAGATTCTACTGCAAGGCTAGTGAAAAAAGAGATGGCACAAGAGGCAAATGCAAGGGAGATGGCAGAATTAAGGACAATGGTGGAACAGCAAGCGGGTCAAATGACTAGAATAATGACCATGATAGAAGCACTAGCACGACAGCCGCCAAACAATGATCCTCCTCACAGGGATGAAGATTGGTTTGATGAAACAGAAGGGGTTGAAGCACCGAGAACAGAAAGGGAGAAACTAGAAAAGGAAAGGGCTGAGAAAGATAAGATGATGACTGAGAAAATGGAGAAATTGGAAAGAGTGGTCCGTAAGGCCCATGGGGTTGACACCTACTTGTTGGAATTGGAAGGATTATATGAAGGGGTCTGTTAAACATTACCTGCAGGGTTCAAAATGCCTATATTCAATAAATTTGATGGAACGGGGAACCCTCGTAGCCACATCAGAATGTGTATAGGGGCATTTCAGCCTAGTGGCTTGAGCACAACCATGATGCCGGTCTTGTTTCAGCAGACGTTAACTGGGACTACTTTGTTTTGGTACCTCACTCTGGAGCCGGGGAAAACTAGAAATTGGGAAGAAGTGGTCAAAGCATTCGTAGCCCAATACGAATACAATCAGGATTTGGATGTTACTATCAGGGATTTAGAGACTACCCGATAAGGGAACAAAGAATCTTTTGCTGAATTTCTGAGCCGATGGAGGGGAAAGGCTGCTAAGATGGTACAAAGGCCGACTGAAAAGGAGCAAATCCAAATGCTGATGAAGAACCTCTAACCCGTCTATCAGGAGAAGATGAGGTTCCAATCCCTCAACACCTTTGCCGAAGTATTTGATGTAGGGACCAGAATCGAAGATGTGATACAGGAAGGGTTAATCAAAAGAGAAGAGCCAGCGAACAGGTACAGACGCCCGAATTATGGAGCAGGAGGAGGACATTCAGGACCTACAGATGTGAACGCACTGAGCGAACCCGAGAAAAAGTTTGATATAGCCAGGAGTTACCCAAAGAGGGGAGGGGATAAGCCTTTAAGGAGGTTTTCGGAGTTGGGAGTATCCTTATCCACGGCTCTCGATAGGCTGCTGGCAAAAGGACATCTTCGCCTACTGGAGCGGCGACCAAGACCAAATCCACCACCTCCAAATTTCAAATCTGATCTATATTGCAAATTCCATCAGGAGCAGGGGCACTCAACTGATCGGTGTTTAAGATTAAGACATGAGATCCAAGATTTGATTGACAAGAAAGTAATATCTGAACCACCCACCAACCCACCAAACGTTACCAAAAATCCGCTACCAGATCATCATGCCGTGCCACTACCCAGAATTTACTACTTAGGGAATGAGGGGAGCTCTTTTGATCCATCAGCATTGATCACTAAGTAGGGAAGTCCGAGAAAAGCTTATCAAATGTTGGAGGATTCACAAATTTGCACTCTAAAAGGACTGGTAAATGAAGGCAAAGGGAGAGAAATAGAAGGGGCTGTTGACGCAGATTGGTGGGCACCTGAAGTTGACAATTCATTTTGGTACAAAGGAGACGATATTTAGGATCACAATAAAGTTAAGGAGGACCTTTGGTATGAAAGTGAGGAGGAAGGTTTGAAAGTTGCTGAAGCACAGGATGGACTTTGAGTCAAAGAAGGAATTAGTCACCTCACATGATCCGGAAGGCATTTTAAGCCACACAAACTTGAGGAAGATCATCCGGGGCAGGAAATGAATAAAGGGAAAGGGAAACTAAATGAGGAGGAAGAAGAGGACAGAGTTTTAAGACAGATGAAAAAGACACAAGCAAATATCACTATTTGGGGGTTGCTAATCGCTTCCAAGCGTCATAGACAAGCAGTCCTTGATGCTCTCAATCAATCGGATGTCTCCATCGATGTTACCTTGGAAGATCTCGTAGGCATGATCAACAGAAGTCCAACTCTCGCTATTTCTTTCTCCGAAGCTGACTTACCTCCTGGGGAACCTATTCACAATAAGCCGTTGCACGTTACCGTGAAGTGCCTAGGAAATTCCTTACCTGCTTGCCTTGTTGACAACGGGTCTGCATTAAATGTATGCCCCTTGCGGACAGCTAAAAGGATAGGGCTCGATGAATCCACATTTATACCATCGGAACAAAAAGTGAGGGCTTATGATAATACTCTACGGGCAGTTATGGGGATCATCTTTCTAAATCTCTCTGTTGGGATCGGTGAAAGGAAAATAGAATTCCAAATCATTGACATTCCTGCATCATTTAACTTGCTTCTGGGAAGGCCGTGGCTTGACAGTTTGGGTGCCATTCCATCAACCATCCATTAGAAAGTTAAGTACATTTGGAACAACAAGGTATGCGATCTTCTGGGGGATAGCTAGATAAATGTATCTGGGGCCTCATCAAGTGCTCCGATTTTAGAAGTACAGATACAAGAGGGTGAAGCAAGATTGGGTGGGTTTGAGTTCATTAACGTCGTAGAAGAGGGGAAGCCGAAGGAGTTTTTACCACTGTATTTTGATCAATACGCCAGTCCGTTGGTGGCCGGGATCATGAGAAAAATGGGGTTCTTCCCAGGGATGGGCTTAGGAAAGAAACACCAAGGATTGTCAGAATTCCCAAATATCGTTACACAAACCCACACTCACGGGCTAGGGTACTCTCCAAGCAATGAAGAGTTGAAGAAGAAGAAGAAAGCAATTGATGCACCGCTGGAACCGTACTTGAAAACTCTTAATGGGTATTTCGTCAAGCAAGGGGAAGATTTTCTATTTTGCGATTTTCCAAAGCCATGGTTGAACAAAGCAGAGAAGCATATGAAGCCGGGATTCGAGATTTTCTTTGCGCATGATTTCTCTGATTATGAGGACCCTTATCTTCAACGGCCTGCAAAATCTGCCATTATTCAGGACTGGGTGTGTACTCTGGATGGCTCGGCAATGAAGAACCTGCTAGAAGAAGGGTGCGAGGGGACCGAAAAGGGGAGCTCTGCAGAGATTAAGGATGAAGACGGGAAAAGCCGGGATAAAGAAGAAAGCAAGGGGAATACAGAAAGGGAGAAACCAGAGTATGAAGGAAAACCAGAAGAGGTGGAAATAGAAGAGATCACTCAGGAAGAAGAACAGGAAGATCACTTCATCGCCGATATGGGAGGGGAAAGCAAGAAAGAGTGGATCTTTGAGTCTAGTAATAAGTATCCCCCTCACCCAGAGTCTGTATTGGCCCAAATGAGGCGTCTTTCCATTTCTATGTCTGTTGTAATTGCTCCGAAAAAAGTTAATGAGAATGTGACTAATTCTGCTTACTTGACTATGCATAATAATAACTGTGATGCATGTGATGAATATGATGGCATACCTCATGAATTATAAAAATTGATTGAAAAAGAAAATGAACCTGCATGCAAAATCATGGAAGGCACTCTAGCCATTAATCTGGGAAATATTGGCTCCACACTTAATAATGAGGAAAGCAAAGAATTAATCAATCTATTAAAAGAATTCAAAGATGTCTTTGCATGGTCTTATGATGATATGCCAGGAATTGATCCAGAAATTGTCCAACACCATATCCCCCTTTTCTCAAACTCAAAACCCGTAAAACAAAAATTGAGGCGAATGAGGCCTGAATGGGCGCTTAAAGTGAAAGAGGAGGTTGAAAAGCAACTTAGGGCTGGATTCTTGATTGTCACCGAGTATCTTGAATGGGTTGCCAATATTGTACCGGTTCCTAAAAAGGATGGTCGTGTTAGGGTTTGTGTAGATTTCCGAGATTTGAACAAAGCTAGCCCTAAAGACGATTTCCCTTTACCCCACATCGACGTATTAATAGATAATACCGCAGGGCATGAACTTCTGTCTTTCATGGATGGGTTTTCAGGGTATATCCAGATCTTGATGGTGCCAAAGGATAGAGATAAAACAACTTTTATCACACCTTGGGGGACTTACTGTTATAGAGTTATGCCGTTTGGACTTAAGAATGCGGGTGTGACCTACCAAAGAGCTGCTACTACGTTGTTGCATGATATGATTCATAAAGAAGTAGAAGTATATGTGGATGACATGATAGTAAAGTCTAAGGATAAAGGAGGGCATTTGGAGGCATTGAGAAAATTTTTCGAAAGGTTGAGAAAGTTCAGAATGAGGCTAAATCTGCAAAAATGCACCTTCGGGATTACCACTGGGAAATTGCTAGGATTTCTAATCACACAAAGAGGAATTGAGGTAGATCCCACCAAAATCCAAGCCATAACCGAAATGCCTTCACCAAAGTATGAAAAGGAGTTGAGAGGGTTCCTAGGAAGAATACAGTTCATCAGCCGCTTTATATCCAAACTCACCATGACCTGTGATCCATTGTTTAAATTGTTGAGGAAAGGGGAAAAGTTCGAATGGGATGACCAATGCCAAAAAGCCTTCGAAAGAATCAAAACCTACCTTCAAAACCCACCTGTCTTATCACCTCCTAAACCTGGGAAGCCTTTATTGCTATACCTATCCGTAACCGAGAACTCAATGGGGTGCATGCTGGCCCAAGAAGAGGAAGAGGGGCGTGTGGAAAAAGCCATATACTACCTGAGTAAGAGGATGACCGGATATGAGTTGAACTATTCACCTTTGGAGAAAGCTTGTTGGGCCTTGGTGTGGTGTACCCGTCGCCTTAGGCATTACATGTTAGCCTTCCCTGTCACCCTAATATCCCGAATGGACCCACTCAAATATCTCTTTGAAAAGCCCGCCCTAACCAGTAGAATATCCCGATGGACCATGATGCTAGCCGAATTCGATATCAGATATATCACTTCCAAATTTGTCAAAGGGAGAGCTGTCACCGAGTACTTAGCCGACCTTGCCATAGAATCTGAAGAAAAAGGAGAATATAGGTTTCCAGATGAGGAAGTAATGGAAGTAAAGGAGAACCTATGGAAACTGTACTTCGATGGAGCAGCCAATCAGATAGGGTATGGGGTTGGAATTATCCTCATATCACCTAGCGGGGCCCCCACCCCATTAGCCGTTAAGCTTAAGTAATAATTCAACCAATAACACGGCAGAATACGAAGCCTGTATAATTGGGATAGAAGCAGCCTTGGCTTTGAGAGTGGAAAAGATCGATGTTTTCGGGGACTCTAATATAATAATATCACAAGTGAGGGGTGACTGGAGAATAAAGCATGAGAAATTGAGACCTTACCATGAATACCTAGAGAGCCTGAAGGTGCAATTCAGAAAAATTTCGTTCTACTACCTTCCCCGTGAGGAGAACCAATTGGCAGATTCTCTAGCAACCTTAGCCTCAATGATCCAGATTCCTGTGGGAGTCTCCATGATTCCTTTGTCCATAGAAGAGAGGACCCGACCTTCGTATGAAACAATCGCCGCTATTGAAGAAGAGGAAGAGGTTGAGATACCATAGTATATAGATGTTTGGAACTTTGTTGAGAAGGGAGAATATCCCGGAGGAGCTTCAGAGAAGGATAAGAAAGCAATTCATAGATATTCAGCTCAATTTGTAATATATGCGGGAAAGTTGTGGAAGAAGTCCTACACTGGTTATAATTTAGAATGTCTATATGGAAGGGAAGCAAGGAAAATGATGGAAGAAGTACATGAAGGAGTCTGCGGGCCCCACATGAACGGATACATGTTGGCCAAAAAGATAATTCGGTAGGGATACTATTGGACGACTTTAGATAAGGATTGCTGTGAGTATGTCAGGAGATGCCATAAATGTCAGGTTCATGCGAACTTAATGCATACCCCACCTTCCCAGCTCTATAGCATGACCGCCCCTTGGCCATTCTCTGTATGGGGTATCGATATCATCGGGGAAGTCATTCCGAAAGCTTCAAACGGGCACCGGTACATAGTTGTGGCAATAGACTATTTTACCAAATGGGTAGAAGCGGCATCATATGCAACTCTGAAGGCAAAAGATGTGGTGAATTTATCCAGAAGAATATAATCTGCAGATACGGGGTGCCAAATGAGCTTATTTCTGACCATGGGAGTCATTTTCAGGGAGAGGTTATTCTGTTCCTAGAGAAGTATAGGATTACCCGCCACCAGTCCTCACCATACAGACCACAAACAAATCGAGCAGTAGAGGCCGCGAACAAAAATATAAAGGCAATCCTGGGGAAAATGACGGATACATACAGGGATTGGCATGAAAAACTACCTTTCGCTTTGTGGGGATATCGAACTTCCGTGAGAACCTCAACCGGAGCTACGCCATACTCCTTGGTCTACGGGATGGAGGCTGTTTTGCCAATAGAAGTTGAAATACCCTCTTTAAGAGTTTTGGTAGAGTGCGAGGTAACTGAACTGGAATGGTTGCAGGGGAGATATGAGGAATTGATGTTATTCGATGAAAAGAGGTTAGCTGTTGTAAACCATACTCGGGGATATCAGAAAAAGATAGCTCGTGCTTTCAACAAAAAGATTCGCCCAAGGAAGCTTGCTGAGGGCGACCTGGTCCTCAAAGAACTTAAAGCGCCCGTTTATGACCCACGAGGGAAATTCAAACCTAACTGGGTCGGACCATACATAATCAAGACACTTCTCTCCAGAGGAGCTGCTTATCTCATGGACTTGGATGGGGTTGAGTTTAAACAACCAATCAACCTCGATCGCCTCAAAAAAAATTTTGCTTGAAACCTTGTCTTTCAAAACCTCCAGAGTCGATGAACTACGCTTGACCTGATTCCCGATAGGGGATACGTAGGCAACCCGCTCGGTTCGGTCACAAAATAACGAAAAAAAAATGTGTATGTTCTTTCTAGCCTTAGCTGAACTACTGCGGACCTGATACCCATTCGGGGATAAGTAGACGGGCTCACAAGGCCCTCGGTCCAAACAAAGCCCAAACAAAGTTAAATGTCCCGAGTTTCAACATACCAAACTAGGGGCAAACTTGTGTTGCCCAAGAACCACATCTAAGTCCCGAAACCAGGGGCAAACTTCGTTTGCTAGAACCGATGAACCCAGGAAAAGCCTAAACCCATTTCTGGATCTACTGGCTATCAAGATATGCATCATGTGGAAACAAGCGAGAATTCATTATATAGAGGGATTAAAACTAAGCAAAACTCATGAAAGAGTAATAAAAGCTGAAAGAAACATTAAGAGGAAAACTGTTCATAACCCAAAGAAATTAAAGAAGTGCTAACTTTGTTTCAACATGATTAGGGCATTTTCGGAATACAAAAAAAAAAAAAAAAAAAAAAAAAAAAAAAAAAAAAGAGAGAGAGAGAGAGAGCTTTTCAAAAAGAAAAAGGAAGAAAGGAAAATCCATCACAGAAAATAAAACACAGCAAAAGTTAAAGCAGAATTTGTCGAAAATTTTAAAACTTGTTTTCTTCCTTTTCATTTTGTCTATCTAGAAGCTATTCCCTGACCAGGGTCTGAATCTCAAGCAAATACTTTACGGTCGAGACAACTGAAGCTGGAGCCCTCCGAAAGGGAACCGATACCCTATCATGCCAAGCCTCGGCGAATATCCTCACGGTAGAAGGGCATAGGGCGGAACACCTCGAGAAATCAGCGGTAATAGCATCAGGGACGTCTTGGAGTAAGCCAAACTGGCGAACTACCCGGCTGGGGATGTAAAAGGTGGTAACTCGAAGACCAGGCAACCAAACCCCCAGGAGCCCAGGGAGTCGTACTGCAATGGAGCAATAAGACCATCGGGGGCATATCCAGCAGATGTCCTCATAGCTCAAGCCTCGAAACCAAGCAAGCCAGCTAGTAACCGTACGGGAAGGGTAGCGGACACCCATGCGATCATAGGAAAGCAATCTCCCGAGGGGAGGGCGAGCGAAGAAGCCTAAGCGCTCGAAGAGCCAAATCTGCAAAATGTGAGGTGACCCCGAAAGCAGCATCGATCCTGCGGTATGAGCATGATCCAAGCCCAGCAAGGTCTCCCCCAGAACGAGCATAACGGCACTTTGCATCTCTCGGAGGCCACAGACGATCGGAATCAGGATGTCAGTGAAAGACTGAAATAAGAAGTGGGAAAGCATCGCCAAGGAGAGGGCATTCCGCCTGATAACCTGATATCTCCCATCGTCAGGATCACCAACGGGTGCATAAGTGGAGGAAAGGCGGTTAAAATCGATGTGTCGATCCTGAATGAAGGAACTGGCAGCACCCCGGGAAATACCAAGAAGGGCCGATAAATCCTGGATATATCCCGTCTGAACCTGTGGGATAATCAAGTCGGCATAGGGATCGGTGTGGAGGATAGCACTGAACTCCTCAAAGAGAGGACAGACCTCCTCGTGACCAAATCGAAAGACGTGCAGAGAAGGGTCCCAACACATGATAGCTGCTCGAAGTAAGCCCTCGTCTAAAGCCATATGGCGAAATGCGAAAAGATCCATCAGTCTATGAGACTCAAAGTTGAGTCGGTCGATGCCGGAAAGAGAATCCATCCATGGGTATAGAATGTCAGAACTAATGGGGGCCATGAAGAAAGGAGGAGGATATAGAAGAAAAAAAAAAGTGCAAAGAAGGCAAAGGGCTCTAAAAATCTCGAATAAAACCTAAAAATGGGCAAATGGCACTTTATATGGGAAAATGGCACAAACCGGCACTCGATGTAAAGCAGCGGCACTCACTGAGTGCCGGCCGACAGACACTGAGTGCCGCACGGCATTCAGTGAGTGCCGGCCAGCCTCCCCGAGTGCCGGCCATGGTTTGAAAAGCTCGTGGGTCAGTTTGAAAGCTTAGTCAGCCCAAACCTGCATAAAAATTGAACAAAATTTCACCAGTCATCATCCCAGCATCAATTGTTTTGCACCATTCATCAAATAAAATCAAGAAAAGATATCCATGTTCTAAATTAGCAAAAGGAATAAGGTTTAAAGCTAAGCCAGGGAAACAATCAAGCATGAATATAAACAAATTCAAAATTGGCACGCAGGCCACCATGCATGAATGCTATCTATCAGTTTAAATAAATCCATCAAAAGAGAAAATTCAAAGTTCTCATCCTCGAAGGGACGTTTTGAAATAAGAAGCATGAGAGATAAGCTATCCTCGTCTGTGACGAGGATTCCTTCTGGGTGCTTGAGGAGCTGTCTGACTTCCTCCAGCTCCTCCATCACCACCATCTCCGCCCTCTCCACCATCTCCATCACCTCCTTGATAGCCACCGCCTTGGCTGCTGCCGCCAGCACCCCCTTGATAGCCGCCGCCTTAGCTCAGTTGGAACTCCTGGATTTGCCTCCTCAGAGCAGCCATCTCAGCTTCCTGCAAGAGAGAATAAAATGAAATAAGTAATGTAAAAAAAACAAACAAAAAAAAAATGTGATACCATAGCCCTGGCCTGAAGGTCAGCATTGGCCCTTGCTCCATCAGCCTGAAAAAAAAAAAAAAAAAAGAAATAAGAAAACCTTTTAAAAAAAGTGGGAGGTTGTTTGAATTATTGGAAATAAATAAGAAAATCTTTTGAATTTTTGAAGTAATGGTGATAAGGATTTTGTTTCCAACAAGAGAGGAATTTACCCTCCATTCACGTCCATGGATCCAATGCTGGACGGTGTGCGCATAGGACAGACCTTCCTCAGCATAATCCCGGGGGATTGTATCATATTGCAGAGGGATGGTCGGAGCATTTTGAGTGTAAGGGGTCAGTTGGTACATAGTCTCCTGACCCATATCGACCATGGGAACAATCCAATTCCACTGCGGGAGGGCTGGGGGTTCGGCGACCCCAGGAACAGGCTGCAAATAAGAGTTTTGACATGAATAGTCGCGTATTTCGTAAAAGAACAGAAAACAGAAATAAAGTTTATATGAGAAGAAAATTTGTTACCCGGACAACGTCCATGAGGGGAAAATTGCGCATGAGGAAATTCAATCTGAAGGCCGTATAACCATCTGGGCCGTCCAGAAAGGTTGCGATGTTCTCCCCGTCTAGAGCATCCACCAGGTCGTCGTGATCCAGTGTCTCCGTACTCCTCATAGTAGCTGGAGGAGCCCTCGGCACATAAAAGTTTGGGGCGGCAAGAGACTGCCTAGTCACCTTCTCACCAAGGTACCACTCTCGACACGCTTCGCCCACCATCAGGATCCTCGTTCTAGTAGGGGCCATCGCCGCTTGAATCACTTCACCAGCCTCTGGGGAAAGCCGCCGCCCATGATTCCACTCCACGTGAACCTCGCGTAGATTGATGAGGAGGTTCCTATAACCAACAAAGTCATGGGCCCCGACCTTTCGGCCCGTTGCTTCCTTCCTCCATTTTAAGCCTAGGGGCATGATAGCGACCTCGCTATCCCGAGTGCGAGGAGCCCTCATGCGGAGGTATTCATGAGACCATATCTGCAAAAGGAAAAGAAAAGAATGAACTCAATTTTCAAAAAAAAAAAAACAGAATAAGAAAGGGGAAAATAATAAATGATTTTTCAGAATCTACTCAATTCAATTCTTTGAATAAGAAATAAATAACTCCCGAGTATAAGCGACTCGTCAACAAAAAAAAAGATTTTTTTTTAGAATCTAAGCGACTCGTTTGATTTAAAAAAAAATTCTTGAGAGTCTAAGCGACTCGTTTGATTTGAAAAAAAAAATTCTTGAGAGTCTAAGCGACTCGTTTGATTTGAAAAAGAAAAAATTCTTGAGAGTCTAAGCGACTCGTTTGATTTTAAAATAAACAAATTCTTGAGAGTCTAAGCGACTCGTTTGATATAAAAAAAAAATTTCTTGAGAGTCTAAGCGTCTCGTTTGATTTTGAGAATAAGAATAAGAAATTCGTTTGATTTGAATAAAGAAAATTCTTTTGGATTTGAGCAACTCATTGATTCGAAAATAAAAGTAAAGCTCTGGGTCATGCAACAATAGATTTTTAGGTTCATTAAAGCATAGTTCATCCGAGCGCCTCACGGGACTGATGTAACCCCTCGTTAGCATTGGATGAATAGAACATTGGAATTCAAAAGCATGGAAGGTTAATGAACCCAAACAAAGGCAATAAGCAAAAGCACAATACCAGGCATTGGACCCCAATTATGACATTCTACCCGAGAAAATTAATTCGAAAAGGGAAGGGTATCACAAAAGGCTGAATATATCGAAGTGCACAAGAACCACAAGAGCATTCATACATACATTGTTTAGCACATACTACATGGCATTGCATTAGCATAAAGAGGGGGGGGGCGCATTCATGCATACATTGCTCATCATTCATAGCACATCATTCATAGCACTACATTGTATTATCTCATCATAAGCATAAAGGGGGTTTAGAATGTACCAATCTATTGAAAGCTCGTGCCGAGAGATGTGCCCCGGGGTCGGCGAGTAAGAATGAGGAGTTGTGAACCGGGTTGCGTTTGTACTTCTTCTTTGGAGGACCATAAGACCCTGAACCACTAGCCATTGAGGGATCTACAAACAAGAAAAGGGGGAAATCAATGTTTATATGAGAAGTCTTGAGGGAAGAAGATAAAAAAACAACATGAAGGAACATGATTTCAAAACACAAAATCAAGCAAAGATGTAATCTTTATGGTTAGAGAGTGAACATACCTTGATTGTGGGTGATTCTTGGAGAGAAAATCAAGAGAGAGTGAAATCCTAGAGAGGAAATCCGAGAGAAGAGAAAGGACGGGAGAATGAAGAAAAGAAAAGAAGAAATCAAGTTTTAAAACAAACTGTTGCTCAGGCCAGCACTCGACGAAAAGGCACCGGCACTCGCCGAATGCCGCCCGGCATTTGGTGAAGTGTCGGCCGGCCGGCACTCAGTGAGTGCCGGTCCTTCCCACCGAGTGCCGCCGCGTGTGACAGATGGCCCTTTTTCTCCTAATTTTCACTATTTATAATAAGAACCCTGAATTTTGCTCCCATGTCCTTTAAAATTTTCCCTCGTTTCAAAAGAACCCCCGAGATTTGAAAAATAAGTTCTTAAGCCCTTTTGTAAATTGGGATTAGCCCCTACTTGTTGAAAATTCTGTCAAGAACACCCGATTGCGGTAAATGAATAAGTCGAGTCTAATCGGCTCCAGATTTCTTTGAAATTTGATTTTGATAGGAGTCTAATTGACTTCTAAAATTGAAATTTGATTTGATTAGAGCCTAATTGACTCCAAGTTTTGAAAAATGAATAAGTCAAGTCTAATCGACTCCAGATTTCTTGGATTTTGATAGGAGTCTAATTGACTCCTAAAATTGAAATTTGATTTGATTAGAGTTTAATTGACTCCAAGTTTTGAAAAATGAATAAGTCGAGTCTAATCGACTCCAGATTTCTTTAAAATTTGATTTTGATAGGAGTCTAATTGACTCCTAATTTTGAGGAACTGATTTGATTGGAGTCTGATTGACTCCAGATTTTTGAAAATTAATTTACTCCTAATTGTGAGGAACTGATTTGATTGGAGTCTGATTGACTCCGGATTTTTGAAAATTAATTGACTCCGAATTTTGGGAAATTGGTTTGATTAGAGCATGGTTGGCTCCAATTCTTTGAAAGTCAATTTAATTTAAGCCTAATTGACTCTGGGATTTTGAAAATTGATTTAATGCGAGTCTGAATGGCTCCGATTTTGGAAAACGTGAGTTGATTTGAGTCTGATTGACTCTTGATTTTAGAAGAATGAATTGATTTGAGTTTGGTTGATTTGAAGAATATAAATTGATTGGAGTCTGATTGACTCCTGATTTTACAAGAATTGATTTGATTTGAGCCTGATTGACTCATGATTTTGAAAAATTGATTTGATTTAAGTCTTGAATGACTCTGAATTGCTGGAAATTGATTTGATTTAGATTGACTCCAAATTGTGAGAAGTTAAGCCAATTTGATTCTGATTGACCGTCTATGAAAGTGGATACACATCTTAGTGCTCCCAGATTTAGGGAAATTTGAAAATGAACCTCGAAAAAGAAAGTAACTCCAAAAATAGGAGTCAGGAGTTAAATCGAGTCGACTTTGACTTTGCCTCGTGAAATGACACATTTGCGCTTTTGGTTTCCGCAAACAAATCTGCACCGACCCTATTGCCGCTACCTGATTCGACAATGGAGTCAATCAGATGATTTTGGGAGATTATGGAGCGTAAGGCATGAAGAGGCTCAATCTTTCAGCATACTACCTGATTCGACACCAGAGTATAAGGCGCGAAGCGCATCTCAGTCTTTCAGCGTGCTACCTGATTCGACTATGGAGCGTAAGGCATAAAGCGGCTCAGTCAATCAGACAATTCTCAAAACTCACATAGAGCATGCATATGTATCATTCATGATGTTCCCAGAATAGGATGATATTATAATAGAAAAACTTGAAGTATAGGATGCATTTTTGATGATAGGAAGGAGCATGGTTCTGTATCCTCACACTCGGAAACATAGAACATAAATTTGCTTGAGCACATGCATCACGATAAGATAGGTGCATTCATCTGTGTGACTACCTGCGTTTGTGTATTGTTGTCCCTTGCTCGAACTACGTCTTGGTCTGATTCCCGATGGGATACGTAGGCAGCTCACCCTTGAGCACGACCAGCACTTGGCTATCTGCGCACCCGATTTTTGCAACGCACTTTTGTTTTTACCTAGATTCGACTATTTGGTCAAAGGCTTGTCTTTCACATAGGCTTTAACATTCATTTGTGATACGCGTTGCTTCACGAATTCTGTCAAAGAGGGGCAAACTGTAGACACCCCGATTTTGACCAAACGTCAAATCTAGGGATTGGTTACCTCTCAAAGACCGATGATGACGATGACCGTGACGTTCGAAGATTTTCCAAGAAGTTCAAAATCTTCAAGATGTTCTTCAAGTTAAAATTGAAAAATTAAAAATAAAAAGGAAAGGATTTGGGCGTTCGGGGAGAAACTCGAATAATGAAGAACGTGTGAGAAACCCTGTCTGAGAACTTGTTTTTTATAATAAAAAAAGGGGGGTTTCTTTGGAAGAAAATAAGATGACAAAATAAATGAAAAAAAGAGATTTTGAAAAAGGAGAAAATACAAAAAGAAAATAGTATATTTAAGTATATACCATGCACATGGGTGATACCATGCACATGGGGGATCTTAGTACAAATATAGATATATATAAATTTAAAAAATTTTGTTTACATTAACATTTTTCTTGAAAATTAAAAGAAAGACAAAATTCAGTTGGTCCCGGCACGCGGCAAACGCGGCGGCACTCACTGAGTGCCGCGCCGGCACTCTCTGTTTGCCGCCCGACATTCAGTGAATGCCGCCCGGCACCCAGTGAATGCCGCCGGCAACCGTCGAGTGCCGCTGGCTCTAACAGACTGTTTTTCTCACATGTTCTAGAAGAAATCTTTGCACATGGGTCTCCACCCGAATTTACCCATTTATCGTTAAGGTAATGGCCTATATAAACAGATCTTCATCTTCATTTTGAGGGGACTTGAAGCTTTTGAATCATTATATACATATACAAGAGATATACTTGAGTTTAGAGAGAGAATTATATAGAGAATTGAGAAGAAAAGAAGAATTTCTTGAAGAATTTAAAGAGTTTTTGAGAAGAATTTGAAGATCTTGGAAGAACTTCACAAGAAATTGAAGAATTCTTTGAGGTCATAGAGGTAACCTCTTAATCCTTGGTAGAGTTAGGCTAATTCAATCACAAGTTCTTAGATCTAGGAACTTTACACATTTTCAAAACCTCTCTTCTTACCCCATTTCATCACACACCACCAAGAACTTGTGATTGAATCTCATAACACTTCATTAATTTTGATTCAATTGATGCTTTGGATTTGAGATAATTCAATTTTGAAGAATTTATGTTCCTAAATAAAACTTTGATTTCCTTTATTTCTATTTCATTCATAAGGTTCATGAGATCTTCCATATCTCATTGAAGCTCTTTGAATTTGATTCCTTATTCTCCTATAACTTTGTGATTCATATGGAGTTTAAGGTTGATCATGACCATAATCTACATATAATCGATGAGATTCAAGTCCTAACCCATGACTTGGACCTCCTTATTATGAATCTCATGGAATTCATATTATATTCCATGGAGATTAGAGAGGATTTGTTTTCTTTTAGTCTCCAATGACCACCAAGTGGTAGGAGTAATGTTTTGAACTCAAGATTTGGTCCATAAGTTTGAGTTCATTGTTTTGGATCTTGTGAAGTTTATTTCATACTTCATCAAAAATCCATGAGTCTAAAGATGTCCTTAGTCTCCAATGACCATCAAATGGTAGGAGAAGTAGTTTAGTTTAAGTCCATCTCTATGGCTTAGACTAATTTCTTTCTTGGGTTTTGAGAAGTTCTCTATACTTCATCTAAAACCTACATGTATAGATGTCCTTAGTCTCCAATGACCATCAAATGGTAGGAGAAAATGGTTTAGGTTAAGTCCAACTTCATGATGTAATAGTTGGGGTTAACAAACAAAGTTGAACTAGCAAAACGAAAACAGTGATTTCACAAACTGTTTTCGATCAAAGATTTTTAGTTCGAAATCTAACCGTTGAAATCAAGTGAAACCAATGGGAAAGTGTCCATAACACAGTAATCTACCACTTCAATTTTTGTTTTAAGGTGGTTTAATGTTTAGAGGGGTTTGATCATGGATTTTGTGGGTCAACCACAATCTGTCCAGAGTTTCAGAATAGTTTCAAAACGGTAAAACTTTTTTGAAATTAGTAAATCAGAGCTTTAATAAGGTGTTTGTGACTCAAAATAATTTTTTCTAAGTAGATTAATGTGTTAGGAGGGTACCCTAAAAAATATGAAGCATTTCAGATTATTTTACTATTTTTAAAAAATCATACAAGATCTCTGGACAGAGAGTTGTAAAATCTTGAGTGAGGTCTAGTATTTTCTGTATTCCCGGAGATCTAACCGTTGAAACCTCGATTTTCTTTTGGTTTAGAAACTAGACTCACAAAAGCATAACATATCCAAAAATCAATAAGATCCAACCGTTGGAAGTAATTTATTCCTATTTTTGAACATCTCGTCTGCTCTCTGTAATTCATAAAAAAACTGCTACCGTTTTTGTCAAATCTTATTTATTTCAACTCAAATGGTTCCCTAATGTTTTGGGACCCAAATCATGCTTTGAATAATGATAATTTAGCTTAAATCCAGAGGCTAAGTGATCCAAATTAGTGAATAAATCCATATTTTATTCTTACTCACATTCATTCATTCATGTATTTCAATACTTATGATTAGAACTAGCTATTGAATAAAGTTGGATTTCATGCTTAATAGATCTAAGCTAGAGAATTGGGATTGATTTTTTGATATCATATTATTATGTGAAGCATGTGTACTAACCTTTGTTTTGTAGCGCATTTGAGGTACAACTTCTCATCCCTTCTCTAGTTTAATTCATTCCTTTGATTTTGAAATGATTTTCAAACTCCATGTGCGACACTTTAAACTAGGTCTTGCCTTATGTGTTTATATGTGATAGTGACATTTTCTTAGGATTCTATTCTCGCATGCATTGCACGTTTAATATTCACGGCCGGATCCCGGGTATGTTTTCCCAAGTTTCTCTATTGCACACCATGTTGCTTGCTACTTGAATATGGCCGGCCCAAAGGGGGGGCCAGTGGGGCAACCGCGCCTGGCCACCAAAGTTCATCAAATTTTGAGGGTACTTATAAAATTTTCATAATTATATTTTTACTTTGAGATTTTTTTAGCATTTTATATTAGGTCTCCCTTAATCATGTTTAAGCTTCTCCTCAACTTATATTTATGCCCAATTTAGTGTCATCAACTATATATATATATATGTATATATTGATATACATATATATAAAACTCAAAAGCAAAGGCCCCTAAAATTTTAAAAATTACACTTTTAGTTTAAGAATTTTTTGAGTTTTAGAAATTGGCCTCCCTAGAATTTTGAAAGACACCATACAATATTTAAATTTTACAAATAGATTCATATTATAAGTAGACCCCAATAAATCGCCAATTACGTATAAGTAAACCCTAAAAAAATAGCCAATTATGTATAAGTAGACCCCAAAAAAATTACCTCGGGAGAGCTGCCCTCGAATCCCTGAATAAGGGGCCTCACTTTTAGTAGTTCTTCCCGGGCCTCCAAATACTCGGGACCGGCCCTGTACTTGAATTACGTGACTTATGAATGATATTTTGTCGTTAACGATTTTACACCATTTCCAACATGCTTGTATAATGTATATGTACATATGTATTAATTGAGGGCACACTTAGATTATTAATTCGATTAAAAAGATGATGAGTAGAGGCCTATCACGAGATAGGATAAAAGGGGGTGTTTTAATCCGCCGGGCTCCTTCCCCTTTCATTTCATAATCCCCGGACCCAGATTATCTTTGGTTTCGCAAAAAGATCAGTTTGCTTTCAAAATGGTTTCTTAATTTTCCTTTTAAAAAAAAAAATTAAGTGGCAACTCTTTAAATTTGAAAGTTATTTGAAAAGTGGGCCCAAATGCCGGCATATCCACACATAAATACTTAAAAAGCGACATAAAAAGCACACACAAAAAATAATTATGTCACTTAAAATAAAAGTGACATAAATACAATTTCAAAAATAACATAACTAGTGTTTTTCCTTGTAGTGACTCTCCCTGTTCTTGGTTGTCGCGCAGCTCACAAGGCAAGAAGAAACCCTTTGTTTCTATATGCTGCACAGGAAAAAAAACACCTAGCGAAATCACATCAGTTTCAACTCCTTAGCTAAATGAATTAGCTAGCAAACAACTGAAACAAGGCCCCAAGGGTCCACATGGCCAACCAAAGACTGAATGAAAACTAGTCCAAATCATATAGCCCATTAAAGGATTTTATCTAATGTGACATGGACCACAATACCACATGAATACATGATATACCCAACACCGACAACCATGATAATCACGTTGGGGCTTTTTGTCTCTATGATCAATCCAATTCCCAAGTCAACCATTATCAAACAGGGGCCAATTAGCATCTACAGACTACAAATAGAGCCATGGGTTATTTCACACTTTTCTGTGCACCATTTATACAATACAGGGTATATGTATTTAAAGTAAGGGTGTAATTTAAGGTGTAGTTTGGAGTGTGTACCTAACATTATTGTTTTGCATCAAGCTCATTGTTAGCCCAACGCCATCCCTAGCCCACCTAAAACTCCTATACTAATGGGTTAAGCTTCAATATCCGTTGTGTCCAGTTATCTTGTGTTTTGTGGGGATGAAGATAAATTCCTTCATCAATCTTCTGTAGTCCGGAGATTTTTTATTTATTTGGACAAAGTTATTGACACTATTTTATTGGAGTAGGACAGAGGGCAAATCTCAAACAGATGGACCGACCCAACAATACATGTAGAGTAGGATTTGAGCCCACACCAACATCTAAATACTATATGTCTAGATACTTGAAATTCATCCTTACTTTCAAGTCACTTACTTTAACCCATGAGGGTGGGGGAAATTACCCGTGTTTATTCTCTAACAATATTTTTTGTTCGATCGATTCGGTTCGATTTCGATTGGTCAATGAACACGCCTAACATTTGAGAAGTAAGAACCAAATTGGCAATAATACTTTAGCAATTGTGATCGCAATCACAATCACTAGATAGGGTTTGCAATTGCCATTTTGTTAAGGGTAATACTTGGGACACAACTTTCATACAATTTTCATACAACCTTCCCAAAAGATGTGTCTATGTTTTCCTGTGTCACTGTTGGGTCCAGTGACATCACAGGAGAGAGATAGACACATCTTTTAAAGAGGTTGTGTGAAAGTTATATGAAAATTATGTCCCAAATATTAACTCTTTTGTTAAACGCTAATTGCATTTTCAAACCACGTTTTGACGTCTCGATAAGCCGAGACAAACAGGTAAAATTTGTGCCATATGTTCCAAAAAAAATAAAAAATTTCTTATTAAAATAAAATCATGAAAAAAAAAAAAAACCAGCTAGATTGGCGCAGAGAATAAGAGATCAATACAGATCAACATGATAAATATTAATCATTATAACCATGATAATCACGACTAGTTTAAGATATAAACCCCACCTGGTTGCGATGAGTTAGATGGGTCCAAACAGTCAAGCCCTCATCTCTTTTTGACACGTGCCTGTCGATAAATATTGTTAAGAGAACAAACGCGAACGTACCTTTTTGGCTTAACCCCTTTGCCTTGATAAGTCCCCTCCTCTCTCTCTCTCTCTCTGTATATATTTCAACATTCCCCCTACAAATGCTTCAGTTTCCAATTCCAATTCTCTTTCTGTCTCTCTCTAACTCTTTTATTATTTTATTTTTATAACTATCCTATCAGTTTCCCTGAAGCCTCCTCTGATTTTAATCCCTAGCTAGCTCCCTCTATATATATACAATCATATATATATATATATACACCAAATTACTCTCTTGCGTGGCCAAGAATGGCATCTCATAAATATATCTGCCTTTTCTTGATGTTCTTCAGTTGTTTAATAAGTTCATCGCACTCCTATAACTTTGTCGTTGGTGGCAGAGATGGGTGGGTCCCGAGCCCTTCTGAGAATTACAATCACTGGGCTGAGAGGATGAGATTTCAAGTCAATGACACTCTCTGTAAAGTCTTTGATCACGTTCAAAAATCTCTATATATAAATGATGTTATTATTATTATTTTTTTTTTTGGATTTTTAGTTATTTATATGGTTTTGATTGATTTTGGTTCCCTGATCAATTTTTTTTTTTTCATTTATTTTCTATGTATATATAGTTTTCAAGTACAAGAAAGGATCAGACTCTGTTTTGGTAGTGAACAAAGATGATTATGATAAATGTGGAACAGAGGCACCGATCATGAAAATGGACGGTGGTGATTCGACTTTCAAATTCGATCGATCAGGGCCCTTCTTCTTCATCAGCGGAAATAATAGTAGCTGCCAAATGGGTCAGAAGCTAATCGTCGTCGTTTTGGCAATCAGACACAAACCCAACTCTCCACCACCGGCGCCGGCGCCACCATCTCAGGAGTCTCCGACCACATCTCCGGCGTTGTCTCCCACGTCACCGTCTCCGGCGACCTCCACTCCGGTGCCATCCCTTGCTCCGGCTGTGACCCCTGAAGCTTCACCCGCACCGGCTAATACGCCGGTATCACCATCTCCGGCGATCTTCGCTCCGGTTCCAACCCCATTTCCGGCCGGGACTCCTGGAGTTTCACCTTCGCCAGCAATTACGCAAGTATCACCATCTCCGGCAGCCTTCGCTCCGGTTCCAACCCCATTTCCGGCCGGGACTCCTGGAGTTTCACCTTCGCCAGCAATTACGCAAGTATCACCATCTCCGGCGACCTTCGCTCCGGTTCCAACCCCATTTCCGGCGGGGACTCCTGGAGTTTCACCATCGCCGGCAAGTACACCAGTGTCACCGTCGCCGGCGGGGTCGCCTGCGCCGGGAAGTGTACCAGTAACGCCACCTCCAACCGAGTCATCGACACCCACAACTCCAGCTCAGCCGGGACCCACCCCTCCGACAACCGGAAATACTCCAGTAAATCTCCAATCACCGCCGCCACCGCCATCTTCATCTTCACCGGCCTTTATTCCATCGGTAGTCCTTGTGTTGAGCGTGGTTCTGGGTAGCTTTATCGTTGCTCCTTAAATTGTCTATTCGTATGTGAGTTTGTTTTTAAAGTTTTTGGTTTTTCATTTTGTTCATTTTTCTGGTTTCTTGAATTATAGATGAGATTTTCTTGATTTTTATTATTATTATTATTTTTTTTTTGATGATGTTATTGTTATTTGAATTATAATGGACACGTTCACGAGTGAGTAGACTTAATAACCAAAACCTACATTTATTGTGTTTGTGTTGATAAAAATTTATTTGGTTAGTAAATTAATTTATTGTCAGTTTCAATATTCCATAGAATACAATTAATGTGCCTATATTTGATCTAATTGTCTCGTCAGTAATTTTCTTTGTGCGAGCTCCCGAAATCCCGAAATACCCAAACAACGTTTTTGCATCAATAAACATGTGTGTTGCTATTGATCAAAGCCCTGTATATGAAAGTGTGTATGTGTGTGAAGGCATACATTTGCAACTATATAGTTTTAGAGAGTTGACGGTTTAGTCTAATTGGTAAAAATGCTTTCTATCATGTCAAATTTATACGAGGGTTTGAATTTTGACCCTTCTCCTACGCTCTAGCACTTGTCTTATTTAATGATAAATAAATAGTGACAATAAAAAAATAAAAATCAATAACAAAATTTTTGTAACCTATAAGGTTTTTCTAAACATTTTTTATTTGACAATAGAAAGAAAAATAAATTTTCAATATTTTTGCTCATAATCTGTTTTACAGCTTAATAACAGTCATATAAAAATCATAATTTACCCAAATTATATTCAAGTATGAAAGCTTAAACAAGTCATTGATGTGATCTCCTTTAGATGCATTTACAAAGGAAGTTTACATACATTGAAAACGTTGCTTTCTAATTAATCTCCTTACTCTCATTGGTATTAAAAGCATTTTAATTTCTCAAAATACTACTCTCTTTTTTTTTGTTTTTTTTTTTTGTTTTTTTTTTTTTTTTGGGGGGGGGGGGGGGGGTGGTGGTGGTTGTGGTTTCAAAATATATCGCAAAACCTATTCCTGGCGATCTTAATTAATAGCAGAAAATGACCTAGCCGTTCTAGCGGTTAATGAGCTTGTGAACAAATAAATAAGCATTAATATCTCTTCAGGTTCCAATCACTTTTTCTAAACAAGTTCATGAAATTCTCTTCAATTACAAAAGTATAATATTTGGGGTATAAATAAATTTCACAACCACTTACACTAACAGTCTATCTTTCTTACAGTGCTATCCAGGAGAGAGTCACCTAAGAGAGAGATAGACTGTTGGCATAAATGTTTGTGAGATTTATTTATGCCTAGCATTTGGGGTATAAACTCACTCGTAGTGCACATATTACTAGTAGATAAAAATGTGTCAAAAGACCAACTGAAAGTCTTCTGGGATAGAATTGGGCAAGTAGAAACAATTTTGGCTCGACAAAAATAAGGTGAGACGAGGATGAGTGACAGAAGAGAGGGGAGAGTTGATTAGGGCTTAGTTTGGCCCCATGTGGCTTTTTAAAAGGAGCTTATGAAATTTATTATTAAGTTCTTTGATAATTTTATACAAGTGGCACACTACTCTTCAAAAAGACATCATGAAACCAAAAAGCAACCGTGGGCTTTTAAAAGCTCCGTTTTAGAGCTTTTAAAAGCTCCCTCCAAAAAAGTCCTAAGTTCAATTTTTACAAAACTCATAAACTAGTTACCAAATGAATTAACATTAAATTGTGCTTTAAAAAAAGAGAAGCACCACGTGGGGGCCAAACTAAGCCTAGATAAGTTAGGTATTGAGAGAAAAATGTGAGAGGGAGACGATCGAAGTGATAGTCACTGTGTTAGGGGCAGAGGAAATATATTAGATGCTAGTTAATTTTAAGGGACAGTTAGAGATATATTCGTTGTCAACTAAAAATTTAATAAAAAGTACCTTCAATATCTGTATTAAATCAAAAGTCCCTTAGCTTTGACAAAAGGACAAAACTGACATGCATACAAACATTTCTCACATTCTTCCCACTCCTACCCAATTTTTCACGCGCCCATGCTTTTGTGGACGCTCATACGGTATGAGCACTGTACCGTATGCTATTCTAAATTCAAAAACTATTTTGCAACTTAAAACTTCCATAACTTTCGACATTCAACTCGATTTTTTCTCAAATGTTATAGCGTTAGAATCGTGTCGTCGAGAGCTACAAAACTAGTATCATTGTTGATATGTTTTGAGCAAAAAAAAAAAACCAAATTTTTACATGCCTTGTGTGAAAATTTCACAAAATTATTTTTAACAATTTTGACAAAGTTATTTTGTGAAATTGTCAGATTTCATAAACTTTGTTTTTTCTTCAAATTTCACAAAACTTTTTTTGTGAAATTTCACAAAAGTAGAAATTTCACAAAATTACTTTTGTGAAATTTCACAAAACTCTATTTTTTTTACAAAATTTTTTCAAATTTAAAAAAAAAATGCTCAAAACATATCAATAATGGTACTAGTTTTGTAGCTCTCGTCGACACAATTACAGCGGTATAAAATTTGTAAAAAATGGAGTTATAGATCAAAAGTTATGAATGGTTAAAGTTTTGAAATATTTTTTGAATTGAGGAATGCTATTGTATAGCCACTCACACGGTGTGAGTGGCTGGAATGTTTGGGGCTATGCTTGACTAATTCTAAAAAAACGGCTCCTTTAAACTTTTGTTGGCTTTAATTAAGAATTTGGTCATAATTTACCCTAATTTTAATGATATTATAGCATCTTCAATGGCATATGATGATATAGAGTACAACTAAGTTAAGTTCTTATACCAAACAAAGAATTCACATAATGGTATAATAAGCTAATCAGCAGAGGGAATGCCGCCTAGGATGGGTCGGCTGAAACGATGTCGTTTGATCCAATTTTTTAAATTATTTCTTTACCTAAGCAAAAAAAAAATACAACAATTCCTAGCCGGCTGAGGTATTGCCAATGCCGGTAAGGGGTTTGGCCATAAAATAAAATAATAATAATAATAATAATAAATTCAAACGGCAAAGCCTTTGCCAGTTGTAATCAAACGGCATTGCCTTTACCAGTTGGTCTGTAGGGTAAGAAATTTAGTCGAATGGTAAAAATAGATTCCTACACCATATAGCTAACTAAACTCACCCTACAACTATATTATTGGGAGTGTTTTTTTTTAAAAACTAACTCAACTTACCTTACCAACTGCATCGTTGGAGATGTTCTTAGGAACAACAAAGGAGGATTAAAAAGTGAGAAAGGGGACAAGAGATGAAATTTCTGCCCCCTTTCCCTATAAGTCTACGTGCTTCTGTGATTTTGTTATTAAATGGATGTTACAGTACATGTCACCTCAATAAATTAAGAGCATTGAATATCAAAGCGAAGCTAGACATATTTGGACAAAATCACATATCAAATATTATGTCAACAGACGAATTTGAAATTTACAACATTATTCAATTATTCAAGCAAGAGTGAAATGTCTTGGATATGGGATAAGGATACTCAGAAACACTTTGTGGGTAGCACTTTGTGCAGCACTATTGTAGGACTACAAGTTTTTTTTTTTTTTTTTTTTTTTTTTTTTTTTTTGGTAATAGCCAAAATAATAACAATAATAATAATAATAATAATAATTGGTCCTAGAACACCTACATGCAACACCTCGAATTAAACAAGCTTTTTTGTATTATTATATACATATTAAAATAATGTTATAATTCTCAAAACTATATTCCAAATTTAGTTTCCAATACATCAGGTAGTGAGTGTCAGCAGACTCAGCACCAGCCAAGTTAGCTCCACCTAGACTTGAGTGTGCCAAGTCATCATAGCTCAGGCAGTTAGATATTCCAACTATTAAAAATATTGTTGAGTTTGTTCCATTCAATTTGAAGCAACTTGGCCACTTGTGTCTAGTCTAGTTATGAGAATCAGTTGTGTAGATATGTGTATGAGTGTGTTCATTTGTAATCAAGTTGAGAGAAAATGAAAATTTGTTTCATCATCTTCTTTGTTTTAACATTGCAACTTTCTTAGATTTTCTTGATTGTATCAGAGCACTCATAAGAGACAAATGTCTCGCTCGATCCATGGCTTCTTTTTCTTCTTCCTCACCCTCTCCTACTTCATCCTCATCTTCTTCTTCACCTTCAATGGCCACAAATCTGAATTAACCAATCTATCTTCTATTAAATATGTGCAATCTTATCACTGTGCGCTTAGATTCAACAAACTACATTGCTTGGAAATTTTAGTTTTCTGCGATTCTCAGAGCACGTTTGCTCTTTGGTTTTGTTGATGGTTCAAAACCTTGTCCAGATGAATACTTACCAGATGAAAATGGTGTAATCACCACTCAAATCAATTATGAATACCTCAATTGGATCACACATGGTCCAGCTTGGATGACTTTGATCAATGCAATATTGTCTTCAACTGCGCTCTTGTATATTGTTGGATATAAGACTTCTCAAGAAGTGTGGAGTGCTCTTAAAAGGAGGTACTCATCTCATTCTTAATCCAATGTTCTTCAGTTAAAAATGAATTTACAGAATATTTTCAAAGGAACAGACTCAGTTGATGTTTACATTCAAAAGACTAAAGAAGCAAGAGACAATTTAGCTGTTGTATCAGTCAATACTGATGATGAAGATATTCTTATTCATACTCTAAATGGTCTACATGAGTTTAGTGTTTTCAAAACCTCCATTTGCACCAAATCTCAACCTAAATCTCGAAGAGCTTCATGTTCTTCGTCAAAACGAAGAATTTTCACTCAAGAATCTGGAAAAGTACTATGATCATTTGCAAGCTCGACCTCCTTCTATGGCTATGGCGGCCACAAATTCTCAACCTCTATTTCAAAATCACAATTCACAAAACTACAGAGGAAGAGGTCTAGGTCGCTTCAACAATTAGAGGTAGAGGATCAGGCAGAAACCATTCCATTCAACTCAACTCTGGGAGATTTGGTTTTCAGAACCCTAAACTTCAATAGTTTTGTCAAATCTGTAGTAAACCAAACCAATCAGCTGTTGAATGCTATCATCGAATGGACTACTCTTATCAAGGTAGACCACCCTCACCACTACTCACTGCTATGGTTGCTTCTTTTGGACCAGATCAGTCTAATTCTCAAGTCTGGTACATAGATTCTAGTGCGACTACACATCTAACCAATGGATTTTGCCAATGAGCATCAAGGTGATGATCAGATTAATATTGCGAATGGTCAAGGACTTCTAATCACACACAGTGGAACAGGTTCTCTACTTACTAATTCTCATAATTTTATTATGCCATGTCTTCATTATGTCCATTCTATTTCCACCAATCTCTTATTCATTCGCAAGTTATGCTCAAATAATAATTGTCGTTGCATTTTGTATGTTCATATGCTTAAAATTCAGGACCTCCACTCAAGGAAGCTCCTTTATCAAGGCCACGACAGTGATGGTCTTTATCCTATTTCAATCCCCATTCAATCTCAACACTTTCAGTAATCTTTTATAAAGCTATATAGTTCTCATTTTCCTAATCACACAACACATCTTGGCCAGAAGGTTTCCAACACTTTATGGCACAATAGACTAGGACATCCCTCTACTAAGGTCTTCAATCAAATTCTGTATCATGACATTTCTAGTAAAGACTATGTTTCTACTACTTCATCAATTTGTGACCATTGTTTGATTGGCAAGATGTGTAAACTCCCTTTCACTTTATGTACATCTACTACTTCAGGTCCTTTAGCCTTAATACACAGTGATCTTTGGGGTTTAGCACCCTATGCTTCTTGTGATAGTTTTCAATACTACATCCTTTATAGATGATTACATTCATTTTAAATGGTTTATCCTCTCAAGCATGCATAAATCTTAAAGCATATGTTGAATGCACATTGAATACTCATATTATGATACTCAAAACAGATGGTGGGGGAGAGTATAAAAAAGAATTAATCCAGCACCTTTTGCCTAAGTAGCATTCACCATCAATTAGCTTAGCGCTATACTTCTCAGTAAAATGGTATTGCTGAGAGAAAACATAGGCACATTGTTGAAACAGGCCTTACATTACTTTCCACTGCCTCTTTTGGACCCAGTTTTTGGTCTTATGCCTTACCATTGCAGCCTATCTCATTAATATATTACCAAGTCCCAATATTGGTAACAAGTCTCCCAATCAACTGTTCTTTCAACAATCTCCCTTGTGTTCCTCCATGAAAACCTTTGGATGTGCTTGTTATCCTTTTCTAAGACCTTATGCCAAAAATGAGTTAGAAACCCAGGATCACTCAGTGTATCTTTCTAGGTTACCTAGCCAACTATCGAGGGTTCCTATGTTTCGATCCCAAGTCCAAGAAGATTTACATTTCTAGACATGTACATTCTATTTAATGAACTTACCTTTCCAGCCACTACACTACCTTCTACTCCTTTCTCTATATCACAGTGGCTCCCCTATCCTTCTCCTCATCAATCTTTCCCCTATTCCTCCACTCCTACCCCTCCTTCCTCTACCAAAGTGTCCCCTCCTTTTATTCATCCCCATTATTATTTCTTTTGGCTCCTTGTGTCCCTACCTTTGAGCTCCATTCCTCTTCCAATCTTCAGTTCCTCCTCCAACTAGTTATGTTTCCTTAGCACTTCCTTCTTCTCAATCCTTATTAGTTCCAAGCTCTATTTCTTTTCCTCCTAATGTTACTCTTTCCTCTTCCAACACTCATACTAATGTCACTCAAGCAAAAGTTGGTATTACTAAAAAGAAAGCTTTTGTTTCCTCTTTTATTCCCCTAGAACCATCCTGTTATCTATTGCTACTAAATCTCCTGATTGGAGGTTTTCCATGAGTGAAGAATACTCTTCACTTCAGAAAAAAGGAACCTGGTCAATTGTTCTTCCTCACCTACACAAAAATGTTGTGGGTTGTAAATTGGTTTATAACCTTAAGCATAATGCTAATGGCACCATTACACAGTATAAAGCTTGGTTGGTAGCCAAAGGATATCATCATGACCTGGCTTAGACTATGGGAAAACATTTAGTCTTTTAGTAAAGCATACAACAGTTCATACTTTTTTGATATTAACTGCTCATTTTGCTTGGAATCTCAAACAATTGGATGTTAAAAGTGCCTTTCTTCATTACACTTTATCTAAAGAAGTTTACATGGCCCAGTCTCAAGGCATTATCCATCCACAATACCCAGATCATGCAAGTAAGCTTCATAAGGCCATCTATGGCCTAAAACAATCTCCTCGAGCCTGGTTCAAAACCTTTACCAATCAGCTCTTAGTCTATGGTTTTCTTCAAGCTCAATCAGATCATTTTCTATTTGTTCACAAATCTGGCTCCTCCCTTGCTAATCTTGTTTTATATGTCAACAATATTATATTAACTAGAAATGATCCTTCTTGTGTTGATTTTCTTGTTGATCACCTTGGCAAAGCATTTGAAATGAAGGAGTTAGGCCCTCTCCATGACTTCCTTGGTCTTGAGATTCATTATCACTCTACTGGTTTCTTCATTGCTCAGGCCAAGTATTTGACAGATCTTCTTGCTAAATCTAACATGGATAACAAAAAGCCTTGTAAAGCCCCCTTGTACAGCAAGCTCTCGAATGTCTAAATCTGATGGCATTGTTTTACGTGATCCCACTACCTATTGTAGCATTGTTGGTGACCTCCAATATCTCACCTTTACAGACATAATATCGTGTTTGTTGTTTACCATGTATGTCAGTATATGCATACCCCTACTGCTAGTCCCTTTACTACTGTCAAGAGGAACCTTTGTTATCTTAGAGGTACTCACAATATGGGACTTCATTATAGTCGTAATCATCTTGATCTCACTAATTACTCTGACACCGATTGGGCTGGTAATCCCAATGATCGCCGATCTATTGGAATTATGCCCTGTAACCGATTACTTTATGGCTGAGACATTGTGCCATTTATATTCATGGATTTCAATTTACATTTTATTATGTATGTTTCATGAGATGAATGTTCAATTTTTTGTAATCCTTAAACATCATTGCAAGTAATTTGTTTGTATGTATAAGATACATATAAGGGAGATACAAATAATTATTCTTCAATGTTTAGAATTATCGCAGTGGATGATAAGATTGGATATCTCATCAGGTTTATACTGTAGCATGATAAACTACCATTAAATGGAGTGATGTGTCTAATTCACTAGAGTGTGTAACTCTTAGTTAATATGCTGATGCTCAAAGTGTATTGACGGACCATGAGGTTTCCTAATAACATTAATCACTACCAATAGTTAATAGGAACACATAACTTATATACGATACGTGTTCTTAATCCAGATGATTATGAACAAAAGTCATGTGTATGGTTACTTTAACTTACCAATCAATGAAGTCTTCAAGATCAACACCTAGGTATCTTGGGTAATTGTATTGCATGAGATTGTGAGCGTCCATTACCAAAATAGAATCTATCCTCTGAAATAGAGTAAGCATTCCCTTGAGAATGTCACCAAGTTGATTATTGAGAATTGCAGTCTTGTTGACAAGTATTTATCGACATGTTTGGTAATCATGAGAGGTGAATGAGACTTAAGGACTGAAAGATGTATTCATAGTTCAAGTTAACATTTTTGTTAATTTGACTACCTGGATATGAATGCGAAAGCTAAAGTTAAAGGGGCATTAGTGTCATCTTACAAGTCTAGTTACCACTTTGAATATGTTCTTATGCATTGGAGTGCAGTTATCATTATTTAGTGATACTAACGTTGACTGATTAGTTAGTTAATTCTCTAATTAAAGAGTTTGATCATAGAAATATTAATTACTTATCTAAGTAGATAATTAAGAACCTAGGAGGTTCCAGTCTTTGCACTATAAGAATACTTAGAAAGGAAAAAATAGATGAACCAATCGATTGGATGGGATCCAATCAATTGATAAGGATTTAATCGATTGGATGGGGTTGAATCCTAGGTCGATTGGAAAACTTATAGATAGGACTTGCAAGTTAGAACAGATTGAATGTCATTTTTAGCTCACAAAATTCCAAACCTATTTCTAATTGCTCTAGACTTTCCTCATCTCGCCATAAGGAGTTCCCACAAGCCCTAGCCTTCCGGGAAGCATTCAAGGAGACATCAGAGTGAAGACTTGCTATAGGAAGCTACTGGACTTCGCTGGATATTAAAGAGAGAAGATAAAATCTGAATTGGGTTCAAGACCATAAGCGTACATTCTCTCTTCTATGCATCTATAGATTCAGTAAGAAGTAGTTCTTGTATACTAAAGTTTTGAACCTTATCTTCCACTATTAATTTAAGTATTTAAAACCTAAATCCAACAATTTGTATCAGAGCCATGCTTATTTGAATATAATGATGCATTTTGGAACCATAGGATTGATTTACATGATGTTTTAGTACTTTTCTAAAACTGCATAAGCACAAATCTGTTTCTATAGAAGTTTTGCAGCAAAAAATAGATATGTCTGGTTTTGTACAAAAAAGGAAATCCAATCGATTGGATCGGTTCCAATCGATTGGACTTAGTTCAATCGATTGGAAGGACCTTATTTGCCAAGTGTTCTCACAGTTTTAAAAAGTTTGAAATTCTTTATTTTTAACGGTTTATACTATTCTGAATGTTTATTTAATTCATTTCTGATCTTTCTATTCCAATCGATTGGAACAGGTCCAATCAATTGAAATAGGTGCAATCGATTGGATGACACTGAGAACACAAGACGCTGATTTAAAAGACTAATTACTTCATTAAGTGTTTATGAAATATGTGAATAAGTTAGGGGTTCAATAGATTTATTATGTTGCTATTTGCATGGATATGTGTATAGCTTATTTCTTGCAGGGTACCTTATCTCTCATGGCAATGTGTGACTGTATGTTTTAAAGCTTCTTTAAAGTTTTGGCTTTGTTAAGGCAATGTAACGGGCATTGCGACTTCAATCCTGCGAATAGAAAAATCGGAATGGTTTCTCTCGCCTATATTTTATTATTTTTTCTTAGATAAATTGTAAACCTCGAAAGAGGTATAGAAAATTGATGTAACAATTTGAATAGGAGTTTTCATGAAGATCAAGCTACTATCCAATCACCATGAAGATGGAGCTTGGAGCAAAAACTAAGAAGTTGGATCTATAAAAGATAGAAACATGAGAGATAAAGGCACAATTATGTGTCGTGATTTAATTTACGTTTTCATGATGCTTGTTTATATGTTTGATATAATGCTTGCATGGTTAATAAAACTATTTTCAAAATAAAAGGAAAAGCACGTTTTGACCCATTAGTAAATATTTGTTATTTATGAGTAATATGGATAAACAATTTTCAAAAGCAAAAAACATTGTTTTCAAAATCTAGTGGGAGAGGGATTTATATTTATATAACTCCCACGGCCTTCCATGAACAAGTTCAATGAGATGTGTTATGAGGTATCACATTCATTGGTTACTAGATATGAACTTCCTTTGAATAGAATCAATGAGACTTGTTATAGGGTGACCGACATTCGGAGGCTACTTGAGACGGTTGTCATTGGATTCTAGTTAATGGTGAATACTAGCTAAGCTACGAATAAGGGACTTTACTCGAAGCATTATCCAGAAACTTAGAGACCAAATTGTCAGGAATCATAACTTGTTTTGCAAGAGTTGCATAGCAGATAAGTCATGATGGGATCCCCAGTCAAAAAATAAAATAATGACCTTCACTCGGATGCTTCATTTTATTATTTTGATATTCTGATGACTATTTTATAAAATAAAAGTTTTAAAGGATTATTCTATTTTATATATTGTCAAAATTATGATATCCATATTTGAAATTGTCTTTATTTATGTTTCAGATTAAACATGTCTGCTTTTAGTCCACTTGCAACCATTCTCACTCAGAAGAAACTAACAGTAAATAATTTTTACCGAATGAAATAGAAATCTAGATATTGTGTTAACTATGGAACATCACATATATGTTCTTACCAAACCCTGTCTTGAGGAGCAGACTGCAAATGTCAGACCCGTCGTGACAAATCTTTATGTTTTAAATTCATAAATGTTTTAAATGGAATTATTAATATGGTTTAATAAGTGTGGATGAGGTTGACCATGGGTCAACGGTGGAACATAGAACTTTGGATAATCAATGAGGAATTGGTGTGATTAAATGACATGTTTATGTGATTAAATATTAATTGGCTTTATCTTATTTACGTGAATAGTAAATATACCTATTCTGAATGTTTACTGTAGTTTAGATCATGTTTATAATAATTTTGGAGGATTTGATAATAACGTAATTGACACATTGTATAAAAGGTAAGTTAACTAGAAATTTCATAGAAATAGTTTTCGGAACGAAATTATTGAGACAAACGGAACTTAGACAAAAACTTCTATGATTTAGAGATTTTCACACGTGAAGTGATAACTTACACGTTTAAGATGTTTTGTGGAATAATTGGATGTTTAGAGAACTTGCAGGGAGTTAAACACAATTTGGGAAAGTTGAGTCTATAAATAGAAAAATATGAAGATATTTTCATTATTCTCAAAATATCTATAGTGAGAGCAAGAGAGGGAGATAGGAGGTTTTCGTTGGCTCCGGGTTTTGCGAAACCAAATGAAGATTGTTCGTTCGTCAGAAATTCTCCTAGTTTATATTTCTAACCCCTTTAGGTAAGACCTTCGTTTTGATACTTGCTAGGCCACATTTGGCAATAAATTTCTAAACACATATCTTTGGAATTTTGCGAAAAGCCATTAAAAACTCGTAGGAATCTTTTGGGCTGGCGATAAAGGCAGATTTACTTTTTAATTAGGGCACCTAATTTTAAGTTAAAAAAAAATTAGTTTTTTACTTTCACTTTAATTAGTAAGGGCACCTAGCTTATTTTACTATATATTATCTCTTTGTGTCTCTCTCCTTGTTTATCTTCAAATCCTTGGCTACTTCTGATTTCTTTCACTAAGGTTGGACTTTGTGTAACTGGTTGTCGAGGGTTCCATTCTAGCTTTGATATGACTCATGGTGGTTTGTCCTTAAATATTGCTAAACATCAACATTAATTTATTGTACCCCATGTTTCTAATTTTGCTCAAATTTGCTTGTTACTGAGATTTCCTTCAATAGAAGTATATCTCCGATAATAGAAGCCTGTCAGGTACAAAATTTCTCTATCTTCGCCTTACTATCGTCTATTTAGTTGTAATATTTTCCAATATTAATTGATTATATGTTTTTAAACTAATATTAGGTATTTCCTTCTTTTTTTCATTAAGAATTCAAATTTGTTTGTAGATCATTGCTGGATATTAGAGGTTTGATGAAGAGTCAACATTGTTGTCTACAAAAGTAATTAATTTGTTTGCATCTTGACACTACTACTCTGACTTCTCCACAAATACCTTGATATTAAAAATTTGTGTGTGGCCAAAATATTCTTTAATTAGACACACTTTGCGTTGATATTTGTTGATTCTCATTACCATTGTAATGTTTTTCATTAAGTTTGTCATTATGGGTTTTCATGAATTGAATTGATTTCAGTGTTTTAGGTCCCAAAAATTCAATCTTGATAATCTTTTCACCAGAAAGAACAACATATTCGATTCAAACTCTCAGAGATCACCATGAGTTTTCCTGATCACCCATCACCACCTCCCTTTATGTGTTTGATAGCAAATTGTTGAATTGTTGCCATGTTTCTAATTATTCTATTTAATTGTTGAAAAAACAAACAAGAATTTATTATTATTATTCTTTGAATATCTTTTAATTTTTTAATATTTATGACTGAAAATGTATAATACCTAATTATGGGTGGTGTGCTTATTATTTTTCAGGACATGTCGATTCAAAACTCTCGAATAGAATATGTTGACAATTATTTGGTATCTTTACCAAATATAATGGAAGACCAATGTGCAGATGTCGATGTACACACCATATTTTTCAGTATTTTATTTTTGTCAGTTGGGGTGGTTTAGGTGTATTTGTAAAATATAATATATAGTGAAAGAGTGCCGATAAAGGCACATTCACTTTTCAATTACAGCACCTTATTTCAAGTGAGGTGCTCTTACTAATTAAAGTAAAAGGTAAAAAAAAACTGATTTTTTAACTTAAAATTAGGTGCCGTAATTAAAAAATGAATGTGCCTTTATTGCTAGCCATCTTTGTCATTGGACATTTAGCATGGATTTGGTGTTCTAGAATTCCTCCTGAAGTTATAGGAGCTTTGCTCGAGGTATGAATTCCTAACTTATGTTATATAGGAAATTCTATGCTTTAAATATCAAGTGTGATATTGTGATCTGGGAAAAATTCATGCGTTAGTTAGGCCCGTTAATTATGCTCGTGAATATTATTGAAAAGATGCCTATGTGATTATGTGAGCATGCTATATGTTATGTGGGTCAAAGTGGAGGTTATACAACTTCATGTTGGGGGTAATCTTCTTGATGTTTGAGAATTAAGTAGCGATGACTACTATGCATGATTTGGGAACCGAGCCAGCCAGGGCACTGGATGTGTGATAAGGAGAAGGCCTTCCATGGCATTGGATTCATTACAGATGAATGCGTATCTCTCCCTTGAGACTAATTGATATGATTTATGAGTTTAAAGCATGAATTTGTGAAGATATTTATTTGTCAAAGGCTAAAGGAAGGGGTAAGGCATGTGGAAAGGGTATAGGAAAGTGTTTTCAATGCCAAGAACTAGGCCACTGGAAGAGGAACTGTCCAGAATACTTAGCTACCAAAGTCGCAGGTATTATTGAATCACAAGTTATTGAAGTAAGTTTTATAGCGAATACTTCAAATATTTGGTGCATTGATTCTGGTACGACTAACCATGTTTGTAATTCATTGCAGGGGTTCAGATTAACCAGGAGGTGTAGTAATTCAAGCTGACTTTAGGTTCTAGTGCAACTGTTTAGCGGATGCAATAGGAATAGTAGTTTTAGATTTCCAGAATAAAATGTACTTAGTTTACCAGATGTACTTTACGTTCCATGTATGAGACATAATTTAATTTCAGTTTCAAAGTTATCAAATAATGGTTATTTTGTTTCATTTAGAACTAAAGTGGTTATTAAAAGAAGAAATTGTTCTTTTATATGTTCTAGTATGAAATTAAATGACTTGTATATGATCACTCCCATTATTTCTAAAGAGTCTAAAATGGAAGTTAATAACTCAATGGTTAATTTACCATCTAAAAAAAAGGAACCTTCTTCTAATACAACAAGACTTTGGCATTTGAGGCTAGGTCATATCAATCTAAACAAGATTAACAGACTAATCAAAGATGGGATCTTAGACACTTTGGATCTTGAACCAATGTCGATATGAGAATCTTATATAGAAGGAAAAATGACTAAGAGGCTCTTTCCCACAAAGGGCAAAGGTCAAATAACTTGTTGGAATTAGTACATACAGATGTATGTGGACCGATAAATATTACAGCACGAGGTGGTTAAGTGTATTTCATCACATTTACTGATGACCACTTTAGATATGGATATATTTATTTGATGCACCATAAGTCTGAAGATTTTGAAAAGTTCAAAGAGTTTCAAGCTGGGATAGAAAAGCAATTGAATAAACATATTAAGGCCACTCGATCAGATCATGGTGGCGAATATCTCTCTAATGAGTTTATTGATTATGTGGTACAGGATGGGATCTTGTCACAGTTAACTGCACTGGGCATGCCTCAATAGAACGATGTGGCAGAGAGAAGGAACCGTACTCTTTTAGATATGACTAGGTTAATGATGAGTTATTCAGAGTTGCCATTGTTCCTTTGAGGTAGGCTTTGGAAACTGTATCATACATATTAAATCATGTTCCAAGAAAATCTATCCCTAAGACACCTCGGGAGTTGTGGAATGGGCATAAGCCTTATTCATAACATTTTGTATTTGGGGATGTCCAGCATATGTGCTAAAAGGAAAGATGAGCAAGTTGGAGATATGATCGGAAGTATGTTACGTCGTGGGTTATCTAAAGACCACCTATGGATAGTATTTTTGATGATATAAGAGAACATAAAGTGTTCGTTTAAACGAACAAAGTTTTCTTGGAGGTTGATTATATCATAAACCATAAATCTAGAGGAATGATAGTTATGGAATAAGTAACGTGAAAGCCCTTAATTTTCCTAACAGTTAATGACAATCAAGAACAAGAAAACACTATTTCCTCACTTATTTCTGCATCGGTACCTTGTCATAGTGGGAGGATAGGCAACCAACCTGACAGATACATGTTCTTATGAGAAGTTTTTGAAGCTCTCTCCATGGACTCAAAATTTGAACCTACCACATATTAGGAGGTAATATCCGATGTTGATTTAGGTTGTTAGGTCAAAGCAATGAAGGCTGAGATGAAGTCTATGGACTCTAATCAGGTCTGGGAACTTGTAGATATACCTGGCAATATTAAACCCTACCATTGGCTGAGATTTGGCAAATGGATATCAAGACTGCATTCTTGAATGACAATCTTGATAAGGACATCTATATATAGCAACCAGAGGGCTTCACAGTTGACGATAAAGATAACTTGGTATGCAAGCTACAAAAGTCCATTCATGGACTTAAGCAGACGTCCAGGAGTTGGAACATTCGTTTTGACCAAGCGGTCAAGTCGTTTGGTTTCACCCAAAATTTGGATGAACCTTGTATATACAAGAAGTATGAAAAGAATGCAATTGCTTTTTCTCGTATTGTATGTTGATGATATACTACTCATTGGGAATGATGTAGAAATGTTATCAACAGTTATGGTTTGGTTAGACAATACTTTTGATATGAAGCAAACTATATTATGGGGATAAAGCTCTTTTGAGATCGAAAATAAAGGGTAATGGGATTTCCTCAAGCTTCTTGCATCGATAAAGTATTGACTAGGTTTTCCATAGACAACTCAAAGAAAGGTTTATTATCTTTCTGGCATGGTCTACACTTCTCCCACGATCAGTGTCCTAAGACACAAGAGGAGAGGGATCATATGGAAGGAGTGCCCGATGTTTCGACGGTGGGTAGTCTCATGTATGTGATGTTGTGAACTAGGTCAAATATTTGCTTTATCGTTGGCATGGTAAGCAGATATAAGTCCTAGTCTAGAACACTGGATAGTCATTAAGCATATTCTTAAGTACTCGTGAAAGACTAAAGATTGCATGCTTTATGTATGGTAAGGATGAGTTAGATCCAGTTAGTTACACTGATTCAGACTTTATGTCGAATGAGGATTCGAGGAAGTCAACATCCAGACATCTCTTTACCTTAGGAGGTGGTGCTGTTAGTGAGAAAAGCATTAAGCATAAATGCATTGCAGACTCAACTATAGAAGTTGAGTATGTACCGGCTTGTGAAGCTATACTCAACTTCAAAATAAGCTATTGGGATAAAGAAGTTTCTCATGGAACTTGGAATTGTACCACCATCATTGTCACCTATTGCACTTTATTGTGATAATAGTGGGATAGTGGCTCAATCCAAAGAGCCAAGAAATCACGAAAAGAGAAAGCATGCAGAGAGGAAGTATCGTCTCATTAGAGATATAGTTGAAAGAGGAGACGTATCTGTCACCATGATTGCCACCATGGATAATCTTGCAGATTCGTTCATGAAGGCCTTGCCGCCGAAGGTCTTTGATCGTCATCTAGATAGTTTAGGTCTCAGATGTAATTCTAGTTGTTTATGAGTGCAAGTGGGAGTTTATTGGAATTGTGCCCTCAAACCGGTTAGTTTATACTTAAGACATTATGACTTTTATATTCATGGATATCAGTTTACATTTTAATATGTTTGTTTTACGAGATAAATGTTTAATTGCTTGTAATCATTGAACATTGTTGCAAGTAATTTGTTTGTATTTATCAGATGCATATAAGGGAAATACAAAATACTATTCCTCAATGTTTAGAATTGTCATAGTGGATGATGAGATTGGATATCTCATCATGTTTACACTATAGCTTGACTAACTACCATTAGATGGAGTAATGTATTTCATTTACTAGAGTATGTGATTCTTAGTTAATATGCTGATGCTCAAAGAACATTGACGGACCATGAGATTTCATATTAACATTAATCACTATCAATAGCTAATAGGAACCCATAACTTCTATAAGATACGTGTTCTTAATATTGAGACGATCACGAACACAAATCATGTGTATGGTTACTTTGACTTACCAATTAGTGAGGTTTTCAAGATCAACACCTCGATATCTTGGGTAATCGTATTGTATAATGTTGTGAACGTCCATTGTCAAGATAGAATCTACCCTCTGTAATAGAGTAAGCATTCCCTTGAGAAATGTCACCAAGTTGATTATTGAGAACTGCAATCTTACTGATTAGTAGTTATCGACATGTTTGGTAGTCATGAGAGGTAAATGGAAGATGTATTCATAGTTCAGGTTGACTCATGTTTCGGTTATCCAACTACTTGAATGTGAATACGAATGCTGAAGGTAGAGGGACATTAACATCATCTTACAAGTCTAGTTAACGCTTCAGATATGTTCTTATACATCAAAGTGCAGTTATCGTTATTTAGTGGTACTAACGGTGACTGATTAGTCAGTTAATTCTCTAATTAAAGAGTTTGATCGCAGAAGAATTAATAATTGATGTAAGACGATAATTAAGAACCTAGGAGGTCCCATTCTTAGCTCCATAAAAATACTTGGAAAGGCAAAAAGAGATGAATCAATCGATTGTATGGGATCCAATCGATTAATAAGGGTTCAATCGATTTGATGGTGTTCAATCGATTGGACAAGGTCCAATCAACTAAAACCTAGGTCAGTTGGAAAACTCATAAAAGGACTAGTGAGACAGGACATATTGAACATCATTTTCAGCTCATAGAAAGTCCAGACCTATTTTTAAGTGCTCTAGACTTTCCTCATCTCTCAATAAGATCCCACAATCCCTAGCCTTCCGAGGAGCATTCAAGGACACATAAGAGTGAAGAATTGTTATAGGAAGCTCCTGGACGTTAAAGATCGAGAGAAGACAAGATCTAAATTGGGTTCAAGACCATAAGGGTATGTTCTCTCTTCTACGCATCTATAGATTCAATAAGAAGTAGTTCATCTATACTAAAGTTTTGAACTTTATCTTCCGCTGCAAATTTAAGTTTTTGAAACCTAAATCCAATATGGCCCACCATTGGTTATCTACTTTTTTTTTTCAGGCTGAACCAGCTAGTTGGGCCGCTAAGAAACAACCTACTCTTGCTTGTTCCCTCTACTGAGGCTAAGTATCAAGCTTGCTATTAGAACTTCTGAATGCTTTTGTTTGATCTTCACATTCCTCTTCAACACCCTTTCACATTGTTCTATGATAATATATCGGCTCTGGCCCTTGCCTCTAATCCCGTCTTCCATGTAAGAACCAAACACATAGAGATTGACTATCATTTCATTCGAGAAATTCTTCGTAAAGATACCATTGTCAACTATGTTACTTCAGAAGATCAGCTTGTTGATTTCCTAGCTAAGGGTCTTACTTCAGCCAGATTTCTTCGACTTTGTCTCAAACTCTTGAGTGTTTCACCCTCATTAGTTTGTGCATGTAAGCGTGTTAATAGACTCAACATCAACCTAGTCAGTTCCACCTAGACTTGATTATGCCAAGTCATATCATAGCTCAGCCAATTAGAGATTCCAACTATTAAAAATATCGTGAGTTTGTTTACATTCTGTTTGAAGTCGCTTGGCCACTTGTGTCTAGTCTAGGTACGAGAATCAGTTGTGTATAAATGTGTATGAGTGTATTTCTTTGTGTAGATAAATCATGTACACCAGCATTGAGTTGGGCATAGGTCACTTTCCTAGCAGAATAACCCAATGAATCGATTCGGCATTATTACGAGCTCGACGATGAAACCCACGAACGACTGCTCCTCTTGTGCTTCCGTGTACTCCCTTGTACTCCGTATTAGTCATAGAAGACACTACTAGAGTGGTCTCCAATGCAATCACGCGCTAAATTCCAAGGCACCATTGGTGTGAGAGAGAGGTGAGTGAGAGAGAGAGAGAGAGGCCGATTGCTTCTCTTAGGGTGCATAAAAGGCAACCCTAGTTCTGTGTGCAAGATACATATATATATATATAGGCACACACCCTACGTCTCTAAGGCCAAGATCCGTTGTTTCCGGTCCATTGTATGTGAGTGTACCTATGACCCACAATTTCTTACAATTCGTAATCAAGTTGAGAGAGAATGGAAATCTGTTTGATCATCTTCTTTGTTTTAGCTCTACACTTCTTTGATTTTCTTTAGTGAGACCACCTAAAATATTTCCCTTCGATCACTCAAAACAAAAAAAAAAAAAAAAAAAAACAAAAACAAAACCCCATCCAGAATCATGTGGTGTTACTATAATTAAAGAATAATGCTAGCTCCCAACTTTGTGATATCCCAAATACTTTGAATGTGGTACTAAGTGACAGTGGCCGTGGTCATAGTATCACCAATCATTGCATGTGGTAATACTCTCGTAGTATTGAGATATCCTAAATTTAGTCGTAATTCATGTATTATAGCTAGCTTCAATGCCAGGAGTCAAATTTGAGTACAAAGGTAAATGGGTGAATATCACTTTTCTCCGTAAAAGGTTTGAAATATATCGCCCACCACTTACCATGTTTGATCAATAATATCACTGGCCTTCGTCCGGGTTTGAAATGCGTTGTCAGATTTCCCTCTGCTAATTGGTCGTTAAAATGATTGACAAATAATTTACAAACTCAAGTAATTCTGAGATCATTAGTGTGTCCAAAATGCTTAAAAGTACCTTTAGATGAGTGTGAAAAACTTGACATCACTTTTTTTTTTCCCTCTCTAAGTACCTTTAGATAAGTGTGGAAAAATTAGACGTATTTTTTTTTTTGCCCTTCGATGTGTATGCGTATAGATTTATAAATTTTCAGCCAAAAATTTGTCTTTGAATGTTCGTTAGCCCTCATGTCCAGGAACTTTTTAATTGGTATTTTCTTTAAGTGTTGATAGGCTAAGAAGCACACAAATTCTTGATTTGAGTCGCAATTTCCTAAATGGATAATTTTCTTTAGAAATTAGAGGAGGAGTAGTTCATTCCTCAATTTTTCTTACAATTCTTGACATATTTAGGTTCAATATAGGTGTGTAAAATACAATTTTTTATCAAAATAAATTATCCATTTTGCCTCTAATGATACCTCATGTGTGCATCACATTACAATTTTTGTAAAAAAAAAAATATCAAATTTTCATAAATGAATTACATTGAACCTAACTGAATCTCTAAGGACCATATTGACAAAATTAAGACTGTAGAGACCAAAATGCTATCACATCCTAATTGTAAGGGTGTAAAGTTTAATTTATCCTATATATAAAGTACCATTCAGAATCTATTTGCCATCTACAAAAGTATGTTAGGCTTAGTTTGGCCCCACGAGGCTTTTTAAAAGTAGCTTATGAAATTTATTATTAAGTTGTTTGATAATTTTGTACAAGTGACACATTACTCTTCAAAAAATATAATGAAATTATAAAGCAACCTTAAGCTTTTAAAGTGCTCTTCCCAAAAAACCATGCGTTCAACTTTCAAAAAATTCATAAATTAATTATTAAATAAATTAATATAAAATTATATTTAAAAAAAAAAAAAAGAAGCCCAAAAATAGAGATCAAACTAAATCTTAGTATATTTAAACGTGCGTAGTGCTGAGTTATCCACGAGCAAACATGAGGACTCAACTAAATTACGAACTATGACATGACTCTTAATAATGTGAAATGATAACGTAACGTTGGACCAATTCAATTGGCCAACGCAAAGCAGCCCTATGTGCTAGCTATTAATGAGATTCCCAAAATAACAACATTTAAATTCGTACATAGACTTTATCAAAAAAAAAAAAAAAAAATTCGTACATAGACTACATGGCTTACTCATTTAAAGTGCAAGGTAGTGATTACATGCAGTGTGAAGAATGTGATTGGAGAGCTTTGTCGTCCTAACAGGTCTTATTCGGTTCGATCTGGATTAGTCAGAGTTTAATGTAATTTTGGATATCGGAGGTCTAGAATAAAAAAAATGATCCACCAAGTCGGTTGAAAGGCAGAATTTTTTTGCTCATAATATGTTTTACAGTTTAATAACAGTCGTAGGAACATAATCTTTACCCTAGTTGCTTTTTTTTTTTTTTTTTTTTGATATGGGGGAAGGGGATGAGGTTCAAACTCTGAACCTATGCATTAGTAGGGGCTTATATATTATGCCAAGCTCTTTGACACTTGAACTATACCAAACTATGCATCTTTACCCTAGTTCTGAGTATGAAAACTTAAACAAGTCATTGGTGTGATCTCGTTTAGATGCATTTACAATACCTTGTTTCTAAACCTTATTCTCAATGGTATAATAGCATTTTTATTAGGGCAATGCTAGGGGCACTAACAAATCTCACTAACACTTACTAACACACTCTATCTCTCTCCTAGTGGTACTGCGGGGGCCACTGCGGACCCCACAGTGCCACTAGGAGAGAGATAGAGTGTGTTAGTAAGTGTTAGTGGAATTTGTTAGTGCCCCAAATTTATGAGAAAAACAGTTTTCTCAAAATGCTATTATACATATTTTTTTGGGTCAAAAAAATACTATTCATTCACTTCTGTCCTATATAATCAACAAGTTCATGAAATTCTCTTCAATTACAAAAACTCATTGGTAGTGAGCATATTATAAGTGGATCAAAATGTGTCAAAAGACCAGCTGAAGTCTTTTGGATAGAACTGGGCAATTTGAAACAGATTTTGCTTGTCAAAAGCAGAGAATAAGTCATAAGAATATAACCATGCAACACAATAAACAGTTATTTTGCTATTAGAGCTGCATAATTCTGACACGATAAAATAACTCAGGGCTTGTAGTAATGTAAGCTTGACATTTCTTGAAAGCGATGCTAGCCGAGAGTGTAAGAGCGATACATGAGTAGAAATTTTGAGTGAGAAATAGGGGCGATTGAGTTGAACTATTACACCAGGGCCGGTCCTGAGATTGTGAAATTCACATGAGGTCATAAGCGAACATGAGAAGAAAATTTTTTTAGGTATTTTTTTGGTCCTATTTTTATATATAATACATGTACATAGAAGGCCCTATTTTGGCCCTATTTTTATATATAATACGTGTATTTTGGCCAAACAAGGCCTTATTCCAAGGCCAAGAAAAAAATTTTAGACCCTTTTTTGGTTCTATTTTTATATGTAATTTATGTATATATAAGACCCTATTTCTTTTTTAGGCCCTATTTGACCTTTTTTTTAATATATATATAATACATGAATTTTGGTCAAACAAGATCTTCTTCCCAAGTCAAATAAGCCCTTTTTTATTAAGGCCCCAAGCAGCCGCTTGGACGAAGAGCCGGACTTGCATTGCACTGAAGTGAGCCACGAGTTTGGAAAATTTTCTTCTCAAGTACCTAGGTGATGCTAATAGAGCCTGTTTGTCTGTGCTTATGCTTATGCGATCTTGATCGTGGTTAGTAGAACTGCTTAAAGTAGAACTGCTTATTATGGTTTGTTATTATGGTTTGGGTGTTTGGTTAATATGTTGTGAATTGGTCAAATATAGAGATAATCTTAAAAAGCACCCCCCTACCTGCTTATTGTCAAACTGCTTTTTGGACCAAATCTGCTTATATTTTTGCTGAAACAAACAGATCAATAAGCAGTTTGGACCACCAGAACTACTTAAAATGGACAAATAAGTAATGACAAACAGCTTCATAGTATTGGGAGAGATCTGACGAGAAATAGAGAATTGATTAGGTTTATATATCCACAAACATAAGGTGAGACAATGAGTGGTAGAAGATAGGGGAGATAGAGTCAATGATATAAGTTAGGTATCGAGAGAAAAAGTTGAGATGGAAGATCGAGTCAATAGTGTCTGAGGACAGGGGTAATATAGTAGATGCAAGTTAATATTAACATTATTAGCGATAATATATGTAAGGTAATGTTATTGGCAGAGCAATAATAGTTAATGTCATGACAAAAAGTGTTATGAAAAATTTTAGCAAAAGAAAAAAAAAACAAAGTGTCATTTAAATTTTTAATGATACTTTTTACTCTGATATTAGTCATTACTACTATAACAATAGAACTAACCTATACGCACGAGCAAATAAACTTTTCAAAAAGTGAGTGGGGCCAACTGCTCCTTTCTCCAAGTGCTTTTGCGATTTGTTCTTGAATGGGTGTTAGGGTTTGTATATATCAGCTCATGCCACAAAAACTAACAAAGGAACTAACAAAGGATACTTTACCATTGGAATCACTTAGGGCCTGTTTGGTTGCCCCTTTAAATTGAATGGTTCCATTCAAATTTTGTATAGAAGGTAAAGGCAAAATTCATCACTATGAATGAATCCATTTACAAATATGGGAGATTTCACCATGTTTCTTCTTATGATGTAATTTGTTCATTTTTCTAGAATGCCAAAATTCGTGATTGCAAGCCTCATTTTTGAGACGAGCATCCGTTTTCTAAATGAAACCATTCATGCTCTTCATCTTTTATATAAAATTGTGTACGGAAACATGAATGGAATTATTTCATTTAAGGACAACCAAACAGGCCCTAATTGTCGTAAGTGATAGAGAGCACTTTTTTCACTCATGGACATATCTGGACATGTATCCCATACAATAATTGTATTAATAAAACAAAGAATAAAATAGGATGAAATGGGACACTTGTTAAGATGGTGATTATGACAACATTATACAAATTAGAGAATTATTTTGACTATTATTAATGTCAAAACAGAAAGTGCTAATGAATTTTGCAATGTCATTAGTATCAGGAGCCTTTCTGAGTTTACATCATCATGAATTTTGCAAGTGGGGAAAACAAGATAATGATAAAAATGGATCATATATGAAAATACGTTTGCTCACCTAAAAAATGGTACACTAATGCTCACTCAAGCATCCCATTGGTCAATGCAGTGAGACCCAGGATTTTAGTTTAATCCTGAGTTCCACTGTATTGATCAATGAAATACTTGAATGAGCATTAGTAAACAATTTTTTGAGCGAGCAAAAATGCTCTCATCATCTATAAAGCAATATAGATTTGGTTTTCACATTTACAAGTATTGTGGATGTTAAGTAACGAAAGGAAATATTGGTTAGAATTTTTGTAATGGGTACATGATTATTATTTTTTATTTTTTTGAATGGTGTCAAATGGAATGGTGTCACAGGGTCTCTGTGATCGGGGGTTAGCAGGGTTAGTAGTTAGTAACACACACAACGGGGCGTGAAAGCACAGGGAAAGCCAAAGCTGTCATTAAAGAAACACTCCCTAATACGACCCTAAAAATTTGAACCCACTACCACCCAATTGGGGAAAGGGGTCCTGGTTGGGTACATGATTATATTGAGCATTCATATATGTGTACAAATACTTTGTTATATTCCAGCAAACTCTAGTTTTCTCGCCTTTTCAAAAAAAGATTTTTTTTTTTTGGTTGGAAATTGGTTAAAATGAGGTGATAAAATCCAAAGTTTTTGTTCTTTTTAGCTAAGGTCCCTTGTCACTTTTTTGGTACTAATTAGAGCATTTTTTTTCACTTTTTTAAGTCTTTTTTACTCTTTGAGAGTTTGTTATGTCATGTCATCATTAATTTTAATTCTTTGTACCTTAATATTTCATAGTTTTCAATTTTCAAACTCATTTTTCATAAAATTTATATTTTTGGAATCGTGCAATCGAGACCTTTAAAACAAGATTCATATGTGATATGATATGAAGGAAAAAAAAAAAAGACAAAATTTTTAGTTAGTTGTTCAGCGATTATATCTATTGACAAACAGACAACGTGTAATAATTTGTTAAAATGTTACATTTAAATGGTGATAACTTTATAAAAAAATTTTTTATCCTTTATGGGGTTTATATATTTATTTAATTCATGTATTTTATTGAGACCTATGCATTGGACTTGAAAATAGTGCAAAAACTGATAATTTGGAGCCTCATTTTGAGCTTTTATCTGTCTCGACAGATAATATTATATGTTCACAAACGACCATAACTGTCTCCATTTTGGCCTTTTTGGGTGATTTTTTTTTTCATCCATTTTTTTTCGAGATCTATGCATTCGTCTTGGAAATTGTGCAAAACAGATAATTTGGAGCCTCATTTTGAACTTAATCTGCCTACAAACAAGTATTATTATCTCTTCCAATTAAATGACCATAACTTCCTCATTTTTTGGCCTTCTTGGGTGATTTTTATTTCATGTATTTTTTTTTTTTTAATATCTATGCTCTTATGGATGTCAATTTTATAAAAAGAATATGTCTTTAGTATATTCATGCAACAAAATATGCTTTCATGTTTTAGTTAAGATTTTGTATATTTTTTTCTTCCATGATTTCATGTTTAATATTGATCTTGTTTGAATATCTCATTTTTCTTATTCCAAATTGTGATGTTTACAAAAAAAAAAAAAAAAAAAAAAAAAAAAAAGAGGACTTATAAATCAAAAAGTTATAACAATTTAAAGTTTTCTAGGCATAAAAATGTATTTTTGACTAAAGCAAGTGCAAATGACTTAATGGATTAAGAAAAAGAAGCGCGGATATTTTGCAAGGTTATGTTTGGGTATAAGGGCCTTAAGGATATGCCCCCTTAAAAGATTATACATTTTACATTTGCCAAACCAAAAAATTTTTTAAACAAAAAATCGAAAGAAAGGAGAGAAACAGCGCTTACAACGGTCAATTCTAAACGAGATACTCTCTCTGTCCCATATTAAGAGTCTTTGATGTCATTTTTTGATGTCCCATTTTAAGAGTTCTCTTTGAAAAGTCAAAGTACTTTAATACATACTTTCCAAATTTGTCCTCTATTATATCCAACTATTCCCTCTTTTTTTTTATGTGACACTATAATTTTGAATTTCAAAAAGGACAATATTGGAAAGTTGAAAATCTCACCAAAATCAAGGTTGTCCTCTTAATCAGTTGGAATTCCCAAAAGAGACTCTAAATATGGGACGGAGGGAGTATCTCTTTTGTTAATATCATTCTAAACCTTTTATTTTAAATTTTTTCCTCACATTTTTGTGATGCATAATTATTAATTAAGGTTTTATGGCTGAGTTGGCAAACGTACGTGATTTGTACAAAAACATTAGCTCACAGTCAGAGTCAGCCACCTCTGCAAAGAGTGTGGAACCATCCAGTAATTGTGCTTGCCACGCGATCATCCTGAGTTGTCCATGAAGGACCGCCCGGGCATGGCATCCAGGTCGAGTCGTGATGATGGTTCACCCCACGGTAGGCGTAACCTGGGCAACTCCCGTATTTGCTCTACAAGGATCCATACAGTTTCCTATCTCGGCTAGAAGACTAATGGAAAGTGCAAGTTGTTTCCTAATCCACTTAGAAAATTCCTATGATATGTGTTAATCAACTCTAATTAGATTGGGCTTCCTAATCAATTTGACTTACCTTGTACGACTGGTCTCTTGCATTTATAAAAGGGACCGCTCACCCACATTGAAGGGGATCGCATTCTTACTCCATAGAATCACTACTTCTATATAGCACACGTATTCTGCCCGACTCTCACAACATAGTGCAAGTGCTCTGACATACAACGTGGACGTAGGTCTTCTAATTAACGGGGTCGAACCACACTCAAATCTCTCTTGTTTACTTCTTACTCCCTTTGTATCCAAATTTTGGCATCATCAGCTTGGCACCATTTGTGGGTTAGGACAAGCTTTCTCCAAAATAAATCTGTGCCGGCCAGCATGTCGCTGAAAAAGGGTAAGAAGACTGCTGCTCCAACTCAGGCAGATTCACAGGCCAGGCAACCGGCTGCCTCCATGACCTCCAAGTAAATCACTACAGCTGTCGCCCAACTCCTGGAGGGCCAACGTCAAACTCAGCAGCAAATCGAGGCACTGCTGGCCCGACAGGATAAACTCCCTCAAGCTGAGGATCAGCCTGGGAACGATGCACACGATCACAGGTCGGTGCGGACTCGAAGGCGTGCCCATACCGCACCGATATCCCCCTTGGCTCTGGAGTGGTCCAGGAACGATGAGCGTAGCCGTACCCCTGAGCGGACAAGGCAACGAGCCCGGGCCAATCATAACCGGGCGATTGACGCCAGAGAGATCATCAACAGTAGACGCGTTGCCAGGGGGAAGGGCGAGAGTAAACGGTTCGGGAATTGGCCCAGGAACGCCCGGCCAGGAGTTGTGGAGATCTTAGGCACACAATTACCTGGAGTCGAAGTCGTGCCCCATCCCTCAGGACAACGAACTTTGAAGAAGAGGCTTCGTCATTCGATCTGACCTACTGCACAGATACAGCGCGGGATGCTAGAAAGGAGGATGTCAAAGCCCAAATCAACGACCTGCAACAACAGATTGAGAAGTTGAGTCGCAAGCCAGGGCACGACTACACTAACACTAAAATCGAGTCGCCCTTTACTGTCCGAATCACAGGATTCCCCATTCCTCACAAATTCAAGCAACCGCATCTCGATTCTTATGACGGTTTGGGGATCCCGGTCTACCATGTCTGAACTTAGAAGGCCCATATGGCGTTAGTTGCCAACGCCGATGAACTGCTCTGCCTAGCCTTCCCCAGCATCCTCAAAGGCCCAGTAGGACAGTGGTTCCTCCGAACGGTTGACGATTTCAAGGCACTCAATAAGCTCTTCGTCAGCCAGTTCGTGGGGATGCTCGATCGATCCCACCCAGACACCCAATTGCTGGCCGTTAAGAAATGTAAGGGAGAATCCCTGAAGGATTACGTTGACCGTTTCAATCAGCAAAAGCTTCAGATTTGCAACCTGAACAAAACGGTCACAATCACAGCTATTTGCTCGGGGTTCAGCACACCAAGGTTGCCATGTTGTTCTACCATGACCGATCGGTGACTTTTGCAAAGTGGTTTGCAAAAGTTATTGAAGGAAAACACCTTAAGGCTTCAAGTCAAGAAACTTTTGGACAAACTGAACAAATCTCAGAAACAGAAAGTCTAGGAATACTGCAAAGGACCATCTCAAGAATCTAAAGGTTCGATCGATCGACGCACTCTCGATTGATTGAACATCATCAACTCTCAATCGATTGAAATGTCTTCGATCACTTGACTGTATCTCTATTTCAATCGATCGAACTAACTTCGATCGATCGAACGCAAGTTTTATATTGCTGCATGGAAGAGGCTGGAGATCACTGTTTCATCGTGATCTCCCAACTCTAGGACTACTCAGACATGGTCTGGGGTGTCACAGATTTGGTTTTAACGTGAATATTCATTAAGGTCTTGTTTGGTTGTGATTTAAACATGCAACCTACAAAAACTATGGATTAATTCTAAACTAACAAGCAACACTACGATTATTACCGCTTATACTATGCAAAACTATTAATAGAATGTAAATAATCTATAAAACGAAACCTGAATGAAAGGAACACTTGTAATAAAATTGGAATCACCAAGCAATCAATGTAGAATCCAAGATTAACCTACAAAAACAAGAAAACTCTATGTCTCTCTCTGTGTAAACTGTGAAAACCAAAAGTTGGGCATCCTTAAGGACGTATTCATAAGTAGTATATATCAAAAATCCTAAGGCTAGGGTTACACAAAACGTTCCTGTTGCGTGCGCGTAAAATCTGATAAAAGGCACGTTCGATCGATTGAACTTCACTCGATCGCTTGAACCTTGAATTACTCGAGCGCTTGAACTGGCTTCGATCAATCAAAACCTCGTCGCTTGAGGGTTCTTCGATCGCTCGAACTCTACTTTTCATCTTGAATTGCCTTGCTCATAATGAAGCTTTCTTTTTTATCCTGTTATTCATTCTTGATCACAACACAGCAACATATCTGCACAAAATAACAGCTAAAACAACACAACTTATCGTAGATTTGTCACATTGTCTATAAACTAACATTATTGCACAAATTGCAGATATAACAGAGAATTGTAAACTATATCAGTCTATTTCCTTATTTTAGCGTGGTTGTATTTTACAAATACCCCTGCTTGTCACTTATAGAGATTCGTGACCGTGACTCCATAAGACGGAAGATAAGGTAGCAGCGACAAGGTGGTGGAGGGTCGTGGCCTTAATCAGTGGTTGTGGTGGTCGTGGCCTTAGATCTGGTGGTGGATCGGCGGTGGTCAGTGGCTGTGACAGTTTCTGAGTCTTCATGGGCGACGGTGGTAGCGGCGGCGTGCCGGTGGATGAGAGGCTGAAAAGAGGATGAGAGGCTGAAAAGAGGATAAGAATCTGAAATGAAGAGAGGATGGAAACCTGAGAAGGCTGAGATGAAGGAGGATGACAACCTGGTCATGGTGGATGCGCCGCTGCAGACTCAAAAAACTAGAGAGTATATGATATTTAGGTTTTCTTTTCTTAACAGTTTAAAGTGTTAACATGTCAATAATGTCATCCTTTTCATTTGTATAATATATATATATATAAATATTGAATGTAGATACTAGTTAGTATATAATCAGTTCGGTGCGGTGCGGTGCGGTTCGGTTAGGGTGTAAATGACCTGAAAATTGAAACTGAACCGAAAATCGAAAATATTACTTATGTAGAACTGAAACCGACTGATGACTGTGTAAAATCGAACCAAACTGAACCAAATCAGTCGGTTTGGTCGGCCGGTTTGATTTTTTCGATTTTCCTTACACCCCTAATTATATGGCTCATAAGCCTCTGTATAGGTAATTAAACATTTAAATTTTCTTTCATTTAAATAGAGCAGGTCTCTGTGTATGATATTTAAATTTTCTTTAATTAAACATTTAAGCTCCATGCTCCAATCTCCAAAGGTATAGATAAATACATGTATTTTTTATTTAAAGGAGTGGTCTTGAATCAAAGTATCAAATTGTCGGTAAGGATATAGTATCAGATGGCCTAGAATTGTGTTTATTCTGAAAACATGTGCTTAGGATATAGTATCAAATATGACAGTTTTTTTCATTTGGCTTACACCGATGGAGATACTCTATATATTATTAGAGAGTGAGAATCACTAAAGAGTAAAGGAAAATTTGTATAATACACCGTAGTGGTTTATAAGATGTATCATTCATCTTACAGTGCTGTCATACTTTGGTACTTAAATGGTATACTATTTGTAAAATTGTGGTTTTTAAAAAAAATATAGTGATTTTCGTAGTTAAATTAGGGGGAGGGGGGGGGGGGGGGGGGGGGACATTGCTCAATGATATGAACACGTTGTCGTATTTCTTCTATACAAGTACAGTATATATAACAATCATAGTGATCTTCTCTGGTGAAAAAGGGCGTACACGTCCACTAGAAGCTGACATTTTGTTAATAAATAATTTTAAAACTAATGTGGCTATGTGACTTTCAAATTTACAATATTTTGTGATTTATTTGTAATATTTTAGATTATCGGTTATAATATTTGAACACTAAATAGAGATATACTATACAATCATCACTTACATGTATCATAAAAGATCCTAATTCACAAGAGTAAGATAGTACATTATCCAAATCAGTAGTCCTACTTAAAGGAAAACACTTCAGTGCTGTGCACTGAGTGCTGTGCAAACTGTTACACACACAGTTTGCATAGTAAAATTGCTTATGTAAAAGCTAAAATTGGACAATTTTACTGTGCAAACTGTGTGTGTAACAGTTTGCACAGCACTCAATGCACAGCACTGAAGTGTTTTCCCTACGTAAAAGAGGATCAGATGTGGCACATCACATCAGATAATTTAGAAAGAGACCCCTTTGTACCACATGCCACGTCCCTTAGATGGTAGAGGAAGGAATTTGTTAGCATCACTCGAATTGTCCACGTCATTCCTCCACGTCCCGCAACAGAACTGTGGACTTTTAGTAAAAACAATAAATCAGTCAACTTTGGCTTCCAGTAATGTCGGCAAAATTAAAGTCCTTTTCAGATCACGTTAATATGTTAATGTGCTTCTCAAAAAAAAAAAAAAAATAATATATATATATATATATGTTAATGTGGTGTAATCATTTATTTTTTATCACTTATTTACTCATTATATTTAAATAGATCATAACATGTTGTTAGTGAAATTTCAAATTTTAAATTTGATGACCACTTATCACGATCCCCTTAAAGCCGGAAGGAAAATTCTTTGGTGACAACTTTCATACAACCTCCTAAAATATGTGTCTATCTCTCTCTTGTGTCAGTGTGGGGTCCACTGACATCACAGGAGAGACATAGACAAATCTTTTAAGAAGGTTGTATGAAAGTTGTCACCGAAGAATTACTTAAGTACAAATAAGTGGATAATTTGAATTAAATAATCTCACCACATCAATATGACGTGACATAACGGGCTCAATGCATAATTTGTCGCAAATAGGTTAGTAATTAACTTCTCCACGAAGGAAAAGATAGACTGCTTTTTGGGAAAGTCTTAAATATAACAAGATTCAACCAAGCCTCAAATTCCATCTCTCTTTGGTGAGAATTAATCATATATTGGTTTGACAAAAAATCAATTTTAAGACAATAATTAGATTGAGCATGGACTCTTATGCAAGAAAGCGATATCACCAAACACTTAAATTTGTAAAAGGAGTAATAATATTGTAAGCATCTTCTTATATGAGAGCAGATTTTAACCATTAGATGATAATTTGGCATTTATTTAATAATATTTTTAGTTACTATCTTGAGACCAAATCTTCATCCAACAGTTAATAGTTGTTTTCTCATATAAGAAGCTGCTTACAATATTATTACCCCTTTTAGCAACGAAAATGTCACTTTTGTTTTAGCGACAAAATTTTTTATCATTAGTACTACACCCACACAATATTTCACACAAAATTTCACACAAAGCAATCCTGTCCCTTGATTTTGGTGAGTCATGTGTGGGACCCATGTGTTCCCCACATGGGGCCAACTAAAATCAAGGGACAAGATTGCTTTGTGTGAAATTTTGTGTAGAATGTTGTGTGAGTATAACATTATTGCATTAAAAATAGTCTGTCCCTTGGTCTGCTCCATAAAAGCCGCTTAAGATCTATATATTGGGTCAAAGCTAGAGCCGGTTATTTCCTTTTTCAAACAACTTCTTTGGTGCATTCACTTTTAAGAAATACTAGCTTATAACCCGCGCAATGCGCGGGTATGACTTTATTTATTTATTTATTGTAAATCGTAAAATACCAAGTGATGATTATTGTTATCATGTAAGGTTCAAAAAACTGTTAAAGAATTGGGGAACGAATGTATTCTTAGCATTTCCAAAAAGCATTGGATTCAAACTTCATTTTTAATGTATATGTTTCAAAAATTTGCAGTTATTGTCAGAAAGGGAAAAAAAATCATGAAGCAAAGAGTTAAAATACAAAGAACAGAGTGTGTACCATATCTAAGTACAATTCATACACTTCTCACATTGAGAAAAACACAAAAGTCAATCCACGAAATTTTCATAATTTATTATTTTAAAAAACATATATTATATAACTTTTACTAAATTAACAACACATACTACAATGTAAATACTTGATCCAGCCTCTAGAGAGCTTGTGTCAGAATAGAAAATTGTGTTAGTCACATAATAATTAAATCTTTTATGGTAAGTAGGAAAAGGAAATCAGTAATCACATCTCTGGCCTTTCTATGGCTTCTGGGGCTTTAAAATGCTAAATTGTATTCCCTCCTCATTGTGCTTGACACAATTGCAAATTGTCTATCATTCAAGAACTGCAAGACAATTTCTAGACAGATATAAGGAGGCAAAATAGATTCAACTCTCTGTTCTCTCTTTCTTCTTGAGCAACTGCAAGGCTTCTTGCTTTTGAATTATCACCAATTCCTCATCTTCCCTTTTGAGGTTGACAGTTTCTTCTTCCTTCTTTTGCTTATAAACCTTCGTTTCTTGCACATACATCTCCTTGAATTTCTCAGTCATCTAAAAATTTGAAGGGAGTAGCATTAGAAAATCAAGTTTAAGAAAGATCAAACTAAAAAAATGCTCTAGTTTCAACTCAGTGAATAAGCTATAAAGTATCTCAAGTTGTTCCAAAGAGTAGCATTAGCCCCACCATTACAACTATCCCCAGTTCACAAAGAAGAAAAAAAACAAAGGCGACATTTACTTTATATAACCACACTTTAATAGTGAATCAACATGGTCCAGATAGGCCTTACTCTTCTATGTTTTCATGGGTTTGTAAACATAAAAAAAATGTATGCAGGTACCTTAAATAAAATGCAAAAAAACGTTGATTGAATATTCACCATAAAACTATTCCATAGATCAAAACCTCAATTGTAACTGGGCTGCAATGATAACCATGTCTAGTTTTAGAAAACTCAATGCGACGATAATCATGGATTCATGTCTACCAAAACGCAATTTTTCCAACAATCATAAAATCTCAAACTTTAGAAAACAACCTCTCAAAGTCTCAATAGACTTCATTCCACTATGCAATACATCTAGGGGTGCCATTTGGAACGAAAATTCCGATTCCAATCGATTCCGGTCTGAAAAATCCCAATTTTGGCACCAAAATTGAATTCCGAATTCCGAAAATTCTAAAAAAAGATCGGGATTGAAATCGGAATTGTTTTGAGAATTCCGAAAACTCCGAAAATATTCCGAAAATATGTTTTCTGAAAACATTTCCAAAAGGATCCGATATTTTTTGAAAATTTGGAAGAATATGGACTTGTTTGTCCCACATCGAATAAGAAGAGAAAGGAGAGAGTAGGGGACTCTCTATAAAAGCATGACTTACCCTTTCAATAGTGTTTGTATTCCGAAAATTCTGAATATTATGAAAATTTCCGATTCCAATTCCAAAAATTCCGGAAATTTTCGACTCCGAAAATTTTGAAAATTCCGAAAAAATCAGAACGGAAATCGGAACACCTATTTAATTTATGAAATTTTCGAAATCTTTTCCAAAAGAGGGTATTCCGATTCGTTCCGGCCGAAACACACCCCTAAATTATACATCCAATCAATTGACCAGCTTGTATCCAATTTCAGAAACTACAACAAAAAAAACATCAATTGTCCCTGTTTTGTAAAATAAAAGCACGCGCACATGATTGCTATCTCTATATATTAATAACGCAACAAATAACTAATAAAGTTTAAAAAAAAGGTATAATAGAGTAATAATGAGCCCTGCTTGATCCATCTTGAAAATAACTAAATTGACCCAAATTAATAAATATATTGACAAAGATCAACTATCAATTCATGCCAATAATTTCCTTGGAAATTAATGGGGATCGGTTTTGCTTTCTCTAGCGAAACCCCTAATCAAAATCAAATAAAATTCCTCAAAAACTTAACCATAAAGCAAATAACACTATAATTTTTCAATACTGAAACCAAGATGTTGGGTTTTCGCTTGATTTTTTAGGAAACAAATATGTAAGTTACCTTTGATGGCAATACATTCCAGCTTCACAATATTCATAAGACAGGTTAAATTCACTAATCAAGAGGTCTTTCCAAAAAGTAAAATTTCACCACAATGCTAAGTAGCTTCCTTTGGTAATTTTATCAATAACTTTTAGATCAATTCCAACAATTGAATGTTGGTAAAATGAGTCCACTAAATTATAATAGACAATATACATGAACATTAACAACAGTAATACCAAATCGAGAGCATTCACAATAGATATGAATGGTATTTATCTTAAAGCACAAATTAACAATAAAATCATTTTGACTTCATTTGTCTGTTAGTTTAATATCCCAATAGAAAATCTCTTCTTCTTTCTATAGATTAAAAAGAATATCTCCACATACTTTTGACAATAGTCACAACATAGTTACATTGCCTAAGAAGATGAAAGATGGTGGTGATTTTACCTTCTCAAGATTGCCTGCATGTTCTCCTCCACTCAAAACATTTATCACCCTTGATAAGCCCAAACTGTATAACCTAGTAAAACTAAGACTCCGGTGAGTTTCAATAGGTTCCTGAATTAATTTATGAATATTCAATTATTCAAACTTTTCCAAGGATAATTTCTACCAGCACATACTCTTATAAAATAAAGAAAAAAAATTAAGAATAATGCAATGGTTCCCAAATTTGGGAGATAGCAGATGCATTGGTATGTGACACCACAATCACTGCCACAATATGTTGTACAATTTTCAAAGCATTTGAGAATCAATTTGGGAAACATATATATAGCAATATTTATTCTAAAAAATTATGTGTCATATGCATGGTGGAGTAAGATGTTACCACGATTATAATACAAAATAAAAATGCAGAAAACACAAGCTGATATACTCACATCAATCTCCGAAAACTGTGTCCAGTCTCTACTTGTCTCAAATTGATTTTTATTAAGAATTCACACAAAAACAGAAAAGCTAAATTCAAGTAAAAGACTACTAATATCACTTTTTTCTATTAGTTCCGTGACACCCAACGATGGATTCAAGTCACAAAACATTGTACCCATGTGGTTTTTATAGTTGTTGTGCGTAGGTCACAAATATTGCATCCATGGTAACAAAACATTGTACCCTGTTTTGGTCATATGATACGACTAAACCACTTGGTCGTATTAATCATAGAATTTTCCAAGAAAGACAATTGAAAAACAGAGGTTTTAACCATAATAGGAAGGAAAAAAAAAAAGGAAAGAGAGTCCATAATGGAAGTCGTCAGAAGGATCAAATGAGAGGCCATATCTCTCTTTCATTGCCAAAGCTTGTGCTTCCATTGCTATAAGTATCAATCTAAATCCTCTAATTTTTACCTCTGACGTTACCCGAGAACTTAAATCTGGCTCTTCATGGTTTTTTCTCAAATATATCTCCATTTGACATCTGTTATAAAACGGGGCAAAATCAGAAACAGCACTAAACAAATATGGATTGGGGTTTGAGAATCAAATGGTGGACTAAATAATCAACGTGTGATTGAGTTGACTGAACAAATCTCTAAACAGCCAAATGAGAATTATTAGTTTATAAAGATAATTGATGCAATCGTACACTTTTAAAGCACACATTTTCGTAAAGATGAAAAATTAAAAAATTGTTACCTGCGTGTGATTGATTTCATAAATTCTTTAAAATCCAGATACTCAAAATTTTTACCGTAATTATGAACCAAACTATTCAATTATGGCATGATTTTATAGGAAAATATTCAAGAAATCCATATGCGTGAGAGGGACTTGATAAGTTTTCTCAAGATAAAAATTATTGTATATGCTAAAAATGCTACAACCACATGAGCGGTATAATTTGACAAAATCAACATTAATCTTAGTAAATCTAAGAAAAGCATTGAACATACAAATCAATAAGGGCCAACACTTCATGTTCTTCAAAGTAATAGATGATTCAACAACCAGATCCAATCAAATGAAGACAGACCACAGAAAAATTGAAATCAATCACAATAAATACATAAAATCTATACGAAATAAGATCAGTATATCAATTGAAAAACTAAGCAAAATCACACATCATAAAAAGATGAGATATATACATACACAATTAAAAACTAAGAAAAATCAAACAGTATCAAAAGAAGAGATATATATACACGTATGTGTGTACATATATATATATATATATGCATACATATAGAGGTTAAGAGAGTGATACCAGGAGTAAATATTCAATACAACGGGGATACCACATCAGCAAAGTAACATACTCACAGATTTGAGATTTGTGCTTATGTGAATGAGATTTTTCCTAAAAATAAGGGGTGTAGATGGATAAATAAAGGATTCAGATTTACTTGTTATACCATGATACCAGATGGTGATGTTCGTAATGGCGGAGGGATCGGGTGATTGGCATTAGTGAGAACGAAGAAAATGGAGAAACATAGAGGTTGAGAGAGAGAGAGAGAGAGAGAGAGAGAGAGAGAGAGAGAGAGAGAGAGAGAGAGAGAGAGACGATTGATATCCAGAGAGTTGAGAGGCGTTTCATATAAGAGGGATTGTTCAGTTTCACTTTCTCTGCAGTTTCACTTTCACTTTGTCTGCAGTTTAGCCGAAAAGAAGAGTGAGAGAGGGTATACACGTGTCAGCGTATTGTTTAACACAGGTTTAGTCCTCCGCTTTTAGTTATAGTATTAAGATTAAGATAGCTGGAATAATAGTATTTTAGAGCAAGACAAAAATATCTAAGTTTTAAATGAAGTATTATGAAGATGTATAACAAATTTTCTTTCATAATGCTAGGTACACACTCTAAACCATATTCTAAATCACACCATTGCTTTAAATGCATGTATCCTATGCTGTGTAAGTAGTGCACAGAAAAGTGTAAAAAATTTAAATAGCACAGAGTACATGCCTTTAAAGCATAGGGTGTTGTTTAGGGTGTGGTTTGAGATGTGTGCCTAGCACTTCTCTTCACAAAGTGTTGAAGGGATATACTTTGATCTGGGAACTTAAGAATTCATTATTATCTATCAGTAATTAATAAGTTATTAAGAATTGGGATTTTAGTCAAATGTTTTTTTTTTTTTTAATAACTAGTCAAATGTCTTATAAAATTATCTTCTTCTTCTTTTTTTTTTCTTTTTTTTTTTTGTTGGTTTTAAGCCCAATTCATTTTCTACTCTATAGTTAAAGGTCATTTAACATAAACTAGTTATGTCATTTTGTTAGTATGTAATAATTTAATTTAATTAAGTTTTACAACTCAATTACTATTGGCCAAAATTTGAAAAAAAAAAAAAACACTATTGTCGTCCTTTAAACTGAAATAATCCAATGAAATGGACTGTTTACTAAAAAATTATTAAAAATTTAAAGAATTATTATGTAATAAGCATATTCCTTGCGGCTTTAATTAAAGGCATACACATGTGTGTAGATATCATGCAATGATGCATGCCATGTTTTGACTAACGAAATAATATTCGTTCACTTACTGTCAACTTCAAAAATGAAAAAGTCACCATTGAAATAAGAACATTATCATTTTTCAAGTTGAATAATTATATTGAGTTGAATCAAACGTAAGTGGTTTTAAAAAAGAAAACTTTGTACAGATGTTCATATTTCAAATGAACTCGCAAAATTTTACAAAAATCCATACAGAATTTTCATTTGACTTATCATGTCAGTTAGAACAAGAGTAAATTAGAACTCAACAATTGTACCAATTGGCAATATACTAATATGCATATATATATATATATATATATATGGGGCTATTAACCTACAACATGATGGTTGTATGTTAGCAACATATAACAGTCACTTTAACGATGAAAAACAGGTTTTTAGCGACACATTTTTGTCGCTAAAGGTGTCAACTTTTAGCGACAAAAAATTTCATTGCTAAAAACTTATTTTTCGTTGCTAAAAGCATCATTTGCTGTAGGTTAACAAATTCTTATATATATATATATATTCCTTTCATGATATTATTATTTAGAAAAGTCGTCTATTTGGTGTGTATGAAAGTTTTGCGATCTAATTTGTTACCAGTCGACCATTCATACAAATGCACTGGGAACCAATATTCCAAAGTCCAAACAGTATCAAATATATTATACCTATTATAAAGTATTAAAAAATAATAAGTGATGAACACAATGTGGTGCATTACTAAAATTAATTGTCAAAATTTCAACAACCTTTCGTAACATATTTTTCGACAAAGCTAGGCACTCATACACAGTAACTATGAAACCCAAATTTAATCAAACAACTAATTTAGTGATGAAAGTATGCATGAGGTAATATGGTAAACAATTCTTTACTCTCTTTTTTACCACAATGTGAAATCGTCCATCAGCCATTTATAGAGAGAGGTGCTGAAAATACAATGTATTTAGATATAAGCTAGTAAGTTGAAGAGATTACATTTTTCCGGGGGAAAAAAAAAAGGTTAAAACAGATTACATTGGGAAGTTGAATTGCATTTGTTTAATTATCTATTAAAAAATTAATGACTAAAGGACAAAATGCAACGTGTAGTAATAGATGTAGGGGAAATGGAAAATTATGACATATGGAAAAATATAAAATCAAACGGGAATGGCAGTGATACGGAAGGGGTGGTTTGGCCGCATGGAAGGTTGTGGTGCGGAGGAGTTAGTGACCATTGGATGTTTGTACTTAGGCATTGGATGATTGACAGCACATTGGTCACTTTATTGACAATTGTGCATTAAATCTATTGAATGCTAATTAATGCCCCAATTGACTGGTGCTTCCGGTTAAATACTATACTGTAATAAAACTTGTTTCTGAGACATGCAGTAATAGTTGTTCCTCTGTAATAACAATTGTTCCTCTATATGTAGTGTAGAATTTAACGTTGTTTAAGGTTGTACCTAGAGTAATAAGAGTTGTTCTGTACCAGAAAAAGTGTAGAATTTAAGGTTGGGAGGTTGTGTTTAAGAGGAGGTTGCATTAACTCTTAATAATTTCCCACCAACCACTAAAATCCTAGGATGATTTCTTCTTCATATTGTAATCTTTCTTTTTTTTTACCACTTCAACATTTTCTGTGCTTTTCTAAACCAATCCAAGGGTAGTCATTGTTGGAGGAAGAAACTATCTACAAGAGAAGATTAAAGTGTTGTAAGTAACAAGTCTCCTTGATTGCAAATTTTTATATTAATTTATTTTTAGTGTAAAATGTGTTAAAATGTTAAAAACATCGTGTAATTTTATTATTTTTGATGCACTCTCAAACGTTTTTGGGAATATGAGAATTCTTAATCTATTAGTGAAATAAAAAAAATATTAATGAAAGATGAGTGTTGTTACTCATACAGTTTTATTTGTTTTTATGCATTATCTTAAAAATATTTGTAAAAGATGAATGTTTTTACTCAAAAAGTTAATATATATATATATATATATATTAGTGTAGTGAAAATAAATTTGTTACCCCCATTGTGTATTTTTTATGCATTCGTTATTAGTGAAATTTATAAATTAAAAAATAAAAAAATAATAAAAAAAAAAGGATTTTAGTGAATCTCTTATTCCTTTATTCAAACATTAATGGATGCATTCTCAAACATTTGAGTGAAAATAAATGTGATACCCCATTGTGTGTTTTTATTTATGCATTCTTTTTTAGTGAAGAAAATGGATTTTTATTTATGCATTCTGTGTTAGTGAATATAAATGTGATACCCCACTCGTACAAACATTTGCAGTAATATGAGTGTTTTTACATTTATAGTGAATAGTATACATGGAACAATAAAGGTGCAATATTTCTTAATTATGGAACAATATGGGTACAATATATATTAATTATGGAACAATACGAGTACAGAATATCTTTATCATAGAACAATAAGGGTACAAAATATATTAATCATGAAACAATAAGGGTACAAAATTTCTTAATCATAGAACAACAAGTGTACAAAATATCTTAACCATGGAACAACAATGCTACATAATATATTAATAATGGAACTTCAAGGGTACAGAATATCTTACATGCATACTTAAATAGTTGTTCACTACACAACCTTGTCTTGTAAAAACATACTTAAAGCTAAACAAAGCCTACCATAATGGAACTAATCAGAAAGGAGGTCCAAACCAGATAAATCGCCATAGTATTCATAACAACAGAAAGGTTGTCCATCATCTCTGATAAGACACCCAGGAAGAAGACGTTGAAAATCACCATCAACATCATCTTCAGTATAATCTGGTAGATTGGGATATACATCCGCATAAGATGAATCATCTTCAATATCTTGTATAGCAAAGACTGGGGGTCATAATACTTTTTTACATCTTCGATTGCATGAAAATGCATCAATTGTCATTTCATCTATCGAATCTCTTGCTTCAGCAAATGTATGACCCGATCGTCATCCCTATTCGGATTTAGCATGAAATCAGGAGTGCGAGAAATCGGTAGTGGTAACCAGTGCTAACGACAATATACTTCGGAGTCACACCTTATGCTAAACAATTTTGTCCATCGTAGATCATCTCCAATAAGAACTGCATTGTTGGGTAGTTAAGCGTGAGTGTCACCAATGATTATGTGGCCAACATTTGAGAAAGAGAAATTATAAGGTATTGGGGTGTTGACAAAAGAACGTATTTTGCCATACCAAGTTTGACCTTTAGGATCTGTGTAAGAGCAATATATATGCCATACATCGCTTATTGAAGGAGCATTACTAGCTCTTCTTCCCCTACCTCCACTACTCCCTCCACCTCTACCTCTTCTCATCCTTAGGAGATTTGAGTACACAGTATGTTAATTACAACCCATCTTGCTTTTTATAGAGTAGGAACTATGCACTGTCAATGAATTTTAACTTGGAAATTACTACACTATGAATGAGGTTTTCGTAAGAGGGACAATGCTATGAATAGGATACAGTGAATTGTCAACGCCAATCACTCACTCAGAAAGTTTAATCACATCACTGAAAAATTGGAGCCTTGTCACTTTAATGAAAGCTACAGTAGGTTTTCAACATCATTATTCAGACAGTTTAGTGACATCACTGCAGACATTTCCAGTAAAAGTTTAGTCACATCACTCAGATGTCAATTTTAATCTTTAATTAATTAAAAATTATTACATTGTTAAGGAACTATTCAGAAGTAGGCCACAACAAGTGTTTTGGTAAGTAAGCAAAAAGAAAGGTGTAGAATTTCTTAATCATGGAACAAGAAGGGTACAAAATTTATTATCATTGGAACAATAAGGGTACATAATTTCTTAAGCATGGAACAATACAGGTACAATATTTCTTAATCATGGAACAACAAGGGTACAAAATTTCTTAATCATGAAACAATTAGGGTACAAAATTTATTATCACTAGAACAATAAGGGTACATAATTTCTGTGCAGAATTTCTTAATCATGGAACAACAAGGGTACGATATTTCTTAATCATGGAACAACAAGGGTGCAGAATTTCTTAATCATGAAACAATAAAGGTACATAATTTCTTAATTATGGAACAATAAGGGAACAGAATTTCTTAATAATGGAATTTCATTAAACATAGTCCATATTACACGCATACTTGTCATTTATTAATTTTTGTTTGTTTTCTAACAGTGTAAATTCCAATAGATGGTATGCGGAGATCCAAGGGAAAATCAGTATACACAGATTTGGATGAAGAAACTTGTTTGGGGAATGATTTATATGATGAAAACAGATTGGAATACACATATAATGTCCATATTGGGGTTGACAGTAATGACCCAGAAGTTATACATAGTAATGTCGTCCAACAAACCTTTCGAATGCGGTTTAGACCAAGCACTATATGAAATGACCGAAGATGAAGTCCTTCGCATGACATTCAAATCTAAGGGTGAAGGTGCCAAATTTTACAATAATTATGCGAAGGTGGTGGGTTTTAGTGTACGAAAGGATGAATTAAAATACGGAAGGGACCAAATAGTCGTATCGAGACGTTGGGTGTGTTCTAAAGAAGGGGAGAGATGCCAAAAATATTTAGATCGTGAAGATAGGTCGAGGGAGCCCAAGGCCCTTACTAGAATTAAATTCGGTGTATGTCTTCGTATTCAATTGGATAGAGCTAAGAAATATTATTTTGTGACAAATTTTGTTAAAGCCCATAGCCATCCGATGTCCTCGATCCTCAATGTGTGCCTTTCCTTTGGTCACACAGGCAAATTAAGAATTCTGATAAAGCTCAAATTAGTTCAATGCACAGTGTCGGTATCAGACCTAGTAAGATTATGGACTACATGGTACATCAAGCGGGTTCATATGAGAAGGTTGGGTTCATTCAAAAGGACTTGTACAATTACGGTGATGTTGAATGTACATCGGAGCTTGTAGATGGTGATGCCAAGGGAGCAGTGGCATATTTATGTTCTAAAGGTGAGACCGATGAATAATTTTATTACAAGTTTGAGGTGGATAAGGAACATCGATTGTCCAGGTTATTTTGGACAGATGCAAGATCCCGTATCGACTATGACAGATTTGGAGATGTCCTAGCATTTGATACAACTTATCGAACAAATGCCAATAGGAAACCGTTTGTCATACTTGTAGGCGTCAATAATCATTTTCAAACTACAATTTTTGGTTGCGCATTCTTGGTCAATGAAACTGTAGATACCTACGTTTGGGTTTTGGAGACCTTACTTGAAGCAATGAAAGGTAAGGCTCCGACTTCTGTACTAACTGATGGAGATAAGGCGATGCGACAGGCAATTGTTCGCATTCTTCCTAACTCATCACATCGGTTGTACCAATGGCAGATACAACGGAATGCTGTTACAAACATCCATGTTGCAGAGTTTGGTAAAGATTTTGACAAATGCGTGAAGAGAAATTGCACGGTCGAAGAGTTTGAAGCATCATGGAAAGAGTTTGTTGACAAGTATGGGCTACACCGTAACAAATGAATGAAAGAGATGCATGAAAGTGTTTGATTTGGGTTGAGGCATACTTGAGGGGCCAATTCTTTGCCGATACGAAGAGCACGCAAAGGTGCGAAAGGATTAATTCATTTTTAAAAGGCTTTCTTGAAATCCAAATGCGATTTTACGAGTTTATTAAAAAATTTGATAGAGCACTTAGACGTCTTTGCCATAATAAAGCTAAGGCGCACAATGATACGGAACAAATATATCCAGTAATGTCCACAAACTTGAGGCCCATTGAGACGCATGCTGCCAACTTATTCACTAGATCAATTTTTATCATGTTTCGTGGTGAAATTAACTGTGAGACTAAGTACTTTGTCGCGGAATATGGGCCGACGTACGTTAATTTTTACTTGTCCAAATATCCACATCCCACTTCGCGATGGAATGTTATTTCCAATCACCATAACGAGACAATTAAGTGTTCTTGCATGCGGTTTGAGTCCGTTGGAATACCTTGTTGCCATATGATATGTGTAATAAAAAATGAATACATACAGGAAATTCTTCTTAGTTGTATCACACCAAGATGGTTGAAAAGTGGCTCGGAATGGGCGGAAAAGGCAAATTGTACGTCTTTAAAAGGCAATAATTTTCAGCACACTCAAAGTCAAATCGCACATCTCAATTTGCTCAATTCGAGGTGCGAAGACATGGGACACTATGCTGTCTTAACGGAGGAAGGATGAACAGATTCAAATAAAACAGTCACAGAACTAACATGTCATTTGAAGGACCTATGGAAGAAGAAGAATGGGACCGCAAAGTTTACTATCGATTTTTTGGTGTAAAAAACCCAACGCCAGTTGAAACAAAGGGAAGTAAAGGGGCAGGCAGCAATAAACAAAATTTAAAGCGCTGTGGTTATTGCAGGTAATAAATTATACACAATTTCTATTTACCTAAAATTTACATGTACATCAGAGGCACAATATTTCTTATCACAGAAACAAAAAGGGTACAAAAAATCATATCACAGAAACAAAAAGGGTTTATCACAGAAACAAAAAGGGTACAAACAATCTAAATCGATGTATTCCCCCATACTAAATAGAAGTATCCAATAACTTATATTTACCAAAAATTTATGTGTTTCTTATAAAAAAACAAGAAGGGAACACAGTTTCTTATCACTAGAACAAAAAAGGGTGTAACTACCCCAAGATCCTAATTTCATTCAACCCTTCCAACCACAACCAATTCATTCACTGATGACCCATTCCAAAATAAAGGAATACCTACAACAACAAAAATAAACAAATAAATAAATAAACCAAAAAAAGCAACATTACAATTTATAAGTAGTAAAATGAAACAATAAATAGATTGGCATTTACATCTTCTATGTGGTATAGAAATTAACATTGATATTTACAGATGCGTTGGACACACAAGAACAACGTGCCCAAAAAATCAACCCAACGGTCCACTGAACAAGATGATGCTGAAGTTGAAGGTGGTGGAGGGGTTACTGCTAGCCGAAGAAAGAGCTTGTTTTGTAGCCCAAATAAAAAATGAACTACAACTCCTGAATTTCAGATGCATACTCTATATAAAAAGGATACCCACACACCAAATATGAATTATAGTGAATTCGATGACGGAGCAACTACATTGAACACTCTGTCGAGTACAAGAATCGACTTAAACAATATTGATGAGGTAAGCATTATCGATTGCTCATATTATTTGGAATTGTACACTACAGTCTTAGTTTACTCTTAAAACAACCATGTCTTTTACCGTATCAGCCCAACAGGAATTACACATGGGATTTTGAGTTCAATGGTGGAGCAACTACAGTGACCAATCCATCGACTACAAGAGTCGACTTAAACAATATCGATGAGGTAGGAATCCTTTCTTGCTGATATTGTTTGCTCATATACAACACCGCAGTAAAGTAGCTGCATTTATTTGTTACCAAAATTATGCTTTTGGTTGAAGTTGTCAAGCCTCTAAATTGTATGTTGGCCACTTAGTTTAGTAATTATAACCATGTCTTGTACCCTTGCAGCTCAACAGGAATTACACATGGGATTTTGAGTTCAATGGTAAAGCAACTACAATGAACAATCTATCGACTAGAAGAGTCGACTTAAACAATATCGATGAGGTAGGCATTACCATTTGCTCATATTATTTGGAATTGACCTTACAACCATATAATAATGGGTCCTTAATTCCAATATATTTACAATGGGTAACATGGCTTAAGTTGTCAAGCCTATAAATTGTAATTATAAACCATGTCTTGTACCCTTGTAGGGTAACAGGAATTATACATGGGGATATGAGTTCGATGAAAACAAATTTTGAGGAAAGAAGACAAGTGAGTCCTTATTTATTACCTCTATCCTTGCTGCTGGGATGTGTAGGTTGCAACTTTCTATAGTACCTCTTCCTTAATTGTGTTAATGAATTTTCTTGAATCCTTACAATTGGTCAGCGACCCACTCTCCTTCCTGTAGCCACAATAGTGTCTCACGGTCCCCCTGCTCCAACTCATATCTTACAACTGCATTATTTTTAGAGACCAAATTAGTGAAATGAAAATTAATGTGTATTGGTTAGAATGGTTACTTATGACATACTTTAGAGGCTGACTTTTGTCAAGAACGTAGTCGACAATGTTCCTCTCTTCATGCGTGATTGCTGGAAGCATAAGCTCAAAAGTTGGAGGATCGGGCACTAACTTTTGAACACCTTCAATAGTTGGGGGAGTGGATAATAGTTCCTGAACCTGAATAAATGGAAATTATTAAATATTTATAGTTCCTTATATTGGCATAAAAGTGACTGACCTTCTTTTCAACCTGCCCTTCGAAAACAGCCACTGGCACTCCCCTCTTCCTTGGCTTTGACATACCGGCAGTGTATGGAGAGTGTTTATATCTGCTAGGTAAACGTTTGTCCAGTACACAAGTGCGGAGGAGGGGGGCCTTCGAGGTTACTGAATGTTCACCCTCTATTTTGTACATGGCTTTTTTTTTAGGGGATCGTCGAAGTTCATTGGTGTTTTCAAACCCTTGGGTGGGGGTGCTTACGTTTCTTAGCAACTGGGGGAATGCTTGACAACTCGTCTACAGGAGGAGTAGGAGCTTTAGTCACCTTCTCTGCTGGCCTCAATGAATCAAGGTCAATTTCATACCTCTTTGTTGCAACTTTGGCTGGATTTTTAAAAGTGTCGTGCGGGGTAGTATACTTTCTTTTCTTAGCAATTGGGGAGACTGGAGAATAGAATCGTTCATTATGAAATGAAGGTGACTGGTCTCTTTGTTGTTCTTCATATTGAAATGAAGGTGACCTAACTTTTTCATGTTGTTGTTGTCCTCCACTCAACATAAAATTTTTCAATAGATTCACACTACCAACAACATCAGCTTTCAATGAAAGCACCACATCTTTCAACTGTGTAATTTTTTTTTTCATATCCTCAACTGCAATCTCAACCTTCTCTAGCTGAGTTGCTTCTCCATTTGCTTGACCTCTTGCAAGGGGCGGGGTTATCTTTCATGGTTCTTTCTCGCTGCCCATATAGGTTCAACCATGGTACATTAATATACCTTTTGGTTGGTGAACAATCCCATCTTTCTTAGAAATCTTTGTCGAGTGTTTACTTGTTCGTTCCCCCACTCCCCTATCATTGCACTCGATGAGGCAGTTGTTGTTGTACACGATATAGGCAGCCCAATAGGTATAAAATTTTCCAAGTAGAACAACTACAAATATTAAAAAAATTATATAAGTTAGTGGATAGATTTGGGTTAAATTAATAGAAATTTATAGAATTGTCGAGCAATTATAATCGGACATTGTTTGCACCCAAAAACCGTCAATGATTTTTGAGCCCGAGTCAAGTTGAAGTGGGGCAAAGGAGACGCTGGGACAAGTAGTGATGACTCATCGGACTCAAGAGGTAAGCCCGATGGGAGGAACAACTGTTTGGAGATGAGGAGAGTCCGATGGGAGCTTGTGGCCAAGTGTAGGCAGCATCGGGCTATGAGAACATAACTTATCATGTTGAGAGCCCGATGGAAAAGTAAAAGCAACGTTATAACTAATCGGGCATCACGAAACGGAAGAGTGTGTCCGTTTGATTATAACAAGTTGAAGAAACATGATCGGACATGGAAAGAGTCATGAGCCCGATTCGTCTAACAGGGAGAGGTCGATTGATGAAGGACAGGGCGGTGATGTCCACAGCTGGCATGATGACGTCATCTCTGAGAGTTTTTTGGGAAACAGGAGTCCGTTTAGGAAAGGAGTTGTCAGTTGCCAGCTGGATGGGAGCGTGTAATCCCTAATTTAAAGGGATTGTTTCAAGCAAGTTCTGGATAAGGAGGGATTTCTTCAATTAACCAATCAGTGAATAGCTTAAGGCGCAAGTCAAGGAGTCCTTTCCTAGTAGGAATTAAACTGTGGCCGCTATAAATATACAGGCAGGCCAACCATTGAAGGCACTCCGCGTCACTCTCGAAAATAGTATTCAACAAAGCATTCAACCGCATTCAAAGGCATTCAAACTTGTGTTCTTTCTGCATTCATAGCAAATAGGTCTACCCTCTTTTTGTTATTTTTTCTTTTACTATTTTCATTCTCACGAACGATCAGTCTGTTCTGAATCTGTTCTTTGGTTGTATTTTCCAAACATTTAATAAAATCTGTATTTTATTAATCGTTTGTGATTGTTTACTTGGTAAACTCATACACTATTTGGCTTGTGCGCTTCAGTACTGCCAAGGGATTTCCGGTGAGGGTACTTTCCTACTCACCGCACACAATTGTTTAGTTTAGAAGTCAGATCTGAAAGCCTTGAGTATCACTGACTCAAGCATATAGGAAATTAGTTTGCACACATTGAACCACTTTTGGTTCTGGCACGCCCGCGCATAACTACTAGCAAACATTTTGGCACGCCCGGTGGGACCCATAGTGTCAAGTCATGCCGCCAAAGAGGGATAAGCAGATCGGCAAAAACGGCCAGGAAGAGTCGGCCGTTGATACACCTACGGAGGAAAGCACTGGTCATTCTCCGGATGACGGTGGCGTTACTATCGAAGCAATCTCGGAAACCGTGAGAGCCACCGTTGATCCTTTGAGGCAGGACTATAACACCTTAATAGGGTCAATGGCAGGTCTCAACCATGTGGTCAGACAAACGGCCGATATACGCCGGGAACAGTCTGAGTTGGTCATGGAGACTAGGGTAACCCACGTGAAGCTGGACGCCCTGGCTACTCAGATACAACAACTTTGCGCCGTTCTTGAGGCCAATAACAAACAAAAGGCCTTGGGATCAGGCTCAGGCTCGGGATCGGGCTCTGGCACGCCGCTTGAGTCCGACAAACCAAAAGACCCACTCTATGTCTGTCCAAACCTAAGAGAGGGTAACATCTCGGGCAAGAAGCCCGAATTACATAACGAAACGGCCAGTGGCGTGGTGGTCACCGATCCCAGTGGATCGGCGACACCAAGTTTTGTCCAGACCGGAGGCCGTGTTGAAACCCAGTTCGACCGGACTCCACCTCCAGTTCGCGCTGCTGGGGGGCAAAGAAACAATGGGGGGTTTTGGACCCACCAGATCAACAATAATCAACAGTTGCCACCTCTACAAACCCCGGGAACAGGGGCTCAGCCTGAGGTAATCGGCCAACAAGTGCCCCCAGGTAACCTTGCTGGGGGGCAAAGGAATGATAATGATTTTTGGCTTCGTCAGGCCAATAACAACCCACAGCAACCACCACCCCCTGTGGGTGGTGCCCGACCTGCTGCGCCGCCTATTAACAGGGAGGAGTTGGTGGCGGCCATACATGAAGAGTATGGCCCGTTCATGAGAAGGATGGAGAGGCCGACGTACCGACGGCCTTACCCGCCTGAAATTGACCAAGTTAATTTCCCACCAGGGTATAAAGTTCCGAACTTTACTCTATTTTCTGGGGAAAGTGAGCATACCACGGTAGAGCACATAGGTCGGTTTATTGTGCAATGCGGCCATGCAGGCAATAGTGACCCTTTAAAATTAAGGTTGTTCCCAAATTCGCTCACGGGCATAGCATTTTTGTGGTATGTCAATCTCCCGGCCAATTCAGTACGAAATTGGCCAGCAATGGAGGAATTGTTTCATGGGCAGTTTTATAGGACTGAGCCCGAGATCTCGTTGGCAGATCTGTCTAGGATGCTCCAACTAGTAGGAGAGACCGTCGAAACATATATAGCCCGATTCAGGAAGGCTAAGTACAGATGTAAGACAATATTGCCCGAGGAAGAATACGCAAAGATGGCTATGGGCGGAATGTCTTTCGAGCTTCGCAAAAAGTTCGAAGGGACCGATTTTCGTGATTTATTCGAGCTGGCTTCAAGGGCCGCCCGTTACGAGCGTATCCTGCTTGATGAACAGGAAAAGAAGAATTCTTCTAAGGGAACGTATTACAAAGATCCCAATTACGAGGTCCATCTAGCAGAATGTGACCTCGAGGCAGAAATCGACACGGCCGAACTAATCTCTAAGCGGCCTATTGTGTGTAATGCCTTGAACAAACCGGTCAATAATAATGCTGCTGCTAAAAAAATGACGTTCGAGGCAGGGAAAAATTACACATTCGACATAACAATGGCCGATCAGATTTTTGACGCCCTCTTGGCTGAAAAAGTGATCAGGCTAGGTGAAGGTCATCGGATACCCAAGGCCGATGACATAAAAAATAAGGAATATTGTAAGTGGCATAATTCCTGGAAACACTCAACTAACAACTGCGTTGTTTTTCGTAATGTGATACAGGAGAACGTGGAGAAAGGAGTGTTCAAATTTTCGGACAAAGCTATGGGAGTTGATGCGAATCCGTTCCCACAGATCACTGGAACCAACATGGTAGTGCCCGATTTGACTAAGCTGACACGGCCAAGGGTCAAGATAGACTTGACCGACAGCGAGAAAGTCCCAAAGCAAAGGGAAGGAAAACAAAGTGCCGTTTCAGGAACTGATAGACCGAAGGTGACTATTCACGAGCTTCAGAGGACATACCAGGAACGCAAGGAGGCAGAACTAAAGGCTGAAGGAGCCCGGTCAAATACAGAGAGCTTGATTACGGATTTACGACACCAACTAGAGCTGATTGAACAAGGCCTGTGTCCGAGGTGCAAGGCCGATATTAAGAAAGGGGCCTCTAGCCCAAGCAAGAGGCCTAGGGTTGAGGAACGACGAGAGTACAGCCCGAGAAGATCCGTGCATGAGAGGCTTTCCTTGCCCAAACAGGGACGCCCAAAGCCCGAGTGGAAGCCAAAGCCGCCGCCAGCAAGCAGTATGCCTAGCTCGAGTCGTAGGGAAGGAAGGGAATATGGAGCACGACCCACGATGAGTGCATCACAAAGGGTTGCAGCATCGGACATTCGCTCCCGAATGATACTCCCACCCAGAGTGAGTGATGGGAGATGGTATAGAGCTGAGCATCCAAAATTTCCAGCGATGCCTCAGTACAGCAAGTCTCAGAAGAGGAGGTACCAGAGGCTGAGACAGGCCGAGAGGGAACGGCAGCGCTCGCAAGGCCGTGTCCAGATTCCTCAAGAGTCCCTTCAGCGCAAGGCCGACAAACAGATAACGGCCATCGAAGAAGATGAGCCCGTTTTCGACAAGAAAGCGGGCAAAGGGGCAATGCATGCCACAGAGCGCTTGAAGAAACTGTTTGACCAAGAAAAGTGTGAGCCATCGGCCCATCCAATGGAGGAGGCTGATGATTATGAAGATGAGGACGATGCACCGATTCAATTCGGGACAATCCCAAAAAATCTATCCTCAAACATGGTATTTACTTTGCCCATGTCATTTATGGCCAAACCGGATCAGCCAACGGCCATTGAAGGTGACGTAATAGAAGGCCGGACCAGAGAGTCGGCAGTAATAGAAAGGGTATGTTGGGGTGGTGGTGAAACCGTCAGACCCAAGGTGGTAGAGGCTACGAGCAAGAACGTGGATACTACCGATATACAAACCGATCGGCCTAAGATAACCATCTTGAGGCCGAAAGGGATCCAAACTGAGGAGGGGTTGAAACCGGCGGGGCCAGTCAAGGTGGTTTTCGAAAAACCTACCTATCAGATGTCTCAGCACCTGAAGCCGTTGTACGTAAAAGGTCACATTGAGGGAATCCCCGTGAATAGAATATTGATTGATGGGGGATCTACAATTAACATCATGCCCCAAATCATGCTGAGGATCCTTCAAAAATCTGAGTCGGAACTGATTCCGACCGAGATGAATGTTCAGAGCTTCACGGGCACACCATCTAAGACAAAGGGCATCTTGCCTCTGGAGCTGAGGGTTGGAACCCAAACGGCCATGACAGCCTTTTTCATTGTGGAGACATCGGCCGCCTACAACGCGTTGCTTGGCCGTGATTGGATCCATCCCAATTACTGCATCCCTTCCACTCTCCATCAATTGTTGATCTTTTGGAGAGATGACGAAGTGGAAGTGGTTGGGGCTGATACGAAGCCATTCGTAGCCCGGGTGCAGACCGCCGATGCAGTATTATATGAAGATGATATCGGACCTATCAAATTACTAGGATGTGGCAAACTTGGTAGACCAAATGCAGCCACGTTCCGTAAAGAAATTCTACCAAACTTAAAGCTTGGTTATCACAATCTAAGTCGGACAGAAGAGGTAAGGCCGATAGAAATTAATGAACAAGAAGACTTTGATGGATCTACAGCCAATTGAAGTTAGAAGACAGCTGGCCCTTAAGGCCAGCATGGCCAGATGGTGTGCATATCTGGCCGATAGGAGATTAGAGATCGGCCCTGTAGACGGAATGATTAATCTGGCCGATTGTATCTATGAAGAAGAAACGCCAATAGAAGAGGAGATTCAAATGGATGAACTCGAAACGGCCACAGCCAAGCTTGATGACTTGAAGGCCGACGTGCAGGATCCACTATTGGAGATCAACCTGGGCAATGAAGGAGAGCACAAACCCACATATGTGAGTCAGGTGCTTGAACCACAGTTCCAGGCCGATATCATTGCTCTCTTGCACAGATACAAGGATTGCTTTGCTTGGGATTACGACGAAATGCCCGGACTATCCCGAGAATTGGTAGAGCACCGATTGCCGATTAAGCCGGGTTTTAGGCCGTTCAAACAGCTCCCACGGCGCATGTCACCTGAAGTCACGATGAAGGTGAAAGAAGAAATTGAGAGGCTTTTGGGGGCTGGCTTCATTCGGACAGCCAGGTACGTGGAATGGGTATCAAATGTAGTCCCAGTGGTAAAGAAAAATGGTAAGCTGAGAGTTTGTATTGATTTCAGAAATCTAAACCTAGCTACCCCAAAAGACGAGTACCCTATGCCCATGGCCGATCAATTGATTGATTCGGCCGCCAAACATAAAATTTTGTCCTTTATGGACGGGCACTCGGGGTACAACCAGATTTACATCGCTGAGCAGGATGTCCCGAAGACAGCTTTCCGGTGCCCGGGGGCAATTGGAACCTTTGAATGGGTTGTCATGCCTTTCGGACTAAAGAACGCCGGAGCCACATATCAGAGGGCGATGAATTCAATCTTCCATGATATGATCGGGCATTTCATGGAGGTTTACATTGATGACGTTGTGGTAAAATCGAGTGACCACGCCGATCATTTGAGAGACTTAGAAAAAGCATTTGAAAGAATGCGGGCTCACAAACTAAAAATGAACCCTCTCAAATGTGCTTTCGGCGTTTCAGCAGGGAACTTCTTAGGATTCCTGGTGCATCAAAGAGGGATAGAGGTTGACAAGAACAAGGCTCGAGCAATACAGGCAGCAAAGCCACCAGCCAATAAGAAAGAGCTTCAAAGGCTACTCGGGCAGATTAATTTCCTGAGGAGATTCATCTCCAACTGTGCAGGAAAGACCCAAGTATGGACCCCATTATTGAAGATCAAGACCGACGAAGAGTTCAAGTGGGAAGACAGCCATCAACAGGCCTTTGAGGGAATTAAGCAATATTTGTCAACTTCTCCAGTGTTAATGCCACCCAAGAAGGGTAGGTACCTTAAATTGTATATATCGGCTTCTGAATGCTCTATAGGAAGTATGTTAGCTCAGGATAATGAGCAAGGAAATGAGCAAGCCGTTTATTACTTAAGCAGAATATTAACTCCAATCGAGCAGCGTTATGCGCCGATTGAGAAATTATGTTTGGCATTATATTTTTCATCACAGAAGTTAAGAACGTATATGTTGCCCGTTTCTACTTATATTATATGTCAAACCGATGTGATAAAATATATGTTGTCAAGACCAATCATGAGAGGCCGAATTGGAAAATGGACCTTGGCCCTAATGGAATTTGCCATCCAATACCGATCACAGCAATCGGTTAAAGGCCAGGCCATAGCCAATTTCTTGGCTGATCACCCAGACCCAACTGATCTGGGAGAAGTACTACCAGTGCCTAAAGTGTTAAGCACTTCCTTGGTCCCATGGACATTGATCTTTGATGGGTCCAAAAGCGCAGAAGGTGCTGGGGCAGGTGTGGTCATTGTATCACCCAAGTACAAGAAGACAAAAATGTCATTTCGGCTCGATTTCAAGTGCACAAACAACCAGGCCGAATACGAGGCATTAATTATCGGACTAGAGATACTCCTTGAGTTGGGGGCATCGTCCGTACACATAAAGGGAGACTCAGGTCTGGTGATCGGGCAGATATCAGGAGAATTCCAGATAAAAAGTTGGGAATTATGCCCGTTTCACTCTGTCGCCACGCAGCTCATGGACGAGTTTGATGATATTAGCGTGAGTTATATCCCTAGGTCTACGAATACTGAGGCCGATAAGCTGGCAAAGACAGGATCGGCCTCGTCTCCTACAAAGGCTTTGGAAGACCAAGTTATCACGGTTCATGTCCGATCAATGCCTTCCGTTGCAAAGAGAGGTTGGTATGCTACTACTAATTCGGTCTTGATGGAGGACGACGATTGGAGAAGGCCTATCATCGAATACCTGAATCACCCAAATGTCAGGGTAGACCGAAAAGTTAGACTCTTCGCTGTCCGATTTGTGACACTCGATGGAGAATTGTTCAAAAAGCCCATCGGTGACGACGTGATTTTGAGGTGTTTAGGCAAAAAACAGGCCATGCAGGTGATGGCCGAAGTACATGAAGGGATCTGTGGGGCTCATCAGGCCGGTACAAAAATGAAATGGTTACTGAGAAGATATAACTATTATTGGCCAGGCATGTTGAAGGATTGTATCAGCTATGCAAAGGGATGCCAAGCGTGTCAGAAGCATGGCCCGATTCAGCATGTACCGGCTAAAGAACTTCAACCAATAATAAAACCATGGCCGTTTAGAGGATGGGCTATGGATCTGATTGGCAAAGTCTTGCCACCATCATCAGGCCAACACTGTTTCATTATAGTGGCGACGGATTACTTCACTAAGTGGGCCGAGGCCATACCATGTAAAACGGTGACCCAGACCACCGTGATAAAATTCATTGAAGAGCACATTATACATCGGTTCGGCCTCCCAGAAACCATAACGGCCGACCAAGGATCTGTGTTCACAGGAGCTGAAACGACCGCTTTTGCGGAGAGCAGAGGGATTAAGATTCTCAATTCTACCCCGTACTATGCTCAAGCTAACGGTCAGGCTGAGTCAACCAATAAGATCCTCAAGGGGATCATTGAGAAGATGATAGATGAGAACCCTAGAGAGTGGGACAAGTTGTTGTCCGAGGCTCTATGGGCCTATCGGACATCTAAGAGGTCCAGTACCGGGGTCACACCATTTATGTTGACTTACGGGCACGACGCTATGTTACCAATGGAGGTTACCGTCCGATCGGCCAGGAGAGCTTTACAGAACCAGCTTGAGCCTGCAGAGTACACAGAGGCTATGATAGCTGAGTTGGAGGGACTTGATGAAACGAGGCTCATGGCTTTGGACTCGTTAAAAGTGCAGAAGCAGCGGGCCGCCCGAGCTTATAACAAGAGGGTGAAAGCAAAGTCTTTTAGTACAGAAGACTTGGTATGGAAGGCCGTTTTACCTATCGGGGACAAGGATAATAGGTACGGTAAATGGTCGGTCAACTGGGAGGGTCCGTTCATTATACATCAGGTCAAGAATGGTGGTGCTTACAGACTGCGGGATATGGATGGTGGTATTCATCCTAGATTAATAAACGGTCAGTACTTGAAGTCTTATTACCCTACTCTGTGGGAAACTATTGATTTGAATTATAAGCCAAATCCAGGATTAGAATACGACCAAATCATTAACTACGACCCTGAGCCCGAGTAACAAAAATATGGTTTGTATTGATAGGCTGAGCACAGCTTACTTACAAATATATGCGAAATAATAAGTACAAAAGAGGAGTCGGCCTCTAGGCCGACTCAAAATTCCTAAGCTTAGCCTTTAGGTCTTCCCAGGTTTTGACGGCCCCAGACCGATCCTTCTTGGCCCGTTCTAGCTTCTGGGCCCAAGCCCGGGATATGGGGACGCTGGCTTGTAACTGATCGCTGCACTTCTGAGCGTCCCCGCCTAGTGAAGATAATGCCTCGTCAATTTTTTCAATGGAGGCGTTGTTGGTAACAACCTCGGCCTCACATTGGGCGAGTTGAGTTTTTAATACAGCAATACGGTCCTGCAGCCAAGTACCCCTGGCTAGAACTTGAGCACGGGAGGCCTTGCCCGCTTCGAACTTGGTTCGGGCCCCTTCCAAGAACCTCAATGCTTTCTGACGGGAGCCTAAATGAAGTTCTGCATCCGCTTGAATCTTCGAGGCCGTTCTATCCATAAGACGGACACTAGGAAGTCTTTCTTTGATCTCCACGAGTAATGATAGCTGCCCACCTGAAAGAGAAGGATCGGCCATGAGGGTGTTCAAAGCGGTGTCAACGTCAGCCGCAGCAGGAAGATTGGAAAGTTCTTGGTCAGCAAGCCCGAGGAGCAGGTCCTTGGCTTGTTGAAGGACGGAAGGTAAAACCGCTTCGGGCTCAAGGGGGCCGAGGTCAAAAGCTCCCAGGTCCAGGCCCAAGAAAAAGTCATCGAAGGGAATAACGGGCGCTGGGTCTGAGGGATCGGCCTATTTAAGAAAATACAGTCAGGTATTGTTTTTAGAAATGTATGAATTAACGTAAAGTAACACAGCAGTACCTGGGTATGAGGACGAAGCGAGGCCGAGATTGTTTCGCGAACATCGGCCTCGCTTGGTTGAGAAGATGTTTGGGAAGAAGAAGGGAGGCCGGTTCCTACGCCCGGACTCATTGGGGCCATTGTCGTCTGTTGGGTTTCTGCTTCAGGGACAGAGCCCGAATTATCATCACCGGCCTCCACAGCAGACACTTCAGGAGGAGTGACCTCGGTCACTACCGGTCCTGGTATGATGTGGACAGGAGAGCTGATGGCGGTGGTAGGTGCCCCTTGACCGGCTGGAGTTTCGGGTGCAGAAGGGATCGCTTGATTTACCTCCTCCTCAGCATCCTCGGTGGCAGGTTCAGCACCGGCCTCACCCTCAGTACTTGAAGAAAGAACAACCTGCTCAGGGACTTGGCCGACATGAGCAAGATCTTCATCTCCGTCTCCGCTTGAAGGAGTTAGAGGAGGCACGATGTGAAGTGGCATCACCCTAACGGCCAATCGCTCGAGATAAGCCGCTGCAGAAGCCGGTGATGTAGGGAGAGTTGGGGGAAGAGTCTGAGCGAGGTTTGGAAGTAGATCCTCTCCCGAATCTTCATCAGCAAGCTGCAAAGATAGAACAAAAGGGTTAATATGGAATAACAGGAATTCGGGCTCAAATCAAAAGGGGAAGAGCAAACCTGAACAGAGGCCGGTGTTTTTTGTTTCTTTTGAGGCTGACCTTTGCCCGGAGTTGGTTTACGAGCCGGTCTCTTGGCGACTTGTTTGCGCCGGGTTGGAGCTGGTGCTGGTATAGGGACATCGGCCACGGTGGCCGATGTTGCAGAGAAAGGAGCCAAGGCCTCAGCGGCGGTGCGTGGAAATATGTTTCGAGCCCGTTCGCCCCACCATTGGGTGAACTCTTCTGATATTACTGGTCGGGCAGAGAAAGGTGTAAAGTTGAACGCGGCTTTGAGCCGGGCTGACCTTTCTGTTATCCTCTTCACCTGCCCGTCGTTAACAATGAGGCCACGTTCAACCCAATCAACGTTAACAGTGATACCAGGAGGGACGGGCACTAGTTGAGTAAGCCCGAATTGGCGGGCATATAAAGGAGCAAAGTAGTACTCGGCCCCGCATTTATTATTGGCCGACGGGATGCTTGGGCTAAAAATAATGTCTCTAGCTACCAGGTAGCTAGAAAAAATTTCGTTATAGGTTGACTGGGTGCCCGGACCCCAGTTTAAAGGGTTATTGGAGAGTTGGAGAAAAGAAGAGAATTGAAGAGAAAAGAATGGGGTGAAGAGATTGACGTCCCGAGGGGAGCAACCCTGGTAAAAGAAGGAAAAACACTCTTCAAAGGAATGCACAGAAGGAGATACGTTCACGAATTGAACGGCAGAGATAGGCACGTCGGCCAATGGAGTAATTGTGGGCTGGAATTCAGGGAAGTAAGAATGAAGCCACAGTTGTAGTATCCACATCGGGCTACCACCAGCACTGAAGCCCGAATGAACAAAGTCTGTGATGCCTCGGACCAAATGTGCCCAAACCAGCGTAGCCATGGCCAGTGGCTGCCCTGATGCAAGGGCAAGGGCTACTGTTGTGTATTCTTTAGTGATAGCCTGGCTGGCTGAGCAGAAAAGATACTTGTTGAGCCAGTAGATGAGGAAGGCAGTGTGCTCTGCATCAGACACTGCTGTATCATCTGCTCCTATGCAGGCCGAAAAGAAACCTCCAAAGGCTGTGATCGGCCTATGAGAAACGGCCCCGTCCCTGACAATATCTTGTTGTGGATAGACAAAGCTGGCCGTTCCAACATCAAGCCCGGGAATGATCTCTGGGCCATGAGGATGGAGGCCGAGCAGGTAGCTGATGTCTTTGACAGTGGGAGCCATTGGTCCGCAACGGAAAAGAAAGCCGTTGCAAGACGAAGACCAGAAGAGTAGAGCAGAGAGAAGGAGAGGCCGGTCTATTTCAATACGAGACCGACTGAGCATGATTGCATCATAGATGCCCGTTTGCTTCCAGACGGCGGCCTTAGAGGCCGAAACCCTAGTTACCCACTTGTCCCAGTCAGCAGCAGGTGTCGGCCATCCTCGGATTGGCTGGTTAGCAGTCTGGACCTTGGCCCAATGAGCAGGGACTTGCAGGAATTCCTCGTTTCCTACGGGAGGAAAGAAAGGAAGAAAAGGGGCCGGAGGGTGGCCCAGAAACGCCGCACCTAAGCCTGGTGCGGTGGGAGAACCATCGGAAGAGCTGTAGGGGGTGAGGTATTCAGTGGATATATCAGCGGCGTGGGCTTTTGCCAAAGCCCTAACCTCCTTGCATCGGTTTTGTGGTGGAGGAGCATCAACGAAGGTTTTCTTGCCTTTAGAGGCAGCCGGAGCGGTTTTGGGAGCCATGTCTATGAAGGGAAGAAATGTCGCCGGCGAAGATAAAGGTAAGAGTGAAGCTCTGTATTTAGATTGATTTCTGGAGAGGGGAAAGTATGAACGTGTGATGAGTTATCGGATGTTGGGTGATATTTAAATACCACGACGCCGTAATCATGGCGCATTAAATGTAGGGTGACTGGTGGGATTCTCCATAATCTGACGTTGGCTGCGTACTTGACGCGTGGCATATTTTGAAATTCAAAACGTCACATCAATCAGGGCGGGACGTTTGATATGACCTTTTGGGGGGCAATTGTTTGCACCCAAAAACCGTCAATGATTTTTGAGCCCGAGTCAAGTTGAAGTGGGGCAAAGGAGACGCTGGGACAAGTAGTGATGACTCATCGGACTCAAGAGGTAAGCCCGATGGGAGGAACAACTGTTTGGAGATGAGGAGAGTCCGATGGGAGCTTGTGGCCAAGTGTAGGCAGCATCGGGCTATGAGAACATAACTTATCATGTTGAGAGCCCGATGGAAAAGTAAAAGCAACGTTATAACTAATCGGGCATCACGAAACGGAAGAGTGTGTCCGTTTGATTATAACAAGTTGAAGAAACATGATCGGACATGGAAAGAGTCATGAGCCCGATTCGTCTAACAGGGAGAGGTCGATTGATGAAGGACAGGGCGGTGATGTCCACAGCTGGCATGATGACGTCATCTCTGAGAGTTTTTTGGGAAACAGGAGTCCGTTTAGGAAAGGAGTTGTCAGTTGCCAGCTGGATGGGAGCGTGTAATCCCTAATTTAAAGGGATTGTTTCAAGCAAGTTCTGGATAAGGAGGGATTTCTTCAATTAACCAATCAGTGAATAGCTTAAGGCGCAAGTCAAGGAGTCCTTTCCTAGTAGGAATTAAACTGTGGCCGCTATAAATATACAGGCAGGCCAACCATTGAAGGCACTCCGCGTCACTCTCGAAAATAGTATTCAACAAAGCATTCAACCGCATTCAAAGGCATTCAAACTTGTGTTCTTTCTGCATTCATAGCAAATAGGTCTACCCTCTTTTTGTTATTTTTTCTTTTACTATTTTCATTCTCACGAACGATCAGTCTGTTCTGAATCTGTTCTTTGGTTGTATTTTCCAAACATTTAATAAAATCTGTATTTTATTAATCGTTTGTGATTGTTTACTTGGTAAACTCATACACTATTTGGCTTGTGCGCTTCAGTACTGCCAAGGGATTTCCGGTGAGGGTACTTTCCTACTCACCGCACACAATTGTTTAGTTTAGAAGTCAGATCTGAAAGCCTTGAGTATCACTGACTCAAGCATATAGGAAATTAGTTTGCACACATTGAACCACTTTTGGTTCTGGCACGCCCGCGCATAACTACTAGCAAACAGACATGAAAATAAGATCTTTACCATCAAGAAGAGCAAGCAACCAATAACTCCAGATTGGTTGTTTTCCTTGTAATTGTTGATGCCCTTGACAACTGTTTTGCCCAATTCATGTTTTCAAGAGCAGATACATCCACCAATGCATGTAGGAAGTATTGATTAATGCCCAGCTTCATGCTGGGGTAAAGGATGCATCCCAAAGCAAGCAAAGAAAAATTTAACCTTGAACTCATCTCCAACTTCTTCCATCAACTGGACATCTTCATTTAAGTTGGTTATACTCAACAATCCACTTGGAAACCCGTACTTTTCATACATATCTGCTATAGCACTTGATGGTCCTTTGATTCTTAATTCGGCCCCTTGGGAACTAATGCCTAATATTTTTACAGCATCTACGGGGGTCACCATAACTTTCCTTCCATGTGCAGTCAATGAACATTCTACGAGATCAAATTTTTTTATTAACCACTCACAGATACTGTGGTCCACTCTTGCGCACCACAAGTCAATAAGGCCACCGAGTCCAATTGACTTTAATTGCTGCTAGTTGTCCAACCGAAAACTTTGAAATGGTGTCCAACATTGGGCGCAATGAAATTCTTGCTGTCATCACAGATTTTTTCTGTTAAGCAAACATCAAGGGAACATCATGTTTAATAATATAACCAATTACATCATGTTGAAAATACCGGCATTGATTAAAACTTTTGCAATTGAATGCTTATTGATTCAAAGTAATATAATTAGTAAGCAACAACAATAGCTGTAATTGGATTATTGGGATAACTGCTTCAAAGAATTCAGCTTTAAACATACAAATTAAGCAATCAATTGCGCAGCCCTTGATTCCAATAAACTCCTTAAACACCAACTTATTTTAGGTCTCATTCGTCATATTTTTATCGTCCTCATTACTGAAATCAAGGGAAATGCTTTCTTCTACATTTTCTTTTCTTTTCTTTTCATGTTATCAAATTTCATTGATAATGAATACATGTCATTCAAAAAAGTATGTGATACCTTCTGAGTAGACCTCTACTCCTTATACACAGTTGACTCCTCCTCAGCCTACTCCTTGAATGAGCGTTTCTCAACATCAGTCATTCCTTTCCACAGAAGACCATTCTCCTGTTGCAGCTATAGAAAGAATTCTTTTAAGTATGAGGATTAGATATGATTCAAATATATTTTTTGCCTTTTCTATTATCTCATTTTGTTTCTTTGCGTCTCTACCACTTACTTTCTATTGCTTGCATCTTTCTTGGCTGCATAAACACCGTGCAAACCATTGTTATCCTTTAAGGATTCATTTTTAGGGTTTAATGTACACAAACAATATGCTTACTAAAATAGCAAGTATGCCGATCTAGGCTTCCTTGGTATTTCAGACACTTGTCCTGCCTTTTTCTTTTTTGCCATTTGATTCCTACATTTGCAAAAATTACTCTCAAATTATCAAACTCAAAGGAAGAATGGTGTTAACAATTTCAAAGATTCAATAGCGTTATGTAGTGAATACCTTATATTCAAGAAAAGCCTCCACGCAAAAGATTATCTAAAGCAGAGCAATAAAAAGGTTTAATATGGCCAAACAAAGAAAAAAATACACAAGCTCGCAAACATTATGAACAATGAACAAGGAGGAACTGAACACAAGATAATCATATCCTTAAGGAAAAGAATTTGACACAAGGAACATAATATTTTACAATGAGAACAATTCTGGAACAACATCTTTTACACCTGGCACAAAACATTTGACTCTAAGAACAATTCAGGAACAAAATCTTGTGCATGAGGAACAGAACATTTTACTCTAACAACAAATCAGGAACAAAAACTTTTACACCAGCAACATAACATTTTACTCTCACAACAAATCAGAAACAAAAACTTTTACACCAGGAACAAAACATGTCTTAATCTATTTATATTTATAATCTTTTTCTATGTGAATTAGTGGGATGGAAAGGATACTTCTAAGACCAATGGAAGAGAAGGGAATAGAATTTAAATCATGGAACAATACGGTGACAAAATGAAATTTGCTACATGGAATTTTATATTCAAGGAATCACCAATGAAATTTGTCACTGCAGATCAACAAACAATTTCTCAATTTGAAAATTACCAAGAAATGAAAATACTCTGGGAATGGATTGGGCAAAACATTCTTTACCGTGGCATGTGATGGGGAATGGAACTTAATTGCAAGAAAATGGATACCTATCCTTTCACTTAGTAGACTCCACCCAATAGATGCGGGTTGTGCTTCTATTTTTGAATTCGTGTTCTCCTACTGTTACAGAAATGTTCAGAATGCCGCATAACTTAGTTGCAAAACTTTGTGAGCCACTTTTCGTTTTAAAAAAAAACTTCAGTTTTTTTCTTTTACTATTTTTAATTGTATGTTAGTTTTATTATCAAGTGTGAATCACTCTTTACCAATACCTTATCTAGGCTGTGATAATTAAAATTGGAATTCTAATATATAAGAAACATTTATCCATGAACATTAAGAAAATGGAAGACTTGTGAAGCAGCGTCATATCGTGCCTTTCTTGTTTTAGGCACTGACCCAATCTGACTTTCTCCGCCGTTTTAAATCAGCGTCTTATCGTGCCTTTTTTTCCCATGCAGGGGGTTTCCAGAGGCTACGTTGGTGGTTATAGGTGGTGTAGGAAGGAGAGATTTAAGGAGAGAGAGTTCATAGAGGAGAGAGATTAGGGAGAGAAAAGGAGTGATCAACTATAGTAATAGGAACCAAGATTTGCTTACCTTGTTTGACGGAGTAGATAGCTATGTGCTTCTGCTAGCTATTTGAAATTTCCTTCAGCTCTCTTGCAATTCTCTTTATTTTACTCATGATTTACTCATTACTGTTTTGGAAGTGCAAAACTTAAATCAATTTTTATAGACCACAAATGATAGAAGTGGAAATATGAATCCAAACGATCTCTAAGATGTCCAAATATGTTTCCAAGAGTATGTCTCCAATAAAAAGGCTCAAGAGGTTAGAGGCATTAAGGTCAAAGCATGACTGGTGTGTAAGCTTACAAGATGGTTAAATTAGAAGACTTCTTTTCCCTAATTTACTCAGCCGAGTTAGACTAAACCATGAGTGTCGTCTGAGGAGAAAAGATGATGACCCAAGGACACCAAATGAATCACCCTTGCGCCATGACCTTGTTTGTAAAAGACACAATACGAGAGCCTGAAAACTTGATATCACCTGAATAGTAAAGATACCGTTAATTATTATGAAGCTCGTCATCACTCACATATAACTCTAAATTAAGAACTACTTATTTATATGACTCATGTATAACTATTGATTAAAAATCACTTCAGTGTATATTTAGCTCAAATGACGAAACAAAAATAATGGGAAAAAGAAATATAAAAAGAGTAATTCCTAGGGTTCCAATTTTTAATCCCAAAGTTAGCTCCTAACCCATGTGATAGTGGAACACCAAAATAACTCAAGTTATAATATAGATATCTCTATTTCTATTGGTAAACAAATAATATCGTTGCAATTTTCGTGTTTTTAATGAAACTGCTCTAAAAGGTTTGAAAACAATTTGCTTTGAAAATGAATGTTCTTTTGAAGAAAAAGAAGTCGAAGATTTAAAGATTCCAGGCCAGTTTGTTCTTCGCAATTCCTCCAATTTGTTGCTTACATTTTTCCCCTTTTGTTTTGCGGATGTATCTACTCCTTTGATTATCAGCTATAAAGTCAGCTTTTCCCAATTAGGGCATGTATTTTCTTGAACGAAGCAAACCGACACTTTGAGAAATTTGATCATTATTTTTTTTTCCTTTCCCTAAATAAATTTTTGCTTATGTCAATAGTGCACTTTGGTTATAGAATAGTTTCCTAATTGGCTATGGTTTTGACTTGTCCCTGATATTCATTTCTTTTCCTTTAACAAAAATACCGGGGCATTAAACTGCTTGCTATACATGCAGAGCCTACCACTGGTATATATATAAGAGAGTAAGAACTTAATTATATATATGGATGGATATAGTCCTTGGTAGATTTCTAACTTAAGTCTCTTCTTTCGTTGTTTTTTAGGTGAGCATGTGGGTGAGGGACAAGGCAGGCCATTCGGTTTAGAGCATGCGACAACGGAGATGAATGGAGTTAGTCAAGGACTATGACTTTTCATTGTAATACCATTAAGATAAAGCAAATGTCATAGCAGATGCTTTGAGTTGTAAACCTCGACTAGTGATCACTGCATTATTAATTCGAGAATGGAAAGCATTGGAAGTGTTAGTTGAATTCGAGCTTCAACCAGTGGAACCAATGGAAGGAATATATTTTGGATGTCTTATGGTACAGCCAGCTTTGATTAGCTGTATCATGGCAGCTCAATAGATGACGGAAGATTTGAAGTATTGGTTCGCGAAGATGTCAGCTAAGGAGCCAGAGATCTGGAGTGTCAGTACAGACGGAGCCTTATGATGTAAGGGTAAACTCTGTGTACCTAACAAAGAAAATCTTTAGAAAGAAATATTGGATGAAGCACATAAGTCACGAATGACTATTCATCCTGGAGGTATGAAGATGTACAAGGACATGAAGAGAAATTTTTGGTGGGAAGGAATGAAACGAGAAGTGGCTGAGTATGTAACCCAATGTCTTATTTGTAAATAGTAAAAGCATAACATCATAAATCACCGGGACTTCTACAGCCGTTATTGATTCCCCAGTGGAAATGGGAACACGTAACCATGGATTTCGTGGTAGGATTGCCGAAGTCACAGCAGAACCACGACGCTATTTGGGTGATTGTGGATAGACTTACAAAGACAGCACATTTTATTGCCTACAGTATAACGTATCTAGTAGAACGTTTGAGCCGGATATATCTACAGCTCGTCGTAGGGTTTCACGGAGTACCTGCTTCAATTGTGTTAGATCGAGATTCGCGCTTTATTGTAGAATTTTGGAAGAGTCTCCAAATAGCGATGGGAACAACACTGAACTTGAGCTCAGCCTTTCATCCACAGACTAATGGGCATACTGAATGAGTCAATCAAGTGATGGAGGACATGCTACGTGCTTGCGTTATTGATTTCAATAGTTCTTGGGAGACATTCTTACCTTTGATCTAATTTGCCTACAACAACAGTTATCATTCGAGCATAGGGATGGCACCGTTTGAAGCTTTGTACAGAAGACCTTGCCAATCACCATTATGTTGGTTCGAAGTCGGAGATACTCAACTTCTTGGGCCAGAAATAGTAAGAGAAACCAGTGAGAAAATTCAGATTGTACGTGAGTAGATGAAGACAACTCAAACCCGACATAAGAGTTATGCTGACAAGCGACGCAAAGACTTGGAGTTTGCCATTGGAGACCATGTGCTACTCAAGGTTTTACCTGTTTGAGGCGTCGTCAGATTTGGTCAGAAGAGAGGCAAGCTATCACCGTGATTCATCGGACTGTTCAAGATTCTAGAGAGTGTTGGGAAGGTTGCTTATCGACTTACATTGGCACCGAAGATATCAGAAGTGGACAACGTTTTCCACATCAGTATGCTGAGGAAGTGTGCTCATAACCCAGTAGACGAGAACAACTTCAAGGACATTGAAGTCAGCGACAACATTACATTCAATGAAGGACCGGTTCGCATTCTAGACCGTGGAATCAAAAAGCTCAAAAACAAGGAGATACCACTAGTCAAGATTCAGTAGAAGCCTCATGATGAAGAAGAAGCTTCGTGGGAGCTAGAGTCAGAGATGCGTGAGAAGTTTCCGTTTTTGTTTTAACTCTATATGCTTTTGATTTTGAGGACGAAATCTTTTGTTGAGTGGTGGATGATATAATACCCTGTATTTTCAATAATTATTTATGCACAGGGATTTTATATTTTCTTTGATTATTCTTGAAATTTCATTCTTCGATCGATCGAAGTCCTTTCAAGTGATTGAGTATTCCCAGAGTTCAAGCGATCGAACCTTGTTCAATCGATCGAAACCCTACCGATCTGAATTTAATACGTGGTCCCTACTTCAATTATCAGAATTCTAGGTTTCCAACAGAACCAGCCACCTGCACCCCCTTTTTCCTATATATATGTTTGTGCTCGCATGCTGTGTGTGTTTGGAAAATCAGAGAGAGAGAGAGAGAGAGAGAGAGAGAGAGAGAGAGAGAGTGTGTGTGTGTGTGTGTGTGTGTGTGTATGTGCTTGTGTTTATATATATACATATACATCCATATTTATACACACATATATAGTTATATATATATACAAGCAGAGGGAGCAGAAGAAGAAGAATAGAAGAAGAAGACAGAGAAGCAGAGACGAAGAAAGGAACAGAGAGAGAGAGAGGGGAAGCCATTGGAGAGAGAGAGCTCAAAGCTTGACAAGCCAAATGCGCCTTTACCACATTCGGTGAGTTCCAAACTCACTCAATAGCATAGTCGTGATGTTTTACAAGTTTTTGTGCATTTAATAAGGACCCAAACACGCCCTAAAACACGCCCTACCAAATTCTAGATGTTCACTGCAGAATCTGTAGAAGACGAAGTTCGAGCGATTGAACAACCCTGAGTCTCAATCGATCGAGACAACCTTGACTTCAATCGATCGAGAACACTTCGATTGATTAAACCTCACTTTCCTCAAGCAATTGAGAGGACTTGGATGTTTCCTTTAGTTTATAATTCATAATGCTTAGCTTTTTATTTGATGTTCCACGTTTCTATTATGGGATATTATGGAATACGGAGGTAATGGGATACGAAAATGAGTTTGAGATAACGTGGTGAGTAATGTAGTCAGGTTCGGAACGTTAGTAACAGTATAACGCAATAACGAGATAAGGTTTGAGTTATGGGTAGCATTGGATAACTAGTGATTGAGTCAGTGGATGTTAGTTGTTTTCGAAGTTTTGTGAATCGAGCTGATGATTCGCTCAGGTTAAATCCGATAAGTGAGTCAAAAGGATATGACCAGGATTGTGGAAGCTATGGGTACACAGTATTTGTAAGATTTCTTAAAAGCGGTGAACAAGAGTAGCTGTGGCACACTCGTAGTTTGTATCTACCAGAGCTATGTATGAACGATACTCGCAAGCATTCTTAAAAGCGGTGAACAGTAAGATTTCTTAAAAGCGGTGAACAAGAGTATTGGTGTATCCATAGACTAGTCGTTATATGAAAGCGATGTATGGTGTTCGCAAGAGTTCTTAAAAGCGGTGAACAGTAAAAGTTCTTAAAAGCAGTGAACAAGAACACTAGTATGTTGTGATGATATAATCAGTTAGGTACAGTCAGTTGGAATTGGTGCAGTCAGTCTTAGAGTTGGAAGACAATGAGAATCAGTTAATGTTGTGTCGGAATAAAAGAGGAAAAGATATTATTAATATCACTGCCTTATGTTGTTTAGGACTAGTAATTGCTTTATTTCTATGAGACTGTGTTAGTTAGTTCTCACTCAGCTTTCAATAAGCTGACAGCCTTTATTTTCCTGGACATTCCTCTTCCAGACTATCCTATCCTTAACAATGCAGGTATTGGAACTTGCGGTGATGGCTACAACCCGAAGTCGGATTATGCAGAGAGTGGCCCCGCTGATGCCGGTTATACTGGAGAGGAGTATTATGCTAACGACTATCCTTACGCCAGCTGAAGATCTGAAGATAGTTATATTTAGTTTATTGCTGTTAAACTCTGTTCCGTGTTATGTTAACGGGTACTTGGGCATATGTTGTCTCCAGACCTGTTGTGATCCTGTGGACCGTACTCTGATATTTGTAATAGTGATACTGTTATTATATTACCGTTGTTTACTGTTCCTGTTTGTCTTTTGGACTAGTACTGTGTGGTGTGGATAATTAGTGACTTTCACTCGTCATTCCCTATAGACACAAAAAGAAAATTTATTTTTCTCTATTCTTGCTGCTCCAGAGCATGACAATATTACTATGGTTATTAGTATCGAATACGTTTATTTAATTTATTATTTAAATAATTAATTTTTATTAAATTTAATAATATGGAGCACTAACAAAATAACTATGTATTCAATACTAATAGAATATTAATACAGTCTAGGGGCATAATTATTTTTTGAACATTTAAAATCACCTTATATTTATGTCACCAAAACACCTACATAATATATTATTCCACCGTAAGCACTTTTACAATGCATTGCCCAAATAACACAACTATTTTAATCTATTCAAACAAAAGCAATTTCAAAAATATCGCAATCACAAAATGGAAGCTACCTGAAATTGGGATGTATATTTTCCATTGTGTTTTCCTTTATTCTTAAATAAAATTAATGATTAAAAAAATTATATAGAATTACTGACATCTTTTACTTAAAGTAGGACAGAGAACAAATGTTTAAATTTCAAACGTCGTTAATTAACAGCATTGGTTTACAAATGGCGTTAATTGTCGGCATTTTGTATGAAAGCGATGTTAAGTATCGGCATTTAACTACCAAGTGTTGGTATTTGCGAGTGCTCTTTAAAGTCTTGGTAATTAACAACACTTATTTTCTTTAAAATGCTGGTAATTAAAGGTATATTTTTAAACGTCGGGACATACCGTTTTTCTTATTATGTTAAAATTTTTTTGTTTATTGATACAATTCTCTTTTTATAAAGAAACAAATTAATAAGTGTCGTTATTTTGTACTTTGAGTACACTTGTTTTCTTTTGTAGAGACAGAAAATTTTGTGTTTTTCAAGTAACTTCTAAAGCCTTTTTTTTAAGAGACGGACAATTATGTGTCTTTACAAGTAACTTCTAAAAACACTTATTTTCTTTTTTATAGACCAAAAATAATATGTCCTTATAAGTAACTTCTCAAAACAATTATTTTCTTTTGCAGAAACCAAAAATTATGTATTCTTACAAGTAACTTTTAAAGATAAATATTTTCTTTGTAGAGACGGAATATTATGTATCGTTACAAGTAACTTCTAAAGACACTTATCTTTTTTGTCTCAAAATAAATGTATCTGTAGGCCATTTTTGTTGTAGTGTTAATTTAGTGGCTTTCAAAATCATCTTATTAGTTGGAATTTAAGTGTGTGTATGTATATATTAAAAAGTTAAAAATTGGGAAAAAGATATAAATAAATAAATAAATAAATAAAATAAAATAAAGGAAAGAAAAAAGAAAAAAAAATCAAAAAGAAAGAGTTGAAATTTATTCAGCAAATCATATGTGGACAAAAGGAAAATAGAGAAAATGCCACTTGGCATAGCTTAGAAGCTTTATTTTAACTCTCTCTTTAGATATTGGTATAGATTAAGGCTCTGTTTTGGTTCATGGATCCACTAAATGAAAATACAACAATAATAAATAAATAAAATTTGCTTGGTTATTAAAGAAACTTTGAGAAAAATAAGAAGCAAAACATATATAATAGGATTATAAAATTAAATTGTTAATTATGAATTTGTTAGTCACTTCCCTTCTTCTTTTTTATATTACTATTACATTTGAGAAGAAATGAATTTTTAATGTCATCTTAACATGAAGAAAAATACAAGTAAAAGAGTAAAGAAATTAATTTTCTTTTGTTGGGATTGTCCTACATGTGATATAATCCCAACAAACTCCCCCTCTATCACTTGTGAGGAAATTGCCCAATCATTCTATCACACATGACCAGCACTCCCCTCAACCAGAGCACCCACAAAGCCAACCGGTTTGCAACTATTTACAATTGACCGTCTTCCGTACCAACTTACACACCCCGAATTAATATGATCTCAACACTTCCCGATTCGTCAAACCTACATGTGTATGCAGCTACGTGAGTTAATATACACCTTAACTCAAGAGAAGGTAGAGAGAGCGAGAGTTCTTTGGGATATTGAGAGTGGGTATACAAGCGGTTTGAGGATTGGGTTATGGGATTTAATTCAACGTTTTCTTGTATCGAATTTTATGCTCAATAGTGAAAGAACTGGTCTCTCAGGTGTAGACGTAGACAATGTTCGCTGAACCACGTAGAAATCTGTATTTTCTTTGGTGTGCGTGTTTATTACTATTGGAGTGTTTCTATATGTTTATTGGGAGACTTTGGTTCCATATTTTAAAATTCCCTTTAACATCTTTCTTGTTTACCCTTTCTTTTCCCTGAGTTCACTTAATTTATGAACTAAACAGTGTCTAAGAAAGTCATTTTCATTCCTTATTGAAGGAATATATAACGTCAACCACGTAGTCTTAGGAGAAAAAAAAAAAAAAAGCTTAAACCCTAAGTTGATATTTAAAGATAATTTACATAATAAGGTCCCCTGGATACAAAAGGCATAAACAAACTATAATTTGGAGTCAATCAAGCAAGTATCGCCAACAAAATGATTTAGTATAATCCATTCCATTAAAAAATTTGCGGACATTCTCTGCAAAATGTGGAACTTGATAATATACTTTGTCGGGCCCATTATACAACAGTTTAAAATCTTGGAGCAATTGATGACTTAACATGGTATCATAACATTATTTATGAGAAGTCTTATGTTCAACTCGTTAGCCCTGTTCTTGTGCGCTTATTTGCACGCATTATTATGGAGTTTGATTTGTTGTCTCTCCATGTGCGTGACAAGGTCGTGCGTGACGGAGAGTGATAAAACTTGATATACATTATTGTACTAATTCTCTAATAACTTAAGCTTTTAGAACAATTGGTTAGTACTTAACAAGAAAATTAGTATTAAAAAAAAAAAAAAAAAAAAACCTTTACACACTTGGAGGAATATCAATTAAAAATTCTAATTATATTAGTGCCTTAGGCAAGAGCAACCAATAGCATATTAAGGAACTTTAAGATACGTTTGATTCTACGGGTATTCGCAAATAAAGTAAACACTGTCAAAAAGGATGTCACACCAATTTTAAGAATTTAATTTCTAGTTTTAATTTTCAACTTTTTAGTTGATGAGCATTAAGTAACGACCAGAGTCGATCAAGTGCGAGAAAAAAATTAGAGCATAAAGGGATACACCATTTACCCTTATAGTTTTCGTTTACTTTGAGATGTGAAGTTCGTAAGATACTCAATAGAATGCTTAGCTAGTCGAAATATATAGTCAGAACGCACATTTTCAACTACAACGGTCTAGTTATTTTACTGTTTAATTATTTTGGCCAGCTCTACAAATTCTTCTAATGACTAGCTAAATTTGGCTAGCGAAATTCTCTCTCTAAATCTGAACTTCTGGATTTTGTTCAATTGAAATTAACAAATAATTCAACCACAAAAAAATAAAATTTTAATAAAATAAAATAGAAAAAACAAAATAGCTAGTTAAAATAGATATAATTGTTGCAGTTCATTTTTCAATAATGGCTAGCAGAAAAAGCAAAGCTTGGTTTAAGCTTCTACTAGTATTACTATCTAAATGTTGCATACTATTTTTATACTCGTTCCCCATACGTACACACACACACAAATGCTTTTGTAACAAATTAAACCCAAATTATTAATTTCTTTCATATATCTGCAACATACATTGATGATTGCTTCTGTATAAGCATCAATCAAATTAGTCATGCCCTATGAGAGAGAGAGAGGTCATTTAAGTTTTTGAAAGAGACTCATCTTTAATAATGGAGCACCACCACCACAGGTCCACAACTCTTCTACCTCCTATTATTGTAGTCGTTTTCTTTGCTTGCCTTTTCTCTCCGAGACTAAAGCCAATAATATGTGCGTGTTTTTTTTTTTTTTTTTTTTAATCATGATTAACACATATAGTTGATCCAAGTTCAGTTTTCAAGCTTTCATATATATATATATATATATATATAGAGCCGATCAAGTGCGGACCTCAAACGACGGACCAGGAGCGGATCGACTTTTTGCGACGAAAATATCACTTTTTGCGATGAAATTTTTCGTCGCAAAATATCATTGTTTTTTGCAACGAAAAATTTCGTCGCAAAAAGTGATATTTTCATCGCAAAAAGTCGGTCCGCTCCTGGTCCGTCGTTTGAGGTCCGTCAGAGATCCTGACTGTATATATATATATCCTTCACGCCTAAGACTTAGTTTGACGCTCACGTGGCTTGTTAAAAGTAGCTAATAAAATTTATTATTAAGTTGTTTGATAATTTTGTCCAAGTGACACATTACTCTTCAAAACAAAAATCGTGAAACCAAAAAGTAACCTTTTGCTTTTAAAAGCTTCATTCTAGAGCTTTTAGTTGCCCAAAGCTTTTGGCCAATCGCTAGATTTCTAGGATTGATCCAAATTTGTTTATGCTATAATCTAAGGGTCTGTTTGATAACCATTTCGTTTTGATTTTTTTTTTTTTTTTTTTTTTATTATTTTTTTTTAAATGGTAATAAAAAAGCATTTGATAAACTTGATTTTGTTTTTTTTTCTTTGAAAAACAATTTTACAAAATGGACCAAAAATGAAAAAATAAATAAGTAGCTTCCAAAAAAACAAAATCGATTTTGGCATCCAAAATTACTATTTTGCCCTTACACTTTTAAAAGCCATAACTATTTAAGATGAAACCAAAATTGAACGTCATCAAAACTTCTGAACTCATACATTTTTTTTTCTAGGACCAAAAAAGAATATTATTGCAAAATGACTAAATTGCCCTTAGATCTTACAGTTAATAAATTTTAAAAAAAATCAAGTCTTCAAATAACACAAGATGACATATCCAAAAGTTATTCGAGATTCTGGATTTAATGGCAGAGTCTATGTTGTCTGAATCTATTTGTAAAATGACTATTTTGTCCTTCATGCTTCAAAATGCCATAACTTGTTGAGACTAAATTAGAATTGAACATCGTCAGAGCCTATGAACTCATTCTAATATTAAGACCATTTTGGAACCTAAAATATATATACGTTGTAAAATGACTCAATTACCCTTGGGGCTTAAATATAATAAGTTAACATTGTTAAAATCATTAATTAATACGGAGTGACCTACCTCTAGGTTTTTCGACGTTCTGGATCTAATGGTAGAGTCTATTTGCCTTGAATATATTTGTAAAATGACTATTTTGCCCTTCAAATTTAAAAATGCCATAACTTGTTAAGACAAAATTAGAATTAAACATCGTCGGAGCTTGCGAGCTCATATTTAAGATAAAGAACATTTAGGACCTAAAAGTACATATATGGTAAAATGACCAAATTACCCTCAGGGTTTACATATATGAAGTTAACATTGTTAAAGTCTTCAAATAATACAGAGTGGCCTAACCCGAGGTTTCCGACGTTCTGAATCCAATGGTAGGGTCCATTTGGCCTGAATATATTTATAAAATGACTATTTTATCCTTAAAACTTTAAAATGCTATAACTTGTTAAAATAAAATCAGAATTTAACGTCGTCAAAGCCTATGAACTCGTATTATTATGAAGAACAGTTTGGAACCTAAAAAGCATATAGATCGTAAAATGATCAAATTGCTCTTGGGCTTACATATAAGAAATTAACATTGTTAACGTCGTCAAATAATAGGGAGTGACCTATCCCTAGGTTTTTTGATGTTCAGGATCCGATGGTTGGGTCTATTTGACCTGAATATATTTGTAAAATGACTATTTTGCCTTCAAAATTCAAAATGCCATAATGTATTAAGACTAAACTAGAATTAAACGTCGTCAGAGCTTGTGAGCTCATATTAAGATGAAGAACATTTGGGGACATACAAGTATCTATATAAATATAGCAAATTGCCCTTGGGGCTTACTTGTATTAAGTTAATATTGTTAAAGCATTAAAATAATACGGGGTGACTTATACTAAGGTTATTCGACATTCTACATTCAATGGAGGGATCTATTTAGCCTGAATACATAAAGGCAAAATGATTTTTTACTCTTAAAAATTCAAAATGCCATAACTTGTTAAGATGAAATCAAAATGCCTAAAATGTATATAGATCATAAGATGATCAATTCTGGTTAAATCTTACACAAGTTATGGATTTTAAAATATGTAATGGAAAAATAGTCATTTTACAAATATATTCATGCAAATATAATCCGCCATTAGATTCAAAACGTTAAACAATCTGTATTATTTGAAGATTTTAACAATGCTAACTTCTTATATTTAAGCCCGAAGGCCAATTTGATCATTTTATCATATATATATATATATATATATTCTTTTTAGGTCAAATGTTCATCATCTTAAATATAAGTTCACAGGCTCTGACGGAGTTCAATTCTAGTTTAGTCTTAACAAGTTATGGCATTTTGAAATTTGAAGGGCAAAATAGTCATTTTACAAATATATTCAGGGCAAATGGACCCTACCATTGGATCCCGAACATCGAAAAAATTTGGGATAGGTCACTCCGTTTTATTTGAAGATTTTAACAATGTTAACTTCTTATATGTAAGCCCCAAGGGCAATTTGGTCATTTAACGACGTACATATTTTTTAGGCTCCAAAATGGTTTTCATAATAATTTGAGCTTAATAGACTTTGATGATGTTAAATTCTAATTAATTAATTTTTTTTTACAAGTTATGACAATTAAAAGTTTTAAGGGCAAAATAGTCATTTTACTAAGTAGTTACAAAATTTTGACAAAAAAATATAGTTTACCAAGCGCATTTTTTTGTTTTTGCTCTCTCTTTTTAAAAAACAAACAAAGTTACCAAACGCATTTTTGTTTTCTTTTTTTGAAATGAACACAAAAATTTCTAACACAAAAGCTAAATAATGAAAACAAAAGAGTGAAATGATTATCAAACGGGGCCTAAGCATCTATTTTGCCAAAATTTATCTTAGCTTTCTGAGTTTCATACACTTATGACCTCTAAAAATTGTTTCCAAACACCCTCTTCTTATACAGTGTACACGGGTACTCATTTCAATGTCCAGTATTATTCAAGGGTCATGTGTATCAATGTGGGAATAAGAGATTTTCTCTTGAAAAAATATTTGAAAAGGTAGCAAATTATTACTTCCGAGTTAAAACTGTTTTTATATTAATGTCAGAGTAGAACATAAGCTTAAAAAAAAATAAATAAATAAAATAAAATAAAAAAGAGTTTTGGTCAAATGAACTTAAACCTCTCAATAATTCAAAATATGTGATTTAGTGATTAATGTTGGCCCAACTCGCAGTGGGTGCACTTAACATGGGAGGTGAGAGATAGGATCTTGGAGCCGTGAAGAGTAACTATTTAATGAAACGGTGATGCGAAACTCTTTGTATCACCATCCAATTAGTTATGTTTGATATTTTATTTTTACTTTTATTTTTTTCTATCGAAAAGAGATATTATTGAACATGATTTAGAATAACACAGTTTGGAATATAGGAGGAGATGAGAAGTGGAGAGATAACAAGAAAATACAAGACTAGCAAGACCATTGTTGAGCCAATATATATGTTTGATGTTAATACAAATGATGTGGTAGTTAAATTTTCTTTTTATTTAAAAAAAGGGTTAATGACATTTTACCTCCCTGTGTGGTTAGGTTTAGTTTTACTTTACTGCCATGTGATTTCGAGTTAAAGTGAAACTGTTAAGATTTTTCTCAAAACTACTGAAAATTCTAAAGTTTGCCAAAAATATTATTCCACACTTAACCCCCTTTTATGAGGTTAATTTGGGATTAATCCCCTATATAGGGAAAATGCTTTCATTTAATCCACTTATATGGGTCTAATTTTAACACTTAACCCCTTTGTGGGGCTAATTTTGGGGTTGACTGTCAATGTGGGGTTAATTTTAATTTGGCACTTAAATTCTCCTATGTTGGGCTAATTTTAATATTTAATTCTCATGTGAGGCTATTTTGAGATAAATCTTAGTAGTTTGACTTTAGTCCGAAACCACAATTAGTTAATTGTCCACTTTTAAACTACGGAGATAAAGTGAAACTAGGCTTTAACCACCTGAGGGTAAATGTAATTTTGAGTTGCGCATATATATTATATAGGAGAGAGTCATTTTGGGCTTAATTTAGCAGTTGGACAAAGAGACTCAGATTGCAATAAAAGCCCAACAACTTGTATTTGCATAGGCACGATAACCAACCTAAAGCCCATAGAAAAAAAAATAATAATAAAATTTTAAAAAACATATATATATATATATATATATTTTTTTTACGTCACACAAAAGTGACAAAACTCACCCTCTCTCTCTCTCTCAAAAAACTTCACCAAACTTTACCACCATAAACTAAGACAACCTCTTTCTTTGCCCTGCGCATCTTCGGGAGGACGTAACAGAGTAAAAGCTTTTACACCATACGGCATAAAAGTTTCCACCATATGGCATAACAGTGTAAATCTTTACCACCATAAGGCATAAAAGTTTTGTCACTTTTTTTTTCTTCGTTCCAGTGCATTCGATAATGTATTAATTATTGAAAAAAAAAAACACATAAACAACTTCCAAACTAATAATGTCTGAAGTAAAAAAGTTCAACTACAAAATAATTAATGTGTTCAGTCTAGTTCAGTGCTTGAAACACAATTTTTAAAATTTAAAATTTTCACTACTAAAAATCCAGTACTTATTTTCAAATAAGTTTGTAAAATAATCTGTTCATCCTTAAGTGGCTCAATCTGTGATCCATGGTTACACCACTTTGATATTTTTAATAGAATAATTATCAATAAATTAATGAATGTATGTTGTATCTAAATGTATGTTCCCCCAATCACACACACACACACACCACGTACAAATTTCTTGTTCCACCCCGCTTAACCAAGAAATTGAGAGCCTATTGGAAGAAAATTGACAGAATTATAGTTAAAGGACTAATGTTATTGTCAGAGCAGTTTTAACTAATGTGAAAGTAAAATGTGATGTTAAAAGTTTTAGCGAATTTTTTTTTTGTCGCTAAAACTTAAGCGAAAAAAATTACTCTAGCATTAGTCATTGTTGCTCTGGCAATAGCATTAGCCTAATAAAATAGTAGATAATTAGAAAGCTAAACTCACGCTCATGTAAGCACGCAAGGCGAAGGCGGAGCCACCTTTGCACCACGTGCCCCATCAATTTTTAAAATTGATTCTTACCTATGTTATTTTGTATTACATGTATTTGTACCCTTGAAATTTTTTCTTTATTCTTTTTAAACACAGAAATATCACTTTGGTCTTTTAATTTTTAACTTATGGCCAAACATATATATTATTTATTCAATTGGCCTCACATATTTAAGCCCTAATAGATATCTCTTTTGAACATATTAAAGATTCTTTTGTTTTACATGTGAAAATAATAGGGGCCGGGAAAAATAAGAAAAGAAAAAATTGAGTGCAAGAATACAAAATTTTTTAAAGATCGGATTATGGAGAGATTAGTTTTTTTAATTATCATTAATTATGTTTTATCCATCAACCATGAACCAACTATAAACTCATGGAACAATCACATAAATTTTAAATCCTAATAATCTAAAATCACAGAATTTACTGAAGGCAATTTAATCTCTGAACGTTCCTATCTAAGAGTTTCCAGTTTAACATGGAATCCCTGGCTTCCTCGCAACACTAGCCTACCGAAAAAGGAAAATTTTGAGTCATTAATGCATCACCGTTGATTTATTTAAAGTCAAATATCTTATTTCTAGACTGATTAACTAAAGAAAATGTGCTATGCCCGATTAAATAAATTGGTATATTATTACTGGGCTATTAAAATAAAATTTGGGCCTTTATTTAATTGGCTAATGACATAGTCCTATCAAATTGGACACTTGTCATTACCCAATTGGTTTGAATAAGTCAAACCTGTCAGATAATTTACTACTAAGTGCCTATCAGATAGGTTTAAGTTACTAACAGATAAAGTTTCTATCGATCAGCCTCCATCAAATAACTCTATCAGATATAGGCTCCATCAAATAAGTCTCTACTAGATAGATCTTTGTCAGATAACTCCCTATTAGAGAAGGTACAACTAATGCCTATAAATAGAGGTCTATACCCTTGTAGAAAGGACTATAGACATCTAAATTTTATTTGTCTTACTACTGTTTAATTAATCAAGATGGTCAAATTATTCTTGGTTAGTCAAAATCAAAATCCACACCAAAAATGGGTTCCACCTTGACACATGTCAAAAATCATAAAGGTTAAAGCATGTTTGAAAAAAATATAAATAATTTGAAGTCAAATTTTATTATTTAACAATTAAAATAGGAGATGGATTATTTTCTAAAATGGCAATCATAATAAATGGGTCGAAGTTATTAATATCTTTTGATATTTGCAAACAAGCCCTTCATGAAGCCTTTTAATGGAGGCTCATTGGAAGAGAAAAGGAGGAGAAAATTACAAGGCAAAACTCTGCACAAGTTTTCTCTCAAACTCCCTCTCAAATCCAAATTCACTAAATTAAACTCAAGTGTTGATACTTCATTGAAGAACAACAAGCACACCAAACTCGTGCCGCTCTTCACTCAAGTATTCACAAAATTTAAAGGAATTATTCTTTACAAGCTAAATTTGTGAAGGATTTTTTTTTTTTCAACTTTTGGTGAGAATTGCCACGTTCCATTCAAGATCAAGCTTTTCGACCCTTAAAGCGAAAGACCCAAAGGAAATCGAATCAGAGGCTTATTTCTTTTCTTGTAAAAGAATACACTGAGATTGTGTTCATTTTCACTTGATTAATAAAATCTATATTTGTTCTTGCATATTTCTTGTTTATGTTTGTTGACTTGAAATTTTTTTGCGTACAACCTTTAGCCTTTCAACAAACTGAGATTTGACCACAAAATTGAGAACTCTCATACACATCAAATCACTCAAGCCTACCCTGAAGAACAACAAGCAATAAATTATGTCGTTCTTCATATTCGAAGATCACAATCCAAGCCTTTCTGAGGAACAACAAGCATAAATCCTACCGTTGTTCATATTCGAAGATTCAATTCAAGCATGTTTAATCTGCTCTCCAACAGATAGAAGAAAGAGTAATCGTTCTTGTTCAAGATCAAGTCAAAGGCCCTTGTTCAAGCTTTTCCTACAACTTCATCCAGTGTGAAGATTCGAAGGACAAAATTTATGGTTCATGCCTTGCATATTTATTTTATAGACAGAAAAAACTAAAATAGATAAACAAATACATAGGAAGAAATAAAAATAAATAAATAAATCAAACCCACGAAATTTAAATAATGAAAATCGAAGAATTTGAAGAAATGTTTGAAGAAATTGCAGATCTTGGACATGGAAAGATTTGAAGAAATTGAAATATTTACTTCTTAGTTGTATGAAAGTTGCCAAGACCCTTGTGGTCTAGTGGCATTAATCCCTCTCCCCAAAGTGGGAGGGGGAGGGTTTAACTCCCACTGGGAGTGTTTGCAGGAGGTTATTTCTTCTTTGGTCGTATATGGGATGTAGTCTCCTTTGACGTGGGCATTGCCCCCGTTCCCCCTGGCCAGTTGTGTGTGAGTGTGTGGGTGCACTTGCAGGCGCTTTGCCTGAAGTAAAAAAATAAAAATAAAAATAAAAGTAGTGGTATGAAAGTTTAGCTCAAACCCTTTCTCATTTCAAAAGCAAATTTTTTTAGAGCATAAGAATACACTTGCACACACTGTAAATCTAGTTAGGGCTTTGTGGGTGATAAGGGAGGTCGTACAATTTTTTAAAATATGAGGGAGGTCTGTGTAATTAGACCTTGGTTAGGGGTAGGGGTGAAAACAGTTCGATTCAGTTTGGTTCGGTGCGATTTTTAGTCAAACCGATCGGGTTCAGTTCGGTTCGGTTAAGTGTAAATTTTTTGGTTCAGTTCGGTTTTTACACTGCATGAAGTTTTTGAAAAAAAAACCAAACCGAACCAATTGGTCCGATCTGTCCAACCAGTTTTGTTACATCCCTAGTTAGGGGAGATTTGTGTAATTTAATGTAGGGGCAGTTTAGTACTTTCATTTATTTCGTCATAGACGTTACCCAATGGTTACCAAGAAGGGAGGTCCGTTAATCTTCCAAAGTACAAGGGAGGCCAATATAATTTACCCAAAAAATTAACAAACGTAACAACCTTTTTATGGAAAGAGCAAATGAAACCATCAATAATTAGGTACTTGCTATCTCTGAAAAATTTCATAAAAACTTGCAGACATACTGAAAATCGAAGCTATACAAGAGACAAAATTGAAAAATCGATGCAGATAGATATGAAAAAAATAGGGTAAATATCAATTACACCACTCGAAGTTTAAAGCACGTATCAGCTGCCCCTTCCGTTAATTGTTAAAAAAGTGACGAATTGACCATGATATCATAAATTGGTGACATCATAGTTTTTTTTTTTTTTTGGCTGTGAAATGTAAACAATGGTAGTTAAGGCATTAGGTGTAAAAAAAATTTGATGACATCATGGTATTTATTTTTTTAATTTTTTTTACTGTGAAATCTAAACAATGGTAGTTAGGGCATTAGGTGTAAAAAATTAATGACATCATGGTATATATATATATATATATAATTGCTGTGAAATGTAAACTATGGTAGTTAAAGCATTAGATGTAAAAAAAAATTGATGAAATCATGGTCAATCTGTCACTTTTTTAACGGTTGTTTAATGAAATGGGGCATCTAGTACATGCTTCAAAACTCAGGGAGTCTAAGCGATATTATTGAAATGTGAGGAGTGACGAATGTAATTAGAGCAAACCTCAGAAGGTCTGGGTGATATTTACCCAAAAAAAACTTGTGTATATGTGTGTGCGATAGAGAGAGGGCCGAGGGAAAAGAGAGAGGAGAGAGAGATGAACATCCTGGAGAACGAATGTCCAAATCAAAGAGTCCTGATTAAAAATAACTTCTTCTTTTAAGCAAAAGTAGATGAAGTCTGCTTTTTAATAAAATGTAAAGTTACCTAAAAGTCTAGTATTACTTAAGAAGTTATTCTAAATTAAATGAGACTAACCAAACAATTATAAAGTTTCCAAATTGCCAAATATAATTAAGGAGATAATAGTGTCCCAAGCAACGACAGATATGTGAGATTGGATTGGCAGTAATTCAATAGTGACACCACTTTCTGACCTAGAAGTTATTCAGTGAGTCTGTCACACTCCGTTATTATACTGATGTGGTGTGATGTTCTAATTAGGGTAATATGCTCAATAAAGTTAGAAGGTTATGACAAGTGGGGAAGGATGTACCCCTGAAATAGAAAGCTATGATTTATTGCCATGCCACTTCATTTATTGCCCAAATATAATTGGGGCGTCCCACTACGTCAGCATGATGACGTGGTGTGACGGGCTCACTAAATAATTTCTCCTTTTCACCTCGTTTGGGAGGCCAAAATGAATCTGAACCGATTCTATATATTAATTAGTTGTTTATTAAGGGTGTGTTTATTAAAACTGAAAATTAAATACTTATTTTTTAGTGTTGAAAGTTTTAAGCTACTGAATTGGGTATACTGAAAATAATGTTATAAGTGTTGTAATATAAGTACTGAACATAATTAGTCTGTTTGAATAAACACTGAAATTTAAAAGATTACAATTCTACACTGAAATTAAAAGATATTCTACCCATAAGCTGATAAGCACCATATTAAGTAAACACCATGTGAAACCAAATAGTTAAAACTTTAAAACCACGATACTTTGAAAATTGGTATACTATCAACAATACAATATTTTGGCACGATAAAGTTTTAGCACTACTTTGTTACCCAATTGTTGTAATTTGATACCAAATGGTTATTATAACTACATAAACTTCATTACTTCTGAAAATCAGTATTTTCTAAATGGTACAATATTTTAGCACCATTTTGGTGCTAAATGGTTCCAATTTGGTGTTAAATGGATTTAACTTGAAAACCATCTTATTTTTCAAAGCCTCTATATGTCAATTGATAAAATATTGAGTAACTTAGTATATAGTCCCAAGAGTAATATTTGGGACACTAACAAATTTCACTAACACTCACACCCACACTCTATCTCTATCCTAGTGGCATTGTGACACAAATATGGCAAGAAATATGCGCGTTAGCAGTTACTAAGAATGGACGACCAAGAATGACAAGAGTGTGTTTCCTAGCATCTATCACCGGTTCAGTATCAAGGACCATAAAATCAACGGGATAATAGCTTTTGTTGACTTTAACTAGGACATCTTCGACGATTCCCCTATGGATTTTGACGGAACGATCTACTAATTGTATAGTAGCGGCCATTGGTTTAAGTTCACCTAGACCTAATTGTTTATAAACCATGTATGGTAGGAGATCCACACTAGCTCCTAAATCAAGGAGAGCCTGAGGGATTAAAGCATCAACTATATGGCAAGAAATGGTAGGCGTTCCAGGATCCTTATACTTCGGAGGAGCGTGTTGGAAGATTGAACTTACTTTTTCGGTGAAGAAGACCTTTTTCGGAATATGACTGCGCAACTTGCGCTTTTGAGTGCATAGGTCTTTAAGGCACTTAGCATAAGCGGGAATTTGTTTTATAGCGTCGAGGAATGAGATATTGATTTTAAATTATTTAAATACCTCAAGTATATCTTCAGTTTTTGACCTTTTCTATGAAAAATGTGACGGTTCCTTAATGTTTGGTAGGAAAGGCATTTTTAGAATATAATTAATTGGGACCGTTTCATTTTCTTTCTTCATTCGACTCGTGTCCTCACCCTTCTCTTGATTCAAATTATTATTCACATCTTTTAAATCATCTATCGGAATCTCTATAACTTCTTCCTCATGCGTAGTCATCCTAGTCGAGATGGCATTTACTTGCTCAATCGTACCTTCAATCTCATATTGTCCCTTAGGGTTTTAAATAGTTTGGCTAGGCAACTTATCCTCATTTCTACAACTCACCGCATGAGCTAATTGTCCCATTTGGGGCTCAAGCTTCATAATGGATTGTGTGTGAGAGTGCACTATTTTGTGCTTGTGATTGCACTTGCATTTCGATGTTCTTAAGGGACGCTAACACCTTCTCCTGAAAAGCATTATCCCTTGGAGGGTAAAGATTAGGAGGGGGGGTATTGGTATTGACTTTGTTGAAACTAGGGTCTGTAAGTGTTAGAAAAATTAGCTATCATAGGATTATAACTATTTTATGGGAATTGTTGAATAGAGTGTATGTGTTTCTCGACAAACTCTGGGAATTGAGAAGCAAAAGGGCATGCGAAGATATTATGAGAAGGTTCTGAACACAATGCACATACTTCAGAAGGAGGTGGACCGGACATATGGCCCATCCTCATGAGTTGGTCAAGTTTTCTAGATAGTTCTTGTATTTCGATTGAATGACTTGACTCGTAACGCTCCTCTCGCTTAGATTTAGGTGGAAGACACCCCTCAGGACGGACGGACACAGCTTGGTGCATGGAGTTTTCGCTTAACGTTTCAAAATTTTCAAGGCCTCGTCACGCTTTAGTGAAGAAATGTTCCAGCACAAATAGCATCGACTGTGTTACGGACAGAGGAAACAAGTCCCTCGTAGAAGATTTGAACCAATTGCCACTTAGGGATTTGATGACGGGGGCAAGTGCGTAAAATTTCCTTAAAATGTTCCCATGTATCATATAATGTTTTTCCATCTTGCATCACAAAGTTCATTATAGATTTTTGAATTTGATTTGTAAGTATAATAAGGAAAAACTTTTGTAAGAACGTAGTATGCAATGCTTCCCATATTTTGATGCTATTAGGGTCTAGAGGCCAATACTTAGCTTTATCTTTCAAAGAGAACGGAAAAAGTCTCAGTTTAAGTTCATCATCGGTTAAATTCTGAATTTTCAATGTAGCGTAGATTTCTTGGAACTCTCCTAAGTGGTGATATGGATCTTCTTTAACAGGACCATGGAAAGAAGGGAGTAGTACGATGGTAGATGACTTTATCTCAAAGTGAGATGTCGTCACCTCCGCTAACTCTATGCATAATGGTGGTGTATAGGCCGTAGGAGTGAAATAATCTTTTAGAGGTGGAGGCAGAGGCGGAGGTATGTTAAGGTTGCCTCCATTATTCTGGTTATTCTCGTTATTTCCGAAATTGACCATTGGAATAGGGTCGATTTTAATAGTTTTACTTTTCCTTACACGTTTAAGAGTGCTTTGAATTTTGGCTTGAAATGATGGCAACAGTTTCAGAGTTGATTCGTCGTCTAATATCAACCGAGCTATAGAAGCTTGGGTTGAGGACCTACTGACTCTTAGGGTACATTCAAGTTCAGGATCGAAAGAATGTAATTCGAGTTTACTTGAATGCATACCAAACATAAACTAAAAAAGAAAAATGACACTAAAATAAAGACGGACTCAAACAAATACGAAAAGCTACCTCACAAATAAGACAACATGCACACAACTACTATGATGCATGAAAGTTATCCTGTTATGCAGTGATTTGCGTCAAAGCCCAGCGCCTCGGGTTTCCTAGCTAATGCACATGCAAATCACCCCTAAACTAATGCAAATAGTGCGTCGCAGCTTCCTGACTTACAATGGTTTGAAGCGAATTTTAAAGGAAGCAATTTACTTGTATTTATTCTTTTTTTATGATATTGATTTTTTTTTAATTTTTTTTTTCGCGTAAGATCATTTGATGTGCTAAACTCTTCCACTCCGAAATGCTAGAATTTGATGACTCGAGAAACTACAAAACAAAAAGGTAAAGTTAGTGACTCAAAACAAAAACGAAAAATCAAAAAAATATATATACATATACATATACGAATTAACTAAACTAAGATTCTAAAACTAAAGGTAGTAATTTGCAATCCCCAACAACGGCGCCAAAAATTGATCTTGTCAGAATCAAGATAAAAAGTATGCTTTACTTTAAAAGATTTGCAGTGTAGAAGTAAAGGTCGAACTCACAGAGATTGAAATACTAAAGCACTTTAATTTTAAAACGTAAACCTAGTAAATTAATAAAATAGAATTTTGATTTTGATTTTAATTAAACTAAAAACAATGAAAATAAATCTAAACTATGAAAGCGATTAAAAGTTGTTTCGATAAATATATGTATTGAACCTAGGATTGTAAATCCACCACTAGCTTCATAATAAGGATATCTATGCATTCAATTAGCGTATTACGTTGGATGATAATGGAGAATTGTAGCTACAAGCCCAATTCCTCCGTCAAGAAGATAACTACGATTCAAGTATCAACATAATTCATCTTTCGTTGGCACGGAGTGTCTCACACTAAACTAGGGTTGCGGCACACTCCGTCTTCCCTAGGCATGAACTATTCAACTACTAGATATCACAATTCAAATAAGCACCATTACATGTAAATAATCCATACAAGCACAGCAAATATAGATCATTGAGCACATCACATTCCAAATAGATCTAAGACAAGAATAAACTTTGATTCCAAATAGATCTAAGACAAGAATAAACTTTGAAAGCAATGATTTAATCAATAGAAGTACGATTTTATTATCATCCATACATAATAAATCTAAAAGAAAAGCATAAATAACACCCTATTATTTGGCTAGGATTTCATTGAAACCCTAGATCTTGGTCTAAGCGGCCATAAAAACGATGAACAGTAAGAGGTTGATGGAGGAGGCCATGGGAATCCTTGGTCTTCTCCTTGCTTTCCTCTCTTCAATGGATGAAGGTTTAGTTGTATATGGATGTGTATAATCTTTTGTAACCTTATGTAACCCCTATTTTGACTTAAAAGAGGATATATATAGATTTGGAGCAAGTTTTGGAGGCTTTCCTAAACCTAATCGCACTAAAACTGCTTTATTTATGTTTCTGAACGTAATTAGGCAATTCCGTTCACATACGATTCTTCAGCTCATTAAAATACGCAATATTGAATTTTTGTACGGGTCGCGCGAGCGGGCCACGTGTGCGTGATTCTGGGAATACGCACGAGGTGCCTTTTGCTGCTTGCTCTACTCTGTTTTTACACCCTTGTTAGCCTAGAACTCTCACTTTCTTCTAAAACTTGACAAAAAATAGAAAACAAAATAGAAGTACACAAAAATAGAATAAAAAGTGCTAACAAACGTGAATTAAGGCGTGTAATTAGGACTTATTCACTCCCGATCCACCACCACGGAATAATTAATGATGAAAGTCCCAGACTAACAACTACCTGGGAAACATGTGCACTTGGGATGGGACAAGGAAGTCCCAAGCCAACTTTCCTCGATAGAAAAATCAACAACGAGGACCACCTTAGGCATAGAACACTGCCAAGCGACAGAGCACTGATGTATGCTTCAATTATGGAGTGCACGGTCACATTGCAAGGTATTGTACAGCTCCCAAGACCAACCGCCATAATGATCTCATTTGCCGCAAGTATAACAAGTCTGGTCACATGAGCAAGGATTATCGAGCACCTTATAGAAGATACTATGGAGCGCCCACTCAGGGACAAAAAGGTCATATTAGAGTAAATGCTATCATCCCTGACAATGCAGGATACAATGTTGAGGAACAACAGAACTTGGATGGTACACTGATTTTATTTCATAGTCAAGTTAGAGCTTTGTTTGATGTCGGTGCTTCCTGTTCTTTCATAGCTATTAAGATCGTGCATGATTTGGGTTTGGTACCCCTAGCACTTAAGCCAACCATTAGTGCCATTTCACCCTTGAGAGTAACTGTTCAGTTAGGTAAGGTGTGCAAAGATTGTCCCTTAACCCTAGAAGATGAGAATCTCCCGGGAGACTTGATTATCTTGTCAATGTATGAGTTTGATGTGATCCTGGGAATGGATTGGCTTGCCAAGTGTGGTGCCAACCTAGATTGTGTTAGTCAGACCATTATCTTTTCAACACCCGATCATCCGCAAATTAGATTTTAGTGCCACCCGTCAAGCGACATGTTTCTTACAAGCTGTTTTGCCACGATTGAAAGTTCAAGCACGGAGCTTACTATCAACCAAATCCCTGTTATTCAAGATTTTGAAGACGTATTTTGAGATATCTCAGGACTTCTATCGAAAAAGAGAGATAGACTTCTGCATTGAGCTAGCATCCAGAGTGTTGCTGATTTCCAAAACCCTGTACCAAATGGCGCCAACAGAAATGTAAGAGTTGAAGAAGCAAGTTCAGGAATTTGAAGACTTAAATTTCGTTCGCCCAAGTACGTCACCTTGGGGAGCACCAGTTCTATTTGTGAAGAAGAAGGACGGAGAGCTACAACTCTATATCAACTACAGGGAGCTGAATAAGGTCACAATCAAGAATATATATCCACTTCCCTGGATAGACGACATGTTCGAACAATTGCATGTATCACGAATATTCTTGATGATTGATTTGCGTTCAGGTTATCATCAATTGCTAATTTAACTGGAAGATATATCGAAGATTGCTTTCAGGACGAGGTATGGGCACTACGAGTTTCTAGTGATGGATTTTGGATTGACCAATGCCTCAGAAGTATTCATGGACCTAATAAATAGAGAATTCAGACCTTATCTGGATCAATTCATCATAGTATTCATCGACGATATTCTAATCTACTCGAAGACAGAAGATGAGCACAAGAAACACCTATAAATTGCTCTGCAGACTCCTTGAGACAACAGTCTGTACGAGAAGTTCAGCAAGTATGAATTCTGGCTTCAAGTAGTCAAATTCTTAGGACATGTGACATCGCAGGATGGAATTTTTCTAGACTCAGCTAAGATCGATGCAGTCTTGAGCTGGAATAGACCGACCAACGCGACCAAAGTTTGAAGTTTTCTTGGACTGGCTGGATATTACTAGAGTTTCGTGGAAGAATTTTCCAAGATCGCAGGGCTATTAACGAGATTCTTGGACGAAGCACACAAGTTAAGGATGACTATCCACCCCAGCGGAAACAAGATTTATAAGGACTTGAAGAGGAACTTCTGGTAGGAAGGAATGAAGCAAGAAGTGGCCGAATATGTATCGCAATTCTTGTTTGCAAACAAGTGAAGGAAGAACATCAGAAACCACTTGAACTTCTACAACCACTACCGATTCCCCAATGAAAATGGGAACACATCACCATGGATTTCGTGGTCGGTTTGCCAAAGTCACAGTAGAACCACGACACTATTTGAGTAATAGTGGATTGACTCACCAAGACAGCGCATTTCATCTCTTACAGCATGGCGTACCTAGTTGAACAATTGAGCCGAATGTATCTACAACAAGTTGTGCGACTACATAGTGTACCTGTCTCAATAGTATCAGATAGAGTTCGCGCTTCACCGTAGAATTTTAGAAGAGCCTTCAAACAACAATGGGGACTTCACTGAATGTGAGTTCAGCCTTTCATCCATAGACAGATAGTCAAATAGAATGAGTCAATCAAGTGATGGAGGATATGCTATGAGCCTGTGTTATTGATTTCGAGAACTCATGGGAGACGCACCTGCCATTGATCGAGTTTGCCTACAACTATAGCTACCACACGAGCATAGGCATGGCACCATTCGAAGCTTTATTTAGAAGGCCTTACCGATCACTGCTATGTTGGAACGAAGTAGGAGATACTCAACTACTTGGGCCTGAGATGATTCGAGAAACTAGTGAAAAGATCTAAGTTGTACGAGATAAGATGAAGACTGCTCAGTCCAAACATAAGAGCTATAACGACAAACGACGCAAGGACCTAGAGTTCGCAGTTGGAGATCATGTATTACTCAAAGTTTCACCAGTTTGAGGTATCGTCAAATTTGGACAAAAGAGCGACAAGCTATCACCGCGATTCAGCGGACCGTTTGAGATCCTAGAACGTGTGGAAAAGTAGCCTACAGACTTGAATTGCCACAAAAGATGTCACGAGTGCACAATGCTTTCCATATCAACATGTTGAGGAAGTGTGCCCACAACTCAGCGCACGAGATCAGTTTTGAAGATATCGAGGTGAACAAGAACGTGACATTTAACGACCCGTATGAATTCTAGACCTAGAAGTGAAGAAGCTCAGGAACAAGGAGATCCCTCTAGTGAAGATTCAGTGGAAGCACCACGATGAAGGAGTCTTCACTCATGAGAACTGGAGTCAGAGATGCGAGAAAAGTTTCCATTTTTGTTTTGAACCCTACTTACTTCAGATTTCGGGGACGAAATCTTTTGATAAGTGGTGGATGGTGTAATACCCTGTATTTTGTAATGCAATTATATGGATAAGACCTTGTATTTTTTATTTTCAATACTTGTATGAGTTTAACTTTGCCTTTGGTGTATTTTGTATCCCAATCGATCGAACTGTTTTCCCAATCAATTGCCTTATCTTGGATACCAATCGATTGGCACATTATACCAATTGATTGCCACTTTTGTATCTACCACCTGGACCCAATCCATTGGACTTCATCGCAATCGATTGGAGTCATTATTACCAAACATCAATCGATTGGACCCTTGTACCAATCGATTGGAGCATTAACTACCTACCCCAACTTATACCATCGATTAGAGCATTAAATACCTACCCCAATAGATTGCCACCCTTGCCAATCAATTGGTAGCAGCTGGACAGGTTCTTTTGCTCTGGCTAGGGAAAGGCCACGCGAACACATATCTTCCTATATATGTGACCAATGTGGACGTTTTTCTATTTTAGAAAATCAGTGGAAAAGAGAGGGAGTATTTGTGTGTCTTTCATATATATATACACTCATTTATATATACACACATACATCCATACACACACACATCCATGGACTGAAGAAAGAAGAGAAAAATAGAGACCAGAGAGAGAAAGAAGAAATAGAAAGAAAAAGAGAGAAATAAAGAAGATAGAGAAGGAGAGAGAAAAAGAAGAGGACCACCATAGAAGCTCCAAGCTTCAAATTCACTCCCAAACACACCCCACACACCTAAGGTGAGTTTTGAACTCACTTGGTACCTTATTATTGATGTTAGGACTTGTTCAAAAGAAAGAAAGATGCATGAATCATATTTCCCCGAATTTATATTGCTAGACTGTCTTCTCTGTGAAGAAGATGAAGTCCCAATTGATTGGGACTTTTCCTAATCGATTGGGGTTGCCATTCCTGCTAACCCAATTGATTACTAAAGTTAGCAATTGATTGGTATGGATTATGATCTAATTGATTGGACTTTTTTCTAATCGATTGTTACTATTTTTATACCAATTGATCGGATTTTTGTCCCAATTGATTGGTAGTTACAGAATGCTGATATTCCTGTTTAGTTGATATTATAACTATTTAATTGTGTATACACTATTCTAAATCCCTCGTATGAAATACAAATGTGATAATGAGATAATACGACGTAGGATCGTAGTAACGTTGAGGATAACGGATGATCTCATCAAAATCAAGATATAAAAGTATGCTTATTTGTGCTTTACTTTCAAAAGATTTGTAGTGTGGAAAGTAAAGGTCGAACCCACAGAGATTGTTAATTTTTAATCCTTTAATTACTAAAATCTAATCTAGCTAGTTATAAGAAAATCGGGAGTTTGATTGGTTTAGAATTTGATTATTACTACTAATTAAACTATGAAGTGAACTACGAAATTTTAGAACAAAATCTAGAAGTAAATCTAAGTAAACTTGTATGCAAAATTTAAAGTTGATTTAATATATGGAGATGAGATCTAGGATTACAATTCCACCACTAACTATGCATTGGGGGTCTATACTTCCTAATCTAAGTTCTATGTTTGGATAGTTATGATCTATCGTAGCTACAAGCCCAATAGTATCGTCAAGAGAATATTGTTAGTTCAAGCTAAGCATAATCCATCTATGGTTCACATGAATTATCTACCTATGACTAGGGTGTAGCATAACTCATCTTTCCTAAGCATGGATTATAAAAGATGTAAACATCGCAATCACATAAGCACCATTGTATGTAAATATTCCTATCAATCACAGAAATCAAGGACTATTGAGTTCAATAAGCATAAGGAAAAATCTAAGACAAGAATAGATCCAAAATACTTTTGATTATTAACATTAAAAACTGATTATATAAAATCCACCAACATACAATCACTATCCCAAAATATAAAATCTTAAAATAGAAAAGCATAGAATCCCCCTTTACATAGCTAAGGTTTCATTGAAACCCTAGATTAGGAGTTTAGTTGATCATGGTGGGTGAAAGCATGAAGATGGAGTTGATGTAAGCCATTAGAAACCTTCAAGCTTGCTCTCCTCCTTTTCTTTTGCCTTCAAAGCCTTTTATGAATGTATATGAATAGCTCCCTAGATGTGTGTAACCCTAAAAATTTATAAAAACTAGATATATATATAGAATTTACAAGAGGTGTAGGGGCTTTCCTATCCCGAAACGGATTAAAACAGGTGTTATTTACAATCTGGACGTCTTCAAGCAGTTTCGTCTGCACAGGACTCGTCAGAATAGCCAAATATGTAACTTTGCTTTTTGTACGGATCGCGCGAGCGCGTCATTTGGAAGGTCGCGCGAGCGGATTCTGGGTTTTCGCGCCCGCGGACCGCGCGCGCGATGGGTCTTTTTCTGCTTCTTTCTTCCTGCCTTTTCACCTATTTTAACCTGATCTCCTTGTTTCCTTCTAAAACCTGACAGAAAATAGAAAATAAAGTAAAACTTCACAAAAATAGGATAAAAACGGCTAACAAATGTGAGTTAAGGCGTATAATTAGGATTTGTTCTCTCCCGATCATACCCCCAAACCTACATTTTGCTAGTCCTCGAGCAAAAAGAAAATAAAATTACTAAAAATACAATTCCTAATCCATTTTTGTATGGATAATGATTGCACTTAGCCTGTGCAACAAGCCTTTTAAACCTCTAGGTGTCCCTAGTCGGACGAGTGAAGTCTCGTGAGGGTTCTCGTCAACAAGTCACCCACAACCACCTTTATTAACTTGTAAAAATAAAAATTTGATTCAAAATCTACAATATTTCAATGTTAACATCCTTCTTTTGTAAACTCAACTTTGCATGAAACTTTTTAAATTATCAATAGTAATACAATAATATGCCTTCCTACACCATGAAAAATATTCCGAAAACATATATCACCAGAATCAATAGACTATATCAAGAACCCGCATGTGTGTGTATTAGTAGTCAAGTGGATACACGGCGACTCTGAACTTGAAATATAAATCGGATAACTATCTAGTGATGCTTTGACTACAAATCTCACGTTGTTATTACACTCTAAAATGAAATCATTTTGAAACAGGTGTAAACACTCATATGTATATATATGCGAGGAAGAATTATCGTGCAAAACAAATAAATTCGCATATGACTCTCAACAACGTACGACACGACAGAAATAAAATAGTCTCATGAATAGATATCGATCGTCAAGTAAATATTATTACTACCATGTTTATACTTCCTTTTCCTTATCGGTCACATATCCAAATCATGTTTCCATAGAATCAACTAGGACTTTATACGGGTTGTAATGTTGGTCAAGGGTTAAGGCTTAGAAAAGAGGGGTAAAAGGGATTCAAAGAGTCCGTAAGTATCTAGAAATAGCATTGATGTGTAACGCAAGGGCTTTACTACAATGACTAGTTATTTCTCTTATTTTTCTTTATCTCTTCCAAGATATTCGTATATCTTTTTTTTCTCTTTTTTTTTTCTTTTTTTCTACTACTCAATCCATCACTTTTCCGTAGTCGTTTATTAGCCCTATTTATTTATGGAAAACTATTCTCTAGCTACTTATGGACATGGGTTAGGTCAATTTATAATGGCGAACTCCATATCGGAGTGGTTAGGATAATAGGTGAACAAAGAAATGGCTTATTTAAAAACGGCTCAAATAGGTTAACAAGGGATAAAAATATTTATATTGGGTAGGCCAAAGGTCGAAAAGGTGTATTAGAACAGATGGCCTAGTGTCCTCTTCCAAAGTCACATGATTCTTCAATGTTATAATGTTAAGGGAAATATAATTTTTTCTTAAGCATGGTAATTATAATACCGACTCGACTCTCAATCAAAATAAAAAGAATAATGAGACTAATCAACAAAATAGTGCGAAATGTCAAAGAGATTCGATCATAATAAATTTAAAACCCTCAAAGGATGAAAGGCTCTAAAGCTTACCAGGTTTAGTCTCCACAATTTTACTATTTAGACATCCAAATTATATTATAGTTCAAATGTTACTAGATATCCATCTGACTACGTGTCGTGCAACAAGATATGCAAGTATAAGATATAAAACAATGATTCTAAGGATATACACTCTCAAGACATACCTTCATAGATTCTGTAGACATCAAATTACATACTCTCTAAATTCCAAAATCTCAATGAAATCTAATTACAAACAGAAGTAATCTAACATTGAACAATATGAAGAAACTACATTTTTTTTTTATAATTTTTTTTTGTTGATAAATCCAAAATACTAACAGAAATAACAAATGAACTGTCACGACCCCAAAATTCGACTTCAAAATTCTGGGCTCGAGACCGGCCTCTAGGCCTCTTTGTAATTAAACAGAGCTCTAGCGGAAGCAATCATAGCTTAATTATGTTTATATATTGAAGTCTACATGAATCTTGAAATTACTATTACATTTGAAGGTATAACTCTTCTAAATATTCTACATATCTAACAATCAGCTACTCCTCATTTGCATCAAGAAGATAATCTTTCTCTTCTATCGAAATGTTCTATTCTTCTAAGGGTTTTGTAATAGGCTATCATCGTCACTTTGTCACCTGAAAAGGGTTTTAAAAATATTTGGAGAGTGTGAGCTGAAGGCTCAGTGAATGAACATAACCTTAGAAATAATCATTTAAAAGGTTTGCATTTTTAGAATAGATAAGATAATAATATCAAAATTTCATGCAATATAATGAAAATATACTGACAGGTTTTATTTGCATAGAAAATAGCATCCTTACATACATGTCAAATTACCAACCACCCACTCACACACACGTTCCTTTCATTACATGGCACAGTGATCAAAGTGCAACCCTGCTAGTCGGGTTCATTGGTCCAAAGGACCAGCCACTTGGGCTTCATTACATCGCATACATAGGCTATACTTTATAATTTGTTGCGGTGGTAATCGACACTTTAAATAAATGAGCAGTTTAAATTATGACATTTCGAAAGATTCATGACATTTGAATAAATTGATACATTTGGAAATAATAAGTTTTGAATGTTAAAACCCTTCCAGGAACCAAGAAAATGTTCCGAAAATAATTATAGCATTTTTCATATTATACATAAATCGTAGTAGAATTTACTCATCATATATTGAGTTAATATAGAGTTTGAGAAAAGGTAATAAACACTCACATATAGAGTTGAATTAAATACAGGATACGAACACTCACCTTGGTGACTTAGGAGTTGACGATGAGATAGTTCCTACATCAATACAGGTAAAAGAACTAGACATTTAATCATAGGTCGCAAGCATAAGGGTAAAACTGTAATTAAGGCTTCTCTAGGGTATTCCTATAAATATGCTATAGCTATGTCAAGACTTCACTATAACATTCTTTACACTATAATGAGTTCAACATCACTAGTTGGACTCAATTTGGAGTCCGTAGTAGTTCCTACTTCAAAATAGAGTTTCCTACACAAACGTAGGTCCTACAAATAAGTTGTTTTTGAAACGGTGTCAGATTGTCTCCAAACTTTTAAATATGATACTAGACATTATTTTAAGCCTATAGAAATTGACAGCGTATTTTTCTGAGTTGTAGATAATTAGTTATGAATTATTGAAGTTAAAACACTATTTTTTTTTAAAATAATCGAAGTTGGACCTTAATTTCATTTTCATACCCAAATACCATAATTTATGTGTAAAAATATTTTTAATGGTCATAAAATGCCACAAGAATATTTTTGTATTTTTCCCATAGTTTAAGAAATATAATAGCTATGATAAAATAATCAACCTCTATTTAAATCAATTGATAAGTAGTAAAATAATATTATTCTATAGTTTTATTATTATAAAACAGTATATATTATCATAATATCATTATAGAATATATAAATGATTTATAATGAGTTTACAAAATCCCAGAATGACTAAAAATACCCTTTTTAAAAGTTTAGGGGTCATTCTGTAAATACACCAAAATACAGGGATCATGTAAAAAAATCCAAAAACTGTAAATTTACTATATCAGATTGCAATTAACAGAATTATAAGTTCTACGCTTGAAACCGTTATCAAATCCGATATTGATAGATCTTTATATGTTCATTTAAAGTTTTCAGGGGTGTAAATGAAATTTTCGGAAATAAACTGGGCAGAATGCCTTGTTTGGGCAGATTGTAATTCAAAACTTCTAATGGCCATAACTCACTCATTTCTTAACCTTTTTAAGTGAAATCAGTGTCTATCTTGAGCGAAATTTTGTGGAGAATCCAAATCCAAAGTTGGTTTTAGCAAATTCGAATCACAGAATGTGAAATGACCGATTTACCCTTTAAGACGAATTCTAAATAAAACCCAAACGGTACAAGCAAATCAAAAACTGTTTTAAGGGTAGATTCCTAGATATTTTAAGAGTCTACTCTTAAAATTTGAGAGCTATAACTGGTCGGAGTAAAGAGTTACATCAATTCTATTATTTCGAATTAAACCCAGCTATTTTCTGGAGTTTCCTAATGTTAATCGATTAATCTATTTAACCACTAATAAATTCTGTTAAATGAAGTTATAATATAATTAATATACAGAAATAGTATGTATGTGTGTGTGTATATGTGCTTGCATAATTAAAAGACATAGAAGAAAATTACCTCTTCTTCCCTTATGAATGCATAAACCTTTGTGTGTGTGTGTGTATATATGTAATAATATGTGTGTATATATATATTGATCTGAGAGGGAGAGAGACAGAGAGTTGAGAGTATAGAGAGAGAGTTGAGAATAGAGAGTGTTGAGGTTATGGGGGGTTAGTATACATTTATAGAAATGATATGCTTGGTCACCAAGCATAAACACATTACACATACTTACACACGTACACACTATGCACTCAAAATTATGTGGGATGATGAATTACTCCATTCCTCACTATATATATGTTTATGAAAAGCTCCATTACCACTCATATAAAGGTCTTAATTGTGTGTCATTTTTCAAAATTAAAGAGCAATTAATCATTAAAAAGAATGAAATGTACCATTAATTTAGTATGGTGTTTGAACTTTAATAAAAGGTGAGCACAAGTGTGCTTCAGTGGAGCAACACTTTTTTTTTTTTTTTTTTGGGTCATTACAGTCTCTCCTACTTAAAGAAGTTTGGTCCCCAAACTTATCGTATTAGGTGCTTAAAAAGGCAATCAAATTTTTTTTTTTTTAATGTATGTACTTATACAAAGCAGACAATGCATATATTTAGTAGTGGAGAAACTGCCCCAGTGTGGCGTTTTGATGCTTTGTAAGGAGTGAAATTTTAGGCAGTGGTTGAAGTATTGGCCTTTTGCGAGAGTGACCAAAAGCTTGTGGGTGATTGAGAATCAGACTGTTGATACAGGGTATAGAAACAGTGCATGGCCTGAATGGCTGGGAAACAACACATATGACTGGTTGCTCATGTATTTACACAATCTTTGACATTCTCTTTTTATTGATGATATTTTTGATACATATAAAAGCGAAAAGAGAACAACAAGAAAACCCTTACATTTCATCAACCTATTGTTCATTGGTAAGGTCACCCCATCCAACAAATGATTTGAATTGCAAGGGCGGACCAAATTTCCAAGAACATTTTTTTTTTTTTTTTTAATATGAAAAGTTACAATGATACAAATGTACATTTGGATTTTGATGAGTGGGAACAGAGCTCTGCCAACGTGAGGCTTCCTTTCAGAGGTTGAATGCTAACGACATCCTACGCGCTTCTCAGCAACCATATAGATCCTATAGTCCGTTCCACAGAACCCTGGGTTAATGCTCTTCAGGACTTACTTCTGAGGACAATACCGTCCTGGGATGCTTACCCTCCCAGTTGCCCTATAAAACAATACCCAAAGGTCCAAACTACATTAAGCTGGTGAAGGGACACGCGTAGTAAGACATGTGGGCTCAATCCCACGCACACTCAACGTACAAGGACTACCTCGAAACCGGACCATGATGTTCATTCCACCTTCTTCTTCCTTTTTTTTTTTTTTTTTAATTTTAAAACAAAAAGAGCCTTAGTTCTAAGACTCAAGCCACCTCGTGACTTTCTTTCTTTTCTTTTTAGAGACATGTTGACTCTCCATCTCTTTAATTAAACCCAAGAAAGAGTTTTGAGCTAAGTTATTAACAGTGAAGAAATAGTAAGGATCAGTGGATGAAGTAGGTGTTTTTGATGAACTTACTTGAAGATTTGGGGGGAGATTTGGATATTTTGGGACCTCCATTTTTTTCGTTTGATCCAAAAGAATCTGGGACTTTTTAGATTGTGAGTATTGGACTAAATTAGACCAGCAGGAGCAAGTTGGAGTAATAGAGGTGGTGTGGGTAGGACGAGAGACTGGAGAAATTATGTTGGGAGTAGTGAGATCCAACGGACTTGGAGAAGTTTGGTGGTTGTTGCTAGATTGTAAAGACCGGACTGGAGAGATCGTGTTGGGAGCAATGAGATCCAACAGACTTGGAGAAGTTTGGTGGTTGTTGTTAGATTGCAAAGATCGGACTGGAGAGATCGTGTTGGGAGCAGTGAGATCCAACAGACTTGGAGAAGTTGTACAAATTTGAGTGACAGGGGGGATATGGGTAGGGCTAGAGATTTCAGAAGAGATTGGAGTAGTTGTGGTGGGGGAAATGAGATTGGAACACTTTCGAGGGCTTTCTATGTTGTGATCTAGATCTTCCATGGCATAGTTGAGCCAAGGATCTAGATCAGGCTCTATGGATTGTTTGGGTGACTCTTCTTTTGATTGAGCTTGAAGTTGTGAGACTTGTTCCTTCAGTTCTAGAACTTGTTGTTCGAGGAAAAAGACGTAGGAAACACAACCCAAAATGGGGTCCTGAAGCCTAGCTGTGGCTTCATACACAAGGGATTTGATAGTTTGTTGATGATCTGCCTCAGAGACCCTTTCAATAAGGCGCAGAAAATTCCTATATCCAAAAAATTCGTGAATTGCCTCATAATCCTTCATACTCCCTGCGTACTGAAAGTAGGGTGCCAAGGAACAGTCACTTCTACACCGTCTTCTGTTATACTCGCATGCACCACAACGACTAACAGCCTTCTTAAAAACCATTTTTTTTTGGCTTGTTTTACCTTCCTCTTATTCAGATCTGGGTTGGTTGAGGTTTTTTTTTTTTTTTTTTTTTTTTTTTTTAGGGGGATGAGTTTCTGCCAAGAGGCAGAAGGAAGAAGAAGAGAAAAAAAAGAAAGAGAGAGGGAGGGTCAGACGGAGAAAGGTTCGTCAAAGAGAGAGAGAGAATGGTGAGAGGGACAGAGAAAGAGAGAGGGGGAAATGGAGTGACTTTAAAGGGAGAGGAAAAGAGGGGGGAAAGGTAGATCAAAGGAGAGAGAGAGAGAGCGGGTTAGTGAGAGTGATAGAGACAGAGAGACAGAGAGCACGTGGAGAGAGAGAGAAAGGTGTCGGTGAGAGTGACAGAAAGAGAGAGAGACAGAGACAGAGAGACAGAGAGAGACAAAGAGAAGCGTTGGTGTCGTGACAGTACACGTGACATGACACATGTCAGTTGACGTGGCTTGTATGCCACATGTCAGTTGTTGATTGGTCAGTCAACTGCTGAGTCAGCGCTGAGTCAGCGCTGACTGTTACCTACGCGTGGGGAAAGTGATACACGTGTAGAGAGTGAGAGCATGTGGAGAGGCTGATGTCTAATGCAAACCTAAATCAGGTCTGGTCCCCTACTCTTCCTATTACTCCGTGTATGTGTGTTTCAACTATTACCATATTTTTACTAATATTTCATGGTTGTGTTTTCTAATCTCTTCTCTTTTTTTTTTTTTTACAACAATTTTAAAAGTAGGGTACTTCCTATTTTTCCTACTTATTTATATTTTTATATTTAAGGCACTAGTTTGTACCACGCCTAGTAGTTGTGGTTATCAAACACTCTAGAACTCTTAATAGATTTACAATGACTTATGAAACGTCACCTTGGAGTAAAATAAAATTCGTTATCGTTGTAACGTCGTTGCGTGTTAATACTATTTCTATTGGTAAATAAAGTTAACATTCCATATCATAAATGTAAGACTTCTAACTACAATTAAATTCTAGACTCACGGATATTCAAATCAGATCTTTTAGACTAAAAATTCTATATAGGTTCTAGCTAGATATCTTCTCTCTCTTCCTTATGTTCTTTCTATAGAAAATGAGTCCTACTTCTAGACTTCCGTGCAAGATGATATCTGGTCCTAAGCTGTAACCCAAGCTTTCTAACGAATTATTATGTGTCTATATCTTAACCTTAGACATCCTAATCATAATTGCTCTGTGCTCTTCTAGCGGTTCGAGAACTATTGCTCTGATACCAACTGTCACGACCCCAAAATTCGACTTCAAAATTCTGGGCTCGAGACCGGCCTCTAGGCCTCTTTGTAATTAAACAGAGCTCTAGCGGAAGCAATCATAGCTTAATTATGTTTATATATTGAAGTCTACATAAATCTTGAAATTACTATTACATTTGAAGGCATAACTCTTCTAAATATTCTACATATCTAACAATCAGCTACTCCTCATTTGCATCAAGAAGATAATCTTTCTCTTCTATCGAAATGTTCTATTCTTCTAAGGGTTCTGTAATAGGCAATCATCGTCACTTTGTCACCTGAAAAGGGTTTTAAAAATATTTGGAGAGTGTGAGCTGAAGGCTCAGTGAATGAACATAACCTTAGAAATAATCATTTAAAAGGTTTGCATTTTTAGAATAGATAAGATAATAACATCAAAATTTCATTCAATAAAATGAAAATATACTGACAGGTTTTATTTGCATAGAAAATAGCATCCTTACATACATGTCAAATTACCAACCACCCACTCACACACACATTCCTTTCATTACATGGCACGGTGATCAAAGTGCAACCCTGCTAGTCGGGTTCATGGGTCCAAAGGACCAGCCACTTTTTTTTCATTACATCGCATACATAGGCTATACTTTATAATTTGTTGCGGTGGTAATCGACACGTTAAATAAATGAGCAGTTTAAATTATGACATTTCGAAAGATTCACGAATTGGAAATAATAAGTTTTGAATGTTAAAACCCTTCCAGAAACCAAGAAAATGTTCCGAAAATAATTATAGCATTTTTCATATTATACATAAATCGTAGTAGAATTTACTCATCATATGTTTAGTTAATATAGAGTTTGAGAAAAGGTAATAAACACTCACATATAGAGTTGAATTAAATACAGGATACGAACACTCACCTTGGTGACTTAAGAGTTGACGATGAGATAGTTCCTACATCAATACAGGTAAAAGAACTAGACATTTAATCATAGGTCGCAAGCATAAGGGTAAAACTGTAATTAAGGCTTCTCTAGGGTATTCCTATAAATATGCTATAGCTATCTCAAGACTTCACTATAACATTCTTTACACTATAATGAGTTCAACATCACTAGTTGGACTCAATTTGGAGTCCGTAGTAGTTCCTACTTCAAAATAGAGTTTCCTACACAAACGTAAGTCCTACAAAATAAGTTGTATTTGAAACGGTGTCAGATTGTCTCCAAACTTTTAAATATGATACTAGACATTATTTTAAGCCTATAGAAATTGACAGCGTATTTTTCTGAGTTGTAGATAATTAGTTATGAATTATTGAAGTTAAAACACTATTTTTTTTTTTTTAAATAATCAAAGTTGGACCTTAATTTCATTTTCATACCCAAATACCATAATTTAAGTGTAAAAATATTTTTAATGGTCATGAAATGCCACAAGAATATTTTTGCATTTTTTCCATAGTTTAAGAAATATAATAGCTATGATAAAATAATCAACCTCTATTTAAATCAATTGATAAGTAGTAAAATAATATTATTCTATAGTTTTATTATTATAAAACAATATATATTATCATAATATCATTATAGAATATATAAATGATTTATAATGAGTTTACAAAATCCCAGAATGACTAAAAATACCCTTTTTAAAAGTTTAGGAGTCATTCTGTAAATACACCAAAATACAGGGATCATGTAAAAAATCCAAAAACTGTAAATTTTCTATATCAGATTGCAATTAACAGAATTATAAGTTTTACGCTTGAAACCGTGATCAAATCCGATATTGATAGATCTTTATATGTTCATTTAAAGTTTTCAGGGGTGTAAATGAAATTTTCGGAAATAAACTGGGCAGAATGCCTTGTTTGGGCAGATTGTAATTCCAAACTTCTAATGGCCATAACTCACTCATTTCTTAACCTTTTTAAGTGAAATCAGTGTCTATCTTGAGCGAAATTTCGTGGAGAATCCAAATCCAAAGTTGGTTTTAGCAAATTCAAATCACAGAATGTGAAATGACCGATTTACCCTTTAAGATGAATTCTAAATAAAACCCAAACGGTACAAGCAAATCGAAAACTGTTTTTAAGGGTAGATTCCTGGATATTTTATGAGTCTACTCTTAAAATTTGAGAGCTATAGCTGGTCGGAGTAAAGAGTTACATCAATTCTATTATTTCGAATTAAACCCAGCTATTTTCTGGAGTTTCCTAATGCTAATCGATTAATCTATTTAACCACTAATAAATTCTGTTAAATGAAGTTATAATATAATTAATATACAGAAATAGTATGTATGTGTGTGTGTATATGTGCTTGCATAATTAAAAGACATAGAAGAAAATTACCTCTTCTTCCCTTATGAATGCATAAACCTTTGTGTGTGTGTGTATGTATGTAATAATATGTGTGTATATATATATTTATCTGAGAGGGAGAGAGACAGAGAGTTGAGAGTATAGAGAGAGAGTTGAGAATAGAGAGTGTTGAGGTTATGGGGGGTTAGTATACATTTATAGAAATGATATGCTTGGTCACCAAGCATAAACACATTACACATACTTACACACGTACACACTATGCACTCAAAATTATGTGGGATGATGAATTACTCCATCTAATATCTATATATGAAAGCCAAAGCCTTTGGTTTTGCCAAGTGGCAATTTATGAGAAATTTTTGAATTTAAAAAAAAAATTTATACATATTTGTGTTAATATATACAATTAAGGATTGACCAAAAATAAAGAACCAATTTAATGTAGATTAAATTGACCTATAAAAAAAAAAGGATTGACCAATTTAATGTAGATTAAATTTGATATATTATTTATCATATATCCTTGAATTGGAATTAAACAAGGATTGACCAATATGGCAATATCCTAGCATTATAGTTATTGACCACTTTTCATCTACACAGTCTTTTCGTTTCTTGGTTAGAATCTTCACTATACAATTGCTTGATTTTTTTTCTCTAATTCATATGTATGAATTCTTATTTAACTTTTATATTGGGCTTGATTACTTTGTGTTAGATAGTTTTTTGACTTCAAATTAAAGAAATAAGAAGAGCACTTCAAGTAGATTGAATGTTATTTTCTATTATGTGTTTTTTATTTTGGTATTATGCCTTCTCTATATGGTTCTTGATAGAGTGGTGATATTTTGTTACAATGCGATCTAACGAGATGTGTAAGACAAAAGTAGGATCTGAATTTTTGAATCTAATGTGAATTAGTTAGAGTTTATTAACGAGTAATGCTATGATCTTCAAGTTTATATCTATAGTTCCTCACATGATATTTAGGTGGTCCTACTATTTTTTAGAGTGGTACCACTACCACATGTGTTGGGAACCATATTTGAAATATCAAAGTTGGGAAGCATAGCATTACTCAATCAAACACAATTAATGATGTTAAGTTTTTAATTCTTTTGACATTTATATTGCATACATTATTTTTTCTGGTCGTATTGACATTAACAATATCAGATAATTTTTTAGACTGCTCTTATTACTATTATTTTAATTTTTAGAAGCTAAAAAATCATCTATTTTTGTTTGCTAGATATAAGCTATTTAGTTATACTAATTTCAAAGTGAATGCTATTAATATTTTTTGGTTTTCGACTCACCCGTGCATTGCACGGGGCTCATAGCTTGTTCCTCACTATATATATGTTTATGAAAAGCTCCATTACCACTCATATAAAGGTCTTAATTGTGTGTCATTTTTCAAAATTAAAGAGCAATTAATCATTAAAAAGAATGAAATGTACCATTAATTTAGTATGGTGTTTGAACTTTAATAAAAGGTGAGCACAAGTGTGCTTCAGTGGAGCAACACTTTTTTTTTTTTTTTTAGAATATTTTTGTATTTTTCCCATAGTTTAAGAAATATAATAGCTATGATAAAATAATCAACCTCTATTTAAATCAATTGATAACTAGTAAAATAATATTATTCTATAGTTTTATTATTATAAAACAGTATATATTATCATAATATCATTATAGAATATATAAATGATTTATGATGAGTTTACAAAATCCCAGAATGACTAAAAATACCCTTTTTAAAAGTTTAGGGGTCATTCTGTAAATACACCAAAATACAGGGATCATGTAAAAAATCCAAAAACTGTAAATTTACTATATCAGATTGCAATTAACAGAATTATAAGTTCTACGCTTGAAACCGTGATCAAATCCGATATTGATAGATCTTTATATGTTCATTTAAAGTTTTCAGGGGTGTAAATGAAATTTTCGGAAATAAACTGGGCAGAATGCCTTGTTTGGGCAGATTGTAATTCCAAACTTCTAATGGCCATAACTCACTCATTTCTTAACCTTTTTAAGTGAAATCAGTGTCTATCTTGAGCGAAATTTCGTGGAGAATCCAAATCCAAAGTTGGTTTTAGCAAATTCGAATCACAAAATGTGAAATGACCGATTTACCCTTTAAGACGAATTCTAAATAAAGCCCAAACGGTACAAGCAAATCAAAAACTGTTTTAAGGGTAGATTCCTGGATATTTTAAGAGTCTACTCTTAAAATTTGAGAGCTTTAGCTGGTCGGAGTAAAGAGTTACATCAATTCTATTATTTCGAATTAAACACAGCTATTTTCTGGAGTTTCCTAATGTTAATCGATTAATCTATTTAACCACTAATAAATTCTGTTAAATGAAGTTATAATATAATTAATATACAGAAATAGTATGTATGTGTGTGTGTATATGTGCTTGCATAATTAAAAGACATAGAAGAAAATTACCTCTTCTTCCCTTATGAATGCATAAACCTTTGTGTGTGTGTATATATGTAATAATATGTGTGTATATATATATATATATTGATCTGAGAGGGAGAGAGACAGAGAGTTGAGAGTATAGAGAGAGAGTTGAGAATAGAGAGTGTTGAGGTTATGGGGGGTTAGTATACATTTATAGAAATGATATGCTTGGTCACCAAGCATAAACACATTACACATACTTACACACGTACACACTATGCACTCAAAATTATGTGGGATGATGAATTACTCCATTCCTCACTATATATATGTTTATGAAAAGCTCCATTACCACTCATATAAAGGTCTTAATTGTGTGTCATTTTTCAAAATTAAAGAGCAATTAATCATTAAAAAGAATGAAATGTACCATTAATTTAGTATGATGTTTGAACTTTAATAAAAGGTGAGCACAAGTGTGCTTCATTGGAGTAACACTTTTTTTTTTTTGGGTCATTACATGAACGAAATAACAAAATAACGAACTAACAGAATAAACTGAACAAAAATAATCTGAAGTACTAAAAAATAAAATGAAAAATAAAAGGAAACGACAATACTAAAAAGAATATCCATATACTCCCCCAAACCAAAGCACTGCATGTCCCTATGCAGATGGGAACATGACAATGACATGAATGTAGTCCTCGTAGAAGATCACCAAGACGTCCACACCACGAAAAATGTCGGATGGTAGCGGCACACCAGATCGAAAGTACCAATCAACTAGCTCCCACTCCGGGTGCTCCGCAGTGTCGAACGGTGGGCCCATCTCATCAAAATCAGCATGTAACTCCGGACTCACTTCCTCCTCAATCTCCTCTATGACACTCGGACCCAAATCCACCCTATCATCCTCAGGACCAGAATAAGGCGCAAATATCGAGGCAATGTCCTCAGGGGACCAGTCAGGGTGACCCGGACGCTGTCGAACAACGTCCGGTACATAATCCGGGAGGTCCCTATATGGATAGGTAACCTCAGTCGGAGGCACAGTAGACTCAACAGGGTCAGATAATGAACTAGCAGCTAAACCGGAAACCACTTCCTCGTCGTCATCATCGATCGATGCTGATTCAGACGAAGAAGACTCGAAAAATGTAGGGGGAGCGCCATAAGGGCCATCAATAGCGGTAGGCTCATCGCCAAACAGGTCATCCTCAGCAGAAGAATCAGAACAAGTAGGCATACGAGGCCGACGACGGTACCAGCCGGGACCAGCAGGTTTGGCTACCCTAGGACTCAGTGTAGGAGTATCAGAAAGCGAGCTAAAGTCAGAACAATAACTCGACTGACTCGGGGACCTATCAAGTGACGAAGGAGGAGAAATCGGATGGTCCATGCTATGAGGATGTAGATGATATATAAGGGTCGAGGTACTATACGGATATTGGAAAAACAAAAACCTGAAACCACAAATTAAGTCACAATTTAACCCTATTAGTTTGAAATTGTTAAAAGTACGAAACGTAACATTACTATTTGCTTGAATGTATGGCCGTAATTAATGTCAAATTTTTAAACGTAAGCAATGGAAGGTTGCATTGAAATTGAAATTTTTACCGAATTACCCCCAAACCTGAACCGAAGAGACCCCTGTTCTAGTGCAATGGGTGGTGAGATTGCTATTAGTAATTCAACGACAATTGCTTCCAAGTGAATAAATGAGACAGTATATAGCCAAACTAGAAATTGAAGCGATAATGAAGAACAATGTCAAGTTGTGATGAATTAGAGGCAACAGTAATAACATAACTATAAACGAGAAGCCATAAAAGAAAAAGGATATAATTACAGACCAACTGCTCAAAAGTAAACCAAAAGACAGAAAGTAAACTAACCGGTCAAAGCCGGGTACAGCAAAATCCTAATAATAATAAACAGATAGACGAAAAGTAAAAACACAGGAATAATAAAAGAATATACAAGCCAAACTTTCTGAAAATTTCTAAACCACCCACCAAATACATGAAAAAGGAAAAATAAATGTCCAAACACCCCCCCCCCCCCCAAAACCTAGTCTAGTCCTCACCACCCTCAATCAGAACCAGCTCCAACCCCGTACTCCCCTGGCTAGTAGTACCATCCCCATCACCGTCACTCCCATCGTCATCATCACCATCATCGCCAGCCTCCTCCTCCTCACCCTGTACCTCCCCCTGCTCCTCAACTCCTTCCTCAGCCACCTGCTGTGCCTGTCGCAGAAATGCCGACTGGTAAGCTGCCTCTCCCTGAGCAAGAATGTCCTCCAGCTGATCCGGATGATGAAGCTGGAAAAAGGACCTCATGTATGACTGCCAGCGCAGTGTCTCACCTCAGATAGCACACACGTCCCCATACGTCCAAGCGTACGAGGAATCCTCAGGAGGGGGTGGACGCTGAGCTGCCTACTCACGACGGGCCTGGGCCTGCTCTCGGGCCCTCCTAACCTCCAGGTCTAGGCGATCCAAGCTCAGCTTCCAATCAGCGGAAGCGAACTCTGGAATATGTGCGTCAATAGGCTCATCGACAGGAATAGGAAAGGCCTTAGCCCGGAGAATAGCGGTGATAGTGCGAGGGTAGGGCAGAAGAAGCTTAGAATCAAGGGAGTGATCAATGGCATGGGCTGCAAGACGCATGCCCTCCATAAAAATCAGGCCAGGGTGAAACCAATCGCTGCGATAAACAGCGTAGAGGGCATGGTGAATTTTCTTGTTCCGTTCCTGCTCATGACCAAGGGGGTACAGGTTTCGTTTAAAGACATGGTCGACGAACCACATCTGACGGGGCATGTGCGATCTTCGAATAGATTGCCCCGACCCAGAACGGCCGCCACACATGTCCTGAATAATGTGTATGAAGGAGTGGGCTTTGTTGAGGACGTTTAGTTTTGGAACTTGGTAAGAATGGGAGGGGAGTTGGAGGATTTCAGCGATGTTATCTGGGTTGAGGGTAATGTCGTGGCCATCAATGGTGGTGGACAGGAAGGTGTGTTGGCTTAGGGATTATTTATGGTAGCGGAGGTTTTGATAAAAGAGGCGGACGACGCGGGGGTAGCTGATTAAATCTGGGTTCCTAAAATAAAGCTGTGGGGCCAACTTACGGGCGGCTAGGTTGCTATGGCCCCACTTCGCGTCTTTATCAGACGCAAAACACTTAGTGTCTATAGCGGCCTCGTAGTTGAGGCCTCGGTTGGCGTATTTTGGGCCCAGTTCGTTCGGGTTTGGGTCGTCTGGTGGCGGTGGTGGTGGTTTTGTCTGTTTTTCTTTTCCTTTAGATCGTTTCTGAGGTGGTTGTGACGAAGAGGCAGATTTCACGGTTCGTTTTGTCATATTTTGGAGAGGTGGGTGTAAGTTTTTAGAAAATTTTTGGAAATGCGGGCTTTAAAATACGGCTCTGCCCAGAAAAAGACAATGAAAAAGGAAGGGAAAGGGGGAATGGGTCACCTGCAAAGGAAAACATCCCGGCAAGGGACACAATCAATATATAATTCAACAGTTATAAAAGAAATTGGGGTTCACGGGAGAACACCCAGCAACTGTGAGAAGAGCCGATCCCTTCTCACCCACTATCCCGGCTAGGGCACACACATTGCGGCAAGTCTCGGGGTACTTGTTGCGTGTTTAAGAGCTATATAAATAAATGTATAGATAAGTGACGCTTATGTTGAACAAAATAATTTGAATGTTGAGTAGGATGGTCACAAGTTGGGTTAATACGTTAATGCGACACCGAAAAGCATTAAGCTAAACAATTTCAAAATCGAATTCCAGTTGTTTCCATTTACATTCATTACATGTTTGCGCTCATTATTCGAATCTTTCAAGTAAGAAGCGTACTACTAAAAATCAAATGTGAATGGGAACAACGTCAATAAAACTGGAGTTATAGTATATGATTTGAAATTCAATGTATGCACATTTAAAACTAACGTCTATGTACTCATTAAAATGTGAACACAGTGAAGAAGCAACGAACCTGATAACTCGATAATTCGACGATTACTTCATAATTAACTTGTCAGAGTATCAGTAAATATATAGAGCTATGCCTATAAACTGAAATCCTTAAGGTTTTGAAAGTAGTGTAGGCATCTATTGAGATCTGTGTCAACACTACTGATCACAACATTTTATTCAAAACTTAAAACTGTATTCAGGTGTTTAAGTCAATTGTATTTAATCGACCCTAATCAAGACTGTTAGGTCAAATTGATAGATTCAGATGTATAAACGAGCGTAGTTCTGAAAAACTGTATACACCTAAATCTCTAAGTTCCTAAAAGAAAATGTGTTCAGGTATATGCATCTCTGTATACATAAATGTGGTCATAAGAAAAATCCCTAACTTTCATTTAAGCATGGACGTACATATGAACTTTATTGAGTTTAGGGTATGGAAATCGGGGTGAGTGTGAGTTAGGGATTAAAGCATATAAATTGAATTGAGAGGTTTGAATTGTAGAAATCTATATAGGTACTGTGAGTATCAAACCCCCAAACACAAACCCTAATTTCAACCGTGAGTGTGCATATGTGAAGGTGTATACAAGAATCCATCTGTGCGTGTGTGTATATAATTAAATCTGTGTGTGAGTGTGTATAGATTTGTATAGATGTGTTTTTTTAGAATATAGATATATGTCTATGTCTATCTATATATATGTACCTGTGTATATAGAGGGAGAGACAGAAACCCGAAAATAGCCGCGATTTGTAGCGGCGGCAGTGTGTAGCGGCGGCGTGATGTGATGTGCTGGTGGTCCGGTGAATGATGTGGTGATGGTTGGTGGAGGGGTGGTGAGTGGTAGTTATGGTGATTTGTGGTGGAGAGAGAGAGAGAGAAGAGAGAGGATCGCCGAGAGGAAGAGAGGGGAAGACGCTGTGATCAGAAAAAAAAAATTAGGGCTCAGCCCTTTATTTAAAGGAACGGGACTCTCGCGCGAGCGGACCGCGCGAGCGAGTTTCGCGCGAGCGGATCCCTCCGCGAGGTGAAGCTGAGACTTTTTTTTTAGTTTCATACAAAATTTGTCTAAGTGTAAAGTCCGCCCGAGCGGACCGCTCCAGCGAGAACCTCGCGCCCGCGATTTGAGGTGCGAGGGAAAGCTGAGGCTCCCTTTTCGTTTATTTAGAATTATTTTCTAAGTCCCAGGTTCGCTCAAGCGGGCCGCTCCAGCAAGGGTCTCGCTCACGCGATTCTAGGCGCGAGCAAGAGCTGAGGCTTATTATAAAGACTAGAAGAAATTTTGTCTAAGGGGCAATCTCGCGCGGGCGGACCGCGCGAGCGATATGTCGCATGAGCGGGCCGCGCGCGCGAGATGTAGGTTTCTCATTTTTTTCTTTTCTCTTACCTTGTATTAGTGTTGGAAAAGTTAAAATTTGTATCTTTTGGGCATTCAAACATTCAGACATTGGCCACAAACTACTAACTATTGTACCAAATTGAAGAAAATTCTAACTAAAGCTTGGATTGCCTCCCAAGAAGCGCTAAGTTTTACGTCGCTAGCTCGACCGATGCGCGTTCTCAGTCGAGATAAACAGGGTCTACCAAATCTATAGATTCGATTTCTCTCTCTTCTGATTCCTCGGTTCGATACGATTTCAGCCGTTGTCCGTTCACTTTAAAAGGTGCTCCACCGTTTGTATCTTGGATTTCGATCACCCCATGCGGGAACACTTGTGTTATAGTGAACGGACCGTCCCATCGGGACCTTAGCTTTCCCGGAAATAATCTTAATTTCGAATTGAATAACCATACTAGTTGTCCTACTTCGAAATTCTTTCTAACAATCATTTTGTCGTGGAAAGATTTAGATCGTTCTTTGTAGATTCTCAAATTTTCATACGCTTCCTTTCTCAATTCTTCAAGTTCTTGCAATTGAAGTTTACGATGACATCCCGTCGCTGTTAAATTTTGGTTAAGCGTTTTTACGGCCCAATATGATCGATGTTCAAGTTCCACCAGTAGGTGGCACGCTTTTCCCAATACTAGTCGGTAGGGAGACATCCCGATAGGAGTTTTAAACGTTGTACGATATGCCCAAAGCGCATCGGTCATTCGTTGTGACCAATCTTTACGGTCTGGACATACCATTTTTTCTAATATACTTTTTACCTCTCTATTAGACACTTCAACTTGGCCTTGGGTTTGCGGGTGATATGCGGTTCCTACTTTATGGGTGACGGAATATTTTCGGACGAGGGCTTCGAAGTAACGATTATAGAAATGTTTACCCCCGTCGCTTATAATTGCCCGCAGCGTACCAAATCAACAAAATATATTATCTTTTATAAATTGAACCACAACTTTATGGTCGTTGGCTCTCATCGCCGCTGCCTCTACCCACTTAGAAACATAGTCGACCGCGACTAAAATATATTCGAAACCACAAGACGAGGGAAATGGACCCATAAAATCAATGCCCCATACATCAAATATTTCTATAATAAGGATTGGGGTCATGGGCATCGCATCTCGACGTGACATGTTCCCTGTTTGTTGACAACGTACGCAGTTCTGACAAAATTCATGTGCGTCTTTAAACAATGTTGGCCAATATAACCCACTTTGGAGAACTTTAGCGGCCGTTCGACGGCCTCCAAAGTGACCTCCGTATTCTAGAGAGTGACAAAAATTTAATATGGATTTGAACTCACTTTCCGGAACACAACGTCGTATAATTTGATCAGAACAGTGTTTAAATAATAGTGGGTCATCTCAGTAGTAGTGTTTAATTTGGGAAAAGAAGCGATCTTTGTCTGAGCGAGACCACGTATTCGGGATATGTCCCGTAGCTAAGAAATTGACGATGTCACTGAACCACGGCCGATTTACGGTAGATAACGCAATTAATTGCTCGTCCGGAAACGAATCCTTTAGAGGGGTAACATCGTTTGATTCTATAAGAATTCGTGACAAGTGGTCGGCTACAATGTTTTCAGAACCATTTTTATCCCGTATTTCATAATTAAACTCTTGAAGGAGTAGAATCCATCGGATTAACCTAGGTTTCGTTTCTTTTTTATTCAATAAATGACGCAATGCCGCATGATCAATATAAACGATGACTTTTGAACCCAACAAATAAGAACGGAATTTGTCGAGGGCAAACACAACCTCAAGTAATTCTTTTTCAGTTGTTGTGTAGTTCAATTGCGCGTCATTTAGTGTTTTACTCGCATAATAAATCACATGAGGGATTTTATTCACTTTTTGCCCCAAAACAGCTCCCACAGCATAATCGGAAGCATCACACATCAATTCGAACGGTAATGACCAATCAGGGGATTGGATTACCGGAGCCGTGGATAGTAAGGTTTGCAACGTTTCAAAAGCCTTTAGGCAGTCGTTGTCAAAGACAAAATGAACATCCTTGGCAAGTAGGTTGCACAAGGGGCATGAAATTTTACTAAAGTCTTTGATAAATCGTCTATAAAAACCGGCATGACCTAGAAAGGAACGGATCTGACGAATGGATGATGGCGGTGGAAGTTTGTCTATTAACTCGACTTTTGCTTTATCAACCTCTATACCTCGCTTGGATACAACGTGACCCAAGACTATTCCCTCTTGAACCATGAAATGGCTCTTCTCCCAACTTAATACCAAATTTGCTTCCTCGCACCGGGAAAGGACTTTTGTCAGATTTTGGAGGCATTCATCGAATGTACGTCCGAAAACGGAGAAATCGTCCATAAATACCTCGAGAAATTTCTCAACCATGTCCGAGAAAATTGCCATCATACACCGTTGAAAGGTTGCCGGTGCATTGCACAGGCCAAACGGCATACGACGGTAAGCAAAGGTTCCAAAAGGACAGGTGAACGTCGTCTTTTCTTGGTCATCGGGGTAAACGGGCACCTGGTTGTAACCAGAGTATCCATCTAAGAAACAATAATAACTCTGACCGGACAGACGTTCTAGGATTTGATCAATAAATGGGAGAGGGAAATGGTCCTTACGCGTCATCGAATTAAGTTTTCTGTAGTCAATGCAAACCCGCCAACCGGTAGTTTGGCGGGTGGGTATAAGGACTCCATTTTCGTTGGGTACAACCGTGATACCTGATTTCTTTGGGACAACCTGATTTGGGCTGACCCAATTGCTATCGGAGATCGGGTAGATAATACCGGCGTCTAAGAGTTTTATAACTTCCTTCATAACCACTTCTTTCATGTTAGGGTTGAGACGTCGTTGCATTTCCCTAGATGGTTTAGCATTTTCTTCTAAATTTATTCTATGCATGCAAACTGACGGGTCAATTCCTTTTAGATCAGCGACCGTCCATCCAATCGCCTTTTTATGATTACCTAGAACCTGTATTAGTTGTACTTCTTAAAATTCAGTTAAATTTGACGTGATTATAACAGGAAGGGTTGCGTTAGTCCCTAGGAATGCATATTTTAACGAATCCGGCGACGGCTTAGGTTCGAGTGTTGGAGAACACTGAATGGATGGTAAGGCTGGTTCATGTGCAAGAGGCGGTAAAGCTTCTATTTTAGGTTTCCATGGAAGTGCATTGGTTGTGTTTACTGATTCCAATAGAGTATTTACATCTTCAATATTTGTGCTATGTTGAAATCATGGAAATTGAAATGGGATAAGCAGGCTTCCAACGCTTCCTTAGTCAACATAAAAGGCGCTGCTTCTTCGACTAATTCATCTATTAAGTCTATGGCATAGCAATCTGCCTCTTCATCATCTCTATATGGTTGATTAGATGCATTGAAGATGTTAAGACGCACGGTCATGTTACCAAAAGTTATATCCATCACACTAGTCCTACAGTTAATAATCGAATTAGCCGTATCTAGGAAAGGGCGTCCTAGAATGACTGGAACTTGTTTACTAGCATCTAGAACGGGTTCGGTGTCTAGTACGATAAAATCGACCGGATAATAGCATCTATCAACTTTGACCAATACATCCTCTACTACCCCCCGTGAAACTTTAATTGACCTATCGGCTAGTTGTAAGGTGGCCGCAGTCGGTTTCAGTTCTCCTAGACCCAAATGTTCATAAACTGAATAGGGTATCAAATTCACACTCGCACCTAAATCAAGAAGAGCCCGGTGAATGTACTTATCACCTATGTGACAAGCGATGGTTGGAGTACCCGGGTCTTTATATTTGAGAGCGTTAGTATTAAACAGGGAGCTAACCTTTTCTGTTAGGAACACTTTCTTAGATAATTAATGGTTTCTAGACTTCCTCTTCTGAGTGCATAGATCCTTTAAGAACTTAGCATACGGGGGTATCTGTTTGATCGCATCTAGTAATGGAATATTGATTTTTACTTCTTTAAATATTTCAAGAATATCTTTCGGTTTCGTGCTTTTTCTAGTGAAGTGAGCCGGGGCTTCCCCGCTCGGTGGGAATGGCATCCTAGGCACATAATTGGAAGGATTCGCTGCTTTAGATGTTTTATTAGATACCAAGGGACTAGCATCTTTTGAAATTGGAGTGGAATTCTCTTCCTTTTCACCCTTTTCCTTTTCTGTACCTTTATCTTTTCTTGCCTCTGGAGGAGGTGTGACCTCCTCAGGACATTCGGTGGTCCTTGTTGAGACAGTGTTAACTTGATCACTCGCCGAACTCACCTCGTACTGACCCTTAGGATTTTGCACAGGTTGACTTGGTAATTTTCCCTCATTACGTCGATTCAATGTATTAGCTAATTGTCCCATTTGGGACTCTAACTTTGCTATAGATTGCGTATGGGAATTTACAAGTTGAGACTGCGATTTTGATTGGGCCTCTAAGGTTTTTAATGATGCCAACACGCTCTCTTCGAAAGTTTTATCCCTAAGAGGATTAGCACGGAAGGAGGGCTGTTGGTATTGATTTTGTTGATTCGGAGGCTGCTGATACTGATTAGATTGTGGTTTATACGCATTAGGGAAATTGGTCGTATCGGGTTTCGAATACGGTTTCTCACTATTGGAGTTCCATGAAAGGTTCGGATGAGGTCCCCATGTCGTGTTTGGTTTATACCCCGTGGGGTTATAATTGGGTCGTTGGAACTGTTGAACCGCATTTATATGTTGTTCTACAAATTCCGGGAACTGGGATGCAGATGGACATGCTAATGTTGAATGTGACAAATCTGAGCATAACTGGCATACTTCAGCAGAAAGAGGTGGGCCTTGCATGCGGCCCATCATCATAAGTTGGTCCATTTTTCTATTTAATTCTTGAATTTCATATGAATGATTAGACTCAAATTTTGCCTCCCTCTTTGGATGAGGTAGAAGGTGTCCCTCAGGTCGTACGGATGCCGCTTGGTGCATAGAGTTTTCGCTTAATGTTTCAAATATCTTCCGTGCTTCATCAGCACTCTTGTGGAGGAACGTCCCCGCACAAATAGCATCGACGGTATTTCGAACGGTAAGAATTAATCCTTCATAAAAGACTTGCACCAGCTGCCATTTGGGTATCTGGTGATGAGGGCAAGAACGGAGAAGTTCTTTAAACTGTTCCCATGTATCGTAAAGTGTCTCCCCATCTTGCATTGTAAAATTAGTTATTGACTTTCTAATCTGATTCATCCTAGTTATGGGGAAGAATTTTTGTAGGAACGTAGTTTGCAACTCATCTCATGTTCTTATTGAATTTGGCTCCAACGATTGGAGCCAGTACTTCGCCTTGTCTTTAAGTGAAAATGGGAACAGACGCATTTTTAACTCATCATCTGTTAAGTTCTGAATCTTTAAAGTCGCACAGATACCCTGAAATTCGCCCAGATGATTATAAGGGTCTTCCTTAACACGCCCGTGAAATGATGGCAGGAGCGCAATAGTTGATGATTTGATTTCAAAATGAGTCGCCGTCACTTCCGGTAATGCAATACACGACGGTGGTGTGTAGGCAGTAGGAGTGAAATAGTCCTTTAATGGTGGTGGTGGGGGTATGTTAAGATTATCCCCATTATTCTGATTGTTTCCATTATTCCGGTTATGTCCAAAATCGGCCATTGGGATCGGTTCGATTTTTATCATTTTCGTTGTTCTTAAACGGTTATGGGTACTACGGATTTCTGATTCAAACGAAGATGACGGTTCCGGTGTGGACTCGTCGTCTAACATCAACCGAGCTCTGGGAGCTTGTTTTGATGTCCTAAGGCCTCTAAGTGTACGTTCAAGTTCGAGATTAAGCGGATTCAATTCAGGTTTAGTTGAACGAGTACCATACATAAACTAAGGACTGACTTGAAAAAAAAAAAAAAAACTACGCTAATAACCAAGCATACAAGCACACGAGATTAATGTGATGCATGAAATTATCATGTAATGCAATGACCGCGTCAAGCCCAGCGCCTCAGGTTTCCTAGCTAATGCAATGCTCACTCCACACCTACCCTAATGCAAGTATTGCGTCACAGCACCCTGACTTACAGTGGTTCGATGCGAAATTTAAATGACGGATTTACTTGGTAATTTTAAATTGATTGCAATTTATTTTCTTGCAGGTCCGCGTAAGCTCCGTTGATGTGCACAGCTGTTCCACTCGATCTTGCTAGAATTAACGATTTGGGATCTGTAGAAACAAGGATAATTTTAGCGACTCGAGAATAAAGCGAAAAACAACGAAAATAAAATGGAAACTAATATTTACTAACTACATAAATTACGATTCTAATAATTAACGGTAAAAACTATTTCAATCCCTGGCAACGGCGCCAAAAATTGATCTCGTCAAAATCAAGATATAAAAGTATGCTTATTTGTGCTTTACTTTCAAAAGATTTGTAGTGTGGAAAGTAAAGGTCGAACCCACAGAGATTGTTAATTTTTAATTCTTTAAGTACTAAAATCTAATCTAGCTAGTTATAAGAAAATCGGGAGTTTGATTGGTTTAGAATTTGATTATTACTACTAATTAAACTATGAAGTAAACTATGAAATTTTAGAACAAAATCTAGAAGTAAATCTAAGTAAACTTGTATGCAAAATTTAAAGTTGATTTAAATATATGGAGATGAGATCTAGGATTACAATTCTGCCACTAACTATGCATTGGGGGTCTATACTTCCTAATCTAAGTTCTATGTTTGGATAGTTATGATCTATCATAGCTACAAGCCCAATAGTATCGTCAAGAGAATATTGTTAGTTCAATCTAAGCATAATCCATCTATGGTTCACATGAATTATCTACCTATGACTAGGGTGTAGCATAACTCATCTTTCCTAAGCATGGATTATAAAAGATATAAACATCGCAATCACATAAGCACCATTGTATGTAAATATTCCTATCAATCACAGAAATCAAGGACTATTGAGTTCAATAAGCATAAGGAAAAATCTAAGACAAGAATAGATCCAAAATACTTTTGATTATTAACATTAAAAACTGATTATATAAAATCCACCAACATACAATCACTATCCCAAAACATAAAATCTTAAAATAGAAAAGCATAGAATCCCCCTTTACATAGCTAGGGTTTCATTGAAACCCTAGATTAGGAGTTTAGTTGATCATGGTGGGTGAAAGCATGAAGATGGAGTTGATGTGAGCCATTAGAAACCTTCAAGCTTGCTCTCCTCCTTTTCTTTTGCCTTCAAAGCCTTTTATGAATGTATATGAATAGCTCCCTAGATGTGTGTAACCCTAAAAACTTATAAAAACTAGATATATATAGAATTTACAAGAGGTGTAGGGGCTTTCCTATCCCGAAACGGATTAAAACAGGTGTTATTTACAATCTGGACGTCTTCAAGCAGTTTCGTCTGCACAGGACTCTTCAGAATAGCCAAATATGTAACTTTGCTTTTTGTATGGATCGCGCGAGCGCGTCATTTGGGAGGTCGAGCGAGCGGATTCTGGGTTTTCGCGCCCGCGGACCACGCGCGCGATGTGTCTTTTTTTGCTTCTTTCTTCCTGCCTTTTCACCTAATTTAACCTGATCTCCTTGTTTCATTCTAAAACCTGACAGAAAATAGAAAATAAAGTAAAACTTCACAAAAACAGGATAAAAACGGCTAACAAATGTGAGTTAAGGCGTATAATTAGGATTTGTTCTCTCTCGATCAACGGATAATGTTTGTAACATTAGACAGTGCATTAGTTGTGGATCATTTGGGTTCTCGTATGTTTCATTCAATATAGTCAGGTCTCATGGGATTTGTCATGTATCGATTTTAGAGTTGAACTTAAGTAGGTTTGTTAAGATTTAGGAATCTTGCGTAGACGGGCCCTTGGTCATTGATATGTTCTTAAAAGCAGTGAACTATGTATATGTTCTTAAAAGCGGTGGACCGAACCAAATAGCCCTAAGATAGACTAGTGATCCATTGATCTGTTCTTAAAAGAGGTGAACTGTGCATATGTTCTTAAAAGTGGTGGACTGGGATCACTAGTAGATAATATTAAGTCGTGGCTTTAGAATGATGCACTGCTGCTTAAAATGTTATATCCCTGTAATGCGGTGAACTGAGCATATGTTCTTAAAAGCTGGGGATGAACTGACGTGGTGCCCATGACATGCGATGAACTGTGCATATGTTCTTAAAAGCGGTGGACGGAGTAATGGTGTATCTATAGAGTTGAACCACTATCGAGTATGTTCTTCTACCATGAGTATGTTGTCAATCCTAATTTAGTAAAACATTAGTAATCAGATATTCAGTTTGAATAAAGAGAAGATACCCTCAATAAAACTTAATCTATATTCTTATGATAACTTTAATAGTTGATACCCTGTTAGTATTTGATACACCCAAAATTGGCTTTACTCTACGACCAGCCGGTTTTTAACGACCTATGCCGAGTAGCTCTACACAGTGACAATAATGCTCGGGAACCACTTAGCACGCCAAGAGATGCATCCCAAACAACTCAGACTCTAGCAGTTTCCTAAGCCAGTTAGGAAATCTTCCAGATACGCATAGACAGTTTCCTAATCAGAATAGGAAACCATCCGAATATACAACTGCCATTAAGGTTGTCAATAGTTTCCTAAACGGACTAGGATTCCTTGTATGAGTAGGTCTCTTGTATCTATAAAAGAGACCACTCACCCCCCATTAGAGAAGATCCCAATAAAAATCTCATAAAGAGAAATACGCTACATCGTCTAGCCTCTCCCAAGAAATCCTAAACGCCATCCTGTACGGCCGACCCTGGTAGTTCCAGACACCATTGTTGGATCACCAAGGTCCCCGCAGTAGTTTTATTTCATATAGTGGACTTGCTCAGACACATACGTGAATGTAGGTTCCTTCATTTACAAGGTCGAACCACATACAAAAAAACCAATCTCTCTCTCTCTCTCTCTCTCTCTCTCTCTCTCTCTCTCTCTCTCTCTCTCTCTCTCTCTCTCTCTGCTCTAATTCATCTTAACTAATTTTTTGTATCATCAGCTATCTTAACCAAATTTTGAATCATCAGCTTAGCGCCGTCTATGGGAACACGACAGATTTCCCAAAAAAACAAATCTCTTGACTGACTGTCATGCCTCCGAAGAAGAGTAAGAAGGCTGCGCAGCGGGCTGACTGGGCTATCTCGCCGGACCCAGCAGTCCTGACACTGGAGCAGTTCACTGCGACCCTCGCACAGCTCTTGAAGATCCAGCGTCAAACCCAGCAGCAGATCGATGCCCTGCTGGCCTAATAAAGTAATCCTCCAATAGCCGGGAAATAACCTGGGAACGTTGCCCACGGTCTGGAACCGGTCTTGACCAGACAACATGCCCGAGCCAACCTGTCCCGTGTAGAGGACACCAGAAACATCAATGGTAGGCGTCCTACTCGAGAGGAGAGGCAAGAGCTTATGGCCCGGGAATCCGTCTAGGGTCACTCGGTCAAGAGCCGAGGTGTCCTTAGGCACACAATGAACCAGAGTCATAACTGAGCCTAATCCCACGGGATAGCGCACCGCCAGGAGAAGAAAGCCTCTTCCACTGATCTGACCTATGTCCTGGCTACCGGTCGGGAAAGTGTGATGGCCCGTATCAAGGATTTGGAGAAACAGATTGACGAGCTGGCCAATGACCTAGGCCAAAATCCTACTCAGGACCATGTCAATACAGAGACAGAGTCACCATTCTCTAGACAAATCATGAGGTTCGCCATCCCAAGAAAATTTAAGCAGCCTCGCCTGGATTCATACAACAGCTCGAAAAACCCGGTCGACCACGTTCGGACCTACAAGGCTCAGATGGCGCTGGCCGCCAGCACCGATGAACTGTATTGCCTAGCCTTACCCAGCACTTTGAAAGGCCCGGCCGCGCAATGGTCCCACTCCCTGAAACCCCAATCGGTAAAAGATTTCAAGCAGCTAAGCAAGTAGTTTATCAACCAGTTCATCGGTATGCATGAACAGCCAAAGGCTGACATACAGTTGCTGACTATCAGGCAAAGGAATAATGAGTCCCTTAAGGAGTTCACCGACCGGCTCAACCAGGAGAAGCTCGGGATCTATAATCTTGATGAAATCGTCGCAATTACAGCCTTCTGCTCGGGAGTTCAACACACTAGTACGCCACGTCGTCTCATAGAAACTGATCGAAAACCTTGGTTGAACTCGCAGAGAGGGTCGAAAAGTATGTTGACACTGAAGAATTTCTACAGATCAAAGACCCCGGGCACGTAAGCGACGAGCCTTCAAGAAATAAGTAAAAGCGAGATCAGCCCGAGGGGAGCAACGCAAAGAAGCCCGATAGTTCTGGCAGTTCTTTCAGTTCACAACGGTCCAGGTCCGACAGCCCTGACCCGACTCTAGTTCACATCGGTCTGGATCTGACAGCCCTGACCTGACCTCCAGTTTGAAGCAGTCAGGATCCAGCAATCCCAACCTTGCCTCCAGCTCAAAATAATCAGGAGTTCGATGATCCCGACCCGACCTCCTGTCTCCAACAGACCAGACGAGTCCAACTACAATGGTTCATTCTCCCAACCATAACACAAAGCTCAGACCACCAAAGGGTTGCTACAAAGTTTTGGATCGCCTATCAACTCCTCGTCAATCCCCGGAGCACCCGAAAAAGACCTCGGGTTCAACTCCTGAGGCACTAAAAAGACTCGGGCTCAACCCCGAGGCAACCAAAGACCACTTATACTTAGGTAACAAAAGACCTCGAGATCACACCCGAGGCACACAAAAGACCTCGGAATCACACCCAAGGCACCAAAAAGACCTCGCGATCACTCACAAGGCATCGGTTTCACTTAGGTCCATAACCTATGATGGGGAAAATGCCCCTAAGTGGCTGATGATAGCAAACTTCAAAAGACCCTGGAAATACCAACATTCTAGGTTGGTTACCTACAGTCATAGCCTCTGCAGACCTTCCATCTTAGCAAAAGCTTGAGGGGCAGAAAGGCACAATGAACTAAACAGGCAATCACACTGGGTATTTACAAGCCTTGGGGTTAACTAAGTCAAACTCTTAGACAACCCGAACGCATACAATACTCAGAGCTACCACCTCCACTTAGGTCCAAACCGATGATAGAGGAAATCCTCTTAGGTTGCCCACGATAGAGAAGCAAAAGGACCCTAAAGCAACACGCTTTAAGTCGGCTCCACAAACATGGTCAATCTCTTCTCCCAACAATCTTGATGAAGGTTGGCTGGGCGGAAGATAACCTTCATGGGGAGTTAACATAAAAGGATCCTAAAACCATACGCTTTAGGTCGGCTTTTCCAACATGGTAAAATTCTTTTACCCACAACCTTGATGAAGGTTTATGGACAGAGGATGACCATCCTGTGAGCTAACTTAAGTGAAAGACTCAGAATTAGGTCAAGTCTCAACTCTTAGTCAATTCTTGAGCACTTAGATAATGGCAAGCGGCATCAAATAAATTTTCAAACTTGCCCGGATATAGCATCTGGCCAACCTTGGAAATGGGGGGCAATGGATACGCCCAAAATTGGCTCTATTCTACGATCGGGCGGTTTTCAGCGACCTACCCCGAGCAGCTCTACACAGTGACACTGCCGCTCGGGAACCACTTGGCTCGCCTAAAGACGCATCCCAAACAGCTTGGACTCCAGCAATTTCCTAAGCCAGTTAGGAAATCTTCCAGATATATATAGACAATTTACTAATCAGAATAGGAAACCATCTGAATATGCAGCTGCCATTATGGTTGTCAATAGTTTCCTAAATGGACTAGGATTCCTTGTATGAGTAGATCTTTTGTATCTATTAAGGAAACCACTCACCCCCCATTAGAAGGTATCCCAATAAAAATCTCACCAAGAGAAATACACTACATCATCTAGCCTCTCCTAAGAAATCCTAAACGCCATCCTGTACGACCGAACCTTGGTAGTTCCAGGCACCGTTGTTGGATCAGCAAGGTCCCTACAGTAGTTTTATTTCATATAGTGGACGTGCCCAGACACATATGTGGACGTAGGTTCCTTCATCAACAGGGCCAAACCACATACAAAAAAGACGTCTCTCACTCACTCACTCACTCACTCAATCACACTCTCTCTCTCTCTCTCTCTCTCTCTCTCTTTCTCTCTCTCTCTCTCTCTAAACTACTCTAATTCATCTTAACCAAATTTTGGCATCATTAGCCATCTTAACCAAATTTTGGCATCATCAGTATTTAATTCACTCAACTTTCATTAAGCTGACAACGTTCATGCCGCTGGACATTTCTACGTTCCAGTGCACCTTATCTATAACTATATAGGTGAAGGACCTACAAGCGAGTACTACTATGCTAGTGATGACGTTCATGTAGAGGACTATCTCAATGGAGGTCAAACGGAAGAAGACTATTACGCAGACGACTACGCCTATGCCAACTGAAGACTAAGGCTAGATTGCTGTTTAATTATCCTTACTGTTTCAGACCTTTTTGTAATCAGGCATATGTTGTCTTCACGTTGTAATTCACTTATGTTTTATTTAATTCGAAACTCTGATATGTAATAACTTAGTAACTTTCTTTCGACATTAAGTTATGCTTTAACCAGAATCTAGAATATTATATTGCGGTCTTTTAACTTTCCGTTTTCTTAGTACTGTGTGGTGTGGAGAATCATGTGACTTCACTCGTCGCTTCCTTTGAACCCAAAAAGGAAAATTTTTTTTTCTCTCTATTTTTGCCGTTTCGGGGCGTGACACTATTAATGACCAAAATTAGGGACCAAATCATATACTATTCACTACAAGAAAAAACCCTTTTTATGACTTTTTTTTTATTTTGGGCTAATGACTATTTAAAAAAAAGAGTCATAACAAATACTTTTTTTTAACATATATGACTCTTTTTGCAAATATAGTCATAAGATTGGTAAGTGGTGTTTTATTTACGACCATTTTTTTTATTAGTCATAAATAATAAGATTTTTTATGACAGTGTTTTGAACATGGTCATAAATAATACGATGTTTTATGACAGTTTTTTGAAAATGGTCATAAATAATAAGATTTTTTATGACAGATTTTTAAAAAGATTTGTTATGACCGTTTTTTGAAGATGGTCATAAATAATAAGATTTTTTATGATCGCTTTTTGAAAAGGGTCATAAATAATAAGATTTTTTTATGACCGCTTTTTGAAAAGGGTCATAAATAATAAGATTGTTTATTACTATTTTTTGAAAAGTGTCATTATAATAAGTATTTATAATAATATCATAAATAACAAGACTTTTATGGCTACATTTTTGGGTAGTCATAAATATTCTTTATTTTTATGACTCTTTTTCTTTGAGTGCTAGAATCGGTATCGCTTTTGAGAAAAATAGTGAAAAAGATAGTATGCTCAGTTTTTTGAAAATGGTCATAAATAATAAGATTTTTTATGACAGATTTTTGGAAAGATTTGTTATGACCTTTTTTTGAAGATGGTCATAAATAATAAGATTTTTTATGACCTTTGTTTGAAAAGGGTCATAAATAATAAGATTGTTTATGACTATTTTTTGAAAAGTGTCATTATAATAAGTATTTATAATAATATCATAAATAACAAGACTTTTATGGCTACATTTTTGGGTAGTCATAAATATTCTTTATTTTTATGACTCTTTTTCTTTGAGTACTAGAATCGGTACCACTTTTGGAAAAAATAGTGAAAAAGATAGCATGCTCAGGTTTTTGAAAATGGTCATAAATAATAAGATTTTTTATGACAGATTTTTGGAAAGATTTGTTATGACCGTTTTTTGAAGATGGTCATAAATAATAAGATTTTTTTATGACTGTTTTTTGAAAAGGGTCATAAATAATAAGATTGTTTATGACTATTTTTTGAAAAGAGTCATTATAATAAGTATCTATAATATATAATATCATAAATAACAAGACTTTTATGGCTACATTTTTGGGTCGTCATAAACATTCTTTATTTTTATGACTCTTTTTCTTTGAGTGCTAGAATCGGTACCAATGTAACAACCCTAAAATTTCTAAGTGTATAAATGATTATTTTAATTATTATTTTCAGTTAGCAATATTATATGCGTGTGCCTATGTAAGAAACGAGTTTGAAAATTTTAAGTGTTTGGTGGACATATAAATTAAATCATTAGTGAGCCCTTTAGTTTGAATGCTACATTTTATTAATTTAAATTTATTAAAAAAAAATGAAGGGTTGATATGTATTTTTGTTATATAGTGTTTACAGGCCCGCGAATGTGTTAAATAATGTAATTAACATTAAAACTTAGTACCGGGGTCATGGGTATCCATTGTGCTAATCATTTGTCCCTTTAGAATGCATTTTCGGGCCCATATAGCCTTTTTGTGAGACCCTTAGACAAAAAACGGGATTTACATGTTTGTGTGTGTTTTATTGATAAGTGTTGTGTGTGTGAAACATAGTTATATACATAACATAATATTATATTAGGTTAGGTAATATTACACAAAAGAAAAAGAGAAACCCACATCTCTATTCACAGCCGCAATAGAGAGAGAGAGAGAGAGAGAGAGAGAGAAAGAGAGAGAGAGAGAGAGAGAGAGAGAGAGAGAGAAAGAAAGAGAGAGAAGAAGAAGAAGAAGAAGAAGAAGAAGAAGAGGGAAGAAAAAAAGACCGGTCTAGGGTTCGTGGGCACATGGGGAATCACGGGGTGTTCGTGGTTGTCGATTTTTGATCAACTAGGTGAGTTAAAATTTATATTTGGGTTTATATATACACGTATTGATACGCCCAAAATTATGGGCAGTTTCCTACTCAAGCTAGAAGACTAATGGAAAGTGCATCTATTTCCTAATCCAATTGGGAAACCCCCGCAATTAATGTCAATCAATCCTAATACAATTAGGAAACTTACTTGATGGGTATCAATCATATCCTAATAGGATTGTATTTCCTTATCCATGTATGAGTAGGTCTCTTACATCTATAAAAGAGACCTATCACCCCTCATGAAGGGGACGGCCAACCCTCTAGTCTACACAGCACCTCTACAAAATTCACCATTATATGCATACACCCGGCCGGTATTACTGGTAGTGCCGCCCCTCTTTGTTGGCTCATCAGGCCCGCCGGTGATCTGCTAGTGAACGTGCTCAGACACACCCGTGGACGTAGGTACCTTCATTAACAGGGCCGAACCACATACAAAAAATAGTCTCTCTCACTCTCTCTCTCCCTTCTAAATTGCTTTACTTTACTGTTACCAATTTTTGGCATCATCAGCTTGGCGCCATCTGTGGGAAACGACAATTCTTCTCATCAACAAATTCTTGACTGATCAATATGCCACCAAATAAGGGTAAGAAGGCTGCGCAGCAGCCCGACCGGGATGTTCCTTCGGCCCCGGCGTCGACTGCAGCAGTCCTGACATCTGAGCAAATCACTATAACCCTCACACAACTCTTGGAGGGCCAGCGTCAAATCCAGCAACAGATCGAAGCTCTGCTAGCCCATCAAAGCAATCCTCCAGTGGCCGGGAAACGACCCGGGAACGTTGCGTAAGGTCGAGAACCGATCTTGACCAGACAACGGGCCCGAGCCAACCCGTCCCGTGTTGAGGATGTCAAAGACGTCAGCAGTGGGCCTGCTGCCCGAGGGGAGAGGCGAGAGCATATGGCCCGGGAATCAGTCTTGGGTCACTCGGTCAAGAGCCGAGTCGTCCCTAAGCGAACGGTTACTCGGGGTCATAGCCGAACCCGATCCCAGAGGACAGCACCCCGCCATGAAGAAGAAGGCTCTTCCACCAACCCGACCAGCTCCTCAGATACCGGTCGGGAAGGAGTGGAAGCCCGAATCAGGTACTTACAGAAGTAGATCGACGGAGTGGCCAAAAAGCTTGGTCAAAACCATGTTCCGAATCAAGCCGATACCGAGACAGAGTCACCATTCTCTAGCCCGATCATGAGGTTCTCTATCCCGCGTGAATTTAAGCAGCCTCGGCTAGATTCATACAAAGGCTCGAAAAGCCCGGTCGACCACGTCCGGACCTATAAGGCTCAGATGGCCCTAGCCACCAACTCTGATGAGCTACACTGCCTAGCCTTCCCCAGCACTTTGAAAGGCCCGGCCATGCAGTGGTTTTACTCCTTGGAGCCCTCGATCGGTCTGCAGTTTCAAACAACTCAGCGAGCAGTTCATCAACCAGTTCGCCGGTATGCATGAGCGGCCAAAGCCAGACATGCAGCTACTAACAGTCAGACAACAGAGTAATGAGTCCCTCAAGGAGTTCACCGACCGTTTCAACCAACAGAAGCTTCAAATCCGCAATTTGAACGAGACAATCGCCATCATAGCCTTCTGCTCGGGAGTTCAACACACCAAGTGCGCCGCGTTGTTCCACAAAAACCGACCGGAAACTTTGGTTGAGCTCTCTGAGAGGGTTAGAAAATACATCGACACTAAAGAATTTCTGAAGACCAAATGCACCGGGCGAGAAAGCAACGAGTCTTCCAGAAGTAAGCGAAAGCGAGATCAGCCCGGGAGTTCTTACAGTTCTTCCAGTTCACAGGGATCTGAGTCCGGCAATCCCGACCCGACCACCGGTTCACAGCAGTCCGGGTCAGACAGCCCCGACCGGACCTCCAGCTCACAACAGGCATGGTTCGACAGTCCTGACCCGACCTCCAGTTCACATCGGTCAGGATCAAGCAGCTCCGGCTTTGCCTGCAGCACAGAGAGATCTGGAGCCTGACGATCCTGATCCGACCTCCTGTCTCCATCGGTCTAGATGAGCCCGACTACAGTGGTGCTTGCCTGATCACCGCGTAAGGCTCCACCGATTGTCAGAGTTTATACAAAGTCCTCGGGCCTAACCCCGAGGCATACAAAGACCTCGGGCCTAACCCCGAGGCATCTCAAAAGACCTCGGGCTCCGAACCCAGGCACTAAAAAGACCTCGAGCTCCGAACTCAGGCACTCAAAAGACCTCGGGCTCCGAACCCAGGCACCAAAGACCTCGGGGTCACGCCCGAGGCACCGGCTTCGCTTAGGTCCAACCGACGATGGAGGCAAACCTCTTAGGTGGCTGATGATGGCAAGCTTCAAAAGACCCTGCAACCACCATGTTCCAGGTCGGTTACCTACAGATCATAGCCTCTTTAAGACCCTCGTCTTAGCGAAAGCTTGGGGGGCAAGATGGCGTAGTGAACTAAACAGGTAATCACACCGGGTATTTACAGGGCTCGCGGATAACCAAGTCAAAATCTTGGACAACCCGAGCACCTACAGTACTCAGAGGCATTAACTCCTCTTAGGTCCAGACCGACGATAGAGGTGACTAAAATCTCTTAGGTTGGCCGACGATAGAGAAGCAAAAGGACCCTAAAGCAACGTGATTTAGGTCGGCTCCACCAACATGGTCAAGCTCTTCTCCCAACAATCTTGAAGAAGGCTAACTGGGCGGAAGACAACCATCCTGGGGAGCTAACAGTAAAAAGGACCCTAGAGCAATACGCTTTAGGTCAGCTTTTCCAACATGGTAAAATCTTTCTACCCACAGCCTTGACGAAGGTTTACGGGCAGAAGATAACCATCCTGGGAGCTAACTCAAGCAAAAAAGACTCTGAAGTAGGCCGAGTCTCAACTCTCGGTCACTTACCGAGCATTCAAAGATTCCGAATTAGGCCGGGTCTCAACTCCCGGTCAGTTTCCGAGCACCTAAAAGTCCCGAGCTAAGCCGGGTCTCAACTCTCAGCCAGTTCCCGAGGACTCACCAGGCTCAGAAGCCCCGAGGCAGCTTCCTTAAGCACTCAGACAGTGGCAAGTGGCATCAACTAATTTCCAAACTTGCCCCGATATAGCATCTGGCCAATCTTAGAAATGGGGGGCAGCTGATACGCCCAAAATTATGGGCAGTTTCCTACTCAAGCTAGAAGACTAATGGAAAGTGCATCTATTTCCTAATCCAATTGGGAAACCCCCGCAATTAATGTCAATCAATCCTAATACAATTAGGAAACTTACTTGATGGGTGTCAATCATATCCTAATAGGATTGTATTTCCTTATCCATGTATGAGTAGGTCTCTTACATCTATAAAAGAGACCTCTCACCCCTCATGAAGGGGACGGCCAACCCTCTAGTCTACACAGCACCTCTACAAAATTCACCATTATATGCATACACCCGGCCGGTATTACTGGTAGTGCCGCCCCTCTTTGTCGGCTCACCAGGCCCGCCGGTGATCTGCTAGTGAACGTGCTCAGACACACCCGTGGACGTAGGTACCTTCATTAACAGGGCCGAACCACATACAAAAAATAGTCTCTCTCACTCTCTCTCTCCCTTCTAAATTGCTTTACTTTACTGTTACCAATTTTTGGCATCATCACGTATGTATATATATATGTGCAAGAGAATCCAATTATTTCTTGTTAATGTTGTGATTGGTGTTAAATTGTGTGTTGATCCCCATTCGTTATTATTGAATGATGTAAATATTTATTTTTCTTCGTGTGATTTCATGAATGTGATCTCGGTGTATTTGGATAGATCATGTGGATAGTTAATTTGATGAATACACGAAGGGGAATTATTTTGATAATGAATAAATAATAGAAAATTCGTTTTATTTTTATTTTAACAGTGGCAGAAACTTTGAAAAAACATTATAAAATCATGGCTTAGATTTATGGAATTCTGTCCACGCTAGCCTGTAGGAAACATGATTCTGCACACTTTTTGTCTAATGATATTTTTCATGATTCTGCACCGTTTGGGCAGAAATTAAAGATTTCAGTAGCAGTTTTTAGTATATTAAAATGTACGAAATTGGAGAAATATGATTCGTTGTGTTTTTTTTTATTCGTTCGTATGACTTAACGAAAATTACTTAGAGATGCATGAATTCTCATATAATGTTGAGCTATAAAAAAATGGGTGATAGTCATTAACGTTGAGTCCGATGAAAATATTGTGGAACGATTGTTATAATACTTTACGATATGAGAATTTGAATTTTTATTATGGGTTTCATGTAGGCTAATTTTAAATGTTGGGTTGAGGTTATTGTACCCGAAATAACTGACCTTATTTCGTGGTCATTTTGATAAAAAGGAGTAATTCAATACATTGAATAGTATATTGGGAATCTTGTAATTTGATTGGAAATTATTGAGGGAAGATTGTTATGGGTTAATTGATAAAACCTTTTATTGTAAGAAATTGGAATACATCTAAAAGTTAGAGATGTGATTGGATGATAAGACGGAACTATGTGATAAATGTGACAATCGAGTAAATGAGATTATCGAAAGGTTTCTGCTGACAAACGCGAGGTATGTAAATTGGGCTATCAGGACTGCATATTTCCTCCCATAATACGAAGAGAATTTGTTATTTATTGGTCATTGAGCAACTTGTACTTTAGGTTGAGTCACTGGCAAAGAAATATGAAGAGAAATACAAGCAGTCTGGAGATGTTGCCTCTAAATTAACTATTGAAGAGGCTACTTTTCGCGATATTCAGGTATATATGCATGTGTGTGTGCGTGTGTGTATATGTAACACTTTTTGGCTGAGTGATGACTGACAGTTGATTTGAGGTGTGGATCATTTGACCATCCATTGTGCTATTATTATATATATATATATATGAACGTTGCAAAAGTTATGGATTACGTGCCAAACCAACTGCACTGGTTGAGCTTCCCTTTGGTAATTAGTCGAGCTAACCCTATGCTTTTAATATACTCTGTTTCCCATCTTAATTTGATTTTCTAGTCAAGAAGAAAATATTGGAAATCTTTCTAGTTATCTCCAATGTTCACTCTGTCGCATTATCTCCTTTAGAAGTTTGAAGATTATACTCGGGCATCAAACATCAGTATGATTTGTTCTTCACTGTTGTGACAGACCTACTATAATAAAGTTACTCCTGATACAGTTATGCGATTATAAACTTAGTTATGTAAAGTTTATGGTATGCCTTTCGTATCCTTCTACGTGCAGTTGTGATTCTATTTCTGTTTTTTCTCTCTTTATAAATGCTTTGCTTCATTTTCAACCTCATTTGGAATCCAAACATTAGAACATCTCAGCTGCTTTACTTAGGCAGACTAAAGTAGTCTGTTTTAGATTTTATTTTGGTAATGATACTTGTGCTTAGAGTATAAGAAGGTCGATTTTTTATTTATCCAGACTTTATGCATCCTGTTTCTTTTATGTCCGTATGACGTAGTTCTAGTTTTCAAATTTGGAAGCATCTGTACGATTTGTGATTAAATCAGGCCACTTCAACTTTGAACAATTATGTAAAAGGAAAAATGGAAGTACTGGTGGTCCAGTATTTTGCGAGCATTGAATTTAGCTCTGTATACTTTAGAATTCCCTTCTATGATTCTACTTGAAGACGGAAGTCAGTACTTTTGCTGCTTTGAAATTTCTCAGAACTATAGGTCGTGTTGATTTGTGTCTTAAGTGATATCTTCTCTTTACACTTGCCAAGTATTTTCATGTATCATCAGTGTGGATAAAGTTAACAAGATTTGTCACCTTAGCAAGTAATAATTAACAAGAATAAATTCCTTCTACTAATGATATATTTAATATGTTATTTTTTTCTCGTTTGCCAATTTGCAAGGATACATTGAAAAGCCAAGTTGAAGATGGGAGTTTGGTCACTGAAGGAACCTCAGACGTCCTGACTATGGCCTTGGGTACTGCCGAGCTCGGTGGACGGGATAGAGGTATAGGAAAAGGAGTCACCCCCACAACTTATTTCCGTATTTCTAGGCGTGGCTCTAAGAAACATATTAGTGAGTTAGAGTCTAGGTTACATGAAGAAGAGGAAAAATGCAAAGAAAAAGATAATGAGTTGCAAAAGTTGAAGGAACAATTGATCAAGTTACAAAGTAGATTAACATCAGCTCGAATTGAGAAGGTTGGATCAAACACTTAGAAAAGTGATAATAGTAAATATGTTAAGGTTTCTTCTAATATAAATGATTCATGTGATTCACCGGTCAGGAAGACAAATGAGAATGTTATAATTCTTTCTTTTTAAAATTTTTATCATTGAATTACGTTTGTGTACATTGTTGCTTATTTTAACTCTCTTGACGTATAAATAGTTCGAAAGCAAAGGGAAGCAACAAAATCACCTTTCATTCCCAAATCCTAAACCTAATATTGGGAAGGTGCGTAATATTTTATTCTACAAATCTTTATTGTATGTCACCTTTCAATTTGCAATGATGCATTCATTATTGTACTCGTTATAGGGACAACCATGTAGATTGGCTTTGCATCAAATACAATTGTTGCTGTGGGGTTCGTTTTTGAGAAAGTTGGACCAAATGATACGGTACACCATGTGAGGTTAGGAGAAGACAATGTACGTGTATCTGTCAATGTTGCTTGGCCGAAGAAGTATATACGACTGGACGTCGAGGTAATTCACACTTGCTTTAAATGTTGAATGATATAATTCTATCTTAGAGATAACTATGAATATGTTGTCTACAAAGTTTGCACTACGAAATGTGTACTACAAAGTTTGATTATTTATTCATTAAAATCATTTCAGAACGAAAACAATCAAGATCATGGCAGGAAAAAAGGTGCAGTTATGACCTTCGCGGATAGTCTAGACAAGATCATGTCAGAAAATACTATAGCGATACCATTGGGAATATTTAGAGAGAGTGATGATACAGCATATGTTCCAAAAGATGAGTTAGTGAGATTTTGCAACATGGAGGAGTTAGATGTCACTGCAGTTATTGTATATACGAGGTGAGAGCAGTTAGTTTTGCTTATTATCTTAAAGTTATTGTCTCTAATTTATATTACATTTTTTCAGATCCCTGTACGATAAATTTGAAAACAGTCGAGAATTTGTCAAATTCGTCAACCCAATGTCTGCTAGAGATGCATATAATGAAGTTGAATTTGGAGAGGCTAAAGAGAATCAAATATTTGTCATTCCACTCAACACAGGGTATGTATATTCATGTTAAATCTGTGTAGGTTTAAGTTTCTTAGGTTACTAATATACTGATATGGTCAACTTGTAGGCACCATTGTGTTTTGGTCGTAATTGATTTTTCTTCAACTTCAGTATATTGGATGGATTCGATACATGGAGAACCTAATCGGAATGCAAAATTGTCAATAGACATGTGAGTAAAGTATTATTGCATGTTTATATGTGACGTTTTATTATCTAATTTTAACTTTTAATATTGTCTTGAAGTGGACTCAAGGCTTTAAATTTCAAAGGGAAAAGAAAGCCAAAACTAATTTGGCAATTCGTAAAGGTAATTAAATCTGAATAAAAACATGGTTGATGTAATGGTAGCTGTTTAAATTATACTTAGTAAGTTATGGTTAATGTAGTGATATAATGTATATTGCGGTTATTCAATTGTTGCTGGGTATGTTTTCATTGTTTGAAATTTTTGGGAGGTTCTATTTATAGAGGAGACTCTGTCGAATTTTTTAGAAATTCTAGGTCAACATTCATTCCAAGATAAGTTAGTTTTACCATGACTTGTGATTGCAGTAATTTATTGTTTAATTTGTCTAATATTTGTTATACATTTATTCATAGGGACCAAAGCAACCAGAAAATTATGAATGTGGATACTATATGTTACTTTTCATGAAAGTGATAATGGAGAATCCATCCAAATCTATCAAGATAAAGGTATTATCATAGTATTCTTTATAAATGTGTCGCCAACTTTTCTCTTCTTCTTGTTTTACTTTGATTCATAAATTGTGGAATTTTTTTTTCATATGTGTTGGAGGTGGTGGTGTTGTTGTTGTGGGGAGGGAATACATCCTTAACATCTCATTCTTTCTTGAACTTTTTCAGATGAAAGAGTTGTCTCAAAAAGTGAAATATGAAAGTCACGAGCCAAATATACTTCAACTTGAGTTCATTGAGTTCATTCAATAATACATTTAAGTATTGAAAATTTCAACATTTTTTTCCTTTTTCTAGGTAATCTATATTTTTACAATTTAAGAAAATTATACACTCGTTATATAGAATCTAATACATTGATTTCTTTTTTGTTTCAGTGTTACACAGTTAGACTACATGGAACAAATATTGCAAATAAGTTGATGTACTAGCGGTGATTGAGTTTAAATAGACACTAATCTTGTTTTTATTTATTTATTTATTTATTTTTATTTTTTTTAACAACGTTACATATACATTATTGGTTTGTTGGTTTAATACATACTTAGTGGTTACTGTTACATTTTTCTTGTACATAACTAATTATTAGATTGATTAATGAAAAATTTTGGTTGGAAGGAAGATAATATTTGAATATGGTTCTTGAGTTGATTTGTATATGTATATATATTCTGAATTGTGTAACATGCATGTTTTGATGTATTTGAATCGTGTAATCTTGATTATTGGATTATCAACAAAATATTTTTTTTCTTTAAATGTGTTTTATATTATATATGACTGTTTCATAAAAAACAATCATCAATTAACAATAGTTCTACTAAAGTCATAAATAGTGTCATTATTTATGACTTTTTAAAATGTTATTTATGACTGTTTTGAAGATTATTTATGACTTTTTGAAGGTTATTTATGACTATTTTAAATATTATTTATGACTATTTAAAGGTTATTTATGACTTTTTTGAAGATTGTTTATGACTTTTTAAATGGTTATTTATGACTAATTTGAAGATCATTTATGACTTTTTAAAAGGTTATTTATGACTTTTTTGAAGATTATTTATTACTTTTTAAAAAGGCTATTTATGACTTTTTTGAAGATTATTTATGACTTTTTTAAAAGGCTATTTATGACTTTTTTTTTAAGATTATTTATGACTTTTTTAAAAGCCTATTTATGACTGTTTTGAAGATTATTTATGACTGTATCAGTTAAAAAATAGTCATAAACAATTTGAAAGCACTCATTTTTTATGACTATTTTTTTAGAACTGTTGTAAAAGTAATAATTATTTATGACTTTTTTTTAACAAACTCGAACTTATTTATGACTGCAATCTTATGACTTATTTTAAAAGCTTAAAAAAAAGTCATAAATATACATTTATGACTCTTTTTTAAAGTCATAATAAGGGTTTTTTGTTGTAGTGATTTCTATGCAATATATTAACAATACTTTGTAACTTGATGCCAAATGACAACTTAAAAAAAGTACTTTACTTTTGAATATCATTGCATTGCAATCTGTATAAAAATCAGTTTGTATAAACACATTATGCCAGATGCATTACAATCTTAAAATCTAACAAGTAGCAATTCAAAACAATCAAGAAACAACACGGAAAAGTCACGTAGCAATTTAGAAAATGAATATGTTCTAAGACAACCATCGACTTCTCTACTCCTCGATTTTCTGTCTACCGACGCCCACTAAGATATGGATTAAAAACTGCTTGTAGACTTTAGAAGAAAATATTTAGATCGTCATAGTTTAATTGTGAAATAATAAGGGTAGAATGGACAACAAAAAATATCTTTTAAAGACCAATTCACTAATCGCATTCTGTGAAAAATTTCAGTGATTTTATTTTTTTGTTTTTTTTTTGCTTAATGTTTTTATTGGCTTTTTGATAACCTTTTTAATTAATTGGTGAATCCTTATGCATAATTATCAAACGTATTGAACATGCATGAATAAGTACTGCTGAAAATTATAAAATTTTAGTACTTAATTAATTGGGTTATCAGACATATCCAAAATGTCTTTCCATTAACTAAAACATCCTCAAAATATGTTTTTTTTTCTTAAACTAACATGATTTTTTTTTTTTATTTATTTATTGATCATTTGGTTTAGTAGTCTCATACGAGGACATAAGTTCCAGGGCTCGGGGAGGATAAAAGGTTCGAACTCTGGTATAAGCTTAGCATATATATTGGAGAATCTTTTTACCCACTTAGCTAAGTCGTTGGTTTAAATTTACATGATTTTAATTTTAACAAAACACATAAAAGGTAAAAATAAAATAAAAATTGAAATGAGGTTTAACCTAAACCTATATATCTTTTGGATTCCCAAACGAGTCCTAAAGTTACACATTATAATGTGCTTGCGTGTATCACTGTCTGAATATAACAACATATCAGAAAATCATTGTGCCATAACATGTGAAAAAGAAGACAAAAGTTGGTTGCACCTTATATAAAGAAAAAACAAAAATAAATAAATTAAAATGTAAGGAAAAAAACAAAGAAAAAGAAAAAAGCATCAAAAAAATCCAAAACAATTTTCAATCTTAATCCAATTTTCTAAATTTATCTTTTGGATCATCGCACTAAAAAAAAAATCTATCGACACATTTGGGTGGGGTTAAACTGAATGGTAAGAGAAAATTTGGTGGTCTAGATTGAAATTTGCAATAAACTAAGAGTGATGTTATTGCCACTCCATCATTGAACTAAGGTACTACATGGCACCACTTTCAGAGCATGTGGTACCATGTATGCCATCGCGTACATAGAACCACATGCTCTGAGAGTGGTACCATGGAGTGGCTTGGTTCAATAATGGGGTAGCAATATATAACAATTCCCTAAACTAAAGAAGGCTAAACTAAAAATTAAATAAGAATAAAATATGTGGGCAAAACTAAAATTAGACAAAATATTACCGACAAGATAAATATATTCCAAAATTTAGGGGAGCTAAAACCTACCCTTATATAGCCCCTTGTAAGTTCCGCCCTTAACTGCACATCCCCCATCCCTACAACACTAGCTAGCAACTAACCATCTCCTCATTTAGAGAGAGAGAGAGAGAGAGAGAGATAGAGAGAGAGATGGCCACCCCAAGCAATGGAGGAAAGGAAAGGTGGTGGAACAAGGTTTTGGACAAAGAAGAGGCAAAGAAACAAGTCTTGTTTTGGCTACCAATGACATTTACCAGCATTTGTTACTACTTCATCCCTCTGGTGTCTGTCATGTTCGCCGGTCACCTCGGTGAACTTGAGCTCGCCGCCTCTAACCTTGCCAACTCATGGTCCACCGTCACCGGCCTTGCTGTCATGGTAACACTAACATTACACACACTCTGTTATCACAAGTGTGTGTATATATACATATATATATATATATTTGCTTTGGAAAAGAATGTAGAAATTGATGGGAGGTGTTATAATGCTTAGTAATTCATTAGCACAAAGTACATGTTTTTTTCCCTAAACAAAAATAAGAGAGCAGTTTCGTTCACCTAGTTTAATTTGCTCACCCATCTTGACATTTGTTTCATTATGTAATTGTGTTAATAAAACAATACGAGTAATAAATATGGATGACATGAGACATATGCATGTTAATTAAGATGGTGGCCGTGGGTGTTCAATCAATTGTTTGTGTCAAATTTATTTATCACCTGCACCTGTTTGTAATTTAAAAATATCTCAACTAGGGGGTCATCGGTTGAATTGGGTCGGTTTTGGGAGGTTTTAAAATCGATCAATAGGTTTCGGTTTTGTCAGTTTTGGGGTATTGTTCCGGTGTGGTATGGTTTTGCACTACAATATTTTAATTAAAGTTGACCAAATCACTCAATTCAGTCGACTGATTTTGTCCCATCGGTTTTGTTATCAACTCAAAGTGAAAGAAAAAAAAAACATTTTAATTTTGTTGTTAATTATTCATTCTACATTGATACTTTTTTAATGGGTAAATATCATCTAGATCTCTTGAGGTTGCTCTAAGCACACTTAGACCTTCTTACATTTCAGTAATATTACCTACACCCCCTGAGGTTTAAAGCATGTATCACTTAGTCCTCCTCCCTTAATTTACCCTTAAAAAAAAAGTGACGAACTGGCATAATTAAATAAATACAAAAAATACCTCTGGAAGTTTGGTCCTTGTGTCAATTTAGTCCCTATAGTTTCAACTGGTCAATTTGGTCACTGGAGTTTTAAATTGAAGCAGTTTGATCCAAATGTTCAATTCTGTGAGAAAAATTGACAGAATTACTCACATACTATGCATTGTCACACTTTTAAGGGCAAAAATTGAACATCACCAATCTCCCAACCTGCTTATTAGCGTAATTGTGCATAATAGTGGATATGTCAATTTTTCTCACAGAATGGGCCATTTGGATCAAATTGCTTCAATTTAAAACTGTAGGGACCAAATTGACCTAATGGAAACTACAGGGACTAAAATGACACAAGGCCCAAACTTTCAGGGGGTATGACTCGTATTTATTTATGTCAGTCCATAACTTTTTTAACATTGAGTTGACGGGAGGTCTAGGTGATATGCACTTCAAACCTCCGGGGGTGTAGGTGATATTATTGAAATGTGAGGGGTCTAAGTGTGATTAGAGAAAATCTCAGGGGGTCTAAATGATATTTACCCCTTTTTTAATTTACAAAAAAGCATATAGACTGACTAGTAAATACCATACAAAAAAGTCACTGAAACTTAATTAATCATTTAATTAAATTTGCAATTATCATAGTTATATATCTGTACTGAATAGGTTTTCGATCGGTGTTTTTTATTGTAATTTGCAAGATACATTTTCATATGGAGTAGAAATGACTGAGTTAGACATGAATCAAAAAAGGAAATGAGTGAGTTAGAGATATATATATATATATACATTTTTTTTTTCTGCTTTTTATAGTATGGAGGAGAGTTGTGGAAGCACATCTTTCTCCTTCCAACTTATCAGATTTGCCCCTAACTAGTTGTTTTTCTCCCTCTGTCATATTTTTGGTTAAATTACACTAATTAACGTCCCCTTTGGCTTTAGATTTTGATTTAAGGCAGCAAACCCCGTCAACTAATTGTTTGCACCTAAAAACCGCCAAAGGTTTTCTAGCCCGATTGATATGAGGATATGGGCCTAGAGATAGTCGGGCATGGGCATTTCAGACACCGGTTGGTCCGGAGTAGATGATGATATCGGGCTTAGGGGAAGCGTCACTAGAAGTTTAGAGAAGGCAACCTGGATGTTCCATGGGATGGAGCCCGATTGGAAGCATGAGACCCGCAGTGGTCTATCGGGCATCAATGGTGGAAGCAATGGAGCAAGGATATACGTGGGAGACCGATTGAGACGCCGAGCATAAGGGACTTCATTGGGCATTTGTCAGAATGGGAGCCCGATGAGGAGATAGAGAACATGAACGTACTATCGGGCACCATATGTATTGAAAGTGAAAAGTGTGAATAAGTGAGCCCGATCGGACGTGAGCGCCTGGAGAGATGTTATCGGACATAAAGACATTACATGAGTCCGATGAGTTTTAGTCACAGTTATGAGGCCGATGGGAGTAGAGGTAAGGTGGTTCTGGTGACAGCTGCCATTTGTGACGTCACTCCAGATCTGGGGGAAATCCGAGTCCGTTTGGGAAAGAATCTTATCACCAACAGCTGGATTTAAGCGAGATGATCCCTGAGATGATGGGATTGCTTCAATCAAGATAATGATAAGGCAAGGAATCATTGATATAAAAGGATTTCTTCAATTAACCAATCAATCAGTAGCTTAAGGCGCAAGCTAAGGAGTCCTTTCCTAATCAGAATTCAATCATGGCCGCTATAAATATGGAGGCTGGCCAAGCAATCAATTCACTCCGCGTCTCTTCGACAAAAGCATACACAGCATTCATCACGTTCCAAGCATACACAGCATTCAGTATTCAGTATTCAGCACATTCAAGGCATTCAGAGCACTTTTTTCTAAGTCTTTGTTTCCTAACTTTAATAGCAATTAGGTCTGTCTTTTTGTTATGTTTATTCTCTGTTTCTTTTGAATAATCAGTCCATTCTGTTGTTCTTGAGATCTGTTTTAGTTTTCCAAACATTTAATAAAATCTACTTTTATTAAACCGTTTGTGATTTGTTTAACTTGTTTAAACTTGATACTTTTTAGCTTGTGCGCTTCAGTACTGCTAAAGGACTTTTAGTGAGGGTACTTTCCTACTCACTACACACAATCACCAGTTTAGAAGTCAGATTTACCAAAGCCTTGTGTATCACTGACACAAGCAGATAGGAAACTAGTTTGCACGCTTATACACATACACACACCGAACCACAGATTGGTTCTGGCACGCCCGCGCAAATTAGAGCAAACATTTTTGGCACGCCCGGTGGGACCCACAGTGTCAAATCATGCCTCCGAAGAAAGATAAGACAACAAAGGACGATCAGCCTATGGACCCGCCCACGGAGGAGAGCACCGGCCATTCTCCACAGGACGGTAGTATCACGTTGGAAGCCATCTCAGAAGCCATGAGGGCTAACGTGGAGCCCATGTGGCATGAGTACAACACGCTCATAGGCTCTATGGGCAACCTCAAATCGGTCATGCATCAAACGACCGATATCCATAAAAGTCAGGCTGATCTGATCTATGAAACCAGGACCACTCACGTGAAGTTGGACCGACTGACAGAAACAATTGGAAAGTTGATTGAAACCTATAAGGCCGGATCTAGAGGAGAACAGGTCAACGGTTCGGGCTCGGGTACTTCGCTGGAGTCCGATAAGCCGAAGAGCCCACCATATGTCTGTCCGAACCTAAGAGACGGAAATGGCTCGGGAAAGCAATCTGAGTCACAGACCGGCATCGCTGGCAGTTTGGTGGTCACCGATCCCAACGGATCGGCGACACCTGGGTTTGGAGGATCTGCCGGCCAGACTGAAAGTTCAGTTGGTCACACACAGCCCCAAGGGAACAGCCATGGGGGGCAGAGGAACAACGGTGGGTTTTGGACCCATCAGGTCCAGAATAACCAACAGAACGGACCGCCGCCGTTGATACCTCCGATAAGGAATGTTCAGCCCGTAGTCCAACCCATCAATAGGGAAGAGCTGGTAGCGGCCATACACGAGGAGTATGGCCCGTTTATGCGGAGACTGGAAAGGCCGACTTACAGACGGCCGTACCCACCGGAGATTGATCAAGTCATATTTCCTCAGGGGTATAAGGTACCGAATTTCACTCTATTCTCAGGAGAGAGTGAACAGTCCTCAGTTGAGCACATTGGCCGTTTTATTGTTCAATGCGGCCATGTGGGTCATAGTGACCCATTGAAGTTAAGACTATTCCCAAATTCGCTAACGGGCATGGCGTTTTTGTGGTACGTTAACCTCCCAGCCAATTCGGTGTTAACTTGGCAAGGGATGGAGGAGTTGTTCCACGGTCAGTTCTATAGGACTGAGCCCGAGACATCATTGGCAGATTTGTCGCGAATGATGCAACTGGTGGGGGAAACCGTGGAAACATACATAGCCCGTTTCCGAAAGGCAAAATACCGCTGCAAGACAGTGTTGCCCGAGGAGGAATATGCAAAGATGGCCATGGGGGGCATGTCCTTTGAGCTTCGCAAGAGGTTTGAAGGCAATGACTTCCGTGATCTGTTCGAGCTTGCCACACGGGCGGGTCGCTATGAACGCATTCTCTTGGATGAGCAGGAGAAGAAGAACTCTTCCAAGGGAACATATTACAAAGACCCCAATTACGAGGTCCACTTGGCAGAGTGTGACCTTAAAACAGAATGCGATATGGCCGAATTAATTTGCAAACGGCCAATCGTATGTAACGCCTTGAACAAGCCTGTTAATAATAACGCCGCTGTAAAGAAGATGGCGTTCGAGGCGGGAAAAAACTATACTTTCGATATAACAATGGCTGATCAGATATTCGATGCCCTATTGGCCGATAAAGTGATCAAGCTAAGTGAAGGTCATCGGATCCCAAAGGCCGATGACATAAAAAACAAAGAATATTGTAAATGGCACAATTCTTGGAAGCACGCTACTAACAATTGTGTTGTTTTCGCAATTTTATACAGGAAAACGTCGAAAAGGGGGTCTTCAAATTCTCGGACAAAGCAATGGGGATCGATGCAAATCCTTTTCCTCAGATTACGGGCACAAACATGGTGATGCCCGACCTAACTAGGCTGTCAAGGCCGAGACTGAAGATTGACTTATCTGACGAGGAATTTGTGCCAACACAAAGGGAGGGTAAACAAATTGCTACTTCGGCCACCAATGGGCCAAAGGTTACAATACATGACCTCCGAAAGAGTCACCAAGAACGCAAAACGGAAGTACAGAAAGCTGACGAAGAGACGGCTAAATCTAGCACGGATAATCTGATAGCCAATTTACGGCGACAACTGGAATTCATCGAACAAGGCCTTTGCCCGAGGTGCAAGGTCGACGTCAAGAAGGAAGTCTCGAGCCCGAGTAAGAGGCCGAGAAGCTATGAACATCGGGGTTCAAGCCCGAGAAGGCCCGTACATGAAAGATTGTCATTACCGTGGCAAGGCCAGGTCAAGCCCGAGTGGCGTGCAAAACATCCGTTGGAATACCAAGTCGGCCAGCGAGAATACGGCCGACTGGGGAAAAGTAGTTCCCAAGTGATCCCAAGGCCTCGGATGCAAGCAACAGTTTCTGGAAGGAGCCCGAGGATGGTGCTACCGCCTAGGGTAGAAGATCAAAAATGGCATAGAGCTGAACACTCCAAGTTCCCAGCACGGCCGCAATATAGCAAGTCCCAGAAAAGAAGATATCAGAGAATGCGACAGGCCGAGCGGGAACGCCAGTTGTTGAAGAATCAGGTAGGGGGTCCGATTGCTCCCACCGAACTTCGGAAGGAGAGAGTCCGACCAGAAAGTTCACAGGAAAAGGGGACAAGTACGTTGGACAAGATGATTGAGTCCGATGGAGATGGGTCGGATTCTAGTTTTTCGCCAATCCAATTCGGGACAATCCCATTAGGCCTGTCTTCTAACATGGTGTTCACGCTACCCCTGTCTTTCATGGCCAAGCCGGATCAACCATCGGCCATGGAAGGGGATGTGGTTGAAGGCTTAGCAAATGGCTCGGCCGTGATGGAAGAAAACTTTTGGAACGGGGGAGAGACCGTTAAGCCTAAAGTGGTGGAAGCCACTAGCAAAAGTGTGGACGCCACCGATGGGCAGACCGATCGGCCAAGGATTACTATCTTAAGGCCGAAGGAACAACAGACTGAGGAAGGAGTGAAGACCGGACCAGTTAAAGTAGTGTTTGAAAAGCCTACACATCAGATGTCCCAACATCTAAAGCCATTGTATGTAAAAGGGCACATAGAGGGCGTCCCAATAAACAGGATTCTTGTTGATGGGGGGTCTACTATCAACATAATGCCCCAAATTATGTTAAGGATCTTGCAGAAATCAGAGTCGGAGCTGATTCCGACAGAAATGAATGTCCAAAGCTTCACGGGGGCACCTTCAAGGACGAAGGGGATCCTACCCTTGGAACTGACCGTTGGCAGCAAAACGGTCATGACAGCGTTTTTCATCGTGGAAACTTCAGCGGCCTATAATGCTTTATTAGGCCGAGATTGGATACACCCAAACTATTGTATTCCCTCCACCCTTCATCAGTTGTTAATTTTCTGGAGAGGGGATGAGGTGGAAGTGGTGGGGGCAGACACCAAGCCCTTTGTAGCCCGGGTGCAGACGGCCGATACAGTCTTGTATGAAGATGACATCGGGCCAGTGAAGTTGTTGGGGTGCAACAAATTGGGAAGGCCAAATACAGCGACCTTCCTTAAAGGAAGTTCGTCGGACATCAAGGCATATTTCCATAATCTCAGTCGGATAGAAGAATCAAGGCCGATCGAGATCGTAGAACAAGAAGACGTCCATGGGGATTACGACAATTGAAGAACGGAAGCTGCTGGCCTTAAGAGCCAGCATGGCCAGATGGTGTGCATTCTTGGCCGACCGAAGATTGGAAATCGGCCCTTCTGACGGAACAATCAATCTGGCTGATTGCATTTACGAAGAAGAAGCCCCGAAGGAAGAAGAGATTCAGATACATGAGTTGGAAACAGCCACGGCTAAGATGGATGATCTTAAGGCCGATGTCCAGGACCCTCTCTTGGAAGTCAACTTAGGCGTAGAAGGGGAGCACAAGCCTACCTATGTGAGTCAGATGTTGGATCCTCAGGGTCAGGCCGATATGATTGCACTCCTGCATAAATATAAGGATTGTTTTGCTTGGGAGTATGATGAGATGCCGGGTCTGTCAAGAGAACTGGTGGAACACCGATTACCAATTAAATCGGGGTTTAGGCCGTTCAAACAGCTGCCTCGGCGCATGTCACCAGAAGTGACACTGAAGGTGAAAGAAGAGATCGAACGTTTACTAAACGCTGGCTTCATTCGGACAGCCCGATATGTCGAATGGGTCTCGAATGTAGTGCCAGTAGTGAAGAAGAATGGGAAGCTAAGGGTTTGCATAGACTTCAGAAATTTAAACTTAGCTACCCCAAAAGATGAGTATCCCATGCCTATGGCCGATCAGTTAATCGATTCGGCCGCTAAACACAAAATTCTGTCATTTATGGACGGGCATTCGGGGTATAACCAGATTTACATCGCCGAAGAGGATGTCCCGAAGACTGCTTTTCGGTGCCCGGGGGCAATTGGAACCTTTGAGTGGGTTGTCATGCCTTTCGGACTCAAGAACGCTGGAGCCACTTATCAGCGGGCAATGAATTCAATCTTCCATGACATGATCGGGCAGTTCATGGAAGTTTACATAGATGATGTAGTGGTAAAGTCAGGGAATTACACCGATCATTTGAGAGATTTGGAAAAGGCGTTTGAAAGAATGCGGGCTCACGGATTAAAAATGAACCCTCTCAAATGCGCGTTCGGTGTTACAGCAGGAAATTTCTTAGGTTTCCTGGTACATCAAAGGGGGATAGAGATTGATAAAAATAAGGCTCGGGCTATCCAAGCAGCAAAACCGCCTGCTAATAAGAAGGAACTCCAGAGATTGCTCGGGCAAATCAATTTCTTAAGAAGATTCATATCAAACTGTGCAGGGAAGACCCAAATATGGACCCCACTATTGAAGATCAAGACCGATGAAGACTTCAAGTGGGAAGACAGCCATCAACTAGCCTTTGAAGGAATTAAACAGTATCTGTCAATGCCTCCAGTGTTAATGCCACCAAAAAAGGGTAGGTATTTAAAATTGTATATATCGGCTTCTGATTGCTCTATAGGTAGTATGCTAGCTCAAGATAATGAGCGAGGTAACGAGCAGGCCGTTTACTATTTAAGTAGAATGTTGACTCCAATCGAGCAGCGTTATGCGCCGATTGAGAAGTTATGCTTGGCTTTGTATTTTTCTTCACAGAAGTTAAGAACATATATGCTTCCTGTTTCCACTTATATAATATGTCGAACGGATGTGATAAAATACATGCTATCAAGACCAATCATGAGAGGCCGAATTGGGAAATGGACCTTGGCCTTGATGGAGTTTGCCATCCAATACCGTTCGCAGCAATCGGTAAAAGGCCAGGCCATAGCCAATTTCTTGGCCGATCACCCAGATCCTGCTGATTTGGGAACACTGCCTTCAACACCTAAAGTACTGAGCACATCCTTAGTCCCATGGACTTTAATCTTTGACGGGTCCAAAAACGCAGAAGGTGCTGGGGCAGGGGTGGTGATTGTATCACCCAAGTACAAAAAGACAAAAATGTCTTTTCGGCTCAACTTCAAATGCACTAACAATCAGGCCGAGTACGAAGCACTTATAATCGGACTAGAAATACTCCTTGAAATGGGGGCATCTTCTGTGCATATAAAAGGCGACTCAGGTTTGGTGATCGGACAGATTGCTGGAGAGTTTCAGATAAGGAGTTGGGAGTTATGCCCGTTCCATGCAGTTGCTACTCAGCTCATGGAAGCATTTGATGACATTAGTGTGAGCTATATCCCAAGATCAACCAATACTGAGGCTGATAAGTTGGCAAAGACAGGGTCAGCCTCACCTTCCCAGAAGAGTGCAGAAGACCAACTCATTACGGTCAATGTCCGATCATTACCGTCCGTGGCAAAGAGGGGTTGGTACGCTACTACCAATTCGGTCTTGATGGAGGATAGCGATTGGCGAGTTCCTATTATTGAATACCTGAGTCACCCAAATGTCAGAGTGGACCGGAGAGTCAGGTTGTTTGCAGTCCGATTTGTGGTACTTGATGGGGAATTATTCAAGAAACCGATCGGTGACGACGTGGTTCTGAGGTGCTTGGGGAAGAAGCAGGCCATGCAGGTTATGGCCGAAGTACACGAAGGGATATGTGGAGCACATCAAGCCGGCACCAAGATGAAGTGGCTATTGAGGAGGTATAATTATTATTGGCCTGGCATGTTGAAAGACTGCATCAGCTATGCCAAAGGTTGTCAACCTTGTCAAAAGCATGGTCCGATTCAACATGTGCCGGCCAAAGTATTGCAACCTATAATCAAGCCATGGCCGTTTAGGGGATGGGCGATGGATTTGATTGGCAAAGTCTTACCGCCATCATCCGGCCAGCATTGTTTCATAATAGTGGCTACGGACTACTTTACCAAGTGGGCCGAGGCCATACCTTGTAGAACGGTGACACAAGCCACCGTCATAAAATTCATTGAAGAACACATTATCCATAGGTTCGGCCTTCCAGAAACAATCACGGCCGATCAAGGATCTGTGTTTACAGGATCGGAGACATCCGCCTTTGCAGAAAGTAGGGGAATCAAGATTCTTAATTCTACACCTTACTATGCACAGGCTAATGGTCAGGCTGAGTCTACTAACAAGATCCTTAAAGGGATCATTGAAAAGATGATCGTGGAGAATCCTAGGGAATGGGACAAGCTTTTGTCCGAAGCATTATGGGCCTATCGGACGTCAAAGAGATCAAGTACTGGGGTTACACCGTTCATGCTGACCTACGGGCATGACGCGATGTTACCTATGGAAGTTACAGTCCGATCGGCCAGAAGGGCTTTACAGAATCAACTAGAGCCCGCTGAATATACGGAGGCTATGGTAGCTGAGTTGGAAGGGCTTGATGAAATGAGGCTAATGGCCTTGGATGCACTAAAAGTACAAAAACAACGGGCCGCCCAAGCTTACAATAAAAGGGTGAAAGAAAAATCTTTTTGCACCGATGATTTGGTGTGGAAGGCCGTGTTACCTATTGGAGACAAGGATAATCGATACGGTAAATGGTCGGTCAATTGGGAAGGCCCGTTCATCGTTCACCATGTTAAAAGAGGAGGTGCTTACAGGCTTCGTGATTTAGATGGGACTATACATGTCCGATTAATCAATGGTCAGTATTTAAAGTCTTATTATCCAACGTTATGGGAGACCATTGATCTAGATTATAAACCTAATCCTAGGTTGGAGTATGATCAGCTGATAAATTATGAGCCGGAGCCCGAATGATTTAGGTGAATAGGGATTTTGTATTGATAGGCTGAGCACAGCTTACTTACAAAGTAATAATAAAAAAAAAAAATTTACAAAGTATATATAAACAGGAGTCGGTCTCTAGGCCGACCCGAAATTCCTAAGTTTAGCCTTCAAGACTTCCCATGTCTTGATGGCTCCAGACCGATCTCGCTTGGCTTTTTCCAGCCTTTGGGCTCAAGCCCGGGATGTGGGGACGCTGGCTTGTAACTGATCACTGCACTTCTGAGCGTCACCGCCTAGCGAAGAAAGGGCTTCGTCAATTTTTTCAAGAGCGGCGCTGTTGGTGATGACATCGGCCTCACATTGGGCAAGTTGAGCTTTTAATGCAGCAATACGGTCCCGCAGCCAAGTATCCCTTGCTAGAATTTGAGCCCGAGAGGCCTTCCCCGCTTCAAATTTGGCTTTGGCCCCTTCCAAGAAATTCAATGCCTTCTGCCGGGAGCCTAGGTGCAGTTCTGCATCAGCTTGAATTTTCAAGGCCGATCTGTCCATGAGACGGGCACTGGGAAGTCTCTCCTTTATCTCCAACAGTAAGGATAGTTGCCCGTCAGAAAGGAAAGGATCGGCCAAGAGAGTGTTCAAGGCAGAGTCAATGTCAGCATTGGCAGGAAGGTTGGAAAATTCTTGGTCCGCCAGTCCGAGAAGTAAGTCCTTGGATTGTTGCAGCAGGGAAGGCGAAACCGCTTCGGGCTCTAGGGGGCCGAGGTCAAAAGCTCCCAGGTCCAGGCCCGAAAAGAAGTCATTGAAGGGAATAACGGGCACTGGGTCTGAAGGATCGGCCTGCTCAAGAAAATACAGTCAGGCATTGGTTTTTAGAATCATATGAATTAACGCAAAGTAACACAGCAATACCTGGGTGTGAGGACGAAGCGAGGCCGAGATTGTTTCGCGAATATCGGCCTCGCTTGGTTGAGAAGATGTTTGGGAAGAAGAAGGGAGGCCGGTTCCCACGTCCGGACTCATCGAGGCCATGGTCGTCTGTAGGGCTTCTGTTTCAGGGACAGAGCCCGAATTATCATCACCGGCCTCCACGGCAGACGCTTCAGGAGGACTGACCTCGGCCATCACCGGTCCTGGTACTATGTGAGCAGGAGAGCTGACGACGTTGGTAGGTTCCCCTTGTCCGGTTGGAGTTTCGTGTGCAGAAGGGACGGCTTGATTTACTTCCTCCCCAACAGCCTCTGTGGTAGGTTCAACACCGGCCTCACCCTCAGTGCTGGAAGAAAGAACAACTTGCTCAGGGTCTTGGCCGATATGAGCAAGGTCTTCATCCTCGTCTCCGCTTGAAGGAGTTAGAGGAGGCACGATGTGAAGTGGCATCACCCGAACGGCCACTCGTTCTAGATAAGCCGTTGTAGAGGCCGGTGATGTAGGGAGAGTTGGGGGAAGAGTCGGAGTGAGATGTGGAAGTGGGTCCTCTCCCGAGTCTTCGTCAGCAAGCTGCAAAGATAAACAAATGATTAATACCGAATGAAAGGAATTCGGGCTCAATCACCAGAGCAAAGAGAAGAGCAAACCTGGACGGAGGCCGTTGTTGTTTTTTGTTTCTTTTGAGACGGACCCTTGCCCGGAGTTGGTTTACGAGCCGGTCTCTTGGCGATTTGTTTACGCCGGGTTGGAGCTGCTGCTGGTACAGGGACATCGGCCTCAATGGCCGATGTTGCAATAAAAGGCACCAGGGCCTCAGCAGCGGTGCGTGAAAATATGCTTCGAGCCCGTTCACCCCACCACTGGGTGAACTCTTCTGATACTATTGGCCGGGCAGAGAAGGGTGTAAAGTTGAACGCGGCTTTGAGCCGGTCTGACCTCTCTGTTATCTTTTTCACCTGCCCGTCATTAACAATAAGGCCACGTTCAACCCAGTCAACGTTGACGGTGATACCAGGAGGAACGGGCACGAGTTGAGTAAGCCCGAATTGGCGGGCGTATAGAGGAGCAAAATAGTATTCGGCCCCGCATTTATTGTTGGCTGAGGGGATGCTCGGGCTGAAGATAATATCTCTAGCTACTAAGTAGCTAGAGAAGATTTCGTTGTAAGTAGACTGGGTGCCCGAACCCCAGTTGGAAGGGTTATTTGAGAGCTGAAGGAATGAGGAAAATTGAAGAGAAAAGAATGGGGTATAGAGGTTGATAGCCCGAGGGGAGCAACCTTGGTAAAAGAAAGTAAAACACTCTTCCAACGAGTGTGAAGAAGGAGCTACGTTCGTAAACTGAACGGCGGAGATAGGCACATCGGCCAATTGGCTAATGGTGGGTTGGAATTCGGGAAAGTAGGAATGAAGCCACAATTGGAGCACCCACATCGGGCTTCCACCAGCTCCGAAGCCTGAGTGAACAAAGTCTGTTATGCCTCTGACCAGGTGAGCCCAAACCAGCGTAGCCATGGCTAAAGGTTTCCCCGATGCGAGAGCTAAGGCTAAGGTTGTATATTCTTTGGTAATGGCTTGGGAGGCCGAACAGAAGAGATATTTGTTGAGCCAATAGATGAGGAAGGCAGTGTGTTCTGCATCGGACACCGCCGTATCATCTGCCCCGATGCAGGCAGCAAGGAAACCTCCAAAGGCCGTGATCGGCCTATAAGAAACGGCCCCGTCCCTGACAATTTCCTGTTGTGGATAGGCAAAGCTGGCTGTCCCAACGTCAAGCCCGGGAATGATCTCTGGGCCGTGGGGATGAAGGCCGAGCAGGTAGCTGATGTCTTTGACGGTGGGAGCCATTGGTCCGCAACGGAAAAGAAAGCCGTTGCAAGACGAGGACCAGAAGAGTAAAGTAGACAGAAGAAGGGGCCGGTCTATTTCAATTCGAGACCGGCTGAGCATGATTGCATCATATATGCCCGTTTGCTTCCAGATAGCGGCCTTGGAGGCCGAAACCCTAGTTACCCACTTGTCCCAATCAGCGGCGGGTGTTGGCCATCCTCGAATCGGTTGGTTTGCAGTCTGGACCTTGGTCCAATGAGTAGGGACTTGTAGGAACGATTCGTTTCCTACAGGAGAGAAGAAAGGAAGAAAAGTTGCCGGAGGGTGGCCAAGAAACGCCGCACCTAAGCCTGGTGCGACGGGAGAACCGTCGGAAGAACTGTAGGGGGTGAGGTATTCAGTGGATATGTCAGCAGCGTGAGCTTTGGCCAAAGCCCTAACCTCCCTGCATCGGTTTTGTGGTGGAGGAGCATCTACGAAAGTCTTCTTGCCTTTTGTGGTGGCCGGAGCAGTCTTAGGAGCCATTTATGAGAAATGGGTCGCCGGAGAAAATGGAGGTTTTAGAGAGAGAAGCTCTGTGCTATGCTTAAGGAATAGAAGAGAGAATGCCAATAGGTTGTGCCGTTGTGGGGAGTTTCAAAAGATGGGTGATGTTTAAATATCACGGCGCCATCATGACGCATTAAATGTGGAGTGACTGGTGGGATTCTCCATAATCTGACAAGTTGTTGCGTGCTTGACGCGTGGCCAGTTTGAAATTTAAAATGTCACATCAATCAAGGCGGGATGTTTGATATGACCTTTTGGGGGGCAATTGTTTGCACCTAAAAACCGCCAAAGGTTTTCTAGCCCGATTGATATGAGGATATGGGCCTAGAGATAGTCGGGCATGGGCATTTCAGACACCGGTTGGTCCGGAGTAGATGATGATATCGGGCTTAGGGGAAGCGTCACTAGAAGTTTAGAGAAGGCAACCTGGATGTTCCATGGGATGGAGCCCGATTGGAAGCATCAGACCCGCAGTGGTCTATCGGGCATCAATGGTGGAAACAATGGAGCAAGGATATACGTGGGAGACCGATTGAGACGCCGAGCATAAGGGACTTCATTGGGCATTTGTCAGAATGGGAGCCCGATGAGGAGATAGAGAACATGAACGTACTATCGGGCACCATATGTATTGAAAGTGAAAAGTGTGAATAAGTGAGCCCGATCGGACGTGAGCGCCTGGAGAGATGTTATCGGACATAAAGACATTACATGAGTCCGATGAGTTTTAGTCACAGTTATGAGGCCGATGGGAGTAGAGGTAAGGTGGTTCTGGTGACAGCTGCCATTTGTGACGTCACTCCAGATCTGGGGGAAATCCGAGTCCGTTTGGGAAAGAATCTTATCACCAACAGCTGGATTTAAGCGAGATGATCCCTGAGATGATGGGATTGCTTCAATCAAGATAATGATAAGGCAAGGAATCATTGATATAAAAGGATTTCTTCAATTAACCAATCAATCAGTAGCTTAAGGCGCAAGCTAAGGAGTCCTTTCCTAATCAGAATTCAATCATGGCCGCTATAAATATGGAGGCTGGCCAAGCAATCAATTCACTCCGCGTCTCTTCGACAAAAGCATACACAGCATTCATCACGTTCCAAGCATACACAGCATTCAGTATTCAGTATTCAGCACATTCAAGGCATTCAGAGCACTTTTTTCTAAGTCTTTGTTTCCTAACTTTAATAGCAATTAGGTCTGTCTTTTTGTTATGTTTATTCTCTGTTTCTTTTGAATAATCAGTCCATTCTGTTGTTCTTGAGATCTGTTTTAGTTTTCCAAACATTTAATAAAATCTACTTTTATTAAACCGTTTGTGATTTGTTTAACTTGTTTAAACTTGATACTTTTTAGCTTGTGCGCTTCAGTACTGCTAAAGGACTTTTAGTGAGGGTACTTTCCTACTCACTACACACAATCACCAGTTTAGAAGTTAGATTTACCAAAGCCTTGTGTATCACTGACACAAGCAGATAGGAAATTAGTTTGCACGCTTATACACATACACACACCGAACCACAGATTGGTTCTGGCACGCCCGCGCAAATTAGAGCAAACACTAATTATAAGCTCTTTCACTGACCTTCCTTGAGTTTTAAGGAGCGGAAGGTATGAAAATTGGAATCCACCAACAAAGCTAAGAGTCTAGGACGTAAAATTCTCAAAGTAACTTAAACAAAGTGTTATATTGACTTCAGTTCTTTATACAATATTTGATCAATCCACATCCTAACCAATACTAAATTAAAGGGAAATTACAAAAATTACCAAAACTAGCAAATTTGGACACTAAGAAAAAAAGACAAAGGCAATGTCACATATGTAGCCTAAAAAAATCGAGTCTTCTACGCATTGACTAAACACAAACTTACCGTAAACGGCAAAAACACCCTTTCGGGGCTGGAGATAAAAATTTGTTCGAAAAGTGGTTTGCTTCGCTTCCCATCGCATACAGGCCTTGGCATGCTGATTGTGAGCCCACTGGATTTGGCCTAAAAGGCATCTTTTTCATTTTTCTAATTCAGTGTTACAACAAGCTCCTCTATAATACCAAAATCGCCCTTCGGAGTAGGAGAATGAAATTACGAGAATGCCCCTTGATGGATAATGTTACATTTACATAATTTATTCGCTGAGTTCAGACTACAAAAACTTCCTTGGCCTAATCTTGGGCTCAAACCATGACATCCATGCATGAGGGTCACAGGAGTTTCCAATTGTTTATGGAAAATTGGGCTAAGGTGTTGGAGGTTAGGTCAATAAGGCCAAAGGATAACTCAAAATTCCTTCAGCCCAAAGGACACCTATTTTTTTTTTCTCTTCTTCTTCTTCTTCTTCTTTTATTTTTTTGTCCAAAGTCCCTCATTTAAATTTTAAATTTTCTATTTTGCAGACGAAATTACCCCTCTCCCGTTGTACCTGGTGTGCTGATGTCAACGTAAATTTTTTTTAAAAAAAAAATTCATTTTTTAAAAAAAAATTCAAACTTTTTTTAAAACTTTTTGCTGACATCAACTTTGAAATGTCTCTAAATTCTCTAGAATAGAGACTTTTTGCATACAATGTGTCTGCATTACTTGGTATCACAGACATTTCTTCCAAAATGTCTATGAATTGTTCGGATTTAGAGATATTTCTCTAAAAGAGGAAAATTCAGAGACATTTTCTGAATTTTCCAGTTTTAGAGACATTTCAAAAGTTGAAGGCAGCCCAAAAAAAAATAATAATAAATAAATAAAAGCTATAAATTATAAATTTGGTTTTTTTTTTTTTAAAATAAAAATAAAAATAAAAATTGGTTGCTAAAGTTAGGCAAACATATACAATGGGTTTTTTTAAGCAGAAAGAGACTGTTAGGCTATGTTTGGCAGGCGGGATAAGAGCTCAGTCCATAGGATACCTTTTATCATATCTTGTGTTTGGTGCTGCAATCCACATGAGTATTTCATCCCAAGGAGGCTTTTTATCCCATTGAGTATGGGATAACTCAATACCATGAGGAGGGTGGTAATAGGCAGGATAAGGGAGTTTGGGATAACTTTGGGACAAATAAAATTTTTTTTTTTTTAGATTTCTTTTCTAGATTTTTTTTTTTTTTTTTTAAATTTCAGATTTCTTTTTCAAGTTAGTTTATTTTATTTTATTTTATTTAAGAATTTTTTTTTCAGATCTATTTTTAAAAAAGTTTTATATCTGCTTTTTTTTTTCCCTTTCAAATCTCTCAGTTTATTTATTTTTTTTTTAGATTTTTTTTAAAGAAAATCTCAGATCTTTTTTTTATCCCAGATTTGCTTTTATTTTTTTCCTTCTTCTTCTTCTTCTTTAGATCAGCTTTTTTTCTTTATGACTTGCTTTTAAAAAAAAAATTCAAATCTAATTTTTTTTTCAGATCTTTTTTTTTTAATTGTTAAAAAGCAACAATTTAGTTATTATCCGAAACTTATGTTCAGGCATGCCCAAACACAGGATTAGGATATATATATATATATATATAACAGCTTATCCGACAGTTTTATCCAGTACGTTCCAAACACAGGACAGCATAACAGCTTATCCGACATGATTACTATCCTATCCGATCTTGCCTTTTCATGTCCTATCCGACAGTTTTATCCGGCCTGCCAAATGAGGCCTTATAGCATAAAAATGTTGTTTGCAACAGTTATATAAACTTGGAACCACAATATTTCTTAAGCTGTACTAAAATGCATTACATATCTCCATAATATATGTTATGCAAGTATGACGAGCTTACTGATCCTGATCTTTTTTATTATTATTATTATTATTATTATTATTATTATTATTTAGACTATTTGGTTTGTGAGTTTAGAGAGTGAAAAGGAAAGGAAATCGATAAGTACAATCGTTTTCCTATTGTAATCCTCCATGCTTAGATAACATTATAAATTAAAACCTTTTAAAATACAATAAGAATTCAAGAAAAGAGGAAGGCGAGTATCTTATAAAATTAAAAACTTTTGGTTTATCTTTTACCATATTTTATTTGGTTTACTATTTACCCTACCGGTATAACTATAAGGGAAAAATTTTTCCCTTGTATTTTCCTTCATGCTTAAATAACAATAGAAATCATAAATTAATGAAACATTGAAACACAATCAAAACTCAAGAAAACAGGAAATAAAGTAACTCACAAAATTTAAATATTCAATTTAAGTACTACTCACCATATTTTGTTTCTTTCCTATTTTTCTCACAGTTTTTCTTATTAACCAAACAAAGAAAAAATATTATTTTTTTTCTTTGTTTTCTTTTCTTCTCTCTCGCTATATCCATCAATCTAACAAAACCATAAGCTTCTTTTTGATTAACCGGCTAAGAACCACTTAACGAAATATTTTTCTGATTTTTTTCATTGTTGTAGACTGGGCTAAGTGGTGCACTAGAGACATTGTGTGGACAAGGCTATGGTGCAAAATCATATAGAATTATGGGTATATATCTTCAAGCATCTTGTATCATATCAGTCTTCTTCTCTGTAATCATCTCCATCTTCTGGCTCTACACTCAACCCATTCTGATCTTACTTCATCAAGATCCTCAAATATCACAAAAGGCCTCACTCTACATCAAATTTCTAATTCCATCAGTATTTGCATATGGCTTTTTAAATAATATCCTAAGGTTTATTCAGACACAGAGTGTTGTAATTCCACTTGTTGTGTGCTCTGTGATCCCATTGGTCATCCACATTGGAATTGCATATGTTTTGGTTCACTGGACAACTTTAGCCTTCAGAGGGGCAGCATTGGCAGCTTCAGTTTCATTGTGGATATCAGTACTTATGTTGGGCATTTATGTCTTTTTTGGGAAGAAATTTGAGCATACTTGGGAAGGGTTTTCTTTGGAGTCCTTCAATCATGTTTTTAAAACCTTAAAACTTGCTCTGCCCTCTGCAGGAATGGTGTGGTAAGTGATATTTTATATGAATTCAAACATGCCTCCATCACATATTACTCTACAAAGGGTCATATTACCTGTAAATTTTTTTTCCAGAATTTCATTTTAGACCATCTATGATCAATTGGATCACTTAGGACCCTCACCTTTTTAATACTATCATTTTGAGTAAGGAAAATCGATAATGGAGACCTTAAATAATTTTATATAATTGTTCTCAACTTTAAACTACTTTAAAAATCGAGGGCCGTTAAGTGAAGTAAGTTCATAATAGAAGGCTTTAAATAAATTTTTTATAGAAGAGACAGTGTACGAAAGTGTATTTGTAAAAAAGAAAAAAAAGCTATTTTGGTTGCCAAATGCTTTGTCAGTTGTATCACATGCAGTGGCATGTGGTACCGACTGTCATTGCGACAACACGTGGTACTATATATTATTAAACTATTTAAGATTCAAATTTGGGAAACACGACATTATTCATATAATTGACACTTACATTTTGGAATTTATCAATTTATAATACGGACTTTTGAGTGGTGACTTAATTTGTCAACCAGCTTGGAGTACTGGGCTTTTGAGCTTCTAGTGTTACTAGCAGGACTAATGCCAGACTCAAAAATATCGACTTCATTGATTGCAATGTGGTAAGACTTTACTTTCTTTTCTTCTAGTACTCTATATACTAATTTCAACATTTCTAGGCTTGTTCTTAATATAATGCCTGACTCTTTCAGTCTATTGGGTTTTTTTGGTCAGTGTTAATACGGAAGCTACTGCCTATATGATTACTTATGGTCTCAGCGCAGCTGCAAGGTTGGTGTAAAACTTTTTACTCTTACACACACGGGTTATATCTAGTATATATATATATATATACATAGGTGGTGTAGTAAGATGGCATAATACTGATTCTTGAATCGGAATAGAAGTTATTGTCACCATACTTATTATGATGTAATTTCTTTTTTCTTTTTCTTCTTTTTTTTTTTTTTTTTTTTGGGTGGGGGTTGGGTTGTGGGGTTTGTAGAATATTTGCACTTTTGTAGTTGCATGTAGTACGAAAGTACTTTTATTTTAGGTCTTTTAAAAAATAATTTTGTTACTCTCACTTTAACGAGGTGACAACGATTTTATTGATCATTAATATTCAGGTTTGTGTGTTGCTCTTTTATTATTATAATTTTTTTTTTTTTTGCAATTTTGTGTTTTTTAATTCAGTATTAGCTTTCAATATAGAGTAATTCAAACTTGTCATGGCAGCACAAGAGTGTCAAATGAAATAGGAGCGGGCAATTCTAACCGAGCCAAGCATGCGATGGCGGTCTCTCTCAAGCTTTGCATCCTTCTCTCTCTCACCGTTGCTTCGGCTCTAGGATTCGGACATGATATATGGGCTAGTTTCTTCAGTAACAGCTCAGTAATAAAAAGAAAATTTGCTTCAATGACACCCTTTCTTGTAGTCTCCATACTATTTGATTCTTTCCAAAGTGTTCTATCAGGTTGAAATGTCCCCAATTTATATATTGCTTCCACTTCTTTTCTTTTTTCCCTTTTTTTTTTTTTTTTTTTTTTGGTTTGTTTTCCCTTTTAATTTGATGATTTCATTCTTTGAATTGAAGGGGTGGCCAGAGGATGCGGTTGGCAACATTTAGCAGTGTACGTTAACTTGGGAACGTACTATTTCATTGGCATGCCAATTGCAGGGCTCCTCGGATTTAAGTTCAAGCTACATTCTAAGGTTAGACTTACATTCCCGTTTGTTTCTATGTAAAATGTTTTTCGAAAAATGCAATAATGTACTAATTATAAGGTGAAAGTATTTTCCGGAAAATGTTTTACATCAAAACAAACGGAATGTCACTGTTTGTTTTTATGTAAAATGTTTTCCGAAAAATGCAATAATGTACTAATTATAAGGTGAAAGCATTTTTCGGAAAATGTTTTACATCAAAACAAACAAACGGAGCTAATATATTGTACAGAGTAATTTGTTCTTCACGTATGGACAAACAATATATATATATATATGTATATGTATATATATATATGGACGGAGCGGTAGATATTGTAATTTGCTCTTCACGTATGGATACAATATATATATATATATGGTCCGACTGTTAAGTGAACATGGTTGAGTGAACATGTTTTTTAGCCTAAAAAAACCCGCACGAGAGCGGACTCGTGCGGATTTTTTTAGGCTAAAAAACATGTTCACTGGATATGTTCACTCAATTCTGGTTACTTAAGAGCCACAGACACATATATATATATATATATATATATATATATTCATACATATGTACGTGCGGGTGTCGCACGTGTCTGTTGTGTGCATTCGTGTTTGACTGCACAAAATGCGCATAGAATGTGAGATATATGGTCCCATTGTTGCATTAGAGAAAGCTTTAATATGAACCCATAGAAGCATGGATATAAATTCAAACAGAAATAAATAATGGGAATGGGAAAAATTGATCAAGGAACAATGACAAAAAAAATGGAATCAATTAACTTGACTCACTCAGAAATGGGGTTACATCCATCGGCAAAGAACACATCTCTTACTAAAAGCAATGATAAAGATTACGCGAGGGAATAAATCATACAAACTACGGGGTGCAAGCTGGATGGAAAAATGCCGATTTCGGTAGAAACAAACCTTAAAAATTCAAAATTTGGAACTATAAAATTAGTATTGAATTCCGACATTTAGAAATTTGAAAAGTCCTCAAAAAGTATTGGAATTGTGGTGTTGGAAATTCCAAAATTTCTGATTTTCTAATCAAATATTTTTTGAATTTTCAATAATTAATAAGTACCTCTATATTTTAGTTCAATACAAAGTATATATAAATTATACATACATACACGAAAGGGTGTATGTAATTATTTTTAACGAAATTTTGAAAAAGTTGAATTTTTTTTTTTTGAAAATTAATGAAAAACTGAAAATATCAAAAATTTTGAAATAACACTGAAAAATTTTGTTTTAGTAGTTTTACCAAAAAAAAAAAATTTATTTATGAATTTTTGGAAACAGAATGTAGGGCTGCACAAAAAACCCGTTACCCGAAGACCCGAACCGACCCGAACCGATTGGGTCGGGTCTGAAATGAAATGGGTCGGGTCTGGTTCGGGTCCAGTTAAGAGATAAATATTTCGGGTCTGGTCCAGTCAATAAACAAAACTGTTTTTGCTAATTAATTCTTTATTTTTGTGACAAAGTACTCATTTTTCTTTTCATAATATCCATGAATATATAAAACATAGCCACCTTATTAATTTTAACTTTTATAGGTTGCATATCATTATATTAATGAATATATAAAACATTATATTCACTTTCTAGTGGTTGGAATTAATTTTCATGATTCTCCGCCCTCATCAATCTTTTTAATGGATGTATTATACATAGAAGAATAGGTATTCACTAATGAATATAAATAAAAATAATAACAAAATAATATATAAGAAAAAATAAAAAAAAATAAAAAAAATAAAAAAAAAACTGGGTTGTGGCCCAGACCCGACCCGAACCGAACCAAAGTAACTGGGTCGGTTCGGTTCGGGTCCAAACCTTATCGGGTCGGGTCTGGGTCTCAAAACATGGAACCATTCATAATCGGGTCAGTTCTGGTTCTGTAGAGACCCGACCCGACCCGACCCATGTGCAGCCCTAACAGAATGGAGTTTTGAAATAGGAATAGGAATGACTTTTTATATTCTAAAAATTTTAAAATATTTTTCAAAGACCTCAATTCCGATCCATTTGAAAATCACCCCTAGAAGAGAACCTAAGACTAGATTACAAATTAATTTTGACACACAAATTCCTACTATTGAACTTTGTTTCTATACCTTTCAGCCTACCTAATTCCTTGTAAGCAAGGAATGGGAAATGCAATCACAAGGGGAAAATCAATAAATAAAAATTGTATTCCATCCGTCCCATAATAAGTGTCCACTTCTATTTTGCACATTTTTTAAGAAAGTTGTATTATATTAATTTTTTTGGTTCATTAAATGGTCACTTTCCAATTTTATCATTAGATATGATGTGTGTTTGACTTTTTGCTTGTTTTGAGACCACAAATAAATGCTACTTTGTCTTTATTATAAGGATAGTTTTGGAAAGTAAATATAAGCTATATGCCAATTTAGGAAAGTGGACACTTAATGTGGGACATCCAAAAAAGGAAATGTGGACACTTATTATGGGACGGAGGGAGTAGTAAAAAAATTCCAATAAGTAGCAATTTGAGTCAAAAGCTAGTTTCTAGTAGTTGTTTTATTCTTCTATGAGTAAAGATTTGGGCATAAATACTCCACAAACAAATTACGCTAAAAGCAACTCCAACAATGATGCTCTTTTCAGCTAGCCACTTTAATAAAATATTATTTTAGCTATTCACTGTGCGACCTTCAATTCCAATAATACTCTTCAATTCACTTAATCATCTTATTTTATTATATTGTATATGTTGGGATTTGTGTCAATTCATATTGTAAAAATATTCAAAGGCTAAGATTTAGAGAAAGAAGATAGAGAGTTATTTTTGTTAGATAAATTGAGCTAGTCAAAAAGATAGAAGTTAAAATAGCTAATCATGTAGATAGTCTGATGTAGCTCAAAATTTTCCTTCTGACTAACTATTTTGATTGAAATTAAAATAGCTAATCTCTTGGAGATGCTCTAACACCAGTGGGAGACAGTCATGTGGCAGAGTTGTCTGCCACACAGGGAACAAAAGTATATCAACTGTGTCATATGGCAATCTCTCGTTAATGTTAGTGTAATTTATTTGTGAAGTGTTTTGTACCCCAAATCTTTTACTCTTCTTATATTTGATTTATTTACTTTCTCTTTTTCATGCTTCATTAATTTTAACATTTCTCAGGGATTGTGGATAGGCATGATATGCGGTATCTTCAGCCAGGTTGGCACCATGTTATTGCTTACATTGCGCTGTAAATGGACAAGGGTGGAGCTGTTGGAAAACAATAATTAAGCAAATGTTTGTTGCATGCATCGAGCAATTGAAAACATAATTAAAGTATATACTTTGTTGAATTTATGTCAATGATTTCATGTGTGATTGTTGGCATCATCAGCTTGAGGTTAGTGACCAAGTATCTGAAATCTTTTTTTCATGTAAAATATATATAACATGATAATGAAAACAGTATACAAAAATTCACATCTACTATACACAAACGCAACCAAACACATAAGAATTGTTAGAATCATTGATTAATCATTTTCTCTTTTATGTATATTTTGTTCTTTACCGCACTTCTAGTCTAGGTTCATTGTGTACTTTCATTGTACTTCCCTTGTACTATACATTGTACTACACACCCTCCTATGCCTATATAAGGGATGGTCTTGTACACTTTAATATATGAATATAATATACAATATTCCTTTTCTCTCACTCTTCTTTCATGGTATCATAGCCATAAAATCTTGATAACCTCCTCCACTTCTCTTAACACCACCACCGAATCATCCACAACAAACAGTCGCCATCAAATCATCAACCAGCAAAGTCTATAGAGAGAGCCAAAGCCAAACAAAAGTTTGGACTCATCCAATCTTCTCACTACTAATCCACTTTGATTTTGCCATCTACCAAATCCGTCTACCATCAATTTGGTCACATCATCACTGCCCAATCACTACCTCAATCATCACTACCATCAAGCTCCAGCAATCTGTACCACCAATCTGCACCAGCACCACCGTCATTTTTTTTTTCCCACAGTCGCCCACACCGCCCACCACCATCATCATCACCCTCAACCTTCCCGCAACCCTTTCTGCAAATCCCCTCCACCTCCGATCACACCCACTACAAATCCCCTCCACATCCAATCACCCAACCACGTATATCATTAACCCCACTCTACCCGTCCAATTTCCTAATATCCAAACCCACTGCCTCCCTTACCACCATTTACCACCCAATCAACTACCCTTCACTATATAGCATCAGCCTCAATTTGCCCTGACCAAGCCCAAATACCCACATAGCCAAATACCCCAAGCCCAAATCAAGTCCAAGCCACCCAAGACCAAGCCCAAGCCCACCCATATATATCTCTTTTACCCATTCAAATCAAGTCTAAGCCACACAAGCCCAAGCTCACCCATATATATCTGCCACACTTCCTCCTTAAACCCTACAACCAAAAAAAAAACACCAAACCCGCACCTTTCCTTTTTCTATGGAGCGCCACGAAACTTCCCAACCTATTTCCATCACTATGGATAGAACGAACTATATCGCTTGGGCCCAGGCCATGTCTAGTTTTCTACGAGGACGCAAACTTTGGCGAATTATTACTGGCAATATTACCGAACCAGGAGAGGACAAAACCAAATTTGCAGATCGTCTTGAAGATTGGAACAGCAAGAATCATCAAATTATCACTTGGGTCCGCAACACTTGTGCTACTTCTATCAGCCTCCAATTTGGCAGATTCACCACTGCCAAATCCCTTTGGGATTTTTTAGCCACGCGTTACACCACAGCTGATCTGGCTCATCAATATCAGCTCTTCATCACTCTTCACCGCATGAAACAACAACCCGAGCAGACAATCAATAGCTTTCTCTTCGAGATTCACTATGTCTGGGATCAACTCACCTCCTCCGAACCAGTCTTTACCGATACCACCAATGCAGAGATATTCTCCTCATATCGCGATCGTCAGTGACTAGTTCTCTTCTTGATGGCTCTTACTGATGATTTTGAGCGTGTTCGCACATCTCTCCTCCATCGGAGTCCTCTACCAACTCTCGACCAGGCAGTCACTGAACTTCTCTCTGAGGAAACTCGCCTTGGCCCTCGCAAACCACCAGCTACCGACAGTGTTCTTGTTACTTCCAAAGAATCTTCTTCTAACACTATCCTTGCTACTCATCGGGGGTATTCACCCAAGAATCGTTCTCAATCCAGTTATCAATACAAGAATAATCTTCAATCCAAACATCATTACCCTCCTACCTCCGAACCCCCCCAAACCATGGTGGAACTACTGCAAACTCGGTGGCCACACTCTTGTGGATTGTCGCGTCCGCATCTGCAAATACTGTCAGAAGCAAGGTCCGGGTCATCTGCAATACGACTGCTCCCAACATCCTGCCAAACAGCATACCATTCCTCGAGGTGGTTCATCCAAATCTGCTGCTACTACTGTCGATCATTCATCATCCAATGCTTTTGCTGAAGGACTCACTGCCTCTCACGTGGAAGATATTGTCAAGAAAATCCTCGCTCAATCTAGTAATCCCACTCCTACTGCTCTCTCCGTCACTTCAGCTAATTCATCTTTGTTTTTTTACTCTGGCTATTGTAATCATATGACACCGGATCCCACTCTTTTCACTACCACAAACTCTGCCACTCACACATGAACCATTCAAACCACTGATGGTTCCCCAATGTCGATTAGTCATATAGGCATGGTTTCCACCTCTAATACTTCACTTCCTCACACTTATTGCATTCCCAAACTCACTCTGAATCTTATATCTGTTGGGCAATTGTGTGATCTTGGTCTTACTGTTCTTTTCTCCTTCTCTGGTTGTTGTGTGCAGGATCTATGGACGAGACAGACTCTTGGGATAGGCCGTAAAGTTGGACAACTCTTTGAGCTTATCAATCTCCATATCCCAACTCTCCTCACCCCTTCTATTCAGACAGCTGCTCCAGTCTCCTCCACTTCTCCTATTAGTCTCTGGCACTCTCGTCTTGGCCATGCCTCTACTGGTCGCCTGCAACCTTTAGGACTTGTTAATAAGGAAACATTTGATTGTCTTCCATGTCTCCTCCACTTCTTTAGGACTTGGGATAGGCCGTAAAGTTGGACAACTCTTTGAGCTTATCAATCTCCATATCCCAACTCTCCTCACCCCTTCTATTCAGACAACTGCTCCAGTCTCCTCCACTTCTCCTATTAGTCTCTGGCACTCTCGTCTTGGCCATGCCTCTACTGGTCGCCTGCAACCTTTAGGACTTGTTAATAAGGAAACATTTGATTGTCTTCCATGTCAACTTTCAAAACAAACAACATTACAATTCAATAAAAGTGATTCTTTTTCTTCTTCTCCTTTTGAATTAATTCATTCAGATGTTTGGGGGCCCTCCCTACTGTCACTATGGGAGGATCAAGATATTTTGTTGTTTTTATTGATGACTACTCTCGTTATACTTAGATTTTTCTCATGCGTAATCGGTCTGAGCTGCCTCAACTATATTTTGACTTTGCTACTATGGTCAAAACTCAATTTTCTTGCAATATCAAAGTTTTTCGTGCAGACAATGCTGCTGAGTACACTGATACTGGAGTTCTTAATTTTCTATGCCAACATGGTTCTCTCCCACATCGTTCTTGCCCAGGCACCTCCCAACAAAATGGTCGTGCTGAGCGGAAACACCGCGATATTCTAAACACTGTTCGTACCCTCCTTACTGCTGTCTACACCAAGAATCGTGTTCCATCCCCAATCATTGACAACCAATCTCCTTATGAGCGACTCTATGGTCATTTACCTGATTATAGTACACTCAAGGTATTTGGCAGTGCTTGCTTTGTTCTTCTTCAACCTCATGAACGTACCAAATTAGAGTCTCGATCCCGCCTATGCTGCTTTCTTGGATATGGTATTGAACACAAGGGATACAGGTGTTGGGATCCTTATTCCAAACGTCTCCGTGTGTTCAGGCATGTTATCTTTTGGGAACACAAGATGTTCTCCTCCATGTCCAAATTTCACTTTTCACCCGATACTACCCCCATACTCTTCACTGATCCTTCAGTAGACCTGTGTTCCCGAAAGTGCAGCTACAAATCAGCCTTCATCCACATCTCCTGAGTTACCTGCTCCTACTGATAATGTTCCTGAGTCACCGATCTTATCCTCTCCTGAGCTTCCTGCCCCGACTGCTGGTCCTGATCCTACACTTGCTCCACCTCTCCGACGAAGTGATCGGGTAAAAACTCCTTCTGTTCATCTTTGTGATTATGTTGCTGTTTCTACAATACTTTCTCATCATGAACCTCAGTCTTATCGCGAAGCAAGCTCTAATCCTCTTTGGCAGAAAGTAATGGATGACAAATTGAAGGCACTTGACCAAAATCATACATGGGATTTGGTAGAATTACCAAGTGGCAAAAATGCTATGGGATGCAAGTGTGTTTACAAAATCAAAACTCATTTAGACGGGTCCTTGACCGCTACAAAGCCCGCCTTGTAGCCAAAGGTTTTACCCAGGAGTATGGGAATGATTATGAGAAAATATTTACTCTAGTTGCCCGTCTTTACTTCTGTTCGCAGCCTCATTGCCATTGCTGCAGTCCACTGTTGGAATTTATTTCAAATGGACGTCAAAAATGCATTCCTAAATGGTGATCTCACTAAAGAAGTGTATATGCGTCCTCCTCCTGGTTATCCTCATCAGTCCCACCAAGTCTACAAACTCCGCAAAGCTCTGTATGGCCTCAAACAAGCTCCACGAGCCTGGTTTGCAAAATTCAGCACAATTATTAAGCGCTTCGGTTTCATAGCCAGCTCCTATGATTCGGCTCTATTCATTCGCTGAACTGACCAGAGTATTATACTTCTTCTACTCTACGTGGATGACATGATTATCACTGGAGATGATGCATCTGGAATCTTAGGTCTCAAAACTCACCTAAGCCAACATGTTGAAATGAAAGATCTTGGCAAGCTAAACTATTTTCTGGGACTTAAGATCACTTCTGATTCCGACGGTTACTACATTTCTCAAGCCAAGTACTCCTCTGATCTTCTTACTCGTGCGGGAATTACATACAACAAGACCAGTCCCACCCCTCTTGAGCTTAATTCTAAGCTCACACCTATGGATGGTACTCTTCTAGATGATCCAACTCTTTATCGCCAGATAGTTGGGAGTCTAGTCTATCTCACAGTTATTCGACCTGACATTGCCTATGTCGTCCATATTGTCAGCCAATTTCTTTCTGCCCCTCAATCGTCTCACTATGTTGTTGCTTTACACATTCTTCGCTATATCAAAGGAACAATGTTTCACGGGTTACTCTTTTCTGCTCATTCCTCACTCGAGCTCCGTGCTTATTCTGATGCAGATTGGGCAGAAGACCCCACTGTTCGACGATCCACTACAGGCAATTGTTTTTTTCTTGGAGATTCTCTTATCTCCTGGCGAAGTAAAAAGCAAATTGTTGTTGCCCGCTCAAGTACAGAAGCAGAATATCGAGCCCTAGCTGATGTTACTCAAGAACTACTCTGGCTCCGTTGGTTACTTGAAGACTTGAGTGTTACTCATTCCAATGCCACTATCATCCGCTGTGACAATCAGAGTGCTATTCAAATTGCGCACAACGATGTCTTTCATGAACTCACCAAGCACATTGAGATCGACTGTCATTTTGTGTGCCATCATCTCACTACTGGCACCATTCGACTTCTCTCGGTTTCTTCCGCTGATCAGACTGCTGATATCTTCACCAAAACTCATCATCCAGGACGTCTTCAGGATTTAGTTTCCAAACTCAAGATGATCTCGATCTTACCACCTTGAGTTTGAGGGGGGGTTGTTAGAATCATTGATTAATCATTTCCTCTTTTATGAATATTCTGTACCTTACAGCACTTCTAGTCTAGGTTCATTGTGTACTTTCATTGTACTTTCCTTGTACTACACATTGTACTGCACACCCTCCTATGCCTATATAAGGGATGGTCCTGTACACTTTAATATATGAATATAATATACATTATTCCTTTCCTCTCACTCTTCTTTCAAGAATATCAAGCATGTTTACCCATTGGGGTTGCTTTGATCATCCAATCATTAACTGATCTGTCGCAAGAGTACTTAGGTATAACAAATCCATGAGAATTTATATCGTAAACATAAAATGCAATAAATAAATAAATAAAGATTTGATCTGTTATATAAACCAACAACTATTGTTCCTTGGTTTTTAAAAGTTTGCTGCATTGATAAAAAAGAGAGAATGATCTGGTAAATTGTCTAAAATAACCAAATCATTGTAGAGGTTTTAAAACGTGACAAAACTGAACCCTTAGATTCTTCAAAGATAGAATCTTAGCATGTTGCCATAGTCATGTACCCTGGGCTAAAGTCGGAAAAGCGGCCGCTTTGGGCCCCGAGATATTGAGCTAATTTAAGGGCGCCATTTTTTATATTAACTTTGGATTTCTATATTGGGCCCTTATAAAAAATTTACTATAACCTAGCCTAATAAAGGCCCCAATCCAAACTAAAATGACCCAAATCTTCACATATAAAACTACAGAACTAAGCCCAATCAAATCCTCTAGAATAAGACTATATTTTTTTTGCCAGAGCAAATAAGACTATAATTTATTTTACTATTAAAAAAAAGACTAATTGATTAACTCATAATGTGATACACTTTTAAAAATAAAAATAAAAATAAATCAGTGTATCGAAAAAATATAAGAAAATTTTATTTTTCTCAATTCCCCCAACTCCTTTTAGTTTTAGCCCAAACAAACCCTCTAGTTGTAAGTTGTTTTCAATTTATATCTTGTTTTCAAATTATTGGTTGTTCAAATAAGTATTTAATTATGCTGCAAGTTATTAGAAAACTATTATGTACGCATTATTATGTATATGTAGACTCCAAAAAAAATCGTCAGGACCGCTGCCCCCGAACACCCGTATAGCCCCGGGCCCCATTTTAAAAGTTCGCTTTGGACCCCCTAAAGCTCAGGGCCGGCCCTCCGACTCACATAGCGAATAGATTGTTTCTATGAATCACTCACCTAGAAAATTCCTCTCAATTGGAGTGTTCTCAGTGCTCTCTCTTGAGTCCTCAAAAAATTGTGTGTTAACATATGGACGTAGGTGATAGAGTCCCAAAAGGCTTTCATATCAATATCTCCCGTGGGTTATCTCAAGAGACAAATCACATCTTGAACATTTGGATTGGTTTGTGCCATTTTTGGGTGTATTGGGTATTTTATCTCAAAAATCACCGAATTAGGCATCAAGAAATTAACACAAAACATGGCACCCGAACAACACTTAGGCTGAGTGCCATATTGACACATAGTCCACTTTTGTGTTTTCTCGCCTATGTCGCCTGCTTCGTTCTCCATCTTCGGACATCCGTTTTCGAGTATGATATACCTTTGAAAATGTGTAGATGGTTTTTTTTGCAATGATTTTGGCTTCACTCAAAGAGGATTTTTGGTTTGTGAGTTGTGGTGTAAAAAATGTGCAATTAGGTCCAAAAAGGAGTGAACTAGTTATGCAATTTAAAGTGATTTTGACACAAAAACTTTTCGGAGAGGTTTTCGGGCAACGTTAAGGCTTGGAATGTTGTTTTAAGCTATTTTTAGGAAACTATTGTAAAGGGAGCTCTCAAGATCCCACTTTGAGGTCCGAATTTGGCTCGGTAAAGGGCATTTGGCTATTTCACTTAAAAATATCATCCTAACTTTGGTTTTTATTTCTAAATTGAATGTCTAACGTACTTAAGTTTTCATAACGGTTGTTCTAATGTCTCTAAGTTGTCATAGTGCTTCACAGAGTGTGCTTTTGCTTCATATAATCAACGGGCCCACAATTCACGAATTCAGTCACCGGGGCTATTCTTGAGGAGGGTCCCTTCATCGCACAAATGAACCAAAATAGAGTGTCTACATGTGGTGATTCATAGTGCGGTCAACTCATTGTCTATTCTGACTCACTCTCTTCCAGTTTAAATTTTCCCAATATGCAGCAGACATACCTTGAGGCTTCGCTTCATTACCATCAACTGGATCGTATACATCCTTACAAAAAAAGGATGTCCTCCATTTTTGGTTTCCAAATTCCATAATTTAAAGTCATGAATTTAATCATGGAATTTGATTACTACTCTATTTATTCACACAAGACAAAAAAAAAAAAAAAAAAATTCAACACAACCTAAGCTCTGATACCACTTTATTAGGGTAATACCAAAATCTCAACCTTTAGGAGTGGCACTTTCAAATCCTATCAAGTGTAAATAAATAAAACAACTAATATCCTGTCACACCCCTGAGCAGCAAAAATAGAGAAAAATAAATTTTTATTTTGGATCCATAGGGAATGACAAGTGAAAGTCACTAATTATCCACACCACACAAATACTAGTCCAACTAAAACAATAGGAATAGTAATAAAATCAACTAAAATATACGATAGTTCTAATTATTACAACTCATCAGAGTATGGTCCACAGGATCACAACAGGTCTAGAGACAACATATGCCTAAGTACCCGTTAAACAACAAAGTTCAACAGTAATACAAAGCTTAAACATAAACTAGATAATTATCTTCAGATCTTCAGCTGGCGTAAGGGTAGTTGTCAGCATAGTAGCCTTCTCTGGTATAACCGGCATCTGTGGGGCCATGTTTTACGTATTCCCTTTTAGGGTAGTAGCCATCGTCGTAAGCTCCATTATCTGCATTACAAGGGACAAGGTAATCTGGACGGGGAATGTCCAGGCAATAACGGCCGTCAACTTACTGAGAGCTGAGTGAATGGAAACTCACAGAGTATCAATGATATAACGTATAACAAGTTATTGAAGTATCTAAAATACAGTTCTACTAAATAACATCTCTTCTGTTATCACAAAGTATCAATGATATAACGTATAGCATATACATTTTTGCCACTTGGTAATATCTCTTTTCTTTGGCAGAAAGCTATGGATGACAAATTGAAGGCACTTGACCAAAATCATACATAGGATTTGGTAGAATTACCAAGTGGCAAAAATGCTATGGGATGCAAGTGGGTTTACAAATCAAAACTCATTTAGACGGGTCCATTGACCGCTACAAAGCTCGCCTTATAGCCAAAGATTTTACCCAGGAGTATGGGATTGATTATGAGGAAACATTTGCTCCAGTTGCCCGTCTTACTTCAGTTCGCAGCCTCATTGCCATTGCTGCAGTCCACTGTTGGGATTAATTTCAAATGGACGTCAAAAATGCATTCCTAAATGGTGATCTCACTAAAGAAGTGTATATGCGTCCTCCTCCTGGTTATCCTCATCAGTCCTACCAAGTCTGCAAACTCCGCAAAGCTCTGTATGGCCTCAAACAAGCTCCACGAGCCTGGTTTGCAAAATTCAGCACAATTGTTGAGCACTTCGGTTTCACAGCCAGCTCCTATGATTCGGCTCTATTCATTCGCCGAACTGACCAAGGTATTATACTTCTTCTACTCTACGTGGATGACATGATTATCACTGGAGATGATGCATCTGGAATCTTAGGCCTCAAAACTCACCTAAGCCAACATGTTGAAATGAAAGATCTTGGCAAGCTAAACTATTTTCTGGGACTTGAGATCACTTCTGATTCCGACGGTTACTACCTTTCTCAAGCCAAGTACTCCTCTGATCTTCTTACTCGTGCGGGAATTACATACAACAAGACCAGTCCCACCCCTCCTGAGCTCAATTTTAAACTCACACTTATGGATGGTACTCTTCTAGATGATCCCACTCTTTATCGCCAGATAGTTGGGAGTCTAGTCTATCTCACAATTACTCGACCTGACATTGCCTATGTCGTTCATATTGTCAGCCAATTTCTTTCTGCCCCTCGATCGTCTTACTATGCTGTTGTTTTACGCATTCTTTGCTATATCAAAGGAACAATGTTTCACGGGTTACACTTTTCTGCTCATTCCTCACTCGAGCTCCGTGCTTATTCTGATGCAGATTGGGCAGGAGACCCCACTGATCGACGATCCACTACAGGCTATTGTTTCTTTCTTAGAGATTCTCTTATCTCCTGGTGAAGTAAAAAGCAAATTGTTGTTGCCCGCTCAAGTGCAGAAGCATAATATCGAGCCCTAGCTGATGCTACTCAAGAACTACTCTGGCTCCGTTGGTTACTTGAAGACTTGAGTGTTACTCATTCCAATGCCACAATCATCCACTGTGACAATCAGAGTGCTATTCAAATTGCGCACAATGATGTCTTTCACGAACTCACCAAGCACATTGAGATCGACTGTCATTTTGTGCGCCATCATCTCACTACTGGCACCATTCGACTTCTCTCGGTTTCTTCTGCTGATCAGACTATTGATATCTTCACCAAAACTCATCATCCAGGACGTCTTCAGGATTTAGTTTCTAAACTCAAGATGATCTCGATCTTACCACCTTGAGTTTGAGGGGGGTTGTTAGAATCATTGATTAATCATTTCCTCTTTTATGTATATTCTGTACCTTACCGCACTTCTAGTCTAGGTTCATTGTGTACTTTCATTGTACTTTCCTTGTACTACACATTGTACTGCACACCCTCCTATGCCTATATAAGGGATGGTCCTGTACACTTTAATATATGAATATAATATACATTATTCCTTTTCTCTCACTCTTCTTTCAAGAATATCAAGCATGTTTACCCATTGGGGTTGCTTTGATCATCCAATCATTAACTGATCTGTCGCAAGAGTACTTAGGTATAACAAATCCATGAGAATTTATATCGTAAACATAAATAGCAATAAATAAATAAATAAATAAAGATTTGATCCGTTATATAAACCAACAACTATTGTTTCTTGGTTTTTAAAAGTTTACTGCATTGATAAAAAAGAGAGAATGATCTGGTAAATTGTCTAAAATAACCTAATCATTGTAGAGGTTTTAAAACGTGACAAAACTTAACCCTTAGATTCTTCAAAGATAGAATCTTAGCATGTTGCCATAGTCATGTACCCTGGGCTAAAGTCGGAAAAGCAGTCGCTTTGGGCCCCGAGATATTGAGTTAATTTAAGGGCGCCATTTTTTATATTAACTTTGGATATCTATGTTAGGCCCTTATAAAAAATTTACTATAACCTAGCCCAATAAAGGCCCCAATTCAAACTAAAATGACCCAAATCTTCACATATAAAACTACAGAACTAAGCCCAATCAAATCCTCTAGAATAAGACTATATTTTTTTTGCGAGAGCGAATAAGACTATAATTTATTTTACTATTAAAAAAAAGACTAATTGATTAACTCATAATGTGATACACTTTTAAAAATAAAAATAAAAATAAATCAGTGTATCGAAAAAATATAAGAAAATTAGATTTTTCTCAATTCCCCCAACTCCTTTTAGTTTTATCCTAAACAAACCCTCCAGTTGTAAGTTGTTTTCAATTTATAGCTTGGTTTCAAATTATTGGTTGTTCAAATAAGTATTTAATTATGCTGCATGTTATTAGAAAACTATTATGTACGCATAATTATGTATATGTAGACTCCAAAAAAAATCGTCAGGATCGCTGCCCCCGAACACCCGTATAGCCCGGGCCCCATTTTAAAAGTTTGCTTTTGACCCCCTAAAGCTCAGGGCGGGCCCTCCGACTCACATAGCGAATAGATTGTTTCTATGAATCACTCACCTAGAAAATTCCTCTCAATTGGAGTGTTCTCAGAGCTCTCTCTTGAGTCCTCAAAAAATTGTGTGTTAACATATGGACGTAGGTGATAGAGTCCCAAAAGGCTTTCATATCAATATCTCCCGTGGGTTATCTCAAGAGACAAATCACATCTTGAACATTTGGATTGATTTGTGCCGTTTTTGGGTGTATTGGGTATTTTATCTCAAAAAATCACCGAATTAGGCATCAAGAAATTAACACAAAACATGGCACCCGAACAACACTTAGACTGAGTGCCATATTGACACATAGTCCACTTTTGTGTTTTCTCGCCTATGTCGCCTGCTTCGTTCTCCATCGTCGGACATCCGTTTTCGAGTATGATATACCTTTGAAAATGTGTAGATGTTTATTTTTGCAATGATTTTGGATTCACTCAAAAAGGATTTTTGGTTTGTGAGTTGTGGTGTAAAAAATGTGCAATTATGTCCAAAAAGGAGTGAACCAGTTATGCAATTTAAAGTGATTTTGACACAAAAACTTTTCGGAGAGGTTTTCGGGCAACGCTAAGGCTTGAAATGTTGTTTTAAGCTATTTTTAGGAAACTATTGTAAAGGGAGCTCTCAAGATCCCACTTCAAGGTCCGAATTTGGCTCGGTAAAGGGCATTTGGCTATTTCACTTAAAAATATCATCCTAACTTTGGTTTTTATTTCTAAATTGAATGTCTAATGTACTTAAGTCTTCATAACGGTTGTTCTAATGTCTCTAAGTTGTCATAGTGCTTTCACAGAGTGTGCTTTTGCTTCATATAACTGACGGGCCCACAATTCACAAATTCAGTCACCGGGGCTATTCTTGAGGAGGGTCCCTTCATCGCACAAATGAACCAAAATAGAGTGTCTACATGTGGTGATTCATAGTGCGGTCAACTCATTGTCTATTCTGACTCACTATCTTCCACTTTAAATTTTCCCAATATGCAGCAGACATACCTTGATGCTTCGCTTCATCACCATCAACTGGATCGTATACATCCTTACAAAAAAAGGATGTCCTCCATTTTTGGTTTCCAAATTCCATAATTTAAAGTCATGAATTTAATCATGGAATTTGATTACTCCTCTATTTATTCACACAAGACAAAAAAAAAAAAAATCAACACAACCTAAGCTCTGATACCACTTTATTAGGGTAATACCAAAATCTCAACCTTTAGGAGTGGCACTTTCAAATCCTATCAAGTGTAAATAAATAAAACAACTAATATCCTGTCACACCCCTGAGCAGCAAAAATAGAGAAAAATAAATTTTTATTTTGGGTCCATAGGGAATGACAAGTGAAAGTCACTAATTATCCACACCACACAAATGCTAGTCCAACTAAAACAATAGGAATAGTAATAAAATCAACTAAAATATACGACAATTCTAATTATTACAACTCATCAAAGTATGGTCCACAGGATCACAACAGGTCTGGAGACAACATATGCCTAAGTACCCGTTAACTAACAAAGTTCAACAGTAATACAAAGCTTAAACATAAATTAGATAACTATCTTCAGATCTTTAGCTGGCGTAAGGGTAGTTGTCAGCATAGTAGCCTTCTCCGGTATAACCGGCATCTGTGGGGCCATGTTTTACGTATTCCCCTTTAGGGTAGTAGCCATCGTCGTAAGCTCCATTATCTGCATTACAAGGGACAAGGTAATCTGGACGGGGAATGTCCAGGCAATAACGGCCGTCAACTTACTGAGAGCTGAGTGAATGGAAACTCACAGAGTATCAATGATATAACGTATAACAAGTTATTGAAGTATCTAAAATACAGTTCTAGTAAATAATATCTCTTATGTATTCCAACGCAACTCAACCCTTATCGTCTGATTATCCAAGACGGAATCCAACCTACTATGACTAGAAAAAACAGACTCAATTGTTTCACAGATATAGACATGCCATCATTTTGTCCATTGCTCGTTCAGGATATAAACCATCCACCGCATTCATGGACACCACGTTAGTCCATACCCCGCTCGTTAAGGATATAAACCATCCACCGCATGTCAGGGATACAACACTTTGAATAACAACACATCAAATCTATTGCCACGACTCCTCATATTATACCAGTAATCCTCATCCACCGCTCGTTATGGATATAAACCATCCACCGCTCGTTAAGGATATAACATGGATCATTTGGCTACCTTAGGACTACATGGTCCTGCCCACTGCTCGTTAAGGATATAATCCATCCACCGCATGTGAAAGCATATCATGAGCAAGCGTCCGCCCACGTACCACTCTTGAAACTTATCAAACATACTTAAACTCAGTACTATTATCGATACATGACAAATCCCATGTGGCCTGACTACTCTGATTGAAATGAACGGATATCGAACTCTTACATGAACCACAATCGTCTAATGTCATTATATTAATCCATTATTCTTAATCATACTTATCTGTGTTGTCATATTCTCCCTAACTAACCCATAATCGCATACTAGAAGTCCAAATTGTGAATCGAGTATTCGAACCTCATATAAAATAAACTAAGGGAACAATCCATAATCTGTAAAGTTCGATCTATTGAAACCATTTCGATCGATTGAGGAACACTAAAGTTCGAGCAATCGAAGTCACTTCGATCGATTGAACCTTCGATCTATTGAACTCTGTTGAATCGCTCGAGAGTCGTCATCTCTACCAGATTCTGAACAACATATAAATAAATGTCTTAGGGATGCGTTTAATACGTCTAATCATACCAAAAACTTGTAAAACATTATAATAACAAGACCAAGTAGGTAAAAACTCACTTAGGGTGCTTTTGGAAAAGCTTTGAGCTTAGAAGCTTCAATGGCCTCCCATGGCTTCTCCGTCCTCTCTCTGCTCCTCTTTCGTCTTTGTCTCTCACTCTCTGTCTCTTCTTCTTCTGGTTCTTCTTCTCTGCTTCTCTTTCTCTTCTAAGTGCACATAATATTTATATAGATGTATGTGTATATATGTGTGTGGACACGTGAAATTCCACCACTTGTTTGTTTGTGATTGATTTTAAAAGAAAAAGAAAAGGTCTGTTGAAAACAGATACAGAGTCGCCACTTGGTCTTTAAGGAACCAAGAAACCTAGTTTTGACTCACCCAAACGGATAAAGGGCACCGACCCTTCATAACCAAAGAACTTGGCTCGGGGTTTTGGTACGAGAGAGGAAGGAGCCTTTGTCGCGACTAAAACACCCTCAACTCGCCCCGTCTTTCGATGGGCCTCAATTTGCATCCAAATAATCATCTTATACTATGTTTGGTTTGACAAATAATACTATGATAGTATATTACATCACACAAGAATTTTGCAATGGAAGATCGAAAGATAAGATATCATTCAAAAGATCTAAGCCAAATATCACACGATGCAAAAGTGAAAGATCACACAAATAAACCTAGGAAAAATCGTTTAATCACATATCAAATAATTAAGTTTCCCTAATCTAAAGGGGACATGAATTGTTCTTGAAACAAATAAATCAAAAGGATCAAAGTATGCTTAGCAAGCTAGAATGATGCATGCTAATCTTTGAGAAAAGAAGACCTCTCAATCCCCGGGATGGATGAGAAAGGACGATTAGATCGAGGGGAAATATGAACGTATGATCAAGTTTATTCCTTATAATCTTCTTAGATTAGGAGTCACAAAAGCCCCAAATCTTTGCATGGATGCAATGTATGTATCTAGAATGTGCCAAGGTTGTAGTGTGCTTTGTGTTCATGGATTCCTAGAATGACTTAGAAGTCTAGAATGTGTATGAATGAATGAAGAAAATCATCATGGGATATGTACAAATGTAGTATGAACTACTTCCTAAGACATGAGTTAATTTGGAGTGCATGTAAGCATCAAATCAAAGGGGGGAAGTAAAAGTGTGCTTGTTGTGAATAGTGGACAGAACAGTAACATGATCTTTTGGAAATTGAAAAGAGGGGTTAGGAATGTTTTCAATGCATGATTTTTTATGGAGATCTTCCTTATTGTGTCTAAAACACAACCAAAAAAGCCAATCTTTAATAACTATTACAGATTAAGAGAAATCATATGAACAATGGAGGTTACCCAGAAACAGAGTTCGTACTGTCGACTGAAATGTCAAAAACTCTTAGAAACTGAAAACAAATGATCTAGAGGCCCATTTTATACACAAAGTTCCCTAAGACATTGAAGTTCAAGAGAAAAATAAGTTAGGACCACTCGTTTTGGAAAAGTTTTCTATAAAATAAGTTGAAAGTAGACCAAGCTGCTGTGACAGCAAAAACAGAATATCTGGAGAGAAAGTTTGGGTCCAAATGGACCATTGTCAAGTATTTCCAAGTCAAACCAAAAATCATGGGTGTTCTCTAATGAGTTAGGAAGACTTTCCAAGTGATCTTGCATTCATACATTGAGTATTGAGTTCTAGAGAAATCTTTGAACTCAGATCACTCACTATTTTGACTCACTGTTTTGAAGATTTTGGGAAAAAACTAGAGTTTTCTTTCTTGAGATCAAAATGAGGGGTTTTAAGAGGGGTTTTGAAATAGAGGTTTTGAAAGTATATTTTCAACATCAAGTAGAGATTATGACCTCTTGAAATATCAACATCAAACTCATCATCAAGAACTCCTAATATTATTGGAGAGATTCATTTTCGTTTGAACATAACTTCAAGGATACCTTGGAGGTATTGAAGTTATAATCATCATCTATCAAACATGTTTTTGAGGTCAAGAGCTACTATCCATAAGGATTCACTCACCTCAAACTTCATGTTATCATTTAGATGATGAAGAACAAGTAAGTAAATAAAGAAAAATAAAAAGAAATGAGGTAAGAGGAGATGAACATTGTATATAAGCAAGAAAATAAACAATCAATAGATGATATTCAATGGTGGAACCACATGCATTCAACCTCTCATATATGTGTGTATGTGGGTGTAGATTGCTCTCTAACTCATTAGAAACTCAAAGAAGATGAAGAAAATGAATTGAAATCTTGTAAATACTAGTTTGGTTTTGAGAAAACTAAATAAAAACTCACATTTGGCTTGGATTTGAAGAAGAAAATCTTTATTTCTCTCTCTATTTCTTCCTAACTCTCTATATCTCTCTCTAATGGCTTCCAAGTTCTTCTCTAAATGGAAGTAAATGGGTCTCCTTTATAGGCCAACTTGGGGAGGTATTTTGGGTTTTAAAAAGTCTCTAATTGGTCCAAAATCCCGGAATAATCAAAACCATGTCGTTTTATTTGTTGAAAATTTGATTTAAAACCCAAAAATTAACCAAAAATTACAAAAACAAAAAATGAAAAATCACTCAGAGTGCCGCCACGGCACTTGGCCACTGCCGCCGCGGCATTGGCCCAGTGCTGCCGTGGCAGTCAATTCCCCCGTTGACCAAAAATTGCATTTTGGCCCCCGAAACTCTCGAAATTCGCGAAACGGCTCTATTTCGTCCGAAATTCACAGAAAATTCATACAAAATCCAAATTAAGATTGTGATATACCGTTGGAAAGGTATTGAGGTCTAATTTCCATAAAAAAATAGTTTGGAGTTGGGTCACTTTGGAAAGTTTTGCAGTATTCGCGATAAAAGCCGAATTGATCGCATTTTCATCTTCAGAAATTCATAACAAATTCGTTAAATCTAGAAATTATGTGCGATATACCGTTGGAAAGCTATTGACCTCTAGTATTTGATAAAAATATTTCAACGTCGAAAAGGAGACTTTGATTCTTGGTCAAACTTGCAGTCAAATCAGTCAAACAATGCACTTATAGGAAATTCCGGGAAGTTTTGGGAGCCTCCAAAGACTGACGTTTCCATCCGATTTTCTTTTAAAAAATATTTTAAGACTTTTCACATGACCTAGGATGATCTCGGAACTTTTGGGCGAATTTGGATGATTTTGGTCAAACCTTGGTCAAACCGGTCAACGGAGACTTTTCGGGAACTTCCGGGACTTCCGGGGGTCTCTGGGAGCTTATGATTTCAAATATTTTTCTTTTAAAATACATTTTTTTTTTGTAACAACATCGAATGATTTCTGAGATTCTGGGCCAATCCGGAGAGGCATTTTGGTCATTTCTTTGATTTCTTGAGAGTTAGAGGCAATATCTAAAAATCCGATCTTTCTAATCATCGAGGATTGACATGCTTGTGGCCTCCTAAATCTGTTAGCCGACAAAATGAGGTGTCTACAATGTGTATGAGTATATATATATATCAAAACATACATTCACAATAAAGATTTCACATATGATCAAGGGAAGTATATAAAATCTCTCTGCATAAATAATTATTGAAAATACAGGTTATTACATCATCCACCACTCATTAAAGATTTCGTCCTCGAAATCAAAACATACAAGGTCTAAAACAAAAACGGAAACTTCTCTTGCATCTCTGACTCTAGTTCCCACAAAGCTTCTCCTTCATCATGATGCTTCCAGTGAATCTTGGCTAACGGAATCTCTTTGTTCCTGAGCTTCTTGACGCCACGGTCTAAAATACGAACCGGTCCTTCGTTGAATGTAATATTGTCATTGACTTCAATATCTTCGAAGTTGATCTCATGCACTGGGTTGTGAGCACGCTTCCTTAGCATATTGATGTAGAAAACGTTGTGCACTCCTGACATCTTCGGTGGCAACGCAAGGCGATACGCAACCTTCCCAACATGCTCTAAAATCTCGAATGGTCCAATGAATCGCGGTGATAACTTGCCTCTCTTCTGACCAAATCTGACAATGCCTCGAACAGGCGAAACCTTGACTAGAACGTGATCTCCAACTGCAAACTCTAAATCTTTAGGACTACATGGTCCTGCCCACTGCTCGTTAAGGATATAACCCATCCATTACATACGAAAGCATATCATGACCAAGCGTCCGTCCACGTACCACTCTTGAATCTTATCAAACCTACTTAAACTCAGTACTACTATTGATACATGACAAATCCCACATGGCCTGACCACTTTGATTGAAATGAATGGATATCGAACTCATACATAAACCACAATTGTCTAACGTCATTATGTTAATCCATTATTCTTAATCATACTTATCTGTGTTGTCACATTCTCCCTGACTAACCATAATCGCATAATAGATGTCCAAAATTTGAATCGAGTATTTGAACCTCATATAAATAAACTAAGGGAACAATCCATAATCTGTAAAGTTCGATCGATTGAAACCATTTCGATTGATTGAGGAAAACTAAAGTTCGAGCAATCGAAGTCACTTCGATCGATTGAACCTTCGATCGATTGAACTTTGTTGACTTGCTCGAGAGTCGTCTTCTCCAGCAGATTCTAAACAACATATAAATAAACATCTTAGGGACGCGTTTAATACGTCTAATCACACCAAAAACTTGTAAAACATTATAATAAAGAGACCAAGAGAGTTAAAACTCACTTAGGGTGTGTTTGGCAAAGCTTTGAGCTTAGAAGCTTCAATGGCCTCCCATGGCTTCTCCTTCCTCTCTCTGCTCCTCTCTTCTTCTCTGTCTCTCCTTCTCTTTCTCTTCTTCTTCTGGTTCTTCTTCTTCTCTACTTCTCTTTCTCTTCTGAGTGTATATAATATATAGATATATGTATATATATGCGTATGAGTATATATATATATATCAAAACACACACTCACAATTCTCTCAACTCACAAGGGTTCAGCAAAACCCAATACACACACAAAACTATTGTATATATAGGAAAAAAAAAGGTGTGCAGGTGGCTGTTTCTGCGTGAAACCTAGAATTATGATGATTACAAGTTCGATCGCTCGAAAGCAGATTGGTTAGGTTAGATCTATTGAAAATTATTTGATCGATTGAAGTGGGGGCAACGTATTAAATTCAGGTCGGTAGGGTTTCGATTGCTCGAGAATGATTCGATCGCTTAAACTATGGAAATTCTCGATCGCTCGAAAAGAGCCTCAATCAATCGAAGATGAAATTTCACATATCATCAAGGGAAGTATATAAAATCTCTCTACATAAATAATTATTGAAAATACAGGATATTATATATCCAATAAAATAAAATATTCGTTCCATCACAATCAATCACATACACAATATAATATGATATCCCAAAAAAATAATGCAATAATAAAGGCACAAAATTTACGTGACAAAACCCTCCATTGAGTAGGGGGGGGGGGGGGGGACTATGTCAATAAGGAATTCAATATTTCCTTCTCAAGCTTTTGCCCAAAACTTGAGGTATCCAATCAAATGAGAGTGAGTATAAGGTTACCTCCTAGAGTTCACAAACCAAAGGAACACAAGTAAAGACCTTCTTTAAAATCCTAAGATTTTGGTACCAAACAACACCTTTAATACTTTATCCGTAAGGCGTCACTGTTGTTGTCGTGCTGCTCACACTCACACAAACCCTCACTCCATGTTTCTTAATTTTTTATTTTTTTTTATACTTACTTGGATTATGACAAGACATCTACACCCACACCCATACCGCGCGCGCGCGCGCACACACACACACACACACACACATACACTCCCATCACACCTCAACGCAACCCCAAAGGCCCCACAATACCCCACAACAAAACCCAACAAGGGCCGCTCATTGCAACTGACGAACGATATTTGGGTTTGCAAAGGAATCCTCCAAAATGGAGTCGAATCCTCAATCTTTCTACTGGAGAAAGAGAGGTCATACCAATTGAACTAGGCCCGCTTGTACATTGCATTAAAAATCAAAAGGCTATTATGCCTTGATTCACTTCTAATGCTAGCTAGGTCATTAATGGGCTTGGACCACTTCCTAATTAATGGAGACTTAAACTAGATAACTCCAAAGTAACCCACAAAAATAAATTGTAATCTCATGTGGTATGGAGCACCACTACCCCTACACCAACAATCAATATCAATCGGGGGATAAAAAAAATACATAAAATTTAAACTAAGAGGTAGTAATGTACTTTCTTTTTTTTACATGGATCTAACAAAAATATACTTCTTCTGTAGGATTGGCAGGCATAGATGCGCATATCTCGAAAAAAAAAATTCATGAAATCTTTTATATATAAAAAAAAACCCAGAAAAGAGAAAGTCGGGAGAGGAGGAATTATACGAGGAAGCTCTTGTTAACGAGGCAATGTCCAAACACAGACGACACGGGTAAAATGAACACCAGATCGTCATGAGAAAGTTATGGCCGTGAAATTCAAAAAGATAAATGCTCAAATTGAGGTTTCAAATTACTTGTTTTTGGACAATTTTAAGTCTAATGCATAGATCTCGATATAAATATGGGTAAATATGACCTAGACCCCTGAGGTTTGCTCTAATCACACTTAGACCCCTGCACATTTCTATAATATCACCTACACCCCCTGAGGTTTGAAGCGCGTATCACCTAGACCCCTTCCATCAATTCGCTGTTAAAAAAAAGATGGATTGACATCAATAAATACAAAAAATACCCCTAAAAATTTGGTCATTGTGTCTTTTAGTTTATGTAGTTTCAATTGGGTCAATTTGGGCTTTGAAATTTTAAATCGAAGTAATTTGATCCAAAATTTTAATTTATTGAGAAAAATTGACAGAATTTACTCACATACTATGCATTTTTATACTTTTTAAGGGCAAAAATGGAACACCACCAATCTCTCAACCCGCTTATTAGCGTAATTGTGCATAACAGTGGGTAAATTATGTCAATTTTTCTCACAAAATGGCGCATTTGGATCAAATTACTACCAAATTGACCCAATTGAAACTGCATGAATTAAAATGATACAAGGACCAAACTTTCAAGAGTGTGTTTTGTATTTATTTATGTCAATTTGTCACTTTTTTAACAGTGAAGAAGGGGGTCTAAGTGATACACGCATCAAACCTCAGAGGATGTAGGTGATATTATTAAAATGTGAGGGGATCTAAGTTTGATTAGAGTAAACCTCAGGGGATCTAAGTGATATTTACCCTAAAAATATATATGAAATAAAAAAAAATCAGTCAAACATTCAAAAAGGATAAAGTTATGGCCTTTTAAAGTACAAAACCAAATGGATTAATAGAAAGACACATAAAATTCCAGAACCACCATTTCCAACCTTTTTTTTTTAATTATTATTATTATTTTTTTTTTTTTATTTCCTTGAGAAGTTCAATCATACGTGGATCTTGTTTTAAAGGTCTCACTTTCATGATTCCAAAAATATAAATTTTATGAAAACTAGGTTTGAAAATTGAAAGTTATGGAATTTCAAAATTTAAAATAAAACTAATGATGATTGTCAATGATGTGCCGCAGCTACGTTTCTCTGAATTTTCATGTTTCACGTGTTTTCAGTATGGGCAATTTTGTCAGTTGTTTAAACAAACTTAAAACGAAGGACAACATCCAGTATGTATTCAAATGTAAAGGACATTTTGGGTTTCTAAAAGGCCTAATTGCACTTTACCATCTCGTACTATACACGTGTTTTTCAATTGGATACATGAACTTTTTTTTTTTTTTTTGCAACTGGCCCCTTGAACTTTTAGCCCATTTTCAATCCCATCCAATCGATGACGCTGTTAATTCAAAACTAACAGAACTGCCCAAATATATATATATATATATATATTTGCAATTGGCCTCTTGAACTTTCATCCCCTTTCTAATCAGATCCATTCGCTAACGGCGTGAGATTTTATTAGGTGGAATTGCCCATGTGTCCTTCCCACAAATTTTGACCATTTTTTATGAACACCTTTACAATATTTCGACTTCAAAAGGAGAGAAAACCCTCTCACTGGAACCTCATTTTTTGATTTTATGTATCAAAACAAATAATTTTATATGTCAAAACAAATAAGGCCTTGTATATTTTTTTTTGTGAAATTTCGAAACCCATCGCGTTGATCTCGAACAAATATTTGAAATAAAAAAATTATCCCAAAAGGCAAAAGATAAGAAAATTAGGATTGTTAGGTCAATATTATCTGTCTATGAACACATTAAATCATCTATTTTGACAAATAAAATGGTAAAAAAAAAAAAGAGATTCTGATTTAGCCATTTTTGGGGGAAGGACACTTGGGCAATTCCGTCTAACAAAATCTCACGCCGTTAGTGAATGGATTTGATTGGAAAGGGGATGAAAGTTCAAGAGGTCAATTGCAAAAAAAAAAAAACAAACGTTTGGCAATTCTGTTAGTTTTAAACTAATGGTGTCATCGATTTGGTGAGATTGAAAAGGGGGTAAAAGTTTAAGGGGCTAATTGCAAAAAAAAAATTAAAAATTCATACACCCAATTAAAAACACTTGTATAGTATGAAGGGGTAAAGTGCAATTAGGCCTTCTAAAAAAATGTGTAGGACTTCGAGCTTGCACAAATAAAATCTGAGAGATAATTCACCCAAATTTCAGTTTAAAAAAGGACAAGTCTTCAATCCATTTCCTTAGGAACAGTGCGTTCTGTTCCTCTCACATAATGTTCCTCCTGTGAGAGGAATAGGACGCACAAGAATTGTATTGAAGTGTTTTCCTTTAAAAAATAAGTTACAAGTTTTTCTGTTTAAAAATGTGAAGGACTTTGGTCGATGTACTTGTAAGTTTTTCATAAGTGATGGCTACCTTAGTTTAGGACCATCATTTTTAAAGGCAATCTCAAGGATTGCTTGATCTCAGTCTGCCTTTACGATTACGGGAGAGATCTATTTGTTTGAATCTGTAAAAGTGATACACCTATATCTCTAATCACATTTCTAATTATATCTTTGTTTTATACACTGTATTGTGTAAGTATTGTACAAAAAAATGTGAAAAAATCAAACAGCACAGAGTACATGTATTTAAAGAATAAGATGTGGTTGGAGGTGTGATTGGAGATGTGGATGTATCATTGTTATTGAATTTGTGCATCTTGTCGTGTGTCATGATATTACTGGCCATATAATTTTCCTCATACCAACCACTTTTACTAGGGGTTGGTTTTTGGATGGGTCGTATGGGAATTGAGGTCTTCAAAAAATATTTTAAAAATTTTGGAATTGAAAAACTCATTCCTAATCCTATTCCGAATTCGAGTTTCAAAATTCAACTTCCTTTACAAAAATAAAAACTTTGGAACTACATAAATTGTTTCAAAATATAGATTTGTTTTTTCTTAAAAAAATTTGGAATTTTCAGAACTTAATTTAAAATTTTTTTTTGTTGATGTTTTGGGAATTTTTGGAATTTTAGTTGAATGTAACATAAAATCATGTCTCTCGACTCTCATTAACAATTCAAAATATTTTGGAATATTTGGTTCGGAAGTTATTAGAATATTTCAAAAATTCTGAATTGAAAATCATAATCTTTTGAAATTTCCAACACCATTGCAATTGAATTTGATATATATATATATATATATATATATTTCCGGATTTTCTTGATTTTAGAACATCAAAATTCCTATCTAAATTTGCAGCTCCAAAATTAGAATTTTCAAATTTGTTTAGGTTGAAACCGAAATTTTCGTTACAGCTTGGACCCCTAACTTTTACCGTCAACGAAGGTATTTACCATTGAAAACCAGAAGGTAAAAGTAGAATTTTCTTTTGATATTAAGGAGAAATTTACTCCATCTTTTTTTTTTAATTTCTCTCATTCCAAGCATAGCTTCAGAAGCAAAAATCACTTACTCAAAAATCACTTACTCAGTTTTTGGACAAAGAATGGACCACGTTCAATCCAATTCTTAATTTTTTTATCTGCTTTTTTTGAGTACCAAAGCTAGATTATTAATTAATCTGAAAAGAACCAATTTCAAATTCGCACCTACCAATTACTTGAACATATAGAACTCTAGGGATGGTGGTTAAGTGGTAAGACTCAAGCATTAGTACATAAGAGGATTATGTTTGAATGCTCTCCTTTATATTTTGGAATAGTGGGAGCTAACTTATGGGCCCACACTCTCCAAATAAAAAAGAAAAACCAATTTCCAAAATGCTAGGTGAAGGCATGATGTTATGTGTGAGGATCCACAAGAGGCACTGGTAGGATCAAACAATAATTTATCTTAGTAATAAAAAATTATAAAATAAAAACAAAACAAAAAAATAAAAATCATGCTGCCGAGTCGGAGGATCCTGACCTGACCCTCAAGTTCCAATGTTTACCATTGGTTGGATTGGTCTATGAGAAGTGTTAGGTACACATCTCAAATCACATTCTAAATTGAATAATGCTACACACACATCCATTTGTACAACCATTTGCACAACAGTGCTTAAAAATGTTGGACTTTGTGCTAAAAAGCCTGTACACACAAAATGGTGTGCAGTGTGTGTGCAGACTTTTTAGCACAAAGTCCTACATTTTTAAGCACTGTTGTGCAAATGGTTGTGCAAATGGGTGTGTGTGTATCATTGCTGTTCTAAATTACACCTTATGTTTTAAAGGCATGTATTTTGTGTTATTTGAATTTTTTATATTTTTCTATGCACCATTTACACAACACAAAATACATACGTTTAAAACATTTGTGTAATTTAAAATATGATTTGGAACCAAGGACCCTTGTGGCCCAATGGTATCACCTCCTCTCCCCCTTGTGGGAGGGGAGGGGTTCGAATCTCACCAATGGGTGAGTGGAGGAATTTATTCCTCCTTTCCTTGTAGAACGCCCCTTGTGCTCCCGTCGGGCCAATCTCTTGGGTTCCCACTTGCTTGGATTGGGTGTGTGCGTGTGTGTGGCGTGTGTCATCCAGGTAAGTAAAAAAAAAAAAAAAAAAAATATATATATATATATATATATGATTTGAAGTGTGTGCCTACCATTTCTCTGGGTCTATTGGATTGGTTGCGTTAAAACGAGGCATAGGTTAATGATTAATCCCACCATCTTGACCAAATTTAATGCTACAGGTAGCTATTTAACTCATCCCAGGTTGAGTCTAACAGTGTCTATGGCCACGTGGTCCAATGAAAATCCAACTTTCAGTCACAGTGAAGCATATTGAATGGCTGCTCAATTAAATATGCCTTAATCCACCGTGTCCTGTCTTGTCGCTGCAACCTCAGTCCAGCCCCATCTCTCTCTCTCTCTCTCACGTCTCTCTCTCTCTAAAACCAGAAAGGGGGGCAATAAATAGAACAATGGCGGCAGCTTCAGCAGCACCGCTAGCTGTGAACGGAGTGAAAATGGCGACAACTTCACAAGCATATCTAGAGGGAAGTAGAGTCAAAGAAACAAAGGGTTTGATATCAGACCTATGCCGTCAATTCTACAACCTCGGATGGGTCTCTGGGACAGGTGGCAGCATCACAATCAAGGTCCACGATGATTCAATCCCCAAACCCCAGCAGCTCATCGTCATGTCCCCTTCCGGTACACCTAAAATCATATGTATATATGTGTATATATATATATATATACACACACTTATTTTCATATATGTGTGTTGATCTCTTGTGGGTATTGTTTGTTGATGCTCAATTTGATTGTTGTATGTTATGTTATGTATGTACCTACAGCTAAATACATATATACTCATGTGAATATATATATATGTACTTATTTTCAGATATGGGTGTTGTTGATCCGTTGTGGGTATTGTTTGTTGATGCTCAATTTGATTGTGGTATATATGTTTGGTAGGAGTACAAAAGGAAAGAATGGTTTCAGAAGATATGTATGTACTTTCTCCAAGTGGGTCAATATTGTGTGCGCCATTGTTGAAGTCTTACCCTTATAAGCCTCCCAAATGTTCTGATTGTGCCCCCCTCTTCTTGAAGGTATAATTAATTGATTCTAAAAAAGTTCATTTTATAAGTCATTGCTTCTTGTTTTGTTTGATCTTTTTGTTTTGTCCAAATGGGTTGTCATGTTATTCCCAATGTAATTCTAATCTTTGATCAAGTAACTATAATATTTGGTGTGTTCTACTTTTCCAGGCATATGAGATGCGTAATGCTGGAGCTGTAATCCACAGCCATGGAATCGAATCGTGTCTTGTGACAATGATCAATCCACGATCGAAAGAATTTCGGGTAAAGATCTGTACATTGGTTCTTATATTTGGAGAATTTGAAGTTTCAAACTTTCCCTAGTTTATATATTTCTTATGCTATATACTCATGGTTTTGACCTTTTTACCCCCTTTGTTTGCTTAAAAGTTTTCGCTACTTACACAAAATAATATCTATTTCAAACTATTAGTGGAAGTAACAGTTGAGGATAAAAAAGTCTTCTCCTCTTTGTTCGGTCATTGATCTCTTGTTTTCATAGTTGCTCAATCTATGGCTGATGTACACTATATATTTAAACTCTCTGTGTTTCTCTTTGGGGCATAGTTGAACAATTCCATGGGTTCTGTTTGGTGTTTCCTGTGGGGAATTTTGAGATCTTACTACATAGTTGTATAGATATCTAGCTCAAGTTTAACATTCATACTTGTGTATATATATTGAGAATAAACACAGGTTATAAGAAAGGAACTACTTTTAGGAATTGACAATGACGTGCACAAAGAAATTCAACGTTTGAGGGCTTTGTAATTAAAAAAAAAAAACCAGCTGAATTTCATTATTATTTTTTAATTCCTGGTAACAATTTACTGGCGGATATTTTATATCTGAAAAATTAACTTTCTTTCCTCGGAGGAATATTTCTGAAAGAAACAGGGTTCAAGAGTTTCTTTGTTAAACATACTACACAAAACATAATGCAAGCACGTTTTTGCAGACTCTGTTGGAAGGAGGTTATGACTCTGTTCTGTCGGAATTGGTAGTGAACACACTCTAGTTTTCCCAATTATAATACTCGTAGATTGTACTAATATCCTATAAAATATATCAACCTTTTTCTGTCGTCCTTGTTTACTTTCATCATAGTTGCTGATCTTCTCTCTTTGGATCTACAGATAACTCACATGGAAATGATTAAAGGCATTCAGGGGCACGGTTATTATGATGAGCTTGTGGTCCCAATTATAGAGAACACTGCCCATGAAAGAGAACTCACAGAATCCCTTGCTGAAGCTGTATGGATTCCATAATCCTTTTAACTGTGTAGTGATTCTTATGACTTGTAACGTTTTAAGTGTTGTATATACATAATTTGCAAGATTCTTATAGTGAATTTTAAGTTTCAATATTCCGGATGTTATTCAGTGTTTCACCCTAGTCAGCATCCAATAATAGACCATAATAGGCCTTTATTAGCTGTGAAACATTCTAAATGGTGGGTGTCGTAAATGTGTGGGAAGCATCAAAATTATCATTGCAATATTGTTCGAGACATCTGATGCGATGCTCAATGGTCAATGTAGATTGTAGTTGGCCTTTTCTTTTATTTTTTTCCTTTTTTTTCCCACTAACACAACAAAGATTAATGTGTTTACACCTTGGGTGTTTATTTTCCTTTATGATCTAGGTTCCCACATTACATGCCATGTATATAAGTATACAAACAAACACCTTTATATATGCATACAATAACATAATATAAAACTTTCAGGTAATTTTTGTTTGGGTGATGAGGATCCCCCACGACTCAATCACTCATCGGGCACAAGGTCGTCGAATAAATCCTGCACACACAACCACCTGCAAAACACATGTATCTTTTAAGTCCAGGTTACGCCGTGAGAGTCGAACACAAGATGTCCGAGCTTATGGCTCCTCATATAGCTCGCCCCTTTTTTTCCTTTAACTATTAAAGACTATTCCAAACCACCTAGGACTACGAATAAGAGACGTTTAACGTGATTTGACCCAATTGTAATAAGAAAACCAAGAAATTATCGTAATACAACTTATATAACTTCCTAAAATGTAAATAACTATAACCGGCAACATATTCTCCTAGAACGAACTTTAAATAAGACTACATTTGATCATAGACCAACTGCACAATATCATACACAATACGCATGCTCCATATGAAATTCTCAATTTGCTCCTTGGCATCTTACTCTACATCACATAATCTCAACATGAGTTTCAGGCTGTTATTTACGCAAGGAGATCAACTGTAAGTATTTGTGGGTTAGTTTCAATGTATTTTTTTTCCTATGACTTGCTACCATATTCCAGAAAAGTAGTTTGTATTTGTATCTAAATGACAATTTAATGATTTCTTACAAAACTCTCTCCACCAAGCCTTTTTTTGCCATTAATGCTGGATAAACGAAAATATGATCTATGTTACATATATGTGCAATATTCAATTACATACACACACACACACACACACACACATATATATATATGTATAAGGTCAGACTCTTAAGTGAACATCCGCGGGTTCTTTTAGGCTAAAAAACAAGTTTATTGGGTATGTTCACTCAACCCTGTTCACTTAAGAGCCTCACCGTAGCCCGCTGGTTCTCTTAGGCTAAAAAACAAGTTCACTGGGTATATTCACTCAACCCTGTTCACTTAAGAGCCTCACCGTATATGTATATATATATATATATATTTATTTTTGTGTGTAAATCATTTTCTATCTCCGTGATATCAGCCTCTTTTGTGATACATGACAAGGCATTCTGTTCTCCTGTTTCTGTTCAATAATTTCCTGATCTATATGATACTTTGTTCTTAGTGTTTCTGAAAGGTGACAAGAATATGTTACATTCAGGTCTTACATGCTAGTTTTCAGTTCGGTACATTTGTGGATTCTGATTGATGAAGTGACTGTGCTCAATGGATGGCTTTCTAAGTTCTACTATCACCTTCTGTAGAAAGTGGCTTGTACTATAATATTTTGAATACACGCGTCTGTTTTGTTGTGTGCTATCCTTCAGTGATTGTGTTTTTTGCTATATTGTATAGATTGAAGCCTATCCAAAAACGACGGCTGTACTGGTTCGGAACCATGGCATTTACATATGGGGTGATTCATGGATCAGTGCTAAAACTCAGGTCTGTGTCTCTTGGAGAAAAGATCTTGTCTGTGTTTTCTTTCCCTTTCTTGCAAGTTGCGATTTCTGAAAAGTGAAAACTAATAGTTCTGCAAAACCTTATTGGTTTTCATATTACAGTAAATTTTCATTGTTTCAATCTGGACTTTGCTAATTCTTATACAGTGCTACTATTAGCAGCTTTGAGAGAGAGAAATCTATTTGCTATACTCAACAAGGAATCAATTTTCAAACATAGGTTTAGGCCCGAACGTGCTTCTAGAACCCAAAATGCATGTATTAGCATGTTTCAATTAACTTTTAGGGCGCCAAAAAGGCAGTTTTGGCTGAAGCAGATCAAGAGGTGATTCGGACTAAAAAAAAATGCTGGGAGCGGATTGGGGTTTTTCTTGATTTTGAGCGTGCCCTCTTATGTTCCTTGTTCTACTTTTGCATAAAAGAAAAGGCCACAGCCAATCCAAACGGGCCCTTAGACTGCATTGTATCTCGGTTGGTTGACTTGTTTGTTACCCAGGAAGAAATGCTCTCTCTTCATGCAGATGAAGGTACCTGGTATGGATTTCACAGTTACCTGATACACTTTCTCTCCGATTATGACTTGTTCTTTCAGGCTGAATGTTATCACTATCTTTTTGATGCTGCCATCAAACTTCAACAATTGGGCATGGATTGGTCTACTCCAGATCACGGGCCCATCTGTAATCTCAAAGGAGTTTTGGATGGTGACAGGAGTATAAAAGTCTCTGCGAAGGCAGGACTTTCTTATTCAAATAAAGAAATCGAGCCACCAAAAGTGAGTTTTTGGGTTGTTTCTTCCTTTCCACAAATCAGTGTTCAAGGTTAATTATGTATATTAATTCCATTATATGTATATATGTTAATATATATAGATGTACACATATAAATTTGAATTTATTATCTTTTGTATGGCAGTGTTGCATTGTTCTGGACATAGAAGGGACCACGACGCCCATATCATTTGTCACAGATGTGCTCTTTCCATATGCCCGTGATAACGTAGGCAGGCATTTAAGTGCGACATATGAAACGACAGAAACTCAGGATGATATTAAGTTGTTGCGCTCTCAGGTAATTTTTGTTTTGGTTTTGGATTAAATTTTTTTTTATAATTATTTATGTGTTTTTGTTATTGCAAAAATTTTATCTTTATTTCCGGTTTTTACTAAAGCTTATGGTAATGATATGGGCTAGTGGCATCCAAGATGGATTGATTAGATATCTGAGTTTTCTTCGACATAAGGGGCACAAATTCTTACCCGGAAAACATGTGATATATATTGCTTGATTTCACATGATTACTGGAAAATTAAGCCACTTCTCAGAACCTGCATTCCAGAACATTGAATATTCTCTCTCCAGAATGCTAAATTTAGCCAACCAAAAGAAAAATCTAATGTCCACTTTCGTCTACTCTTCATAAAATGGGATACCACGACACTGAAGAGTAATTTAATGGAACAGAGAGGTTTCTCGTCAATGAATAAACAGAAAGAGCTGCGACACATCAACAGCTATAAATGTGTGAGGTAATGCTCAATTCCAATGTAACAAATTTACTTAGTTAAAGAAAGTTTGTGCAACATAATACTAGTTATCGTTACTATGAATGTTACAAGAAAAGCATTTTAGCAATTACAAGTTACAACTCTCTTCCCTTTTGCTTTCAAAGGTCGATCAACTGGTTCACTAGGTTCGGTTAGGGGACTAGACTTGGTTGCTCGTTTCATTCATAAATTCAATTGAAAAGTTTAGAAGTTGGAAAACTTGTCATACTGAAAACAGGAGAAGAAAATGTTATTTTTTATTTACATCCAAAGGAAATTATATAGTTACAAGGAGAGATCCAAGATAGGAAGGAAATAAAGAGGAATAAAAGCTAATTATAGCTGGTCAACATGACCTCTAAAATCACGGACTAAAATTATGTAACACCTAATTTAATATTTAATTCCAACACTCCCCCTTAAGCTGAGAGTGAAGACATCAACAAGCCCTAGCTTGCCAAGAGAAGACTGTAGAAGCGTAGGACCAACAGACTTAGTAAACATATCAGCTGTTTGATCAGTAGAAGGAACAAAACTTGGAGAAATAACTCCGGTCCGAACTTTTTCCCGAATAAAGTGAACATCAACCTCAATATGCTTAGTCCTCTCATGAAGAACCAAGTCAGAGGACAACATAATGGCGGATTTATTGTCACAAAACAGTGTAGATGCGCCTATAACAGGAAAACCCAACTCCTGTAGAAGAGATCGAAGCCAGAGAAGCTCACAAGTGCCTTGAGCCATGGCACGATACTCCGCTTCAGCTGAAGAACGAGAAACAATTGCTTGTTTCTTACTTTTCCAAGATATAAGATGGCTTCCGTGAAAAGTACAGAAACCAGGCGTAGAACGCCTATCACTTTTAGAACCGGCATAGTCGGCAGCTGTAAAACAGGAGAGACCAGTCTGAACTCCTGCTGTAAGAAAAGCCCAAGACCAGGACAAGTATTGAGGTACCGAAGAATATGATATACAACGTCCAAATGAGAGGTATGCGGTGAATACATGAACTGGCTCACAACACTAACAGCAAATGTAAGGTCTGGTCTTGTGTTCATCAGATAAATGAGACGACCCACAAGACGTTGATAAACTGAAGGATCTGGTAGGAGTTCTCCCATCCCTGGAGTTAACTTAAGGTTCGGATCCATAGAAGAAGAGGCAGGCCGACATCCAAGCATGCCGGTATCCTGAAGAAGATCAAGAGAATACTTTCTTTGAGACAAAGAAATACCTTTGCGTGACTGAGCACCTCAATGCCCAGAAAATACCGAAGTGGACCCAAATCTATAATATCAAACGACATTCCAAGAGACTGCTTCACTTGAGTAATACCTGGCGCATCATCCCCGGTAATAATAATATCATCAATATAGACAGAAATAATAATACGTTTCCCCTGATACTGACGGCGAATAAAACACGTGTGATCTGAATGGCACCGAACAAATCCCATGCGAAGAACAACCTCACTAAAACGGCTACACCATGCACGAGGAGACTGTTTCAGGCCATAGAGGGATTTGCGAAGAAGACAAACTTTCCACGAATACTCCCCCTGAGCCCGAAAACTAGGTGGGGGATCCATGTAAATAGTTTCAGACAAATCACCATTAAGGAAAGCATTCTTTACATCCAGTTGATGAAGCGGCCAGGAGTAAGAAGCAGCTAACGAGACAAGAAGACGAACTGCCGTTAACTTAGCCACAGGAGCAAAGGTAGCACTAAAATCCTTACCAGGCATCTGTGTAAAACCCTTAGCAACCAAACGAGCCTTATAACGATCAATAGTCCCGTCAGCCAAATATTTCAAACTAAAGACCCATTTACAGCCTACAGTGCGCTCCCCTGCGGGAAGGGGAACAATCTCCCACGTCTTATTGCCCTGAAGAGCATCCATTTCCATCTTCATAGCAGCCACCCACTTAGGATTCTGAAGCGCCTCGTGAACAGAACAAGGAACAGAGACTGAATCAACCTGACTAATAAATGAGTGAAAAGAAGCGGACAAGCCCTGGTAAGAGATATACTTGGAAATATGATGGTTAGTACTATGAGAAAGAAGATAACGGGCAGGGGGCCGACGAACATGAGTAGGATAACGGGGTGAGACAGGAGCTAAAGAAGGAGGAGAGATACTTGAATCCGGAGAAGACTGAGGCAGGGTAGTAGAGGAGCGCTGATGGCGAGTGTACACCTGCATTGGATCACCAGAGACAATCGGAGGCAATGATGTATCCGTAGAGTCAAGAATTGGAACCGGACGAGGTAGAATAGAGTCATCAGGCATGACAGGCTCCACAGGAGCGGGCCCTGACGAGGAAGAACCTGGGAAAAATGAAACCGTTTCCAAAAAAGTAACATCCAAAGAGTTATAGAAATGACGAGGGACTGGATCATAACACCTATACCCTTTAGACAGAGAAGAATAGCCCAAAAATACACAACGAATGGCTTTATTATCCAGTTTGGTCCGGGTTGGACTTCTATTTTGGATAAAACAGGTACAGCCAAAAACACGAGGTACAGTGGGAAAAAGAGTACAATCAGGCTTAAGAACCTAAAGAGGGGCCTTCCCTTGGAGGACACGGCTAGGAGTACGATTAATAAGATAAGTAGCAGTAAGAACAGTCATATGCCAAAAATATTTGGGAACATTCATCCCACACAAAAGATATCTAACAACAACCATGAGGTGACGGTTCTTGTGTTCTGCCACCCCATTCTATTCTGGAGTGTAGGGACATGTAAGTTGTTGAAGAATCCCATCTTTATTAAGGGCAGCCCTAAACACATCAGTAAGATACTCCCGACCATTATCAGACTGAATATTACGAACAACTGTATTATACTGAGTTTTAATCATTTGAAGAAAATTCTTGAAGTGACTAAAAACTTCAGATTTTTTCTTCATTAGAAACACCCAAGTGCAACGAGTGTAATCATCAATAAAAGTAACATAATAACGGTGCTGTGACAATGCAGTGATAGGAGAAGGACCCCAGACATTAGAGTGAATAACATCAAAGGCACTAGGAGCGCGGTGCATACGTGGAATATACGAAGTGCGAGTGTGCTTAGACAATTCACAAACCACAATTAAACTGAAAATCTTTGCAAGTTTTATTTAATGGAGGAAATAGCCAACACAAATACTTAAAATTGACATGACCAAGACGGGCATGCCACAAATCCAAAGTTTTAAGGGAAAAAACATATTTATTAGAATATGGTAAAACAGAGTAATTCGGAATAGAAGAAACAGTAGCTTGCAAGTTGGAGGTCATCCCAGATACTGGTGGATCCCCAAAGAAGTATAGACCATCCCGCTCATACCCCCTGCCAAAAATCTTGTTCGAAGTCAGGTCCTGCAAGTAGCAACCATGAGGTAAGAAGACAACAACACAATTGTGGTCTTTAGCAAGACGACTAACAGACAGAAGATTGTAAGCAAAGTTGGGAACATAATAAACAGACGAGAGAGTAATATCAGGAGTTAAATGAATATCACCCTGACTATGAACAGGGATAGTACTTCCATCCGCAATAAATACTGACTGATCACTAGGAGTGCAAGGAGAAATAAAATTGGAACACTCACCAGTCATATGATTAGAAGCACCAGAATCCAGAATCCAGAATCCATGTGGGATGGGCCGACTTACCAAGAAGAGCAGTAGGTGTACCAGTGGCAACAGCAGCCGTGGGACCTGAAACAGTAGAGCCCGAAACAGAGGGGGGGAAGCACCTAAACCCAAATGGGACTGAAGCTGGGCAATCTGGGACTGAAGTTGACTAAAATCAGGGGAAGGTGAAACAACCTCAACAACGGCACCCATACGAGGAGCACTTTTCCCGCAACCAGTGGGAGGCTTGTTCCTAGCAAATTGTTGTCGTAATTCTGGATGTAGGTCAAAACAACGATCCATAGTATGGCCCGGCTTCCGACAATGCTGACAAAAAAATTTTGAACCCATCGGACGAGAGCCTTGGGGGGCAACAAAAGCCATCTGATCCGGAACAGACGGAGAAGAACTCGGCACGGAAGTGACTGAAATAAGACGACGACGGCGCTCATCTCCATCCACCGTAGCAAAAGCCTCAAATAAAGAGGGCAGAGGAACCATATTAAGAATCTGGGTACGAAGGGCCTCAAATTCGGATTTCAAACCCATTAAGAACTGGTAGGTATGATGGCGATCCAATCGCTTAGACTCAACAACACCATCGTTCGGAAAATCACTTAGCAGTTCATACTGAGAGAGCTCCTCCCAGCGAGTCTGTAGATACCCAAAGTAATCACTAACAGAAAGGCCCAAGGTAGATTGAGAGGCATGAGAGATATCCTGATAGAGCTCAAAAATACGAGAATCACTATGAGCGTGCGCATACATTTTATTAAGCGTAGTCCAAAAATCACACACATTCCGATGATACATGAACATGTTGTAGATCCGTTTGTCCATGGAATTAAACATCTAGCCAAAAATAATACAGTTATCAAGCTAGGTAGCACCGGTGCGGGTGCGGGATTCGGGTACGGGGATGCGGGTGCGAGGGATTTGCCAATTTTCCAAAAAAATAAGGGTGCGGGTGCGGCAGGAGACTTGGGTAAAATATTAAAAATAAACTTTCGGATAGTAGTATTTATAAATTATTTTATAACTATTAGTGCATTAGTGTATACCCTAGATAATTGCTATTATTATTTTCTATTATTTATCTTTTAAACCCCCAAAGTTTTCAAAATTGTATGAAGAACTTGTGTTTTTTTTTTTCAAAATAACGCTACAAAAAAAATCCAACCACACTCCAAAAGAACTCAAAGAATCCACGGAGCACCCAGTACGGGTGCGCACTAAGTGCGGGTGCGGCGGCTTTTTCGAAGAGTCCGTGTTTCATAGGTTATCAGCATACCATTCCTCATACTTATCATCAGATTCCCCCGGGGACGTTACCTTTAACCATCCAATCTTACGTTTTCCGCCAAGAAATAAACGAAGTGAATTAGCCCAGGCATGAAAGTTCTTACCATTTAACAAAACACTAGTAACCCGCTGAGGCGGTGGCGTTGTGGCAATATCTTTACCAGAAGTAGCCATGAAAGCACACACAAACAAATGCTAAAGAGAGTCAACACCGGAAGTGCCAATAGACAAACCCCCACAACCGGATACTCGGCTGAAAAATAACGGGCAGCCTGACACTCGACTTCACCCAACAAGAGACGGAGAGCACAAAGACAGCTCTAGTGCATACCAACAGGGCAGCCGGACACTCGGCTTCACCCAAAACAGAGACAAAGAGCACACGGAGGGCTCTAATGCATAACTAGGGTGCCCAAAGAGGGCAAAGAGGCAGCCGGCAAGGCTGCTAGAACCAGGTTGAAAGGCCTGAGGGATGCGGCTGGCCCTGGCTGGCTGTGGGAGGGCTGCGGCTGGCCCTGGTGGGGCTCGGCTGGTGGTGAGAGGAAGAGAGGAGATGGGCAAAGGGCAGGCTGGTGGCTGGGGGAGGTGCGGCTGAGGTGGTGGTGGTGGTGGTGGTGAGGTAGGGTTTGGCTCTGATACCAAAAAGAGGAGAAGAAAATGTTATTTTTTATTTACATCCAAAGGAAATTATATAGTTACAAGGAGAGATCCAAGATAGGAAGGAAATAAAGAGGAATAAAAGCTAATTATAGCTAGTCAACATGACCTCTAAAATCACGGACTAAAATTATGTAACACCTAATTTAATATTTAATTCCAACATACTGCAGTATCTTCTCTGGTTAGATAGTCAAGTTCATCACCTCGTGTTTCAACTGAAGGTCTCCAAATTATCCTTTGAACCTCGGGGTGTGTTTGGAAATGTTTATGACCCCCTGGGAAGTTCTTTGTGTTTAGGCCCAAAGCGGACAATATTGTTGCTAGATGGGGAGGTGGGTCGTTACAAATGGTATCAGAATAAAAAATTAAGAAACATGGAGTAAGGGTTTGTGTGAGTGTGAGCAGCGCGACAACAACAATGACGCCTTAAGCAAGAACGAGACAAATTACCGAACACTTGAATTAATAGAACCAGTCCACTTTTGAACCACAAAACCGGCTCTTTGCTTTTCCAAACAGCCTCTCATATAATGGGATCTATGTTACCCAGACTCGGGTACGAGTGTCGGGTACGTAGATGTATCCGGAGGTCGGACTTGTCAAACTCCCAAATATTAGGATAAGGGGACTCGGCAAAAAAAGGATCCATAACGGGGTACGGGTACGGGGACATGTCTATATTTAAGTAACTATTATAAATTTATATAATAGTTTTGCATAGTATGCAAAAAAAAAAAAAAAAAAAATTAAGTATTTTAATTTCAATACTTTTAAAATAGGGTCATAGTTTAAATACTTTTAAAATAGGGTCAATAGTTTAAAAATAGTCTAAATATGATAAGAAAACTTTGAGTCTAGAAAACAATTTTCCTCTTTAGATTATATTTTTGATAGCAAGCCATGTCCGACATGGTACGAGACAAGTCCGACACATATCCCATGTCGGTATCCTTGTCATACCCACGTCGACACGGGTACGGCTCCTTTGATGCCAAGTCCGGGTAACATAGAATGGGATATGTAGCGTATTTTATTTAATTTTACTTTGCAGGTTGAGGCTGATTTGGAACAAGGAATTGTTGGTGCTGTGCCGATCCCCTCTGACGATGCAGGGAAAGAGGAGGTGATTGCAGCTCTGGTTGCTAATGTGGCAGCAATGATAAAAGCTGACAGGAAGATTACTGCCCTAAAACAGTTACAAGTATGTAAAATTAAATTCAGAACAAAAAGCATGTTTTTCTTGTGATTTATCTGAACAATCTGGTTAATGCTTGAGCATTCAGGGGCATATTTGGCAAACTGGATTCCAGAATAATGAACTTGAGGGGATGGTTTTTGATGATGTACCTGAAGCTCTTGAGAAGTGGCATGCACTGGGCATCAAGGTTACTAATTCCTATTTCTTTTTTCTTTTTTCCTTTTTTTTTTTGGAATCCTTCAATTGGGATGTACCATTGCACCTCCATCTTGCTTTAGCAGTTGGACACTCGACACTTGGATACGGGTATGAGATATGTGTCCGACACTTTTGGTTGGACACTAACCAAGTTGCATGTCAGCTACTTGCATAATAGTATATTGAAGTCTCTAATAATATTCCTTTTGCTACGAATTTGTTTTAAAATAGACGAAATGCTCATGTTAAAGTCTTATTGTTAATAAAATGCGATTTTCTATTAGAAATATAAGAAAGTGTATATTTATTGTCGTGTTACCGTGTCCTTGGGTTCATGAATTCGGCAGTTCGATACTCAGATATGTACAGCCGAGTACATGGGACATATTTGCACCACCATCTTGTTTTATGCGGTCCTCACTATTTTTTCAAGTGTGCTTCAGTTGCATAAAAATTTAGCAGAAATGTATTTTTATGGCAGACCATATTATGTATATGCTAATAGTTTCTCTACGGAGGGTAATGATTATAACCTGAGATGCTAATTTATTTATTCACAGTGTTGAGTATAAATGTGAAAAAATTTCCTTTTCTAAATACATCCACTTCCTATTTCTGTATGAAGAAATCACCTTCTAATATCTCCCAAAGCTTCAGGAACATCGATCTATGTGCATAGTTGATTTATATAGGGCATATGCTCTTGTCAGATGCAAGTTCTTGGATTTGTTATGGATTTTTCTACAAAGGAGAGAGTTTGATATATGACTTGCTTCTTTTCTAAATACATCCACTTCCTATTTCTGTATGAAGAAATCACCTTCTAATATCTCCCAAAGCTTCAGGAACATCGATCTATGTGCATAGTTTATTTATATAGGGCATATGCTCTTGTCAGATGCAAGTTCTTGGATTTGTTATGGATTTTTCTACAAAGGAGAGAGTTTGATATATGACTTGCTTATTTATGTCTTGGATTGGATATGGTTCCAAGGTTTATTGTCCTTTAGAATAAGTTTTCCGTTTTGCCCTTTTTGGTTCTCTTTATAGGCTCTGCAGCTGGAATTTTGTTAGATTTTGGGTAGTCTTTAAAAATAGACACTTTTGGCAGCTTTTCTGAAGTTCATGTGATTTGGTGCTTGATTGTTTAAATATCCGTTATCGGTCAGTTAGAACTCTTTGACAAATACTTGGGCAGCTGAGTGGGAGTTACCATTGTGTATTCGTGGTTACAATTACAAATTTTCCCCGCCTTTAGCCTACTAATGAGTTTGAGGCCGCAAAGACTAGGATGTTGGTGGAGAGTTGCGTGCATCATTACAGGATGTTGGAATGTCCCACATCGCCCATTTATGGTCCCTCTGTGTGGTATATCAGGTTTTATTTCCCCTCTCCGTAACACCTGGGTTTTAAGGAGTTGAATGGGCTAGCCTTACAAGTGGTATCAAAGCTTGGTTGGGCTTGTTTTCCGGCGTGCCGAGTGTCCAGTTGTTGTGGTTCAGGAGGTGTGTTGGAATGCCCCACATCGCTCATTTATGGCCCCTCTGTGCGGTAAGTTATCCAACATTGGAGAGCTGACATTGAAATTGGGTGGTAAGTTGAGCATGACTTCTACATATTTAAACCCAACCTGGTGCAGGAGTAGTAAAAAGATCAGAATCCAATGCTAGGATACCATGTTTAGTCACAAGTTGATAAAAAAATTTAAGCTGCTAGAGGATAAGTTCGACAATGTATAACTTCATGTTACCGCCTTTATTCCATCCTCTTGTATCTTATAGGGCTGGACGTCTATTTTATTTTTTAGCCGACCTTTGACTTCTATTTTACTTTTTAAGAGTTCTCTTTGTAGAAGTCAATATACTTTAACTAGAAACTTTCCAAGTTTACCCTTTATCATATAAAGCTCTCTTAACTCTGCGTTTTGATGTGACTTGGGAAATTTTAACTCAAAAGCAGGAGAATGATGTAAAGTTGAAAATTTTCACCACAATAAAGGAAGCTTCTTTAAAATATTGGAATTCCCAAATGCATCTCTCTTTTCTTTCGAAGTGTGCATAACTTATATAAGTGTATATGGAATATACATATATGATATACCAACATGTGTACAGTTCTTAAAATGGACAAAATAACAATTCAACACAAGTGTGATGCAATATCAGGGCTTAAAATGTTCAAAATTTTGTACTTTAAACCTCAGTACAAAACTGTGAGTTGTGAATAGTGTCGGAACATATGAAACTGGAATCATCTCGTGAATTGACAAATTCTAGCAACCATGTGTGTGTACCTATTGCACGACATCTTTTAGACCATATAAGTGATTACCTAACTGTATACGTGAAAAATTCCGTACATGAGTGACTCGTACATGTCTGCCAAACTTTTTTTATTTCCAATACGTCATTGGCCCTTTTGATCTCCATGACAAAACTCCTTTCACAGAAATGTGCAATTGTATTTTCAGTAGATGGATTTTCCTGAACTGTGAAATGGGATTGAAGATACAAAAGCCTAATACGGAGTATATTGGTAGCCTGCTGATACTTTCTTCCAGTTTTTTTTTATTTATTTTTTATTTTTTATTATTTATTATTTATTATTTTTTTATTTTTAAAAAACTTCATTATTTGTTGTAATTTTAATTTGTAGTTACAATTTGTCTTCACATTGAAGGGAGATATTTTTAAGTGACAAATTTTAAGTCTTGCTTCTCTTCTCTCAGGTTTACATATATTCCAGCGGAAGCAGATTGGCACAAAGGCTTTTATTTGGCAATTCAAATCATGGGGACTTGAGAAAATACTTGAGTGGTTTTTTTGATACCACAGTGGGGTAAATATCAAAATTTCCATAAATACACCTCTTTGCTTTTAAGTTACTTTTCCAATGCTGTTTGATTCTAATAAACCATCTTGCATTTTGACGATGTTCAGGAACAAGAGAGAAACAAGAAGCTACATAGAAATCTCAGAGTCTGTGGGAGTAGATAACCCATCACAGATTTTATTTCTGACTGACGTTTTTCAAGAAGCTGTAGCTGCAAAGGCCGCAGGTAATTTGCTACTTGGTGCTTTCTTTCTCGAAATTTTGCTCTTTTGGGAAGTCATGGACTTAGTAATTGTCAAAATAATAAAAACATGCTCTCATAACAAAGCTCACGTAGGATAAAAAGAAAAGGGTATATTAGACTGACCTCTCCTCTGAGGTTTTTAACAATTGCACTGATCTTCCCTATGAGAGATGTGTGGCATTGACAGAGCAGAGTTTTACACTATTTTCTCTCTCTCTCTCTCTCTCTCTCTCTCTCTCTCTCTCTCTCTCTCTCTCTCTCTCTCTCTCTCTCTCTTGCATGTGTGTGGGTAAAAAGTCACTCTAAGGGAAACTTTGGCATTTACAAAATTTTCTTGTGCCGATGTCGTCAACCAAGATTAGAGGAAATGTGTTACATAGGAACAACTTCAAGGGATTCTGGTGTAAATATTGGAAATACAAGGACTTCTGGTATAATAGAAAAGAGAAAAATATCGGCTTCAACAAATTTTCCAAAAAGTCTAGTTGTAACAAAATGTTGCATTAGGTTTCTTCTTTTACTGTACTAATTCAACTGTGCGGTTCCCAGCAGCTTGTCAATGTATGTGGAAGGTTGTATCGAGTGTAATTTGTTACAGTGTTATTTGTTACTCTACCACAAATTACACTTGTATTACTAAAGAGATGGAGAAAAAAATATAGATATTATCATACGACCAAGTGGATTGGTCGTATGGTTGAAAATCACTCTCCACTGGTAGTGGTATTCAATCGATGATGGTTTTAAAATGTTTGGCACTCAATTTACAAACTTTAACACCGGTACCAAAGTTTATAATCAAATCCTACACGTATGATCGGTCATATTGTAGGATTTTCCCTCGCGGAAAACGTCTTCTTATTCGGAAGATCTTATAACATTGATGTTTGGATGGTAATGTATGTTTCAGGTTTGGAGGTGGTGATTTCCATCCGGCCCGGAAATGGACCTCTTCCAGAGAATCATGGGTTTAAGACAATCACTTCTTTTTCAGAAATCTAAGATCTTGTATATCCATCTGTAATCTTATATTAGATGTGACATAGCTACATTTAATAAATGTGTATGCTAAATAAAGAACTCTTGCTTGGGAACAAACTTGATAGTTTGAAGTTTTGTTGCTTCCCTTTGTCTTTTGATTTGTTCTGCAGTCAATATCTGTAAATCTTCTGTACTAGGTCAGCTTGTCCTCACATCTTAGAGCACCAACAATGGGAAGCTTCCTAGGATAACTTAAGATAACTTTACCTTGTAGCCATCAACAACGCGGGCGTTTCACTAATTGTATAGGATAGTAAAATTTAGGCAAACCTAACTTTGTTGTATTACTAGGTTTATGCTAATGTAGGGAGAAACGGCACAGGATGTGCCGCCCAAGTTGAAGCGGCACACCCAATGTCAAACGGCACAAGATGTGCCGCCCCTATTGCTCACGGAACTTCATGTGCCACCTACACCATACGGTACATCATGTGCCACCCACTCGTACACGGCCCACCTTAATTTGTTTGAACTGTGAGAGATGGTTGTAGAATGAGCGCACACTTTTTCAACTGCCACGCATTTTGAACCTGTGACCTTGTTTGTTGATCTCGGTTTTGCCATCAGAGGCATGCGGCTTTTCGTCGACAACACGAGAAAAATCTTTAGTCGATTCTTCTTGAGCACGTAATTGTGTTGTGTTTGTGATGATGGATGAGTGCTCTTTTTCCTAAACAATCCATGCATCATACTTGTTGGAAGAGAATATAATAAGAAATAAAATTAAATAAAATTAAAACTAATACCAAAACCAAAACAAAGAAAATCATAATGAAAATAAATTAATATTTTTTGTGAGACTCAAAATGAGAATTGTTTTGGGGGAGAAAACCAAAATGAAATAAATGAAAATGAAAAAATTTAACAAAAAATACACATACTTTTGTTTTTGTTCAAATAATAACCTCATACAATTGAGAGAGCTGTGTCCTCAAATGCTTATATGGATGGATTGTGACCGTTGGGAATAGATCCGTTGGGATAAGCCGTTGGAGAATGACCGTAGGGATCACACGGCCTATATTATCCAGACTCGGGTACGGGTGTCGGGTTCGTCCAATTTTAAAGATTTTATACTATTTCGAAGGATCGGAAAGAGATGTACCCTTATTCGGGTGTCGTGTCGGGTACGGATACTCCATGAATTACAAAGGGTTCGGGTAACATAGCACACGGCACACATTGTGCCGCATGAAACACATTTCACATGATGAGCTGCATGAAGTAAACGACACATGATGTGCCGCCCCCCATTACAAACGGCACAAGATGTGTTGCCCCATTCCTCACGGCACATGATGTGCCGCCCCATGTATTCCTCACTGTTAACACCTTCTCCCCTGTATAATAACTTAGCCTAAGTTTACTTTAAGTTTCATCTTCCCACTGTGGATGCTCTTATGATATTTGCACTTATGCCCAAATCTGTAAGTTAACAACCGGACAAGGCTGCCCTAAGGACCTGTCTACTCCCAAACAATAAATTGAATGTATAAAAAAAATAAAAAATAAAAATAAAGGACTGGGTTCAATTGAACTCTCTTTTTTTATAATGCATTTTTGCTTTCTCTAAAATTGGGCATCCAATGCTCACCCAACTCTCCCATTGGCTAATGCAGTGGGACTCAAGATTATAAGAGAATTAATTAATAGTGTCAAATCCTGGATCCCATTGCATTGGTCAATGAGAGAGTTGGGTGAGCAATATTGGGTGAACAAAAATGCTCTCCATTTTTTATCTAGTTCTTTTTAACACCAGCAACATATTGGTTTGACAAAGCACATGTTTAAGGACATGCATGAACTCCCAAACAATAAATTGGCCTCTACCAAATACTTGTATATGTAGAATGGGTTCACTTTTGAACCATATAACTGGTTTTGTGTCTTTCGAAACAGCCCTAAAAGTTGCTTTGCTATGACTTGGACGTCAGAGGTTTAGAATAGAGAACAGTCTCTGTTCTTGTGGCGGTGAAGTTGTATTCGTATCTGAATCTTAAATGAAAAGGGGGGAAAAGTAGAAGAAAGACCCCATAGAAAATGAGGTTTTGCCCTTTTTCTTTTATTTAATTTCTATATTCGTGACTCTGAATAGAGTTAAATACAAAAGTATAAATATCACTAACCTCCGAGGAGGTTTTCTAAATTCATGGAAGAGAGCATTATCATGGAAAGCATTAGTTGGACATGTTTATTTATTATTATATCCTTTTATAATTTAAGTTGAATGTAAATTAAACTAAATTATTGTTAAATTTATTGAATGAAGATTACACTTAAATTTCATGAATTTTTGTCTGTCTTAGATACCAATAGTAAGGCTGTCCTTCCACTCCAACTAGTGTGGATATTTTAAATATATCATACAAAATTGTTGGTAATATAACCATTTAGTCTTTAATAATAGTTGCTGACATAATAAGATTCCATCCTTTGGTCAATTACCACAAATAAAATTAAAGTCGTTGCAACAAATTTTCATTCTAAGGGAGGTGACTGCTATTTTGAAAGTACAACAAAGGTAGTAAGTGAGATATTGGAAAACTTCATTGGAGATTTGTGTTGGAAATATTGAGGATACGACTATGAGTCTGATTGAGACGTGCAATAGTTGATATTGACCTTAAGAACAGTTTCGTCCCCTAGAGTCAATGACTCGATGTATATGCTCTCTAGGATTCAGCAATCAAGTCTTCCAAATGTGCACTCGAATTGAAAGATAAATCAAGTTGCTCAAAATTGCTCCAAAGAAGTAGAATTTTAAGAAGATTTTAGGAATGAGGATCGATGCGACCAACGGAATCAAATGCCAGAGGAATGAATGCATGTGACCTTGAGTTACACAGAATATAAATATATACGTATTCATGTTGTTCTACTAACAATGTTAGAATTTAGAACCAAGTGGGAGAGACTCGAGAGAGAGAGTTTTTAGTTTGTTCATGCTTCTGGAATTAAGAAAGAAAATAATTTTTATAGAATAAATCATAACAGCAGAATTAAGACTAAATTAATGACCCACCATAGCCATAAGAAGAATTAAGGATATTTAATGTGTTATAAACATGTGCATAAAAGAATTAAGGATATTTTATAAACATGTGCACAAAAATTAAGTCCAGAGAGCAAAAAAAATGTGACCACTCTCTGTACGTGCGAGGGTACAAATCGACCGACATTCATGTACACACAAGTATCGATTTGCAACCCCAAGTCTTCCAATTACACAACCTTACGAAGCTTAGAAGGAGATATCATATATAAGGTATAGAAAACTCTCATTCCTAAGTAATGTGAGATACTAGTCACTTCAAATGTATATGCTTAAGTTTTGATTTTTGAAATAAAAGACCCAAGGTCCAAATAAAATAATAAAAATCCAACAATTTGTTATATTTGTCCCAAAGAAAAGATAGGAAGAACTAGAAGAAGCGTAATGCTATACTTCTAAAACTTGAATCCGTAATTTGGTTTTCAAATGTTTGTACTTGTACCATATACAATAGTAAGTAATATCACTAATCCCTATCAAAACATGTGGTATAACTGTTAAATTATTTTAAGAATTAAATTTAGAATTCATATTTAAAAAACATAACATAGTACAAAATGAGGGTGATATTACATTGCTTAATGAATGTGCTTGTCGATGGTGTAATTCCCCGTGAGTGAAGGTACTCCTCGAACGGTCCTAATTGTTTGTTAGTCAATGCACAAAGTAGTAGGGTCACATAAGTTGAAATATGATGTTGTATTGACCACAATTGGAAGCCATCTAACATATTACTTTTTTTTCAACTTTCATTAAAATTGTGAATACTAAGGCCTTGTTTGTAACAATTTTTGCTTTAGTCATTCAATCACCAAAAAATGAACTCTGGTCTGATGAACGGCTAGATGGCCTATCTGTCACCAAATAGGCTTAGCTAATCCTTAAACAGAAAAATGCGAGTTGCGCAAAGGTCTCAGTTCCAGGTCTAAGTACTACATACGAAGCACACCGAACCTAGGTTATTTTTGGATAAAATTTGTCCATGGTCTTTTTTGGTAAATCACAAATTTCTACAAGTAAATCATATTTTTTTGTGATGAGAACACAAAAATTGATTTGCCACTTAATTTCATTTTATCTTCACTTTGATGTTTCTATGTACTTTTCTATATCAAAACCAAAAAGAAAAAAAGGTGTCACATGTTCTATGCTTTGTAGTTACTTTGATCATATTCCCTTGAACTTCTTTTTCAATCACAATCATAACCAGCCCACTTTCTCACTCTTCTCCTTTTCCCCTTTGTTTTGTTTGCATTTAGGTGGTTGAGCTGGTCTCCTCATGAGTCAAAAAACACTGCATTGTCAAGGCATTAAGATTGAAAAACTAGCTTGTATAAGTTCATAATTAACAAAACTAAGGAATGGAGAGTTTGTACTTAAGAGTACTTATTTGATTGAACTTCTCTTCTTTTTCTTATTTTTTATTTTTTATTTGTTATTTTTTTTTCTTCATTTTTTTTTTTGGGTAGAAGGGAAATTTTTTTGTTTGGTAGAAGGGAAAAAAAATTTATACGAGTTTTACCCCATCCTGGCCATCCACTCTGTATTGAAATAGTGAAAAGGTTAGGTACAGAAAGTAAAAAAAAAAAGTCAACAGATCAGATGATCCAACATGATCACATCTAGCAGAAACTGTTGGTCGGCAAAATATCTAAAAGTGGGGCATACTCACATGCAGGCCATTTGGCCGAGTGGAAATGAGTCTACATAGGGGTGTTATAATCTTTTGATTTTAGTAGTTGTGGTCAAAAATTTTTGACTTCTCAAAGGGTGGTCAATAATTCAAAGTCTTGAGGGATGATGTGAGTGAAAGGACAAATTTTAAGTAGTTAGACGATTCATATTTAGAATTTGGTATGGATTTGAATTTTATTATTCATTTACCTCTCTAATTTATCTGGTGCGTGTATTGTGGGATCAGTATATGTTATGGTGATTTGCTCCACGTTCCACTTCGATAAAATGACAATAAATCCTGATCCCAAAATCACGAAAGACAGATTAAAGAATTTATCCTCGTGATCAGAAAAAAGAAAAATTCCTCCTTTGAGAACGCCAATAGACTCCATCATCCATCGTACATCCAATCATTATTCAACAAAGGATTCTCCTAATTTCAATCCAGAGTAGTGTTCTGTGATTAACAAAAAGGGTAAATTACACTTTGTGCCCTTGTATTTTGAGTGTGATGTTATTTTGGTATTTTTAGTTTTAACTTTGTCATTTTGGTCTTTACAATTTTAGTTTAAGTTCAATGTGGCTCATTTCTAAAAAAATTTGACAAATTTTGACAGAAATAGGTCATATAATATACACATGAGGTATCATTAGGGGCATAATAATAAATTTATTTACATAAATTACACTTTACACATCTATATTGAACCTAAATTAGTCAAAAATTGTAAAACAACTTAATGAATGGACTATATTGAGCCAAAATGAAACTATAAGAATTAAAATGACAAAATTAAAATTACGGAAACCAAAGTAAAATCACACTCAAACTATAAGAGTGCACAATGTAATTTACCCTAAAAAAAAATGAACATTAAACTTGGTGTTCAACGCAGAAAAAGTAATTCTATGTCCAGAATCAACATTTCATATAGGTAACGCTGTAGTATCATAAATAAAATTGACATGAACAGCTCATTATCACCAATTTACTGCACAAAAATATGAAAAAAATTAGCACAATGACAATTGTGTAATAAAGTTAACAATGACTTTTGAGTCACATTACTTTTGCTTATTAGAATAAATCAACCTATTACCTAATTGGCATCATAATACGGAGTAATTTTTTGGGTAAATTGTAAATTAAACCCTTATAGTTTGAGAGTTGTGCAAATTATACCTTGTTGTTTTAATTTTGGCAATTTATACCTTACAGTTTGAAAAGTGTACAAAATCCACCCAATTATAAAAAATAAAAAATAAATAAAAAACAAGGGCACAATAGAAATATCATATTAATTTCAGTCCAAAATGACCTCATGTGCAGGGGCAGACCTAAGAGTGTAGTTCAGTGGAAGTAGAAGCCTATACGGAGTTCTGGGACAGTGAAATTGATAGATATAAATAACCAATTAAGCTTATGATACAAAATTTTCGTGAAATAATTAAATGATAGATAACTTTGTACAAAAAAACCACATAGAATTATACTATTTTTATCCAAAAAAATAAAAAAAAATAAAATAAAATAAACGAGTCAAGGGCGCTGCCCCTAAACCCATGTATAAGTTTCTGCTCCCACTGAACTATATTTCAGGGTCCACCTCCTGCACATGGGGTTATTTTGGGCTGAAAATAATGTAATATTCCCATTGAGCCCTTGTTTTTTTTTAATTGGGTAGATTTTGCACAATTTTCAAACTATAGGGTACAAATTGCTAAACTTAAAACCATAGGGTGTAATTTATACAATCCTCAAACTATAAAGGTGTAATTTACAATATACCCTAATTTTTTCAACACAAGATGGTGAGACTATCTAAAACAACCCCAATAAAAAGGTCTTCCTAATATACACTCACCAAAAGTTATTGGAATTGGGTGCGGACCGATTATTATCAAATGTCACTTTAAAAAATTTACGAAAACACGAAACTTTGTTACTATCAAATGAATTCTAACAATTTATTAACCAAATGAAACTTCGTTAGTACTATCAAATGATACCGTAAAAATCTACTATGAAATAGCATAAAGCTACAATAAATGGGGAGATAACTTCCATACATTTTCGTAGGTGTGGTTCATTAAGTTCCCTATCACAACAGTGAGGCCTAGTGTTTAAAATAACGAACCACCCCTAAAAAAAATATAGAAATTTAGTTATAAGTCCCTACCTACCCTAGTCATGCATCAATAGGGACTCCCCATTTCTTAATGTATCAATATATCCCCACCCCCCAAACGAGTGTAGTAATAGGTCCCTAATATCATTTAAACAGTAATTTTTTTTGACAAATCTACCCTTTTATACACCAAACCTTCTATATATGCGTACATATATATATATATATATGTATATAAACGTATATATGTATTTAAATGCATGCAAAACTGTTTTGAAACTGATTTGGAATGTTAATCAAAACAGATTTTATTCAATCCCATGATTTTAGCAACAATAAAACCTATAATTATTGTGACCAACATGTTCCATGAATCAAGGAATTTCTAATTTTGATTTTGCATGTTTATAGGATCATTTAGTGGATAGGATAAGCACGTGGTTTGTTATATAGTTTATCTATTTATTCAAGACATTGCATTTAATCTCCCATTTCTGGTTCGTTATATACATGCTTATCTCTGGAATTATATAAACATGTGAAATTTCGTATTCATGAGCTATATGAAATTTCATTTTTAGCACCATGTGAAATTTCATTTTTATGAATATGAATATGAGTCTGGGATTAAGCTGGAACCATATGAATTTTTCAGTTGGAACTATGCATACAACTATGACAATGATGCTGAATTTGTACATTACAAAAGTAGAATCGGTCCATTTTACAAAACGTGATACATATTAATACATCCAAAATAAGCAGTTCACAGTTTGTAACATTCCAAAATTTAGATTACACTACATGAGTTTTTGTTCCCTAATTTTGTCCATTTTCCAGGACCTCTGATGCGTGTTCAGTAGATCGTGCACTAAGTCTTTACGAGCATGTGTGGCATTACACTCGGATGTCAATGCTTTGCGTTGGAAAATCATCTTCATCACATGGCAAACAATGACTTCACAATCAACAGTGCCATACACCGACTTTGTGCAATAGGCGGTACTGGCCATCTTGGTCTTTTGTTGCAGTAGCTTAAAAAAAAAAAGATTTCCAAAATTAGCCACTCAATTATCCGTTAAGCAATGTGAAATTTATTGCTAATGCAAGGACACATATTACAACTCAAAACAAGATTATCGATAAATTTCTCGTATGTTATATCTGAATATGTGAATTTTCACAATGAATATGTGAATTTTATGATAATCACACGGTGTAGAATATGTGAATTTGTATGTTATATCTGAATACCTCAATCAACAGACTTAATTCTGTTTCATTTTCTGAAACTTCCCATGTCCTTGAATAATAAGCAACTCATTATGTGCCACATCTGATCATTGAATTTTTGTTACATGTATTTTATATGAAAAAAATTGAAAGATCGATGGTACAACTGGGGTAAGAACCATGTGTAATTTCATATCACACAATGAATTTTATGATCACATGAAATTTCACAGTGAACATGGAAATCAAATTGTTCTTGTGAACAATGTGAAATTTCAGATACCTCAATCAACAAACTTAATTCTGTTTCATTTTCTGAAGTTTTCCATGTCCTTGAATAATAAGAAACTCATTATGCGCCACATCTGATCAATGAAATTTTGTCACATGCATTTTATCAGAAAAATGGAAAGACCAATGGTACATCTGGGGTAAGAACCATGTGTAATTTCATATCACACCACGAATTTTTTTTGATCATATGAATTTTCACATTGCACATGGAATCAAATTGTTCTTATGAATAATATGAAATTTCATATTTTTCTGAAATTTCCCATGGGTGATTGACATTGCTGGTTTTCCATTTTTGAAAATATCATTTTTTGAAATTTCTCATGGTTATACACGTGGGAAATTTCTCATGAAATTTCCCATGGGTGATTAACATTGTTGGTTTTCCATTTTTGAAATTTCCCATGGTGGGAGAAACGACAAGTGCATTGTTGCACTATTTGCATACATTGGTTATACACATCAAAAACCCCCAAATCAGTTAGACAATGATATTTAAGGGCAAATCCTAGTTAAAGGTTCGATATGTTTCCATGTGTTCATGACCACCATCTTTACATGTTAATTAGTAATTTCACGGAAAGCCCTAATTTTCTTAACCCAATAATACTGTATCGATGAACCCCCAATGAAATTTCATATGAGAATCCAAATCCAATATGAGAAGCCATATGTTTGTATGAAATTTCAAAATCTTGCACATACATTCAAAATCGAACCCACCATACTCGAATGTCAAAGTGATGCTTCAAAGCAAGTTTTCTTTATAAAATCCCAAATTCCATAAACCCAAATCGGCACAAGCAAAGCACCAAATTTTCATACGAAATGTATGGAAATCACAAAACCACTTACCTTTACAACCCATCAAGCCGTCGACAAAGTAGAAGTGAAATGATTCAATGGAGCTCATCACCCAACAAACATGAACAGCATGCGATTCTCGCTGTCGTTGCTGTGGAATCTGTATATTGATTTTTCTGATAAATGAGGAATGGTGAAGCTTCATTCCTGTTTTAATTTTCAAACGCCTTCAATATAGCCTGTGATAGTGGCTGTTTGAACGAGATCTTAGGGACAGTTAATATTTGAGCGAGATTTTTGGACAGGTAACAGACATGCAAAATTTGGCAACATAAAGGCTCTTCTATTGAACATATTTAGCCATATTAATTAAGGGCAAATTCGTATAAAGAAAATACAGGGGCCTATTGATGAGAAGATTATTGGACTAGCCTAATTGTTAAAAAAGGCTAGTAATTTGGTCTTTATACTAACTAACCCAAAAAAATATGAAAGTTATGTCCAACAAATGACACATTGTTACCATCAATATGAGAAGATAATCAAAATAGCAGTGATATAACATTAGCTGTATTAGCTCACTAACACACATAGATATGGTGTTTATGAGTTATTATTTTTCCCATGAAATTGGGATAAATATGTGTCTGATCACGGAAATTTTATTAATTTGTGACATCACATAATTAAAATAAAAAAACCATTGTAATAAATATTTTTTTCAATCTATTGGCACCTAAGAGATGAATGTATCATACACAAGGATGTATTTTCAATTTTATCTCAATTTTTTTTTTTTTTATTAAAGGTGTTGTCATTGTTACAATGTGACCACCATATGTGCAATAGAAAATATTTATTTGCACAAATTTTCAGAAAATCGCATTACAAGTAATCAGGTAAAAAAAAATAAAAAGTATATCCTCCTCGTACTAGGCCATGTAAACGCATCACAAACATCTTTAGCCCTGTCTCTCTCTCTCTCTCTCTCCAAAACAAGGTATTTACTTGTGCTTGTATCTGTGTGTGTATGTAAAGAGTATGAATTTGATTTATACAAATAAATGTGTATTTGTATATTAATAGTGCCAGAAATACACCCTTACACACCCAAAAAAACACATCCGCATTATGCCCAAACATTACACTTTGCACATATGCAGTGAATAAGAATAGATCCCATCCAAATTCCACTATGAAAAAGGAAAACAAAAAAGCTTTCTAAGACTAATCCAGAAAATAAAAATTGCATCCAGCAAGAGAGAGAGAGAGAATTAAGTTCAAGTTTTTCATCTCATGTTGGTAGTACTCATTCATTGAAAGTAACACAAACAAGGCAGAAAAAAAAAAAGAAAAAAAAAAAAAAAGAAAAGATCAAATTGTACAATTAAAGCAAGATATCTACCTGTCTCTCCAAATCATTTCCCCCCAATCACAACCCTTAAAACACTAGAATATCTCAATTAGAAGAATTAGCGCCGCTGGAGACTCTCGGCGACGTCACCGGAAAAAGTGGCAGTAGCTGAGGCTCCGAGTCTCTCGGCGTTGTATTTCTCGGCGATGGGTGCAAATAAAAACCCTTCTCTGCAATCGCTTTCTCTTCCTCCAATGAACTCCCAATCGCCGGCGACGATTTGTGAAATGGGTCTTCAATCAGAGGCGTCACAGGACTAAGAACAAGCGCCGGAAAGTTAAGCATGCTCGGAGATAAGATCTCCGGCTTTACGGAACTCTGATTAAAACCAGACATCAATGGGCTGATCATGAACCCATTTTTGAGTTGATTCCTTCTCTCATAAAGCTTAAACCCCTGTTTCTTTTGCCCTGTTTTCAATGGCGGTATGTGATTTTTGGAAGAAGAAGACGATATCGGTGGATCTGAAGTGGGTGTTGTTTTGGAGACTTGTTTTGCTGTTTCAGATGATCCAGTGAGCATCTGAACTACGTGTTTGAATGTGTCTGCGTTTGCTTGAACGAAGGTTGTTGGGTATGGATTGGTCTCAGATCTAGAGATGGTTGTTTTGGGGGTTAATGGTGGGGTTGGGTTTTGAATTTGGATTCCATTGCTGTTACTACTGCTTCCATTGCTGGTTGGTGAGTTTATGGGAGATGGGTTTTCTCTCTCTAGAGTCCTTGAGGTGATTTCCATTGATGGGTCTCTCACCTCCTCTGCCTAGAGAGAGAGAAAGTTAGAGAGATAAAAGAGGAGTTTGGGATGTGTTGGTTTGGGTGGAGTTGAAGAGATGGATGAGTGAAAAACAAGGCTTGTTGCTTTGTTTTTGTTATTCCATACTCTCTCTCTCTTGGTCACTAGTCTTCTCTCTAGACTTTGTTTTTCTTCTCCTGTTTTATTTATTTATTTATTTGTCCTTTTTGGTGGGGTTTGATTGATGTTTTGAATGGGGAGATGAGTGATTGGTTACTTAGAAAATGTTTTCCTAACTGTTTATGAGATAAAGAAAAAGAGGTGAGAGGGCATTGGTTGAATTAGGAATTTGGGGGACATCAGCATCAATGGCCCTGTATTTAGAAATTTCAATTTCTATATACATTTTGGGGTCATTGACTTTAGAGCCATACTCTTCTTAGTGGAGAAATTATTATTGTGGTCCTCGATTATAAAGAAATTATTATGTGATTTTGGATCACAAATTTAGCATGTTGGTGAGTGATCTAGATCACACATAAAATATCAAATATATATATATATATATGGAATTTGTTAACTTACAGTATAGGAGACTTTTAGTGACGAAAAATAAGGTTGAATCTTTAGCGACAAAAATTTCGTTGCTAAAAACCTGTTTCTTGTCACTAAAATGACTGTTGTATGTTGTTAACTTACAACTATCATGTTGTATGTTGTTAACTTACAACTAACAGCCCCTATATATATGTTGACTAGTTCAGCTCTGGTTATCCCTCTATACGTACAAAGCTCAAGAAAGGCAGAGCCGATCTGATTCGCTTTTTGTCCACGTAATATTTTATGTGTGGTTTGACCATTATATCAACTTGTTAAGTTGGTGGTTCAGAACAATACAATAATTTCTCCTCTCGATTATTATTAACTAAAGAAATTATGAAGTACTATGGTACAAGCATGTGAGGACTTGCTAGTCTTTTTTTGTGCTGAATAGAGGACTTGCTAGTCAAGAGAGCAATGATGATACAATCTAATATTTTAGTTTGATCTTGTTTTCTCACCGTCCGAAAAAGGATTTTTCTTTGTAAGGTTTAATTATCAAATCTAGGTTAATTTGCAAAATATTGGTACAAATATCTTTTGACAAAGAAAGAGCACAAAGGAGTAAACAGAATCAAATTCTCATTAGGTTGAAAAGGAAAAGAGAAAGAGAAGTGGGAGACCAAGTGTCAAAGAAGCACTAAATTATAATACGTTGAGAGGAATTAATACACACTTAGATTCTCAAAACCACTATGATTTTAAAGGAAAAAAAAAAAGGATAAGATTCAAATGGAATACTATTACGAGAAGCTTCTCATATGCATAAGTACTTTTAGCCATTGTTGCAAAGTGAATTTAGGTTACATTTTTGGTAATCATGTAATTCTCCATGTAATTTATCAAACCATAGACAAGTAATTGTCTACTGTAGTTGAAAAGATCCTTGTGAAAAAGAAATTGAACTTCTTTTCTCCTCAGTGGTCTATAAGTGACCTATTTGGTTAATGCTCTTTTTCTTTGTATAAAACATTTGAAAATTAGTTCTTTAAATTTGGGTAAATTATATAGATTCCTCTTCATATATTGTCATTTTTCACCAACACCCCATAAATTAAAAATTCTTCAAACTGATCCTCTCAACTATATCCCCATCTTATTAATTATAAACGGATTCTCTTTCTCTCTCTAACTTTTCTCTCCAACCTTTCTCTAACCTACCCTCTCACAGTGCCTCCGTGGGAGAGCCTCTTGTCCATCCTCTTGTTAATTTTTTGTTCTTTTTTTCTCTTTATGAGAGCTTTGTCCCCTTTTGCGGAATTTGTCCCTCCTTTTGTGAGGGTTTGCTCCCTCCTTTGTGAGGGTTTCTTCCCCCTTTTTGTGGGGTTTGTGTGTGTGTGTGTGTGTGTGTGTGTGTGTGTGTGTGTGTGTGTTTTTGTTTGTTTGGTGTGTATTTTCACCTTAGATCTACTAGATCCTCACTCTTAGTGGCTAGATTCGGCCTCCTCTTTGCAGATCTGAAGATTTGGCGGGACTCTTCGTAGTTTAGATGCGGTTTGGGACGATCTTTGGTGCGGGTCCTTGATAGCTTCCTCCTCATCGGGCTCAGTTTTGAGCTACTCTATTGTCGGTCTTATCAGGGTTTGAAGGTTTTAGTACGGCTTTACAAGTGGTGATGTTGTGTTCTGTCTCTTGTTTGTATTGTTGCAGTGTTTTTTTGTTTTGTTTGCTACTGCTGTTGTTGTTGTTGGTTGTTGTTGTTGTTGTTGTTGTTGTTGTTGTTGTTGTTTGTTTCTCCACTTCGTAATCAGCTTGTACTTGTTCCCTTGTGGAATCTGTTTGTTGAATGGTATTGGTTCTCCTTTGATAAAAAAAAAAAAAAAAAACTATATGCCCATCTACACATAGTTGACGGAGTCAATTTGTTGAGCTTTTTTAGTTTAGAAAAAATGGCAATACATGAGAGGGTGTTTATATAATTTACCCTCAAAGCTTATATGATTGTGATTCTTCTAAAAACCAGATAGAACATGGGACTGAGAATGATCAGATCTTATTTGAAGTATTAGTAACAAGCCCTTATGCTTTTATCAAAATAAAATTATTTTGGGTGAAAAATAGAAGAAGAAGACTGTAATAGAAATGAAAAAATTGCACATAAAGAATGCAGCTTTCCTTCTCTCTTTATACTATTTTTCCCCCTTGACATGTATAAAGGCTCTATTTGGTTCATAGATTTAGTTAGGAATAAAATTTGATTGCACTGCTAAACTTTTCGTTCTTTGATTAGTAAGAAAATAAGTCAAAGAATAAAAAAAAAAATAGTAAGTCAGATCAAGAATAAACTAAAATTTTGATTGCAATAGCGAGTTACTTTGTTAGTTTTATGTACGAGTGTAAACTGTTTGGTTCGGTTCAATACAATTTTCAGATGAACTGATTGGTTTTGATTTAGTTCTGTTTGGGTTATTGTAATTTCATGGTTTGGTTTGGTTTTTACACTGGAAGAATTTTTTAAAAATCAACCGAACCGGACTGAATTGATCTGTTCAGTTGGTCTGGTCATTTTAACCCCTAGTTCTAAGTAGGGTTGTATACGAGTCGAGCCGAGCTCATTTATGTTTAAGATTGACTTGTTTATTAAACGAACTTGAAATCTAGGCTTGAGCTTGTTTTCTTTTTTTCTTTATTTTTTAATCAAATGAGCCCAGGCCAGCCCGAGCCCATGTATGCTTTAGTTTGGTATGTTTATTAAACAATCATGAAATTCAAGTTTGCAAATAAACTATAGCCAGATCAATAACCTTTTATCCGGTCTTAACTTTGTAATACCCGCTATTTTTGTTGTACTTTTATACCCATGTTGATATAAATAAGATTCAGTATACTTGTATTTATATTTCCTGTAATTTCAACTTCGATCGATTGAATTAACTTCAATCGATCGAATTTGTGTTTCTTCAATTGATCGAAGCAACTTCGATTGCTTGAAACTCTACCGAGCTGAATTTATGATGTGTGCCCATTCTTAAGCAATTGAACATTGTTGGCCCAAAAGTAATCCTTAAAGGGGGGGGGGGGGGGGGGGTGAATAAGATTACTAATGATTAATGGCAAATTAAAAACTAAGCAAGCACAATATTGAATACAAACAATAATTAGAGAGAGAAGGGAAATAAACACTTGCAAACCGAGTTTTTCAAGTGGTTTAGCAATCCGCAATCTGCGGCCTACATCCACCCCTCAAGAACACCTCTTGAGGATTCCAATAAACAATCTTTGGGTGAAGATCAGACCACTCCTTACAAGTTCTTCTTTAACTCCTTTTTCACTTCCAATAAAGAACACCTTCACTTGGAACAAAGGTTACACCAAACCTCTTTACAACTTCAAGACTAAAAGTTTGTTTGATTACAACTGAAATAATACTCTCTTTTAGAGTAGATGGAAATAATTAATAGCTCTTTTTTTATTCTTTCAAAGAATTACAATGACAAACTAGAGCAAGTATAATAAATCTCACACAACTAGAGCTTGAATCTTTGGTTGCAAAATAATAAGTATTCAGTGTGATGTCTTAAGTGTCCAACAACCAAATTCAAATGAGTATATATACTCTTTCTTAAAATCAAGACATTTGAGGTATATAGTTGGGAGCATTTAATGCTAAAGCAAAATCCTAGAAAAAGATTCGTTATTGTTTCTAAGCAGTAATCCAGTCGATTGAGCTCGCGGTCTAGTCGATTGCATTTCAAATCTAATGAAATGCGCTAGAGGTACAGTCGACTGAATGATGGGTCCGGTCGATTGAAGGTGGTGAGGCAGAACCCATTTTTCATGCA